>JAJPEM010000002.1:0-1265596 GCA_022985005.1 Trichoderma koningiopsis
CGTTCAGTTACGTATTGCTAAGGTTAACACAAAGACACCGACAACTTTCTTTTATTTAAAGGAAGTAGTATCCTTTACTTTTAAAAGCTATTTTAGGCTTACTTTCTTTAAAGGAAGTAATAGCTTAAATTAGCTTTATTTAAAGAAAGTAATATCCTTTACTTTTAAAAGCTATCTTAGGCTTACTTCCTTTAGAGAAAGTAATAGCTTAGACTAGCTTTATTTAAAGGAAGTAATATCCTTTACTTTTAAAAGCTAGCTTAGGCTAGCTTTCTTTAAAGAAAGTAATATTTTTTACTTTTAAAAGCTAGCTTAGGCTAGCTTCCTTTAAAGGAAGTAATATCTTTTACTTTTAAAAGCTAGCTTAGGCCTACTTTCTTTAAAGGAAGTAATAGCTTAAACTAGCTTTATTTAAAGGAAGTAATATCCTTTACTTTTAAAAGCTAGCTTAGGCTTACTTCCTTTAAAGGAAGTAATATCTTTTACTTTTAAAAGCTAGCTTAGGCTTACTTCCTCTAAAGGAAGTAATAGCTTAGACTAGCTTTATTTAAAGGAAGTAGTATCCTTTACTTTTAAAAGCTAGCTTAGGCTAGCTTTTTCTAGAGAAAGTAATATCTTTTACTTTTAAAAGCTAGCTTAGGCTTGCTTTCTTTAAAGGAAGTAATGGCTTAGATTAGCTTTATCTAGAGGAAGTAGTATCTTTTACTTTTAAAAGCTAGCTTAGGCCTGCTTCCTTTAGAGGAAGAGATAACTTTTATTTTTAAAAGCTAGCTTAGGCCTGCTTCCTTTAGAGGAAGTAATATTTTTAGTAAAAATTTAATTTTAAGTAACCCTAACACCTAATCTATAAGATGGGTTTCTAGAGTATAATAGCTTTTATAGCTTTAGAAGCTTTAGAATTATTAGAATAATTAGAATCTATTTAATAATAATAAAAAATGTTAATAGTTAATAATAAAAACTAAAAAAAAAACTAAAAAAGTATAAAGATATATATATATATTAGTTAATTTATAATTATAATTATATTATTATTAATTATATAATTTATAATGCTTATTATTACTTATTATTACTTATTATTACTTATTATTGCTTATTATTGCTTATTATTGCTTATAAATTAAAAAATGCTTATAAATAATTAGCTTATAAATAGCTTATAAATACTTATAAATTATTTTATATATTAAAAACGAATTTTATTTTATTACTAATTTATTATATATAATAAACAAATTTCGTTTTATTACTAATTTATTATATATTAAAAACGAATTTCGTTTTGTTACTAATTTATTATATATTAAAAATGAATTTTGTTTTGTTACTAATTTATTATATATTAAAAATAAATATTATTATTATTAGTTTTTTTTAGTTATTAATATTAGTAACGAAAATAATAATAATTAGTTTTTATTTAACGAAAACTAATTTAAATTCATTATTAGTAACTAAAAACTATAATTAATCTTAGTAACAAAACTAAGAACTAAAAACTAAAAACTAATTTTACAACCCTGCCCCTCAGTATCGGGATCGGTCAATTTGGCCAGCACAGCTTCGGCTACCCTCTAGGCCCGTTGATGCGACCATAAGGATCGGGTCGTACCAGCAATACTTTAACTTATTTACTAATCCATGAGAATCCCTTGTATTACAATCTAGTGTACGATTTGTTGGTTATTGTAGGTGCAGACATATTCCTTCTTCATACTTTCATCAATATGTCGCTTCACCCTTGGATAAACGTCCTGATACGCAGTCGCTCCCATCCAGGCATCCAAGTGTCCTTTGCCAGCAAAGACCTCCCTCTCGTACGACTGCCTCCCAAAAGCATTGCACAGAGTAGTGTAGGAGGTATCTGTGTTCTCCGCGGTGAAAACCATGTTTCCGGTACCCGAAAGAAACAGTATCGGGATTCCCTTCAAGCGGTCCATGTTTTCCTGTGTCACAAGACTCACGCTTGGGTCATTGGTCGTCACATACCCACGACGCGCAGAATTCATGAGCCATTTAAGAGACCGCATTGAGGTACCGCCGATGAATTGCTCTAGATTCCTGTGAGTTTCCTCATTGAGATTTCTATGAGTCCAGAGGCTGGTGTGCCATTTTAACGTGATATGGTTAGCAAGGAATCCCATGGAATGGACTGAACTGTTACCAGCACTCACCGGCCAAAGACAAATTCACTTCTGTGGCAAACAACCGATCTGCATGTCTCGCGAGCCTCACCAGCAGGATAGAGACGCAAAACTTTATTGAGAAACCACTGAACGTATGTGTCGTTTCGACTGCTGCAGCAATCCCAATAGGAACTGACGAACTTGCTGTACCAATCCACCGGAAATCTGGATAGAAGATGGTCAATCTTGCCAAACTTGGGGTTCATGAACACCATTGAGCAGGTGATGCCTCGAATCCAATCTCCTGGGATTGTGCCATCGAGAAGGCCGCAGGCGAGAGCGAGGGAGCCAGCGCAGTGGGCAACCACATAAGTCTTCGGTAGTTCTTCCTGGCCTTGCGCACCTCCGGCTTTGCGAATATGATCCAGGGCAGCGCGGATGTCTCGCCGCGCATCGTACGGCGTGTGTCCCTCTTGCGCCACAGCGGTCCGGCCGACTCTATGCGTGAGGCAGTATGCCCTGTAGCCGGCTTCGCGGAAATAGTTGATTGCATTCTGTTCAATTGTAGGGAGGGCAAACATGGTATGGTCAGTTGCTGCTCCTGCTATGAAGAGAATGGTTGGCGACGGGGCAAAGGTTTCCTTCCCATCTTCCCCAATGGGATTCCACATGAACATTGTCGTTTTCACCCCGTCAGTTGCTTCTAATTGGATGGCCTGGGAAGCAATCATGGCTCTAGAAGCGTAGTTGACTCCGTCACTTGGCCACTGGAGGTAGCCAAGTGCTGAGAAGAACGGAGTAGCGACCTGTCTGGCGAAGTAGGCAAAAAAGCTTGCAACGGATGACAACTTTGCCCATGCCGTTGGCCCGGTTGTCTCGAAAGTCTGAAGCTCCCAGTAGAGATCCGCGGGCTGGATGTGAAGCGTGCCACGGCCGACGATCTCAACTTCATGGTTTGTGATGGTGACATACAGTGTAGTTGTTTGTCTGAGAATCGCCAAAGGGTTGAGGTAAGCCGCTGTGTTGACGACCTTGTAACCATTGAAGTGCAGTCTGGTGCCGCTGGGAGACACCATGTCAAAGTTGTATGTCAGGTTCGCAGTGTCAGGCTCTCGAAAATCTTGATTGAACAGTTGAAAAGTGCCACGATGGACGATGAATGTTCCCCCGAGAGAGTTGCAGCAGAAGGTGCCAGTGAGATTGGCCGGGTGCAGGCTGTTGTTGACCACTCTCGAGGTGTCAGCATTACATATCTGAAAAGGTCGGTACGTGGCAATGTGCTTACATTCTGCGGTGTCCCAAGACTTGACGCTGAGGAAGAAGCGCGCAGATTCACACCGGCTGCGGGCGAATTTGGCGGCAGTTTCGAAATCACCTATATCACGTCCAGCGTGAATGAATCCTGACATGACTTCAGAGAAGCCTATTCCAGCATCTCCGTTTTCATTAGCTTTGGCAATAGTCCTCGCCAGCTTCTCTATGCCTGTATCTCCTGGCAAAGGGAACGATGGGCTGCCGAACATGTCTAGTACACCTGCTGATTGTTAGCCGCTGGCCCAGATAAAATGTTTGAGGAAAGTCACCATTCTTCGTGTCATAGTCTATCGAGATTCCATATTTCTGGGCAACTAGTTCGACCGATCTTTCAGCAAGGGCAGTGATTGTTGCAAATGGGTTCACGCCCACTGCGGCCGGGACAATGGAGCTGTCGCAAACGATCAAGCCCTGATGAGTTTCTGTTCCGTTGCCCTTGAATATTTCGCCCATGTGGTTCGTCACGCCCTTATTACCCGTGCCATCTGCGCTCATACGAGCTCCACCTCTGCAAGATGCGTTAGAGACGTCGAGAAATACTGGAGATATTTCTTCAAATGGGCCATACATTGGATGAACTGTTATTTCTTGAGCGCCGAATAAAGTCCAAGCAGGGTTAGCAATAAAGTTTCCACCGACAGCCGTCGTCATCGCTTCCAAGAAGCTATGGATACGAGACACGGATTCGGAACGGCCAACACCAGAATAGGTGAGAACAGGCTTGTCTTTCCGAAGAGTAAGGCTGCCCTGGCTGCCTATAAAGGGGTATGAGCGTTGCGTTTTCACAAGCAGTAGGTAGACCGCGGTGAAACTCACTGTCATGAGACATAATCAGATACACTCCTGTCCTTGCAACGCTGCCTTGAGGGGAGTACGGCCCAAGAAGCTTGCTCCCCAGCCGCGCTGCATTCTTCGCAGCTTGCCGGACAGCATTGTATGAAGGCCGTATCGGGTCCGGTAAGTACTCCAATATGGGGATCATGAACGGGCCAAGAGCGCGAGGCACTGCGCAGTCCTCAACCACGAAACCTTCCAAGGGATTCCGCTTGTCGCGCAAGTCCAGCACCGACGTGATGCAAGGTCCAACTGGTCGGTCCGGGGTAGGGTAAGGATGTGCCAGACAGTTGGCTTCATAGTCGGTGTTGTAGCTACCCAATCTATTGTTAGTCACGTTGGTTTGATTAATGGGGAAGCATAGCACGTAGTACTTACGCAAAGCCCAACATATCCCCGTTTCCGCTCATCTCGGTCCCAAGATCATCACTCATGTCGAGACCTAGCTGTTTGCTGCGGAGGAGAATCTCCGTAGTTCCAAGGCTGCCAGCCCCAAAGAATACCATCTTCTTTGCGTGAACCCACATCAAATCGTTGTAGAGGGCCCCAAAGCGTCCCCGCTTTCCAGAGTGCCACGCAAAGTAGATGATATATCCATCCCGTCCTGGGGCTTTCGTCACGTACCGCACCTCGCACTCGCAGAACATTTCAGCTCCCCAGTTCCATGCATCACTAAGGTAATTCACCAGAGTAGTCGATTTGCTCCCGTCATTGATGCCAGTGGCGTCCATGCCTGTCAGAGAGGAGGCTCGCATAAAAACCCCCGAGCTGTTCGGCCCGTCTTCAAACCGAGTTGTTTGTTTGACACGATAGAACTTGTCTTCCAAGCCCAAAAGATTTGCTTCTTTCTTAAGCAAGTTCGCTTTGCGAAGTTCAGGGAAAGTCGCAGGATACTCAACTGGTTCAAGAACGCCGCTTGCTCGGTCGTAGTCTGTACCATATTAGTCGGGCCTCTTGACTATCCATCACATCAGAGGATCAGGACGGGTGGTAGATTCGCTTCAATGAATCCAAGGAAACCTAACCATCAAGCCCCTTTGGAAGTATGTGAAAAGCATTTGGTGAAGGAATTCGGAGTCTGCTTACATTTTCTCCACGCCTTTGTTCCTCTGAGTTCTTTGGGCCATATGGCCAACTCCAGGACAGCTGGTGTTGCTTCCAAGAAAACGTTTGCGTTCAACAGACTAGTGCCACCCAATCCGTTGCCCATGTACACGTTTTGTCCCTCGCCAACAGCGAAATGATAGAGCCCTGTGGGGTTTCCGCCGTCAACGAGCGTTCCTGGGATGCTTCTCCTGTCTCCTGGCGAAAACTCGCCACTGATGCGAAGCTCCTTGGCTGCATCTGGGAGTGTCTCAGGGAACTCTCCAGGCCATCTCTCCTTTCCCCGTTCC
This sequence comes from Trichoderma koningiopsis, assembly GCA_022985005.1. Lineage (NCBI taxonomy): Eukaryota > Fungi > Ascomycota > Sordariomycetes > Hypocreales > Hypocreaceae > Trichoderma > Trichoderma koningiopsis. The sequence continues at coordinate 5,672 of JAJPEM010000002.1, forward strand.
AAGACGCAAACTGCTTGTTTGCCTCTTGCCATCCGGCTAGCGGCCACACCCCCTCCATATCCAGTTCCAATGACCACAACATCATAGGAATCTCGCATTAACTCAACAGGGAGTGAGATTCGGGGAAAACGGCGAGGCGATTGGCTGTCGTGCTTACCGCCATTAGCAAATGAGGGCATCCCTTGCGAATGGCTTCTTTCAGTCTCCACGCCGTCTGGCTGGCGGAAATCGGCGCGTCCGTCAGATGTCGTGCCATTTAGAAAATTGCGAATCCCGTCGCCATGATCGGGCTCGGATCCTTGGGCTTCCTTTGCACGGTTCAAGGCAGCGGTTGATCTGTCTGTGGAGGTAGGCATAGTAGTTGGCAATGTAGTAACTTGTGATGCACGTAGAGTAACGGGCTAGATACGAGTGTTGGGGACTAAATGGGGCAGAAGTTTGGATTGAAAGTCCACTTGCGGAAAGAGAAAAAGGGCAGCCCGAGTCCCAGATCGCCCTCCTTAAGCTTCTGTTTTTATATAGGTCCAACTCCAGAAAGAGCACTGGGTTCAATTGGCATCACATGTCGGAGCTCAGACATATTAGTTTAGTGGATGAGGTTACTTTTAGCGTGTGGATATCAGCCGCCACGGCTGATTTACTAGCCGTCAAGGAGCAAATATGAAATGCCGATAATTGTTACATTGCAAGCTGAAAACTTAGGTTTCAACTAGCGAGGCGCTCGTGATCAGTCGGTGGTGAAAGCTAGTTTGAGAAGTTGACGTTGTTAAGCAGTTGTCGAAGTAGCCTGAACAGAATGTCTCGAAGAGGAGCAAGGTGGAGAGCTCTGCTAGCTATGCATACCTAACGTCATGTATAACTACTGTGCAGGATAGATTTGAAGTCAGTGGCCTGGCAGGTTGCAAATTAGAGAACGAATCAAGACAGGTTTCGATGAGACAACATTCCAGCCGCAACTATAATCTCTAGCCACGCCGATCTTATCAGACGCAAGTCCTCATTATATAAGCTGACCTTTCGGCCAGCTGAACGTAAACACATAGACGAACCTAGAATGATACTCCAAAATGACCTATGTCTAGTGGTGTAGGAGGAAGATATGCTCAGCAGTAGGAGAAGCCTTCTTTTTTTTAGGTTTTGATAGATCAAGCCTCGTAGTATCAGACTCGTTAACGTTGCACACTCAGTATCATACTCGATGTCTCAATAAATCCAATAACCAATATCAAAAGCAACACAATAGAAACTTTGATATGCATTCCAGAGCCCTGAGGATATACCCATTGCGATCGTCAGTGAGGAAGCAACAAAAATTAGGCTGACATGTGAAGAGGTACTGGAGACCACCTGCAATTTTGTTTAATGTGTCCTATGGAAGGTGCAGCATGTGGTATCCCATGCCTGCCGGACTATATATTAAGAAGCTTCATTCTCGCCAGCGTCATCTCCAATGGAGTTTTATGAATTAAATGCAAATCAACCGGCATGATGTCTACCAACTCCCCTCATTTCTTTTCCTCGCAAGAAGAGGCAAACACAGAGCGTCCGCCTTCGTATACAGGATCTCCTTGGCATTTGTTCACCTCAGATGTCAAACTTTTTTTCCGCAATATCCTTTACATTCCCTTGATTTTTTTGCCACTCTATCCATGGCCTTCAGGGCCTATGGACGAACTCTGCCCTACGGCAGCTAACCTCATCGACATTGGACTTCATTGTGTCCTCTTTGTTACCCAGTTAAGCTTTTTGATCTCTCTACCCTGTTTATTATATCTACCGGTGTCGATCTTGATGTTATACATTGCAATGGTTCTAGGGCTAAATGTCCTTATTTGTCGACATTTTAACAAGGACATTCCTGAAGACGGCCTCAAGTCAACTGAAGACGCCTATTCTCGTAGTTGGGCTCCACATGACGACGAGTACTGGATTTTTCTGAACGGAATTTGTGTAGGGTAAGTCAAAACTCCTTTGAACAATTTCGGGACGCATATAAGCTAACCCCCATCGCGCTGGCTCAGGAGGAACTGGCTTCAAAATAACATTGACCGGCTATCTCGTACATTCCATCGTCCTGTCGTTGGGGTGCATAACAGGACGTATGTACAATCCTTATTTCACTTTCGCCGATCACCTCACTTAAGCTTCAACTTCCGTGCGACTAGATACAGCAGTCTCTAACTTTCCGTAGGTTTGGTGTGGTTTTCGATCTCGTCCAGTGTCTGATCCAGCGCGCCCTTCTCTATGCCACATCGGACATCCGGCAGTGCTATGTGTTGGTGAAAAAGGCACTCTACAGGCGGGGCGTAAAGAAGGTTGTCCTGATTCTGCACTCCCAAGGCGGCATCGAGGGCGGCATGATACTAGACTGGCTCCTCAATGAAGTTCCGCATGATCTCCTTCAATATCTTGAGGTGTATACTTTCGGCTGCCTTGCAAACCACTTTAGTAATCCGTGTCGTAGCATCACCCCGTCCGCTGCTACAACCGAGTTTTCTGCACGCGAGGTGGTAGCATTTGAGGACATCCACGAGCGCACCATCTCACATATCGAACACTACGCTAATGCCTACGATTTTGCCAGCAGATGGGGAGTGCTTAACTTCACTAAGGCGAAGCCTAAAGACCCGCTTGAAAACCGGTTCATGGGCAAGGTTTTTGTGAATCCAAGGGCGGGCCATCAGCTCAACCAGCATTACCTTGATTCTATCTTCCCTCTTGATCCGACAGGGCGCTTCACACGTGACCCCAAGGAAGAGGACTTCATGGGCATGGATGTCTTGATTAATGCCGCAGATGGTGGGATCGAGAGGGGAAATGAATTAATAAGTCCCTCTTTAAGCGGGCTGGTGGACGGACTCAAGGGAGAGTTAAATAAGAAACACTGGAAAGGCGTCCTAAGAGAAGAAATGTTAGCTGCTACACCCACTAACAATACAGGAGGTTATACGGGAAATAGTACTTATGGCAGTTACATGAGGGCACCAAAGATAGGGGAGTTAAGCAGGTTGTGGCAGTATCGAAACGGGGGTCGCCCAGTGTCTTGAGTTTATAGTTAGATTAAGATTATAATCCAACTATTTTCATACTATTCTACCAGTTGTAGTATAACTAAATAAACGCAAGGAATGTTGGTAGCATAGCCATTGCAGGCGCGTTCTTAAGTTGCAGCTATTTCGGAGACGTATATAATTAGTACCACGAGACTATAAGGTATTATTATCGCACAGTAATTGGGAAGATGCCAATGCTTACATTGACCTTGCATCTTGGAAATTTTAATAGCTTGGGAATTTGTAATCGAGGATATTGTTAACCGCATAGATGTAACTCTCCTGAAGTAGTTTGAATCCGGGCTGTTATAAAAACCCTTTAATTTTTCCCTTGGTTTTAGCCGTTCAACCTCGTTTTCTCCAATCACCCTTCTCATCAAGGGTTGAACACTCCACTATACATACACATGATCAGATCACTTCGGCCATTCATGTAATGCTTTGCTTAGATCCGCCCCACACTCAACCCAGACCAACCCTCCATATTTACACTGCAACACAAGGGACAGACAAAACGTATATATATACGGCAAAGTCTCCCAGTGACATTTGGAGAGCTTACCACCGATTGAGAGATTCTATTATGATCCGGGCTTACTTATTGACGAGGATGACACGATGTATATTACTTGTGAGACGAGAACGGTTGAGGTCGCTGCATGCTAGGTCGTTTACGAGTCAAGCGATTACTATGAAGGTGCCCCGTATGTACAAAATCCGGGGTACTTATTATATCTGGTCCACGGCATCGGGCGACAGGCAGCGTACGATCAAATCTACGGCAGGACCTTTGGGGTCGTATGAAGCACGAGACACTGCGATTCAGATGCGTTGTCCGCTTGCGGGCGCTGGGCCTCCACATCAGGGCGGCCTGGTCGACGCCCCCGACGGACGGTGGCATTACATGGCCTTCACCGTTGCTTTCCCCACGGGACGAGTACCTCTACTGGCGCCAGTGGTCTTTGACAGCGAGGATGTCTAGTCATAGAGGCGGACTATCCCGATGTAAAGGGGCAATGGCTTCTTGAATATCCGCATCCAGCCCCGCATAACACGGTCGCCCCTCCAAAACCGACTTGCAAACACACAAATTCAGTCAGGCGAACTGGGACCATTGCTGGGAGTGGAATCACAACCCCGATAACACGAAATGGAGTGTTCCAGATATCCAGCTGGTGCTTGAGACCGCGACTGTGACACCAGGTCTTCACCTTGCTTCTCCGCACGCATAGCTACATTCTGCATAGGGTTGCTAGGATGAAGGATGGAGATAGGCTGGCGTATCTATGTTCCGCAATGACAGTGCCTATATCGGTATCCATAAGGATGCAGAGGTAGCCAAGCTGGTCTATGTCGATGATGTAAAGTCGGCCCTCTGAATGTGCCTGTGGGGTACGTCAATGGCCGCCCTGTAGCTCGCCCTGTAGCTTTGGACTGGTAATGCGTCTCGAATGGCTCGATCAAATCGTAGAGGTCGCTGACGAGCGATCGAGTTTGGCTACGGATCAAGGTAGCTCTGAGAGCTGCTCATGCAGATGGGCACGAGAATGATGCGAGAACTGCTACATTTGAGTACAGTTTTGATGGCACAACGCTCACGCAACTTGGTTTAGTATCCTCATTGACCAAATCCACCATGGGCTACATAGGTTATCGCTTTGGGCATTGGAGTTGAAGAGTTTTGCCGTGTAGACAATGCAAGTAATTTAGAATCAGGTTCTCTCATCAATCAAGAGAAAAAATTACTCTTTTCACTCGAAATGAAGCTTTGCCTCGTGCAATAAGTGCATCCCGTGATAGCCGGAAGTTCGACCGGCTTGAAATCACCGATGCATGTCCCGATTGTCCCCCAGCACTGCTCCTAGTCGAGAATCTTAGAATCATTGTCAGCGGTATGTTGATGTGAACTCTTCTAACAATGATAGTAGACAGCAGTCAAGATGCTACAGACAACAATGTAGTGAGCTCAGTTCTAGCAGATGCGTGTCAGGGCTTTCTCCAAATGACAGTGCGACCCAACCAGTGCAGGAAACCCAAGAATAGCCTAGGTAAGTCCGAACTCCTTTGGACACCCTATCGAGAAAGAGTCCCCTGAGACAGGGGTTTGGCTTTAGCGCGGTGTACCCGTTTTGGTTAAGCGAAAATTATCTGGGCCGTCTTTTAGAGACTGATAATGCTGTCAAGAGGACTTAGCATCACAGTTGCCATATATCTGTGAACGGCAATCGAGGTACCGAAGACGAAGCGCTATTCTCAGCCTAGCAACTTTACGGGTCAAGGATTATAACCATGCCATGTCGTTACTTGGCAAGCAAAGGTCGACGACGCAGTGGCTATCGTGATATCAGCAGATCATCGCCGTCTTATAAGCGGCAAACTATTTTATTATTGCTGCATTACACAGAAGAATAAGAGCTAGTTCTAGTACTTAATAATAAATAAGCTTATAGATAATATATTAAATACTTACTAATATTAGGTTCTTATAGTGCCCCTGTTACATCCTGACCTCTTAAGGCCCTAATAAACAGTATATACCCTAAAGAACTATAGAATAAATAACTAATAATAAGAGACGCAATGCCTAAGAGCACCCCTTCTATAGGAGTAATATACACTAGCGCTCTATAGTCTACAAGGAGCAATAGGTAATAGCGCTCCCTATAAAATAACTTACTATATAAGTTAAATAGAATATACTTATTAAATAACTTAAATAGTTAGTTATTAATAATATAATAGTATTAAATATAAGTTATATCTTATTTACTAACTATATAACCTATATAATATACTTAATACTAAATATTCTATTTTATTTATTAATATAAATATATATATCTATCCCTTAGGAATCTCCTTACCCTATAATAATAACCTAAAATCTAGAAAATAAATTTTATTAAGTAGCCTTTAATTAGTTAATAGATTATTATTAATCCATTCTGGCCTACCCTGTAGGCCTATTATTATAACTATAAGTATTAGGTTGCAATAATTAGTTTATACCTAATCTATAAGTATATACTATTATATAGTATTAGTTTATAATAAAAATATAATATAACTTATACTTACTTATACTTCCTTTGGCTATAGTTACCTAGGACTTTAACTAGAAAAACCCCTGCCTTGTAGGTACTAAGCACATGTTACCCTGATTGGATTGTATACTAAATGTAGTAGTTATAAAAAATATACCGAGGCTAAGATATTCGGCAATAGGCCGAGCACACCACCCTCTGCAAGTATTATAATGCAAAAGCAAATTTGGCTCCATGGGGATTAATAGCCGTTCGCCTGCTACACATAAATAGACAGTAATATCGGGTCCCAACAAGAGATTGCATCTATTAATGTTATAATTATAGGGATATCTATCAAGTACCATACCACTATATTCTAGCCTTCCTGACTTCAGCGCCTTTCTTTCTAGCCTTACTACCTCTTTGCTGTTGGCTAAGTATCTACTCTCCCAATAAAGCGAACGGAGATATGCGATTTGCTACGATCCTAGGCGTGCTGTCGTCGCTGCCGGCGCTATCGACCGCCCTTACCATCGGCGATGTTATGCGCAATTCTATGACCGCTTTTGCGAAGCAAGAGGCGCGGCAGGAGCTTGAAAAGAGGAGCCTACTCTCAGACATTCTGACGGACATTAAGAATCTCACTGAGTGTAGTTCTTGCGAGGTGAGTAAACTTTCCGATAATTGTTCTGTTGATAGAACTTCCCTGACCGATCTGCCGATGGACTCTATAGGCTTTGCTTACTGTTCTCAAAGTGTTGGCTCACTTGGGCAACAATGACTTTGTGGACGTCATCGTGGAGGTTTGCCAGAGGCTGGTATGTGAACACCGTAACGGAACAGCTGGACATACAACATTAAAGATGCTTACTCGATATCTTACAGGGAATTGAAGATGACGATGTCTGGTATGTTATCCTCTCTTGTTGCCGGCGGATGTTCGCTTCTCTCTGTCTGATTAGCATGTCTCACCCTATTGATTGCCAGTTCCGGGGCAATTGGTCTTGAAGGGCCTATCTTAGCACACGACCTTCGCCAGATGACTATTGGAACCAAAACTTCGACCCTGTTCTGCCTAACTGTCTTCGGTCTGTGCCAATGGCCCGACGTCGACACCTCATATTCTCCATCCATGACGTCTAAGCCGGCGACCGTACGTCCCGCATCTAGTGGCAAGACGCCGATCAAGGTGGTGCACATTAGTGATATCCACGTCGACCTGAACTACACCGTCGGCGCAAGCTGGAACTGCACCAAGAACATCTGCTGCCGCAGCTACACCACCGCCGACGAGCCGGGCAACAACGACACCCCCGCAGGCGCGTACGGCGACGTCCACTGCGACACCCCGCTGTCGCTTGAGGAGAGCATGTACGCCGCCATCGAGTCCCTCGTGCCGGACCGAGAGTTCACAATCTTCACGGGAGACGTCGTCGAGGGCGCCGTGTGGATGGTCACCGACGCCGAGGTGACCAACGACCTCAACGACGCGTACACGCGCATGCGGGCTCTGGGCAAGACGTACGCCGTGACGGGCAATCATGATGCGTGTCCGGTTAACTCGTTCCCACCGGCGGATATCGATACTACCATCAGCACACAGTGGGCGTATGACGCCATGTCGGCGAACTGGAAGACTTGGGTCGGTAACACGGCGGCCGCAGAGGTGTCGTCTAACTATGGCAGCTACTCTGTTGTCGACAGCTCCGGGCTCCGTATCGTCAGCATCAACACCAACTTCTGGTATAAGCAAAACTTCTGGATGTACGAGAAAAACTGGGAGAGCGACCCTTCCGGCATGTTTGCGTGGTTGGTCTCGCAGCTGGAACAGGCAGAGGCAGCTGGAGAGAGGGTTTGGATTCTTGGTAGGTTCTTCGAGAATTACCTTCTTGCGCCTAAGGAATATGATGACAAACTAACGCTTGTATGAAGGTCATATGCCGATGGGTGCATCAGATGCTTTCCATGACGCCTCCTACTACTTTGGTAGTCCAATCCTCCCAAGCTCACTCACGAGGGGGCACACACTGACGGTTATCAGATTTGATCATTCAGAGATTCGATGCTACAATCGCTGCCGTCTTCTACGGGTTCGTCTTCTGTCAATCTTAGGTCATTGGGAATAGCTTACAGCTAACGAGGCATGTAGTCATACGCATAAGGACGAGTTTGAGATCGCGTATAGCAATTATACTAACCAGGACTTCTCCACTGCTACTATGATGTCTTACATCGCCCCGGCGCTCACGCCGACCTCAGGCAACCCAACGTTCCGGTAAATGTTCCAAGCGTTTGCGCCATGTTCCCACAACACAGCGGCTAACCCTTTCCCTAAGCGTTTATGACATTGACCCAGTGACCTTCGGTATCCTCGATATGACGGTCTATTACGCGGCCATCACCTCAAATACGTACCAGACTAGCCCAACATGGGAGGTTCTCTACTCGGTTAAGGACACCTACGGCAGTCTTCTCGGTGTCACCGATTTCGCGACGGAGCTTACTCCTGCGTTCTGGCACAATGTCACCGTTCTTTTTGAGCGCAATGATACGGTGTTCCAAGAGTACATCGGCCGCAAGACCCGCGATTACGACACCTCGACATGCACTGACTCCTGTAAGACGGCCGAGATATGCCAGCTGCGTGCGGCGCAGTCGCAGTACAACTGGTGAGTTCTTTTTTTATCTGCCCTCTTCTCCTGGCCAGAGTTCAGAGTTCGCTTTTGCTTAACATGAAAACAGCGCGACCATTAAGCCTGGTATCAATTTCAAGCGTGATACCACCACTGGTGTTACTACAGCAGGAGAATGCGACGGGTCTCAGGCTATTCCAATTCTCTCGTCAATGGCAGATTCGACCGGTGTTCAGGCGCTTCAAGATGCGCTGGTCAACGTTCTCGGGAGCTCGATCCTGAACATTACGGTTCCGTCAAACTACACAGTTAATGGAACGACTATTTAGTGTAGGTAGCTAATGATGACTTACGAATTTGGAGAGAGCGGGGATATGTGCATCCCTAGCACGCATTGCGGGATCAGTCTGTTATAAGCTTAGTTTTGCGAATACGATCTTGATACGAGAGGGGATAAAGATTTTTCCTGATGTCAGACCTAGGAGTTTTGCAGCGCCAAACAAGTAGCGCATACTTATGGTTCCTCGATTATCTCCTAAGATACCCGGCTGTACTATGGCCGGCATCTGCGTCCTCCCAGCAAAAATTCGAGAATGGCAGCACTTTATACCGTTCTTATTCCACTGTTTTGTGATGTATATCTGTTATTTTAATAGCGACAGCTGCATAATGCCATAATGTATTGCTGGGTCTCAATGTAACTATGTTAAACAGTCTGACTAGATCACGACGGCCTAGGTCAAATTCTGCCGTGGGCAGTACAGTTGCCGGCGAGGAGACAACGACTGATTCATTACGACAGCTACAACCTAGATTAGCCGTGGAACTATTGTTGCGGCCGAAAGTGAAGAAGTATTTTATTTCTAAACCCTAAAAGCTTACTCTGTCCAGTTAGTGTGGTTCGGCATGGGTTCAAGGTGGGAAAGTCAGATATATATTGTCTTGAGAGCTTCGGCCAGTGCAATCGAGACAATCAGGCATGTGGTTTACAAGAAAGAATGGCTCTTATGGTACCATATCTCTAATACCAGCCGAGGTCCTCGGAGATTCTTCTTAGAAAGTAAAACTTTACCCTGAGTGTCTAAATCGGTTAAAGGAATGGGTCATCTCGCTTCAAGGAGAACTCCTATAATCCCAGTAGGCACGTGTTCCTACCCAACTCAATTCTTGGATTAGAATAACTAAGATCAACTCGATCCTGGTCTTTGCTGAGGCGTAGATGTAGCCTTCTATTTGCGGATACATATAGTTACATAAATTCGCTCAGATTCGGCTAATTTCATTATGCCTACCTCTAACCTAAGCCATAAAAAAGGAAGGGCTTTATGGTAATATAATTTAAAAGTGTCACTTCTGTCCCCAGGAGTAATTTAGGAATATCGCTCCTCTATAAAAGAAATTCTGCTAGATTTCTCCCCCTTCTCAAAATGGAGCTGACTCTAGTTACTCTTATTTTACTCGTTGGAGTTAGAGGGCTGGCAGCGAGCCAGGCAGGCGCCAGAGTCGGAGCAGGCCCAGGGACAATTAATGCTCAGTTTCCACCATATCTCGGAGGGAGCTCTCCATGGTTTCCAGGCAAATCTAGCTTACCCGCCTGACATCCTATACTGACTGACCACATTTTCAGGCCCTGATGTTAACAACATCCCATATCAGACCCCGGCCGGTTGCTCCGTTGACATGGCAGCATTCACGAGCCGGCATGGATCGCGCTATCCAGATCCTGGTTCCTACTCCGCGTGGGAGGCCTTGCAGTCAAAGATCCAAAGCGCACCTCCATTCAAAGTTGACGGGCCACTGTCGTTCATATCGACATGGAAGCCCGCGTTGCGGAACCCCGGCCTGGAGGTATCTCAGATTTCTCTCGGCGGCTATAAGGAGCTCTACGATATGGGTTATACGTATCGCACACGCTACCCTCAACTCTATGCCGAAAATCAGACGTTCGTAGCGTGGGCAAATATGTACCAGGAACACCAGCCGCGTGTAATTGACTCGGCCCGCCTTTTTGTGCGTGGATATGTAGGCCCAAATGCTACAACGATGGGTTTCGTCTATGTGCTTAATAATACGGACCCGCGCTCCGTTGCGAACTCACTTGCGCCGTCTGACCTCTGTCCCTTGTACGACGATAACTCAGGCGGAATCAATGCGACGAGATGGAACAACATCTACCTGCCAGCGCTTGCTGCCCGTCTCAATGCGCTTATCACCCCTCCCGGCACCCTGAACTTCACAACGTCAGATGTTTCGCAGTTTCCGGTGCTCTGCGGCTTCGAGTCGCAGATTACAGGCACAACGAGTCCGTTTTGTGCCTTGTTCACCAAGGACGAGCTTCGTGGCTTCGAATACGCACAGGATATTCGGTATTACTACGGCTCTGGTCCCGGCGCCGTCAAGAACAACACATTCATGCTACCCTTCCTCTCGGCTGTGATATCGCGCTTCGTCGACGGCCCAGACAAGGAATACATATCGAAGTCGTCGGCGCCATACCGTCTGCCTCCCCTTATTGCTACATTTACGAACGACGGCCAGATCAACCAGCTGGTTTCGAAGATCGGCGTATTTGATGACGAGCCGCCTCTACCGCCTACGTACATCCCTCAAGGCCAGAAGTATATCGCCTCATATTTCGTGACTATGCGTGGGACAATTACGTTTGAGAGGCTAACCTGCGGTGGCGGGGATGGACCTTATGTTCGTATCCTACTGAACGATGCAGTCTACCCTGTTGTCGGATGCGACTCTGGGCCTGGCAACTCATGTCCATTGGCGCAGTACCAGGAGATAGTGGCTAAGAAGTACAACGAGTCGGGCGACTTTGTCCATAACTGCTTTGGTCCGCAGGCATGTGCTGTTTCCCACATGTTAGCAGCCGAAGGATTGCAAGCCAGGACTACATTCCTGACGGACCTGGACCTACCATGGGAATATATTGTTCAGCCGTAATACAGAAACATCCTCTCTACATAAAACAAAGTCTATAAATAAGTCTGTGGAAGGCTTATGCCTTTTAAAATCAGAAGCTATCGCCCACTTTGCCGCCGAGTCAGGTGCTACTGTTAAGGAGCGCGCTATTATTTAACAGTGGATTGGTTTCGCTGACTACAAACTTTTTAAGCCCTTAACAACTTTAATTCTCTGAGGGTACAGCATATACTATTTTCAATAAAGAGACGGAGAAGTCCGCGTTCCAGCGCCTTATTGCCTTCCTTGTAATATTAAAAAGGCAGTTATAAGGTTACTAGCACATTGCTTGAAAGAAGCTTGGCTTAGCAGACAACTCCGATGCTATTAGTCTATGCTAGGGATTTGCGCAGATCCCTGATCGGGAACTAAAGACCTGACTATTACGACCTAATGGCACTTGGCCGCCTGCATAGAGGCCCTGGAAGGGATATACTATAATCAGCCCTGACCAATAAGGAAGAAGTGATCACTGCGCTACTGGTAATCACTACAGCGCTCACGATTAATGACTTTGTGATTATTCTTATGATCACTGACTAGAGCTATGATCACTCACTATGAACTCTCTATATAAGACCCCACTGTATACTCTCTTTAGATAGCCTAGATAGTCAGTCGTTAACATAGTATCAACAATAACATCGGATTAGTTATTCGATGATACTACTCATCCAGTAAAGGGATTGTCTGCCGCCTCAACTCAAGGCGGAACACATGTGTTCTGGGCTGATAATAGTAGAGTATCATGACCGGCTCACGTGTGCAAAAAAAACATGATTAGGATGTTGGATTGGTGGCAGGACTTATGACTACTACAGCTGAGTTTGATCTAGAGTTACTCTAGGCAAGGTTAAAGCGGTATATCTACTGTCGATTGGTTTTACCAGCGCTATTATCATATTCAGGCCCCAATTCAAGGACAATGCCATCATTGTATTCGAACTGTGAAGAGGCATTTGTAATTTAAATATACAGCTAGCGCTTGGTTGATACCTATAGGGTAGCTAATCTTATTAACAAGGTTCATGCGGAATTGTTTATTTAGCCTGTCTGTCAAAAGTTAATAATTGTTATCCTATAAGTAACTAGTATAGGGTTATACCAGGTATAGTATTTTCTTCAAAACCTTCGCATAAATAGGTTCAAGCACTGCTAATAAACTTTGCCTAACCAATGCTTAAAGAGTCCGGTTTTATTTACTACTTTAAGGTCAGCGCAAACAAGTAGATTCTTCCGCAATCTTATAATTCTCATAGACAGCGCTAGTATAATTTAGAGCTACAGTGTTTCGAGATCCAAGTGGCTGCTCAATTGCAAATTGAGATCTATGACAATCCACTAATAACATTCAGCCCCTCTTCCCCTCCATTTCCACCCCTCTATCCCTAAGCACTGCCCGAGATCCAATAGCCGTTATCAGTTCCGAAATGCGGAGAAACTCTAGTCCATAATTCAACAAATGACGCAAGGATAAGAGCATAATATAGATAGTCCTACACTGAACAGAAATTGCTCTCTTGGGCTAACGGAATCGACAGTCCGACTCCGACGGGCTATAGCTTGAGCGCATTCGGGGCTTGGCCTGTCCTCTATTTTGACTGATTGCAGTATAGTTCGGGGCAAGTTCGGGGATGTAGTCATAGCCTGATAAGAAATCGTGGGATAGCGCGATAGATAGTCGAGAGTTTGGAGGTGCTGCCACTTTATTCGGAAACGGAACAGATTTCATCAAAGTGCATTGCCGATACCGAAGGAATGGCAATGGTATAGCATGGGACAGCAAACTTTACGCGGGATGGGGCACGTGATGCGGTCGAATCTGTTTCTTATCAGTTCTTCATTACAGCGTGATAATCTCTTGGCTTGCAACAAGAGCTAAAGTTCTATAAGTACGTAACATCAATCTAAGGCATTAATGCGGAGGCCTACCGCTTTATTTACTCATGCAGTCAGTTACATGGGAATATCACACTGACCTGCTAATACTTGCCAATCCTCAGCCTCTAAAATAAAGGCAAGCTTTCTTGCTGGCGAAACATTAGTCTCAGTCAGCTACCTAGTCATCCGCCTTCTATCCACTCTCCAGCAATAATGATCTCTAAAATTAAATCACGGCTTCCGCACCCGCTGGATCCTCTTTCCACAGACGAGATTGCCATCGCCATTGCCGCAGTCCGCAAGCACCATGGCGAATGCTACTTCAACGTCGTCTCGCTGCACGAGCCACGCAAAGCCGAAATGCTGAAATGGCTGGAGAGTGCGCACTCTCAAGCCAGCGAGTCACTACGTCCAGCGCGTGTGGCCAATGTAGTCGTGATTATTCAAGGCGGCAAGATCTATGACGGTCTTATAGATATCAAGAGCGAAAATATTATTAAATTGGAGCTTATGGAGGGGATTCAGCCTATTGTAAGCGTTGCTCCTTATTAGTCACCAATTTATGACTCTTCCACTAACCAATATCATGATAGCTCACGATGGAAGATCTTCAGATCGTTGAGCATATCTGCCGAACAGATCCCAAGGTCATCGAGCAGTGTGAGATCTCCGGCATCCTCAAGTCCGATATGCATAAGGTCTACTGTGACCCATGGACAATTGGCTATGATGAGCGCTACGGCAATAATGTCCGTCTGCAGCAAGCTCTTATGTACTACCGCCCTGATGTCGATACCTGCCAGTACCAGTACCCGCTGGATTTCTGTCCAATCTATGACGCTAACAAGCAAGCTATTATTGGCATTGATGTTCCCAAGATTCGCCGACCTCTTAGCAAAGCTGCGCCAATCGACTATACGCCTAAGGCTGTAGCTAAGGCCAGTGGATATAGGACGGACTTGAAGCCTATTAACATAACACAGCCCAAGGGCGTCTCATTCAAAATGGATGGCAGAGAGCTAGAGTGGCAAAATTGGAAGTTTCATATTGGATTCAATTACCGAGAGGGTATTGTGTTGAACAATATCACATATAATGATAAGGGAAACCGTAGGCCAATCTTCTACCGTCTGTCACTCGCCGAGATGGTTGTGCCTTAGTAAGTAGTCAGCCTTTCTCCTTCCCACTTATTACCTCGGGCTAACGGAGAACACGCAGTGGAAACCCAGAACATCCCCACCAGCGCAAGCACGCCTTTGACCTGGGAGAATATGGGGCGGGCTACATGACCAATTCCCTATCCCTGGGCTGTGACTGCAAGGGGTCAATCCATTATCTCGACGCCGACTTTCCTACCCGTGATGGCTCTATACGCACTATTAAGAATGCAATCTGTATTCACGAGGAAGATGCCGGGATTCTCTTCAAGCACACAGATTTTCGCGATGACTCGGTCATTGTTACACGTGCTAGAAAGCTTATCATTCAGCAAATCTTTACAGCGGCCAACTACGAATATGCCTGCCAGTGGATTTTCCATCAAGATGGCACCATTCAACCCGAGATCAAACTTACTGGTATCCTTAATACGTATGCTATGAACGCCAATGAAGACGCCGGTCCATGGGGCACCCAAGTCTATCCTGGTGTTAACGCTCATAACCACCAGCATCTATTCTGCTTGCGCATAGACCCTATGATAGATGGGCATAATAATACAGTCAATATGGTGGATACGGTGCCTAGTGAGGAACCTGTTGGAAGCCAGGATAACTTCTATGGCAACGCTTTCTATGCGAAGAAGACTAAGCTTGACACGACGGGTAAAGCCATGACCGATTATAATGGAGCGACGAGCAGGACATGGGAGATTGTCAATGAGTCAAAGCTACATCCTTACAGTCAGAAACCTGTGTCGTATAAGCTAGTAAGTCGAGAAGTACCAGGGCTTCTACCGAAGAAGAATAGTCTTGTGTGGAAGCGAGCTGGTTTTGCCCGCCACGCTGTGCACGTCACCAAGTGTAAGTCCAAACCGAGTTATTCAGAACACCTGCATAATTCATGCGCAATAGACTGATTCAAAGACCTTAGACTATGACGACCAGCTATGGCCCGCTGGCTGCCACGTCCCGCAGACTTCAGGAGAGCCATCGATGGGCATCCCTCAATGGATTGGTGATGGCACCGAATGCGTTGCTGACACTGACATTGTGTTCTGGCACACCTTTGGCGTAACGCATATCCCGGCCCCAGAGGACTTCCCTATCATGCCCGTCGAACCTATCACGCTACTGCTCCGACCCCGCAACTTCTTCAGCAATAACCCTGCCATGGATGTTATGCCAAGCTACTGTAGCACACCGAGCCAGGTTGCTGGGAAGCAGGATGGCATTGTAAACACTACTGACAAGATGAGCACGCTTGCTTTTGCAACCGGAATTGGGCCATCGGGGTGCTGTAAGCTGTAACTAGGTGAATAGAGGATAGGGTAGATTGGACAACATTTGAAAATATGAGCATACTTATATATTGTAAAATTACGGGTAGTTTAGTATGACATGAATTATCTTAACTATTGTAAAAAAGGAACAGAAAGTGTGGAACTCATGTCGGTCATTGTTATTAAGATAAGAGATGCAACATTGCTTGTAGAGGCAGGGTAAGGTAGGTGTACATGTAGTTGTCCCCCTTAAACTAAGCAGTGCATGCCCCGCCCTATATCAATCCTTGTAGCTCCTCTTTGCTTAGATATTAATGAATAAGTATATATATATATAAATAAGAGGAAAATTGAATGTAAATTTAACTTTATTTATATAACAGAGGCTTGGGGGGAGACTTCTACTAAGCTAAAGCATAGAATGGAGAAGCATTCGATGGACTAAGCCCCGCGTGGACGTAGTTAAGGGGCAATCACAACACAAGTAGCAGTCAGAGCTGATAAAGAGACATATTCCACTCCGTACCGACTTCCCTCTTGGATCTTTCCCTCTTTCCTGTCCTAACCTATTTGGCGCCACTATTTAGAAAGTATATATTCTCACCATAACTGCAACCTTCCGTTGGCTGCTCGGTAATCTCAGCTCTCCTCCCATTTCCATCCTTGTCTGTAAATTTCTTTGTCCATATCCTTCCATTGTTCGCTCTTCTACTGTTGTGCATACACAACACCACATATAGCCACAATGAATGACAAAGAGAAGATCGACATGCTGAAAATGGACGTGGACAACGCAGAGAGGACGGAATCACGTGCCGTCGGGGACATGAGCGACGGGCTGAGACTTGCTCAGCTTGGACACGAACAGGAGTTGAATCGGGGCTTCTCCGTACTGACCCTGAGCTCCCTCCCTTGTCCTCTGCTTGATGGCAACATGGGAAGCTTTGTCAACCGTCATCTCATCAGCATTGGTCAGCGGAGGACCGCCCTGCCTCTTTTACAATTAGTGAGTTTCAGCCTTGCCTTTACGATGACTGTAACGGCGCTTTTACATTGGAGGGTGTCCTCGATTAATATACTGACCGGGAAAACAGTATCATCGCCTTTATCGGCACAATGTGCATCGTCCTGTCGCTGTCTGATATCTCATCCATCTATCCGACTGCTGGAGGTAAGATTTCCGTGCTTAATTCTCCGTCACCAGCCACTCCAGGATATTTAAAGGCAAACAAACACCATGGCAAGAATTTAAGACTAACGTGTCATATTATCAACAGCCCAATATCACTGGGTCGCTGTCCTCGCACCTTCGCACCACCGCGCTGTTGCATCTTGGGCTACGGCATGGATTGCCGTCAGTGGAGCGATCATAGTCGCTGCCTCATCGGCCTTCGCCGCGGGGCTTCAGCTTCAGTCTCTTATTGTCATCAGTGATGAATCGTATGACCGCCCGCGATGGCAAGGTATGCTATTCTCCTGGGCTATTCTCGCCTACGCTGCCGTAATAAATATATTCGGCGTCAGACTGCTGCCAAGCTTCAACATTGTTGCTGGTAAGTAAAACTATTCACCTCTTTTCTAACACTCTATGAGGCTATATCTCTCCGCGCTTTTCGAACCCACAAACATCTGATTTTTTTTCATTGTGGAACAGGTATCTTGCATATCGTTGCACTCATCACCTTCATGATTGTTCTGGGTGTAATGAGTGATAAGAATTCCACTGTATTCGTCTTTACAGACGTTGTCAATAGTAGTGGTTGGTCAAGTACTGGTGTGTCGTGGTTGATTGGCTCGCAGAGCGCCGTCTATCCAATGCTGGGGTATGTCTCTTCTCCCCGGACCCCAGCTTCATTCCCCTCGTGGACATTACCATTCTCACTCATAATTGATCCTTCTTCTTGCTATAAGGAGTTACGAATAATGCGTTTTGTTATGTGTGGAATCCCCTGCTGCATGTAGGTATGCAAAGAACAATTGGCACTGGCCAATCGGTAGTTTGGCGCAATCATCAATGTGCCCCCGAGCGCGCCCGCCGAGCTATTAATGGACGAGCCCCAGACTTATTGTCCTTCCGCGCTAGCCCGTGTTGGATCAACTCCTCCTCGGAAACTGTGACCAACTCAATCTTTCCGAACACAGCTTGTATGCTATAGGGCAACATTATGGCACAGGCTGGAGCTGATAGTACTTGCAACATTAAATACTACCTACCTAGGGAAGGTACCTAACACATGGCGCACACATGTACAGCCGAAGTAGCTAATCGCAAAATATAAAGGTCCCATGAGAACACAAACGGACACTGGAGGTATATTCTGTTGCCATCGCCTTAATTGCAATCGCCATCAGCTGTCGTCATTTTTTTCTTTAATAAATAACACTTTCTGTTCTCGCCCTTGACTTCCATCTTGGTGTGGGCAGATATCCGTACATCCTTTTATTAGACTCACTTACAAGCTCTTCGCCCTCAATACCTTTCTTCAATCAGCCATAGCGGGGGGACACATCAATCGGATAACCTTGTTCAAGATTTCCAACATGGAAGACCTGATTAAGCTGCTGAATATCTACAAGTAAATGCCTTTCAAAGCCGTGAAAGCGAGTCGTTATAATATGATGCCAGATTCACTCCTCAAGTCTCTCTTTGCTATTACTCCGTACCACCACCCCTCATTACGCCCCACCCTGGAAAACCACAGGCAATCTCACTCTTCGGCGACAAGCGTCTCGTCACATTATTAACAGCAAACCTTTTCAGGACGGCAACCCTTATATCCTCTCCGTCACAGCCGGGACTGCCAAGCCCGATCAACGTGCCCAAGGTTTTACAGTGGCAGTCATCTCAGTCTTTGAGTCGGCCGAAGATATGGTCTACTACGATAATGAGTGCGCTGCCCACGCAGAACTGAAGGCTTTTGCAAAGACGGTGCATCAGGGTGCAATGATGGTGTTTTTTGAGAATGCATTGTAAGATCTGGGTGGGTAAAATAGTTATGTTTTCGAAGGACATGGGTTAAGAGAAAGGACGTGCATGAAGAGCAGTAGAATTCATGTGGTATACATATAATTTCATCCACAGATACCCTGTAACTACTACACATGGTAACTAGCTCTGCCTCGTCTTTACTTAGGGCATGTTGTTAATTTCCGCCTCCATTATTGGATGAGCCAATTTAATTGCCATAAGATCTCCCTCTGATCCTCCGATAAGAAATTGGGAGTATATGTGTCGCCATTCCAGTAATTCATTGCATCCGCGTCAGGGAGAAAATACTGGCCATTTTCAAAAGTCTGAAAGAGGCGCATGAGTTCGTTTCCCATGTCGCTGAAATCTGGCGTCATTTTGCCATAATATGCCTGGTCAAGAGCCACATCCGATGATGCATCGCTCCCTCTTGAAAAGTTCGCTGCATTGTTAAATGCAGATTCCCGAGATATAGTCGCTGCATGAGGAGTTCCACGCGAGTCCTACGCTGGGCGACTCGCGTGATAATGTGCTACGCTCCGCCGATGTCGATGCCTCCGTACCTTGAGCGGCACTATCTTGTGCCAGCGCATGATCTTCACGGAGACGCCTGCCGGCCTTCCGCATCTCAAGCCGACGAAGCCGGGGAATAATCCTCCTCACGCTTCTCCAAAGCCGACGACTCCCCCAACTGTGATGAAAAAAATAGCCGAGAAGATCAATGGCCGAGTGCAGCGATTTTTTGCACGGTGCTGCAAACGTTTCGGGGTCGTTACAGACAGCAAGAAACAGAACAGTCAGTGCGCTGAGCAGGAAATAGTTGAACGCGGCCTGCTGGCGGCGGTAGATGTCCGATGATTCGTTTAGATGAACAAGGACTTGGATGCTATCCTGAGCGATTTCTATAGCCAGCCACGCATTGCGATAAGATGACTTGATGCGGTTTGGTCTTAAAACAAAGTCTCGATGATCAAGATGCGGGAGTGATTGCCTCGCAAGTATAGCAGAGCCCGCAATCGTTGCAGGACAGGAGGCTGAGGCAGACTGGCAAGGCGGAGGCGCGGATGGCGGAGTCGTAGATTCAAAGGAATGGCCTCGAGTCATTCCTGAATCTTCAGATCGAGATCAATTAATCTATTCTCAGGTATATCGTGGTTCTCGTTGCCGAATGACACGAGCGCATCCCACAGAACTGAACAGAGTCGACCGTAGCCCACCATGCAGTTCAAATACGCCCAGTCTTCGCCCTATTATTTCCCGCAAGATTCAGCCTATGGTGTCCGATAGTATGCTCTTCGGACCTAAGAGGCATTTCATTTATGAAGGGTTAGGGTAAAAGTCGACTTACGGGAAGTGGCAGCTCTGGGTCGATATCGCGATCCACCAGCGCGAAAGACAAGCTCATCCCAAAGCTCCAGCGACGGTCTAGAACATAGATAGCCCAGAAAACCCTTACTGCCAGATTGCGATCATCATCTCGAGTGAATGTAGCCATCAACGTGGTTTTTCGATGTAGTCCCATGACGAACGATTCCCGAGCAGCAAGGCCTATTGTTCTCCAGGCTAGGAGATCCTCGTCCGAATGAAAATAGTAGATACTCTGCAAGGACCAAGAAATTAAGCAATAGCGTTAGCGATCGTTGCTACCGTTAATAAGATAAGCGTTGTAGAGAGTATTTTGGATGGAGGTAGCAGGCGTTGCTTACCAATAGTATCAGCAATTGCAAGTCTATCAGCTCCCTACTCGTCTTCGGAATACTCAACGCACTGCACTCCACTGGAGCAAATAGCATGGTGCTGCTATCGCTCTTACCATGTCCTTCAATCACTATCGTTGTGGCGATTGCCACTTTGGCGAGATGGATGTCTTTCATGGTCGTCTGTAGATGTCGCTTCTCAACGATTTCCTGTATCTCACACTCGGGTAACCGCCATAGTTAAAGTATCTCTGTGGTATGTGGAACTAACCTCATCGTGTCCACACATGGATATACCGATTCCACTTCTTCTCGAAAGACGGTAAGCATTCGCGTAAACTCGGCGTGATCGCAGTGCTCAAAAAATAGCTCCCTAGAGCTAGCACTCCTCTCCTGTGAAGGCTCTTGCGGAGATTGCTGTTCACTAACGGCAGGTAATTCAACGGCAGGAATTCCCAAGCGAGACAAAGCTCGCGCTCTAGCCTCGAGGCTGTAAGCGGGCCTCGTTGGTCCGATGAAACGAGGCTCTTCTGGCCCACTACGACTTGAGCGAGGAGTGCTCAGTCGCAGTGTCTATACCGTGGATGTTAGACAATGATCTACTCCTTACTGCCGTTTCTCCGGTCTTCAGGATTAAAAAGAGAAATATATCTATACATGTCAAAGAGAGCTGCACTTACGGTTGTGGGATTGGGCGTGGAAGTAGACAATGGTGAATCTGTTCCAATTGTCCCACCATCTCTAGCCCTTGCACCGGGAGGGAGGGCTGAGAAATCGACAGGAGGCACAGGCTCCGGCTGCTGACCTGGCCTCTCCCTTTCTTTGACGCTGACTGGATTGGCCGTCGTCATCCAGTCCTTTAGTGTTTCCCGCAGTGTTTGCAAGTCTTGGCTTAGAGCGGACACGGTCTCGTGGCTTTACAGATTGTAAGTGAATTTATCTCCGTAACACATGGATGATGACGTAACATGCCGTTGTCTCGAGGCGTCAGCTCGCGATAATTTCCCCTTCCTCCGGGGCTCAGGAGCTCGGCGACGGTCCGCCTCGTAATTACAGGTTTCAAAGCCCCTCGAGGCACATCTCTGGCAGCGGGCTTGGCTGCTTCCGGGGAGACACTTTAGTTTGCGCCTCCTGCATTCATCGCTACGACCACGACTCAAAGTAAGCTCCAATGATCACTTTCATACTCTGCTTCCTCAGCAAGTGAGGAAGGGAACGCGATCAATATTTTGAGCTCGCGATAAGCAGCCTTTGCGGAACGCAAAGATGGTGGGAGGACGTACCATGCCACTGCAATGTATTTCCGCCTTTTGTGACGTTGGGCAAGAACCCCATTCTCATTCTCTACTGGCGGGTATGTATCCTGGATGACAAAGTGGTCTGACATGGTATATGGTGGCATTCAAGGACATGTGGATCGAAATCTTCTCAGATCAAAAGCTCTGTATAACGTAGAACGGAATAGGCGTAGCGTGCATGGAGTGGAAAAGAAGAGCATGAACCAGGCATTATTATTTCCTTAACATTTCTTCCCGTTTTAGTCTGTAACCTTATGAATGTGATCACATAGACACTCAACACGACGTGATCCCCCCCCCCAGACAGCACAAATCTAGGCTGGCCATTACCACCTCGGCTTCAGAGAGCTATTGTACTTAAGTCAACTTTCAGCAAAGAAGTGTTTACAATGCGGGACTCCGGTATAGTCCGTGTATTGGTGCACAGGATCATCCTGGATCCAGTGCAGAGCGCCCTAGTCTGCGTCGTTGCTCTGCCTTTCATCTATCTTATCATCAACGAATTTGTTCGAGCAAGTGTGCGCATACCTCGCATGAAAGGCCCTAGAGGGCTGCCTTTGATTGGCAATATCCGGGACATTCGCATCAATGCAGCCGACAAGTACCGACAGTGGTCTAAGTAATATGGAGATGTTTACCAGATTATGCTCGGAAACATCCCAGTAGTTGTCATTAACTCAGCTGCATCTGCTAAAGCCGTATTCGGTTCCAACGCACAAATTCTCGGCTCCCGACCAGAACTCTACACTTTCACAAGGTGAGTTTTCCTAGACACTTTTTATTACACATTCTCTGATTGAAACACACGTCTCTCCTACGGCTATGGTCTCATGGCCCACTACACCCACTTGGCTTCCAAAATGTCTTCAACCTACCGCACTAAGTACTTTGGTTACTGACCAGTTGCAGGTCTTGTCAAACACAGCTGGAACCACAATCGGCACATCTCCATACAGTGAATCTCTGAAGCGACGTAGAAAGGGCGCTGCTTCAGCACTGAACATGCCATCAGTCGCAACCTATGTTCCTCATCTCGAAATCGAGACTAGGGATTTTATCAAGGAATTGTTTATACATGGCAACGCTGGCAAGACTCCAGTGGACCCAATGCCCATGATTCAGAGACTGTCTCTATCACTGGCCTTGACTCTGAACTGGGGCACCAGGCTCAAGACGCAGAAGGGTAATCTCTTTGCAGAGATTACGCACGTCGAGGAAGTGATTAGCAAGTTCCGCTCAACCACGGGTAGTCTTCAGGATTATATGCCTATTCTACGACTGCAGCCTTTTAATTTTCACTCGTTCAAGGCGCGGGAGATGCACGATCGGCGCGACAAGTACCTCACAGACCTGAACAGGGATTTGGACAAGCGCATTGCTAATGGAACCCAAAAGCCTTGTATTCAGGCCAACGTCATCCTAGATAAGGAGACGAAGCTTGACAAGGAAGAATTAACCTCCATCAGTCTTACTATGCTTTCCGGTGGTCTTGACACAGTCACCACCCAAGTTGCATGGTTCATTGCATTGCTGTCCCAGCACCCTGACATCCAGGTCAAGGCTGCCGAGGAGATTCGCAAGTTCTACGGTGAGGATGAACCCATGTGCGACGCAAATGACGACCAAAAGTGCGCCTATATTGTTGCTCTCGTCAAGGAAGCCTTGCGATACTACACCGTGCTTCGCCTCGCCCTCCCCCGTGCCAACGTTAAGGACCTTCCCTACGAGGGTGCTGTCATTCCCAAGGGCGCAATGGTTTTCCTAAACGCCTGGGCTTGCAACATGGGTAGGTCATTACCTATTATATATGGTAGATGGCATATCTTTAACTGACAATCATGATAGACGAGGCGGTCTGGGAAGACCCTGAAGACTTCCGGTCTGAGAGATGGCTTGAGCAGCCCGATGCGCCCCTATTCACCTATGGTATGGGCTACCGCATGTGTGCTGGATCTTTGCTTGCCAACCGTGAGCTTTACTTGCTATTTATGCGCCTGCTTAACAGCTATATTATTAAGAAGCATGATAATGTTGATTGCCATCCGGTCACTGGAAATGCTGACCCTACAAGTTTGGTGGCTCTTCCTCCTCGATTTAAATCACATTTTATCCCTCGAAACAATATTGCACTTAGTAAGGCTCTAGAAAAAGAATATTGCACTTAGTAAGGCTCTAGAAAAAGATAACTAGATAAATAATAATATTAATAAATTCTTATTACATTGGGAACTTTTACTTACTCGACTCGGAGACATATAATAATGGCTAAGTAGTTTGTTACTTAAAGCAATAACTATTATAAAACACTAACCCTATGTGATATTTATCACCCCAAGCAATAAATATCTTAGCAATTTGCATTTGGAAGCCAAGATAAGAGTAAAGCAGTCAAATAGCTATAGCAGATAGATGTACTTTTGCGCTCTAGATGCATAGATGCCGACGCATTGAGTATACAGGTTGCGCTAACATACTAAAAGGAGGACCAAGAAGGAAATAAAAAGCAGTGGGGGACAGTAAACAAAGGGGACTTGTGTCTGGAAGAAAGGTTTGTCCGCTGTGCTAGCGATATTGGCTTTGCTTACGCCGTTGATAAAATAGTAAAGCTAATGTTTTAGTGGTAACTAAAGTCTCAATACATTAGCTACCTACCTAGCGAGAGAAAATAGCATACAGTACTGTACTGTCCTGTGCTTTTCTACGTGGCTAAACTTGGTACTAATTCTAGATCGTGCCTGGATATTATTATGGTCTATGAGATCTCCCTAGCTGTAGAGACACCCGTGCGTGAGCTAGCCACTCTTTTTTATCCACAAACTGATATCCACTAACTGATGGTGTCCACAAGCTCAGTTTGTATTAAAACCAAATACAAACACTTTTTGCCTTAGATTACAAAACAAAAGGAAGCATAAGCTTTTTTTTTTTTTTTTTTTTTTTTAAAGTTTTTTTTTTTTGTATCTAGAGCAGTCGAATGGGTGTGCGGCATTTTATCAAGACTTGGCTTAACAGCCAGGCTCTCTTAGCACTAAGCAAGATTTAGTCTCTAAAATAGGCTGTGCTTAGTTGATACCTTTTTGAGGTGGCTGAACTGGTCCCCCAGGAAAGCGTTGGCGCCTTTAAGTAGTGCGAACTTGTGATAACAGCCTTCCTTCCTTGTTGGAGACAACGAGGGGTAGCAAGATACTCGCAGGGCTATTAGTGACAAGTTGTGCTTGTATTAGTAGTATAAAATCGTATAACATATATCTGTACAGTGAGTTGCAGGGATCCGAGCCGGGCAATCCCCACTACTGCATCTCAGCTGGCGCGATCGATGCTAGCTGCGGGTCTCAAACGCTGGCTTTCATTAGGTGGAGCCTTGGCCCGATCGTATCGAGTCCAGATCGTGGCAGATGTGGGCATCAGCTCCCAAGGGCGCGTTCAGCTGGGCTGTGACCCAGGTTTCCTCTCCATTTTCATTGGCCTTTTCATCAATGACCAACGGCTGTTTTCCTCAAATGGGCTAGATGACCCCTTGCACCACAGCGGGCGGCTCCCTTGCATTGTGGGACTATTGGTACTCTAACTCCATCTGTCATGCATTCATGGCCGTGTTTGGTTCTAGGCCCATAATCCAACCTTTCTCTTCCTTATACTTAACCGATGCGTCGTACAGTAGTAATAAATATGCCATATCAGTCGATGGGGTTTCCCTCATTTTCTCCCCCTGCTGCAACGATATTCGTCTGCGTTTCAATTTCTGGTGTCTTGCCTCTGCAACCCCCCTCGGGCAGTACCTGAATTGTTGATGCCTGAGAATATGTCTCTTTTTTGACACAAGGTTTCTTCTCTCTTTCTAGTCGTAGGCGACGTCGCCGGGATCCCAGAGTGAAACATACATAGAAAACGCACAGGATCAGAATACAACAATGGCCATACCTACGACGCAGCAGCTCCTGGACGAGTACACCGGCAAGGAGGTGCCGTACACGTTCAATGGAGGGTTCGTGTGTCTAAGTTACGCCATTAGCCTGGTCGGAACCAGCACCGCACTGGAGTTGATTAGACGGAGAACTTCACACAGAGGAAAGCATAACTTGTACGAGTCTTGTACCTTTTGATGCAGGTCGCCATATAGCTGACACCGAGAAACAAAGCTTATTGCTAGTCGGCGCTGCCATCGCTATGGGTGGTATTGCCATCTGGTCCATGGTACGACCACCGCGTGTGAAACTCCGTGATTGTAATCAGGTCTTTTCAATGTATACCGAACTTGTTAACACGACGAATGAGATAGCACTTCATTGGCAACCGAGCCATCTATATGCTCCACGGCGAGGGAGCCTTCCAAATCGCCTATTCGACCGGCCTTACTGTCTTGTCTCTCCTGATGCCTATACTTGTGCTCGTGTTTGCCTTCCTCGGCGTCAACGGCAATGGTCGAATTCGATGGTGGCGGATTGTGTTTGCGGGATTGCTCTCTGGCGGCGCTATTTGTGGCATGCACTATCTTGCTAACTCGTCCATCAGCAACTACCGGAGCTCATATCGGCTCTCCTACCTTATTGGTTCTGTCGTTATTGCCGCACTTGCCAGTACCACAGCTCTCGCCCTCTTCTTCGTCTTCGAAAACTCCTGGAGCAGCGCCTGGTGGAAGAGACTGGGTTGTGCCATGGTATTGGCCGGAGCGGTGTCTGGCATGCACTGGTGTGCCGCTGTCGGAACGAGTTACACCCTGTTGCACAACGCGCCTGGTATGGGGGTCTCACGTAAGGATTCAATGGTTGTCGTTATTTGCCTGGTAAATATTTTTTTTGCAGATCCGGGGGGTTGTGTCAAATGAATACTGCCTGAGGGCACCGAAGCTGACCGAGCCTCATGGTAGTCTATCGCTGCCGGTGTTGTCATGACTGGCATGGCCATCTATTCGAGTTTAGTAAGACGACACTACGCCAGCAAGTCGCAAAAGGTCGTCTTGGCTGCCGGTGTCTTTGATGACAAGGGTCGCATCATGGTCGCTCAAGACGGATATTTGCCCAGCGAAGTCGTGACAGACACGTACTTCACCAAGGTCAGTTGCTTCTTCCCTAACGCCGACCTGCCCGCAATTTTGAAAATAACACGTCATGCTTCGCCAGTCCAACGACGACTTCTTTAATACCAGCCACCCCCTCTTTCACTGGATGTTCCGTGCTTCTCGCAGCTGGGACACCATAGCAAAAGCCATGCCCAAGATGACCAGCCACATTTCGCTTCTCGCGCAGGAGCATAACAATGGCAGGGCAGGCGTCAGGCTCATCAGCGATGATGGTGAGCTCGTAGATGGATATGACACCATTCTGCACGAGTTGTTCTGCGTCACTGCGGACGTTCTAGCTTCCAAAACCAAGGCGACTCTCTCTGGCGTCGGAACATTATGGGACGAAATTTTCGTAACGGGAGACTCATCTCGGGCTCAAAGCCTGCTCAATAATGACAGTCCCGGCCTACAAAGTGCCGCAGAGCGAGGTCTCCAGCAGAATGGCCCAGAGTATGGCCGCGGTTCGCTCATGTTCCTCGTTCGCAGAGTTGACAGCAAAAAGGAGGTACCGAGGCTTGAGGCTTCAGGATTCCGCTTCGCAGAGATTCATCAGGTCGTGGGCCTTATTCAATCTAGCATGCATATCAAGACGCCCGATCTAGAGGCTCGTCTACGCAGCATGTCTAACCAGAAAGACAAGACCAATAAGCTATCTTCCGACCTCCACGTGGGCATGTTTGCCGTCCGCGCCCGAATTGACAAGGGAGGCTTCGACGTACTCGTGCAAAAGACAGCCCGAAATCTGCTTCCCTCTGTTCCGTTACCCATAGACGCTCTTGATTCTACCAGTGCTGGCTTTCTCAATGGTCTCCGTGGTTTGCCGCTCTCGACTGTCCTACTCAGACTTAAATCTGCCTCTGCTCAGGGTCACATGTTTGCTTCATTTCTTCGAGATGCCGTTTCCTCGCTGCGAGACTCTCTAGGCGACGAAATCTTTGATGAAGCTACACTTTTGTCCAAAGAAGTGAAGATCCCGTGCGCTTCCTCTGGACTGGGCAAGCCCCTTTCCAAATGCAACCTTATTGCTTTCAAACTCTTCCTGCCTATTCATGCCACTGTGCTCTCACCTGATTGTCAATTCACGCCTCTCAACTTCTTCAAAATGCGCCAACTAATATATGATGGCTCACATCACAACATCGAGTTTTCTCACATGGTTCATCGCGACATATCCTCAACAGCACATGAGCTGTCTTCACGGCGGTACAGCGCCGCAGCCCCAGCCAGTAACAAATATGTTTCCCGAGTTGCTGGTAAGATCAGGGAGAAGCTGCCGGGTAACAGACATATTGCGGCGGCCATTTCATTACCACCTACCAGGAGCCAGGAACGGCTATCCAAGATAGCGTCGCATCCCAGCTCGCTATATAATGGTGACGATGGTAGCTTCGATGACACTCGCAAGCTCTCATCAACAAGCCAACTCTACGCCGTCAAGCACTCCCACAAGGGTCAGGATGAGAAAATTCACGTCTACGGCGGCATCATGGTATCAAAAGAGGTATCAATCAACGTTCAAGATGTAAGTGATAGCACAGGCCACCCCCTTCTCCTCCTGGAGTCAAATATCTAATTGCCGCTTTCTCAATACAGGACCAAGAAGACTCAAATCCTCCAGAGCAACAGGGCGCAGAACTTAAGCCTATTCGACTCCGATCCGATACTCAAGGCAAGATGGAAGGTTTTTACACTGCTACTGCGACGGGCGAGAGCGGCTTCGCTAGTGAGGGGAAGCAAGAGGAATCTGCCTTTGTAGACGAGCTCCTCGCTCTCAGTATGCAAGCAGACAAGCGTACGACTGCGTAAGTTGTTTTATTAGCGTTAGTTTCTTTACACACTGATACCTGGACTTTCTTTATTTGTAATATGACTGATATGAGGGTTATACGGATTATACAATATGGGTTTGAGCGAGTCGTGTATGAGAACCATAATTGTACAAAAGCTAGTTACTTGGCACTTGAGACATTCCATAAGTTTTGTATTTGTGAGCAAAGCCCTTGAGCCTATTAAAGCACTTTGTGTGACTACCTGTGTGCCATATAAGCTTGATCTTTGATCAATGATTGGCATCGTCAAACTGGTAACTAGCGTTCATATTGTGCTGTCAATTTGTCTCCCTGCACGGTAAATTGGAGCAATGGGCCATAAAAGCCACTGAGGACTTTGTTGGAAACTAACCATTCATGCTGTATATAGCAGCGAGTAATCTAATAGTGGCTGGATTTAGTTGTTCCACTATTGGGGATTCAAGCTACTGGCTGCGCTAAGTGTTCCCGCGGGAAGTTTCTCCCGTGGGATATCCAATCCAAACTTGGGGTATACCTCAGACTTCTAACCGTTATAGTTCTACCCCAGATTTTCTCCGCATTCTCTCATTTATTATATCAATGTTATAGATCCTATGTTATAATTATTCACATTGAACATTGTCGCTACAGGCAAATACAACGCCTGCTGAAGTTCATCTCGCCTTTTCAACCAACTCGGTGATCCAGTATGGGTAGACGTGCGGCAAACATAGACCTGGGTATCCCAGCACCGAAGGAGGTGTATGGTTACAAAGTCTATCTAATCGCGCTTATCAGCAGCATGGGAGCGTTCTTGTTTGGATATGATTTGGGCTTCATTGGCACTGCTATTTCACTCCCTTCGTTTCAAAAGTAGGTCACTAGGACTTGTGTAACTCTTGCAAGTACATCATTCGCCGAATACTGTTAACATACAACCAGGGACTTCCACCTTACCGACAAAAGTCAGCCGGAAAAAGATGCTTTCTCGGCAAATGTAGTCTCGCTTCTCCAAGCCGGCTGCATTGTTGGTGTGCTAGCTGCCGCCCCATTTAGTGATACTTATGGACGACGACCAACCCTGTTTCTGACTGCACTCATTTTTAATCTGGGCTCGGCATTACAAACTGGTGCAAAGGGCTCTTGGGCTTTAATGCTTGTTGGCCGAGCGATAGGAGGTATTGGTGTCGGAGCTGCGAGCATGATAGTGCCTGTCTATGTCGCGGAAGCATCACCGCCACTCATTCGCGGCCGTCTGGTCGGCATCTACGAGGTCTTCGTATCAGCTGGTACCATGTTGGGCTTTTGGATCAACTATGGCCTTGCGAAGAATGTGTCGCCATCATCGAAGCAGTGGATCATCAGCTTTGCTGTGCAACTCATTCCGGGATCGCTATTGTTAATTGGCACATTTTTCATTCCCGAATCACCCAGGTATTTAGCTCAGAGG
Source organism: Trichoderma koningiopsis (assembly GCA_022985005.1). Lineage (NCBI taxonomy): Eukaryota > Fungi > Ascomycota > Sordariomycetes > Hypocreales > Hypocreaceae > Trichoderma > Trichoderma koningiopsis. The sequence continues at coordinate 35,940 of JAJPEM010000002.1, forward strand.
AAGGGTCGCGATAAGTGCATTGCTTCCCTTCAACGACTCCGATGTATTCCGTCCGATCACCCTTATCTCTTGGAGGAGGTGCATAGCATCTTTCAGCAAATTGAGCATGAAGAGGCCATTGCAGAAGGAAACAGCATCAAGACATTCCTCAAGGAGCTCACCAAGACAGGAAACATAAGAAGGCTCCTTATTGGTTGTCTCATGTTCATATTTATGCAGATGGCAGGTTCTAACGCAATCAACTATTATTCCCCAGCCATCTTCAAGAGCATTGGTCTCACGGGTTCAAACACAGCTTTTTTTGCCACGGGTATCTACGGCGTTGTCAGGTTTGTAGCCATTATATTCGCCATGGTATTTGTCGTGGACCGATTTGGAAGAACCAGAACGTTAATGGTAGGAAGTGTCGTGATGGTGAGTAAATCCACATGGAGATTTATGTCATTCTGTTTGTCATCTTTTTTTTACAATCAACGGCAAAGAAGAAAAACGTTTGGACTAAAAATCATGCAGGCATTTGCAATGTGGTACATTGGCGCGTACGTCAAAATTGCTTCACCCGGTTCTGGTGGGTCCTCCGGCGTCAGCTCCGCAGGCTACGTTGGTATCGCCATGATCTATATATACGCTATCGGGTGGTGTTTCTCCTGGGCCGGCATCCCGTGGATTTACGCCTCGGAAATCTTCCCGTTACGCATTCGCTCCCCTTGCGTGTCTATTTGTATAGCGGTTCACTGGATTCTCAACTTTGTCATTGCTAGGAGTGTGCCATACATGATCTCAAACATTGGTTACGGCACGTATTTTCTCTTTGCGGCCTTTATAACTATTTCAGTACCATGGGTCTTTTTTTTCGTTCCGGAAACCAAAGGCTTGAGCTTGGAGGATATGGACGCGTTGTTTGGCTTGCCTCAAATTGAGCACTTGTATCACGATAACGACAATACATTGAAAGAGCCGGAATGCAATGTGACGCACTCAGAGCATTCTAAGGCATAGTTCAATGTTTACTTGAATTCTGTGGCTGTGTACAGTTGCAATGCTGATACAAGTTCAAAGCGTTTTTGGATGGTTAGATTACTTTGTGATTATTGGATTTTACATAGTTTATAATGAGAAATGTACAAAATCTTGTTTCATATATTCGCTGAAAATAGATACATATATTTATTTATCCATGGGGGAAAAAAACGTATTACGCGTTTCTTTAGTCAATTATTCAACTTAAAGCGGCCCCCTCCCTTTGTTTTTAACTTTATACTGGCATACGCAAGTACATAGGGTGTCGTATAACCTTTTCTATTAACACTAGTCTGGCAACTCCTTGTCTCAATATTAATCCAAGCAACTTAGAGTTACAATTGGCTGGACTTAATGAGCTACAAACTTTCATCTTGTCAACAGAGAAGTGTATCTTTAGTCGAGCGTCGGAAAACTCATACTTGTGACCTAACATAAGACAGACCTATTGATTTATGGCGAGCTTATGACACTTACTTGCACACATACCTTTGTAATAATTGTTAGGGGATAGCATTAATATGGGAGAGTGTACATTTTGTCCTTTTGACCCCATTGAGGTATCCATATGATGCTGGCCAATGATACTATATATAATAAGATACGTTACCCTCAAAGAGTCTTCGTGCAGTGCGTGAAACAGTACAGCTTTGCACCTCCCCATAGCTATCAACTGTAGTAAAGACTTCTATAATCCCCCTATTGTGAGCTATTGCAAACTTCTTTTCCATGACTGAGGTTTTCGGTGCTCTCTTGTGTGGCGTCGTGGAAGGGAGGGAAGCGACTTCCTTAGATAAGTTTTCGGACACCCTGGCTGCGACTGTGCCTCTATAATTCATCGCCGTCGCCAGGCATACAGCTCCAGTGAGTTGGAAACTTGGGTGGGGAAGACCCATGGAGTACGACTGAACCCGAATACTAGCCTGACCCAAACCGCCCTGTGAGATGGGCGGAGGGTAAAGGAGCGCAACTTTTGGCGTTCCTCTCGTCCTGGACGCGACTTCCACATTTGATGCCAGGCCCATGGCAACAGCGCCTTCACAGCGAATAGATTCAATAATAGCATGTACAGCCACGTCAGGCAACGAGGAATGTGGAATAGGCATTGTTGTGGCGTCGATGAAAACAAAAGGGTTGGCTGCATCGATTAAGGTCACTCGCACGTCGAAAGGTGCCGCTCCCGTCGTCAAGTTGGAGTCTGGTATGATGCGCAAAGTTTGTTGTTGCTGACCTGAAGGGAATAATTTCCCCGTCATGCTTCCAGCTGGATGTAAAAACGCACATCTAACTTCACTGCCTGGGGAGGGAACTCCAGGCATGGCATAATTGCCAATTTCCAAAAAATCACCAGTCTCATCGAGCTGAATCGTCTCCACGATCATGCTATCGGTATTTGTATTGTATATCCGGACGTCCATCTAAGCAAAAGAATTAGCGAAGAAGCTCTGTCTAGTAATGGCTAGCTAATGGGGTGGTGTCACACCGTTCTTTCACCAGGCCTGCGTTTGACAAGACCACTTTGTAAAGCAAAAGGTCCTACGCCAGACGATACATTGCCACATGTTCCCGTCATGTCTATAGAATCTCGTCCCACTGCGACTTGGACGAATGTCCAATCAATATCGGCATCAGGGCGATCCGAAACGGCTACCACGGCGACTTTGGAAGTTGTAGACAAGCCACCACCAATTCCATCAATTTGGCGAGAATCATTTCCCCGAGAACCCAGAGCGGAGACTAAATGCCGTCCCCACTCAAGGGGGCTACTCGGCAGGTTCTTTCTGTTGATGAACAAAGCCTTTGAGGTGCCTGCACGCATCCAAGTACACGGCAACACGCAGTGTTTGGATGGCTGAGATGGATCCTTGATGGCCATTGGGGAAGCTTTGGTTCGAATTAAGTTTAGTATGGGAAATTTGTTGGCGTATCCTTCAGTAACATCAATCATCTGAGAGCTTATGCTGTGAATCTCTCTCGCAGCTCGATAGGACGTCGCTCTCGAGAAATGAACAGTAGATGAGAGAGCAAAAAACATGGCTTGAGGAAAAAAGCCATTTTTGACATGATGAACCACTTAGACTCATACTGAAATATATATTTACTCCAAACAGTCTCTCGTGGAGAAAAGTAGAGACGCACAGGGGTGCATAGAGAATGCAACCGAAGCATGGCGGCTGAACAAAACTGCGGATCATCATAGCGCTATGTAGCATTCCCGTGGGAAGGCCACGGATTGCATTTCCCGTGAGTCCTTGGTTGTTAGAAGAATGACCCACCATTTGCGAAAATAGTGCCGTTGAAGCCGAAGAGTGGATCGTTGATGGACACAAGCCCATCAAGTTGTGCTTCCCGTTCCCGTTCCCGTACACCCGTTGACCATTGCGACTCAACACCATAGACGTCTTCGCCAAGGCGGGAAATACCAGAAGCATGAGCAACATCGGCCGGGTAGTCACGATGCTCGTGGTTATTAGTCAATGCCACCCTGCAGTGATCGCATCTCGATCTCTCTGTTCCGTAAGCAATTGCCGGTATTGGGACAGACGTGTTCCCATCCTCCAAAAAGGTCTGGATTATCCCATCAATATCCAACCACTCTGAGTTGGCATGATGTATCACCTCATTTACATTGACTGATGTTATATCGGAAGTATCTGATTGCACCAGGCTTGTTAATGTATTAGGATGAGATGGTATGGCCCCAGACGTCATTTGACAAGCGGATGGAGACGCATTTTCGCCCAACTGCAGTCGTTGCTCTTGCGTAGCCATTGGAGACGGATGGGCCATTGCAGGATCAACAACCACGCCGAGCCTTTTTATCAGAGTCTTAATAACAATGGCAGCCTTCTGAACGGCATAGTTGGTTTCCTGGTTTTCTTTGAAGACGGCCAGGCAGGTAGCCAAATCGGCAAAGACCTTCGACTCGCTCCGGCGTTTGGCGGCAATTCGCACAAGGATCGTAGCTGCTACATACGTGGCGTACGATATTAAGTAAGGTGCGTGCCGTATAGAGAATGCTCGATCATAGGCCAGAAGAATGTCGGCGATATTGGAAGCGGCAGTCGCGCATTTCATGAAGGAATCTACCAAGATTGATCGTGACGTGTTGTACAAATGACCGTCGGCAACAAACGGACGATGCAGAAGAATAATGAGGACGTTGTGCATAGCACTTTGATATCAAGTCAGCACTCTGAAGACTAGAGATAAGCGTCTGGTTAGAAGGCTATATACTCACTGCAGACTAAAGACATGCGGTGGGGGGAAGGATGCTGCACCTTCTGGGTCCAACAGATTCAATTGAATGTGGTTAGGAAGTGCAGCCTTCCAATCATCCAACTTGACTTGCAATCTATCCAACATGTTGGTCAAATCGGTTGATGATTGATCAACACAGCGCTCGGTATAAATGCAACTTAGAATGTCGCTCATGACAAGTGAAAGTCTGCAGAGGGCGGAAAAGGTCGACACACTATACGCCGGCGATCCGGAATATTTAGGCGTGAGAGTCGAGTAAGCAAACGGCTGCCAGTCTTGCAGCTCTTCGTGCGTATCTAGAAATTTGACTGGCACGAGAACATCTGTATCTTTGAGACTCACAGGGCGCCCTTGATAGAGACTTTGCATCTTGTCGATTACAAAAGCTCCCCAGAATACTCGTCGTCGAATTTCCAGGTCTTCGTCTGAAAAGCGCCCAGTTGTGGCCAAGTCGACATGCATGCCGAGGTCAATGATCATTCGAAATGCCATACCCGAATAAAGCCAGGCAGCGCTTCTCTCGTCTCCTAGGGCAAATAGCGAATTTGTCATCTGTAAAAGGGCCTGGATGGTGGTGATGCGACTTGACTCCAGTGAGCTACCAAGTAGTTCTCGGACACGCTCACGGAATTTCCATCCAGCAGTACGCACATCGTTTGGGTCTTTGCGGACTTCGAGTCTGAGACTAAACTTCGACGCACCGAAGTAAATGGCATTTAAAAGAAGCTTGGAAAAGTATGGTCCTCCGCACGCCATATCTCGCATAAATGCCGGTCTGTAAGTGACGAGAAATGAATGATGCTGTCTGTTCCAATGTATGGAAAGTAGATGCATGCCAAGATCTGGGTCAACTCCGTCAAAGTCAAGTCTTTGTTGACGGAAGTTCAAGTCTTCAAGCTGGCGCTGTTTCGCTGCTTCAGCAACCAGACCTTTCTCGACCCATTCATCTGAGATCTGAGGCCTAGTATCTACTTCAGCCTGTTTCTCTGGAGCATGGTCTTCATACAATGTACTCGTACGGCTATGATAGGTCGAAACGCCATCGGCAGACATGAGAATCCTAGCAACGCCCGCTTCAACAGGTGAAGCTCCAGCATCGTTACTATCCAAGGCATGTTCATCGTTCACCGATACCGATTCAGGTAAGGAAGCACGCAATGGAGAGGATGCGGTAACGCCGTTACCGTTTGGCGACCTACGAGTCTTGAAACGATATCGTCTACGACCAGTCTCCTTTGCAGCTTCGGCTACAGGTTCGTATGTACAATTTTGGCCGTAAGATTGGCAGTTGACACATACGGGTCGCGCACCATTACATTTGATCTACCAAACAAGACAACGACCAATAAATTAGGATTTCCCAGTTGTTTGATGTCGAAGCAGAACAACGTACCTTTCGTCGCCTGCAAAAGCTGCAGGCTTCAATTGCCCGACGGCGTGACTTTGAACTTGGCGCAGAACGGGAAGCTCCCACCTTCTGCTGAGCTGGAGCCAACATTGGAGAAAACGGACCAATTCAATATCGTACTGCCTATTACGCGCGGAGTAGTAGAGAGGCTCGACTACATGAAAAATTGGATGCAGAAATGCCGCGGGTCATGGTTGTTTCTAAGCCATGGGTGACTCTGCGCTTGAAGGATGAAGTGGGTGTAGAATGCTGTTGGGGTTCGCCACGCTTACTTGCGCGAACAATGTGGAGCATATCCATAGATGCTAAGTTTGTAGGTTTGCACTAGTGCTACACTAACCTTGAGGCACATATACATGTAGATAGAGAGGGAATCTATAGGTTGGAAATCAATACAATTTTCTAAAACTAGTTTCAGAAAAGTCTAGATAGCCAGAACTCTCGTGTGCCTTGAAAACACGTCGTTGAACAGGAAAACTCCATCGCAGAAAGGTGCATTAATTTCCCAAGTCCATATGCGTTACAGTTAGAGCGGGCGCTCTACCTGGACGAGTTAACAATAGCGGCGGGCCCTGAGACACTTAGTTTCCGGCGTTCCCGCGGGAAGCAAAGGAGCTGGGACGCAGCGACAATGGACGGGAATTGAGCTGCATGGCTAATAAATTCTATCAAAGCAGTTTGACTCGCTATCCATGATTGTGCTCGTGGCGGCATAATGAAACTAACGGGATAGAAAGTATCCGTCAATTTCCTTTCTTTGGACAGTTATCTTTAGCAACTACGTATATCTAATATCCTCATAGAGGCATGATTTAGAAAAATAAAAATCCCCCGGCCCAATTTCACTCTCACTCGCAAAATATCTGCTGAAGCTAGACTGCTCTTATGACTCGGTAATACTATGTCTAGATTACACGAGTCTAGCATCCCGATATCTGTGACATCGCCGCCTTTGAAGCATCATAGGCAAAGAAATCCAAAAATTAGCCCTGGGATTTCACTACTAGCTGGCGCCACAGCTGGCGCTATTGAAGCAGCCATTACTGTCAGTCTACAGCAGACCGCATTCTCTTGCCTATTTTATTAATGTTGCGCTCTCCAGTATCCATTTGAGTTTGCCAAAACTCGATCACAGCTAAAGCACAATGCTCATCATGCCACTACCATAACAACTAAAAGTCCGTTCTTTTCGCTCTTGCAGACAGCTCGCCAAAATGGAATAAGAGTGGTGTACACGGGTTGCTCTACTCTAGTCATTGTATGCATGAGCCCTAAATTAATACCGGTACTAGAATGTCTTCACTTACTCCTCCTAGGGTACCGCGTGCAAAGCCGGCGTTCGGTTCCTTACATTCGACTCTATTAAGAAGGCTATCTCCGATGTAGACGGATCATTGTCACCTGCGCGTGGTCTTCTCGCAGGCATGGCCGCCGGTACTGTGGAAAGTGTGATTGCCATTACACCAACCGAGCGCATTAAGACAGCTCTGTACGAAGGCTTCTACTTGATACTCCTTAATTCGGTTCGGGCGCTAATGAAATTGTAGAATTGATGACGCTAGAATGCCTACAAGACGGTATAAGGGTGGCATACACGCATTACATATTATCATCAGGGAACATGGTGTGAATGAAGTCTATCGTGGCCTTGTTTCTACAACAATCAAGCAATCAGCCACGTCTGCAGTTCGCATGGGTACGTATAACTCACTGAAAGAAACCGTGTCGCCGCGCCTTGGAGGTTTCAGCAATCACCCTATAGCTACTTTTGGTTTGGGCGCAATTGCTGGCATTATTACTGTTTTTGCCACCCAGCCATTTGACACGATAAAGACACGTACCCAAGGCGCTACAGGGATGACAGTATCAGCAGCTATAAGGGATATTTTCCGGGACGGGGGAGTGAAATCATTCTGGAGCGGCAGTTCCATGAGGCTAGGTCGACTTGTGCTTAGTGGAGGTATTGTGTTTACAGTATACGAAAGTGTCTCATCTGCCCTTTCCAGTGGCACCTTAGACAGACTATACAAAGGTGCATAATGCTAGGGAAAAAACAAAGGAGTCACTGGGCATACACACTATATATATTTGTATATGTATCGTACAGGCTATTTACACCGTAGGTGTGTATGATACAATAGTTTTAACAATGGTTTCAATATATACTAGTTGAAAAATCTTCATATTTAGTTACTAATTAACCTTAGTCATGACATGGTTAAAATAAGGGTGGCATCGTCTCATACTTCGATATATCTAGCCCAGTCACAAGGTTCCATCCCGGTTGCGCCTCAAAGCCACTTGTCCCACAGCCAGAATTGTTACCCTCAGTAACAGGGTTGAGAATGTAAGGACGTGCGTATAGAACCAGGTTGATGAGTCTCACTCACTGGTTTCTTTCCTAATTTTAGACGCTCTCCATTGATAAGCTCGATAACATTGCCGAAGACCGGAGTTGCAGCACTAGTCCCGCTGACAGGTTGAAAACTTCTGTCCACAACCACATTGTATAGAGCACCATTGGCGCTTACATCACGTAGACGGCGGGAGTTGCCACTTGTATTGAACCGGTCAGCTTCGTAGGGAGGTTACTGGGTAAAATAATGGGAAACGGTTAGGGTTATTTTTGAATAGCTAATACTATATATCTGTAATATATAAAATCTAATATATTAATCTTAAAGTTGTGTAAGCAGATTCCGAAGGGATTGATACACATATACATGAGTAAATGGAACAGCATATTCAATAAAGCACTCTACGTAATATTATATAGTTTCTAAGTAAATAATACGCTGTGTATAATACCCTGTATTTAGCTACTTGTGTGTACTTGGGTGAACGTCAATGTTGAATTGTGGTTGACCTTTCTCTGGCTGATTGTTTGGGATGTAGAATACTAAGACGTATACATGTAACAAAGGCTAATACACTTAACTTTGGACTCCTAATTAACAGTAAGGGCTAAATTCCCCTCCATTCCTTCTTTAGGTTACCGAAACCAATTCGGACATTGTAGTCTTCCACTTTGAACCCTCCAAAGTCAAAGATAGAGTAGAAGTTGCGCAAATACAGCTGACCGAGGAGGAACAGACGGGGGCTGCCGCTTGTGGAAAAGGGTGGCATGCACTTATCTGTTTGGTAGGCGAATCCAGGGATTTTGAGCTGGTCACCAGTCAGGGTAATGTTGGTGAAGTCAGAACCCTCGTCACTCTCAAAGGTGAACGTGACTGACCATGTTGAGTTCATGTCGGTGCAGGGTGGGATATAGTCTCCGTGCAGAAGGGCCGTATAATTCCAACCGATAGAATCATAAACAGCGTCAATGGTGGCATCTGGCACGTAGATAAGTCCAGCTCCAGTATCGAAAACACCATTTGCCGCGCCGAGGTCATACTGCAGAGACCCGTTGGTTTGGGTGTTGCCGTTATTATCCCTGCGCTCTCCGTAAAACCTTTTTAGGTTTGATCGCCAGAGTTCGTATATTCCGCTGTCTTTCTTTCCGGGAACCCAAGAGACGACGCCATCCACGTACTTGCGCTCGAGAGAGTTCCCGAGAGTAAGCACGCCTTTACCAGGGTGACCACGAGTATCATTGAATTCCGTGCCGTAGTAGAGACCAAACCTGGGGAAATCTACCTTGTCACCCTGCATTAAAGTTTCCATTACTGTCTTTGTGCCTTGCTCAGCGATTGATGAGAAAGCCAACCCCAAGAATCCCTCTCCTGCTATGTAACCCATCGAGGTCTGGTTGGCGGAGATGAAGGTTTGCGTCCAAGTTAGCCCATTGTTGGAGAACTTATCGCTATAAGCCTCTCCGTCGGTTCCACCACCGAGGTAACTGATCGAGTCATAGATACCCAAGTCCTTTGAGGTCACGGACGAATTGGTGTCATATCCCTTCCAAGGATAGCTACAATGCGTAGAAAAATGCAGTCAGCTAAACAGACAGACAGTTAATGGACAATTATGTGGGGCTTACCCGCTAACGTTGTCACATCCTCCGTCGGCACACTTTTTGTTCGCTATCCAAGAAGTGGCACTACCGGTGTCAAAAACCAGAACGTGATTTTGGGATGGCGTGCCAACAGAAATATCCATGCAGGCCTAGAACTATCATATTAGATGCGGCCTCGCAGACAATCACAGACAGATGTTGTATAGTAGACTAACATAAGTATTGCGAAACGTGACAGGAAATTCCAGGACTGCCGCTGAGCCGGATCTTGCGAGCAGGACTGCCGCGGCAGCGGCAACAGCGGCTGCACGAATGCTGAAAACCATCTTAGACAAGGGTTGATAGTGTAATTGTAGAAGTATTTATTAGAAGCTACAAGAAGTCATTGATAGATAAACAAAACTCAATAGCGAGATGGTTCTGCAGGTTTTTATTGTTTTCCTAATGGGAAAAATACTGGAGCAGACTTTAAACCTCGTATACAGCGTGGGATTTCTCGTATTGGGAAATTGATTATTGATGCAAGAGATAAAAGATACTGTTTATAGTACACTTTTACCTTTATCACCTGATTACCAAAACATCTTATATTTCTTAAAACTTACAGGAAATAATTTTAGCAAAAGGAATAAATCGTTTGAGATACACCCTTATTTATTTGACTCTTGCTAAGTGAATATAGTCCCAATCTCTTTGTACAATTTTCTCCCTATGACGTAAACACTTGACATTTACAGTCTCTTTACGCTTGCTTTACTAACAAATGTCCCATACTTCGTTGCCCAGAGATTAGAGGAAAATGTCTGGGCGGCACGACTCCCTCTATGTGCAGGTAGGGAATAAAATCTCAAGACACCAAACCAAGAAGAGTAGTAAAATGCACTAGCGACCACCGACTGCTACTTTATTCGGACGCTTTCACCGACCCGCTTTCAATCTCTTGTTACAATAGGTAAGGAACCACAGCTGCGAGAACAAATACACCTGCTATGCCAGCAACATTTCTGTTGCCAGCGCCGACAGGCAAACCAGCGGTTGGAATAGCAGTACCACTGCCCGTAGTTTTGACAACGCTAGAGCCCAACCCAGATTTGTCAGGGATAATAGTAAACGAGGGACCAGAGCACGAAGGCGTAGCCACTGCAGAACGCGTTACAATGTCGATCGTCGATGAAGGCGGTTGACAGGCGCTGCAGGTGATTGTAGACTCAGTCGCTGCCTTAACGCCGTGGAGGGCTGAAGTCTATATTAGCGCAAGGTTCGGGCGGATCTCTGATCTCCTTGTCACAAGAGCTTACCAGACAGACCGGCCACAACATAGAAGAACTTCATGATGGCAAAGTCTTATGGGCAGAGAATCAGAAGATAACGAATGTAGGATACATAGAATCAGACTTCAAAATATAAGAGAAGAGGGAGGCAAAGGCTACTAAAGTAGTAAAAGGGATGATGATAGACTAGCCGGCCAAGCACTAATATCAAGTGCCAAGGGCCCGACTTTCTTGCTCAACCCCTGCATAGCAATACACACAGTCAGTTGACCGGGGCCATAGAGTGGCTGGTGAGTGCCCATTATAACCAACTTCGTCCTCATTCTCCCTGAAAAGGAATAGTAATCTGTGTAACGTTATTGTTAGCCTAGACAATAACCAGCCGGCTTAACCAGCAAGCAGCAGGAGAACACAAGGTCGCAGATATTACACCATTCTCATATATCTCTAGATCATTTGGACGAGAGAATTTGTCTATACGGGGTTGCCTTGTCTTACAACAATCTCTCATAGCTGCTTGATGCTATGCACGCGTATGAAGCGTGTGGAGGCGTACACTTTCTGTACTACAACACGCTTTGCATTTATGGGACTCTATGTTATTTGTCATGGTTCATATCCCCCTTTGCCACAATCCTCTTCGTAGCTTCGTTAGAAATGCACTATAGACTTGCAGCGGAGAAAAGGACATTTTCAACAAGAGGCAGTTCTATCTCATGTGAAATAGCGCTGGTGTACTTTGCCACACCGTGTGGTATAGATGTTAGTCAAGTAATTAAGGCGATTGGATCCACTACGCTATACAAGAATCATACACACCGCTAATACACGTACTCACAATGTAGACTTCGTCGGCTGCCGGGTTGTCTATTTTAGAACGGAAGCGCAACCATCCGAGACAAGTGAACACGGCACAGGTACATCTAGGCAAATGATCCTTTTTTGTCGCAGATCGCCATGGCAGGATTTCCTACTTCAGTCATTTAGGTATTGTTACTAGTCTCTCGGGCCAGCGCACATCCGTCCAATAGTACAACCTAAGCCTCAAAGGGGATTTCGATGGTGTCATAGTGGGCACTCGGATTCACTCCGCCAACGCTGCGATTTGGGGGCTTGCTAGTAACATCATTTGCACGTACCTTCATCAGGGTTCACAACAGTCTTTTCAACGCTCCTAACATCCAGCCCACATCATTTACATGGGTTAGGACGCGATTTTTCTCAGTTAGCAGTAATTGTTGCATCAACAACACTGGGTGTTCGTGACGGGGCTGGGAAAGGAAAAGCAAATTGCACAACCTCCCTTACGTCGACATACTTACGGTTACGCTGGTGCCACGGTGCTTGGCACTCTTGTATTACCCAAAGTCATGTCTATATAAACAGTTGTCGGGTGAACTTGTTAGTGACCTTGAACCTTTGAGTTGTGATTTTTACATACCTCTGATACTTTGTTTCCTCTTTTGATTCACCTCCGCGATCAATACTTAGTCCAGTTGGCCCAGTAATAACCAATTTGCCATCATGTTCTTCTCCCAAGCTGCCATTGCTTACTTTGCTGTTGGCCTTGTCGCCGCGGCTCCAGTTGTTGAGAAGCGTGCCGCTATTACCGACGGTAATTTATTCTGTTACCCTTTTTTCCACTGATGGATGTTTTGGCTAATCTTGTGTCATTAGCTGATATACTCAACTATGCCCTGACACTGGAACATCTTGAAGATACCTTTTACCGTCAAGGCCTCGCAAACTTCACACAGGCGGACTTCGCCAAAGCTGGCTTCGATGCCACCTTCTATGGCAATGTCCAGAAGCTTTCTATGGACGAGAGTACCCACGTCTCCTTCCTGACCTCCGCTTTGAAAGGTATATCAGAGTTCGCCTTCGTCAAGCTCCAAGAGCAAGACATCTTGGGAACACGACTGATTTGATTCATAGCTGCTGGTGCTCATCCCGTCGAGGCGTGTTCATATAGCTTTGGCGTGACAGACGTATCCAGCTTCCTAGCTACGGCATCTATTCTCGAGGGCGTTGGTGTCTCTGCCTATCTTGGAGCGGCTGCCGATATCATGAGCAAAACTTATCTCACTGCGGCTGGTTCCATCTTAACTGTTGAGAGCCGTCACTCCTCCTACCTACGCGCAAATCTCAAGAAAGTACCATTCACCCAGCCATTTGACGCCCCTTTGACTCTGGATGAGGTGTACTCGTTGGCCTCTGGATTTATCACCTCCTGCCCGTCGAGTAACCCGCCTCTGCCGGTCAAAGCCTTCCCTACACTGCAGCTCGCTGCTACGACTGCCATGCCCGTCACCACGGGAAAAACGGTTACTCTGCTCACTCCTGTAAGTCTCTTGAACACACGGGTCTAGTACCACAATTGTCCCCGTATTTTAGTATTAAAGGCTCAATTTTATAGGGTTACACTCTGAAGGCTGAAAATAACGCCCAAATCTACGCTGCTTTCATTGCTGTTACAGGTCCAACTTTTGTTCCTGCTAAACCTGTCAATGGTGGCTTCTCTGTGACTATTCCCAAGGGTTTCGCCGGCCAGACCTATGTTGTCTTAACTACCTGCAAGGATAGTGTCTCCGACAACACCACCGCTGCTGGTCCTGCTATTATCGAGGTATGAACATTTCACGCCTAGATATTGGTTTTTAATTAGTACTAATGATCACCAGATCTCGAGTTGAATGCAGCAGTGATTTCAAGTTACACTGCAAGGTCTCTTCATATGTCTACATATAAGGTTAATTAACAGCTTTGCTTTACAAAATAGATGTTCTTAAACAGCTAGAATGAAATGAAATTTCAGGTGTGACGTACAGATATGTTAAAATATGCCAGTGATATCTCTCGCATCAAGGAGTTGCAGGTATGTAGCTAGATCAAGCATTGTTAATGAGATATTAGACAGGTCTGTGACATTTAATTACCTGCAGCCTTCCAGCGACGGCTATTTACTCTCAGGCTCTGCTTGATGTCGTGGATTGCAGTTTTGGTATCCTCCGAACCTGACTTTTGCAAAATTTGGGAATAAACGATGGCGGAGCGATAAAGCGCATCGTGGCAAAAAGGAGATATGTCATCATTTCCACGTAACCCTGTTCGTAGAATATGACGTGAGAGGGTTAGCATATCTGCCGCTGTAGTTATCTGAGCTTCAACTGCTACATCTGTCTCTGCCGGGGATTTGCGTCGATCAATCCAAGCCATCTGGTGGTTAAGGATGAGTCGTGCACTACAAAGATTAACCTTTGGCCATAAGAATTGGATATCTTGTATCAATACCTATGACATATCGTGGTAGGACTGCAAACCTTTATGCCTCGTTTCACACTCTCCTGTAGGGTAACCTTTGTTAAGGCAACAATTGTGCTATTGAGTATTCGTGCTTCATGCTCAAGGATGCGATGCTCACTTGCTTGAGGATTGGTATACCTTAGTACCTTTCCCAGCAAATACGCTGCTTGAACTGTTAGGCAGAATCGACCCATAACCTCTGTTGGAGGGGACGATATAACAAGTGGAGGGTTGGGAGGTGGATACTACGTTGATGTCAGTAACATCGCGAGCCAGGAAAGATCGATGGCAGAAGATTGATCTTCAAGAGCGCGTACCCCCATTTCCCAGAGCGTGTCATCCATTGGAAGTATACTCGTATTTTTAGGCTCTTCGATCAAGAGAGCTCGTTCCGGGCACCCGACGTTCAAGTATCTACGTCACCGTCAGCACGCATCTCCTTGAAATCTTCCACTGATATGTTTACCGATCCAGAAGAATAATAGTCCACCAAGTTCTTCTCTCCTCCTCCGAGTCATCCAGCTCAGATGAGCTGAGGGAGTCAATTGTTCGATCGATGCCGAGTGCAATGCCATATCTGGCGCAGTAGCCGACTGTTAAGTAGGCTGAGGGATAAATAGCTTGTCCGAGTTCATATATCGCAACGAGAACAAGTGCCTGCAGCGTTCTGAATGTCAAGCTACCGCTCAACTCTACCTCCAGAAAAGCTCTCTTGAGGCTGCAATACGTAGTAGAACTCGCATGGTCATCGGCTTCTGTTGTGATGAGCTTTATAGCAAATATGAGAAGTAAGTTTTCACAGCGCCGTCCACCGAGAGGATTTAGAATCCTTTCCATGAAATTCCTTCTACATATAAACGGTGCCCATGGGTAATTATAACAAAAGAACGCCTCGGTGAACTTCCTCACAGTGACCACATCCTCGGCGAGAGACAGCAAGTCAGGGCTGATGGTAAGGTTTGCATCCGGCAAACTGCTTACAGATCGCCAGAACAACGCTGAGTCGGTGAAATATGCGACAGGGAACCAATTCCGGTCCCGCTGACCTTTGGCGGTAGGCGATGGAACTCCGCTTGAAGACTCGGGTGAGGTTCTTAGGGCCGGGCTATTCCTCGTGATTTTGTACACGCAGGCACGATCATATCTGGTCAGCGAATTAGTGTGCTATGTTAACAACTCTGCGCGACAGAGCCACACACCGCTGACAAAGGGAACACTGGGGTTGGCGCCTATCGCATTTTTTCTTCTGGTGTCGACATGTGGCGCAGGAGTATCGCGACAGCCGGCCAAACTGTGTAAGTTTGTCATCCATTATCCCCATTACTGAGATACCCGATCAATCTGCCGTTTAAGGCAATCTCAAAATGCTGGAAGAAATGGCCGAGCTGCGTCTGAAAAGTCCATCACACCCATGGCAAATGGATGGAGGCGAGCGGACATTTAAGGCCGAGCGGACAATCGGTCGGGGGTGAGCTTAGTAAACGCCGACTGCCACTGCGTGCCCGATAAATATGACGCAGCGGGCTATTTCCCCAGATTATTCAGGGCGAATTATATCGCTGCATTCTGTCTTAGCCGAGGTTCTCAACCCCAAGAGTCTACGTTCGTCGGGCGATATTAAATCACTGTACTGTACGGTACTTCCCGTAAGCTACCTATTGCAGAACAAAATTGGATACTGCAGATGAAGGCTCGGCTGATTCCGTCTCTCTCCTCCTCGTGACCAAAGAGTATCCAACAGCATTGAGCATGAGATCAATTGCTGACTAGATAGTGTGTACTTGTAAACATCCTCGCGTGCTAGTGTACTGTAGCTACCCGGAATCTCGTTGGCAGCTATTGGGATGTATAATTTTCCTCGTATAATTGTAGCACAAAAAGATAGAAATGACATTACATAGACTGGATTTACTTTCTCAGGCTAGGCGCCATATACCTTAAAATTTTTACGCTCAACGAAGAATAAGGTGTAAAGTTTGGAGTTAGAAGTGAAGACAAGAAATTCGCCTCTCCTCTTCTGGAACTGCAGTAGAAGGTGGCTCTCTACTGCAATGCAACTGATCTGCGCACAATAATATATTAAAATACACGATATTAGTTTAATGCCTTCGCTTGGGAAAGAGTGCCTGCAGCGATCCACGTCCAGCAGTCGGCATTGGTCGGACTTTCTTCCGACTACGCTTATCCCCGCTTCCGCTGGTCCCGCTGGAATCTGGGGAAGTCGCCATGTCCAAGTGATGAAGGCAGCGGCAGATTATAAACCAAAAGACAATGACGGCATGTACCGGCGTGTTCTATATTCAAAGACACAATTTAGAGAAGAGGCTGTTGATAGCAAACTTGCTATATATACCGGCCGTCTTGTCCTGCAAGCCTGTTCTACTTCACTTTCTTCAGCATCATCTTCAATCAACAAACGCATTCAATCAACAAACGTATTCAACCAACAAATATTTCCAATTAGCAAACATCTCCAATCAACAATAAAAACCTTCTTCTCTTGCAAGATCACTCGCAATGGCACTTTTCACAACCGTCAAGACTCCCACTGTCACATATGAGCAGCCCCTCGGACTGTGAGTATAAATTCTCTCCAATTACACTCTTTTTAATGATTTTTTCTGACTTCGATTGATAGTTTCATCAACAATGAGTTTGTGAAGGGAACCGAAGGCAAATTAATTGAAACTTACAACCCTGCGGACGAGAAACTCATCACTTCTGTTCACGAAGCCACCGAAGTAGATGTTGATATTGCTGTTGCTGCTGCACGCAAGGCTCTCCAAACCACATGGCATCAAATCACTCCATCCGAGCGAGGACATCTACTCATGAAGCTGGCGGACCTTTTCGAACGTGATGCCGAAACTCTTGCAGCAATCGAGTCTCTTGACAACGGCAAGGCATTGAGCCTAGCGAGGATCGATGTTGCCGGCGCTGCTGGTTGCTTGCGATACTACGGTGGCTGGGCAGACAAGATTCACGGTCAAACAATTGAAACAGATCCCAACTCTCTCAACTACACTCGCCATGAGCCCATCGGTGTCTGCGGCCAGATCATCCCATGGAACTTCCCTCTTCTTATGTGGGCTTGGAAGATCGGCCCTGCTATTGCGGCTGGTAACACAGTCGTTCTCAAGACTGCTGAACAAACTCCTCTTTCTGGTCTATACGCCTCCGCATTGACAAAAGAGGCCGGTTTTCCTGCTGGTGTAATCAACACCATTTCCGGCTATGGTCGTGTTGCCGGATCTGCCATCTCCAGCCACATGGACATTGACAAAGTCGCCTTCACTGGCTCTACTCCTGTCGGACGAACTATCCTCCAAGCTGCAGCAAAGAGCAATCTGAAGAAGGTAACTTTGGAACTCGGTGGTAAATCACCAAACATTGTCTTCAATGATGCCGACTTGGACAACGCTATTAAGTGGGCCAACTTCGGTATCTACTACACTAGCGGACAGATTTGCTGTGCAGGTTCTCGTATTCTTGTGCAGGAAGGCATCTATGACGAGTTTGTCAAGCGCTTCAAGGAGCGTGCGTTTAAGAACAAGCTTGGCAACCCTTTTGATGAGCAGACTTTCCAAGGTCCCCAGGTCTCACAGCTGCA
Organism: Trichoderma koningiopsis; assembly: GCA_022985005.1. Classification (NCBI taxonomy): domain Eukaryota; kingdom Fungi; phylum Ascomycota; class Sordariomycetes; order Hypocreales; family Hypocreaceae; genus Trichoderma; species Trichoderma koningiopsis. The sequence continues at coordinate 53,771 of JAJPEM010000002.1, forward strand.
ATTTGACCGTATTATGGGCTACATCGAGGCCGGTAAGCAGGGTGGCGCGACTCTTGCTTTGGGTGGACAACGATACGGTGACAAAGGCTACTTCATTGAACCCACTGTGTTCACCGATGTGACACCGGACATGAAGATCGCCCAGGAGGAGATTTTTGGCCCTGTTGCAGCCATCCAAAAGTTCAAGGACGCGGAAGAGGCTATCAAAATTGCAAACAATAGTAACTACGGTAAGTAAAATCCACTGCTAGGCCATCCGAGAAATTATCTGGAGCGCCGTACACTAACATGAAAACACAGGTCTTGCGGCTGCAATCCATACTAGCAATGTCAACACAGCTATCGGTGTTTCAAATGCTCTACAGGCAGGGTATGTTTAACAACAGTCTTCACTGCACTGAACTCGTTGCACTGAACTTAGCTAACGTTTTTCATAGTACCGTCTGGATTAACCAATACAATATGCTGTCCTACCAGACTCCATTTGGTGGATACAAGGAGTCAGGCATTGGTCGTGAGCTCGGTTCTTACGCTCTTGAGAATTACACACAGGTTAAGTCTGTGCGGTACACGTTACTTGATGCTCCATTTGCTTAAAGTGCCCGAATGAGTTATTACTCATAGAGTATCATAGTGTAGGCAGTTAGTATAGTATAGATTTTAGAGTTTTACATCTAATATTGTAACATAGTTTCCTTGACATCAAGAAAATTATCTAACAATGGCCTCAAAGCTGGTTGTGTACAGCTCATTTCCCCTCGGAAAATACGTTTGGTCACGAGTTGATGATAACAGTCTATACCTATAAACATAGCAATCGTGTGATTTCCCCAAGCCTAGAACGCCTGTAGAGCCTTGTTATCTCTTTACATACGTACCTATGTAAGGTAAAGACAATCTCAAAGACGATTGGGTATTTAGCTTTTTTATTTCCAGCACTTTAAGTACTCAAAGGGACGCCCAAGGTTATTATAGAAATCTCGCAGCAGCCATCTACTATCAGCAAACCTATATCAATTACACAATTTCTCTGATGGAGTCTGCCATCGTATTTAATGTATAATCCAGTTTGCAAAAATGATGGCTTTACTGAATGCAAATAATTTTTTTTGGTACCATCTGCATCAGAATCGCGCAGTAAAGCCCTCTAAAGAGTTCAAGGTCTAGCGCAGTTCCAGGCTTAGAAACTCCGTGGCCCACACGAATTCAGTTATCAATAAGCTTAGATGATTATATGCGCTTTCACTGATCAAGTAACAGCCAATTGCCAATTTCTATGATTCCTGTTCTATTGAACGTGCTATAGATAGAAACAGCAGCTACTATTCATCTATTACATGGCATTGGTGGAAAAGATTAGTCAAAAGGGCCGGCAACCCTGCTAGCATTTCCCAATATCATCAGCTATTACCCGAAAAGGAAGGTTGCCAATTCAGCTATTTTGACTACTGATACTACCATGAGTGCCAAGCAGAGAGTAATAATGCCGGAAAAATATTGATGATACTAATAGAGCCATTTTTCGGCCTGGGCCGGTGCAATATGCTTACTTGTTCGAATGCGCAGGCCAATTCATCCGAACTTGGGCGAAGACGGGTCCCGACCAACATTTGCGAATACCTGCTACATTTGCATTTCTCAAGCAAAATGGTTGCCCACGGCAATGCTACAATAATGTCCTTTAAACTTACTGCAGTAAATGCAACGTTTGAGCAGGATGTTTCCAGACCTGCGCGCATGTCAATCCAGTCTGGAATTGAGATTTCTTAGCAACTGTATGACAGATTAAGGTGTTGAATAACTTTCGATTCGGCGTTAATCATTGGCCGTGGCGCGAAACCTGTAAGCATCTTAAATCTTAATTAGTGAGAGACAGGGATGGCTTCCGCAGGTTCTAGACTCTGTCAATAGCTTCTCTCTGCTCTCCCCTGTCGTTTAGACTGTAAGCAGTAAGCAGAATAGCCTCAAACCAACAGCTGATTTGTAGATTTAATATAGAGTCGGAAAAAATGAAACCAGGCCATTGCGAGCCGAGTAACAGTGTGGCTTAGAAATTTGGAGATGAAATAGGCAGTTGATACAATAATTAAATAGGCAGTTAGAATAATGGTTAAGTTTAATGCTTATGTGTCTCGAAGAAGGTGAGATACTGCAAAGATGTATAAAAAGGCCTGAGACTCTGGTTCTCGGTGGAAAAAAAAAAATACTTTTCAGCACTCCATTCAATCTCAGTGACAAAATCTCAGTCTCTATCTGTTCAGCATACCATCCGTCTAAGCCACCATGTTGAAGGTAATGGTCCTCTCATACTTGAAAGTCAGTTCTAGCTAACATATCGAAGTTTTCTATCTCCCTACTTGCCAGTGCGGCTATTGTTGCTGCTTTCCCTCCTTCTATCATCAAGGCGCCCACTGAGCCCGTTCCTGATACTGTGGACTTCTCTGTCCCTCAGGGAAACTGGATGCCCTCTCGCACCAGTCCTGATGTTCCCTCTGCGGCCAATGCCAAGCTTGCTGCCCGCGCCACTGGCGAAAAAGTTACCAATGGCAACATTGCCAGATTTGACAACTCCAATATCCAAGACGGTGTGGGTGATGGTGTCGACAGCTACACGCTGTACCTTGGCAGCGGAAGCACATCTGCCGGCTGGCCTGACCAGAGCCGCTGGGTATCTTTCGAAAATATGTTCAACAACTACAAGCCTCAGATGTTCGCTGCCTGTCAAAATCAGGATGGCCGTATCCCCAATACCGATGGTCCTGAAGTAGTGAGTTTCCCCACCAACCAACTTTGCCACAATTAGATTGCTCACCCGGTGTGAAATCAAATAGGGAGCTATCTGGGACGGTATTCAAATGACTTCGGCAGCAACTGGAGTCGATCACCGTTTTGTGCTCGCCATTTTGATGCAAGAATCACACGGCTGTGTCCGTGTCAACACAACCTCAGGTGGAGTCAGGAATCCAGGTCTGATGCAGGGTGAGTAATCACAACTACTTGGATAGGTTTATTATCTGAGCAAAGAAGTACTAACCGTTGTAAAGACCACAATGGAGTAGGCAGCTGTAACGACAACCACTCCGTGCAAAAGCCCTGCCCCTCTGCCACTATCTATCAGATGATCCGGGAGGGAACTGCTGGTACCTCATCCGGCGACGGCTTGGCCAACTGCATCAACGAGTCTGGCCACGGTGATGTCTCCGATTTCTATCGCGCTGCTCGTATCTACAACTCTGGATCCATCTCTAAGAGCGGTAACCTTCAGAGTAACATTGCCACTCACTGCTATGCTACTGACATTGCAAAGTAAGCCTTATCCCGTGCTTCTTACACTGCTCAAATGAGTGCTTCGGATGCTGACAGAAGACGCTACAATAGCCGACTGACTGGTTGGGTCAATGCGCCGTCACGCTGTACTTGTGATAGCAACCCTGGAAGCTGTGGAGTTGTTACTAACTAGTCGATGATATTTTTGGTCGACAAGCAGCAAAACCTAAAAGACAAGCCGGGATCTAAAAACAAGGGGTTGATCAACCGGAACTTCATTTCTATCTGGTACATACACTTTGGGCTTGACTAAGGCCTGCTTCGGGTACCCGTATATAAATACACGATGTACATATAATATTATCTAGGGGTAGCATACTTACATAGTTTGGGATGAAGAAAAGACACATTGAACTCATGAGAAAGTAGCACGAATCGAATGACACGTTTTCGCTCAATTTAACAAAGCAAACATGACTGCAAGATCTAACAATTATAAAAGATAACGGATTTCTTTTCTTGCCTTTGAAGATACGCTCGTGCTGGCATGGTAATCACAAAGAAAAGTACTTTGCGTATACTTCGCGCGTTTATGCTCATAGAAACTCGAATCATTTCCATTAGCAGCGCTGAACGGCTTTGACAAAGCAGAGCCCAACACAATAAAAAAAGCATAGCAAACGTAGGAGGCGCAACACTAGGGAGGCAAAAGCTATACTACTCAGTATTGACATACGAGTGAGCTATGACCTGCGTAGACATTTCTGGGAGGGGATGAGGTGGAAGTTTAACAATGTGCCGACGTTTATGCCAAAGCCCTTTGCTACTATAAAAACTTGATATAAACATGAGCTAAATTGTAGGGTATGCAGAAAAAGAAGTTATTTATACCGACGTATGGCTTATTGCATTCGTTTGGTTCAGGATCCAAAATAGGACTACACTTTCTTTGTTGATTAGATTCTTGATGTTGAGAGGATGGAAGTTGTATTAGCCCACAAGCATATTGTTACAATCAAGAATAAGTGAGCTGTAGCTAGCTATGTTTTCGCTTGAATCTTTACAACCACTGCTGGTTACCCAAATGCGACACAAATCCTCCAGCGTCTTTCTCAATGGTAGCATCATGCACAACCTTGAGTACGTCTGTGACTGCTTCTGAGGGTGGTACAGGTCCTGTGAAGTTGGGCTGGTACTTCTGGAACGCTGCTCCCATGGCCATGAGATTGTTTTGCTGCTTTTCGTTTGCATTGAGCAAGTGGCCTGTGGCTACCGTCCCGGGGCATACTGCGAGGAAAAGAATTCCTTCGTCAATATACTGTGCTTGGAATTTTGTAATAAGCGTGTTCAGCGCTCCCTTGCTGACGACGTAAGGGTAACCGAGCGTCAGCTTCCACTTGGTGGTCATGGTCGGCTCGGCCAAGCCTGACGAGATGGCAATGACCTTTTTCGCAGTACCTTTGCGGACAAGTGGAACAACAAGATTAAACAGGTGCGCGTTACCAACAACGTTTATGCGGAATAGGTCTAGCATGTCTTCTTCCAGCAGCTTAGGGTCCGCCAAGCCTAGATCCTGAACATCGTCCAGGCCAGACCAGTCCGAGATCTTGCCCGCGTTGGCAATAACATAGTCCAGCGTTCCATTGGTTATTTTGGACACGATGGCGATAGCGGCCTGGAGTTCTTCGATATTGGTCATATCAGCCTGGACAACAGCGATGTTGGAGGCAGCAATCTCCGCAGCGATCTTTTTCTCTGTTGCCACCTTGTCGCGGACCAGAGCAACAACAGTGTTATCGGCATTGGCTGATAGCTGCCGAACGAGCTCAAACTTTAAAGGTAGTAGGATTTTGTCAGTTGGTAATTCTTCACACAATCGTAGAAGCCTAGAAGATACGTACCCCAATGCCTCGCGAAGCGCCAGTAACAAGATAAGAGGCCATGTTGGCAGCTTTTGACGAGAGCCAGTGAGAAATAGGTGCTTCAAGTACAGTCAACTTGTAATTATTGATCGTCGTGGTCATCTATACGTATGATATGAGCGGGAAAGCATCGCGTTTTATACATTGTCTAGGACGTCGCATGATCCGCAGCTCGGCCACTCATTGTAGTAAATATCTAGCACTGTCTTGTAAAATGCATGGTTCAATCGCTTGAACAATATTTCGCGGATACTTGCTAGGCGGCGGAGTTGAAAAGGTTTTGCTTCAGATGCATGGCTTTCTCAAACTCGGACGTCAGTTGCGACCCACGCCGAGGACGAAGTGGGATTTCAAAGCTCGTGGAAAGTTGCCCTGGTGGATTCGGCTGATCCCGATCCAGCTCCTTGATTGGCCTTCCACGTAAGATCGACTGGGGGCTTTCATCGGGTTTATGCTAAGCCCGGGGAAGCCCCTAACCGCCCCTTCTGGTTGGGCTGATGGGAAGCTGAACTTGTCGGAGTTTCACTATACGCTTTTTGCACCCCTGTGACAGTTCCTCGCTTAGGTAGCTATCTACCGCTTTCTTCTGCGCATACTTTCTCTTCCGCTTAAACCTCAGCTTCGCGAAAAGTTGACTCACGCATTCCAGCTACACACAAGCCGCATGGCGTCGCATGCAGCTAACCAGCAGAGCAAGACAAGAAGAGGATGCTGGACTTGCAAAGGTAAAGCCTTCGCCCTTTCATTGGATACTTTAAGATGAATGCACTAACGGAAGACCCCGAATGGAATTGGTTTGCAGATCGCCGGGTTGCCTGCGATCGCCAGGTTCCCAGCTGCTCAAATTGCGTCAAGTCTAATCGAAAATGTTTGGGTTACGGCGTGCGACTTTCATGGCCACGAACTAGTGATTCCAAGAGAGCCATGGTAGTCATGCCAAGTTCCCGCTCACAACTAACACAGGGTGTCGCAAAGCGCCGATCCGCCTTGATGCTGGTGCACACATCTTCCAGAGACATTGACATGTACCACTATCTTCGAAAGCTGCGAACCGAGAAATGCAAGTCTCTTCCATATTCGTAGTCATCAAGTCCATTGAAGTCAAAAGCGGGCTGAGAGCTGACCCAATTTCGCGGCTTGCGCACTCAGATGAGAGACAGCCGGTCCACTTCGTCTTCCCTCCACCACCTCTGCCCTGGTCTCCAGGCAATCCTGACTCCAACACTCTGGAACTAATAAAATATTGTGAGCCTGTTATTCTCAAAGTCTTCTCCGCTGGCGGTCACTGTGGCTGAATTTTTTTTCTCTTGCAGTTGCCAATGTGTCTTACTTGACGCTGTCAGTTTTGGGGGTCGATCCCGGTCGTCTGCGAAATCTCCTGCTTCGTATGACTTTATCTAGCAGCACGCTACCCACCTTCGCGCTCAAATCATCACTGCTGGCCGTATCTTCACTGCATCGTGACGGTCTGCGGGACCTGGCCTTCCGGTATAAGATCGCTGCCATCAACGCGCTGGCGGAGTCGGCTAAATCTGGACACCCAGGTGCCTTAGAGTCTGCACAACATGCTGCCACCTGCATGCTTTTGGCCACTTTTGAGACCCAGCACCACTCCGAGTCTTCAGGCCAATGGGTGCTTTATGTCGATAGTGCCAAGCACATTGTCCAAACCACAGGTCTTGACGAAAGATTAGATCAAGCCGAGCTCAATCCTCTTCTAGATTGGATTTACTATTTGGATATCATGTCATGGTTTGTCATGCGGCATTGGCGCCACGCTTCCACATTACCACATTCCACTGCGGATAAAATTGCCCTGAGTCGTGGCAAATCTCCCTGGGTAAGTACAAGCGAATACGACAGACACAGTTATCATATACACAGCCGCCAGCGTCAAGGTGGCCTGAGCTGACTACGTTGCTATAGTTACTGAATCGCACTACCTCTATACGTACAGTTTTAGAACCTATTGCTGCCGTATGCGATATTCTCGTTGAACCTCATGATCCCCGAGCTCAGGTCACGGAGTACCAAAGTAAACTCCGCTCGCTTGAGAATGCACTTATCAACAACCCTGTGCCTAAGACATCCGCAGCAGAGTCAAATGAGGGAGAAGACATCACAGCAGAGCTTTATTATGTTGCAACCCTCGTCTACCTTTTTAATGGATCTTCATGCTCTTGTGCTCTAGATCATCAACTCGATGGCTTGATTGACCGCGGATTTAATCTTATAAAAAAGCTCAGCACATGCGAGCGATCTTTTCCATTGCTGATACTTGGTTCTGAAGCACGCAACGATGAGGACCGAATCCTGTTACTCGAACTCATCCATAGAACTGGAGCAAAACATAATGACAGCAGCCTCATGCGTATAAAAGCGGGCCTTCAAATGGTGTGGTCACAGCGCGATCTTGAAGCTGATGAAGAAGAATACAGCGACCTAAGCTACCTCCACAGACTAGATACTGTCATAAGCTCTGCGTGTACACTGCCATTCTTTTCATAAAACTAGAATTTGGGGCCATATCTGGAAAGAAAGCATTTACTATCTGTTGAGAGATGGTATCTAGATGGTAGCAGCAGCTAGCATAATTACAATTTATCTGAAGAATTCAGACATTGGCTATACTGTTTCACCGCGATTTGTAATCAGTACTTGGATAACCTATAGTTCTAAACGGGTGCCTAATGTTCTCATTATGTGGGAACCTGGCAAGAATAAGAATATATGAATAGCCTCTACAAAGATATCCCAGGGATCTCCCTGCTGGACTGGTGTAAAAGATATTTACATAAGGATTTGTGTGAGCTGTACTCAACTTCCAACCCATAATTATTATAGTTGAACGGCAAGTTGAACGAGCATCTCCATAGTCGAATTGCTTACCTGCGAGGAATCCCACACAGTAGAGAGTATTGTAATGCTGCCATTAGAGTCGAGCTTAAATCCCGATATGCCATTCTGAGTAGGTGCTGTAGGCGCACCGATCCACTCGTAAGCACCACCCCTCAAGGAGCCTACAACATGTCGAACGATAGTACCGTTACCATAGGGTACGCTGGCCAGTGCTCGAGAAAAATATTCCTGTATGCTGTTCCGACCTTCTATTCGAGTCCGCGTCGTACGATCTTCAAAGACGGCGTCGAAAGCAAACAACGACGCGGCTGCAATGCTGTTTCCAGTCGAAAGGGCATCGTTAAGCTGAGAGGTAACTTTCTTCATCACAGGATTCGGTGTCGTTGTTATGTTGGACTCCCCAAATGTCTTAGGGAACTCGTCGCTGGGGCTTTTTAATGCAATAAGCCCGTCATGTCGCCCATCCCAGTAGTCCACCCATCGTGCAACCTTGCCGTCTTTGAAGTCCACGGCTGCTATAGTGCGAGTTTCAAATCCAAACATATCTGGCGTATCTTCGCCAAAAACTACCGCACTGTTCATATCGCCAATGATCGTAAGAGGGTAGGATCTTCCATCCGGCTTGCCCTGGTTTAAGAATTGCGAAAAGGCAGATGGAATATTTGCCTTGTCCACCCCAAAGCCAATTATAGCGTCGAAGTAGACATTTCCACTGGGTGCAAAGTATGACGCCCAGCCATCTATGTTGTGAAGGCTCTTGGTAGTGAAGAATTCGTGAAGGAAATCGACGAGTGCGGGCGTGGCGTGGCTGATGTCAGCAATGTTAGGATACAGGGAAGACGTATTTTGATCCTGATGGGTTGGCAAGGCCCCGACACAATTGAACAATGTCAGAATGGCAACCGCCGCAATAGCAGATAAATTTTGCATCTTGAATTGGCCTCCGGTGGTTATAACGTCTCATGAATGGACATTGACTAGATTAGTTGCAAATTGGGCATGAAATTGCTGGAAAGAAGAAATCTTTATATACTATATCCAGTAACGCAAACCGTAACTGAGAAACTCACTGGAATAGTTCGGCAGGCTGCAAAAGTCACCAGTTGCTTTGCAGGCAAGACAGAGGCGTTTGATAATGTTACTAAGAGCCGCGCGCCCGGTCAGGTAATCTTCCGATCAAGAATACATTATTCAAAATCTACAGTAGCTGAAAATATTATGTCGCTAAGTCGCGCGCGCTGTCAGCATATCTTAAAATCAGGGGTGCTTCATTCAAGTTCCGTACTGGCCGAAAATATTATGCCTGTAAGCCGCGCGCGCTGTTAGCTAATCTCAAGATCAAGGATGTTTTATTCATGATTTACACTACGGAGAATATTATACTTGTAAGCCGCGCGTGCCGTCGGGTAATTTAAAGATTAACGCTGCTTCATTCAAGTAGTATACTGGCCGCGAATATGATACATGTAAGCTACAGAAGTTTTACTTATGAAACTATGAATAGTATCTTGCGTTCCTTGTAAATTTCACTTGTTTCCTAATGCACAAATCACTGGACGCCATATACAAGACTCGAACTTCTACCTTGGTATTTACAATTACAAGGATAATCGAAAAGTGTCCAATTATCTTGCTCCTGAAATGTATCTATTTAGCAAAGGCTCTTGCACCTTGTCATAATTCTTCTTAGTTTCTATACATGAAGATATCCCTACAAAGACTGTCACTCCATTATAAGAGCATCATTACAGCCGTGGCGGCGACAGCACCACCCAACTCTCAGTTCGCAGCGAATTTTGATAAAGCTCTAAGCTTACCTCCAAAGATCCAAAAGAAAAAGGGTGCCGGAATACCCACACCAATGCTGATAAAGGCTAGAACGCTAGTTCCCCATCCATAGCCCAGACCGCTGTACAGGTATGGAGCAAAGAGAGGGAATGCAAACCCGGCTAAGCTGCGGAGAAACGCGCAAGCAGCCATCGCACTGGCCGCGTAGGTCGGATAGCTGTCGACAATGTACGTTTGCATGCCCTGTAAGCATCCCATAGTCCCTGCCGAGCAAATGGCGACACCAATGTTGGGCATGATCCAATGGAGGCGGGCCTGTACACTCCAGCCATACCAGAAGAGACCAATTGAGACCATGATGGATCCGATGAACATGGTTGGCATTCGGAACTCAGGCCGCCCAATACCGTTGTTTTTCGCCTTGAGGTTACGGTATATTCGATCGATAAAGAAGAAGTTGAGTATAAGGCCCACGAAAGAACCGATAGCGATAGATAGGTAGTTCAACCCGCCTATACTCACACTCTCACCGTACCATTCCGTCCAAATCTCCGGGAAGGTACCAAGCATCAGATACAGTGTTCCGAAGAGATATGCCATATAAATTGCAATAACCGTGATGATCGGTTGGGTTGTGAACATGCGAAATGGTCTTTCTAGAGCCCTGCCGACTTTCTCCACAAGCCGTTCACACTCGACGGATTCCGTATGCAGCTTGTGATTTCCTGTAGTTTTTACGATATAATCTCGCTTCCTTCGTAATAAGGTATCCGGGTGCGACTCGCGCAGCCATATGAAACCTATAGCCTGAATGAACACAGCTGTGATACTAGATGACCAGAATACCCAACGCCAGGTAGTATATTCGGCGATGAAGCCTCCAGCAATCGGCCCAACAACCGGGCCTAGCAGCGGCGCGAGAGTGTAAATCCCCATGGCTTTCCCACGCTCTTCAGCGCTCCAGACATCACTAATAGCGCCTCCTCCCAGAGCAAGAGGGGCGCTTCCGCCAATACCAGCTAAGAAGCGAAAGACAAATAATTCGGCCGGAGTCTGTGCAAAGCCACAGCCTAGGTTCCATGCAAGGTACCATACATTGCTTAGCTGCAGGAGACGCACCCGTCCATAAAGCTCAGATGCGGGTCCGAAAAACAATGGCCCGACGGCGTAGGCGAGGATGAAAATAGACAAGGCCAATTCGACCTCCAATTTGCTGTTCATGTTGAGGTCTTCGCCCAGTTTTGATAGAGCTGGCGCTACCATGGCGGATGAAACAGGTGAAATGAACGTGAAGAAAGACACCGATACCGTGTAACGCCATTTGATCTTGTTCGGCCAATTCTTTGGATTTTCTGGGTCTTGCGGTCCATCCCAGGTAACGAGATTGGGGTCATTGGTGCTTTCCGCAGTGGCACTCGCTGCCTCCAAATGCAACTGTTGATGGTTCATGATTATTAAAAAAAAAATCCTTCTAAACAATTATAAACTGCTTCTTCTCTCATCAGTGCCAGACTTTCGAGCACCTTTTATATACCATCTTGCCAAAATTACCTAGGTAGGTATGCTTTAATAGAGTTGGGGTCACTAGCCAATCGGAGCCAAGGATTTACTTCGGACCCGTGTTGCGCGCCCGTGCTGCATTTATTGAACTTCAGATTGCATCCGTTACTTCTTCCATTTCACCCGAAGGAAACAGATTATTCGATAAACATTAGCCGTAACTCACGGCCGTCAAGCTTTGCAATGCCTACTCGGCCTGTAGCGATTGCTCCCAGGCCAAAGGAGGCCCCAATTGAGCGCGGGATTGACGAGTTACAACCCAGCAGTACAATGCCCTACACCTGTCAACAATGTATACGCAGAAAAGTCAAATGCGACAAGACGCTTCCATCATGCTCGAGCTGCGACAAAGGAGAGTTTGAATGCGTCTATCGGGCACCGAAACCCGCGCGCCCGCGAAAGCGAAAGCGGAACGAGGATGTGCACGAGCGGTTGGCGCGGTATGAGCGTATCTTACGGGAGAATGGCCTTCTCTCTGCAGTTGACGGCAAACAAACGTGCCAGACCACGCAAAACTCAATGTCCCTTGCGAAAAAGACTGGTGAACTGTTCTCTGGTGACGGTAAATCCCGGTATATCGGCAGTGGTCTCTGGCTCAATACCGGGCTAGCCAGCATGGATGAAAGACCGGAGGATGCAGATGAAGACCAGCCGGTTCCGTCAGTGGCTGCAAATCTCTCCACAACTGATCCAATAGCCGGTGTGCTGCTTGGAAGTTGTCAGACTCTGGCCCATTATCATCCCAGCCACAGGGATGCCATGAAGCTTTGGGTGACGCATGTTGAAAATGTCGAGCCTCTTTGCAAAATCCTACACATTCCGACAACAACAAATATGGTTGAAATAGTCTCCCAGAAACCTTCCATGGCATCGAAAGCGGACGAGTGTTTGCTTTTCGTCATTTACCACTTTGCCGTATTCTCCATGTCGGATGAGACTTGTGTGCTCGAATTTGGGCAATCACGCGATGAATTACTGTCCAAGTATCAACACGCTGTCTGGCAAGCCCTGGTCAATGCATCATGGCTGAAGACAACCGAAATGCCCATCATCCAAGCATGTGTGCTCTTTCTTATTTCCATTCGCACACAAATTGATCCTCACCTATTTTGGATCTTGACCGGTATTGCGGTCCGCATTGCTCAGCGTATGGGGCTCCATCGCGATGGAGAATATCTTGGGTTAACCCCATTTGATGTTCAAATGCGACGGCGAGTGTTTTGGCAGCTTCTCCCTCTCGACGGATACGCCGGTCAAATATCAGGCACCGGAATTTCCATCTCGCCAAATAGTTGGGACACCAAACCACCGCTCAACATTAACGATGTGCAGATTTACCCCGATATGACGCACCATCCAGAAGAGCAGAAGGGCGCTTCTGAGATGATTTACTGCCTCACGAAAACAGAGCTGTCCAATTTGTACACGCGGACTGGGGTCGAAACGAAGGATATCGGTGGTACAGTTCAACTGAAATCGGGTGAGGAACTCGAAATGCTTATCGACGAGGTTGAAACCTCTATTGAAACCAAATATCTCCGGTATTGCGACATTATCAACCCGCTGCACGTTCTGGTACTTGGGAGCGTGAGATCTGCTACAAACGCGGCACGACTGCGCAACCGAATCTCCCCACTAATGAACCATACCATTAGCGATGCCGAAAGGAAACAGCTTTGTACTCTGGCTCTCAAGATTATTGATACCGATTGCACACTCTATACTAACCCTCATTTGGGGAAGTTTCAATGGAAAATAAAGGCATTGTTCCTCTGGGATGCGCTAATGTGTATCTTGAGCAGCCTAGCAAAGGTGGGATTTTTTTCACCCACAGAACTCAATAGAATCTGGAGTAAAATAGCGGACGTCTACTTGAACCATGCCGAAATTCTCGACAACAAGACAGCGCTTCATGCTGCAGTTGGCAGAATAACACTCAAAGCCTGGGCAGCCAATCCACCCAGCTATGCCACATCGGAGCCAGATTTTGTCGCGACATTGCGCTCTCGGCGCGAAAACAGGCCTGCTCGCGTTCCGGAGAAGGTTGGAAACGCTAGATCAGATGAAGAAGGTGGAATGAGAGAGTTCTTATTTAATGATTCACTGTTTAACAGCTTTGATGGGGCGGACTTCAGTTTGGCCAGTGCCATCAGTCTTTTTCCTGCGGATTGGTTGTTTGAGAGCTAGCTTATTGGTTTTTGCATTAGGCTTCTATGGCCGTATTCATGTAACTACTTTACTTCTTTTTAGTATCTTCAGCACAGGCATCTATTGGTTTGACTGTGCCGTGAGTGAAACTGAGAGTTTTAAAGTGAAGCTGCCTTAATAGGCAAAATGCCGCGAAACAGAAATAGAAATATCAGCTTCATTACAGTCATCCGTCGAATTCTTATCAAGATGAAGAAGACAAAAGAAGGAGCGGGGTTCGTTGTTAATAGAAAGGACGAGTAAAAAAAGAAAAGAAATAAAATGTTCATCAAGACTGGTAGGAAAATAAACAGACCATTAAATTGAATGCAGAATCGCTGAGTAGAATCAATGAGTGATTCTTCCCAGCAACAATGAATATGATTTCTCCAATATGAAAGCAAAATCCGTTGTTTGCCAAGACTAATTCTTGAAGAATTTTGAGCTACTAATGCATAGAAAGCCCATTTGTAAAAGCTTTCAAAATGAAAAGGTTGCTCAAGGGTATCTTGTATTGTGAGTCACCCGGCAGCAAATTGGGGCCGAATCCTTTGCCTTTGGCTTTAGGCTTTATTTCTCTTAGTCATCCTGCTCTATCTTGTCACCAAAAGCTTTAAAGTCCCCATAACGCCCGTCTCTTTATTCTCCATTACTCCAGTTCATCTTAAAAGTGTTTTGAAATGGTTGCAATTGCATGAACAATAATGGCAACGATTGACGTTATCACTGTCACTGAACCCCAGACAGCAGTTGCTGTGTCTTCAACAAAACCCTTCGCCGCAGTAATTCCTACTAGCGATAATCCTGCTGAGCCGCTTCATCTTATAGACCGCCCACAAGCCCGCACAGCATTTCGATTGTATGCCATCTTATCAGCGCTATATGTAACTTACTCCGAGACCATTGTCCTGTCAAAGACCATATGGTTAACAAACATTTGTAGCTCAGTCTCTTCATCGCTGCTCTCGATCAAACAATCGTCGCGATATCTATTCCCACAATATGCGCTGACCTGCACTCGGCGACGGGCTACGTATGGGTTGGTGGCGCCTACCTCGTGGCAAATGCAGCTTCAGGCCCAATTTGGGCGAAATGTAGCGATATCTGGGGTCGCAAGCCCATGCTCCTCATAGCTGTCGGCGTCTTTGCTGCTGCCAGCATACTGGCAGCTCTGAGCATCAACATGCCAATGCTGATCGCTGCAAGAGCACTGCAAGGCACTGCCGGCGGCGGGCTAATGCAACTGGTGACCATCACAATCTCGGATCTCTTCAGTGTGCGGAAGCGATCATTATATCTGGGATATGCGGGGTTCGTATGGGCTCTGGCTGGATCTGCTGGGCCGCTAATTGGAGGGGCTTTTACGCAGTTCAGGACCTGGCGGTGGTGCTTCTGGATCAATCTCCCAATCTCTGCGACTGCCTTTATTCTGTTGCTACTATTGGACGTCCACAACCCGCGCACCAGTTTAATCGAAGGCATGAAAGTCATTGACTGGTTTGGGACTTTCTCCATCTTGGCAGCAACTCTCCTACTTCTAGTTGGACTGGATTTCGGCGGCGCTATATTCCCTTGGAGCAGCCCTAAGGTTATCTGCTTGGTTGTATTCGGAGCCCTCACGATCGGTTTTTTCCTGTTTAGCGAGCATCGTCTGGCAAAGTATCCTCTGATGCCGCTGGGTGTGTTTAAGAGCTGGTCAAACAATGCAGTGTTCCTTGTTGTGTTTTCGCATGGCATGGTACTCATAGGCATCGAATATTACATGCCGCTCTATTTTCAAGGCGTGCGGCAAGCCTCGCCTTTCGGGGCTGGTGTTCTACTATTACCGCTGATAGTAACACAGGCCATCATAGAAACAATCTCTGGCGTTTTAATTGATCGTACAGGACGCTACCGAGAGATGACATGGGTCGGCGTAACACTCATGACGATAGGGACCGGGCTGTACATTACTTTTGGTTCCGACACTTCGGTTGCAAAAGTGGTCGGGTTGCAAATCTTTGGCGGTCTGGGGCCTGCGCTTCTTTTCCAAGGGCCCATCATCGCGATCCAGAACACTGTTAGCCAAGCCGATACTGCGGCAGCCACAGCGTCCTTGGGCTTCATTCGCAATCTTGCCATGGCACTTTCTATTGTGGTGGGTGGTGTGGTATTCCAAAATAGTATGGACAGTCGACAATCATCCCTTGCCGCCGCGGGGCTTAGCCAATCTCAACTTGAAGCTCTATCTGGCAGCATGGCAGCTGCAAATGTGGGCATTACGCATACGATCCAGGATGCTGTGCAGCGTCAAGTTGTCCTTGACGCTTTCTCTTTCAGTGTCAGGAATCTATTTATTTTGTATGCGTGCTTGGCAGCTGTTGGTTTGGTATGCAGCGCATTTATAAAGCACCGAACGCTAAAGACGGAGCATACGGAGACAAAGACAGGTATAAGTTAATATGCTGAAGTGGTATACAGCAAATTTAAAACCTTTTGGAGCATCGACTCTATTATTCTAGTAATTGTTGCTGCATCCATTCTCTAGCCACAAATGTAAAATATCCTCTAGAGAACGGCTTCTTCAGCCATTAAGGCTAGAAGTTTGATTAGATTTGAGCTATCGAGACTTGCGCAATACATTGATATTGATATGATTCTCTAACAAAATGTTGCTTGGGTCCACTCTAACGTTGAATGCCGGTTGTTGTATTGTTCGGTCTATGAAATGGGTAGTTGCACTGATTCTTGCTATTGTCAACCTGTACTCCAACAGCGACTTAAACATGGAACATAGGCAATGAGCACAAGAAATGATTATCCATACTACCGTAGGCGCAAGCATAAAAAGGTAAACGACTTTTGCCCCGGATGAGTCTGTCCGCGTTCAGGAGCTAGCAAAGGATTCAACTGCTTTCTGAGACGATACCGAGTTAGGCAAGACTTCGGAGAATGTGTGCCGTCCACTAACCTTGAAGGGCATGCAGATGGATACTTTTCAGCTGAGCAATACGCCTGATACGTAAAACAACGCTCTTGCTAGTACTGGGCCGCCATAGGGCTATATCTAAGATGCCGGCAGCGGATAATTGTTCTCGTAGGATTGTCTCTGCTTCCAGTTGCTACATAAGCCCGAAGATCCACCTGCGATGTCTAGAACTGCCGATGATCATGGCAAGGATAGGGTTCTTAGTGGCAAAAACACCATCGTAAAAGGGTGAAATAGACGCTTCAGCCGTCTTGGTCTAGTATTCCAAATCTACGCTCTTTTTGCATGAATAGAATATTCTCCGAAACCAGAGTTAGAATAACTCCAAGTCAGCTTGAAACAGCATATCTTCGCCTGATTGGACCGCGTCAACGAAGCCTCGACGCCAAGGCCAAGGGGCGCGCGCGTATACGCCTTTATATACGCCTTTTTTCCAAGGGTGCGTATACGCTCATCCACACAGTGGGTCGCGTTTCCATAGGTACGCAAATCACTAGTACTTCTCTGTCCTATAGAGCATCTGATGTCGCGTCTACTCTGCACTCAACAGACAAGAGAGCAAGCACTAAAGACTTAGAAGCTGAGGGAAGTATGGGCCTGCGGTTAAATTGTGCGATTTTCTAGAAACCCCCTTTTGGCCGATAGCCACGCAAGGTTAGGCGATCCAATACATGTTGAATATGGCGATACAATAGTCATGATTGGCAAACTCAATATCGAGATTCCTAGTATAGCTTTGCGCACTGCTGTCTTGTACTGCCCTTAAGTAAATTGTAAATGCATCCTGGATGGTGATCGCCTTGAAGTGGAAGTCATCATCCAGATGCTAGAGGCAAGAGTTCGCGAATAAGATTCAGGGTATAACATCCGTCCCCTTTGCTCTGAACCCTGAACTAGCACCTCAAAATGCAATATTCGGTCCGAGAATCGTGACACCGGTTGATTGCAGCAACAATAACAACCGCTATGTATTAGGAGAATAGGTATGCTTCTTATTTAAATAGCCAGTTAAGAAGCTCTCGGAATTTCCTATAAAGTGCACCCGAGGGATTGAAAGGAGCATAGGTGAGCATCCTTTAGCGGGGATAGTCACTAGGCTATACTAGGAAAGGAAGCTGGGGCCTGGTTGAAACAGGCTGCAGGTTTACATCATGGAGACATCCTATAAATGGATTCTATGCTTGCTTTCTATATGCATTTTCATAAATTATAAATAACAGCGGCGTTTCTTTGTTTTTTGTTTTTTTTCTTCCATTGTCATACCACTAGTATCCTGCTATTTATTGACTAAACTCGGCAGTCATGTTTCTCCATCAACTCTTTTCTGCTCTGCTCATTCCTGTCGGGGTTTTCGGTAACCCGGTCAGTATTGAGCAAAGATCACCTGGAAACGTGGTTCAGGCTGGTTCACCCGTTGTTATCGATACAAATGGCATATACATTCGGGGAACCCCTCTTAACGCTGGAGGCCTGATCGCTGGTTATACTGCACATGAAAATGGCATGAGCATTCTTCGCCTTGCTGAGTCTACCAACGGTGGTTCTTCATGGAGCTTTGTTGGCGAAGTGTACCGTGCCAATTCGACTCTTCATGATGTTGACAACGCTATGCCTTTGCAACTTCCTAGCGGACGCATTGTATACGCCTACCGCAACCATGATCGCACTGGAAACACTTACACATATTACCGAATCACTCTGTCGTATTCCGATGACGGTGGCAAGACCTTTCTCTACGCTTCAACTGTGCAGGGGCAAGCGGCCACCAGCACCAACAACGGCCTCTGGGAACCTTTTCTCCGTGTCGCCGCAGACGGATCGCTGCAATGTTACTATTCCGCCGAGAACAGTGGATCAGACCAGGACGGTTATATGAAGCGTTCAACTGATGGTGGAATCACTTGGTCAAACTGGATCAAAGTATCTGGAGATAATGTCACGTCGCGCGATGGAATGATTGGTGTCGCCAATCTCGACAACTCAGGCAACAACTTAATGTAAGCTTTTTACCACCATGGGATTACTAGTACGATTTTGAACTAATGATATTACTCAAAACTAGTGCTGTTTTTGAGAACACGGAATCCGGCCCCTTTTCCATTGACTATGTTCTGTCCCATGACGATGGCAACTCTTGGGGACAGCGAACGCGCCTGTATACAGCCAAGAACGGAAAGAATGCTGGAGCTCCTCAAGTTGTTAATGTGGGTGGCACCCTTGTTACAAGCTTTATGACAAATGAGGATGTTCAAGGAACTGGTGGCAATGGCATTGATGGTGCACAGATGAAGGTTGTTACTAGTACAAACGGAGGCCAATCTTGGGGTCCAACTACTGTTACTGGCAATACCGGTTCGCACTGGCCTGGGCTCTATACCCTCGATCAGACCCATTTCCTGGCTCTCTATACTTTGGATGGCAAAGGCGCAGTCAGCCAAGATTACCAACTTGTCAATTAAGTGTAAGTTTAATGATACTATCTTGGATACCTTACATTACAATACCTACGTAGTTAATTAAGGGCTCAAAAAAGTTATGGAATGGAAAACGTATCATCATTGAGATCTAGTAATTTGTTAGGTGATGTCACTAATGATTGTTTATATTCAGCAGAATAGTTACTGCTGCTCTTAATCATGTAATGCAAGCGAGACATGACCACCAAAATTGTCTAGCATTCCCAGACTGGCGCCCCGAACACACTTGGAGTCGGTGTCTCCCATCCAGCTCTAAGTTTGTCGTATATAAATAGAGATCTTAGCTTCTTTCCAAAGATTATGATACTCAGACCATAAATTAATCGAGCGACATTGAATCAATCTCTTAAATGGAAGATACACCTTTTTAGCGAGCAATGGGCTATATCAGTAGAGAATTTGGCTAATAAAGGTAGGAAGTCAAAGGAAGGCGGCTAAGAAGAGCTTTGGGGCCCAGAGTTGATGCATCGCGGCGACAACAGGTCGGACCAAAAGTGATGATGAAAAGTCAAGATTACTCGACAATATCCTCACTATGGAGACTGCGGGTTGGGGATGGCCAAAAGTAATTCGCTGCCAAGATGTTTCGTTGATAGTTGTTCGATATCCTGACACGGCGTATGTATACTCTAGATAAAACAGTCCAGAGGGTGTATGTTTGTGCTTGGTGTTTTCCAAACTAGTCATCATGGTCATAAGTTGCCCTGGTATATGGTTCTACGCCGCGCATTTCGAATTCTGGGGAGAGCCAGGCACGCGTTCTCATCCGATCCTGAAGCAGCTTGGACATGGCTAGTGCCTGGTTGATGCCCATAGAATGGCCGATCTTGTCAAGACAGCCTGCTATCCAGTCACGCAAATCCTTAGGCGCCACGCCCGAGTTTGCAGCGACTAGCAGCGGCCACATTAGAGTAAGACCTCCAGATCCGCTGATTGCGAAACCCGCGCACGGTGGGCTGTTGGCCGAACCCGCAGCAGACTCGTCAGAAGCCATCTCTATCTCCATCTCTGAACCCAAGCTGAACGGCACGGAGGCGCATATGTCCTCCACTAACCGCAGTGCTGTCTGGCGGCACTGCAATTCTAGGGCGTGCCGCTGCGGAAAGGCAGTTTCCCTTTCTGTTGAGGTGCTGATACTATCCAATGTGTCAAGTATCAGTTCCTGAATCAGGATCCGCGCGCAGCGATAATTATTCCACATGGAACTGGCAACAATACTCTCATAGATGTGATAAGTAGTACCCCAAATGTGGGGACTTAGAGACGTATTGTGTGCCGTCGTCACCTTGGCAATAGTATAACTCCAAGTAGAAGGGACGATGATGAGAAGCGACACGAAGGCGGCGTCAATGCTTAAGGCATTCCGGACGATTTCGACGGGCTTATCAAAGCGCCCTTCCTTGACATCGGCGCAGAAGTCAGCGAGTTTGATTACCATTGAACCAAGCTGATCTAATACACGATCTTTTGCGTCTCGATAGCGACGGGTTTCTTCGGTTAGGTGGGCGAGTATCGGAGCGCTATGCCTCTGTTGGTAGATTTTGCTTAAGGTCTATATGATTCTAGTTAATATGTACGAGAGGTAGACCCACGAGAATATATAGGCACAGCACAGAAATGTTTACGTTGAATGTTTTCGGGAGGGTAAAGTTTCAAGGGGTCAACTTACAATCTGAGCTCGTAGCTGAGTAAACATATCTAATCCCTCAGGGCGAGAAAGCTGCTCCGATCCCCGAGCTTCTAGCAACTTAGCGGCACCATCAAGGTGGTTCATCCAACGATCAATGAAGGACGTATCGGTACAGGATACAATCTTCACCGTATTCATAAGCCTCTGAGCAATATCAAACGCTGCGGAAGCAGATATTGGACTTACTTCGAAGATGCCAAGCATCACTACGGCGGCGAGTACGTCATCTCTTTTGCATATTTCTGGGTCTCTTAGAGCTTGATTTGTCGCGCTCAGAGCTACAGAGTATTCGACGTGGGCTTTGAGCATGGTCCTAGGGGAGGCATGGATGTTGGAGAGAGCGGCCAATGCAACAGCGGTTACAGCCGCGTCGAGAGCGTGATTCTGGGCGTCCTTCATCAGCGGTAATAAATACGCCATGTAACGAGTCCGAGGACCGCCGGTCATGTAGTTGGTGTAAAGGTAGCCTCTTGCGATGTCTTGGACGGACGCGGCAAGACTGCGCGAAGGACCGCTGGCCGGAGGGGTCGATGATGCCGGGGCTACCAGAGTACCTGTGGCAGTGCATGGAGAGATTGGCGCACTTATGGCGGATTGCTTTTCCCTCTTCTTCTTCTTCTTAGCAGACCGGTGGTAGTTGCGAACAATTTCCTCGCTTTGGTCTTGGAAGCCGAAGTCTCCTTGATCCCGATAGCCAGTGCAGACAGCGCCTGCACGGATGCATGTAGCGCACGAAGGTCTCTGGTAATCGCACTATTCCAGCCACGATGAGTACGTGTACCGACATGGATGGTCCTATCACGGCTGTTTGCCTCGATGATGTGCGCATCGCATCGATACAATACATGGTGAATCCCACTTACGTACCTTTAAGCGGCGAGTCCGGCAGCGCTCACAGGAAGGGCTTGGCTTGCTTCGATACACCATTTTGAGGTGAATTAGGCAAGCGCCGAAACTCTGCAGCAAGAAACGGCCCAACTAGGAAGTCTATGAGGCAGGTCGTGTCATGACTCAGTATCAGTCTTCGATGACATAAAATCGCACAAGCTGTGTGCGGTGGAATATGGTAGTAGATCTCGCCAGACGTCAAGCTTTCTGTTTTCATCAGATTTGGAAAGCAGCTCGGTCTTGAAGCGCCAGCCAGCCACACCCTGGTAGCGCAACCTCAGCCCAAGCCACGGGCCTCAGTGGGCCTTGTCGACGATGACGCCGAATTGCCGGCGCGACACTAATAAGTCCCAAATGTAGAAAGCATTACGGTGCAGCCAAGGTTGACTCTGCGGAGAATTTGCTTATAAGCCACGCTTGTTCGGGATTCGTAAGGCTTTAGCTGACCACAGGTAGCACGGCTCCCAGCAGGAACTTGTGACTCGCCGGCTTATGTTTGAGAATCTCAGCCTAATTTTCTAGTGTACGAGTTGCCTACTAGATTTGGTCTTAGCCTCTGCGATTCCTGACTTGCAGATAATCAGTCCATGTAAAGCTTTTACATCACTGTATGAGATGCGCTGTACCCGTCAAAATTGCAGCACTGCTGTATTACTACTTTTATTGTTCAAGGTGCAAAACCTTACTGTACATCAAATTTTCAGTGATAAAAGAAACCCCCCCAGTGTACACTATAATTTGCGAACTACAACCTATAAATGGCTGTAGATGCGTGCAATCTAGATCTAGCGACAACTCAAATCCTGGAAACCGGACATAATGCATTCTCTTATCAGAAAATGGGCTCAAATTGCTCTGTTACTTCTTCATATAACCAAATCCTTTGCAGTGGCTGCTACACACCAAAATGTTCTACGACTGAACCCAACTCTACTGTATAACATCACTACCAACTTGCTGGCAACTCTTCCGAGTCTTTTCTTCAGACCACTGGCCTTAAAGACTCTACTGCCACAACGCAACCATTCATTGCCTATGATGAAGAGTTTGAGCATCTACTGGCAGAGAATGCCATTCTGGAGCTCCTATACACAAACCCAGACAACAAGCCGGTGGCAGACGAAATGGGAATATGGGTATGGGACCACAATCAAGTGTGGATGTCGTCAAGCTCGGTAAAAAACATCAGTTATACGAGCATTCTGGACCTGAGCAACCACAGTGTCAAACCCTTGTTCGTCTCATCCAACGGCATTCCAATTCTCAATCCTAATGGTGGTGGATACTTTAATGGAAAAGTATACATTGCAGGGGATGGAAATGCGACAATTCCGCCGGCCATCTACGAGATCGATCCGGTAACTTGTGATGCACGGATTGTCGTCGACAGCTACTTTGGTCTAAGACTTAATGGTCCCATCGATTTAACCTGGGGCTGCAGGGACAATAACTCGTGGTTATTCTTCACCGATGACCCTTTAAGTTATTATTACAGCAATGGCGACTATCCCTCAATTCCTGATGCGACGTGGCGCTGGGATCCTAAAGAGGAGACATTGCTGCCTGTCATTGACCGCACGGATATTCTCATCCCAAATGGCATCCGAGTGAATAAGGACAGCACCAAACTATATGTTACCGATACACCAAGTACACCAGTTCCAGGCAGTGGGCTTGTACAAACATCACCATCGACAGAACAATACTATGGCAGTGATACTTCGGCAATATATGAATTCGATCTTAGCCCGGATGGGTTTCCCTATAACAAGCGCTTGTTTGGCATCACCCAGCGTGGTATATCTGATGGATTGCATCTTGATGACGATGGGAGAATCTGGACTGCAGAGGCCGATGGAATGGAGTTCGCAATTCATCGGGCAAGGTTCTTGGAATGATAAACGCTTTGGCAATTGAAGGGCGCAAGGTTGCTGATTCCAATCGACGCCCGTTACAGAACTTTGCACTAGCAGGAGACAGGATTATTGTTCTTGCATATACTCAAATATATCAAGTGAGACTTAGCCGTGTCATAGTTGAGAGCATGACCTAGGCTCCGAGTACATATATATATAAGCTACGTTATTAAAATACTGAGAGAAATCTACTGCCACTACATTGAAATAAGCAATGTGTGAATAGCTAATGGCTAAAAACGCGATGCTGAGCAGTTAAACACTAAAAGTGCTGCAGCGCTCAATCCGAGACCAGTCAGACTATCATATATTGACTGCAAACTCTCCGCGTGTAGATTAGCGTCTCGTTTACAGCAAGAACTGTGGAGAGTTGGTTTTGAGTCGTCAGTAAGTGCCTATGAATCGCCATAAAAACTTAATGTGATTTATTTTGCAGGGAAATTCGCAACATAAATATAATCGTGAGAAACACAGATGCCGTAAGACGTTTATACGAATCAAATACTGCTATAACCTAACAATTAATTCTAAATAAAATGCTGCTCTTGTGGTTTCTTTCTATAATTAAACAGATTTCAAATCACCGTAGCATAGTAATCATGCTTTCAATCAACCGAACTCCAACTTTGAACTGGTAACTTTGTAGTAGCAAGGAATTGAGATGTGAGCGATCATGAAGCAGCCATCGCTTTGTCAATCTGGAAATTCTTGGCGTCATACCAATCTTAAGGGCAAGAATCAAAGCCGCCTATTCAGTGACTCTCACTAGCGAGATACACCGCCGTCGTCCTGCTGTAGATTTCGTTGCCAGTGGGCGAGAGCATCAGCAGAAGCTCGTCTCACCATGAGCTGGAGCAGGATGTTAGCAAGAAAGACGCGATAGATGATGTGGGCGACGCAGACTAACCCATTTCAGCCCTCCTTCCAGAGCATCCAACTTCTTGTTCTTCCCCTTGGATGCATCTTTCTCTGCTTTGCTCAAAGTCTTCTGGGACGTTCGGTCGGTCAACCCTCGGGCGAACATGGCAATGGGGTCTGTGCGACCATTTCGACTCGCGGGCGGCAATGTCCGCGACAGAGGGGCAACGAGATCGCCGTATAACTCTATTCGTGCTTCAGGTGATGAATCACCGTATGCCCTTCCTCTGTTCGAATTTGAAACAATTCCGACTTCAGCATCAACATCCTTCGCCGTGCCAATACTACATGCGTTCAACAAGCGTTAGCACCAACTGTGAGAGGTTGCGAGTTACCAATCAGGGATAACTGTACCAGAGTTCGACGCCTTTCGGGAGGAAGATGTCCAAATTGGCTGTGGACAAGACACGGGATATGGAAGATGCATGACCAACTGCTGCACCAATGCCAACACCAATCTGGCCAGCTGCAAGTCCGATGCCAGCAGCACCAGGCCTGGTAATTTTGAGGTTAATCTAAAACGATTGCTCTGAAGATGTGGATGCTGAACTCACACAAACCACCCGGCTATGTTGGCTCCTTTTTGAAAAATCTGGTTTTCCGGATTAGGCAGAATGGCAACACTGACTGCATCTACTAGAGCGATGAAATCCCTTTCGTAGATGCCGTAGTGTGCTAGGTCCTCGCTGTACCCGCGAAGGAAAGGCTGCCCCTCCCCGTAGGCGATCTGTGGCAGAACCAAAGGGCGAAAGAAGTCTTGTTCGTGTGAAGGGCTTCGAAGCTGCACATCCCTTGTGGGAAAAGACGGCATCAGCATGTCATCATGCCATTGACCACCGTAAAGTCGATCAGACTGGTGGTAGGGTGGCGCTTGATAAGAATCTCCTTGCCGTATCGGCATCACAAGTCCTGGAGATTGGCTATGGTTCCGATTGAGAATTGTGCCGTCGTCATCATAATACACGGCGCTTTGACGACGGTCTGAGCGGTGCCGGAGATAATCCTGGCCAGCGTAGCCATGTTCGTAACTTTGTGGCCGTAGACGGCTGGAATCTGGGTATTGTTGCTCATTGCGATACACAGAGTTTCTTCGATCGCGACAGCTTCCACTGTTGCTTGATCTGTTCCTATCCATGAAGGGTAAGTTTGGCCCGCCGAAGCCATTATTGACTTGATTGGCTCCGATAGCTGACCGGATCGTATCTCTAAGTATTCCCATGATATGTGATAAAATTGGAGAACTATACAGAGAAGCCTACATATCAAAAATGTGACCGGACATCGCTCGATACTTATAAAATGAAAGCACTTGGCTACTTCAACTTAGTCGTTCTGCGGCCGAACGCCAGCAACGCCTTCTGTTCGCGGTCACAGCTATTCTATTCCTTTTGCAGCAATCCTTTCGGGCAGTGACCCTCCTGCATTTTCTTAGCCATTCGTCAGCACCACGTCGTCAGATATTGTCTCATTCAACGCTGACTGTCCAAGCAACATTGCAAGTACACACAAATGCACCAAGTATGGAGCGATCCAGCTGCGGTTTTGCGGACCCGTCAGAAAGAAGATGAAGGCTTAGCGCCGAAGTGAGTACCAGAAATGGAAAGGCTCATGCTTGTGTCTTAGAGTTCAAATTATCGATCTGAATTGTTTCCGAAAAGGGCAAAGCTCCAGTAAGCTGCACCGTGTTTGTGAACGGCACTGCCTTGCTTCGAAGGGGCTCGGCCTCGTGCTCGGCAACTCCGATCTAAACTGGTATTATACTCTTGGCGTTTGATCGTAGCCATTATAGCTATCCCGCGTATCGTCTACCAAAGATAGCGGTGCTCTCGCGTCGAAATTCGGACTATTCACAATAGATCTTTCCGCCTCGCGATGTATATAGTGTACTTGACGCAATATGGTGGCGCAGTAAGGCTCTGATGCAAATTTTCTTCCCTGCTCGATGGTCAATTTGGTGCGGTGCACAATGGTTTGTTATGTTTTGGCCGTAGAGCCTACCCTATTGGGTAACCTTTGACTCCAATATAACTTGCATTGTTTAAAGCTACCAAAAAGGGCTAGATGCGAAACACGTCTTGTAGAAAGATATAAAACGTCTCCAAGGGCGGCATCTATATGCTTGAGTAGTAAGATAAAAAACTTTCAGATATCAGTCTATAAAAATTATCAGACAACCTTCTACTGTATACTGAGCAGCGCCAGCGAAGGCCAGCCGGCCCAACAAAGTCAAGGATTCTCGCGTTGCCGAAATCTAACCAATTCATCATGACTCTAAGTGCTGCAGGCTATGTATCCATTTCGGAGCTTATAGTGTATATACCGGCTCTAATCGCGGCCCTCGTGGTCACTTCACGCCATGGGCTACACCGGGCATCAGGCTGGATCTATACTATCATCCTGTGTGGTGTCCGCATCGGTGGTGCGGTATGCCAGCTTCTGACATATCATGATAGCTCGACAGGACTCCTGAAGGCTGTCATTATCATGGATTCTATCGGCATATCGCCACTTCTACTTGCTACACTAGGGGTTCTCTCTCGATTGTATGTTATGTTCTCCCCCGAAATACATTGGCGCAGATTCTAAGAGGCAACGTAGCGTTGATTGGATTAATTCTCGCGGCACCCAAGATTTTGGCATGAAACAGTTTCGCCTAATTCAACTTCTCATCACCCTCGGTTTAATTCTTAGCATTGCCGGTGGCACTTCTGGGTCATCTAGTAATGGTAAAGTTACAGTCTCTACTACTGCCAAAGTCGGCGTTATACTGTACATTATTGCCTTTGCTGGAATTACCTTCATACTGGTAATATCGTCTGGATATAGGACCGCTGTACCGATCCAGGAACGCCGCAGCCCTGTTGCGATAGCTATTGCCTGGCCGCTTATTTTTGTGCGCCTCACATATTCAATTCTGGCCATTTTCCTACACAACAATACCTTTTCGGTTGTAGGTGGAGATGTTGGGGTACGTGTTGGATTAGCCGTGGTGGAGGAGTGGTTGGTTGTTGTTGATTACCTCATTTTGGGATTTAATCTTCAAAAGCTGGAGCTCGAACAGCAAGGAGAGCTTGCCAACCGACAGTGGAAAGACCGAAGACAACAGCGCCGCTGACGACTATTTTTAATCAGAGCCCTAATTATACATTGCCAAATGTTACGGAAAGTACATCTAGGATAAAGTAATTGAGCAGTTGGACTAGGCTGAGAGGCAGCGTTTGAGGTAGTGCAGCCACTTCGAAGACAGAAAGCGTTTATATTAGGTAATATGCTCCTTTTTAACTTGAAGAAACTCAGAAAAATATAGGATATGAATAAATCTTGAATGACAGAATCGCAAGCGCAACGCTTGGTTTAGTAGGAAAGACTTGAAACTAATTATACTGGTACCTCCTCTTAGAGGCTTGCTATCCATGACAACCCAGGGCCTCGTATCCATTACTTATTCCACGCTGCCACTCTTTCCGTGCCTAGGGTGGTAATCATAAAGACTACCTTTGTGAAGCTGTCAACATTACTCGGTTCACCTTCTATAAGTAGCCTATCTAGCTCAGCGATTTTCGTCAGTCCAGCATCAGGTTCTGAGTAAATTTTGTCCCATGCAGATGCTGACTGAGCTTCCCAAACGCCCTGCCTTGTCGTAAACATCATCCATCCTTGGCAAGGCCTAGTGAACCCTTCCTGCATGTATGAATAGAGGCCCTGGACCCCGGATGCAATGATCCAAGTGCGCCTGATACTCTCCGAGAGTATCCACGAGTACCACAGGGCGTTTTGAGAGTCAGGCTTGTCAGACTCTGTGTTCACTTCAGCAGATACCAAGACAGAGCCCGAACATGACGTGCGATAGGCCTCCTCAACCAATTCATTCATCCATCTCTTTAGTAGCGCTATTCGCTTTTCCGCCAAATAACGCAATCGAATGTTCCCATCGAAAAGGCCGATTGCTTGGTAAATTAAGAGGCTCTGAACCTTGGCCAGTTTTTCTAGCAGGTCAACGGCCGGCTTGTTGTTGTTGTTAAGCGGGGAGTGCGGTTGTGGCATATCAAATTGGGTCACTAGATCCCAACACTTTTCTTCCAACAGGCGCATAACAATGCTGTTATTGCTTTCGGTCTTGTTTAGGTAGCACGTCAACGCCGAGTAGGCGTCTTGGGCGCATTTTGGAAACCTATTACGATACAATTGCGCGTGTACAAACGAATTGTTTCCTTTTCTTACCCATTCCCAAAGCCACTCGTTCAGAATGGAGATAAAAGGTTGCAAATAATCGTGGTTGAAGGGATCCACGTCGGGCTGGCGAGGAAGATGAGAAACCCAGGTTTCGTAGGCAGTAAATGAACGACTTGCCGGGGTCTCATCTACCAAATGCACCGTCCAATCAGTAAGGTCTATTGCAGGAGTGTTTCCAAGAATGCTGCCGGGTGTAACGGGGCGGTCATATTGCAACTGTGAAGATGCGCCTGTGGAACTGGCTGGGATACTCTCGTCAGTCTCTGCGGAGGCATCCCAGCTAACCATGACATAAGAACCGGGCCTGGCGGCTGGGTAAATGCACTCCAGGTCAAGTCGCCCGCACCTTAGGCAGCTAGGCGACTGTTTTGAGCATTTCCGCTTGGCCTTTGCGCAGGCGTAACAGGCGCTGCTCCGCACCCCCGCCATTGGTATTTGCGTCACCGGGGAGCACGAAAACGTTCCTTGAAGCAGGGCGTAGACTTTGCGCAAAACTCTGTTTGGATCAGTCCTTCTACTACGCTTGAATCAAGGAAAGAGGACCGTCAGAGACCTGGTAGATAGGCAGTGTCAAGCTTCAGAAAGTGGGATTGGCTGCAATCCCGCAGTCTATTTGCGGAGATGCTTACTTATTAATCAACTGCGGCGAACAATCTAGACTTGTATCTGCGGGAGCTAATCAACTTGGGTTAGCTCCCGCCCGATGCCGCCAGCTTTGAACAGAGCCTCCTCTACTGTACAACGCAACGCAGACCCAGTACGGGTGTAAGATAGAGTATGGTGAAAACTAATGTTAATGAAAGGCCGCTTGGCTGATAGCTGATGCTGTACAGATATATTAATGTCAATATCTCTTCCAACAAAGATTCACTAATGCCAGTCAACAGTCTGCTCTTTATACTCGTTGCTTGTTCCCAGTTTTCCGTACATTTCTTACAAGATGGACAATATAAATGAAATGCTCATGCAACTTCGCGACACGAATGTTACCAAAACAATTCATCAACAGCTGTATCCTGCTATTTCTCCAACTAGACCTGAGCTCAGCCAAGCCGGAAAAGTAGTCCTCATTCCTGGAGGCGGCACAGGTATTGGTTATGGCATTGCGCGTAGCTTTGTGCAAGCTTCTGCAGATACCGTCATCCTTATCGGTCGCCGTTTCAACATCCTAGAGGAAGCTGCCGCCAAACTGGAAGAGGAGGCCAAGAAGTCCAATACCAACACCAAGATCATTAAACAAGCTTGCGATATGACCAATCTCGATGAAACGAGGGCATTTTGGGATTCTCTCTCTGCCAGAGGTGTAACTGTCGATGTCCTTATCGCAAACGTTGCAAAGTTTACGGAGCCTAAGCCAATTTTTGAGCTTGGCTCAGACGAGGTCTGGTCTCAAATGGAAGTCAACGTCAAGTCCCATTTGTATTTCACGGAGCAATTTTATTCCCAATCCAGCGGGAACAAAAAGGTGCGTAAAGAGCTTATCGTCCTTCACTCAGGTAGCGAAAATAAGATAACTTGTACGCAACGCTAATGAGCTGCCTCTAGTATCTCATCAATGTGTCTTCGCAGATAATTCACATGACAGCCCATGCTGGCGTTGCCCAACGCCCGGCCTATACGCTCTCAAAGATGGCTGCGACGCTTCTTTTCCAGGTTATTGCTCAGAACACCCCTGTCCAGAAATTCCAAGTTATTAGCTTCCATCCAGGTCTCGTTTTTAACGATGCTTGGAAAACAATGGGATTGACGCCAGATTTATTCGATAGTGGTCAGTCTCTCTTTACAACTTCTCAACATTCCTGCCAAGTCAACTTACTAATAGCTGTTTTCGTTTTTTATAGATGAAGTCTGCGGTGGATTCGCGGTCTGGGCAGCTACTGAGCAGGCGCAGTTCCTTCACGGCCGGTTCGTATGGTCTTCGTGGGACGTAGATGAATTGGCAGCCGGTGAGGTTCGAAAGCGGATTGATGAAGATCCTTACTTCTTGAAAAGTTCTATTGTTGGTTTGAATGGGTCTTTCTTGATGTAAATTTGGATGCTTATCAGGAGACTGCAAACAGCGAATGGTAGTTCGCTAGCCAGCACCTCCTCAATAGCTGAATGGTAAACTACAGTACAAGCATGTTTTCTCTCCAAAGAATTATAGCATAACATTTCTAGCTACTCACCTGTCTGCGAAGTTAACCAATTTACAAATCAATATTACCAAGAATCTCGTAATTAATTTACAAAGGGCGCTCTGTAAATGCGGTGAGCCAAGGACATAAAGTCACTTTGTGGAGTGCAGAATGGTACCACCCTTCCAACCGGAAGTACCTGAAAAAGACCTGCGGAAAGGCATCGTTCCCCTTACCTATGTATTAGGCCCCGACAGATACAAATACTTTCAGAGACTAGTAGAGGACACGATGCGGCCATGCCCCCCAAGATATAAATTAACATAACACTATTCCCTCACTTCGTATGGCACGTAGCGAACGAGGTCTCTGAGCCAGCGGCTCCTGCGGTCCTATTGCCCAGAACCAATTTATGTAACTTGCTTGCTTAGTGGATGCTAATAATAAAACAATTAAACAAACAAACAGAGGCCACTCCCCCTGTCAGGTAGTACTCAAACATAATTCGTTTCTTCTGCTCCTTATACTACCCTCTTGTACTCTCTCTTATTTCGTCCGCTCATCAGGCGTACATCTCATGGCTTCGCTTAATTATATAGTCAATTGCAAACACAGCCTCCCGCATGCGCCGCCCACCAGTTAAAATGAGATGCAGGGCTATGGTGACTAACACTAGGCTTTCATCATGGAGTATCTCCGCGTTTGGTCATGGAACCGTGGCGTGATTGCTCACTAAAGATAATCGAGTAACACTTCCCGTTCATCTATGCCGCAACAAGAAAGGGAGAAGCTTACCTACACGGCAATGAGGCGGGTGACAATATTCAACAGCTAGATGATCTGGCCTTCTGCTCCTATATACGTCTACGCTGATATGGGCGATGCCTTCGTCTCATCGCTCGCCCAATCATCCATGCTCATCTCGGCTTGAGCGATAGGGGTACAAGCAATGCCATCTGGATGATTATTATTGTCAGCACCCTTTCTATTTCCTGTTTCTGGTAAACCTCCGCCCCTTGACCATTGGTGCCTATCGGCCATCGCCACTCTCATGAGCTAGTGTATCCAGCGCATCCAGGTCCAACCCTAGCACTTTTCTACCTCGCATTCGTTTTGACTTGGTCATGCCGTTTTCATCCCTTTTCCATCCCTTTCTGGTAGTCTAACAGCGGTCTACGAAATCATCCACAACAACTCATTATATACGCTATTAGGTGGGTATACAGAAGAAGACGCCAAGATATCCTATGAGTTTCCACTGGCGTTGGATTCGCGACCCCTGCGATCCTGAATATCATTTAGGTAATATATTCATTACCACATAACATTGACAAGTCAAGGATAAGTATCTCAAAAGAGTAATATGGGACCAAAATAAGCGTATAGGCTATCTGCCCAAGCCTACCTGTACAGACAGCTCTCAGGGCAAACTCTTCTGTTATCTCTTGCACAGTACTTTTTTTCTTTATCACATACTACTACATACCACTTGATTACTTTACTCTGAGTTGAAGCCATTATCTGATAGAATAGGGACGTAGGTATTCCAAGTCGAAATCCCTTCTGTATTTTACTTTTATTGAAGGAAGTCACTTATTATAACAGCTACATACAAAGTAGGTTAAAAATATTCATTTGTTTTTGCTGCATACGCAAGATATGAATGGCCGAAAGAAAATTTACACAATAACCAGTGGATACAATTATAAATTTTTGTGAGATTGGATGGCACTGTGGTTAAATATTTGAGCAGCAGGAAAGCAGCTAGTCATTAATTCGAGAGGTCAAAGTCAAAGAACAATCGCGGCCGAGATCAAGACAGAAGTGTACTTCAACTTGTGTATGCTGTCCCGTACAGGTTTGAGCGCGCAGTTTGGCGTGTATTTCAAAATCTGTTGCCGGGGTATTACTCGAGATAATAAGCAAAATCAGATACGTGCTCTCTTGCTAAGCTTCGGCTGCATTGTTTGTGCGATCGGTGAGGCATGAGGAATCGGTGGTAGCGATCTAGAGCAAGAGAGGTTAGTCACAATAAGAAAAAACGTGTCAGCCTCATCCTGGCAGAAACGCACGGGCAAAAGTTTCCTGATACAGAATAGCTTTCAGACGGAAAATGGAACTTCAGGCGGAATATGGAACTCGGCATTTCAAGTACGGAAATAGATTAACTTATTGCCGCGGAAGCTAAAGCAATGGAAAAGCTTCGTTCCTTCTCTTGTCGTGAAATTTGTTTAGGAGCGGCTCTTAGGAGCGGCTCTTATCTTCTCTTGTTTTATTCTTTTTTTTTTTTTTTAGAAATAATAATTCACAATAGTTACAAAAAATGTTTATTCAAATCTGGGTTTCCATTTCCTGCTGCGCTTTATTTGCAAATTCACGTGCTTGGACCCAAGAGCAGAAGACTGGAGCTAGCAACAGCGTTGTATGCGGGGATTCCAGGGCATGTTCCAAGCTAACATTTGTGATCCTCCTGACACGCAGCTTGCTCGAGAAGGATTTAAGTTGCTTCGGACTGCTCCATTCATGGAAGCAACTAAAATCCTAAGCACGCACATCCAGTTAGCAGATGATGCGAGGCAATAAAGATAATGTACCTTGCTTTACAAGCGACCAGGCCAATCATGCGTCCCCCCGACTGCCGGTCTTCGGTTCGCTCTGCTGACAATGTGCTAACCCCGAGGCTGTGTTGAGAAGAAATCACAACACTCAACAGCAGGGATTTCCCTGGTCATGATCCTGAGAGATTCTTCTAACTGTAGTCTTTGTATACGGTAACTGCAAGGGTTATTCGGCCCTCTTGGAGACAGAGGATTTAAACAAGACTGTATAAGAGGAAACGATACTGTTATTCTGGTTGACGCGGAAAAACTTATTAGTAGAATTGTAAGAAGAAGCTAGTCCCCTCTATCTATATTACAACCAAGCTCTATAAACTGTAGTTCCAAAACTAAAATACATACTTTGCCATTTACGTCAATTTCCTCGATTTCGGAAGTACGCAGCGCCTTTGTTGCCGGCAGAGTAGCGTCGGAACTAACTGCCAAAGCTAGTGCCAAAGCTAGCTGTCAAAGGAATACTGCAGTTGACAGGGGGCTAATACTAGATGCATTCTACTGTAGCGAACCTTCCTTTATCGACCTATACGATAAATGCTGCCTTGACTAAATTACGCCACGTTTTTTTGGAAAACACTGCCCTGACTAAAAAGGGGAAAATCGGCTAGGCCGGGATTTCAACGTGGTTATGAACTGAGGGATTTTCTTGTGCAGCTGGCTTTGTAGTGTGCGATAAAAGTAAGTAAACTAGATACCTAGTAAAAGATTAGTTTATGCTATATTAATTTTGTTTAGAAATCTTTTTTTTTATGTATGTAAATGACTATGCCTAATAATATGATATATTTTATACTATGAAGAGTTTTTTTTTTAAAAAAAAAAAAAAAAAAACTCGCTCTCTTAGCTTTTGTTATAATATAATTACTAATAACTACTATATGTACCTGACCATCTCGTAAAACATTTATTTCATGACTCTCCTTCTAATAAAGATTTGGCACCACCTATTTAACAACACAATCAAAAGCCCACGACCGAATCTCGGACAATCGGTATTTCGCAATTCTACTATACTAATTTACTGTATTATTCTACCAAACACCACAAATCCTTATACCATCATACCATTGTAGCAATTGCTGCAACAAGCCAGCTGCCTATAAGGGACCAACCTGCTTCAAAGGATCAGGCTGTAACAACATCGTTGCTTATAATATTCCGATCTTCAATATTTCATTACCATTTAGCGCTTATATTCTACTGCATATATCAGCTGGCAGTTTATTAACTGTAACTTAGTGCTTATATTGTCCGCGCATACACGAGCTTATGGCCTACCAACGTCACTGTATAATAGTATAAAGACAGCATTCGTATTTGTAGCTTTTGCTGAAAACTCAAGGACTGTACCATTTGTTTATGGAATCAATCTGCCTCTAAAACTCCCTCGTCTGTTGTTCAGCCATTTTTATCAGTGTGTTGTCTTTTGAACTACAATTGCTTTGATCCTTATTCTGTGATCAAAATGGGTGGCGACTTCAATACCAGAGCTCCTTGGAAACGTTCTGCATGTGATCGCTGTCGATTCCAAAAGCTGCGATGCTACCGAGATGAAGGGCGATCTTCGGGCGCATGCAATCGGTGTCTGAAATCTGGAATCAAGTGTGTCACAGGCATGACTCGTCCAACAGGCCGCCCACCAGCACGGCAGCCAACCATAATCGATCCCAACGAATTAACGCCACCAAAGACAAGTGATGCGTCCCCTGCAGACAGCAACATCAATAGACCAGACATTGGCGTCGTCAATCTAGACTTCGACTTTTCTCTTGATAGTGTTTTGGACAGAATTGGCATTCAACAAACGGACCTCACCTTGAGCACCGACCTAGACGACATTTGCTCATTTTCTCCTCCCTTGACAAATCTACCGAATACTCCACCTGCCTCTGAGATACAGCAGCTTTCTCAAACAGACCTCGATTCTTCAACCCAGCCTACTGGCTCCCTTTACCATTATAACAGTTGCTTTCTAATGCCAAAGGCTGGCACAACGGATCTTGGAGTTTCCGGTTACAGCTTCGACCGTGTTGAAATCCTACTGTCCAAACTGCACTTGGAGCTATGCAATCAACTTTTTTACGTCCAAACGGCATCATGGGATGTCCAGGACGCTCTAAGATTCACACTGTCTCCGGAAAGCAGCGGGAGCCAAGACGGAGAAGTCGGCATGGAACACCCCTTAGTTTCCGTTGCCAAGGCATCCAAGGAACTTGAAAGGCTCCTGGCTAGCCTTTATCCGCCATCAGGGGCAACCGAGTACACTCCGCTCGTAATGTCCTATCACACTGGGGCACCACCTCTGTGTACGACCCAACTCCTTGTGGCATTATCATGCTATCTCCAAATTGTCTCCATAAACGACTGTATCTTCACTGCCGTGATTGAATACCTGGCTAGCGGCGGACCCACGACCCCTTTGATGCCTTTATTGTCATCTCATAATCAAACATCGGCACCCACGTTGTACCTGGGCGGTTTGCCGATTCTGCCTAATTGGAAACTCTGTGGAACCCTGCTGGTGCATCAAATAGAATACCAGCTGGAGCGGATTGAGACATTGTTTGGCCTACCAGAGCATTACCGCGTTTCGACAAACCCCGGAGATGACGGCAAAGATGTGGTTTCTGGACTACTTGCAGGACAGCAGAGCCAGTCTCTTCTCAATGCTCTGTTTCGCCCCGGTGAAGATCACACGCGATGCGTCCGTTCGCTAAAATCGAAGATGCGACAGATGAAAGACTTGTAGATATTTTCCATTTGCAAGTTATTCTGAGCAGGGCATCTGGAAGAAGAATAAGACATGTGAGGGTAACGTCAAACACTACGAATTTTCATAAAGTTTCACAAAGCACCATGGAATTCTGCTTTAGCTGTTTTACAGGCTACATCTTTCCCATTTGGTGGCATATTGAATCTGCATTTTGTATACATTTCCTATCTCTAGAACCTCTATACTAGCGCCATATCACATATCGCAGAAGTTAATAAATCCATGAATCTATCACAATAACACTAAACAACCTCTACAACCACTCCTGGTTTGCCTCCTCCTATCGTGGCCTCTTGCCCACGACGCATCAATTCCAACATTCTTGCTGCTTCAGAGGCATATTTACATTTGGCGCGTATCTTTGGGCCATACTTATAGAACAGGAACGGGATCGGTACACATGCAAGCGCCAGGAACGCAGGAATAGAGCTTGCCCACTGATCTCCGAGGTTCGCATACATTTGTGTGGTAAACAGTGGGAATGCAGTGCCGAAAAAGGATCGAAGCATGGACCCAGCCGCCAGCACAGAAGCAGTATAAATGGTATCTATACAGAGATGAGCATGTGTATTGTGAAGAGAGATCACGAAGCGGTGAACGAAACTTACAGCAGTCAATCAGGTAGCTGATCTGCGATATGAAGTTGAGGACCAGTCCGCATGAGAATAGCAAGGCGCCGATAACGGGTGCAATCCAATGCACCGAAGGATATGTCGTCCACGCAAATAAAAAGAGGCCAATCGGAAGAATGACAGAGCCTATCATAGACGTGCTCAGTCTGGCTTCTGGCTCAAGCGTGACCCCATTTGCCTCCGCTTCCGCGCACAGACGGTTGTAGCGTTTATTGTCCACGCCTGACAGTGCTGTAGCAAGACAGACACCAATGGTAACGCCGATGAAAGGAAGCCCGGCCAGCCCTTCGCTCCAGCCTCGAGTGCCTTGGAAAACGGTGGGAATTGCAGCAAAGAACATGTATAGCGTGCCATATACGATGGACATGTGCAGAGACATCAGCAGAATGATAGGTTCGAGAAACAGAAGAACCCAGGGGCGCGAGAGAGCGACTGAGAGCTCCTGTGGCAGTGTTTTGGGCGGCTCTCCTGCGTCGAGTCGTGATACATAAACGTTTCCCGTCAACTTAGAGAGAGCCTTTGCTCGAGATCGTAAAAGGTACGGCGAGTATGTTTCGGGAGTGGCTATGGTAGTGGCGATCCAGACCACACCAGACATGATAGCGACTAAACCGAGAACCCAGCGCCAGCCCTTGTTTTCGTCTAAGAAACCGCCAACGATGGGCCCTATATATACAAACAACTCAAAAGTCAGCAGGTATCCCAGATAAAGAGAAAAGGAAGTATGGAGGAAGGGTAAGGGTATTGACCACCTACCAAGTGCTGGTCCCAGAAAAGGAGCCGTGACAAATGCACCCATCGCCGCTCCGCGTTGTTCTTTGGTCAACATGTCGGTAATGACGCCTCCGCCGTTCGTCATTGACGATGACCCGAATGCACATCCAAAGAATCGAAAAAGCAACAAGGCCGTAATGTTAGGTGACACCGGAGCCGCCACGCTGAACGCTGTAAACGCCATAAAGGAGATTATGTAGATAGGTCTCCGCCCATACAAC
Source organism: Trichoderma koningiopsis (assembly GCA_022985005.1). Taxonomy (NCBI): domain Eukaryota; kingdom Fungi; phylum Ascomycota; class Sordariomycetes; order Hypocreales; family Hypocreaceae; genus Trichoderma; species Trichoderma koningiopsis. The sequence goes on from JAJPEM010000002.1 coordinate 91,576, forward strand.
TCGGACAGAGGCCCCCATATCAGCGGTCCCAAGGCGAACCCTAATACGTAGAGTGCCAACCCCAGTGTGGCCACCTCTTCGGACACGTCAAAATGCCTCTTGATATCGAAGATGCTGCTAGCATATATAGAGCTAGCAAATGTGACCACCAACGCGGACATAGCTTGGAGGACGGTAATAGTCCATTTTCGAGCCATAGGCATATTCAAAGGGTCCACGGAGTCATTCTGCAGAAAATCGATAACGTAAGGTTCTGCAGCTGTACCCTTGCCAGTGTATTGATAGGTGCAGACATCCTCGTCAAGGCGTGTACTGAAGAAATAAGACAGGAGGCCGGATCTGCTTTTCGGGGAGTCGTCGACCCGCTGGGTGTCGTCGGAAGAAGAGACAGAAGGCTCAGGAGCAGCAGCCATGATGACAACGACAAGAGAGGCGAGCAACAGTGTTGAAATCCAAGATGCAGATGGAGATGGAGTCACAAATTTCTGTATTTTGCTATTGCGATTCATATATATATCACGTTGAAAACATTGGAAAGTTTGAATTCGGAGTTCTCGTAATACAGAGGCCCGCGGCAATCGTCTACGGAGTTTTGAATCCTACAATCAATTTCGGAAGTTTAACTTCGGAGTTTTGGTGGCATGAAAGCCCGCGGCATCTACGACCTGTTTACGGAACTTGGGAGACGTAAGCGTGCCACGTTTTCGACAAGCTCCACAAAGTGGGACGATGCTCCCGAAATTAGATGGGCGAATGCGATACTTAGGTACATGTAAGATGCAACTACTATTGGAATACCCTACATCGTGAGCCTGAAAGATTCCATAATTTCTGACATTAGGCTCATAATTAATTGGTAAAACGGCATCAGTGGGTAGCGACTCGTCCTTTGCGATACATTATACCCATGAGAAAGAGTGTCTGACAACAGCAGCTTTTTGGCCTGTTGCGACGCACAATGAAAAACAGGCCACAGGGGAGAGGCATTAGAAGCCATGTGCAGTGTCTAATACATCACGGTGCTGCACTTTCGGGAAACATTGATAAAACCTCTCCGACACGAACTTTTTGTACTAGCATTGGATTGAGAGGCTAGGATCAATGCTTCGAACCAACAGTTAGATTGAGAATTTGATATGAAACTGACTGCATCTTTTTATTACAAAATAACGGCATGGCGTCTAGCTAACGGAAACATGGCAGGCTAGACAATCGAAGCAGCCGTCTCGACGATCAATTCAGCAAAATGCACCAGTTCGTCCGGGAATCGGGGAAAGTGGTGACCACCACGATGTATCATCTTTTTGGATGTTGAGGGGTCAAACAACTCAGAAACCGCGTCATCGACAAAGAAGTAATCATCTTTGACACCTCGTACATGGACAGAGGGGACGGTCAGCTTGTCTGACACGTCTTGGGGCCGATATTTGAGCAAGAGCTCGACTGGAAAGGGGCCCTCGTCTTGCACTCTTTTGCTCATGAGCACTTGGTAGTCATACACAGCGCGTTCATCCTGTTTCCAGTCGATGTTTTTCTTGCCAAACGAGGCGTCAAATTCCCCGGGGTGGTAAGTTGCCTGCAGTTGGCCTTGTCCCGTCTTGTCCCATTTGATGGAGCCAGAATCGAGACGATAAGGGAGAAAGGTCGAGTTGTAGATGATCATTTTGAAAGGCCAATCGTGACTACCGGGATTTGCTCTCTGGTGCTCCAGCAGCAGCAATGTGGCCATGGCAGCGCCCTGGGAAAAGCCCCACAGGCCGTCAAAGGGCCCTTCGGAGTCGATAAATGCTACAAGACGATCCAAGGCTTTCTGAATATCCTCAGAAAACGGATAATTCCACCAACAGGAATTTGGTAAAGGTACTTGGTCTAGGTTGGCTATGAATGGTGAGGTCAGCTCATGTCAAAAGAAGGAGCGGAATGAGCGTAGAGAGACGAAGTACGTAATACCAGTTTGGATGGCTCCATTCCTGCTTCAAAATACTCGTACTCCCAGTTGCTGGGAAGATGCTCTGTGATTTCTTCCATCATCTCTTTGAGGACATCGGCGCTTTGAGCGTAGCCGTGGAGGCAAAGAAAACGCATCTTGGCTGTTTAGGGTGAGATGATGTGTGAGCGAATAATGCACTTCTGATGCTTGTAAAGTTATTGATAGTAAAAGAAAATTTGAGACCCAGGTGGTACTAAAATCGCAGATTTGCATCAGGAGACATAGCTTGCTGATAAAGATTTACAGTATCACGAATTTTTTTAGATTCAACTATATGTATGAGAGAAAATTGAAGTAAATTCAGCTAAACTATTAATACATAGATATATACAACATTAGTAATAATTCTTTTTTTAAAACATGAAACTGTTTTAATTTTTTTCTGATAAGTATATTGTATTATGATTTGTATCTTTACAACAGGTTATCTTAGCCTGGTCTTGCACCCATGCTCGTTATTTTTGTTCGGTGTCAGCCCCGGAAACCCTCCGATCCAGGATGGGCATGAATGTGACTGCACTCCTCGATCCTTTACTACCCTTCAGCACATTCCCCGTAACTCCATACACACCTTTGGATCTAGCTCCGAAATCCTGGAAACTATTGAAACACGCTGCGAGCTTCGGAAGCCAGGCCGAGAAACACGTGGGATTCCATGTCCGATGCCGTCTGACCACCTGCCTAAATGGAGTACTACATTCTACCAATAAGAAAGCAGCAATGGTTATTATAGTAGTAGTATTGCTGTTTAGAAATAGCAGACATTGTCGTGTGTCATTCCAGACTTGTACGGACCGACACCACAGTGACACATCACATTGAACTCACAAGATGATCAACACACAACAACGCGATCACCATGTTTCGAATTCGTGGCGGAAGAGAAAAGTCCAAGACATGGTTTGTAGTCAGAATTTGACTCCTCTAGCAAATTAGCAATAGTTGACTAACACAGAACAGTTTCGGAAGTGAGACAAAATGCACAATCGCTTGTAACGGAAAATAAATTTGCGCACTGGATTCCTGGGCAGAAGGTCTACGTCCAACGTTCCTTTACACTTGAATCGGGTGTAGAGATGCACAATGTTCCCGTGGCATACATGACATGGGGCACTCTCTCTCCACGCGCGGACAATGTCATTGTCGTCTGCCATGCTCTCTCGGGGAGTGCAGACGTGAGTGACTGGTGGAAGCCTCTTCTTGGAGCTGGGCAGGCATTTGATACGGATCAATTCTTTGTCATTTGCATGAACAGCCTGGGAAGCCCCTACGGGACGGCCAGCCCAGTGACAGCCAAGAATGGTGACCCTGCTGAGGGATGGTATGGTGCTGACTTTCCCTCGACCACTATTCGCGATGACGTGCGGTATGTATAGTCTTGAGATGCACTTGGTAAAAAAACTCAAACTCAAACTCACAATTATTGGGTCTCTAGTCTACATCGATCGCTGCTGAATGAACTCGGTGTGCGCCGCGTAGCCGCCGTGGTAGGGGGCTCGATGGGTGGCATGCATGCGCTAGAATGGGCATATGAGGGAAAAGACTATGTCTGTTGCATTGTAGCCATTGCAACTTGCGCCTATCAAGGGGCCTGGGCGATCGGCTGGGGCGAAACCCAACGCCATGCAATCTACTACGACCCTAAATTCCACGGCGGCCGTTACAGCCTGGACGACCCCCCAGTTGGCGGCTTGGAGTCAGCTCGCATGGCCGCTTTGCTGACGTATCGAAGCCGAGACGCTCTAGAGCATCGCTTTAGCCGTCAAGGTTACGAGAGCAAAGAGAAGGGAGCTGCAGGCAAACATATGCACAGAATCCAACCACCAAAGACAGCAACCCCCAGCTCCAATCCTACCTTTGTTATCCAGTCCTATCTCCGGTACCAGGCCAAGAAGTTCACCCATCGTTTTGACAGCAACTGCTATCTGGCTCTGACACACAAACTTGACAGCCATGATGTGGCACGAGGTCGAGCGGATACCGTAGCGGAGGCACTCGCCCTGATTGAGCAGCCCACGCTGGTGCTTGGGATTAAGAGCGATGGCCTGTATACTTTTGCTGATCAAGAGGAGCTGGCTCGGTCGATTCCTCATGCCGCACTACGGGAAATCGTGAGCGAGGACGGCCACGATGCCTTTCTCATCGAATCTCGTCAGATAAACGATATCCTGAAAGCTTTTTGGAACGATCATCTTCGAGATATGATATGAATGCAGGATGGCATTCCAATCTGACAAATATGGCCACTGCCATTATAGAATGAATAGATTTGTATTTTCAGTTTGCTGATGCATGTTATTTGCTATAGAAACTGAGTTGCGTCTGCATCGCTTTCTTCCCATCAAGCGAAAATAATATGTGAAGGCTGTTTTTTATAATTAGCTTGCTACCCTTAAGTAAATATCTTTTGAGCGCAGTCAATTCTGGACCTGCTCGGCAGAACAAGATACGATTTACCCAGTATAAGATAAGAGTCAGATCGATATCGTATACTTGGATGTCCACTACGTATAATGTCCCTGTTGGCCCATCTGTATGATGTCCCTACACTGTTCATGAGTGCATTGGGGAGCTAAGGTTCTTTTACGATTGAAGATCTGATAAACTGTTTTCAGTGATATATTAAGATTTTGGCTGCGACAATCAGGTTGGATATATGTATAACGCCTTAATATGACGCAAAGAGCCATACAAACATAAAGTACAAGGAGAGATGCGAAATCGATGTTGTATTATTATACTAACTAAGCGATACCTACTTATGCTAGACAGACAGTTTCTAATAAGCCCTTAAAAATCACATCATTCGTCACTGATTACCAGCGCTGTCTTGCCAAAGCTGCCACCTGTAAACATAGACAGGAATGCCTTCTCTGCCTGGTTGATGCCTTGAAATGTGGTGTATCTCGCCTTGATCTTGCCCTCTGCTATCAATCTCGGCATGGTCATGGAGAAACTGATAACGTGTTGGAAGATGTCTCTGTCGTGGAACATGAATCCTTGGATCTTAATGCGGCGACGGAAGATCTCGGATGTGTTGGTGATGCCGTACCGCTCGTTGGGAGGCTTGTTATATTGGGATGCCTGTGTAATACTATTAGCCAAGTTCCCCACAGAGGAGACGTCGTTTCGAACAACACCGCACGTACCGTGCCACAGCTGATGATTCTGCCAAAGAACTTCATATTCTCAATAGCTGCTTGTAAATGGTCTCCTCCAACCATTTCATATACCACGTCTAATCCGTCCGGAGCCAGTCGCTTGAGAGCCGCATCAACAGGTTCCTTTCGGTAGTTGAAACCGAAGTCGGCACCCAGGTCGTCAACCACCCACTTTAGCTTCTCGTCTGAGCTCACACTTGCAATCACCTTCATCCCCTCCATCTTGGCGAGCTGCACTATCACCTCGCCCACGGAGCTCGATGCTGCGCTGACCCAGATGGTCTCTCCTGGACGGGGCTTGACGTGACCGTAGAATGAGAGCCATGCGGTCATTCCCGCCAAACCCAGAGTACCAACAAAGTGCTTGAGGTCCAGGTTATAGTGGTTGGTCACCTTTCGCACAACGTTCGCGGCATACACCTTGAAGTTGAGGTAATCGAGATCTAGGACGCAATACTCCGAGATGGGCAGCATACCAGAGATCAAGCAGCCTTCCTCCCAGTCGGGGTTTTCTGAGCGGATGACCTTGCCAATGGAAAAGTTGGTGACTGGTTCTCCCTTCTCATAAGGCGGGACATAGGTCACATTGCCGACTCCGCGCATGCGATCTCGCTGATGGGGGTCCATTCCAGCAACGAGAAGCTTGACAACCACACCACCAGGAGGCGCCACCAGCTGTAGAGGTCGATTCTCAATGGTGGTGGTCACGCCCGGCTCCAGCAGTGCGGTGGGCGGGCTTTGGTACACCCATGTCGTGTTTTGAACGGTTTCCGCCATATCAGCTAAGTGAGGACCAGAGCCTGTGTGCGAATTGAATCGAAACAGCCTTGGAAAAGAGGATTGTCAAAAAGAGGGCAATGATAGGGGAGAGAAAACAACTTTAGTTGAATCGCGTTACATCTTCAAGTCTCGCGATAGCATCAACTAAATAGGTAATAATCGTTAAGGATTTCACCATGTTGAAGAATATACGGAGCACCCTGGGCCCCGTAAGCCTAAGGAGCATCTGCAAGACAGATCCGCTGGCTAAGGAATCGGAGGCTTTCGGGCGCTTATCCGAGTCGGAGGGTTCTAAGTTTAGCGACCTCGTCAATATCGTTGATAGTGGTAAAGCAGCGCGACTTTGTTTCTTAGGATTCTTACCAACTAGAATTTGAGAGTACGCTGGGTGCATAGTTCCTGTTCTAGAGAGCGAGCGAGAGTGAATCCCAGGAATCGACAAAGTAAGCGCAAGAATACTCTTAACGCCTCCACAGAGATACCAGTGGATGCGAGGCAGTTAGGTCTTCCAGGTACCAGCTGTGATAATGATGGCTGATAAAAATTTCGAGTTATGAGGTGTGATACTGATGCCACTTTGCCACTAACATGGGGCGACCGCATCACTGAGGAGCATAAGGAGTTGCCTCAGAGACTTTACGAACCTACGTGTACATGTATCTTTAGAACTCCAGGTGCACACTAAAACCCCACACACTACTGTAACTACTGCTCTGAAGCCCTGTACCTAGGTAAGCTTAAGTAGCGCCACGTGGCGGGCTGACTTGACGTCTAAAATGGACCTGGACCCTGATAATCCACTTGAATCATTCATATAAGTGACATGTATTCTTAAAGATTTCTCTATTACGAAGCCATTAGTGTGTCAAATGCTGCAATGTACCGGTTTTCGTTGAGTGCAATCTTTCCTGTATTTGTATTCTTATATAGTGATTTAAAGTAGTAGCATAGTCCTGGAATCTCATAAACCTCTTCACTGTCCATAAACCTCTTGGAATGCCTGCGCAAAATCGGCAATAATGTCATCAATGTGCTCGATTCCCACCGATATGCGGATCAAGTCCTCTGTTACGCCCGAGACCTTCTTCTCATCTGCCGACAGCTGCTCGTGCGTCGTCGACCACGGGTGAATAGCCAAGCTCTTGGCGTCGCCCACGTTCGCCACGTTAGACACCAATTTCAGGTTATCGACAATCCTGCTTCCCTGCTCTGCGCTCCCTTTGACGCCGACGCTCAGCATTCCACCAAAGCCACGCTTTAGATACTTCTTCGCCGTGTCATGGCTGGGGTGCTTGTCCGAACCGGGCCACAGAATCCAGCTAACGTACTGTGGGTGGGCTTCAAAGTACGCCGCCAGCTTGGCCGCGTTCTGAGCGTGACGCTCGGCTCGCAGTGCCAACGTCTCGAGGCCAATGAGCAGCTGGTGCGCAGCATAGGGGCTCAGACAAGAACCAACATCGCGAAGCAATTCTATGCGAGCGCGCATGATAAATGTGGCCGGACCAAAGCTGGCGGCATAGCTGAGGCCGTGGTACGCGGGCGAAGGCTCGACCATTTCGGGAAACTTGGCACCATGCTTAGCCCAGTCAAACCGTCCTGAGTCAACGATTACGCCGGCGATTGTGGTTCCGTGGCCACCAATCCACTTGGTAGCTGAGTGAACGACAATATCCGCACCATGGTCAATTGGTCGAACGAAGTAACCGCCAGCACCGAGTGTGTTGTCAACCTATGTCATCACGCATTGTCAGTCAAAACTCTTCTTTGCTTTTTCAGGTCCAATGCCCATTACGAGCACAAGTTGGTAACTTACAATTAGGGGAATGCCATGGTCATGGGCAACCTTGGCAATTGCCTCAAAATCAGGGACAAGGAGATCCGGGTTGCTAATGCTCTCGATGTAAATGGCTTTCGTGTTTTCGTCAATAGCCGCGGCGAAATCAGCTGGCTTGGCGCTTTGAACAAACTTGGTTGTGATATTGTAGCGGGGAAGAAGGCAGGCAAGTTGGGTGTATGTGCCGCCGTATAAATGTGAGCTAGCAACGATATTGTCACCAGGTCGGGTCAGACTGATCAAGGTCAAATACTGCGCGGCCTGGCCCGAGGCGGTGGCCAAGGCGGCAAAGCCACCTTCGAGAGCAGCAATTCGTTTCTCAAAAACATCCACGGTCGGCTATTGTCTTCTTTCAGCAACAATTCATACTAACTGCATGAGTCAAGAAAAAAGAGGCAGTTCACTTACATTGGTCAAGCGACTATAGATATTTCCTAACTCTCTGAGACCAAACAGTCTCGCGGCTTGGGCAGAGTCATTGAAAGTGTAACTCTTCAATATTAATCATTAGCTTCCGGAGCATTCCATCAAAGGGTATCTTGGTTGACAAACAGAAGTAGCATAGATAGGCACCGCGGTGGATCTGGTAACGGGATCGGGCTCATATCCAGCGTGAAGCTGGAGAGTCTCAAAGTTGTTCCAGGGAGAGGGTTCCATGATGAATTGCTGATAGTCTATCACTCAAAGCTGGCAATATTCGCAGAAGTTAGAATATCAGGATATATAAATGTCAAATATAGTAGCAAGATTATTGTATTTACGGTTTTGATGTTTGACACGCCCGACTGCTATTCGGAGCCTTGATGACTGTGCCCCGAATAGTGAGAAACCTTCCGATACGAAACTGCCCAAGTAGTTTTACCTGCACAGTAGTGCATCCTATTCGCAATAAAAGTGGACACTCAACAGCATACATTGCGACCGGCAGGTCTTCGTCCTACATTGCAGCGGGAAGAGCACAGCGTAGTAATCTTATGGCGTTGCTTATTATTAGGAATGCTTTGAGTTCATACTTTCTCATCCAGCAATCCTTCATTGAACAAGCTGCTTGAAAAATGCGCCTCTACTTTGAGAAATAGCGGCACTTAGCTTACGACTTTCTTTAGGCTGTTTCTATTACACTGTCAGCGCTTAAAGCACCAGACGCAAGCACCTACTGTAACACATTTTTTCCTGCAGTGGACAGAGCGTAAATGTTGAATCAGGTTTTTGAATCATGTACTGTTCGAAAATCTAAAGACCGTTCGGTATAATCGTTGAGAAGGATCGGAAATCGCAGCCGGGAGGAACTATCAATTGAAACGCGCATGCTCTATGCCTGACTATTCGGAGCTTTGACCTAGCCCCGAACAGTAAGAAACCTTCCGATAAGAAACAAATAGCAGTGACCCTACTTTCCCAGAATCCTTTAACACAATTTGAGATCCTCAAAAACGTGCATCAGAAAGCTTTTCAACTTCGAGTGCTTCTTAAATTCTAATCTCTGGCTTCTTTTTCTCTTCATATACTCTCAAATCTGTGATCTTATCCTGGCTAAAGAATTAGTTCAACTAAGGTGAACAGACCACGAGTAGCACCGAAATTATCAAAGTGTATATGCCATAGTTTTGGCTGTCAGTCCAGTCGGGTAATCTTCAAATCATCGCAATGGGTTCAGTGCCTCCATCTCCCGACTATGGTAAACGACTGATCCCAGTCGAGATTGACAAGATTGCACGAGACGAGCCGGATCGGGTGCTCTTTTATCTTCCCCGCAATAACCAGCCTTCACAGGGATACGATGTGGTGACCGCAAGAATATTTGCCAATGCCATCAACAGAGTGTGTTGGTGGCTTCAGTCCGAAGTGGGAACAGAGCCCAAGACAATTGGCTACGTTGGACAGAGTATGTTCTAGATATAATTGCAACCAACGTGTCTTGATTGCAGAACAGATATTGATGCTCTTTGCGTTTTTCTTAGATGATATTAGATACCTGCTTCTGGTCGTAGCGGCCACAAAACTTGGCAATAAGGTTTGATCCCTATACTGTCAATGCTGCTCTTCTAGCAACTGACTCTCGACAAGGTCCTCCTATCCTCGCCGAGGAATAGTCCCGAAGTACATCTTTCTCTGGTCAAGCAGTCGGATTGCAAGTTCTGGATTACCACACCGGGTGTTCCTAAATTCGACTTTATCGGGGTGCCGCTACTTCGAATCCCTGAAGTGAATGAGCTTCTTGATACCAAAGCCGTCAAGCCGTATGTATATGACAAGGAATGGGCAGTAGGACGTAATGATACCCTGTGCCTGCTTCACACCACTGGTTCTACCGGCCTACCGCGACTGATACCGATCACCTTGGCGGCCGCATCCTCTGGTGATGCGCTTGGCGGAATGAAGCGCATCCAAGGAAAATTGCCCACTTTGGCGGAGTGGGCGGGCACCAAAATGCTGAACGCATTGCCTTTATTCCATGTAAGTACCTCTACTCGCCTATTTGCAAACTTGGCAATGCCAGAAGCCAGCGGCTGACTGGAGGTTTTGCTCGTCATTAGGCTGCTGGACTCAGTTTCAGCTTGTTCTGCGTTATCTTCTTCAAATTCAGCATCGTCTTTCCCCCTCCGGGGCCTGTCATGGCAAATATGGTCGAAGATACACTCGACAACATTGATCTTGACTCAGCCTTCATGACGCCCCTCGTTCTCATAGACATTGCCAACACGCCTCGCATCTTGGACAAACTCGCGAAACTCAAGTTTGTCACGAACTCAGGTGGCCCTGTTCCGGCGCCTGTGGGCAATATTATCAACCCCCGTGTCCCTATCATGCAGACAATGGGTATGACCGAGGGCCTGGTAGTGCCGTCTGTAACTACGCATCCCGATGAGTGGGCATATTACCATTTCCACCCGGATTGCGGCTTCGAGATGCGACCTTATTCAGATACTCTGTACGAGTTGGTATTTGTGAGGAGGAAGGAGTTGGCAGCCACTCAGACCATCTTCTTAACGTTCCCCGATCTAGACTTGTATGAAACAAAAGACTTGTACTCGCGGCATCCGAAATTCCCTGAGCTGTACAAGTATGAGACACGCAAAGATGATCTCGTCGTGATGGCAACTGGAGAAAAGTTCAACCCCGCAGCGGCCGAATTCCAGTTGGCTCACCACCCTCGGCTCTCCGCTGTCTACATTGCCGGCCAAAATCGCTTTCAAACGGCCGCGCTGCTCAATCCGACGCAGGATCAATCGGAGGTGTCCGACGATGAGATTTTGGAAGAGGTCTGGCCAACCATCGAGACTATCAACAAGACTCTGCCCGCTTTTGCTCAGCTTCATCGCAACTTTATCCGAATTGTTCGCACACCCTTTCCGCGCACGCCCAAGGGTACAGTAGCACGCTATGGAATAGATCGGATCTATGCCAAGGAGCTTGAAGACATCTACAAAGATTCCGATAACTCAGAGCCTTCAACCTCTTTGCCCGTGGGTAGTCTACAGATCGATGGAAGTAGCGAGGAAACTGTTCGTAACGGTATCCGGGAGGCCCTTCAGATCGTGTCACCGGATTTGGAGCTCGAACTGGTCAAAGATGATGACAACCTTCTCGTACATGGATTTGACTCGCTCCAAGTTACTCGACTTTCGAGACTACTCAGCTCCTCATTCATACTTTCTATTCAAATCAACCCCGGCATTATATACGCAAATCCTTCCATTTCCAAGCTGGCGCATATGCTATGGGTGCAACTACAGGGTTCCGCAAAAGGACAGCAAGAAACAGATACAACAGACCTCCTCCGCACCAAGGCCGTAACCCAAACAATTGCCCAGCATTTATCATCTTTCTCGTTGTCCCGAAAGCCAAAGGAATACATCGTTCTCACGGGCACTACAGGAGCCATTGGTTCTTATCTTCTTGATGCTCTGTGCAAGAACGACCGTGTTGTTAAAGTCTGGTGTTTGAACCGCAGCAGCACGGAGGATGCGTCCCGCCGACAGACCGAAATAGCCAAGTCAAAGGGACTGTCTTCAAACTGGAAGGACAAAGTTCAGTTTGTCCAGATGAATCTGGCATCCGAGGCTCTTGGGTTGGGCCAGGCAGACTTGAACCAGATTCGAGATCTAGCAACGACTATAATTCGTGAGTTATTAGCCCTGCTTCTGTCCATATATCCTTTGAAGAATACTAAACAAGACATCGGTAGATAATGCATGGGAAGTCAACTTCAATCTCCCTCTTTCCTCTTTTGAGACACAGCTCGTTGGGCTCCAGAGCCTGGTCCGTATCTGCGCAGAGACTCGCAATAAGATTCGCTTCTTTTTCACTTCCTCTATCAGCGGCGCCATGAACTGGCCATCCCACCTCTTGGGCCCTATACCAGAGGCTAAGCTAACTAATCTCGACGCCTCCATCAACGGGTACGGCGCCTCTAAGCTTGTGGCCGAGCATCTGCTCAGCAAAGCTGCCCAATTAGGTGTGCTGCATCTTTCGGTCCTGCGCGTAGGTCAAGTTGGAGGACCAGTTGCAACTCGCGGAGAAGGAAGCATATGGACGCGAAGGGATTGGGTGCCAGCGGTACGTTGACTTTGCTTTCTTTTTCTCCATTTATTCTTACTAAAACAATAACCAATGATGTGCTAATCCATCAAATAGATCATAGACGCTTCAGCTTATCTCGGCAAGCTGCCGGCGAATCTGGGCGGCGCTTCAGCTCTCGACTGGATTCCCATCGATCTATTGGCCGAGGTCATAGGCCAGTTGGTCGATTCAGATTCAACATCAACGGGTATTAGCCAAGAAGTGGAAACTTATTACAACATCGTCAACCCCCGAACTGTTAGCTGGAACTCACTGCTGCCGACTGTACAGGCTCGTCTGGAGACGGCTCTCTCGCCAAAGAAGGTGGAGGTCGTTCCCTTTGCTCAGTGGCTAGAGCACTTGGAGAAGGCCGAAGAAACGATCGTCCAAGAGGCGGAGAAGAAGAACGGGACCACTCTTTCTCAGGTTGCAGCAAGCCGAGCGCAAACAGGGCTCAAATTGCTGTCCTTTTTCCAGGCGATGGCAGAATCTTCTGATGATGATGCTGTTGCGGAAGCCTTATCTACCCCAAACTGGGCTGTTGGCAATGGCTTAGCACGAAGTTCTGTCTTTTCCCAGCTGACACCTGTATCTCCCGCCTGGTTCGAGACTTGGTTGGGTCAATGGGGCTACTAAGCAAACGAATTCTATACTTTTATTGTATTCGTTTGATCCTATCTAGACAAGATTAAGCAACTCCAAATAACAATGTTAAAATAGGTTTCTTATCTCTAGTAATCTTTTGTGCAGAATATCTTATGTACTTATGCAGTTGAAACGCATGCGTAAGTAGCATGCGTATATTGAGACACTAGTGCGTTCTTATAATACAGCTCTTTTATTTTGCATGGTCTTCTGAGAACTCTCCTTCTTCTTGCATCTTTCTTTCTGTAACAGCTTAGCAGTCTAAGCTCCAAAATGGCTTCTTTCCTCTTAGACTTGGCTGTTCCTTTACTGGTGGCTGAGGCTCGCTAGTTCGCCGCTGGCTATTACTTAGATGTCGTTGTTGTGCTTGCTTTGCCGAATCTGGTTGACTACATGCATCTCCTCTTTAGGCCCACATGTGGACTTTACCTCGTGATACGCCGCCTGGGCCGCATGCTGGGCCTCTACTTTCACCTACCCTGCTAATTCAATCCTTCATCCTGTTGATGCTTATGTATAACTGCCGTGTTTCCCTACCTAGTCATTGGATTGCCTGCTAGATTACAGTTAGCGTCAAGATGTCTGACAGGATTGCAGGATTGATGGCTAAAAGTGTGACATATCCCAATTAGGCGATACTGGCACCCCACAGCTCAGCGTGGCACAGATTAACTATTGTGGCTATAGCGTGATCAACAGGGTCCCTGTCTCTGCGTCAGCTCCATGTGTCATTCGGAGGGTTGTACGGAGTATAATTCCTGGCTATTGATACAGCCTTTCGGAGACTAGCCCTGTAAGATGGTGCACTGGAGCCGGAACCGAGCCGGCAGCGAGTTCCAAAGACTGCTGAACGGCTCCACACGATCCGGATGGATGGTCGTACCACGCACGCTTACCGACAGCCTGATCTACACCAACCCCTTGTTTGCTATTAGTTGCTCGGCCCACAGGGGTAAATGAAATAGCACGCTGTGAGCGATCCTGAGTTATCCTGAAGCAAATTCCTTCCACTTTGGCTCCAAACATTTGTCAAATATATTGTAATCCATTATGCTACAAATTGTATTAAAACGAATAAAACCTTTTTAGCTGCCGTACTTTTTTAAAAATCTAATTTAAAAACTACTTTAACGTAAATTTTTAGTTGACTGATTTGCAAGTGCGTTCTGTAGGTTTTTGTAGTAAGCCTAGAGCAGCCGGTTATTCTTGCCAGCTTATAGGGTAGGCCGCAGCGGAACTTCCATGCATGTAATTGGAAACTGGTAAGAAAATTAGGTACCGTTGATTGAAAGGGCAGAATAGCAACAAGCAAAAACCGCCCCCCTGGTACTCCAATATTTGTACCCTGACAGACCCAAAAGATTACAATGCACAAGGATAGGCGTCGATCAGGTTATTTGTGGGCTGGTAACATAACCTACTTGCCGAATGTATCCGATGCAAAGTATCCGATACAGACCCGAACAGCGCATATCCAGCACAAGATGACTGCAATGAACTCATGTTGGACAGGCGATTCAATTTGGGAATATGCAGCGGGATGGACTGATTACAGAGCAAAATTATCCGATTGGATCAGCTTTAGATAGGATGAGCTTGGAGCAAGCAACGCCCCAGGGCACAGACGCTGGATTCTCCATAACAAGCTTCATTTATGTTGTGTCTGTGCCTTAATATAAGAGAAGCCCAAGTCAATGAAACAAATTGTTAGTCTCCAATCCTTAGCCATAGAGCAATACAGTCCACAAATTACAAGTTCAGCGATCGCAAAGAAAACTATACCCACAGCAAAAATGGGCTCCTCTACTACGCAAGATCAGCAGATTGCCTGCATCAAAGACCTCAAGAAGGCAGGATCCGAGAAACTGTCACAGTCTTATCAAGGTGAGCCAAAATCTCTCACTAGAGCGCATCTACGTAGTGAAACTAATACAGGTCAAACACAGACTATTACAATGGCGGCGCAATGGACGAATTGACGTATGTGATAATTCTTTCTTTGACCTTTTCTCCTCAAGAGGTGGTAACTCTATCACGGATTCTTTTTCTGAACATTATTGACTGCAGGCTCGACTGGAATGAAACCGCATTCAACAAATACCTTCTACGACCGCGCGTCCTGCGCAATGTCGAGAACATCGACATGAGCACCACGCTGTGGGGCAAAAAGGCCGCAATGCCCTTTGGCTTCGCCCCAAGTGCTATGCACCGACTCATCCATGCAGATGGTGAGATCGGCACATCCAAGGCCGCAGCTGCTCGCAACGTGCCCATGGTCCTGTCTCTCCTGTCCAATGACTCTTTGGAAGATGTAGCGGCCCAGAGAACCGATGGCGCTACGCCGTATGGCATTCACATCAGCCCACTGAATAAGCGCGAAGTCTTGAGCAACCTCCTTGTCCGAGCCAAAGGTAGGCCCACGCTCTAATTGCATGGTTATAGTCCGCAGTGTTGATAATTTGATGTTTAGCTGCTGGATACAATGCCGTCATCTTGACCGTGGACGCCCCCATGTACGGCCGACGCCTGGCGGATGAGCGTAACAACTGGAGTATTATCCCACCAGGCGCGACTTTCCCCAACGTCGTCGCACAGCATGTGAAGCCAAGTGAGATTTCCGTCAGTAAGTATCATGTAATATTCGTGAAATTGCTCGAAACAGCTTTCTTATGGATTGATTTTAGGTTCCTCGGAAACCTGGGAGGAATACATCCCATGGATTCGAAGCCAGACAGATCTCGAGCTCTGGGTGAAAGGAGGTCAGTTCCATTCTACGAAACCACGTCGCCGCTAATCATGCGACCTATCCCATATACTGACCAAATCTTGTTTCGGCTGCAGTTACCTCCGCAGAAGATGTTGAGAATGCCATCAAGCATGGCGTGGATGGCATCATCATCTCCAACCACGGCGGTAGGCAGCTGGACACCACACCTGCCACTATCGACATCCTTCGAGAGGTTGCACCAATCGCCAAGGGTAGAATCCCTCTAGCCTTGGATGGTGGCGTTTACCGTGGCTCGGATATCTTCAAGGCTATCGCTCTCGGAGCGTCCTTTGTTTTTGGTGGAAGAATTGCCATCTGGGGCTTAGCTGTAAGGCCGTTCATTATTTCACCCTACTCGTCTGCCATATAATGCCGTGTTCTTGATCTAACCTTTTTCCGATTAGTACAATGGCTCTGAGGGCGTCGGTCTAGGCCTGGATATCATCATGAAAGAGTTCAAAATCTGCATGGGCTTGACTGGATGTACTAAGGTCTCAGACATCGGTCCTCATCATCTGTCTATTTTGCAAAGCAATGGGCTCCTTGGCAGTGTGTACTAAGTAAACTTGATGTATACCTAAGGACAATATTTGCCTTAAATGATAGATGATCACTTTGAATAGAACTACCCAGCCATGCGCATTGCTTATTATGAACATACTTGTCCCTACCGCACAAATTGGTCACAATTGTAGATTATGAAAACAATCAGGTTAACTGCTGCAATGGCCCAGACTTTATTATTGTTACAGTTAGATAATAGTACAAACTTCTATTCAACTCGCTCTTGGAAACCCATGTCTACATCATATAGAGAGTTCCAACTACCCAGCCTCCAATCATCCAAGAAATCAAGTCCTAAGAAATCTCCATAGAGTGATAGATTACTCTCGCCCTGTTCAAATTGAGATGGAAGCATGTTAAGCTGTGTGTTCGGTGAAGTATAAGCATTCGCCATGTTGTTGTCTTGCGACTGCGGCTGCGTAGGTATTTGGCCGAGAATACTGGGCTGAACAGGGTACAAGTTTTTCTTAGCAAGGATTTCCTCAAATACCGGCAGCGCTCTTTTCAAGGCAGGTATTTCTCTTCCCTGGGTGAGAACAAGCATTGTCTGGCTGATAGATAGTCGAGCCATGGAACGGACGAGGTCTGTTTCGGCTGGATCGAGGGCCGACTCGATGTGAAGAGCGAGCAGCGCAGTTATTGTGGTTATACTGACAACGCTCTAGTTAGTCTCATCAGTGCGTTCTATAAGGCGTGTGTCCGAAGGGTGAGAGAATAAGAAGAAATAGATGGCACTTACAAAGGCATGGGAAAGTCCTGAAGAGTACCGTTTGCCAAGACCCTCATGGAAATCATGTCCAACTCCAGAATCCCAGATCGAAGCCGTTCTTTGGCCCACTCGCTCCAGTCTGCATGCTGAGACTGCTGTAGACGGTGTCGTATCAGACGACACAAGATGCATTCAAATCTGTAGCTCATGGCTTGTATATCCAGATAATATACGTCGTTGCCTGTATTTCCACCCACGTGCATCTTTGTAGCGAGAGACTTGCGCCATGTATCTAGTGGGTTCATCATGTGGCGAGGGTCTTGTTGTGGTTTGTTTATCACGGTAGACAAACACTGCCCGACTAAATGGAGTTAGTCATGATTATCGTACCAGTGCAGATTGAAAACGAATGAGCAAAAGGATTATGAGGATTGAGGGCTGAGTAGAATCAACACGCACATATTCGAGACAGCTCGCATAGGGCAACAGGCAACGCTTTTTGCTGAGGCGTAACCGCCGACAACAAGCTGGATGATGCTCCAGAGACATCTTCAGTCTCCCAGTCATCTTCCGTCCTCGGCTTAATTGCAGAAGTGTTTTCGAGTAGTCGCGAGCGTCTAGTATTGACAAAGACATTAAAAATGTCCAAAAACTACGTATCCATATTTAGCATAGAACAAGAGAAACAGAACACAGCGACAAGAAGAGAGACGTACGTAGAGAGTCCACCAGATCCTCCGGTACAACTTTATAATTTTTCGAGGTTTATCTTCTCGGATACAACTGTTAAAGAATTAGAATTAGAAGACAGTTAATATATGCGATCAATATGACAAATGCCACATTCTAGGAGTAGTAAACGCACGCTTCGCGTAGATCAAGTTTAGTTGCAAGACGAATCGCATTATGGAACCAGTAACTGAAGTCTCGATCTGTGGGATGGTCAAGAATCACCATGCACAAGATGATAGATCCCTGAAGCATCAACAAAGGATCATCTTCTGCAGCTAAGTCGTGGAGTAGCTTGGCCTTGGAGAAGAAAGACTCTTGCGCAGCTGAACGGCTGTCAAAGCCGCAGGCGGATAGCACCTCTGGCGGCACATGAAGACTGGCCGGCGTCAAAATGACGTAGAGCAAGAACAAAGAGCAGTCGCCAGATTGATAGCTCCGAATGAAATCAGCCCTGTTAATCACAGGGGCAAAAGTGCAGACATGGTCAAAGTATGTCTTGACAAGGGCGTCTCTGTTGTAATTGCCTGTAAGTAAGCGACGTTTAAGACTTAAAGAGGGCAGGGAATGAAGGGTAATTCATTGTCTTACAGATGCTGCTGAGAAGGCAAGTCAAAGACACCCTTTTTGGCAAGATATTCATTGTCAATGTCGTCCA
Source organism: Trichoderma koningiopsis (assembly GCA_022985005.1). Lineage (NCBI taxonomy): Eukaryota > Fungi > Ascomycota > Sordariomycetes > Hypocreales > Hypocreaceae > Trichoderma > Trichoderma koningiopsis. Next base: position 109,976 of record JAJPEM010000002.1, read on the forward strand.
GTTGAGGTAGCTTAGTCCATAGGCAGTTCCGAGGAGTAAAGCTCTCTTCTGGCCTTGAACGATAGGGGGTATTGGAAGTGGTGTGATGTTGACTTGATTCCGTAGTTTCTTTCACAGCGTCATTTAAAATGTTAAGGTAGAGCAAGTCTGACTCAGTTTGAGGTGGGTTCTGACAGTCTGAAGGATCGGAAGTGGAAGACTGTCTTGAATGCCTTGAGTGATTAGACTGATTGTGGCTGTCTAAGTGGCTACTGTGAGACGCAGCCGGAGAGAGTCTGGTCTGGTAGTAGATTAGTGGGGATTCCCAAGGATCGCTGAAGGAACAGACGAAAAGGGAGACCAGAGAGACAGTGGCTGGGAGATTTCTAAGCATACTTGTACATTGCTAGGAGCTGGTACAGCGTGTGCTGCCTTCCTATGAGCCCCATCAATGTTAGCACACACCTGATGAATCAGGAGCCATGGGCTATCCTAGAAGCAAACTACTTACCTAGAACGACCCTTTCGGACATGAAGCACGCAGTCCTTAGCGCACTGCCTGCTGGTGCAGCTGCTACAGGGGAGGCCAATGACAGTGGCATCGCACTTGACCTTGCGGACACGACAGGGCAGGCATGACTTGTTGGCTTTGGGAGCACGTTTCCCCGTTTCCCTCTGCCCCATTTGCGGCTCGCGAGCTGAAGTATTCATTAAAGGCGAAGAGCTGCGTTTGGCCGTGGGGTGGAAATCGGCGCTCAGGTGGCGGCGTGAGGGCGTTTTTGACTGGATTGATCGCGGCATGGTGAGAGCCTGGTTCGGAGTTTTCAAATTCCCGAGTTAGCTAGGCCTGTTGCTGAGGTCACGTGAGTGATACTATTGCGTCCGCATTTGTACAGCGTTGCATACAGGCGCTCTTGCTTTCAAGAGATGAGTCGATTATTGTATTTCGTGCCTAGCAATGTTCACTATTCACTCAGCCAAATGGGTCTCTATACAATGTCTTTATAGGTGTTTACAGTAGTGGAGACTTGACCCACCTCCGCCGCCAAGAAGACTCGGGGCTCTTAGCAAAATTAAACTTTAGCACTCACAAGTAGGTACAACTGTTCTAAATAAGTGAATGTTACTATAAGAAGCACTAGTATTGAAAACAGAAATAACAAGTTATAAATAATACAATTGCCAGTATTAAAGTGATATATAGTACATGGAAGATATACTCTTTATACTAAGAACGCTACTAAAAAGACTACCTACCTATACAGTAGAAAATGTTTTATATGCGTACAGCTTTATAGGTCCCAGGTAGGAATACTGCCAAGAGATTACAAAATTTCAGCACAAACGCAGATCAGTTAACGGCATCGCTTGAAAATAGGGTGCAGTCGAAGTAGGCACCAACAACGTAGCCCAACAAGCTGCCTCCTGCTTCTGTTTCACACGATCTGATCATCCAATTTTCTCATAACGCTCCACGCCGCTCGTGCTGCGCTCTCGGATCAATCCTTGTGCTGCTTGCGAAGATGAGAGAAAATCGTCATAGGTAGGTAAGTAGGTAACCTTCAAATTGTCAATACCTCAATCTTGCACAGTTTTCCAAACAGACTTGCTTCTTTGTATCTCGGAAGTATATGGATGGATATCAAACAACCTGTCCCAAAAAGAACAGCAATATTTCCTTCAAAGTTACGCTGCCAAAAATTTACGCTAATGTCCAGTAAGTGCTGCTCCGCAACGCAAGGAATAATAATGGGAGAGAAATTCACTACTGGATTGATTGTGCACTATAGGAAAAGAAGCATCATAATGCATAATTGAAGTGAGAATGAAAAGCCACTGTAAGCAACGAAGGCAGCGATTGCAACAGCAGAGCATCGGTTAACCAAATACAAAGCCCGAAATTCTAAAGGGATTTCTATGTAAGCAGCGCGGCCCAGTAGCGAGGCCCAGTAGCGAGGCCCAGTAGCGACGCTACAAGCGATGCTGATGCGATAAGCTGTGCTTCAAATGGCATGGAAGGATTTGGAGCTCCTTTGGGATGAACGAAGGGGCAAAATTCCTATGAAATCGCATTCAGGTAAAACCGTACATCCAGGCCTGTCGGGGCAATGAAAGTGAAACTAGATCAAAATTAGCCTCAAATTCGCAGTAACTAGCAGGCTTTTGGCTTTGAGAGGAGAGATCAGTCATTCTGTGCAGCAGGGGCGGCCCTGGTCCCAAGCTTTGACACTTTCTGTTGTACGGCTGTCAATCCTTGGTATTGTGCTAGAACGAAGCTCCGAGTGGACCTCCGAAGTTCCGATTGGGTCACTGAAGCTCCGATTGGACAACTCAAGCTCTCGATTAAAGCTAGCAGCAATGCTACATCAGCACATGTTGCGGAGAGGCCCACTGGCCAATGCTAGGGAATACCATGTACGATAGAAGGAAGGATTCTTAACCAGGAAATGTCAGCTTACCCGAAAGCTGTAATGAACACAAAGCGTTCTATCATGATCCGATTACAATCTGGGTAGATTGCAGGGGTTGTAGAAACACATGCGTACATCTCCACATTTGCATGTAAATAGAAGTAAATCAGGCTAGTTAGTCAATACAGGATCGCTGGGAGGCAAGGTTTATTGTTGATTACCTCTACCCGGATTAGTTACAAAAGAAATGCTCATTGGGTATGCCCTGGCTAAACAGTGTGAATTATTTTGCGCTGAAAGAGTAGATATAAGTATTTTTACGATGTCAATTCATATTCTAGTGGCAAGAACTCTAGTATCAAGAAGAGTCTAGTATCAAGAAGAGTCTAGTATCAAGAAGACCTCTAAAGGTAGCATACCAATGATCTAGTGATAAGTGTCCAGTTACATATTTGGAACCGCATTTAGGCAACTGAAGTCATTGTATTTCCATCAAGCTAAAGAGCATGTTGTGTTGATACAGTAATAATAACACTGTCCGGCTGAGCATAGGCCGTGACTTGAATAAGCGTTTTCTTTTGCAGCCAACAGCCCTCAGCTCTTCGGACGTATCTTTCAGGTTAATTAAACCTCCCGAGAGCCTGTGGAGACGCTCCGATAGCGATGTCGCGATTGTGTAAGATTCAACGTCTATTGAGTGAGATGTTCATATGGAATCAGTCAAGATGACAAGGGGAGAGATCCCATATCGCGTACAATTGGCATATATAGCAATGGCGACTCACGCTTGAGGATGTTTTTTGAAAGGCAACCGGTATGGACTGAGTTCCCATGATACATTGATCTATTCTTAAGACACAATTGCATCCATTCGCTTTCTTGTATACATATTTAGCAAACATCATGGCACCTTCCATCGACTCCTTTGACGCCAACAATGGCTTTGGTGATCAAGACTTCTCCAGTCTATCATCTGACATCGCCATTATTGGTGTTGCCGGGCGTTTTCCTGGCGATGCATCTTCTCCCCGCAATCTGTGGGACATGGTCATGGAAGGGAGAAACGCCAGGGAGCCCGTACCCAAGAGCCGGTTCAACCCAGACGGCTTCTGGCACAAAGACCCGGGCCGCATTGGAACAATTGGCGGTATCAAGCAAGGTCACTTTGTTAAGCAAGATATCCGCCAGTTCGATGCCGGTTTCTTCTCAATCACACCTGAAGAAGCCAAGGCAATGGACCCACTGCAGCGTATTCTCCTAGAGACGGCTTACGAAAGTCTCGAGAATGGTATGCAGCGAATTAATTCACTATAGGAGACAGATTGCTAACTATTTTTAGCCGGTCTAACAATTGACCAAGTCGCCGATCAGCCCATCGGTTGCTTCGTCGGTGGCGGACAGAGCCACGATTACTGGGATCTCCAAGCCTTGGATCTGGACAGTATCCCAAAATACTCGGCCACCGGTTTGGGAACCTCCATCTTGTCAAATCGTGTCTCGTGGTTCTTCAACTTCAGAGGTCCAAGCATGACCATTGACACAGCATGCTCGTCCTCGATGACTGCGATGCATATGGCCTGCCAGAGCATTAGGAGCGGAGAAATCACTTCGGTAAGCTTTTCCATTTGTTCTTTGTCAGTATTGAACTAATTAAACTGTCTAGTCTTTGGTTGGAGGCTTCAACTTGCGACTTCTGCCAGTCTTTGACATCTTCGCCACCCCCATGTCTTTCCTCAGCAAAGACGATAAGTGTCATTCATTTGACACGTCAGCCAACGGATATGCTCGTGGAGAAGGCGGTGGTTTCCTTGTCTTGAAGCGAATGGACCTTGCTCTTCGTGACGGCGACACCATCCGCGCCGTCGTCCGCGCCACCGGAGCCAACCAAGATGGCCGGACTCTCGGTCTCACACAGCCATCCGCAGCTAGACAAGCGGATCTGATCCGCCAGACATACGAGTCTGCGGGGTTGTCCTTGAGCGAGACCAACTACTTTGAAGCGCACGGCACGGGTACCGCCGCCGGTGACCCAGTCGAATGTTCGGCGATTGGTGCCGCCTTCAGCTCGTCACGAGATCGCCCCTTGTACGTGGGATCCGTGAAGAGCAATGTGGGACATTTGGAGAGTTGCAGTGGTATTGTCGGAATGGTCAAGGCCGTTTACAGTCTCGAAAGTGGCTGGATGGCCCCGACTCATGGCCTGAAGAATATCAACCCCAAGATCAAGCTTGCTGAATGGAAGATTGAAATTCCCACGACCGCGACTCGCTGGCCTGCTGGTCTTCGTCGTATCAGCATCAACAACTTTGGCTATGGTGGTGCTAATGCTCACGTTGTGATTGACGATGCATACCACTATTTGAAGAAACACAACGTTAAAGCCCCGCACAACACCACTGTGGAAGAACTCTCAACCAAGAACATCGATGGTCCTGCAACAACAGACGGCCCTACTTCGCGTCTCTTCCTCCTCTCTTCTCACGAAGAGAGTGGTGTCACTCGCCTCAGCGAGACTCTGCAAAGCTACCTCGGTGAGGTCGGTGCTAAGAATGGATCCGAGGAGGAGAATCGTTTGCTCCATCGCCTGGCCTATACACTCTCTGAGAAGAGATCAAGCCTTCCTTGGAAAACGTTTGCCGCCGCCTCGACCATTGAGGGGCTTCAGCAGGCTCTAGATGGTGCACGATCCCAAGCCACCCGTACCCCGACCAAGGCTCGGCCGCTCACCTTCATCTTCACTGGCCAGGGCGCGCAGTGGTATGGCATGGGACGCTCTCTGCAGAAGTACCCCGTCTTCCAGAAGTCTCTGGAAGAGTCAAACGCTTACCTCAAGTCTTTTGGTTGCACATGGGATCTCCTGGTAGAGTTAAATCGCAGTGCTGAGGAGTCCAAGATCGACCTCCCTGACATCAGCCAGGCCGCGTGTACGGCGCTGCAGCTCGGTGTCGTCGATCTCCTGGCCAGCTGGGGCATCCGCCCACAGGTCGTGATTGGCCACTCCAGTGGTGAGATCGCGGCCGGTTACTCAAAGGGTGCCTTCGACAAGGCGGCCGGTATGCGCATTGCCTACTACCGTGGTCTCCTCACCAGCCAGCTCACCAAGAATGGTGCCATGGCTGCCGTCGGCTTGGGTCCGGAAGCGGCCCAGAAGTACATCGACCGTGTCACCGCAGGCAAGGTCGTCGTTGCTTGTATCAACAGCCCGGAGAGTACAACCTTGTCCGGAGATGTGGAGGGCGTCGATGAGATTATGCAGTTCCTGCAGGCGGACGATGTCTTTGCCCGCAAGCTTCGCGTCTTGACAGCATACCACTCCCACCACATGCAGCTCATCGCCAAAGACTACCTCGCCGGCATGGAGCAGGGCGCCTGGAAGCCCCAGTCGGGCCACAAGGACGTCACCATGGTCTCGTCTGTCAAGGGCGAGCCCATTGACGGTACCGAGCTTGTCCCCTCGTACTATGTGGACAACCTGGTCAGCGCGGTCAACTTCTCGGGTGCCGTCACGGCAGCTGCTGAGGCAGGCCTTCTCGGAAACAAGTCCCGAAGCATGACGGGCATCAAGGGAAGCCCGTACGCCATGGTCGAGATTGGACCCCATGCGGCTCTGCAGGGACCATTGAAGCAGATTATGGCCAGCGTGAGCGACAAGGTCCCGGTCCCTCCTCGCTACTTGTCGGCCATCAAGAGAAAGCAGGATGCTATCCAAACCTCTCTGGAAGTGGCTGGTGAGCTGTTTGTCCTGGGCCACCCGGTCAACATGCGCCTGGCCAATGCATACGATGCTTACCGTGGCGTTGACCGTGGCGATGTTACGGACAGTGGCAAGATTTCTGCGCTGGTCGAGCTCCCTACCTACGCATGGAACACGTCCAAGAAGTACTGGAGCGAATCCGCTGCTATCTCAGCCTACCGAAATAGGAGCAACCCACGTCTTGAGCTGCTTGGCGCTCGAGACGAACGATCCACAGAGCTGGAGCCCTCATGGCGCAACCTCCTCCGCACCTCGGAGCAGCCCTGGATCGAGCACCATCAGTTCCAGAGCACGAACATCTACCCCATGGCGGGTATGGTTGTCATGGCCATCGAAGGTATGCGCCAGATCCAGACTCGCACCGACATCGAGGGCTTTGAAGTACGCGACGTCACTATTGGTAAGGCCTTGGTTGTTCCTATCAACCAGACAATTGAGACAAGACTCCAGCTTGCCCCGTGGCGCTCTTCACCCCTCGCCGATGAAGACTCTTCGTACTGGACCGAATTCAAGGTGTCCAGCCGTAACGAGAGTGGTACATGGACGGCAAACTGCAATGGTTTGATCAAGGCCATCTATACACCTCAGGAGGATTCTACGATTGGAAATGGCGTGTTCATGGACGAAGAGGCGGCCGCTAACGCTCAGCTCCGTGCAGAGTATAACGAGATCCGACAGGCAGGTTTCCCAAGCCTGGATCCCGCCGTCTTTTACAACAAGCTCGATAGTGCCGGATTCCATCTGGGTCCGGCCTTCCAGGGAGTCACGGAGCTGAACCTCCTCAACGACAAGTCCCACTACACCGTCGAGATCGAGGACACCAATCAGTATTACCCAGCGAAGTGGCAGCCGGACCATCTAATCCACCCATCTGTCCTGGATGTTTTCGTACATCTCCTGACCTCTAGTGCGTGGTATGGCGAGGACTTCAAGGCACGCATGCCCGTGTCCACGGCATCCATCTATGTCTCGGCCAAGTTTGATAAGACTCCGGGCACCAAGTACCGTGGCTACTCACGCACTTACAAGCTCGGCGGCGGCGGCGACAAGATGGCCAGCGACGTATTTGCCTTTAGCGAGGACGGAAACGACAAGCCCGTCATTGCGCTCCGGGGCTGCGAGCACGTACCACTCCACGGCTCAGGTGCGCAATCTGATGCTTCTGGCGCATCTGCAGCTCTTGGTGGCCATGTTCCCATTGCCCCACGCTTGGCTCTGGATGTGACAATGACCGATGCTGCTCAGATCCAGCAGATTCTGAAGGATAGCCCCGATCTCGCTGCCTCGTTGGGTAAATACGTGACTCTGCTCGCGCACAAGTATCCCGCTTTGCACATTCTCGAGTCCAACTCTTCTGAAGACAGTCTTCTCGCAAAGGCACTTCTCGGAGCTGGAGAAGATATTCATAAGCGTGTCAAGTCGGTTGTTCTCACCAACGCCGTGGCTCCTGAGGAGCAGTCTGGACCATGGAAGCAGTTGATCCAACACCAGCAGCTGAACCTCTCTGAGGATCCTGTTGCACAGGGCTTTGAAGAAGCCTCTCGTGATCTTATTGTGTTGGACACTGCTCAGAAGTATGAAGGCGACAGCGCTGTTATCTTGACTAACATCAAGAAGCTTCTAAAGCCCTGGGGTGTCCTTTTAGTGGCAAATGGCGCCGGCGGCACTACTATCATCTCAAAGAATGTCTTGGTATCTGCTGGCTTCACTGCCCCGACCACCGTCAACGTCTCCGATGCTTCGCGCCTTACGATCACCTCTGTGGCTAAGGAGAGCAACCCCGCTATCCAAAATATCCTGATTGTTACGCCTCAGAGCCTATCACCCAAGGCGAGCAGAGCAGTGGAACAAGTGGAGCGCGAGCTGCAACGAGCGTACCACGTCGCCAAGCTGCCCTTTGACGCTGCCGTCCCTGAGCAGCTCTCGTCGTACTTGACTCTCTTTGCATTGGATCTGGATGCTCCTTTCCTGGAGGATCTAGATGAGGACTCTTTTGCCAAGCTACGATCCTTGATTCTTGGAACCCAGGAGTCGCTGTGGCTGACCTTGGACGCCGCATCAGGGGGTCTCGCAAAGGGTCTTGGTCGTACAATCCGCGGCGAGTACCCGGAAATCCCATTCACCACCCTCTCACTCGACTCAACTGTTCCACTTGATGCCGACATCAATGTGCGTACCATTGCTAAACTCATTGGCAGCAGCAAGCCGCTTGACCACTCCACGGACTCGGAATATGTCATCCGTAAGGGCCAGGTCCTGGTGGAACGACTTGAGCCGGACGCCGGTCTCAAGACTTTGCTGGATGCAGCTCAGTCTGGCGAGAGTCTCCCCACGATCACAATGCCTTTGAAGGACCGTGGTGATGAGACACTGCGCATGCTTTTCCGTGAACCTGGGCTTCTCGACTCGTTTGAGTATCACTTTGTGTCCGGCCTGACTGCCGCGGATCCCATCTCCGAAGGTCAGATGGAGATCGAGGTCCGATCGGTCGGCTTGAACTCCCGCGATGTGATGATGGCCATGGGCCAAGATGAAGACACCAACATTGGTATGGAGTGCGCTGGTGTCGTGTCTCGAGTGGGCTCCGGCGTCACCAAGTTCCGTGTCGGTGACCGTGTCTTCGGCCTCCACAGCGGCTGTTTCCAGACCCGTTTGCGTGTAGACCCACGTACCTTTGCGCTCACTCCGGCCTCCATTAACGAGGAGGTGGCCGGGTCGCTGATGGGCCAGTACCAGACAGCCGTGCAATCGCTGATCAATGTCGGCCGCCTAGAGAAGGATGAGTCCGTCCTGATTCACTCTGCGGCCAGTGGTGTTGGCCAGGCAGCTATCATCGTTGCCCAGCATCTCGGTTCCAAGAACATCTACTGCACAGTCTCTTCCGATAAGAAAAAGAAGTTCTTGATGAGCGAGTACGGCATCCCAGAGGCGCATATCTTCAATAGCCGTGACCATTCGTTCGCCGATGGCATCATGCGACTGACCAACGGAAAGGGTGTGGATGTTGTTCTTAACTCGCTCTCCAACGAAGCTCTGCGACGCACTTGGAACTGCGTGGCACCGTTTGGCCGCTTCATTGAGCTGGGCAAGCGCGACATCCAGGACAACACCGGCCTGGAGATGCGACCGTTCCTCAACAACATCAGCTTTTCGGGTGTCGACATTGCCGCCCTCGTCTCGGAGTATCCCGACAAGTGCGAGAAGCTCGGCGTACAGGTGCTCGAGTTGCTGCAACAGGGCGTCATTAGGCCGCTGAAGAATGTCACGCAGTTCAGCTTCGGCCAAGTGGAGCAGGCGTTCCAACTGATGCAGAGCGGGGACAACATTGGCAAGGTTGTCCTGATCCCGCGACCTGACGACGTTGTTCCTGTTATCCCCGGAGGCCTCGGTTCATTCCGACTATCTTCTGACAGCACCTACGTCCTCGTCGGTGGCCTTGGTGGCATTGGCAGATCCATTGCCAAGATGCTCGCTGACAAGGGCGCCAGACATTTTGTATTCCTGTCTCGATCCGGCAACACGCGCCCAGAGGCACAGGCTCTGCTTGATGAGCTGAAGGAGCAAGGTGTGACGTCTACAGTTACTGCTGTCGATGTGGCGGACAAGGCACAGTTGGAGACTGCCTTGAACAAAGTAAAACAGAGCTCTCCCCCAATTAAGGGCATGATTAACTGCGCCATGGATTTGAAAGTAAGTTTCCCTTTTCTCCCCTACTTTTTACTAGTTGATATCTGACCATTCTGTAGGACGGCATCTACAATAACATGACCGCAAAAGACTGGAACTTATCACTGCGTCCTAAGCTCAAGGCCACACGCAACCTGCACGAGCTGCTGCCGGCTGACCTGGACTTCTTCATCTGCTTATCGTCTATTGCTGGCATTATTGGTAACCGTGGCCAGGCCAACTACAACGCCGGCAACAACTACCAGGATTCTCTCATGCACCACCGTGCCGCGTCAGGCCTGGCAGCGACCAGTCTGAACCTCAGTCTGGTCGTCGGCGTCGGTGTCTCTACCGAGCAAGACAACGTTTTCCAGCTCCTCAAGAATGGAGACCTGATACCCCAGACCGAGACGGATGTGCTGAACCTCGTCGCAGCCGCCGTATCTGGTCGCGCCCCGACTCAGGTTGCCATCGGCACAGCCACTGGCGGCCAGCTCGACAAGTCGTCATCCAACGACCCTTACTGGTTCGACGATTCTCGTTTCGCTATCCTTAGCCAACTAGATCGCCATTCTGGTGGCGACAGCAACGGCCAGGCCGCAAAGGAGGACTGGAAGAAGCTAGTTGCGGCGGCCACATCCAAGGACCAGGTCCAGGACCTCGTGCTCGACGCGCTGGTTGCTGGTCTGTCCAACATCCTCAAAGTCGAGCAGGATGACATCGATCCTCGAAAGTCTCTGCCGGCTCTCGGTATCGACAGTCTTGTCGCAATCGAGATTCGAAATTGGCTGCGCAAGGAGTTTCAGGCAGACTTGTCCGTGTTTGACATTGTCAGCAACGACCCCCTGTCAAGCTTTGCGCCCAAAGTCGCAGCTAAGTCTGCGGTTGTTCCAGCTGGTCTTGCTTAAAAAGTTTCTATATTTTTCATTGGAGGTTTTTTTGTTCCATCTGCATTGCTTATCTGTGTTATTATTTGTTAGTAGTTCTGGGATATAAGTGCATATATAGACTGCAGTTTTAAATTTACTTTTACGCTTCACAAACGCTTATTCTAATCTCGGGTCGCGTAAATGACAGCTATGACCACCTACAAGTGCTACGGTTGGTATGAATACTTTAGTCCAACAATTGCTATCCAAAATATGGACAGGTCGGTTATCCGACTCGCGTTGTATCTAGTAATGAGGTGGGCATAGAACATGTCTTAGGCTGGCGAATGTACTCATTCGCACCATTGCTCACTCCAATATCCCCAAAGTGCAAACTTCGCCCGAAACAATTGGGGTTAGAGAAAAAAGAGCCCAAAATACATTTATTGGGCGACGCCCCAACACGAATCTCTTCATATTCTACTTTATTTTACCACGCCACTCCAGCAGAGAATGCTACTTTGCCAAATATCTGTAATACGTATTTAGGTACTCTAACTGATGTAATTAAAAGTTAAATGTATCTTAATTTACATAGAAACACATAGGCTTTAACGAACAATGAGATGTCGCATACTTGAAAGTGCACATTTAACTCAAAGACAATTATCCAGACAGGCCAAGATTGGTCTCGCTCAACGCCGCGACCATTGCATATGAGTTCTCCATCCCATAAACGTCCAGAGCAGAGAGACGACCCAGCCACTTCTGATTTGTGACGTTGTTACAATAGCTTGTCACGCTATCGAGATACAGCTTGAAGCCAGCCCACGGATTCCCAGGGTTTACTTTATTTGCCGCATCTACCAATTGTTGCTCAGATATCGGATTTGTTGCATTGGCTGGTAGCTTACTGAGAGCAAGGGCAGCATTACAGTTGTTTTTGAGGTCGTTGATGTACTCTTGCTGCGCCACCACATCAGCGCGGACGCCAGAGCGTGTAAGATGCCCGCCCACAAAGTGGTCAAAGTCGTATTCGAGGATCTGGTCGTGCGCTTGGATGAACCCTGTGATATCTTCCGCCTCTCCAAGATATGCAAAAGGTGCCCATCCGGGGAAGACAACATCAACAAGCATCAGCACTTTCTGGCTTGGTGCGTAGATAAATATGTTCCCGGGCTGATGGTTTGTGCCTTTGTATGAAAGCTGGATGGTCTGGTTGCCATGGACGAGTGAATATTCGTCGTCAAAAGTAACATCAGGAAGAGGATCGTCATAAAATGGTGACGCAGAGAGTAGATCCTTGGTTATACTATGCGCTATGTGAGTCGCATTCTTGAAAAGATACGCGCTGGCGATATGATCCGCGTGAGCATGGCTGTATATGACATGTGTTACGTGCTTGCTGGTGGTGTTGCCGATTGCGTATGCGATGTTTTGCCCAATGTTTCTGGGCGCGTCAACAAGGATGACACCTTCGGTAGAGACAAAGAAGACGCAGTTATACTGGTTATCTGTCACCATATAGGCGCCTCTACCGAAAGATTCGACACGATATCCCGCACCATTTAGAGGAGGTGCAGGGGTAGTTATAGGAGCCCAGGTAGGGACGGCGGGGTGATCATGCCCGTTGGAACCAATCGAGAAGAGAGCGAGAAAAATAAAGCTTATAACTCTCATTTTGGCGTATAAGAGGATTTGATTAAAATTTTGAGTTTCAAGCGATTTTTGTCAAAGAAATATTTGTTAAAAGCCGTAAAATGTTGATAGCGAGGTATTGAATAACTGTCTGGCGGGCATATTCGAGGCTTATATAGAGCTATCAAGCAAAACTATCACAATTATTAAAAATGAAGAATAAGGAGACCTCTATCGCCAGAAATGAGAGAGTATTCGACTTATTGGATTGGTAATATGTCAAGATTGTTATGCAGAATTACTCGATGTAACATCTCTTGACTAGGTACACCTAGGAATTACTTGTTTGGGATGCTCTGGATGTTTCCTTTTTAAGCCATGGCTAAAGACATCCTGGACATTAAGAGGTGCTTTCAAGATCGTTGTTTTATCCACTAACCAGCAAAGTGCAACGTTATCTGTAGATTAATGCTACTTCACGAATCACTATGCACTTCCGAAAGACGCCGTTTGACAATGTCATCCGGATCGCTGGTCCGCTCCTACAAGTTTCCTTTAAAAGAGTCTCAGTAAATTAGAAAATAAAAACAGTACGACCAGATTAATTAGAAATAGTTATTAGACCCTTCTTGGTTTTTCAAAGCGTGATGAGCTATGTAAGTCGCTAGCTGAATGCGCCAGTGAAAGGAAAACAAACGCACCATCCGCCTTCCTTCTAGCGCGCTATTCCATGTCTAAAATCACTAATTTTTGGAGACAGACCTTGAACGTCGGCGAACGAAGCCACCCTGTAGCGAATAACTAAGTGGTAACAGTGCTGCAAGGTGTCCTCCCTTTCTCAATCTCTGCATAAACTCAACAACACTGTCTCAAGTTAGAGCTTATGGCGATTAAGGCTTCTGCAGATCTGTAGACTTTTTATATCAAGATTGTAGTTGTCATTGCGCACCGGCGGTAAGTATACTTTACCATTTGTGTGTTAAATAGGACGGTCATTAAAAGGCAGTGCATGGTGCAGCGAGCGAAGGTGAGACCGTCTCAATGGTCATCAAAGAGATACAGTGCGTCCAACCTGCCCTAATCTAGAAACAAGGCTTGCTTGTTCTGCTGTTTCATAGCTACTTTGCCATTTTGCCTATAACTCATGCTTGTTTCTCAAAAGCTGCAGTTCGTTGCTGCAATACGGATGGATCATTATCTTAGCTTGGTGCCAATCGATCAATGGCTTCTCTAGTTGTTAGAATCAAGTTCGCACACGCTATAGCAGTCCACATCCTTCTCCATTCCAAGCCTTTCATTCTCTCTCCTGGTCTGCTCACTTACTCAGTCGACTATACTATTTCTTCTTGGTCCGATTCATGCGCTTTCGCACGAATATTTCCGCAGCCTAGCAAGATGACAAATTCTATAGTAAGCTTTCATGAAAACTCCTTGTTCCTTACTAACATCTCACAAACTTACAATCCCTTATTCCCGCACCAACCTCGATATCAAACGATTGCACGTCGAGTGGATTAGCAGCTTTGCAATAACCGCAACTCTTCCACTATGCTTTGCTCGGAAACTTTTTCGGAGACTTTTGAATAATACAAGGAAGGCAGTTTGCATACAAACTAAACATCCATATCGCATACCAAATGTACATTGCTTACATTATGTTGGAATAAAACGCGGACCCCTTTCGTACCAAACGAGGCAGGCCCCTCTACAAGGGAGTTCACTGAGTTCGACACATTACCAGTCGCTATTTCACCGCTATTTAGCTGCACAGCTCGATCTTAATGGCCCATAATCAGAACGTGAATTTGAACGAACTGGCAGCCGGCCTATTGTTTCTTTCATCAAATTTCGGAATTTTGGAACACACTTTGGCTGGTAACAATTTACACTTTTTCGGCAAGGCCAGAGATCTACATCAGTCGTTATAAAGCGTCTTAAGATCATTTAATGCAACTCTTTAAAATGATACACAGGTAATAATAATGCTGATGCTGATGATGATGATGATATATTCTTGAACTACATGCTAATAGCACAAGCATGTTGAGAGAGCTTTCCCTGCGCGAACAGTATTTAATCAACTTGAAGAACGTCTCCTGAAATAGCCACAGAAAGCAACATCAGTAGGAAAATGCAGAGCGATAAGAACAAGAATGTTCCAGTCTCCAGTTGTGACGCCTCAAGTAGCCTCAGAATCGCTGCGGCTGCGCCTTTCGTTGACGCCTAAACATAAAATACAAGCAATATTTCATAGAAAAATAGTATATAACACAAGCCCAAGCGATAATACAGGTACTCAATATATCGACATAGTTAGCCTCCTGAAACAGGAAGAATGAGAATCCTGGGAAGAAGCCTGCGCTCGGTTTCTGTCGGAAAATTAACAATGGAGCGTGGTGGATTAGATTGGCGATACTAAGAGATTTCTTTCCAAAGAGGCGGCCCGAGAGGACTTTATAATTTGATCGGGGTTGCCCTAGTCTGTTAGCTACCTACCTAGCTGTAGTTAGCTAGCATCTTGACAATCCCATTACCTAAGTTTTCAGGGCGTACGGCAATTCTCCAAATAGCATCTAAATGTTGTCTAGGTCAATGAAAAGCCAAAAGCCCTTTGTGAGATCAACATAGACATGAGTATACACTAAAAGCTATCCTTTACATCCATTTGAGCTACTCACGCCTTGTACTTGCTGAGGATCACACCCTCTAACGACATGATGCCGGATACTGCTTATACAAAGTAACTGAGCCTTATCAGTGAATGAAAAGTAATGCTTTACCCGAAAATAGGAACATTCCCTTGCAAATTAGAAATTCAATAATTAATAATGAAGAAAAAATCGGATTTGCAAGCGGTACTCATACCGCATTGATATTTCGAATTGACTGGTAAAGCCATGTGACAGGTTTTAGAGTAGTCATATCCCCACTTGCCGCGGTGAACTTTTGCTACAAAACCTTAATCTCAGACAAAGTCGGCTATCGCTGAAACAATAGCGGCCTGTCAATTTCTTCAAAATACAAAAGTGCGCTGGTCGAACCGAGGTGGCGTATAGCCACTTTACCTAGCGCAACAGTTATTGCTTGAAGAAGTATTTATTCCGCGCAGCCCATACATGTCCCTCACACTATACCTCATAAAACGCGGCTGAAGACCTCTAGTTTCTACTGACTAGGTAGTTTTGTCTAAATACAGGGGCACCCCTCTCACTCTGGTGTGCACCCCTCTCGCTCTGGTGTCTATATTGGGCAAGGCCTGCACAATCCCAAAGACTTCTCTTAATCTTCAGGAAGAATGACATCCAGTCAGGTAGTTGCCGTTTATAATAATTTCCTTTGAGATTTCTTTTGAGAAAGCTTTACAAACGCAGCCTGGGGCTGCATTGCATTTATGCTCAACTTTCCACCAGTTCTATCTTGTTGCTTGGTATTCAGCACTAAATTATGTCTGGAAGTCGAGGTCCTGAAGCCTTGGCAGTTGTCATAACACTGTACATTACAAGCTTTATAGCCATAGGCCTCCGATTCTACACCCACGGCTTCATTCTTAAGCACTTCTTCGCTGAAGATTATTTAACATTAGTTTCCCTAGTACGATATAATGCGTAAGACGGCATAGATCAAGTCCAGACACTGATATACTTTCACAGATCTTATACACAGCTTATACAATCAGTGCAGCCCTTTCTGTCAAATATGGACTAGGATCACATGTTGTTGACGTGCCTCCCGATAATCGCCCAACGGCCATTCTTTATAGATGGATTACCACTTTCATATACGTAATCCTTTCCATGTTGACTAAATGGATTGTCGGTATATTTCTACTGCGAATCTGCCCACGCAAACGCTGGCGACAAATCACTATTCGGGTCATTCTGGCCGTTATTACTATTTTCAGCGTTATATATGAAGTATTTGCCATCCGAACTTGCGATCCGATTGAGCTACAATGGACGAGATATAATCCTATTCCACCAACTGAGGGTAGCTGCAACGCAACAACATTCGCCACGGTCACGATATATATCTCAGCTTTCCTTAATGTTGCCGCTGACTGGATATTACCGGCACTGCCAGCCACTCTTGTGTGGAAAGCGCAAATACCACAGCGAGAGAAGATCTCTATCATTGTCTTGCTTGCTTTGGGATCTGTGTAAGTGGCAGCCACTTCCTCGGGGAATATACACATCCCTAACTATTTACAGAGCTTCTATCGCTACAATTGTTCGCATTCCTTTCGCAAAAGGCTATCTTGATAACCCAGATTACCTTTATACAACCGTTGATTTGGGCATTTGGAGCACGGTTGAGATTGGAGTTGCCTTGACCACATCATCCCTTGCAACACTCAAACCTCTTTTGAAGCATATGCGCCTTTTCAACACTATATCTTCATCTCAGAGACTTGGCTCAGACTCTGATGAAAGGGTAAGTAACACAACCTTTGGTAGAAAACCCACTGTAACCAAGCGAGTGGATGCTTCCTCTCGAGTCGAAGGAGGGTTATGGCGCAAAGATTCTATGGATGTAGAATTGGTTTGTCAAAGTGACAATATGCGAGCTCCAGATAGAGGTCAGGATTCCGAGATTGAAATGGGTTATGATAAGGGATTTAGAGACAACTATCAGCATGTATAACTTGGGCTTTGCTATTTATTTTGTCAATTAATCATGATCTGAAATTGTAACTCACTGATAGTGGCATATGGAACGTTTTTCATTTGGTACTGCAGAGTGAAATTAGGGCCAGCGAAGGGAGTTACGGTATATTCGCTTCCACCACATGTGTCTCTCAAAACATAAATCACATAATTTGATCTTAAGTTAACTGACAGTATTGTCTAATTTTATTTTTATGCGTTTGATGCTACTTTTAGATTTATGCGAACCTTGTGAAATAAGACGGAAAAGATTTAGCATCTCTGTCAGTGCGGCAACTATAAAAGGCAAGTAGGGTCTTAGTTCTTTCTAGATCACTAGGCTCAATTCATATTGATCATTGAAAACGTACTTTTAGCTTGTCTAGATAATTACTGGGTAATTCGTCACACATAGAAGCCAAGAGGAATGAACACGTAAATTGCAGTACTACTTTACAACAAATTGGCCGCTGATTTAATCAGAGATCATTAATTCAAGAACTGGTGATATTCAAGTCATTTTAAGGCTTGGATAGATCAGCTATGACACCTAGATAATGGCAGTCGTTGGTAGCTGCTGCCTGGCTAGTTTGTACAGCAAGGCCCCATCACAACAGTATATCTTGGATCGTAAATCGACTTCGAAGCCATTTCTAATAAGAAAGGAGTAATTCTCTCTCTCTCTGAGAATTTTCTACGAGTCTCAGCCATTTCGGTGAATGCCAGTCCATGGATGCGAAATGCTTCCACCTGCCCCTCCCAGTACTACGAGAGAAAGTTTATCAGCAAGATAATTTTGAAGGCAATAAGCCGCATTAAACATATATATATAAGATTCATTGGGAAACGCAACGCAAACTTACTGCTTCTGTAGCCATACAAAGTACTAGTGCCATGGAAACGTCCGTCGGGTAGCTTTTCATGTTGATAACGGCCTTGATCTTCTCTAAGCATAAAAGAAGGTAGTGTATCATGAGTTTGTGATACTTTTCTGCTTCCTGTGTATTTTTTGAGAGGAGACTGTATCTTCGTGCTGATACGTACATCACAGAAGTAAACAAACCTATGTCTGTCATGGCAACGGGAACAAACACTGATCTCATGCTCCTTTGAAACGAGCGCTGGGATTCTTCGGTAATACATTCGGTCCAACCGTTCGGTATAACCCATTCTAAGACTACAGAATAAGTTAGGATGTCACGGGCAGAGGATTTAGTAGCAACGCTTACAGAAATTAAAGAGGAACAGTTCAGTCTCAGAAAGAGGCCACGGAAAGCAGGTACTACAAGCTTCTTTGCGGCCATCGCTGATACAAGCGTTCAACTGTTGCTTGGCGCTGATACTGCCCGCTTGATACAGCGCTAGCCTTTCAGTAAGTGCTCGCCGTCGGCGAGCATGAGATTCTTTGGAAACATGTGATCTGATCTGGCTTAGCGCGTTGCCATTGTTCAATTGTTGTGGCAGAGTAGCGGTGATGAAGCGCAATGTTGGCTGTTGCACGGCAACGGGGCGAACAATCTTGGCGTTCTGTCTTCCCTGTTCCGGCAGTTGCTCAGATACTCCTCGGGTACTTGTTGTGGCCTTCATATCCAATGACGTCTCTATAGTTTTCTCCATATTCCGCAGTAAGAGATGTTTCACAGCGTCAGTGATCAATCATGTGGAGTACGATGCATGGTTTCAATTTTTCTACACCGGAGAGATTCAGTAGGCGATGCTTTTTGGGCTTATTGAGCACGTGAATCGGAATATTCAAGCCACAACATACACGTTCCATGTTCTCAGCCCCAGACATAAGCAGCTCCAAATGCCGAATGTGGAATGGTCACATTATCGAAACATCGCAAACCCCGGCGAGTAAGCAGCTCCACACTCCTAATTGGGCAATCATCCCTTCCGCTATGATGGTTTCCAGAACTTCACTCGTGATATATGGCAAATATAACTTGGGAATTTTTCCTCTAGATTTCTCGCATCTACATAGAAACTATTATATTGACTCATACACAGCGAAACTGAGTGTATTACTGCATCATGTCATCAAATGCCCAGCAAAAAACAGTACTTATTACAGGGTAAGGCGTTGGCGATATAGACGTTTGTCAACCAATGTTAACAGAACATGTTATTATAGATGCTCAAGCGGAATTGGTGAAGCGTTGGCGAGAGAATTCAAAGCCAGAAGTGAGTCTAAACCGTGAAATACAAATTGATATTCGAAAGACAAAATGCTTACATACTATTATCTTCCTTAGGTTATCATGTTATAGCCACGGCTCGCAGGCTCGAAAGCATTTCTCATCTTCGAGAACTGGGGATGACTACTCTATCTCTTGATGTAACACAGCCAGAAAGTGTTAAAGCAGTCGAGATAGAAGTGAAAAGAATAACTGACGGCAAACTGGACGTTTTGGTCAATAATGCGTAAGTAAAATTGGACCTGGTTGATGTTACTACTACTAATCGTACTTTAACATGATTAACGTACCGGCAGTGGAATTCTTACACGCGGCGCATTAGCCGATGTCTCACCGGAGCTTGTTCACTCTATATTTAACACAAACGTCTTCGGTATCATGGCTACTGTATCTGCTCTCTTGCCGCTACTCATTGCCGCCAAAGGCACAATTGTCAATATCTCATCGGCGTCATCTGTGACACCGTTCCCTTTCAAAGGGCCCTATGCAATGACCAAGGCGGCGCTAAACTCGTATGGTCGTACTCTAGCCGTCGAGCTTTCACCTTTCGATGTGCACGTTTTGACATGCCCTTCTGGTTATGTACGGAGCAAGTTGGAAGCCAATGGGGCGGATCAAGTGCCTGAAAACAGCTTGTATAAAGCTATGGCTGGAAGGATGGAATTGGCAACTCCAGATACGATAATGGATGGATCAGAATATGCAAAGCTAGTGGTAAACGAAGTGCAGAAAGGGCGTGGCTGGGGTTTCGGTCCTTGGAGATTTGGGGCGATGAGAGAATGGCTATGGGTGGGAACAGGAGCATCTAAGGGCTACTGGGGAAGCATGATGGGAGAATCACTTTTGCAGCGGGGATATAAAAACATGATCAACTGGGATGAAATTGCTAAGATTTTAAGAAAAGAAAAGGATCTATAGGCGAAGGATATAAGATTGGCCATGTATACGAAGTGGCAATACTGTATGCTTCAGCCTCCAGTTCAATCATGCACGGCGCTGCTCGTAAATGCTAGTGGGCTGGCTGCTCCTGTGGTCCAGGTGACAATCCAGCATTTGCTTTCATCTCGTCGCCTGAAGGCATATAAAAAGTGTATTAAGCTGGCGTACTAGGCTTTTAATTATCTGGTATCAAAAACAATTTATTGCAGACATTCTAGATATCGGAAAACAGAACATGAGCTGCCCATGCAATAACCAGTGTCTTGACTTCGCTGCTGGTTTTCGCGTTCTAGGCGTCCAAAGCTTGACTTTTGCACATTTTCCAATAGACTCCATTCCGTTCAAGTAATTCAGAGTGGCTTCCCTTTTCTAATATTTTTCCGTCCCCAAAGACAAAAATAACGTCCGCGTTTCTCACAGTAGAAAGTTTGTGAGCTACAACAACCATTGTTCGGCCTTTTGAAGCGCGCTCAAGTGCTTCTTGTACGAGTTTCTCGTTCTCAGGATCTAGGGAACTGGTCGCTTCGTCTAGCAACAAAATTTTAGGGTTTCGAATAAGGGCGCGGGCAATAGATAGCCGCTGCTTTTGGCCACCAGAGAGTGAAATACCGCGGGATCCAACGGCAGTATTAAACCCCTCAGGCAAAGACACAATAAAATCGTGAATCGATGCATCTCGGCAAGCTTGATGGAGTTGTTCATCGGATACTGTAGAGGGATCTACACCTAGGAGAATGTTTTCTTTGATTGAACCTAAAACGTGCTCTATTAGACTTGAATACCCACGGGCTTTTAATGACCACTGACCATGAAATAACGAAGACTCCTGGGCAACTAATGATAGCTGCCTGCGATATGCCTTCACACTAAGCTCGGCAATGTCTTTTCCGTTGTACAATATTTTCCCATCAGCAGGGTCGTAGAATCTGAAATTGAATTAGCTTCGTTGGCAAAATTGTAATCAGCAGCTTACCTTTCTAAGAGCGATATAATGCTTGTCTTCCCGCAGCCAGATGCTCCAACTAAAGCAGCAAATTGCCCTTTCTCAATCGTCAGGTTCAGCCCTTCAAAAACGGGCACGTCTCGAGTAGGATATTTAAAGTGAATGTTCCGAAGTTCAATCTTTACACCCCCGTCTGATTCAGGAATTTCTTCATTCACTCCAGCCTTATCCTGGAACCGAGACTCTCGCATATCTAGAATTCTATTCGAGGCAGTTGTGACTTGAGCTGCGCTCGGGCCATAACTCAAACTCTGTCCGGCAGCTTCTCCGGCGTTCAAAGCAACCATGAAAGATACAAAGAATTGAAGTACTGTGAGCTCTCCGCTGGCAAGCAAACGGCCTCCGTAATACAAAAGTAGAGCTTGACAAGGTATAGTTGCGCTATCAGATAGGCCAACGAGGAATGTTGCCCATCGGGCTTTTTTAAACGCTGCAGCCACATGATTTCGGCAAAGAGTCTCAAATCGTCTGCATATAGTCTCTTCCAAGGTGAAAGCGCTCACAGTCCTAAAAGCAGCAATTGACTCGGATGCAAATTTAGAGCTTTCGGCGAAAACTTCATTGTTCATTCTCTCAAATTGCAGCTCGTATTTGAATCGGAAAAATGATGCCACAATGCTGATTGGGAGGACGACACAGCATGCGACCACGGCCAATTTCCATCCAAAAGCAAATGCTATTGATACAGAGCCGATAATGCTAAAGATGGCAATGTAGACGCTGGCCATACTGGCGCCTAAGAGCTCATCCAGCCGCTGTGGGTCAGACGCTACACGAGCAACGATAGCGCCTTGAGAATGTTCTTCTTGGTCGAAAAATGACATCCTTTGCCAGAGAGTTGACTCAAAGTATTCCTTTTGGTATTTGGAACGAATAACAAGTCCATTGCGTAATGAGGTTGACAACGATCCAAAATATGAAATGCCAGCTCCTGCAGCAAGCACTGCAAACATGCCGCTCCAGAATTCGCTCTCTGATCTTAGCTTGGATCCTGTGTATTTGGAAACATCAATGACGTGAGCAAAAAGAAGTGCTTGTACTGGTCCCGTTGCCCCTGCAGAAGCTGTGAAGATGAAGATGAGAATCATGAGATAGTGGCTATCTTTGGACTCATACAGCAGCCGCCCAAAACTTTTCCAAAGGCTTCGAGAGTGTTGCTGGAGAGCAAGGTTCGAGACATCTTCAATGGTTAACTTAGGTTTATTTTTTTGGGCCATTATGGCCGCTTCCATATCATCTTCCGAGCTGTTTTCCATCCTGGTCTCTTTTGTTTCTTCTCCAAGGGATATGTTTTGAGCGTGCACAAGATTAGAGTAGATGCCATCAGGTATAGCCAGAAGACACTCATGAGTTCCAGATTCAACCACCCTGCCTTGTCTCAAAACGACAATACGGTCGGCTTTTTGTACTGTTGATAAACGGTGCGCGATAGTAATGGTAGTGCGTGACTGAGCAGCCCGATCAAGAGCCGCCTGTACAATCTTTTCGCCCCGTACGTCGATTGCGCTTGTTGCCTCGTCAAAAATCAGGATGTTGGGCTGGCGAATAATCGCTCGAGCGATAGCAATTCGTTGTCGTTGTCCACCAGATAATTTTGTACCTCCGTCACCGACAGGCGTTTCGTAGCCCTGTCAAACCTTTAGTCAGTAAGAACTTAATAAGGTAGTTCCGGGAAGTGAGGTATTTACCATTGGAAGCTTGTTGATAAACTCATCTGCAAATGCCTCTTTACATGCCTGCGTAACCAACTCTCTCTTTTGTTCCTCAGAGCTGCTTTCCCATTGGGTTCCAATAAGGCCATTAGCAACATTTGTGTAAATTGTCCCATTGAAGAGGAAAGGCTCTTGTTGAACCAAGCCAATTTGAGATCTCCACCACTTCGAATCTACCTCATCCAGAGAGTGGTCCCCAATAGAAACGGTTCCGCTCGGCTTTATTGCGCCTCCATGTTCTTCTGGCATTGGACTTGTCGATCCGCTGAGAGAATACCATTGCTCTATCAGTCCAACAATAGTGCTTTTCCCAGATCCAGAAGGCCCAACAATAGCGGTTGTCTTCCCAGCTTCTATCCGCAGGTCGAGACCGTCTAAAATTTTAACGTGTGGTCGACCTGGATAAGCAAATGTGACTTGTTTGAGAATAATATCTTCTCTCGGATTGACCTCTGGGCCTTTAAGTTGACCTTGGTTTGGCTGAGGGGCATCAATTACGTTGAGAAATTGACGAGCCGCAGCACTTTTCCAAATTAGCCGCTGCTATCATCAGACAAATGAGCGAACGTCGAACCTAGCTTTGCTAAGAGCCAGCAACGGTGTAGCCACTCGCTCCAATGAAAAGACGATCATAGTCATTGAAAGCAAAACACTGACGATTGTTAGCTTAGTGGAAGCTAAAGTTACCAGGTGCAGCACTCTCACACTGTTATAGTTCCAAAGTTGTCCAAGTGGCCTTCAAGGTAGAGCTTGGTACCAAACCAAAAGGCAAGACCAAAGCAACCAAAAACGGCAAAAAACTATCACACATTAGTATGTGGAAACAATCTAGAGGTAATGGATATTTACTGTCAATGCAAACTGAAGAGCGATGAGTGGCGTCATTTTGCTTCCATGCCTTCTCATGTCATCTACAAAAGAGGAATACTTTTGGGCAATGCGGTTCTCAGCACCGCAGGCCGCGATCATTCGCACGCCAGCCAGAGCATCACTTGCAATAGAAGAAGCGTTTGCGTCCGCCTAAGAAACAAAGGTCAGTTTAAGGTGATAGACGGCTGAGTCTCTTACAAGCTGATTGAGAACCTACTTGAACCATTTGGCTACTTGCTTTGGCGGTAAAAGGCATTAATATGGATACTGTGAGAATGATGAATGCAACCACCGAAATGACGACGAAAGACAATTTCCAATTGGCATGAAAGGCCACTACAAGCGCGGCGATTATAGTAGCATTGTATTCGAAAAATACTCCTAGCTTCTCGGAAATACCTAGCTGCAGAGTATTACTTGTTGATGTAATGGTATTTATGGCATAGCCAGGAGACATTGAATCAAGTGCATGAACACTCTGCCCGAAGAGCTTTTGCAGATAGTGGAGTCGAATAGAAGATGACAGGCGAATGCCTGCCATACGAAAAGCGAACTGCTCTCATCCGTTAGACAATCTCAGAGATCAACCCCATGAATTGACAACTGAACTTACTTTATTGGCATAGTTTAGTGCTAGTCGCGCGATGAAGAGGAAAAACATGTACAGTCTTCGCCTACTTAGTAACTCTCAAACAACATGGGAATTGTGAAGATTTCACGCAATAAGCTTACGATAGTTTGTCTATTTGATGTTTCAACCTGCTGGCTTCGCCATCGCTAGATGACTGTGAAAAGCCGCTTAGGTTGCCGACAAAGCTTCCTGAATAGTTCCATCTGTGAGTTCACCATAACTTCAATAAAAAGAAAGAACATATGCGCGTCTTACCGAAAACAACATTCATCAATGGTAAAGTAACTCCCGTGGCGAGGGACGAAATAATACCCACAGCGTAGGCAAAAATGTCAATTTTGGTTGCATAGCTAAAAACACGCTAAACACTATTAGACAGGGCTTGATGGAGGTGGAAAGAAGGCAACAAACAAAATAATCTTTCAGCTGGGGCTTCTGTTCTGCCTGTCCTTGTGAGCCATCTTGCTTTGGCCCATTATCAATGGGATCTGCAGCGACTGAAGGCGATGCTGTACTGCTAGTAAGCGATGTTTGGCCTTCATGCTGCTGTCCCGTTGACTTTTCATCCATTCTGCTCAATAATGGTGCATCATAGAACGACTTCCCAGTTGGGTAACAAGGTGTGAAGCGGACAGAATCACACAGACTTGTGATAGCAGCAGAATCACAGCAGAATCGCAGCATCAAGTAGCCTATCCCAGGCACCGGCATCTTTCGCGACAAAGTCGGTACCGAGAGGCTCTCCAGTACCCGTTGCAAGTGCCACAAATGGTACCTGACCCCACATGCATCGTTGCATTTTCAAGATTCCAGCCAAGCTCCCCGCGGCGATTATGCACTGATGGAGGGGCCACTACTAGCCGGCTCTCGTCCCGTGCCGATTTCCACTGGCGCTGACTCGTATTCGACTTGTCATACCGCTAGTACTACTTGAAGCAATGTCGGAGCTAATCTGCATATCCAACTTTTTCGGATTACTATGTAATACCTCGTACGGACATGAACTTTGTGCGGCCATGCTCAGAATCGAAACTCCCAGCCAGTTGAGCTCGTATCCTTATCCACATACGACTTCATCAAGCGTAGCGTTCCTATATATCTACATAATGGCTGATCCTTGTATACAGTGCACACGTCTAATACCAATTCATCTTCACCCGCAGCCACATGGTCCACGCTGCATATGTATGGATTGATCCATTCTCAGCTGATTTGTAGGTGAAGCTCCACGATCAACGACGCTAACATCTTATCTCCCGTTTGGTAGCATTCAGTAATAATAATAAATGATAGGTAATATAGGGTTAGAATTAGTAATGACTTCACCATTCCCCGTATAGGCTATCCATCTACCGTGAAACGACCGCTGGTCTACGGCATAGATTTTCTGTGGTACGTTAAATATCAAGCGATGGATTTTTTGCTCTATCGAATTGTATATCCAAGTTTGGAGCGATGGAGACCATCAAGGGAACCCTTGACCCTGTAGCCCATGGTGCAGCACTTTCACCATAAAAGCGAATATCGTTTCACGAGACAATTATATAATCTGAAGAAATAGTAGGTATTCTCTCTTATTACTCGGCAAGATCTTTCAGGGGCTCTAGAAGCCCCAATTTTAAAGTGGCCTCACTCCGCTCCAGAACCATGGGAACCAAGTCTCTCGTTTGGTCATAGTGTATGCTACCATATCTCAGATAGGATGCAAACGTTCCCTCTCCGTGATCAGAGTCCCCAAACTCCTCTTTATCCCAGAGCTCCGCTAAACACACTAACTTGGGGTTTTTGGGTCCACGGCTCACCTTGATGGCACATTGATTTGCAAATGCGTCACGCACATAAGCATTGGCTTTCTGCCAAATCTCATCTTTAGGGCCGTCAAGGCGTGCTCTCAACAGATTATTTTGCTCAATCCCAGACCATTGTGTAAGCGGTTGCAAAGCGAATAATTCTTGCATCGCAGGCGCAAGAAAAATCTTGGTTGCAAAATACTCTGCGCCATTGAACCCATCATTAGGGTCACTCAGACCCCTCAGTCTCTCAAGGCAAAGGAAGTGCGCGAGATAATCGAGCATGACATCTACTGCAGTAATCATCTCTGGATCCTCAATCACCCTGTCAGATGGAGTTTCTATTGCCTTGATGTGAGCTAGCAAGGGATGTTTATGGAATCCGGTTGCATTCGTCGTGTTCGGACCCCAGAGGTTGAGATAAATGTCATGCCACCTTTTAATGAACGGATTTCTAGATTGGCAAACCAGAAATCCGTTAAGCATTGTGTGATAATTTTCCCGAAACTCGACGGCAAAGCCACCCAACTCGCAGGGTGAAGCCGAATCAATAATGCGATTCCACCATATATCGTCCAGATGTCGAAACAGAAGGGTGCCGACATCCATCCACGCGCCGCCATACTTCCACAGCAGAGGTAAACGGACCAGGTCCCCTTGATGAGGCCCTGCGAATAACCCATCCATGGTTCCTTTATTGAAAGCTTCTGGGAAAAATGATGATTCGACAAAATGCTTGACGTGTGTTTCTGATTCAGGAACAGCGTCCAAAACGTGAACTGTCCACTCTGGGCCAAGCTTTCGAACCCAATTGATCACATTTCGCTGAGCCCATGGCTGCATGGCTTTCCATCCCTTATTCCAAAATGTCCACACGTTCTTCTGGGACGTAACGGCGTGTCTCTTTTGTAACCATGACGCTATTTCTTGATCGGAACGATGATCAAGTTTTTCCGAGGTTATCAGTCTAACACCTTCGGGTAACTCAAGCTGTGCCATAGGCTCCTCCGAGGATCCAATATTATTATTTGCCCTAGCATGCATCCTGGCGCCGAGTTGCAAAAGAAACAGGTATAGAGCTGTCTTAAAGAGTGAACTTTAAACTGAGAATGAAGATGGGAGACAAAAGCTAGGGAGGACTCGGACGTGAAGAAGCATGCCAACGCCGTTACTCTCAGGCGCCTTGGTCTACAATTTTAAGCTTGATCACAGTTTTTTTTTTTTTCAAATGTATCGGAATACAACTTGGTAACGTTTCTTTGGCTGTGGATCTTGCAATACATGTACTACTGCATTATCCTTGAAGCTAGGTGCGTCGCATTCAATCGAGCTTCTCCAACGCGGGGGTAAGCACGGAATATTGAACCCGCCTATTGCTCTATATGTCTTTATATACTGTATACTTATTCCCTCGAAAAATAAGGTGGTAGGCCTGCCTATTTACTAACTATAGCAAGCTAGCCATTCCTAGTAGTAAATACTCGTATATAGATAGCGATGGGGCAATCTTGATTGCAAAGCAACAATACTCGCTTGATGGATACGGCCTTATTTACTCCGTAGGAAGTGCATGCATGTAGGTACTATCTTACTAGCATAATACGATCCAAAAGCGCTTACTTTGGCACCTGCAGCTGCAAGGGGTGTTGCTCTGATGTCCTTGACGAACTCCCTTTTCTTTAACTCGTAGGCGAAAAGTGATCGTCCGGGATATGTCTCTAGGTGAACAATCAGCTATAACGTATGAAGACATAGTGATTACATGCTGATCTAGGCCACACTACAAATGGAATCCTTTGCATATTGCAATCTTGGTTGTTATTGGGCAGCCAAGTCCTAGCCCCCGCAAAGGATTTCGTATCACCCTTGTGCTCCACTAGTTCATGCGAGCTAATATTGAGTACTGTACGCGGTCTAATTTTCTCGCACGGAGTATTAGTTCCGCAAAAGAAGTGCACATTTTATACGCAGAATGGCCAGGCCTTGTTTTAATACTTTTCCATATAAGTGCTATAATAGCACTACCAATTAGCACTTACTTCTTAAAATATCCATACTTCAATACAGGAATTCAAATTACGTGTATAGATATTAAATTAACCCCTTGATTACGCTGTACCCCCTAGGATGCTTGAACAAGCACTCGTTAATGTCACTTTGCGCATACGCGACCTGGTAAGTCGCCGTAAAGCGAGATATCCGGTCAGCAAAAGCGTAGTTATCACGCATTGTTTACATGTGATAGATACAGATTGATATTGTGATATAGTATTCCATAGTAGTGATGTATTACTTATTAACCTTTTAGGGATTGGTAGTACCAATCTGCCACATCCACCCACTTCTCATTCTGATCCTAAGTGAGTTGAAAGGAGCTCCCTGTTTGATCCGGACAAGGATGCAAAGAACGCAACGTGCCAGAGATCAATAGTCTTAGGATTGCCGGCCATTTGGTAAAATTAACTCACAAGGTGGTGAAGTTAGTGGCAGCCTATATGTCATAGACATGGTGTCCTACTAATTTACATCAAAAATGTATATGATTCATTAATTAGTCGATTTGCCAAAGGGGAACTGGGAGTGATTTGCAGCATATCATCATATTATCTTCAATTCGCCTTAACTCACTTGGCAGGACATATTTGCCACTTGGCTTTTATACCGTAACGCCCTACACCTTTTATCATGGCGAGCAATGGAGATTTACAGAAGATTTGGGACTGGAATGCCGTTGTTCCAAGATCAATACCAATATGCATACACGATATTATTTCGAAAATAGCTCGAGAGCAGCCGAATGAGCCAGCCATTTGCGCTTGGGATGGCGAGTTGACGTACAGGGAGCTGGATGAGCTCTCAACGACCCTGGCATGCCAGCTGAACACCCTCAGCCTTGGACAAGGGATTGTTCCTCTCTGCTTTGAGAAATCAGTATGGATGCCTGTGGCCATGCTTGCAGTTTTTAAGGCTGGAGCCGCATGCGTTGCACTTGATGTGACCCTACCAGAGGAGCGGCTCCGAGGGATTGTACAGCAAGTGCAGCCAAAAGTCATTCTTTCCTCAGCCCCAAACAGGGTTAAAGCCTCCCGAGTAGCTGGAAACAACATTCCGCTTAAAGTGGTCGATAAATCTAGCATTCTCAGCGGCGATTTCACACAACTAGGTTCTGGGCCGGACTACAAGCCGCTATTGCCGGCCGTAAATCCTTCGGATCTACTTTATCTCGTCTTCACTTCGGGCAGTACGGGAGTGCCCAAAGGAGCGAAACTAAGCCACCAAAACCTTGCCAGTGCCTTACACTACCAGAGCGAAAAGCTATGTTTCAGTTCAACGAGCCGTGTGCTGGATTTTGCCTCCTATGCTTTTGACATAGCTTGGTTCAATTTCATCTTCACGCTATGCTATGGAGGCTGCCTATGTATAGGGTCACATGAAGAGATGCGCAATGATCCAGCGGCTTGTATACAGCGTTTTAAAGTCAATGCTGCCCATCTTACGCCTTCTCTTACACACATCGTTTCTACAGAAGCCTTATCTCAGCTCGATATTCTAATAACTAGCGGAGAGATCCTGACTGCCTCTCATGCTGACAAGATTTCATTACCTGGGAAAATCATTAATGCTTACGGTCCCGCGGAGTGCACACCACATGCTACTTGTTCAGTCATTCAAAAAGACCAAATGCTGCATCCGCCAATTGGCAGAGGCCATGGTGCATGCACTTGGGTAGTAGACTTGGCTGATGAGACTCGCCTGGTGCCTATAGGAGAAGAGGGCGAGTTGTGGCTTGAAGGCCCGCTCGTAGGCGAAGGATACCTCAACGATCAAGAGAAGACGTCATCTGTCTTCGTAAGTGATCCGTCATGGCTTTTGAGTGGTGTACCATCAAGGGCCGGCCGTCATGGTCGCCTTTACAAAACTGGTGATATTGTCCGACAAAATGAAGACGGTACCTTTATGTTCATCCGCAGAAAAGATGCACAAGTAAAGATCAACGGGCAGCGGGTAGAGCTTGGCGAAGTGGAATATCATGTCAGACGTTTACTGCGTGGAAGTTCCCGGCTGGTGGCCGAAGTGATAAAACCACAAAATTCGAGCAGTGCAATTCTTGCCATATTTATCTGCATTGATGAATTTGAAAGCAAAGATAAAGACGCTTTAAAAGCATCTGTGGCGACTTTGACGCGGGGAGTAGACGAACTCTTAGCTCAAGTGGTGCCATCATACATGATACCCTCCGCATATATTCCCGTAGAAGATATCCCAATGACGGCAACCGGGAAAACAGATCGGAAAGTTTTACATGAAATCGGTAGCAGTTTTACGACTCTTGAGCTAGCAGCGCTTCATTCCACAGTACAAACAAACTTTCAGGCACCTAGAACTAAGGCTGAAGAGAAAATGCAAGGGTGGTGGGCTACAGTTCTAGGAATCGAGGCCTCGACGATTAGCCTCGATGATAACTTCCTTCACATCGGCGGTGATTCTATCCAAGCCATGAAATTGGTCGGAATTGTACGCCAGGAGGGAATGGTTATAACTGTGGCTGATATATTTAAACAGCCACGGCTAGTTGACCTCGCTCAGCTCATGGACATATCGGATCACAGTCCTACATCAGCCGATGAACCAGTAGCCCCTTTCTCCCTCTTTGGAGATGGAATCAATTTACATGATGCCCGGCAGCAAGTCGCGTCCCTTTCTGGCCTTGATGCGTCTCAAATCCAGGACCTCATACCCTGCACCCCATTGCAAGAAGGGCTACTTGCTATGACAGTGAAGCGGCCTGGCGATTATATATCAGAGAGAATTTTCACACTTCGTCCGAGTCTAGATATCAATCGGTTTAAAAAGGCCTGCGAAGATGCTGTTGCCAACCTGGCCATCCTCCGAACACGAATCTTTGACTTGCCCGGTATAGGGCTTGTACAAGCGATTTTTGATGAGACTATTTCGTGGGAATCGACTGACCATGAAGATCTTAATGCATCAAGTATATTCATGGCGCTTGGTGACAAGTTAACTAGATTTTATTTGAGTGTTGATAATGGTTTTGGAACTATCTTCAAGTGGAAGATGCATCATGCACTCTATGATGGATGGTCGGTGCCTCTGATGTTGGATGCCATTGAGAGAGCATACCAAGATGAAAAAGTTGAAACTGTGCCGTTTCAGAGATTCATCCACTATATTCAAAATATAGACAAGAAAGCAGCTTTTGATCACTGGTACAAATACTATCAGTTGTCACAAGCGACAATTTTCCCAGCCACTCCTTCGCCAGCATATGCACCGAATGTTGACGAAATCATTGAATATCGCTTCACAAACATAGCTTGGGCAAAAACAGATATCACAGCATCCACTGCTGTTCGAACGGCTTGGGCAATGCTGCAGGGAGCTTACACGGGCTCAAGTGACGTTGCTTTTGGTGCCACCGTCACCGGTCGACAGACGGCGGTTCTGGGCATTGAGAAAATGGCAGCACCCGCTATCACTACTGTCCCTGTTCGAATTGTTTGGGAGTCAACTCAGACTCTGAAAGAGCTATTACAGCTAGTTCAGCAGCAGTCAGTAGACGGAATCCCATACGAACAGATTGGCCTACGAGAAATCCGCAAGGTCAGCCAAGAGGCAGAACACGGCTGTGGCTTCCAAACGCTCCTCGTGGTGCAGCCACCTGGACTCGTGATAGATCAAAGTGAGATTTTCGAACTAGTATCCGAGCACACGGGCGCATTGAATGGGTTCAATACATATGCTTTGCAGCTTATATGCACTCTCTTAGAAGACGGCTTGCAACTGAGCATTGGCTTTGACTCATCTATTATTAGTAGGGCTGAGATAGAGAGAATTGCCACGCAACTCGAGCATATAGTAGCCATGATTTGCGACGCTGATATGCGATCGAAGAAGTTACATGAAATCAGCATCCTTAGCAATGATGACCTGCAGGACATTTGGAATTGGAATGCGCGGCTGCCAGACACGGTAGACGGTCTAATTCACAAACGCATAGAAAAAGTGGCAACTCAGCAACCAAACTCAACAGCAATACGAGCTTGGGATGGAATGCTGACCTACGCGGAGCTTGACTCTATCGCATCAAGATTTGCATTACATCTTGCAAAGAAAGGGGTACATGCAAACATGGTCGTCCCTTTATGCTTCCGAAAGTCCATGTGGACAGCAGTCGCAATGCTTTCTGTGATGAAGGCGGGTGCGGCATCACTACTACTGGACATTAATCAGCCAGAGGAACGGCTTAGGACGATAGTACGGCAGGTTAGTCCGCATATTATCCTCTCGTCTGCCGATAATGCAGCCTTGGCCACTCGATTGAGCGATATTCCTGTCGAGGTAGAAGTCATAAGCAAAGCAGCGCTGGACGTTCTGAGTGCCGAGTCCCACTTCACTGCGCAAGATAGTATAAGAGGCTTCATGACATCGCAGTCGCCGCTGGATTTGTTGTATGTCGTCTATACTTCAGGCAGCACGGGTACCCCAAAAGGGGTCAAGATTTCGCATCAGAACTTTTCAAGTGCTTTAAAACACCAGCAGACTGAGCTCGGCTTCAATTCATCTAGTCAGGTACTTGACTTTGCCTCTTACGCCTTTGATATGGCATGGTCAAACTTCATATTCACGTTGTGTACTGGCGGATGTCTTTGCATCGGATCGCAGAGCGAAATGCGAGACGACCTCGCAGGCTGCTTGCAACGATATGACATCACTTTTATCCAATTAACCCCCTCGCTTGCCCGGACCATAGATTCTGCAATTCTTTCGCGCTTGGATGTTCTTCTTCTGGCTGGAGAAAGTCTCTCTATGACGGACGTTGATCATGCCTCTGTTGCAAAAAAGCTCCTAAACGCGTACGGGCCTGCAGAATGCTCTGTATGTGGAACAGTATCGAATCTGAAAGCTCATACACGAGGTCCGCCACCAATAGGACGGGGCATTGGCCAGTGCACATGGGTAGTCGATCCAAAAGACGAAACAAAACTTGTCCCTATTGGCGTCGAAGGTGAATTGTGGCTGGAAGGCCCTCTAGTTGGCCAAGGCTATCTTCATAACGAGGAGCAAACATCTGCTGCGTTTGTTCAAAGCCCCTCTTGGCTTTTAAAAGGATCACGAGCTACACCTGGAAGACAAGGACGCCTTTATAAGACAGGAGACCTCGTGCGGTACACTGCCGATGGCGCGCTCATTTTTACTGGGCGCAAAGACAGCCAGGTCAAAATTAGAGGACAGAGAATTGAGCTCGGTGAAGTGGAATATCATATTACCAAGCTATTGCCGAGTGAGTACGGCACCATACAGATTAAAGCTGAAGTTGTTGTCCCTCTTGATGGAAATGGAGAGATAATGGTGTTGTTTGTTTGCGCTTCTGGGGCCAAAGGCGACGCCACCACCAACGAGCTGAAGCTCATCGTCCAGCAAATTAAGAGGGAGGTCGATCAGCAGTTGACCGAGATACTTCCGTCATATATGATCCCCTCGGCGTTCGTGCCAATAGTAACTCTACCTTTGACTCCCACAGGCAAAATTGACAGGAAAGTCTTGAAGAGAATTGGTGGCGAGATAACCTTGAAAAAGTTGTTAGAGTTTCAACCAAACACACAAGTTGAGAGAAAGCCGCCCAGTACAAAAACTGAGGAACGGATGTGTAACTTGTGGGCGACTGTCCTTGGGGTCAATCCAGAAGAAATCAGCAGAGATGATAGCTTCCTGCGCGTTGGTGGCGATTCAATTCAGGCTATGAGACTGGTTGGTATAGCGAGAAGCTCTGGTCTATTGTTCTCAGTTGAAGATGTCTTCAAACAGCCACGCCTCAGTGATCTGTCCAAGGTAGTAAAGCTCAGCAGCATCTCCGATACGGATTTCCCAATCGACGAAGAAGTTCAGCCTTTTTCTCTACTGCAGTCAAATGTTGAGATAGAGGCGGCTATACAAGTAGCGGCATCTCTCTGCGATATCCAGCCTGAACAAGTACAGGATATCTTCCCTTGTTCGCCACTGCAGGAAGGTTTGATAGCTATGACTGAAAAGCAATCAGGACAATACATCTTACGCAGCGAATTCGAGGTACCGGATTCGATAGACCCAAGTACTCTTAGAAGAGCATTTGAGAGTATGGCTGAGAATATTCCTATTCTACGAACACGAATCGTGTACCTGCCCGGTCAAGGCTTTGCCCAGGTCATCGTCAACGAGCCAGCATTGGGAACTAAAGAGATCTCAGACGCTTCAATGGGGCTTGGTACAAGACTAAATACCATAAGCATTACTACGAGGCATGACGGTGCGACCACCTTTACTTGGTCAATTCACCACGCCTTATACGACGGGTGGTCATTTCAACTTCTGCTGGACACACTTGAAGGCTTATTATCCCAAAACGAACGACACTCTTGGCCACTTCCATTTCAACCTTTCATTCGCCATATCAGAAACATTGACGTTGCATCATCTCGAAAGTACTGGCAAACACACTTCCAAGGATGCGAGGCAGCAGTATTTCCGGCATGTCCTTCTCCATCATATGTTCCTCGGGTGGATAGCATATTAGAACATGAGATTACGAATCTGGTATGGCCGTTCGATGATATCACGCCTTCTACTATTATTCGCACCGCATGGTCTCTTTTGCAGTCAACGTATACAACAGCCGACGATGTCATTTTCGGAGCAACGGTTGCAGGAAGGCAGGCTGAGCTGATCGGAATTGAGAGAGTGGCTGGACCGACAATTGCAACTGTCCCCGTCCGGATAGTACTCAATCGCGCTCTGCAAGTTGAAGAACAGCTTCATAGAATACAGACACAGGCGACTGAGTCTATGATGTATGAGCAATTCGGTCTTCAAGAGATTCGAAAACTTGGCCAAGAAGCGGAACTTGGATGCAGGTTCCAAGCTCTGCTCGTGATACAGCCTGCAGAACTGAATACTCCTCGGAATACAATTCTTAGACCCATGCCATCCCAAGCAAAGAATGAACTTGAAGACCAAGCAGATGCATTCTCCACTTATGCCTTGGAGTTGATCTTTAGTCTTAATGACTCGGGAGTCTCAATAATGTTGAACTTTGACTCCGCAGTTATTGAAGCTCAACGAATACAGAGGATAGCCGAACAATTTGAGCATTTTCTACGACTACTCTGTTCTGAAGATAGGCGTCAAACAATAATTGGCGATCTTGAAGTCGCCTCTGAGCAGGACCTGCAAGATATTTGGGCGTGGAATAGCGAGGTCCCCGACGCGGTGGAGTTGTGTATCCACGATATAATTGCAGAGACTACGACAAAGCAGCCATCTGCACCAGCAATATGCGCCTGGGATGGCGAAGTTTCCTATGGCGAGTTGGATGAGCTTTCGATGCGTCTATCCGAACGGCTGATACAGCTTGGGGTTGGGCGGAATATACCAGTGCCACTGCTCTTTGAGAAATCAATGTTTATGCCGCTTGCCATGTTGTCTGTCATGAAGGCTGGCGGGTATTGCATTGCCATGGACATCAATCAGCCTGAAGAACGATTGAAGACTATTATAGGTCAAGTTAGCCCGACCTTGATCCTCACATCTGCCCAAAACGAGGCAACAGCTTCCCGCCTCAGCGAAACAGCACACATTGAAGTTGTGAGCAAGCCGGCATTAGACGCATTGCCTATCGGCCCTGTTAGAACAACGACTCAATCCCCTGCACTGGCTGCAAAGCCTTCTGATTTGCTTTACGTTATTTTTACGTCCGGTTCTACCGGCACTCCAAAAGGAGCACAGATCTCTCACAGGAATTTTGCTAGCGCCATCAAACACCAGAGTCATCACCTTGGATTTACACCAGAAAGCAGTGTGCTTGATTTTGCATCATACGCGTTTGACATGGCGTGGTCTAACTTCCTTTTTACTCTATGCATAGGAGGATGTCTCTGCATTGGCTCTTACGATGAGATGCGAAATGACCTCGCAGGCTGTTTACAGCGGTACAATATCTCTTTTACTCAACTCACGCCTTCGCTTGCACGCACAGTCGATGTGGAAGTATTATCTGCGCTTGATACCTTGATCCTTGCCGGTGAAGGCTTACAGGCTTCCGATATAGAGCGTTGCGCTGGAGTTAGAAATCTCATCAATGCTTATGGTCCTGCAGAATGTAGCGTCTGTGCTACAGCGGCAAATCTGAGGGATAATAAATCAGGCTTGCCGATTATTGGAAAAGGAGTTGGACAATGTACATGGGTCGTTGATCCCAATAACCAAAGCCGTCTTGTGCCTGTCGGTGTTGAGGGAGAGCTTTGGTTGGAAGGTCCGCTAGTTGGCCTTGGATATCTCGACAACGAGCGAACAGTAAACGCATTCGTCTATGATCCGCCTTGGCTAATGAACGGAGCACCAGGACAATGCGGAAGGCAAGGTCGCCTCTACAAAACAGGTGACTTGGTGCGATACAACTCTGACGGATCATTGATCTTTGTCGGCCGCAAGGATTCACAAGCCAAGATTCGTGGCCAACGTTTGGAGCTCGGTGAAGTTGAGGTTCACATCCAAAGGCAGTTGCAAGAATATCGAGACTTGCAAGTTGTAGCTGAGATTGTAACACCGCGCGATGGTTCAAACCAAGTACTGGTTGCATTCCTGACAGTAGGAACTGAGAATGAAGGAGCTGCGCTCATTGGCGAAATAGCGAAACTGCAAGGCGCTCTTGGCAACACCATCCCTTCTTATATGATTCCATCAGCATTTATTACTCTGGAAACTTTTCCTATGACTACAACTGGAAAAACGGACAGAAAAAAGCTTCGCGAAATTGGAGGCGACATGACAGTAGAAGAAATATTCGCCTTTGGCCAACAGGCACAGCAACAAAAGCGGGAACCATGCACACCAACGGAAAAGAAAATGCAACATCTATGGGCAGAGATACTTGAGATTAGTAGCTCACAGATTGGAATTGACGATAGCTTTCTTCGTATCGGTGATTCGATTCAAGCTATCAAGCTCGTCAGAGCAGCAAGAGATCAAGGCCTATCTATCACGGTTGCCGACATTTTCAAGCATCCCCAACTTTGGGAACTTGCTCAAGTGGCAGCCCCTATAGAGGCCGCCATTTTAGAGGACCAAATAGCGCCATTCTCACTGCTCAACGTGGAGCTCAGCGAGGATGAAATTCGACGCGCCGTGGCAGCATTATGCGGGGTTGAATCAACTCTAATCCAGGACGTCTTCCCCTGTACCCCCTTACAGGAGGGGCTTCTAGCTTTAACTGAAAAAGACTTTGGCCACTATGTGTCTCAAAACGAGTATACGTTGCAACCAGGAACAGACACAGAAAGATTCAAGAAAGCATGTGAGACTGTTTTCAATGCATTCCCTATCCTACGAACTCGTATCGTGGATTTGCCTGGCAAAGGGCTGGTACAAGTAATCATCGACGAAACCATTCAGTGGCGGACCAATGAGGCGCCAAGTACTGGATTCGGCAGAAAGCTCACGCAATTCTGTCTGACTGTGGACGAAGATTCTTCTGTCCGTTTTTCCTGGGAGATTCACCATGCCCTTTATGATGGCTGGACATATCCCCTCCTACTCAACGCCATCTTCAGTGCGTATGAAGGCAAAACGGAATTCTCGTCTACCCCCTTCCAAGCATTCATTCGCCACCTCCAAAATATTGACAAAGGGGCAGCACGCGATTTCTGGCAAGCTCAGTTTAAAGGCATTCGTTCACCACCTTTTCCACCTCGTCCTTCAGCGCAGAAGCCGCGAGTTGCTGCTGTCATTGATCGGGACATCATCGATATCCAATGGCCTGAGACTGATATCACAGCATCTACAGCTATCCGCGCGGCTTGGTCTCTCGTGCAAAGCTCTTGCACAGGTTCGAACGATGTTTTGTTCGGTACTATTGCTCTTGGCCGACAGCTTCCGGTGCCCGGCATTGAACAAGTAGCAGGACCAACTATTGCGACAATTCCTGTGCGAATGTTCTTGGACCCCAGTGTACGGACAGTGGGTGAATTTCTGCACGATGTACAACAGCAAGCAATAGGGTCCTTGCCTTACGAACAAATTGGCCTCCAAGAAATCCGTCGAGTGAGCCAGGAATCAGAGTATGCCTGCGATTTTTCAACTTTACTTGTTATCCAACCAGACAGCCAAAGTCAGCTACCATCCAAACTATTTGAAGCAACATCTGATGATGATGCTTGGCTAAGAAATCTCAGCACATATCCTCTGCTTATCATTTGTGGGCCTCGAGATCAAGGTGTTAGCATACGTCTCAGCTTCGATTCAACGATTGTAGGGGCCGACCGTGTGCAGAGGATAGCAGAGCAGTTTGAGCATGTCTTGCGACTGGTATGCTCTGAAGAGAAAACACAGATAAAACTTGATGGTATTAATCTCACATCTACACAAGACTTGGAGGATATCTGGAAGTGGAACGCAACAATTCCCGAGACATTGGACGCAAGTGTGCACGATCTTATCGCTGAAACTATAGCCGAACATCCAGATTCTTTGGCAGTCGATGCATGGGACGGAAAACTGACATATCAAGAGCTTGACCACTTTTCTAACCAGGTAGCGACTCAGCTCGTCCGAGCCGGTGTTAAGCCAAATATGCCTGTGCCTCTATTATTTGAGAAATCTGTGTGGATGCCTGTAAGCATCCTTGGAGTTATGAAAGCTGGAGCAACCTCAGTTGCAATGGATAGCAGCCAACCAGAAGAGAGACTGAAAACAATCGTCAGCCAAGTTCAGCCAACAGTTATTCTATCATCAGTTTTAAACACAACGCTAGCCTCTAAGCTGAGTGAGGCGGCAATGCAAGTCCACATCGTCTGCAAAGAGACTATCGGACTTTCGCATACCACAGCAGAAAGCACATCAGACTTGCAAGCGTTGAAACGATTAAGCTGTCCATCTCATTCTTTATACATCATCTTTACTTCGGGCAGCACAGGTGTGCCAAAGGGAGCGAGAGTGTCTCATAAAAGCTTTGCAAGCGCCATGAAACATCAAATGAGTGCGTTTGGCTTCAGCTCTACAAGCCGCGTTATTGACTTTGCATCTTATGCCTTTGATATGCTATGGACAAACTATCTCTTTACCTTTTTTGCTGGGGGATGCCTTTGCATTAGGCCAAAAAGCGAACTACAGGATGATCTTGCCGGCTGCCTGCAAAAACACCGAGTCTCATACGCCTTCCTCACACCTTCACTTGCAAGAACTATTGACTCATCAGTCCTTTCCCAACTGGATGTCTTGGCTTTTGGTGGGGAAGGTCTGCTACTTTCTGACGTTACTCGATGTGCCGGTGTGGATAGAATCGTGAATATCTACGGTCCTTCTGAGTGCACTCCCTGCAGCACAGCGTCCGTTATCACGGATCGCACACTGGCGCCACAGATTGGCAAGGGGCAGGGACAATGTACCTGGATTGTCGATCCTCAAAGCGGTCAAAAGTTAGTCCCTATTGGAGTCGAAGGAGAGCTCTGGCTTGAAGGCCCTCTGGTCGGCCAAGGGTATCTTGATGACAGACAAACACTGGCTACATATGAGGATGATCCAATTTGGTTACTGCAAGGGGCACCTGGTATACCTGGCCGACGAGGGCGACTCTACAAGACTGGAGACTTAGTGCGCTACGATTCAGACGGCACGCTAATCTTTTGTGGTCGCAAAGATTCCCAGGTCAAGATTAGAGGCCAGCGAGTTGAACTCAGTGAGGTGGAACACCATGCGCGCCAACACCTTCCACATAACGGCGAGGGTGTACGCGTTATTGCAGAGGTAGTAGTTCCTAAGTGCAGTGAGAACGCCCTCTTAGTCATGTTCATTTGTCTTCCAGGCTTCGATATGGAGGCAACAGCAGATGATATGCTAAAAGCCCAAGTCTCAGCTTTAGTAGAGCCGCTACAAGAGCAGCTAGCGAAGAGAATACCATCCTACATGATA
The DNA here is from genome assembly GCA_022985005.1 of Trichoderma koningiopsis. Taxonomy (NCBI): domain Eukaryota; kingdom Fungi; phylum Ascomycota; class Sordariomycetes; order Hypocreales; family Hypocreaceae; genus Trichoderma; species Trichoderma koningiopsis. Next base: position 150,038 of record JAJPEM010000002.1, read on the forward strand.
CCTTCAGCGTTTATTCCTGTGCCAACGATGCCAATGACAGGAACCGGAAAGACGGACAGAAAGGTGTTACGAGAGATTGCCAGTAAGCTAACTCTAGAGGAGCTTGCGGAAATGCAGCCACAAAGGCGGAGATCATATAGAGAGCCTCAGTCAACATCAGAAAAGAGTCTCCAGGCTTTATGGTCAACAGTCCTCGGGATAGATGCTTCGAGTATAAGCGCAGATGATAGCTTTCTAAGAATCGGAGGTGACTCGATCCAAGCAATGCGTCTTGTGGCAGCGGCTAGAGAACAAGGCTTGTCTTTGACGGTAACGAATATTTTCGAGCACCCAGAGCTCTCCGACTTGGCGCAGTTCATAAACGGAGAGGAAGAATTGGTCACCGCGGAAATTGCACCCTTCTCACTTCTCAGCACAAACATCAAACATTCCACTCTTATGCAGCAGGCAGCGTCTCTTTGTAACGTGCAAGTTACACAGATTCAAGATATATTCCCGTGCACGCCGTTGCAAGAAGGGCTTCTAGCCATGACCGAGAAACATTCTGGCGACTATATCTCTCATAATGTCTATAATCTGGAGCCAGAGATAAACTTAGAAAGGTTTAAGGCTGCATGTGAGCTTGTAGTTGAGTCCCTGCCGATTCTTCGAACACGAATTATCGACCTATCAGAAGAAGGACTCGTCCAGGTAGTAGTTGACGAGCGTGTACAGTGGAATCTGGAACAAGATCACATAGGACTTGGTACAAAACTCATTTTATTTGGATTACACCATGAAGGTACAATCACGCAGTTTTCATGGACAATTCACCATGCTCTATACGACGGATGGTCATTCGCCATGATGTTAGACGCAATCCAGACGGCGTACAACGGGCGAGATGAACTAACAACGGTTCCATTTCAGAGATATATACAATATGTCCGGGAAACAGATAGTTCTGCAGCCATTCATTTTTGGCAACGTCAATTCGAAGGATCTCGGCCAGCCTTATTTCCTAGCTTGTCATCCTTGGTGCATACACCGCGAGCAGATACTCTCCTCCGACACGAAATTGCTCATTTGACTTTCCCCAAAACAAATGTCACGGCTTCCACAGCGGTCAAAGCTGCTTGGGCTTTAGTTCAAGGAACTCTAACAAATTCAGACGATGTTGTGTTTGGCACGACGGTAACAGGAAGGCAAATACCCGTTCCAGGCGTGGAGCAGATTGCGGCACCCCTCATCGCTACAGTGCCAGTGCGCGCAACGCTGGATCCGAACATCCACGTATCGCGTCTTTTAGAAAACATGCAGCGACAATCAATTGAATCCATACCATATGAGCACATTGGCCTCCAAGAGATACGCAAGGTCAGCCCTGAAGCACAGCTGGGGTGTGATTTCCAAACGCTGCTTGTCATCCAGCCATCAGAAATAGAGCAGATTCCAAAGGCAATCTTCAAGCCTGTTGACTTAGCCGAACGAGACGGCAGCCAAGCCAGTGCATTTTCTACCTACGCACTAGAACTCATTTGTGTCCTACAACAAGAAGGACTTGCTCTGGTGTTAAGCTTTGATTCAAGAATAGTTCAACCGCAAGAGGCTGAGCGAATAATGGATCAATTTGAACATATGCTGCGCCTAGTATGCGCTTCAAGCCAGCAGGAGTTAAAGTTAAACGACATTCAAATTGCCAGTGAGCAGAACATAGAAACTATATGGAAATGGAATGCCATTGTTCCACCTTCGAATGAGATGTGCGTTCATGAGCTATTGGCTCAAACGGCACGCAAGCAGCCTAATGCGCCGGCCATACATGCGTGGGATGGACAGCTTTCATACGGAGAGCTTGACCTGCTGTCATCGCAACTTGCTGTACACCTAATGAGAGAAGGCGTTAAACCTGGCGTTGTAATACCTATTTGCTTTGAGAAGTCTGTCCTCATGCCTGTTACTATGCTCGCAGTCATGAAGCTTGGAGCTGCCTCTGTTGCTCTCGATATCAATCAGCCAAAGAATCGCCTACGAAGCATAGTGCAGCAGGTCCAATCCAATGTCATTCTTGCATCTGCTACAACAAAGGACATCGCCTTGGAACTAGCCGACCAATCTACCAAAGTAGTGATCATCAGCACGGCGTTCTTAAGCAAGTTGATGGAAGCCGAAACCTCTCATTCTCAAAGCTTAGAGCATGTGGATATCCAGCCCTCTAACCTCTTATATGCTGTCTTCACCTCAGGCAGCACGGGTCAGCCAAAAGGTGTCTTGATATCTCACCAGAATATTGCATCAACTCTAATAGAGGACGTACAGACACTCGGCTTCAAGTCTGGCGGGAGAGTTCTCGATTTCGCGTCTTATGCTTTCGACATGTCTTGGTTCAACTTTTTATTCACCCTTTATACTGGTGGCTGCCTCTGTATAGGCTCACAAGAAGAGATGCACAACGATCTTGCTGCTTGCATCCTGAAATACAACGTTAGCTACATCCAAATAACCCCATCTCTTGCACGATCGGTTGAATTGCAGAGCCTGTCAACCCTTGATGTTTTAGCACTTGCAGGAGAGGCTTTGAGTCAGAATGATGCCCACTATTTCTCGATGCTAGATAACGTACAGGTTGTCAATATTTACGGACCTGCAGAATGCACCCCTTGCAGTACCGTTTCACTTATTACTGATGGAAACAAGTCTGAGCCTCCAATTGGCAGAGGTCGTGGATTACGAACGTGGATTGTCGACCAGGAGACAGGAAGCCGCCTGGTGCCTATCGGTACTGTTGGCGAACTATGGCTAGAAGGTCCATTAGTAGGCCATGGATATCTCAACGACCAGAACATTCAGACTTCAGCGGTATTCGTTGAAAATGCTACTTGGTTATTGCAAGGCTCAAGCAGTGTACCCGGAAGGCGTGGTCGTCTTTACAAAACAAGAGATTTAGTGCGATACGACGCAAATGGAGAACTTGTTTTTGTTGGACGAAAAGACTCTCAGGCTAAAATAAGAGGCCAGCGCGTGGAACTTGCAGAGGTTGAGCACCATGTCAAAGAGCTACTTCCAAGCAATGGCGATCTTCAGGTGATAGCTGAAGTTGTCTCACCTCGTAATTCGATTGGCCAAGTATTGCTTGCATATATATATCTTAAATCGGCCAGTCAAGAAGATGCAGATTTCACGAAAACATTAGCGGATTTAGCGAGCCGACTGGCTGATAGGATTCCATCCTACATGATTCCCGCTGCATTTGTGCCGCTTACTGCTATTCCTATGACAGCAACTGGGAAGACCGACAGAAAGGCGCTGCGTGAAATGGGCAATAGCCTAGCTATAGAAGATATAGCGGCCATGCACGTCTCACCACAGACAGAGGAGACAAAGACGCCACTTACTGCTGGGGAAAGACGTCTGCGACAACTATGGGCATCAGTATTGAATATTGATTCTGCTCTTATTGGTGCAAACACTAGCTTTCTTCGCATTGGCGACTCGATACAGGCTATGAGGCTTGTGGCAATGGCTAGAGAGCAGGGTATGCTTCTGACTGTTGCTGATATCTTTAAGCAGCCCCGATTATGTGACCAAGCCAAGCTGTTGAAGTGGAATAATAAAATTGAGGAGGAAGAGATAGCTCCATTTTCTCTTCTCAAGGATGGCATCACGGCTGAATTTGCTCAACAACAAGCAGCATCGCTCTGTGATGTTTTAAGCAGCCAGATTGAGGATGTGCTACCATGCACGCCGCTACAGGAAGGACTTTTGGCAATGACGCAGAAGCGGAGTGGCAACTACATTGCGCACATTGAGTTTATTCTCAAGCCTGACGTAAATCTAGAACGATTTATTCAAGCTTGTGAAGACGTTTTCACCGAAATGCCAATACTTCGAACACGAATAATCAACCTTCTTGGGCAGGGACTTGTTCAAACTATAGTCGACGAAACAATTCAATGGCACGATGAAAATAGCTCGGATACGTCCTCCTATTCATCAGCTTCAGATATTATGGGACTCGGTACCAGGCTTAGCCAATTTGGATTATCAAGAGGTGAATATGGGAATCTCTTTTCGTGGACCATACATCACGCACTATATGACAACTTCCTCGTTTCAATGGTACTGGATGCAATTGAAAAGGCGTATCGAGAGGAACAAAGAACGCAGTACGTTTCGTTCCGGCGATTTATCTCCCACATTCATGATATAGATGAATCAGCTGCTATTAATTACTGGAAAGGATACTTTGATGGATCCCAAGCAGCCATCTTTCCTCAGCTGCCTTTGCCAGGATATGCTCCTTCAACGGACAAAGTACTTTACGCAGCCATCAGTAATGTCAGATGGCCAAATACAGACGTGACGCCAGCTACCCTTATTCGAACTGCGTGGGCACTGTTGCAACGACTATACACGAGCTCTAATGATGTGGTATTTGGCTGCACAGCTACTGGTCGACAGGCTGCAATACCAGGCGCAGAGAATATTGCTGGTCCAACTGTAGCTACAGTACCAGTCCGGATTAACTTTCCAGAGGATTCAGACATAACTATCGAGGAGCTGCAAGCACAAATACAGCAACAGGGTATCGACTCGATACCTTTCGAGCAAATGGGCCTTCAAAATATTCGCAAAATAAACGAAGATGCAGAGCACAGCTGCGATTTCCAAACTTTACTCGTTGTTCAACCAGCAAGCTTGGATGGTCAAGCCAGTATTTTCGAATCTCTAGAGACTCCTCGAGCCCAGCATGAAATTGGCGTGTCATCCACCTATGCTCTGGAGGTTGTCTGTGACATCAATCCTCACGGACTGTCTGTGAAGTTCAATTATGATTCCAAGGTGATTAACAATGGAGAGATTGCAAGAATGCGAGACCAGTTTGAGCACATCCTCAGAGTCTTATGCGAGGAGGCTCAGCAAAACACGTTACTTCGAAACTTGAGCTGGATCCCACAGAGCGATCTTGAAACCGTCTGGAAGTGGAACGCGTCTGTGCCCCAAACAGTCAATGTCTGCATACACGATATTATCTCCAACGTGGCACAAAAACAGCCATATGCGCCGGCAATATGCGCTTGGGACGGTGAACTTACTTATATGGAATTGGAGTCATTAGCATACAGTCTCTCCCTCAGGTTGATGGCAATGGGCATTGGATCGAGTGTAATAGTACCTCTTTGTTTCGAAAAGTCAATGTGGACAGCAGTTGCTGCGTACGCGGTCTGGAAGACAGGCGCAGCTTGCTTCTTGGTAGATTCTAACCAGCCAGAAGACCGGCTTCAGTCAATCATACGACAGATACAACCAAAAGTGATACTTGCATCAGCTGCGAATAAAGCACTGGCATACCGACTCCAGGAAACTGCTGCTGGAATACAGCTGTTGGATGTCACAAGATTTTTTGACGACATCCTCAGCAACGGTCTCGCCACAAACGATCATCAGCTATCGCAACCGTTAACGAAAGCAAAACCAACTGATCTGCTCTACGTTGTATATACCTCGGGCAGCACAGGTATGCCAAAGGGAGCCACAGTGTCGCACCGGAATTTCGCCAGTGCAATACATCATCAGACGGAACAACTGGGCTTTAGCCCGACGAGCCGAGTGTTGGATTTTGCGTCTTATGCGTTCGACATGTCTTGGTCTTGTATACTGTTTGCTCTTTGCAATGGAGGCTGTCTTTGTGTAGGCTCCCAAGCAGAGATGCGAAACGATTTGGCAGGCTGCTTCCGACGATATCAGATTTCGCACGTCTCATTGACTCCTTCAGTTGCTCGGACTGTGGATCCAATGGCAATCTCAGGACTAGAGGTTCTACTATTAGCTGGTGAAGCAATGTCTCCATCTGATATCAGCCGCTTCAAGGGAATACACAAGCTATTGAATGCATATGGGCCCTCAGAGTGCTCTATTTGTGCGACAGCGGCCGATGTTAGCCAGGTCAGTTCAGGCTCTGCTGTTTCAATCGGCAAAGGTGTTGGGCAAAGAACTTGGGTGGTTGATCCCAGCAACGGCAACTATCTTGTACCACTTGGAGTCGAGGGAGAGTTATGGTTAGAGGGCCCTTTGGTTGGTCAAGGTTATCTCAATGACGAAGAACGCACTTCAGCTGCATTTGTTCGCGATCCGCCTTGGTTACTCCAGGGGATACCAGAATTGGGAATATCTGGCCGAAGAGGACGACTTTACAAAACAGGAGATATCGTACGCTATCATATGGACGGTACACTAACTTTTATTGGCCGTAAGGACTCACAAGCAAAGATTCACGGCCAGCGACTGGAACTTGGCGAGGTTGAGTATCATGTACAACAACTGCTTCCTCAAGACCAAGATGTGCGAATTGTTGCGGAGATTATAAACCCACGTGGAGGTAGCGCTGTACTAGCAATATTCATCAGCATGCCCGGGATTGATCAACCGCAAGCAAGAGCTGCCGAGCTGGCAAGCCAAATAAAACAGAGCCTGGCGAAAATAGTCCCGTCATACATGATCCCTTCGGCCTTTATACCAATTGCTACCATCCCTACGACAGTGACAGGTAAAATAGACCGCAAGGCACTTAAAACACTTGGCGGCGCCCTTACAACAGAAGAGCTGGCAGCGCTTGACCCGAAGAGGAGCCAACAACAGCGTCTGCCTGCCACAGCTGCGGAAAAGCAAATGCAGCACCTATGGGCGTCAATTTTAGATATCGATGCATCCGGCATATACCTCGATGACAGTTTCTATACAGTCGGCGGTGATTCTATCCAGGCAATGAGGCTAGTGGTTGCCGCGCGAGAACAGGGTCTGTCGCTTACTATTACAGACATCCTAACATCCTCGAGCCTATCCGACCTTATTCACTTGGAAAGCTCAGACGAAGAGGATGATCAAAGTCTTGTTGATGATACAGCTTTGTTGCCATTCTCTCTTCTTGGCCACGGCAGCTCACTTTCAATCAGTTCCCTTCTAGAAACTGTACCAAAGCTTTTGAGCCCCGATATTATATCATTCACCGATGTGTATCCTGTCACTACTGTTCAAGCCGACTTTATTGAAATGGCAATGCGCAAGAACCCTCTAAGCTGTGCGGCGATGTATTTTGACTTTTCCAGCGATATGACAGACGTGGAGCTGGTTACAGCGTGTTCCATACTCTGGGACAAATTCGATATTCTCCGCGCTATTTTTATTCAGTACGAGGGCGCTTTCTTCCACGTAATTTCGGATGCAATTGAAGTCCCTGTGTGCATTCATCCAATAGTGAGAGACCTCGAAAGTTCACAGCTTCATACAAGAATCCTCTCTCAGCCATTGCAACTCGGAAAACCATTTACCATGTTTCACATCCAGAGATCGGCTGATGGTCCCGTTCGACTGACAATAAGGATAGCGCACGCGCAATACGATGGAATGAGTCTTGGTCCGCTGTTAGCCAGTCTCTCTGCTCTCTTGTCGCATCAACTGCCACCGTCAGTTTCACAATTCTCACAATACATCAAGCATGTCCAATATCTAGAAGAGAAGTCGTTCTCCTTTTGGAAAGACTTTCTTCGAGAGTCTCAGCCTTTACGAATGCCCTCACCCCGCAACATGGAAAACTCCACCGGAAAGGCACTGCGGCTGAGCAGAACTATCCCAGAACCGGGAAGAATTGATCGCACGACTTCCGCCACTGTTTTCATCGCTGCGTGTGCACATGCTCTAGCTAAATTTACACATTCAGCAGATCTAGTGTTTGGACTCACTGTGTCGGGTCGCTCATCCCTCAGCGCGGCGATCAAAGATGTTATGGGGCCATGCTTGAACATAGTTCCCATTAGGACAAAGGTCCTACAAGAGACTTTGCTGAAAGATATCATCAACCAGGTTCAGAGCCAACGTCATCGCAGTGTCGCGTATGAAGCTGCAGGGTCTAAAAATCTTCTGCAGGATTGCACGGATTGGCCTCCAAGCTCACGACGATACAATTGTATTGTTCAGTTTCAGAATATTGATGAGAACCCTGCTCTTTTCTCCGGTCGCGGACCGCAGCTTAATATCGTTGCCAAGCCTGGACTGGTACAGACCAATGACATTTTCATCATCGCCAAGCCTACAAAAGATCAATGGTCTCTCGAGATATCCGGGTCCGATTCTTATGATCTGAAACAGCTAAGGGAGTTTCTTGACGGAGTTTGCACGTCACTATTGGAGATCTAGTTTAAAGAATCATTGTTAGTTATAGTAATGCCTTTTTTTGCTTAGGAGCATGACATGTGCGGAATTAGAATATTCTCGTCAAGTCCAGACGATAGCGTTAGAATAGGAAAGTCAACGATTTTACGTAGTGGAATAGCAATGTTAGATCTATGCAGCAATAATATAGAATACACTACAATGTATAAACCCATATTGTTTGGTGAACCGGCTTAAAAACTGCCACGTCCATAATATATAGCCGGGGCTTATATAGCCTGAGGGCATACAGCCGCGGCAAATGTCCATACAGCCTGGCGCATTACAGGCTAAGGATTAAGGCTAAGATGTATTTACATAGCTCCTCTAAGCAAAAGAAGCTTCAATTGAACAAGTTACAACGCAGAATGCTGCGGTATATAAATGGCATACATTAGTTTTTCTGTTGTGTTTTGTAGCTAAATCAATTAGAAGGCCCTACTTGCCGTTGTAAATTTCTAAACTTCAGCTTAGTACATACAATTTAGCTGTATATGTAGCTATCAAACGACACAGAGCTTAGCAGTGAAATGCCCTTACACCGCTAATCTACCAGAAGTTACTCAGTATATTCAACAATGTTAGGTCAATTATTCCAGCAGCTAATAAGTTGATTTTCATAGACCAACGCGACAGTAACAGATGATTACCATTTCCAACCATGTATAAATATAAATGATGTAACGAGCTTGGATATGCTGCAGCCGGAATATTATGCTATATATGAATTACCGCTCAGAGCCAGAACGCTCGGGAAATTAGAAAGCGGCGGTGTGCATACCCCTTAGTTTTCAATCCGTCTATATAAATTGCAAAGCAGCCTTTTGCTGTATTACCTGTCTTTCATGTTGGCAAGCCATAAACTCCAATATCCATCCTGAGTCGGGGTTGCAATTCAGCCTCAGTTACTTATTGAATATGAAGGCCTCTCTTTTTATCGGCTCCCTTATCGCGAGCTCTGCAGCCGCGTATAAGGCTACCACCACCGCAAGTAAACACTTTCCAAGCCATGTCAACGGCAACTAACTAGAGTCCAGCGCTACTATGACGGGCAGGAGGGCGCATGCGGCTGCGGCGGTGCGAATGGCGGCGCCGCTTTCTCCTGGCAGGTGAGATCTCGCGCTATCGGTCAACTACTCCGTAATAGTCCCTTGTATTTCTAATGCGCATCCCATCGGCAGCTTGGCATCGGCAGCGGAATTTACACAGCTGCCGGCTCCCAGGCTCTCTACGACACGGCTGGCGCTTCGTGGTGTGGCGCAGGCTGTGGTAAATGCTACAACTTGACATCGACGGGAGAGTCGGCTTGCTCTTCTTGCGGTACGGGTGGCGTTGCGGGCCAGAGCATCATTGTAATGGTCACAAACCTCTGTCCCAACAACGGAAACGCGCAGTGGTGCCCAACAGTCGGAGGCACCAACCAATACGGCTACAGCTACCACTTCGACATTATGGCACAGAACGAGGTATTTGGAGACAACGTGGTTGTTGATTTCGAGCCAGTCGCTTGCCCTGGCCAGGCCACATCTGATTGGGAACAATGCCTCTGTGTGGGAATGCAAGAGACAGACACCACGCCTGTGTTATCAGGCGGTTCGTCTCCGCCGCCCGGCAGCAGCTCAAGCAAGCCGCCAGCGTCAGCAACATCGTCAGCACCAACCGGCAGTGGGACACAAGTACTCTATGGCCAGTGTGGAGGCACCGGCTGGACAGGCCCTACAGCTTGCGCATCCCCAGCCACCTGTAAAGTGCTGAACCAGTACTACTCCCAGTGCCTTGACTGAGAAACACCGCATTAAACTGTGAGAATTGAACGGAAATTTGCATATATATATGACACTTGGTATATATTAGATGAACGAAGGCGATAAATATAAATAAGCATGGTGGAAAGTATGCTTAAAACAATGCTTGAGCTTATGTAACTCTTATTCAGCGCTCTTGTAAACCTTGTAATAGCGACGAGCCGACTCTGATTTATAATGCGCAAATCAAAATTCTAGTACACATTGCTACCCTCTTTCCATCCGGTTTGCCTTTTGATGGTAAGGCTCTGAAATATATATATTTCATCCAACACTTGGCAAGTGTAATTCTATCCATCCACAAGCAGCATTAAACACACTTAGAAGAATACAGCTTGTCTATCTTTACATCTCCCCTACAATGGCCAGTCATGATCCAGTTTCAGCTTCTACAACTGCCCAAACTATTGCAGTAAATGATGAGCACCGGTCGCTGTACATGTCCTATATTGGACACTGCAATGCGCACAACTTCAATGCAATGGAAGCGTTTTATACATCACCAATCAACATCAATGACAAACCCTGGTCTCCGTCTGAAGTCACAGCGCAGTTCAAGCCTCTAGTCGCCGCATTTCCGGACTGGCACTGGACTATCAGGCATCTGACTATCGAAAATGGCTTTATGGCACTCCATTTGAGTGTCACTGGCACTCATAAAGGCGAATTTCACGGGATCCAACCAACGGGACGCCGCGTGACCACGTCGCAGTTTACTCTTTATCGACTGAAGGATGGAAAATTCACCGACGTTTGGGACCTTATTGATATAAACTCAGTGGTGGATCAGATCAAACAAGTCGAGTCAGAATAAGCTCGTTGAGAGAAGCTAGGTGCTGTGTGTTCTGTACCTATGCTTAAATGAATCAGCTTCCATCCTGGGTACGGCGCTCACCAATGGTGCATCTAATTGACAACATCATGAACAGCTTTCACTCTCTTTTTCAACTCTTTTTCCAACTTTCAGGATCATAGAACTCAATTAACTGATATAATCTATATAATCTTTCCAAGTCGTGTAATGCTATGGATAGGGAAATTGGCCGTCTAGAAAAAGAGATTGGGCGTACATTACTCCCCTGCATCAAATGGCTGGTCTATTGTGTAAAGCCGTCATTATAGTAATATGCTATAGTATGGCCCTATTGTGGGGAGTTTTTATTGTAAGCCACGTTATAGTTGTCGACATAACCGCACTGTAAGTACGTTGGGTTGTATGGCTGATAATCCAAGATGCAGGCAGATGCGTCGTAACCTCTAGACTTGGCAGGATCAAAATGAAGGAAGAACCAGAATTGGCAGGTAGCATCTGCAGTACACAAATCTTCGCATTCTCGCACTCCCGCCTGGTAGTTATTTGTCGGGTCGTTGTTAACATTGGGATAGTTGTAGTATTCATTGTAAACGCAATCGTTGGAAGGAAGGGTGATTTGACTATAAGTGACCGTGTCATAGACGTATTGCGTAGCGATGGGCGGAGTGATTGTGATGGTTGTGACGTCTGCTACTGTTGTCGTAGTAGATCCAGTAACAGTGGTAGTTGAGTAAGCGGTAATAGTGGCAGTTGATGTCGACAGCATAGTAATTGTTTTGGGGATAGTGGTAGCCACTGTTGTTGCGAGGATGGAGGAAGTCTTCGTCACAGTAAGAGTGGTCGTAGCATGCGCAGTACTCGTTCTGGTCACAGTCACTGTAACTGGTGGCTTCAAAAAGCAGTCACAAGCTTGTATCGCTATGTCTTCGTGGATGACGGAAATCTCCCTGGGCAGCCCATAAAATACTTCGCCCAGGCAAGGATCCTGTTTGTTTCGCTTTTGGACATAGGCAGCGGTTGTGGTGGTGCTGGAATCAGCCACAGTATTAGCTAGTGTGCCTAAATTACAAGATCATATCTTAATCAGACATAGGCATGGCCACTCACATTGTGACTGTTTCCGCAGGAGCTGTGATTGTTTGTGTTATGGTATTGGTATCAGTCTCAGTGGACGTAGCAGTGGTAGTAATCACTGCAGACACTGTGGCCGTTGCAGTATCAACTTGAGCATTTGTCTTTGTCACCGACACGGTAACAAACGTAGTTCCTTGCTTAGCCGTTACGGTTGTCGGTTTTGTGCAGGTTGAGGTGACTGTCTTTGTCGTTATCTTCGTGGCAGTTTTGGTCCCGGGAAGTGGGCGGTGCAGTAGCTTTGCACAGATCTCATTGCTCACTGAGAAGTATTTGGAGAATGTCTTGACCACAGCGGCAACATCGCTCCTCGTACAACAGCCATTTGTCCGTTTCTCCACAGAGTCTGCTGGTGGTAGGCTCGACGCATCGGCAGTAAAACAGAGAGATTGTAGCGAGAGCAGGATGCTCAACATCAAGGCTTTACGCAGAGAATACATTTTGATAGGCACCAAACAGAAAAAAGTCGCAGATGAGTGAAGATAGGAGCTTGAGTAGCTGGTAGAAGTCAAGTCCCTTATAACATATCTCACTCTCCTGTGCCGGACTCAGGCAGACGAGTGATTTGCCTCCCTTACATTGATCGTCGTCCATGGTCCAGTTGGCAGACGCTAATAACTCAATAGCGCTGGAAGCTGAATGGCTTAAAGCTGGGAATTCCCAGCTAAAGGCGCTTAAAGCTTCAAATTTCCAGGTCGCCTGCAGACGGCAGATGTATTAGCGCTCCTACTAAGAGTAGTATTTAGCGCTAATGCTACACTAAAAGCACCTACACAAGCAATAATTTCCTTCTCTGTGCTGCGTGAGGATCGGAAGCTGTAGCTGGGGTTGGCTGGGGTTGGCTAGATCTTGGATCTAGAACCCTTGAGAGGCACCAGCACAGTCACCGCCAAGCACGCGTATCCATCTCACGAGAAATCGAATAAACATTTAAGATTGAAATATGCATATTAATTGCACGCAACTATGCTACAAGCGTAATAGTAAATGGAAACTTTTGCGTCGGTGATTCAACGTAGTGTAGGCAGTGAGGCGTATTCTTGGGTCCGCGAATTTTTCTCACCGAATGTAAGCTTATTCAGCTGTGGGCGTGATTGCACGCAAAAGCTTCTCCAAAAATCGCACAATGTTCGAGTTGAACGATCACTTTCGCTATGAAAAGGCATATCTAAATCTCGGACAGCTTTGTTGGTCTGGGATTCGACGAAAATCGGCGGGCAGCCGGTGAGTAGTATTAGTGTCGAAAATCTCAAAGCAGCAGCGAATGAAGAAATTTCCTTCGAACCACAAGTTGCGACTGGTTCAAATGTATGATGTCAGAAGAATAACAAACGCGACACAAGTGATCTACGACCATCGCTAGTAAAGTTGCGGTATTTTTGTGATGAATTTGGCGTAAGGTCTTCAATTCTAGCACATAACCTGTAATTCACCCTGATCTGATCGTATAATCCCGAAACTTTGGCTACCTGTGTCTTAATGAAGTATGATGCATAGAATTTTGAAGAATTATTTCTAGATGCCAGATTATACGCAGATGAGCTTAGGAATATTAAGAGCCTGCATGAAGTATATAGCTTGAGAATCAGAGTAAAGAACAAGATATTAAAGGGCATGACGCTATGACGAAAAACGCTGAAAGACATCAAATGTCCCTTTGCGTCAGTGTTGTAGTAGTTTAAAATATGCATAGGTAATTATAGCATAGGAATACTCTCAAAATTGAAAATTAATTTCTCCATTCATATTAAATGTATGAATCCGTATACTTCTTATAGGTGACCAAATTGCCGTAAATCAACAACCTCCCCTAACGCCTTAATTATACAACTTCGTATGGAGTTGCGAGCCGCAATGTATTACTTTACCTCGGCGTATTTGTCCAGAGCATCATGCAGCTGTCCAAATACACCGCCGTGCCAGCGCCGCACCTCTTCCCACTCTTGCATGGGCAAAGTCAATTGAGCCATTCTCAACCAGGCACCAACGATCAAATCTGCGTAGCTGGCCTGCTGTCCTAACAGAAAGGGGCCGTCGACATTCTCAAGGAACAGTTTGGCCAAACCACCCAGCGCATTCTCAAATGACTCGATGAGCTTCTGGCGCGCTTCTCCGGTCAAGATAAAGTCCTCCCAGCAGCTGACGCCAGCACGACGGACGAATTCGGCCTTGGTCTGCTCAAATGTAGCTGGATCATACGGCATACCTTCGACCATTAGCTGGACGTGAGCGCTAAATGCTGCGTCAACATTTGTGTTGAACCGAAGGTACTCGGGAAAGCCTCCATCCTCGCGCTTCGACAGTGGGATAGGGATTTCGTAAGTCGGCACAAAGGTGTAATCAAGAGTCTGAGCAGGGAATAAGTCGCCGCCGCCCGAGCCAGGGTATGTGCGCTGGAGATAGAGGGCGATATCGAATGAGTCCCCGACTGTGGCATTCGTCGCAGGATCATGAATCACGGGAAGAGTATAGAAGTCGGTGCCGTCGGCAAACTTGCGAGAAGCGGGTTGACCGAGCTTCTGGCGCACTTTCGAGATGTCAGGCATAGCGACCCACGATGTCGAATAATGGACGCCCTTGAAATTGAGCGCCAATCGGGTTTTCCATGGGTTTGGTGAACAGCATGACTCCTCTACGGGAGGCTTGTGAGCGATATCGTAGAAGGTAATGGAAGCCATTGCGTTATAGCTATCGCAATATATCTTTGGCGGAGGAGTGTGCGGAGAGATGATGCGAGAGTTTCTAGGGCGATGCAATTAAATGATTGTCAAGTGATACAATCAACAAGAACACGAGTACCGCAAAACAAACTTACTTCTTTAATGTCTATGAGAAGCTTTTACGCGGTACATTTATATGCCGGGCCGAGAGGCCGAGAGGGCGACCTAAATGTCCAAGTGCTCGGCTCATCGGTGGCACTAGCAAGAAACCTAGCTGAGGATCGCTGGAGGATCGCTGGAGGATCGCTGGAGGATCGCTGGAGGATCGCTGGAGGATTGTCGGAGAGCAGCATCTACCCCACCGAGGGAACTCACAGGTACTACAGATGCTGATGTTTCTGTTGCTACGATGAAGTTCCTGTACATGCACCATCTAGATGATGTGTCATTCAAGATATGCCGGCGTTCCTACATTACTAGCTGGCGCCCAATCTCCGACGCCACAGCGAGGCTTCAGCAGTCCTGTGCCTCGCCATTCCTGCTGTACTGTAGCAAATTTGGTGGCCGAGCCCCTGATAAGATTCCCAGATCCATCGGTAAGACATCAAGGTCAATGACTCACCAAGGGGCCAGCGGAGATCAGAATCAATACGTATATTTTCGCCAAAACGTTCAATCTCATTACGAGGCGCAGACAAGTCAATGCTCTTGAATTAATTTTATTAATATGGTTTCACCTACTGCCGCTTCCATCTACTAAGTGAGTCTGATGTACAGCTAAGACTCATGATGCCGCACACTTGCCGTTGCTGCAAACGAAGTCATCCGAACAGTCATCATCAGATCCGCAGGAAGCCCCGATGCAGTGACCCTCCCAGGAGCAGGTGCCAGAGCTGCCACCGCCTGAACCTCCACCAGAGCCGCCGCCGGTCGCGGTTCCAAGGCTCTGGACGAGCGAATCGCCCAATGACTTGATACTGGCTTCAAATTGTGAGACATTGCTCGCTTTCCAGTTGGCGCCGTTCTTGCCAGGCACGGCCTCGTCGCCAACGAATCCAATGTAAAGCACGTCCTTGGGGCCGTGTCCACGGTCGCCATTCAGGCCATCGTTGGGGAAGCACAGCTGTGCAAGTGAAATGGCTGCTTCGCCTGTAGTCGGTTCTGTGTTGGTATCACCCCAAATACCGTACCACTAGAAGCGGAGAAAAAGAAATTGTAAGCATGTGCTGGATTGGAACTATTGTTCACGCGTAGAAGATTAAAGAAATTTACAAGGCATAACTCACCAGTTGATTGTTGCAAACAACAGCCATCACACTCAGCGGCTGCATACCATATTGCTCGGGATTGAAGAAAGGCGGCTCATTGAAAACAACATATGGATGAATGTTGGCATTCAAATCGTCAATGCCATAGGACTGCACGGTGTCCTTGAACGCCGTCTCGCCATATCCAGTAGGATCATTTGAGCAGTCGCCAGCCTTATCGTCAGAACCGTCGCAATCGACGTCCATGTTGTCATAGTTTCCATTGCTTCCTTTCAAGAAGATGGCATTTGGAATGTCTCCACAGAACACAGATCCTGAAGAGGAGGTTCCTGAGAGGGGAGTGGCGCAAGTTCCTGCCTGTTGGAGTCAGCTACCTGTTAGTGGTGGTCTAGATTTAGAATTTGGGCAATGAGCTGACTTTGTGAGCATTGTAGATTGCTTGAAGGTTGGCAGGAATTGTATAGGCCAAAGAGCCAGTACCAGCCGTGGCAGCAGCGAGGAAGATTGAAGAGCGCATGGTGGCTGTGTTTGTGATTACGCTGTAAGAAGTGTATGACAAACGGGCGATGCAGACTGCGATGAGCAGCTCTGGGAGAGAGCTGTCTCCTATTATACGAAATGATTATCTATGGAAAATACGAGACTGCAAGGTAAGGAGTTATTGTTAAACTCCGGTTGGACTTACAAACAGTAGCACCTATTGTTGACCCCCACAACTCTATATTACACACTAAAATTAAGCTTGAATAGGAAGGCTGCTTCTCCAAATCAATTTGGAAATTCTGAAATCGCCTATCTGCGTAAATATTGGCTATACGAGAAAGGAAGGCCTCGATAACTTGAGAAATGATGTGCTGGTACATTCCCAAACCAGCGTTCCATGAGTATTTTTCGAAGAAGCGGTCTGGTTAGGGTTCGTATCGCCTGCGGCAGCTACTATAATCTATCTCATCTTTTGAAGAGCCTATATGAGATTAACTCACGTTGGTAAGCTCTAGATCCTACGCACCACATATTTTCCTCCAATGGGACTAACCCAGAAATGCCAAGGCAATTGGTAGTACCATTTAGCTCGAAGCAGTAATTATTTACTGCAAAGGGACAAGAAGAGGGAATGCCACATTAATCCAGTGCGCCGATAGAGCTGAAAGCTATTTTTCATATAGTAGCTCAAATATGTCTAACAAGCGATAATGCTTATAAATGCTTACAACTTCTTGTCCCTAAAACGGGGTAGGACGTCGCTGCATACCCTATACAGAGCATCAAAAGTCATATACAGTTGCGGCTCAAGTGAAATTTACATTATTTTCTATGTGCATCTGCTGGTACCGATTCGGTGCTGCCTTTACAAGTAAATGCACCTACGTAGTAAATGCTGAGGATATCTATGCGTTGCATATGACCCAAACCTTTAACAACATGAAGACTAGTGTAGGTCATGTTCTCTATTAAACAAGTAATCGTTGTTTATTTCTACTTCTGTGGTAGGCATGGGGATAGGAAAATTGGGGGGGGGGGGGGGGAAACCTAATACTGAGAGGCTCGCAGAGTAAGAATTCCCTGTATTTAATACATACGAGAGCAATAGTCAATCGGCAAGTGGGCATACAATATGTCTTAGATATTAAACATAGAATGCATGGAGCTTCTAGTCGCTTTATGGCCCTCGCTTTGACTCGGAGCAACAAGTGGATAGCGAACAGAAATCTCGTATTACAGCTCATAGAGTCCAGTGCGATATAGTGGGAGCAGACGTACTGTAGCTTACGTGCTAGACGATATCTCAGCGGGGCCTTAGAGTACATAGTTTAGGTCTGTCTGTGCTCAAATGCCAGCGACGCAAAATGTTCTGCACGATTTACATATGCTATTTTAATTGCGCTGCATCAAGACATGGCAAAAAAAAAGGGTTTTGTCTGCTGCTGCTACTGCTGCCAGACTTAAAAACGACGAATCATATGATATGAACCTTCATTCTCCGACGGCGTTGAAAGACACGATTATCTAGGCAGGTCAACTTGAAATCAACCAGAAAGAAAAGGGCGAAGAGAGATGTTAAGGTGTATTTTAAGCAAAAAAATAGATTCTATCGTCATCAAATTACTAAAATAGCTTCTTTATTACCTACCTACCTATACGAGTAAGAGCTCACTGAATGTCAACAACTGAATGGCGCTTGTACCTGAAAATCCCTTATTTAGACACAACGAGCGCTACTCAGGGCACACCGTTTACCTTAACCGCACAAGTGCTGTCGGGGGTACCGACAGGGCCGTTCGTCGTTCTGGAGCGGTCCTTGCTCTGCCGGCGTCTCCGCAATCGTCTTGGCGGTAACCAGTGCTTCCTAGATAGGTAGGTCCCTGCAGGCGCGAACCATCAATGGTATTGCTGATTAGTTTCAGTGACTTTGTCGTGTAAGCGCGTTTCAGCCTCAGTCATGGCCTGTGCAGCCCACGTTGTAAAGGTATTCATGCCAATATTATTGCTGCGCGTGCCGCCAGGGCTTTCAGAGTACGGCAAAGAAAACATATGCATTTACGGTATTCATAGCTTTTGATCCACGCTCGATACTGAATTATTGGAGTTTCAGATAGACGGCTCGTCGTTAAGATATACCGAGTGCCGAAATCTTCCGTGGCTCTGTCGGTGGAGTCTAATTTCTCCGTAGCTAGGGCACAAAATATTTCTGACCAAGGAGATGAAAGGGCTCTGTCCAAAGAGGAAGGCAGAGTTTCTTATAATTACTTTTTGCTTACACTCGTCTGTATCCATGTTGATTTAGCGTTCTAAAACTTTCAGCGTCTGTTGAGATTTGCCAAGAAGGGCAGGACAATCGTGTGTATAAGCTTATGTCCAATAAATCTTTTCACACTATTAGATTCTCCGTGAACATGCAAATGATACTCGTACGGTCTTTCGGGCCGTTTCTCCGTATAAGTCGTATTATTTCACGATAGTATAATGGGATCGTAAATGCAAAATACTATATAAGTATCTCAGTGTCCCTGATGTGATTGTGTTGATATTCAGCAGCAACAGTCTCAAGAGAAACAAGCCAGCTCTTATCAAACTCTCTATCCAAGCTTCTTGTATTCAGCCATCCGACTCATTCAAAATGAAGGGACAAATTACCGCTCTCGGCCTTTTCGCCCAATTGGCCGCCTCCTCTGTCATCTACAGCGGCAATGGATTTGGAACATACTACTACGATGTTCAGCAGCCTGAGTCTTGCGGCCAGGATCTCTCAGTCGCGAACACGGGCAACGTCGAATGCAGCCAGTTCATCGCCCTGAACTTGAACGAGATCAACAGCAACAACCTCGTTGCCATGAACCACAGTCTGATTGCCAGCAACTTGGCCCAGTACTGCGGCAGACAAGTTGTCGTCAGCGTCAACGGAGTGGCATCAAGCACCCCATTCTTCATTGGTGATGGCTGTGAGCGATGCGGCACTGGATCGTCTACTGGTCCTTGGAACCCCAACGGAGCTCCCGGTCTGGATTTCAGCTTCTCTGCTCTCTCCGCCTTGAACGGACAGGCATGCAACCAGGGCCACATCGACATCAGCTGGCAAGTCCTGGACACCACTCTCTACAACTTCGACTCCAACGCCCCCGGCCAGCCTGAGGGACCCGTCAGCGGCGGTGGTAGCCCTGGAAACGGCAACCCTGGAAATGGCGGCGGCCAAAGCTGCTCTTGGGCAGGCCACTGCCTGGGCGCCAGCTGCAACACGGAAGATGACTGCTCTGACGCTCTTGTCTGCACCAACGGCAAGTGCAGCAACTAAGAGAGTTTACGAACTCGCGACAGCTTTGTACATATCCCTTTCTACATGTATATAGATTGGTCACTCATGTCTATGGATATTGCTGGACAACATCGCAATGCGGGTTGTCCATGATGACACTGTAAATGACTTTGCAAGTATATAGTTTTCGAAAATATATTGTATATATCACCTATACTTTTTGATACAATCTTTTGGTTGATGATATGTCTGTTTCTGGTAGAACTGCCATATATCTCTGCATACCTGGGTCATGCCAATCTGATTGTCGTAGAATAGTTACCCGCAGACGGAAATAGTATATTACACGCTAATTAGTTCATAAGGTGGCAACCTGGCCGAATAGTCATGGATATAGTATAAAGTGCTTGTAAGTCGGAAGTAGGCGCATTGCATTTTTTAATTCCCCTCAGAAGGATCGACGTCGTACTCGACGTCCGTTCGGATAATATACTTGGCACCCTTGGTGACGCTTGAGCCTTCATGCAGTAGTGCTCCGTTCGTTTCTCCATGTGGGAATATTGCTACGCCGCCCATGACCGGGCGCACTCGATAGGCGTTGAGTTTTCCTTCTGACGGTGCTGGGACAAAGAACGTTGTTTGGCCTCCTTCAAATTCATCATTGAGGTATAACAGGAAGGTAAATAACGAGCTTTGCTTTTTTCCAGCGGGAGAGTCGTCATATACATATGTATCGTCTGGGCGTATACCGGACGGCGGCCATGCTCCGTCGATGTGGCATCGATATTCTGCACCAGGGACGTATCGGTACACACGGAAACGTCGATTAATGCCACGAGCCAAGCGACCGTTGACAGATTTGGGCACAAAGGGTGACATGCGCGCCCAAAGCCTGTCATGGAACGATGTGTCGACGATCCAGTAGAAGTTGTGCGCCAAAACGCTCGTATCACCGCCCTCACGCACGGGAATGTCAGGAAGAAAACCGACAGTCTCTCCAATGGCAATAATAGCCTTGCATTCCTCCGGTGAAAGAACGTTCGTCGCGAGACTGAGATTGGCCACGTTTGGGTGTTTATGAAGTTCAATTTGAGGAGATTCTGATGATAGCAGCACGGTATCGGGCTGAGTGGTATAGAGGATTGCTGGGTGATAATTGGGAGGATTGCGGAGGGGGCCAGGGGTGGTTTCAATGACGCGCAGATCAGAAGCCGCTGTGCTGGGTGCTGATGAAAGAATAGACTTGTCTAGGACGGAGTCGTAGATGTGATGTGTTGTGGTAGACGATCGCAGATCCCATGTTGTTTGGAAAGCGATTCGAGAAGACAGTCCAGGTAACCGCTTCCCCAACTCCATGTTCTCATCCACTGGGCAGCTAACGCGTAGTACGGCATCCAGTACGCTGAGAAGCTCATCATCTTTTGCCAAACGTTCAGCGTCATTGACATTTGTTTGCCTTGGCTGCGTTACAACGTCAAGATCTCGCACCCAGCGACATAATGCACCGAGCTTCGGTTCCTCGCCTCTGAGACGCATCTCGGCGAGCAAGATTTTTGCCTCGAGGTATTTTTCATCAGCAAGTGCAGCAGACACCTTTGCTGTGAGATTTGCAGCCTCCGCTATGAAATGTTTAGTTGCACCACCATGTGAGATATCGACAGTGTGACATACTGGTAGCATTGACGCCTGTCGTGCATGACTGGCGAAAGTCATACACTGCTGTTCGAAGATTTCTGCACAGCTTGGACTTTGTTAAGCTTGGATATTGCGCTAGCGTGGTGAGAGTGTCAACTGTCACTTCGAGCTCTTCATCCGAGATGACCGACTGCAAACGCTTGATCTCGAATGGCTCATCAGCGGGGATTGGGTTGACGACCAGCGCCGTCTTCGTGACTTTGGCGTGCTTTTGGGGAGTGCCTCCCTGAGCATTGCGCTTGCGTTTCGCTGACTTGGATTGTGCCATGGTTGTGGGTATATTTGTGCAATGGACTTGGGTAGCATACGATACTGACGACCCTGCTCTTCCTGAATGCGGAGAGAATTTTTACTGAGCGTGAAGCCGAGCTGGCCGCTGGCGGAATAACTAAAATCCGACAGTTCTAAATTCGTGTCTCCTCGCGCAGCATTACCTCTACAGGTATACGATCTGCGAAAAGAAACCAATAGTTCATCTACATTATTAATCACGACAAGTCCGGGGAGTTCATTGAAGCTTAGCTGGTATAGCTTTTGGAAAACATTCTTGGGGGATTCAATCAGACCGCCTGATACACGACAGGTGAACCGTTTTTGTATAAGCGACCCGGGATATTGGGTCTCGGCAGCTAGCAGTAGTGGCGGCACTAGATACACGTATGTAACTGCCGTAATGCTTGGCGATGCTAGCTCGCATGCTACGGGGAATTTGTTCAGCTGAAGGTTGTCAACGTGATTACTCTGTCATTTGATTTATATAAAACGCAACTGAGTAGTGTTATAATCAAGGTTTGTTCTATTTAGAAAAAAAAAGTTATACTTTAATAGCCTACTAGACTCTCTTGAAATCCCGCCCCCCTCTCCTCCCCCTTGTTAACGCAGATATAAGCCTTCTTACTATAGCTAAGAAGGCTTAAAGTAAAGTCGTATAATAACAACGCCAAGCGATTGCTCAATTAGACCCTTGCCATCCTATGGGATCCTCCCCTCTTAATGCGCGCCACTTGTTTGTTGACCAGAGCAGCTCTTGACAGCTATCGCGGATCAGCCACCCCCATTTTTGTATAAATCCGTCTTCCATCTCCCACGATTCCACAGACCAAGGATCGCCCCAAACAACCAGACCCGTCCGCTGAGTAGCAGGCCAGAAACATTGCTGAGAAGCATATGACAAACCACCCTTTCTCAAAGTTTTGTTTCCAATTGATCCAAGTATGTCAACATATAACTCACATGAGTCGAAAACGCCCTGTTTGCGAATAAATATATCTCTTAGAGTAGGTAGAGGGACCAAGTCTATCCATGGGAAGTGACGAGTGCAAAGTTGTAGTGCCGTAGGTTCGAGCTGAAGAGGAACCTCGGCGGGCAGTGGGCGCAAACAGATTATCCCTGAATTCTCTTCTTCTAGATTTGTGCTACAGGTAAATATGCTCTTCGAGCGAAGAATTTGCATGTTCATTAAGAGGGCGCGATATACGTTGAATTGGACAAGATGGATTAGGTGATCCACCGACAGCGGAAATGTAAAGTTTTCATCGTTTCGTCTAGGAATGGTAATTGTGACGTCTTTTTCCAAAGAAGCGATTTCCCGACTTTGAGTTGTCCACTCAAGGGGGCTTATAGATATTCGATATGATAGCAGCGGGGCTGTTTGGTGACCTTGCTGAACGTCGGCAATCTTGGACCGTAAAAGCGTTAATTTATCTGGTGCTTGGCGGCGTCCTGGTGACATAAGTTAATTTCTTGGGCTGCTCCCCTAAAGCCATGGTATAAACAACTTACTCCGTGCTCTTTGGTTTAGCTTATTTTGCAACTTTCTTCGAGTAACTGGATCGGTAACGCCAGTCCAATCGTCCTCTTGGTTGACAATCTAATTATAGCCTGAGCATGAATCCATGAGAGCTTGTAATGATCATTTTCACCTCGGCAAGATATCCATCACTTCTGGCGCTCGAATAGGGCATAGGACGCTCCATTTGAATATGCAGGGCCATAGTCAAGAAAGCTGGTATAGCCAATGAAACGGA
This sequence comes from Trichoderma koningiopsis, assembly GCA_022985005.1. Taxonomy (NCBI): domain Eukaryota; kingdom Fungi; phylum Ascomycota; class Sordariomycetes; order Hypocreales; family Hypocreaceae; genus Trichoderma; species Trichoderma koningiopsis. Next base: position 173,376 of record JAJPEM010000002.1, read on the forward strand.
TGCTTCGGATAGCGTGGGTACCTTTTAATTAGGCAGATCAAAATGATACTTAGCGGAATGATACAATCAGAGCGACAGATCCTGTTAGAATATCGAATGCAAAAGAAAATTCGCCATGGTTTAGAACCGTTTAGAGAGCGACCAGTTTAATAACGGAGTGTTTCAACTCTACGCGTAGCTTCATCACTGAAAGCGAGGAACACACAGAGATCCACTCAAGGCTCCATCATTTGGAAATGATTGGTCTGAATATAGGATTCATTCTGCGAGTTGCTGACGAGCTAAGCCTGAAGGAGATGCCACTGCCAGCTTTAGCAGTCATCGCAGCGTTCAGATGTATAACTACTCGTCGATGTTATTATATCTTGTCTCAATATAAGTAGCCATGGCACTGGCAGCCTACTCTGCAGATTTATTTTATTTTTTCAGTGATCTCTCTCTACATACAGAACTGCCACCAAAGTCAAAAAGCGATAAATATGGCTAATAAGACCGTCCTTGTGACTGGCTGCAGTGCGGGCGGTATAGGTTACGCACTAGCAGAACAGTTCCAGAAATGCGGCCTGACAGTCTTTGCTACTGCTCGGAATGTCTCAAAGGTGGACGGTCTCAAGAACCTTCCGAACACAATCCTGATTCCTCTCGATGTGACTTCGCCCTCTGACATTGACACCGCAGTTGCAACGGTGAAAGCTTACACCGGAGGAAAGCTGGACTACCTCGTCAACAATTCTGGCCAGTCTCTCCACATGCCTACGTTGGATCAAGATATAGAAAGCGCCAAGGGCATGTTTGAGGTCAACTTTTGGGGTGTCTTTCGCATGATCAAAGCATTCGCTCCGCTTCTCATGGAAGCCAAGGGAACGGTGGTAAATATTGGGTCCATCAATGGATATCTTCACCCTCCTTTTTCTGGTGAGACACATGGAGCCCTATACCAATGTCCGCGTGATTCACTGACAATGTTCAACAGGAGTTTATAGTGCATCCAAGGCCGCCGGCCATAGTCTAATGGAAACCCTGCATTTCGAACTAAGCCCACTTCAAATACGGGTACTCAACGTGGTCACTGGCAGTATTAGAACCAACATAAGCAAGAACATTCCCAAGATCAAACTCCCACAGGACTCCCTTTATCTGCCAGTCGAAGGATACATTGAGAAAATGAACCAGGGTGTAGCTCACCCGAACCAGACAGATCCTCGCGTTTATGCAGAACACACCGTTCAAGACATCCTTGGTGGTGCTACTGGTAATACCTGGCGAGGAGCCAACTCATCTACCACGCGTTATCTCGGCTCTATTTTGCCTACATTCATCAAAGTATGTTACCCAAGTTCAAGCGCTTAGTTACCTTATAACATAGTACGTGTACTTACGACTATAGGACTTCATCTTGACAAATGGAACAAATCTGGACCACGTAGGGCACTAGATCGTTATTATCAACATGCTTTCAAATTTTGCATTTTCTTCAGGCCAGAGTAATAACTTTATAGCCGCCTTAAATAGACATGCACATTACTTCCTTGACTCTGTTTTAACCTTAAGTTTATGTAGCATTCTATCACGTTTCTTCACAAGATAAGGCTCATGAGAGAAATAATTATTGCAAATAACAAAAGATTGTGTGTTGATTCAGTGGTACCGTACCACGTATCTCGGCTAATCGGCTGCCGACCACGCGACAGTGCCAAAAGTGCCAAAAGCGCTTATTCTGTTGGCACTAGCTAAAGTCCGATTGCATGGATCAACGCCTAGTCTAGCGAATAAGAGCGAATGAAATGTGGGCAATCGGAGTTTGGGTGCCGGGAGGAATTAGAAAGTTCCTCTGGCAATTCGCTCGCAATGAACAATATCGGGCTCCTACCTCTTCAGGAAATGATTCTACGCCAAAGACGGCGATGCTGCCTCAAAGATGGCGCGGGGTGCGATAAGCTAGCAGCTTAGTCGGAACTTTTGCTACTCCGCCATCCTGCATCAGAAGACTTGCAGTTACGATTAATACGAATTCTGGGAATAGATATACAAGATCTATATAATTCTGGTGTTGCCAAGACAAGCACAATGGACTCGTCCTGTGATTTCTCTGAGAGGCTGGCGAGGAGCAAACCATCAACATGGCCGACCAGCAAGACTCTATCCATGCTCACGTAGCAGCGGATGATAAGGCTGTAGGGGGAGGAGAAAAGCATCATGAGATCGCTTCGGAAAATCCAGCTTCCAACGCTGAATTCAGTGAAAAGAAGTCTGGAATGGATACAGAGGTTGAGAGAGCAATCAGCTATGCCGATGATGACAATATCGACGGCTACGATGTCAGAAAGGAAAATCGATATGGCGAGGTCACGGTAATTGACAACGCCAAAGATCTGGTTACGCACGTTCTTCATGTGGACGATAATCCAAATGACTCTCCATGGACCTTTCGTGCAATCACTATTGGTAAGTTCAAGTATTATTACGATATCTCATATACTTTTATTGACGCCTTTTTTTCTCACAGGTCTCATTCTGTGCATCTTCGCATCCGTGTTACAGGAAATCTTCTATTTCAAGCCCCAGGTCATCTATGTGTCAGTAGTCTTTCTGACAGTGATCGCTTACATCCTGGCTACACCATTTACTTTCATCCCTCGTCCGACTGGCGATGGCATCGTAGCCCGAGTATGTCGCTTTCTCAACCCGGCCGACTTCAATTCCAAAGAGCACGCATTCATGGTGATCATGGGCTCTGCTGGCTCAACATCTGCAGTCGCTACGCAGATTATCGCCGCACAGCGACTTTATTACGGGTCAAACCCAAACCAAGGTGCTGCCATCTTTCTCGTTATTGCCTCACAGTTCCTTTCATACGGCATCGCGGGTCTGCTTCGTACCGTCCTGGTCCAGCCAGCCAAGATGCTGTGGCCAATCAATATTCCCGTCAACACCCTGTTAGAGACACTGCACCGCGACAAAGTTGAGACCAAGCAACGCCTCAAATATTTCAGCATCTTCTTTAGCGGTGCCTTTTTCTGGGAGATCATTCCACTGTGGATCGCACCCATTTTCCAAGGCATTTCTATTCCTTGCTTGGCTCATCAAGACAGCCTTGTGTTTACCAACCTCTTTGGCGGAGCGCAGAATAACGAAGGTCTTGGTTTCCTCGGACTTTGCTTCGATTGGAACTACATTGCTGGACTGAACTCGCCTCTGTGGTACCCGCTCTACACACTCGTCAACGCTTTTTCTGGATATTTGATCTGCATCATGTTATTCATGGGTATTTACTACGGCAACGTGTGGCGGTCTATGGACTTCCCATTTTTGTCCCAGCTGCTATACGATGGGTCGTCCAACTCAACTAGCTTTGTCGAGTACAATCTCACGGCTGTTCTCAACCACGACAACACAATCAATGACACGCTTGTTGCCAATCAGGGATACCCCTTCTTGTCTGGCACATATGTGATCTATCTCGTCACAACCAACCTTGGCATCACTGCTGCTATCGTTCATATGCTGCTTTGGAATTACAGCGACATCAAAGAAGGATGGGCGTTCTTGCGGCCGTCTAAATTGCGAAAACTCCTTAATGCTGAAACTTATATGTTCTGGCGGAGGAGTACCGCCGAGTACGAAGAGACTCGGCGACAGCGGGCAATCGCCAATGATGAAGTGGATCCGCACTACAAGTTGATGATGCAGAACGGATATGCTGAGGTTCCGAACTGGTGGTATGGAATCGTCCTCGTGCTATCATTCGTCATCGGCATTGCAACCCTGTACTCGATCAAGTCAACACTCCCTTGGTGGGCTTTCATCGTTTCAAACATATTTGCCGCACTCTTCATTCTCTTCTTTGGCGCGCAGATGGGCCTCACGGGATTCCAGTTCAACCAGCAGCCCGTCATTCAGATGTTGGGCGGCTATCTGTTGCCCGGAAAGCCCCTGGCCAATATGTATTTCACTGTGTTTGGATTCAACGGCATCCAACAAGGTCAGTGGCTGCTGCGTGATCTGAAACTGGCCCAGCTGGCGCATTTACCACCCAAAGCAACCTTCACCGCTCAGATGCTGGGCACAATTATCGGAGCCATCATGGACTACGTGATGATGGTCAGCATTGTGGACAACCAGACAGAGACTCTGCTGTCAATTGACGGCACCAACATTTGGTCTGGCCAAAACGTGCAAGGCTATAATACGCTGGCGGTGGCCTGGTCTCTCGCTAAGAACATGTTTTCGGTGGGCAGCCAATACGAATGGGTCACCTTGGCGTATTTGGTCGGATTCGCAGCGCCTATTCCCTTCTGGTTGGCTTGGAAGCTCACAAAATGGGAGTTTTTCCGCGACATCAATACTTCGATCATCATTTGGTACTGTGGTGTGCTTTGCGTCGGCGTCAACTCATCACTCATGATGTTTTTCGGTCTTGGAATATTTGCCCAGTTCTACCTCCGCCGCTTCCATCCTGGTCTCTTCATTAAATACAACTACCTGATCTCTGCTGCCCTGGATGGTGGTACGCAAGTGATGGTCTTCATCCTCAGCTTCGCCGTTTTGGGTGCCAGCGGAACGCAACACAACTTCCCCACATATGCGCTTAATAATGGTGGAACAAATAATAACAAGAACATTGACTACTGCATGTTCAACGCCGCCGATGGCGCTTAATTCTGCGGTAATATGGAGCTTGAAGAGCCGCGTATGTAGTGATTAGCGAGATCTTTTAGATGGATCCGGTAGTGCGACAGAGTAATTAATTTCGTTGCTTCGAAGTAACAAAGATAACAAACAATGGCATGACGTGATGCTTGGTGCTTTGATCTTCTGGTGCATTTAGTAAATGATATCGCGAGTGGTAGCTCCAATTACATGTGAAGGGTAGAAATTTAAAATGACGAAGATGGTAGCCAAAGTAGTGACTCTCCAGTAGCAAATAAGGGTATAAAGAAGTTGAGATACGGGCTGGAGAAAAAGTTTAATAACCTGATTCATGTTACAATGCAATATAGCAGAAACGTCGCTCTATAGCTTTATAATAGTCTACTCTGTTAAAGCTTTATCGAAAACCTCTTGCGCTTTCTCGTATTTTTTCCCATTCATCCAAAATCCGGTGATCAGCGGCTCCCGCATTTGAATGCTTCCATTATCATCTTCCTTACCCAATTGGCCGACCCACGTCCAGTACAGCTTGTCCTTCCAACCATTCTCATACCAGCTATTCAAATCTCCCTGAGGATCATGGTTTAGCGTTGGCAGTACCGGCTTTCCGTTTTCCTCAGCCAGTAGACTAATATCATGACATAACGCAATAAACACATTTTCGGCTTCATCAAAAGCCTCTTTTATAGTACTCGCAGTTCTTTGGCCAAGTTTTGGGTCTGAAAAGGTGGATAGCTGCCCGGCAGCGATGCCGTACCATGGGTTTATGCAAACCCCTTCGGCCAATTCACCCGCAACATGCGGAGAGTGCCGATATTTCGGATGGCGTCTTAACAGCGACTCCGAATTTTCGACATCCGAAACTCCAATAGTAGAACTTGGAAGATGAGGGCGCGGAAACGGGTGTGAAACATTTGGCCTCAGGACGCCGCAAAAGTGACAAGCATCTCCAGCTAGAAGGACAAAGGTATCCCTTCCATGTCCAGCTTTTGAGCTTGTGGTCCTAGCGAGAGCGCTTAAATGGCCGTGGTCGTGGCCAGGAGTATCCAGAAGGTAGAAAGACCCATCGCCATAAAAGTCAAGGGCACGAAATCCTCCAATCTTGAGCGTGGATTTGCTGAAGTCAATCTCGTTATTCTGGCGCCCAGAGAAATCTGACGAGAGAAAGACCGCTTCTTGCTCTCCCGTAATTTCCGGTTTCAAAATCGCCATCTCTTTTCCATAATTTAAAGCAGTGCTGGGTGGGAAGAGCGATACATCCCCTCGGTGGTCCAAATGGGAATGACTCCAGATAATATCGTTGATAGCGTCCAACGATACACCGCTCTCCTTCAAGACCTCTGGAACGTCCGTATCAACTTTGACTCCAACACAGAAGGCGAGTGGATCTCGAACTTTGGGTGGTAGATTCCACCAGTCTTTCCGAACACCCAAGTCGAAGACGGCTTTCTTCCCAATGTTTTCGTTTTCAATTAGAAATGCCGTATCTGGTCCATTGAAAACTTCATGGCCTTCAGCTACCGGTTCGAAGAACAGAGCCGAAGGTATGCTCATTAATCCGAGATCCTTGATAAGCCGAACACGAACAGTATGTGCCGACGGGGGCGCGGTTAGCCATTGTTGCTGAGTAGCCATACTGAGCTTATATAATAGTTGAATAGAGGGTCCCTGAATTCACTATGAATATAGAGCTAAAGAGGGCAATGCGCAGCGATGAACTAAAAGTTGTTTATTATCGGCGATCGTCGACTTTAAATATGCTTGTCTTTCTATCTCCAATTTGATGTTAATAAGTCGTTCACTAAAGAACAAAAGAAGTTAATTAGTTTGTAATACATGTTTGTAAGCCGTCTGACCAAAAATACAACGCTGTAGTTGAAAGACGATGTTCTGTTGCTACCATGCGCTCCACAGCCATAGTAGCCGATTGCAGGCAAAGCATCAGTTTTTGAGTGGGGATCGACATTCTAGCCACTGGCTTATCATTTTCATCAATGGTCAGAATCATGAGTGCGGTCAGCTACAGGTAGTCGGCCTTGTGTGTACAACGTCTTATCCTTTGTTCAATCTCATACCCATAAGTTTTATTTGACATGTATTTAGCAATAAACCCCTATGACGTTTATCGTTTCTCCAAAGTATGTAAGATTGTTGTAGACGCTAGAATCTCCTACGCCCACTGCTTCCATCAATCTGCACCACCTAAAGTTGGGCCCCAATCCTAGCCATTACAACGAAGATGTGAACAGTAAAGGATTTTTAGGGGTGTGGCTCTTTGATGATGAAAAGAGAGATAAAGGTGTAAAGGCAAAAGGAAAGAGCCAAGATTATCTCGAGCCTGGTGTCAATACGGCTGCGCGATAAAATGTACCAGATTTCATTGTCATAGAAATCATCTAGCACTTTAGCCAGGCAACTAGACATCTCAGCTCTAATTATTAAAATATACAAGACTATGTTAGCAGAACTCCTGCCTCTGTGGTAACCGTAGCATCAGGGGTGCTTCGCCTCTAGATACTCTCCAAAAATTGGTCTCTTCCAAGATGTCATCCGAGATCACCCACCACCATCGGTTAACAAACTCCTCTTGCATCTCCCAGCCCCTGCGATCCCAAGGAGTCTTTCCCCAAACCTTTAGTTTTCCGGATATCATATCATTCCAAATTTCTGTGGGTTGAACGATATCGCCAGCGCGAAGGAGATTGTCTCTGAATTGTGGAAATGGGAGAAAATCAATGTAAGGCAAATGAGGCTTACTTTCTTGAAGCGCTGTCGGTGTGAGTGCAGGTGGAGTAAGTACGGTAGGTTGAATGTGAATAGCAGGGATTAGCTTGCTGCAGTCGATGGCAAGTATATATTTGTTTGTTAACAAAGCTGCCAGCGTCAACATTCCTGGTACACTGAGACTTAGATCGGTTGTGAGTGAAGGCAACGGTATTAAGTTACCGCTCCCATCTGGTTGGGCACTTGAATCCGTTAACCTTGGTGCGTAGAATATGAGAATGGGCTTCAATGACGTAGAGACGTACAAAAGTGGTTCATCTTTAAGCCTATCCAGAAAATTACAATCTGGAACTGTTGATGCTAATCGCTGTAGAAACGCAGAAGCAGAAATATGAGGAAAGTCTGAATTAGCAGATGCTTTTATCGGCTCTGAGATCTTCTCATTGATGTCTTTGATATCAGGACTTTTAGTCCTCGAAGACGACTTGACTTCATTTGGTGCTGAAGACGGTATTGCTCTTGATGTCTTTCGCCGCCCATATTTTGCTCCTAGAGGTGTGTATTAGTCAACATGCTAGTACCTAGAAAACAGCAGTACAATGTACGAACTATGGGCTCGTTGAGCAAGCCTATTTTGTATTCGTTTCCTCTCGGCTTTGTTGGTGATGTGCGTCCAATCGTCTTCGACAGTCGATTTGATAAATCGCCTCCATTGGCTCGGCATCCTAGTCGTTTGTTGTGATGCCGAATATATGTTTATATATATATATATGTTATTTGTGCACGAAAGCTGCTCAAATTTTCTGACCACGTTTAGCTGCTTAGTGTTGAGAGGTTGGATGAGAGGAGTAGCCTCCATGACAGCCGAATTTTTGGGCGACGACGCGTCCTAACACTCCCCATGGTCAGAAAGCCATGGTCAGAAAATGGGGATTATCTAAGTTTTTTAAGAATGATTACAAAATCTGTATCGTGCACGTTGTGGGCCTACCTACTAATCATTTAATCTGTTGCAATGGCTGCCTACTACTAAATCGCAATATTAATTTGACCGACCGAGGGAAATTGTATTCAGACCAACTAATCGTAGCGAAGCTTAAAATACATATAAGTGCTTACAATATTAAAGGAAACAAATACGCAGCAAAAACGTCTACAGATGCTACAAGAATAAAGAACAGGTATACTCGGGATAATAGCTCGCACGCTGTACTTGGCATTAAATCATACAGCTGTTATTTTCAAGGAAATAACGCCCTGTACTTTTTTACAGAGAGGTATTTGAAACCCGCGGAACTTATAAGAAAGCAGCCACTATTCTGCTAGCGGATGAGGAGACGTTTTATTCCTGATTCGTTCATCCGCACTTGTGTCGCACGAAGACATGATGAGATTGAAAAAGACGAGTATCATAGGGCTTTTGAAAGGCCAAGAAAGACATTTGATACTGGCCATTGACCAAAATATAGTATCACGCGTGTGCTCCAATTATCGTCGGTAAGAAGTTATTGATTTCCGAAGCCGAATCAGGTAGCTGGCTTGGAACTATGGTAACTAGTAGAAAACTAAAAAGAGTATCAGAAAAAAAGTGCCACGGAAAGTAATAAAACGAACATACTTAATTAAAATTTATTTAAAGATGATAAAGGCTTTGCACTTGATTGGAAGTCCGCTCAAAGAACAACCACCCCCCATGCTATCATATCTAATATTTGGTTGTTGGACCCTTAAGTTATTACCGCATAAAGTCTTATCAGCGTTTGTAAAATACTCGTTTAATCATATTTCCAGTTGTGTCAAATATTGGTGCAATATATCAACTCATAGAAACATGGTGGAAATGACAAACGGTTCTAATACAATGCGAATGTAGCGATGCACATGATTAGCAATGACTCGTTTGCAAGAGCCTTCATAATGAAATCGCGCAGCTCAAAAGCATGTTCATGAGCAAAATGGATCCAGGCCTTATTTTTGAATCGCATTATTCTTTTATCTTCTCCCTTTGAAATTCATGACTCATGTAAGGCACTGGAATGCCATTTGGAAGTGGTGGTCTCTGTTTGTTTGTATACTTCTTCCACCCCATTGTACTAGATTAGCAAAGATATGGGTCTATTTAATATATTTTTCACGCACACAGACAGTTTAGGCAACTGCCAATTACAGAATATGATTAAAAATGTAGCCGAGCGTTAAAGCGTTCGTCCTCTATTCTCAAACAATAGGCCGTAAAAGCCTAATTGGTCTAGATTTACGCCCAAATAGATTAAAAATCTAGATCACGTCTTCTCGAATGAAATGATTTGCTTCTATAATACCCTTGCAGTTGCCACTTTGAGAATAGATGGCCAGAGACAACCCCCTATTTCACACGGAGTCATTTTTCGCAATACTACAATGCAGTAGATCGACTCCGTGGAGATCGTTGCCACCTTAGAAATAATTTCTAATACAGTTGGCAATGACACAGCCTCTGTCAATGTGTATATATGTGCTCCATGCACAGGCGTTGCACCCAAATTACTATACTCTTCCAAATCAGCCATTCATACTACAGAGTAGTTATTAAACTCCCAACCTAACTCGGACACACACATTCAATATGACCGCAATCTCTCGTTTGAATGTCATCCTTGGAGCTGGCAATGTATATAACACTACCTCTACATATAATAAGGATTCTTTTGCTGATGTATCTGCAGCTCGGAGATCGGAAAATCGACAACACAGTCCGTTATGATACACCTGACGAAGTAAACGCGTATCTCAACACTTTCTACAATCGCGGCTACCGGCAGATTGATACCGCGCGTCTATACTCGACCGGCGCGCCAGGCACATCGGAACCCCGACTCGGCGCTGTAGGAGCCGGTGAAAGATTCATTATTGATACTAAAGTGCTTTCTCGAGAGCCCGGAAGTCACAGGCGGGAAAAGATTGCCCAAGAGGTTGAGTCATCTCTCAAAGCATTACGAATCGATCAGATCAATATTCTGTATCTGCATCAACCTGACCGAACCACTCCCTTTGAAGAAACTTGTGAAGCTATTGATGGGGCTTATAGAGAGGGAAAATTCAAGAAATTTGGATTATCTAATTTTACTGCCGATGAAGTTAAACAAATTCTCGAAATTTGCGAACGACGTTCGTTCGTAAAGCCCAGTGTTTACGAAGGACAGTACAATCCAGTGGTCCGAGGAGGAGAGAAGGAATTGTTCCCTCTCCTACGCAAGCACAATATTTCCTTCTACGCATGGAGGTAAGTATCATCTGTTCCATTTACTGTCTCATCGAGACAATCTATAGAGAACATGAGCAGTTAACATATGAATGCTCGAATATAGCCCGGCAGGAGGAGGCTTCTTCGCTGGAAATCACAAGAATGCTGTGTCAGGTGGCCGCTTTGACAAATCTGTGAGTTCCACTCTTTCCGACTCTCATCTTAAAATAGCCGCGTTGCATCCAATCTAACAGAAATAGACCTTTCTTGGTGCTGTATACTCGGCTCTGTATTTGAAGCCGGCAATCGAAGCAGCAACCGAGAACGCCCTGGCGGTGGCTGCTAAGCACGGGGTTAGTGGTCACGCTGCGGCATTAAGATGGACGGTTTACCATAGCGTCCTTGACCCGAAATATGACGATGCGGTTATCATTGGCTCGTCAACGGTGGATCAACTCAACTCCAACCTCGATGTCATTGAGCAAGGGCCCCTTCCGAAAGACATCATCGAAGCTGTCAGCGCCTTGTACAACGAAGTGGGCGAGGAAGAGATTCCGTATCACTTCTAAATGAGTTTGTCAGCCGTCTTGGCCGTGATTCTCAGCCACTCTTTTGCTATGCATGGTTACGTTGAGACTTGTGACTAAGCAGACACGGCAATTCAAGCGCCTGAGCTGCTTTAGGAAACTGCATGGCTTGGCATTTCAAATTCCAGCATACCTTAGCGCAAAGTTACCTAGGTACATTTTGGACTTCGCAAATAGTCTCTCTAGGAGTTTAAGGATTTATCTGCTGAAATGCACCCTATCTTCATCTCAAGTGCTCCCCAATAGTGGGCTCTCGTGAACAATCTGCACAAATTCTAAATGGCTTGTTGAGCTGCATTTAAATATTAGTATTCTTTGCAGCAAGTGATTACAATGGCTTCGCCACAGCCGAAGCAAAGCATACACTTCATCTACCTCACAGACCCAACTAAAGATAGCGCAATATCGAGTCACAGAGCCGCAAAATCACATGCTGCGCGTCATGGCCATGCAAGGGTGCGTAGGCAGCGAATGAACGACTTCCAGCACGAGAAAGATAAACATGAGGGGAGCAATTCAGGCTCAGACTCAACATTAAGGGTTCGCCGCGCGGGACCCGCGGAAGCTTCAAGCTCGAGTCACCACACGAACGAAGGTGGCCGCGAAATAATTTTGTATCCTCCTCAGCCATCTCAGCCGCTCGTTTTGGAAACTACACCGATTTCTTCACTTCCTAAGAACCTATACTCTGTTGGTGGACTTGAGTTTAACAAGACGGAGCAGTTTCTTTTACACCACTGTAAGTACCCAGGCTCTCGTTCCACGCATCTCCGTGACTAATCATTAATCTGTACGGCCTTAGATATAACCTGGGTTATCCCTTTTGGCAAGCGACATTGCAGAAAATACACAAATTCTGATGTATGGAAGCGTTTCATGCTCAGAGAGCTGATTCCTCTCGCGATGTCAAACCCCGGATTGCTCACCGCCATCTTGCTCGCTGCTTGCCGTAGTCTTTTTAAACAAGATCAAAATGATTACTACGTGGAGTTGGCTACTTTTTACAAGTTGGCTTGCTTACGGTCTATGAGTAATCGACTCGCAGCGGAAAACCGCCAGGTTGGCGATCCTGAGATTGCCCAGGCTGCGTTGCTCGCTGCAGACGAGGTAAGCTACGTGCATGGCTTGTATCAGTGAGCTGGTACTGAAAACTATATCTGGTAGCTCAATATTGGGGATAGAAGTACGTCAAAGCAGCACATGGACGCCGCTAAACGCATGGTTGATATGAAAGGAGGAAATGATAAGCTTGGATTGAATGGCTTTCTCAGCGCCCTAGTAGATACCTTGACTTGCGCAGTAGCGCTTCGAAATCCAATTGGTAAGTCTCCCGGTCTCTCGATTTTGTATATCACATATGCTAACTTCAAACCCAGATTGCCATAACTGAGAAAATGAGCATGTAGTTAGATTGAAAGGATCTGTTCCTAAATAGCCTAGTTTCCAAGTCGCAGAATTAGATACTTGCATATTAAATCTCCGAGATCCACCCTGTGATACTAGATCATCGTTTCGTTGTATATCCACTGCGCTCAAACTAAACTAAGCCAATCAGTTGATGATTGAGCAATCTGAATTCAACCTCGGTGATCTAATCTTTCGTCTGAAGTGACATTCAACAGATTTGGCTGCTTGATTCATGAACAAGATGCATGATAAATGGGCGCCGTTATAGGATTGTAATGCTCAAGACCGAGAATAAAGAAAAGCTTACATATAGACATGATCGGAATAGGAAAGTGCCTTATTAATGTACGGCCCTTTATGTCATGGTCGCATACAGCGTGGATTGCCATACCAATCGGAGCTAACTCACAGTTGGCCAATTGCCCCCAGCAAGTGCCAGTAAGATGCTACACAATGCGAGAACACTAAGCCTTTCTACCATGCATCCTCACAAAGTTGTCGCTCCTGAGTAGGACTCAGTTTGAAGATTTCTAGTAAGTATTCCCTCTGCCTCTGCCACATCTCGGGGCAGCCTTCGATGTGATTAATACATATATATACATTCACTGCGTAGATCATATTGAACATTATAACAGAACAATTCGTATTACGTGCTGATGTTGGCTTCATCAGCTGCGCCTGTGGATTGTTGATAGTACAGCTAATAGAACAAGCCTAATGTGATACGAAACTGACGTGGATAAGAAATTAAATAGCAAAACGGACGCGACAAATGCATAAGCTTTCATGCTTGACTTTTCCCCGTCTTTCTATATCGTGGACTGCATGCTACTATTGGAGAATTATCAATTAGTTCATCATACTGAGTAACATCACGCAAATATCCGTAAATTCCATCCGTCGACATAAATCGACTGTTCGATTGCGGGAAATAATCACTCTACTGTTAGGTACTCTTATATCGCCCTAAAACAACACGGTTTGACAAGAAAACGAGCGCGCGCGCGCGCTCGAGTCTCAGGCTGCCTAAAAGGGTAAGAAAACGCCCTTAAGATTAGGTGGATTGATTACCTGCATAGGTACGGGCCTAGCCACTCTCGAATTTCGAGGAAACGCCGACGGCGGTAGGCTTTTAATTGACTGCTGCTGTCATAGCTTTGCTGTAACTACAGAAATAGACATACGAACATTTTTTTTGTGTGGTAGCAGTATGATCAACTGACTATAACATTGTCCCCTATGTAACGTTAGAACAGTGAGTTTCGCCACATTTTTAAACTACCTAGGTAGCTATCATACTTATCTTTGCATAGTACGGATTTTTGTCACTAAAATGCCCCTCAATACAACTTTGTATATTTAATAATTTTGTGTACAAAAGTTCTTTTCGCGAATTTGATTCTGTTCTGTTCTCTGACGAATGTCTACATATTTGAGTTGAGCGCCATGATAGCTGCAGATAAAGGCCAATGATAAAAAAATATATATATACAAAAGTCTAGGGTATCACAGTATAAGCAACTAGGTATATACAGTACCAAGAGCAAAGGCGAATGCGATCAATATAGCGTATAATGCTCGTATAAAAATAGCAATGACCAGGTACACTTGGAGCCGCCTCGGACATGCCTTTTAGCTGACCCAAATTGCCTGCATCAGTGCGGGCGGAGTCCGAGCTCCTGCCTTTTCTATGATCGTTGCAGGGGTATGTAAGAAGGGTGGCGAAGTTACGGGGATTTCTTCTATCTCCACAAGTATCCCATGCGGTATATGAAGGCTACGGAAAAAAGCAAGTCTTACTTTAAATTCCGTCGGCATGTCTGCATCGGGGAGGAGCTGAGATCTCTGAAAACAAAGCAGCGGACAAACATCGCGATGCCCCGAGACTCCACAATGACTTGCACGCATGGGCTTGGCTGGTCGAAGTTGCGCATGAACTACAAAGGCAAGGTCATGTGGCTTGGCAGTGATGTATTCCAGATGTAGAAGCTGTAAATTAATATATCGGGCTGTATGCATCTGAGATTGGTATTTTCCGTTGCAGCTGTATCCCCATCTTGTAACCTAAAACCTGGAGATTCCTAAACAATCTTGGCATCCGCATTCGATAAGCTGCCTTGTAAACAATGAACATGATTCTAGAAATAGCTTTGATAGGCATCAGAAAATGAGTGAACCTCTAGCAAAAATGTTGGGCAGATGAATCAGTAAGCATCCTACAACCTCGTGCCAGGCCATTCCAGTCCTGCTCAGTAATCCATGAGTTCCAGCTTTCACGTAGCAAGTAATATCAATGCCGATCACCATCACGGTGTCGTCTCGTAAGCAACTTGATCATACCTAACATCGCCAAGCCTTACTCACACAGTACGTTAAAAAAACTGTAATTGGCTACTTTGTCCGAGAATTTTTGACTGATGGTACTGAATTGGCAGACTGAAGCTCGGCATGTCCTCGTTCCTCGCAAAACGAAGGCTTAGCTGCCATTACCTGCCAATTAGGGCTACCCTCTTGCAGCGCTAAGTGGGATTAAGCCGTAGAAGCTGCCGAGGCTGAGCTAAGACTACGTGCCCCTGACTACCAGAGCCTTTTCATATGCCTAACTCCACCAATTGGGGCAGCTGTTCGACCGCCTACACCCGAAGTGTAGTTAACAAGGTAGGTAGTGTAGAGTCTCATCAGCTGGATGGACTAATTATTGAGTATGCGACTCGCAAATCCGGCTTCATCCGTGCAGATCTTCGCCCTATGAGACTGTGGCTTGCGTTTAAAACTTTCTTCAACTACATCGACTTACATGGCGCACCTCAGTACTACAACAAAGGGTAAAAAAGCGAATGTCGTATGTTTTGCAGGGTGTATCTTGCAGTATACCTCTAGATCTGGGATACTGAGATCGAGATCAACTTTCTTGTGCAGTAATCGCTCGGTATACTACCGAGTTATTCGAGTTGCCTGAGCGTAGCGTAGCACTTCGGAACATTTTCATCCGGCCCAAATTGGGCGGAACTCGCTCTTCTAGCGTAACTCGCCGTAGCTTACTATTATCGGGCGTCTAACATACAAATGTGTCTAAAATGGTAGTAGCTTCAAACTCATCTCGAAGTTTGGACAAGCTAAAGAAATGGGCCTCGCACGATTGCCTAGATTGGAAGCTTGATGATATGCCAGCCCGCGGGTAAACATCTAACTTAATTCAGAATTTATAGATGTCAACAAACGGAACACAAAGTAAGCCCTACGACAATGTGATAATAATTTTGAGACGAGTTTCGCTGGAAGAGGAAGTTGGAATAAATCTCACGGAATAGGCATTATGAACCTCATCAGTAGCATCTTTGTGAATATATAATGAGCAGATATCTCGCTCTTTTGGTTCAATCCTCATCACTCTCACAAGATCAACATCAAGATCAACAGCCATTCAGCAGCATCAATCAACTGATATACTCCCCCACAAATTTCACAATCAGTCAAAATGGTCAAGACAGTATGTAGCAACCCTCTACCACATCTTGAACTCAGCTAATAACATGTTCAGACTGTTGTCGCTTCTCTGCTGCTTGGCGCTGCCATGGCCACACCTTACCCTCCCTCTATCGGCAAGGGCCCTACTGCTCCCGTCCCTGACACCGTCGACTTCTCTCCTAAGAAGCCTAACGGTGGCAACTACATGCCTTCAAAGTCCAGCAAGACTGCGGCTTCCAAGACCGCCAATGCTCCCGCGCCCAATGGCGGCAAGCTCAGAGTCCGAGCCACTGGAGAGACAGTCACCAACGGCCTTGCCCGATTCGATAACTCCAACATCCTCGATGGCGTTGGTGACGGCGTCGACCAGTACACCATGTACTGGGGTGATGGAAGCACCGGCCAGGGCTGGCCTGACCAGAGCCGATGGGTTTCTTTCGAGAACATGTTCAACAACTACAAGAACCAGATGTTTGCTTCTTGCCAAAACTTGGAGACTCCCGAGGCCAACGACAGTGGCCCAGAAGTGGTATGTGGTCAAGACCTTACTCCAATTATAGCGGTAAGCAGAAACTAATTGACTATCATAGGGTGCTATCTGGGATGGTATTCAGATGGCCGCTGACGCCACTGGTGTCGACCACCGTATGATCTTGGCTATCATTATGCAGGAGTCTCACGGCTGTGTTCGTGTTAACACCTCCAACTTTGGAGTTCGAAACCCCGGCCTTATGCAAGACCACAACGGTGGTGCTACCTGCAACGAGAACAACAACGTTCAGAACCCTTGCCCCTCATCTACTATCTACCAGATGATCAGCGAGGGTACCGCTGGCACCAACGACGGTGATGGCGTTGCCAACTGCATCAACGAGTCTGGCCGAAACGATGTTTCGGCTTATTACCGAGCTGCTCGTATTTACAACTCGGGCTCCATTTTCCAGACTGGCAACCTCCAGGATGGCATTGCTACTCACTGCTATGCCAGTGATATTGCCAACCGACTGACTGGCTGGGTTAACGCCGCACACGGTTGCAACTGCGACGACGGCGGTAACCCTTGCGGCGTTGCTACTCCTTAAGAGACGCTGACACTTCTTTGTCAATGGTCCGATACAGTTGACGTACATATTTGTTTGTTTCTTGGTACCTTATTTATCTCATATGAGTGTAAATACTTGAGATCCGTAAATAGCTTTGTTTTATGAGTATATTTGAATGAAAAGTTTGTTGTTATTATGCTTCAATCTGCACTTGAGAACTTGAACACTGTGCTTTTAGCTCGAAATGACAAAACGCATGAATCCTCAGACTACGATTGTTTGAACGAATGTTGCGCAAATTATGGTAAGAGAAGAAGTGGAACGACAAAAGAGAGAAAGATTTGAATAATTAGCATAGTATCGTTTCAGTCCCTACTCCAGCTTTCTCGTGTATGTAGCTACCCAGCGTTGTCTGCTTTTGCTTTGGACTTGTTAGGTCTTAAATTACCTAGATATTAACAGCAACACCGAACGCGTTATATCAAAGCTCACCGTTGGCACGATAAAAGACAAAGATTAGCTAAGAACGTGAAAGATCCAGTCGCAGCGCTGGTGATATAAACTTACATTTATACTACACAAAATACATGGTAGTCGCCTGCTTAGTCGGCTTTTGAAGCTTATACATTATACGGTGGAGAATAGTGACAAATTAGACATCTTGTACAAATGTTATGAAAAAGAATTACCGCTTGTGTATATTATCTGAGGTAATGTTGTTAACAATCTTGACTCGCTGATTCAGATTCAGCTTGCTTTCCCATGGCAATATATATCCATTTCAAAAGGACGCTTCTGTGGCTGAGCTTGTTCATACACAGAACCTATATAACAGCATTATCACGCTTATGAGTGTATCTGATACTCCGTATCTTACCTAACGAGATACCCTCTTCGTATTGCTGCTCTATAGCGACAGAGGCACTCTAGATATTGTCTTCAAAGAGCTGAAAAGCACTGCCGAAAGACCTGTCGTGATCGATCGGTCTCCAAACAAGACGTTACCAATGTGCTAAATGACCAGAAGCAGTTTTTCGTTTGAAAGAAGCCTTTTTTCTTGTTCTACTACGAATCACACTCTTTAGCCTTATTCTCTTAGTCAGAGATGATTAAAAAACAGGATGGAGACGATTACAGGCTTGTAGCTTTTAGCCTGCCATAGGGTGAATAATTTAATCGACATGCCTATCTCTCGAAGAGCCCCTATGTAACGCCGGAAGTAGCATTTGCATGCCAAGGCTGTTTCGATTTATATATAGTCCCTAGAACCCACATACAATGCCGCAAGGTTCTCATCTTTGCCAGAATTGGTCTGAAGTCGGATAGTTAGTCAAACCGGCGGCATTCCGGCCAAAGTCCGACTGATCCACCTGAAGCTTGCTCTAGAATATAAAACACTTCATGTCTCTTGATAAAACAAAAAGATTCACAACCAGACTGCAATATAGAACTTCAGGAACTCTGCTATCAAAATGCAACTGCATCTTCTTTTCACCGTCTTCATTGGCGCTGCATACGCCGCCACCCTGACACCAGCTGACTGCAACTGTGTGAGTAATGAATATATATGCAACTTAATGTATGGTGCCAGTAGGCAAATCGCTAACTTGAGCGAGTAGTTCACTGTTTGCGACGTAAGACAGCAATCTACGATAGTCCGAGCATAAAAACCATATCTAATAACTTTGTTTAGAGCGACCTCCACGAAGCCGGCAACTGCTACAACTCCAACATTGGTTGCGGAACGGTTGAGGAGCCCACCTGCTGCGAAATCTGCGGATGCAACTGCCCTGTAAGGCTAATATCAAATGATCATGTTCAGTAATGCTAACAAAAGTTTTCCAATTAGTAAAATACATCCAATTGAGGCCTATGGATGTAACGCTAGATATGTGGCTGGGCGCGAAAGAGTCTGTATTCGGCAAATATGGAGAAAGTCTAAGGATAGGATTTGGCAGCATTTCAGCGAAGGATGTAGATGCCTATAAAAACGTGGTAGCCATAGAAGCCCAAAATATGGTATAAATATAAGCATTTAAACATACCTCGAATGCTGTGCTTGGTACATTGATATCACTAAGAAAGCAATTGATGTCGAGTCTGGCGGTGAAGGACGCCACGGAATCTAGTCTATTGCAAGCTAAAGGGTGATAATAACACATCACTTTGGCTTCGCTTAATTGTAGAAGTATCTTTATTGGAACGCACATATTCTTCCCACCCAAAGCAATGCCAACAATTCCTTGGACTAGATCAAACGTAATTTGCCGGATAATCATGGAGGCACGAATCTAATATGAAGCCCTCGGAAAAATGTGAGGTTTGCAGCGGAAGTCGGCCGCTGGACTATATTGTGCTAACGATGGAAGGAAAATGCGAGGCGCATGCCAACATCGGCATAAATGAGTTTTGCCTAAGCAATATCATTTACAGATTAAAATTCACACGATATTCTTGTATCCATTGGGAAGAAAGAGTCGAAAATAGAAGCAAGAATAGGGACGGCAAAATGAATGCACACACTAGTTGAGACAGCACCAGAACTTCAAAGAGCTGACTAGGCTCGGTTTTAATAGGCAGGCTATCAACCCTTTGCAGATCGCTTGCCTAGTCTACCGGGCGCTCTCATTCTCACTTGGTAAAATGACCAAATCGAGATGATGGTCGCATTGCTGCGATTGAACATTCTACTGAGAGCCAAAATCATGCTACCCGCCTGACTTGTTAGACTTCTCGACTGAGTATCCATTTGTCCTCAAACTTTGTTGTAAAGCGCTCAGATTCCAAGCGATGCAATTTATACATTAGCACGCCTACATCTAATTTCTGTTGGATATTATGGGAGGGCCTAATGTACTCCGATATCGTCCCGGCTAATGTTGTTGCTGCTGCCAAGATTTGTATAGTGGGGGGGTCTTCTAATCAAGCGAGGAGTAGTATCATTCGGTGCTCAATGAACCGAACATTGATCTCGCTTAATTACTATAGTCCAAGGTGACACAATTACTGATCTATCCTTGATTAGGCCTCATAGGAATCTGGGTTCAAGAAATTTGCCTATTTCCAGTGGATTATGTGATGAACAGTCGACGTTTCGCCCACTAGCTTTGGTAACCGTCCGAGTCCATTAAAATACGTTCTTGTAATGGAAAACGCTATTTCTCTCTCTGATAGTTACAATTTCGCTATGGGCTCTCAATATGCAGATAAGTAGCTTGCTTTGTATAAAACTGATGCGCTAATTTTAGGTGGTTTTCGTTGTTCAATACAACAAACTATGTATTACTCTCATGATATACTTGTCTCTAGCAAGCAGGATCTATCAGACAATTGCATATATGTGTTATCTGGATTGAGCATCATTATAATGGACACACTAAGTTATGAGTGCTATTATATACTCCAACTATCGGTACTTCCAAGGCCTATGAATGGATAGATGCTGATGTACGAAACCATGATCGTTGTATATCTTCTAACAGTCGTCTGTCTTTGTTTAGTATTATAATCACAGCGTTGTCTACCAATAGAGCTGAGTTATTTATGAAGTAGCCTTTTTGGCATTTAAAAAGACATTGTAATTTTATGTGCAGACGGGCTCCATGGAGAGGAAGTAGCTGATAGCGTTATTCGCTTTCTGCTGAAGCGCTGTACCCCAAAATAAGGCTTGTTATTAAGTGGGTTGATGCGGGGCATGCTCCGGAAAGATTCCCAAAAAAGGAAAGCCGTGCCAGATATTTCGATGTCACACGGACTCAGAATTCTACTTGTTGCAGTTGAAATATCTCAATGCTGTCAGTATCAACTCCATTCTATGGGATTAAGGCTTCTAAAACCGAAGATAACGGACTTATCGCATTCAATGAACGGAGAACAAGGAGTAAATAGATGTCATAGTGAAGAATCTGGACGCTGGAAATTAGTATATATAGCATCTAGATTTGCCATGTAGTGGCAATCTTTTCACAGCTACATTGACAAAAACAAACACATCTACAACATTTATCATCAACTAAACATGTCGGTCAAATTCTCTACCCCCAAAAAGCCATTGACATGGTTGATCACCGGCTGTTCGTCTGGCTTTGGGTTATCGCTAGCCCGCATCGTTCAAGCCAACGGACATCGCTTGATTGCCTCTTCTCGCGATCCTTCCAGCACCCCCGAGCTTGTATCTGAGATAGAGAGCAAGGGTGGTAAATGGATTCAATTAGATGTTAACGCTTTTGATTGCGATAAAGCAATAGAAGAGCTAGAGCAGCACGGACAACCCGTGGATGTTCTTGTCAACAACGCCGGATATTGCATCTACAATCCCGTTGAATGCTTCACGGACAGTGAAGTTCGCGCATTAATGGAGACGTTATACTTTGGTCCAAGCCGTCTCATTCGAACTGCGGTTAAGCATATGCGCCAGCGGCGATTTGGCATCGTTGTCAACATGAGCAGCGGCGCGGCTCTGGAGTCAAATCCTTCTATGGGCGCTTATGCGGCCGGCAAAGGCGCATTAGACTGTATGTAAAGCTAGATTGTCTTTCGTTGATAAAAATTATATTAACCAGAATATAGGTATGTCAAAAGCGCTTGCAAAAGAAGTCGAGGCGTTCAATGTTCGAGTGTTGACGGTGCTTCTTGGGACTTTCAATACCGGCATGGGCAACGCTACGGTGCTGGGTAAAAATCCACCGCCGGCAGACTATAAAGGATCACTGTCGGAAACAATTATGGACATGATGTCTACCGGAAAATTTACGCCCAATGGAGATAAAGATAAAGCTATGAAAGCTGTCTATGAGGTTGTTGTAGGAGAAGGCGTTGGTAAAGGTCATGAAGCGGAAAGGGCGCTTCCCCTAGGCCAAGATTTGGCCGCCAGGATCAACGTTGTCCAAGGATACCTAGCTCATGCTTTGGATGTATTTGGGAACGTTTGCAACAATGTCTACCTTGAAAAGAACTAAAGCTTGAGACACATAGACAGGTTTCCGTAACATTAACGCCGCGGTTTACAGTAGGCTATCCAATAAACTTTGAAGCCAATTCGGAATTCAGCATAACTTATACATATTTTGAGCAGTGTTGGATCAATATTAATGATGCATGAACGCTGCGAGACGTACAAGTGCATGCTTTGCTTTGACGTCTACGCTAACTTACGCTATTCATGTTAGTCTCACGAATAAATGCTTTTGTACAGCTCAATGTATTTTTAGCTGTATTATGTCGTTGCTAACGAGAAAATATCTTTGGCGACGTCAAATTTAAGCCTTCAGTTTTGCAAGCATGGCCTTGGACTTGGATACCACATTTTCCTCATCCCAAATACTGTTCACGCTGGGATGCTCAATTACTGCGGTCGCCCACTTATAGAAGTTGGGAGTTCTAGTAGGCAAGTCTTTGATCAAGCTCTCAGGTCCAACTCCATTCTTTGGCAGAGCCAGTAGTCTCAGAATAAACGAACCAGTAAGGACCTATTGCTAGAGTTAGTACTGTGACATCTTCAATCTTCATACAACATACTTCGGCCAATGTCAATGTTTTACTGCCTCCAAAATACGGAGCCGCGTCGCTCAATAGAGGTTCAACTTCTTTCTCAAGCTGCTTCAAAAATTCCTGGGAGGCGGCTTCAGCCTCTTCGTTTGTTTTGGCAAAGAGAGCTTTGTGGTATTGAGCGTTTGCCTTGGTGAAATATGTATCAACAAAGAAATTTATCCGAGCCCGAGCAAGAGCTGCTTCCGGCGTGCCACCAGTGGGGACTAAATGCGATGGATGAGCATCTGCTAGAAATTGGGCGACGATCCCAGATTCGGTAATGATCTGGCCGTTATACGAAAGGCTAGGAACAAGACCGCGGGGATTAATTGCCAGATAATCTTGTGTGCGAGGAACGCTCAGGTCAATGATTTCTTCTTCAAAAGGTAACTTCAGCTCATTCAATGCGATATGAGCCCGGTGAGCCCCTATGATCCCATGGTATTAGCGCAATTACAAGCATGCATTCTATCAAGAGCAAGTAACCTACAAGGGCAGCCATGATTAGTATAAAGCTTGATGGTTGCAGCCATTTCGTGCGAAAAGTGATAGTTGATTGTATGCAGGTCACTCGCTCAATGTTTAAACTAAAAAAAAAAAAATAGAAGTATTGTCGAAAGAGAAGATTCCACCCTCTTTATAGGCAACTAATGCGTGATCGATGCGCACCTTGATGCAATTTCCCGCTTTCGATGCTTTATAATACGCTCGAATACCCCGCATAGGAAGCTGAGTGGCTGATATTCAGACAAAGCTTCACACTTGAAAGCACATGGCTGGGGCTTTTCTTCTGTTAGGTAAGCGGACTTGCGGACTTGATTTGCGGATTTAAGTTGCGGATTTGAGTTGTCAACCATATATCATTGCGCAATCCCTAATATCTAATACGGGGCGATATAATGATCTATGAATTTCTGCGTTGTATCCCTCTTTCTTTAAGAAGTAAACTTTCATTTTCGCTGCCTGCCAACCCAAATCAGTTTCGCAAGTGACCCATAGCAATCGCTATGATGAGGAGATATTCCTCATTCTCCTAAGTACTTCTTGTTTCAAGGCCTTGTATTCCGCTAAAGTTCTTGTCACGGCGTCTTTGTTCTCGTTCGCGCGCCGCAAGAGGTAAAAAATACAATCATTCAGCGTACCCCATGTAAGACATTTGTATACCTCAGTAGCCACGAATCGCTTGCCAGAGGTATCTTCTCTATTCATTTGAAGAAGTGTCAAGCTTACTTCATCTGCCATTCCTAGTAATTGACCATATTGAAGTCGAATAAGAGGCAATTGGGCTTTCATTCGAGAATTTTGTAGCTTCTGTGCCTTGAGAGTGCTTTGCAGATTATGAGATGCTAGAAAGAGTTCTAGCTTCGGAGAGTTGAAAGCTTCATCTTGTGTCCAATTCGTATATTGACCTTGAATAAGACCCTCGGCGATATTGTCGTAAGATATATCTGTCTCTTCTTTGGTATCGTGTATGAGATGACGAGGCTCCGTGCTCATATAAGCGCCACGGACCAATTTAATGCCAATGACGAATTGTTCTTCCCTCGCCTTATGCAAATGATCAAGAAGGATTCGTGGCGTTGCTTTTAGATAGCCTTGATAAGTGTTGAATACGACAGCTACGCCACCTCGGTTGTAACGGCGCATAAGATTTAGAGCAATTTTGTCTATGCCTGGTTGAACGTGGTGCTGCTCTGCATCTAAGAACACATTAATATGGCGGCCAATGGCTTCATCGCAGACATCTAACAGAGCGCTCTCCATCTGTTCAGGGACAGGATTTCCTAAGGAAAGGGCAGTGGTCACCGCTTCCCCAGCTCCAGTTAATCTATTTTCCCAAAGTTGTTAGAATACAATGCTCACGCCTAATAACAGACCATGAAGAGAGAAAAGCTTACTTTAATGCCAAAAAGTCGCCTTCGCCGATCATCCCGACCGTTTGTAGTACACCCTGATGCCAAGCCGTAATCTCCTTGTCAACACCTTGTGACTCGTCATTGGGCGAATCCTTCTCACTAGAAGACTTTCCTGTGGTTTCTTTAGCGTAAGTTAAGATTACACCACGGTATCCCATCTTCTTTATGTTTTGGATCGTGGCTTTAACTTCGCTGGCATTTTCCCCCGCGCAGAAATGGTTGTATAGAAAGTTTTTCAGTATTGTATGCAAGATGGGATTTTTGTCAATGTTGAACAGAGAGCCGCGTGGTTTAGATAGAAAGTTCAACATGGACAGTCCGGGAGTAAGCAGCAACGGGTGGCTAGTAACCCCGGCCACCACCAGAGACCTTATGAGCATCCTCGATGGGAGAAGAGAATGCGGTGGCAACATTTTTACAGCTTTGGCTCTTAACCAAACGGAGATCTAGATACAAAACTCCGTGCTAAAGATGTGAAAACATCTCCCCATGAGGTGTGTCTCAATGCCGCCGTCGGTATGGCCAGTCTCCTGTATCTGTTTTCTGTGCAGTAGTCAAGATTTACCCCGCAAGTTCAGCGAGAATGCTGTACTGCAAGCGTTAGTAATCCGTACCCGCACTGATGTTAAGCGACGGCTTGTGGCTATAAGATGGACTAAGAAAGAACAGCGGCTAAGCTGTCGCGTTTGCCAATGTACTACTTCATTGAGTGGTTAATTTCATGTATTAGATAGCTAAGAAAGTTATTTCCTTCTAACTAACTCGTATCGATTAATTGAACCAAACGTTATTGAGCAGCCAGAGCACTCCTGCCCACTGTTCCTGAACAACAGGCCAAATATTTTCTGGAGGCAGAACAAAGCCGCCTTGGCTAGATGTCACTGGATCTAGTTCGAGAGTCCAGGAGTGATTCGCGCCGTACTCGCCGTAGTGGTGGTCACGGCCATTGCCAGCCGAATAATACTCAATATCACAGCCTGCTCCATACTGGTATGTTTCATTGCGGCTGTCAAACGCATGCACAGCATTGGCAAAACCCTCTGCAACCTCAAGCATCCGAGGAAGCGTAGGTGGGTATTGAGAGGTATTGCATGTCCAACCGGGTGGCGTCAAAATCTTCTGACCATAGCTGTGAAGATCAATGTATGAGCGAATTCCCTTCCGTGATGCTCCAAGTTTGTCCGAGAGGCCTGACACCACTTTGTTTTCAGGCGTATCACCTGGGCCCAGGCCCTGGAAAGTGTCATCGCATGGATCTGTAGATGCGGCTCCCGTGCCTGGTTCACCACCCCACTCGAATTTCCAGTTTCGGTTGAGATCTGTTCCAATGCAGGTAGTGTTGCTGCGAGGCAGACGATTCTTCCTCCACATTCGATCAATGGTTTGTGTGTAATAGAAGCCTATGTGAAGTAGATAGGCACGACATTAGTATTTGGTAAGAAGCTATTAATTCAAGACTCTATTTACCATCGGGATTGTGAAATGGAACTAGCCAGAAGTCATAATAATCGAGAATCTTCGTAATATCCGAGTTCCCTGACTTGTGTCCGTTGATGAGCTGCCACGCCCAGTATTCGATTACCTGAAGCCCTCCCGTTAGATATAATTGTATAAGGCTTATAGGATGCGGGCCAACTCTACCAATGTTGTAATCCATTCTCTTGCGTGGACCGTGGAATGCCACAAAATGATGGGCTTATCTCCCTTTATGCCCTTATCACCAAAGAAGTGGAAAGCATATATAGTACGGTTCTCGTATGAAGAGCCAATATCATATTTCTTGGAATTTCTTGGAAAAGCAGCCACTAGGTCATCCCAGTACTGGAGATGGTCGTCATATGCATGATATGAATCATACCAGCTCAAATCTGGTAGCTCGCCAGCTTTGTGTAATGAGCGCTTGTAAGTTGGCGTCTTGCTTTCATCTCGAATTTGTGATCCAATGTCATCACTTAGCAAATGAGCATTGAGGCCTAGTTCGTTGAAGCTGCGTACTTCATTGGGTGGAATAATGACCTCAAACCCGCGAGAAGTAACCTCTGTATGGTACGTAGCAAATCGTTTCGTGAGAAAATCGGCTTCTTTCTGGTCAGCAGCTCTTATTCTGTAAAGATGGTGTCCATCATAGCTGACTTTAGTCGTACGTGGGCTCGGTGAGTCTGTTTCTAGAGTGCGCGATGCCACTAGAGGCGCCAGGAGAGCCAGAGTTGCTATGAGCTTCATGGTTCTAGCTACCTAGCTAATGCGGCGGTCCTTTTTCCGTATACAGCGGCTGAGATGAAGAGACTACGAACGAGCAGATGAAGGTCATCTTTATACTCATATGTTTTCAACGTATCATACTATTATTCGAAGAGAGACGTCGGCCGAGAATTATACCGAGATAACAGGATACTATCACTGAAGACAAACCACTTACAAAATGCGATGAGTGGCAGAGAAATGGTGAAAAATATTGAAAGTATCACGCAATTTGCTATCTCCTCATTGAGTGATATTGTGCTCCATTTACGCAATGCATCATCCACTGCATTGCCAGGGGTCTAGTATAGATGGCATCGAGCTTTTTACACGACGGGAGTTTTCATACAGGTCACCTTAATTGTTAAGACTTGGATCTCCTCGATTTAGAATAGAAAAAGCGGCTGTTTAGTTTCCACAACTGTGGTTTATAGTATCTTAGACGTCTACTCGCTTACTCCCAAAATCAGGTTGCGTGCAGTATGGCCAGTGGCCTTTCAATGTGGTTATACGTTATACTCTGTTTATCCGTTCTTCCTTATTCTGCGGATAAATGGCCTATCAGCCACGCTGAATACAGCCGGGCTTTTGACGTAGACCACGGGCAACGATTTATAACTCGCTTAAAATCGTTAGGCGCTAGTAGTGCGCTGTAAATTTCTAGACGGGTCTTCATGCCGCCCATATATTAGCCTCGATGCTAAGATTTACTGTATTTTCTGCGCTGCATTTGCAACTTTTACTGCTCTATCGCTGGAACCCTGCAGTGTTTACAATAGCTTTTTAAAACAGGGATAAGTGATTTCTTCCAGTTCAGAGAAGTTCGTACCTGTCATATGGGAAAGTAATTCCGCTCAAGATGTTTTAGCTAGCATGCTCATGAACGACATCGGGAAATATAAGCATTTACAACCCTTGAGGCTAGTCTTTGCTGCTAATGTACGCAGGAGAAGCGAGAAAAGTAAGCATTCTGGATACAATTAGGTGCAGTAGTTTGTATTATAGTATCTAGAGTGATTACTTGGATAGTCTTACATCGAGCGTGTTTGAACCTTGCAACACAGCGCTCCGTTCTATGCGGGCAAGTCTTCTCAGCATAAATGTGAATAGCTATAAGTAAACGTCTTTCCCAAATCTATCTTTTTTATCCATCTTGATCCATTAACTAGCCTTCCTTCATTTATAGTACTATGCGAAACTTGAGTGCATTCTTCTGAAGAATCTCGTCCTTCTTCTTTTCAAGCTCCTCCATGTCCCAGCATACACTTATGAACCGACCAGACAGCCACGCACGTCTCTCTTTGGTAAGCCAGACAAACGTATGAGCTGCCAGCTCTGGCGGATCAATCAAAACTTTGTGCATGTACTCTGGCATGTTAAGCGCCAGTTCCGTGGGAACGCTTCCAGGATGTACGTTGATAGCAACCAAGCCCTGCTGGTAGTACTCCGTATCTGCAAATTCAGAGAATCGAGCGAGCGCAAACTTGGCAGTCTGGTAGCTTGAAGCGCCCGGTATGACTCTGTGGCCACCAATGCTGTTGCAGTTTATAATCGTTTTTGTCTGCGATTTGAGCAAAAGTGGGATGAAGAATCGATGGCACAGATATGTGCCTTTGACATTCACTTCCCATGACCTCCACCAGTCGTCAGGCTGTGTCTCAGCGATTGGAAACCACTGCTCCAAGTAGCCAGCATTGCAGATGAGAACATCGAGGGAACCAGAAAATTTGTCGGCAACAGATTCAGCAGCAGCTTTCACTGATTCCTCCGATGTGACATCCATTGACAAGCTGAGTACCACAGGCTCTGGTCGACCTTCGTTGGCCGCAGCATCCTTAACGGCCCTTGTAACTTCGTCGAGTCCTGAGCGCGCCGCAATTGCAATCTTGGAGCAGCCGGCAGCTGCGAAAGCTATGGCAGTGGCCTTGCCAATGCCCTTTGAGGCGCCGGCAATAAGAACGGATTTTCCAGCTAGATTGGCTTTGGCGGGATCAATGAAAGGATATAAGCTGCGGCGGGGCGTGATATATTCGATGAATTGTGCGGCGTTAGTCTCGCGGTTAGCTTTCTCAAGGTCGGCCATGTTTGATAACAGTGCGCGCTCGATAATTTGCTTAAGAGAGAAGAAGCTTGAGTTAAGTGATGATTCGAAGTGAATTTTAATCATTTCGCAAAGATATTTGAAGTCTTTTATAGTGAAGTTAAATGGCTTCTATAATTTCTTATCTCCGCCCGGGAGCGCGATGTTGCAATGTTGCAAAATTCGGATATAATCAACGCGAGCTTTCATCAACCCGCCTCT
This sequence comes from Trichoderma koningiopsis, assembly GCA_022985005.1. Classification (NCBI taxonomy): domain Eukaryota; kingdom Fungi; phylum Ascomycota; class Sordariomycetes; order Hypocreales; family Hypocreaceae; genus Trichoderma; species Trichoderma koningiopsis. Next base: position 202,466 of record JAJPEM010000002.1, read on the forward strand.
AGAGCGTTCAGGCTCGGATTTATCGGTCAAGATGACGTAATTTCGCCATTGACTTCCTCGCTGAGAGCTGATCCAACATTTGATTCTTTATGTCACTGACTATCTGCCGCTTTCGGATCTCGAATTCCCCAATAGAAAGATATAGATATGGTACCATATATGCTGCCAATTCTTGCAGTAAACATGACATGAATCCGGCAAATCAGTCCATCTATTTCAGGAACCCCCAGATATTGTTCAAGCTCTCGGCCAGTGACGGATGCGCCCATATAGCATTGCTCAGAGCTGGCCATTTGACCTTTCCAATCATCGCCATCTGTACCTGGCTCATTATTTCGCCTCCTTCGATCCCCAAACACGTAAATCCAAGAATCTGCTGCGACTCGGCATCGACTACTGCTTTCATCATTCCTCTAGATTCGTCCGTCTCCAGGGCCCGTGCAATGTAGTTCATTGGCATGCTAGCGACCTGAATCTTCCGTCCAGGAAATTTAGCGCGGGCCTCATGCTCGTGTAAGCCAACGTGGCCAAGCTGCGGATCTGTATAGACAACATAAGGTATAACTCGGTCTGTCGTAGTAAGGCTCCCATTTTCCAGTAAGTTGGTTCGCAACAGGCGGAAATCATCGTATGATACGTGCGTGAAGGCAGGTCCGCCTTTGACATCGCCAAGTGCCCATACACGAGGGTTAGTGGTGCGCAGCTGTGCATCGGTAACAACGTGACCACGAGAAGTAGTATCGATGCCTGCTGCAGCTAAATTCAAAGTATCGGTGTTGGGTGTACGACCGGCAGCGAAGAGAACATGGGAGGCTGATAGCTTAGATGGCTTATCTTGGTTCGCAACTGCGACCGATACTTCGACAGCTGTGGCTGGATCTTGACTGCCAGTAGTACGAATCGCTGTAGGGCTCGCTTGGAGGAGAACTTGGATGCCGTCTTCTTGTAGTATATTGAGCATTGATTCGGCCACTTCTGCATCCTCACGAGGAACTAGTTGTGCTCCTCGCTGTATAATTGTAACGGCGGCGCCCAGTCGGCGGAAAAGTTGACCAAACTCGAGGCCGATGTATCCTCCTCCAATAACCACCATATGAGACGGGACCACTCCAAGCTCTTGTACAGAAGTCGAGTCCAAGATGACGCCCGGTGGAAATGAGTTGGGATTGAATCCATCTATTGTCGGTATCGCTGGGCGCTCTCCAGCACAAATGAAGATACGATCTGCAGTGAGAGCTTTCTGGGTGCCATCTGCACCGAGCACCTGAATCGTGCTCTCGTCTTTGAAGGATGCTGTTCCCTTGATCAACTCCACTCCGGCTTCGCGGACCCTGCGCTCGCTTCCGGACCGGAAACTATTGACGATGTCGCGCTTGCGTTGTCTCACAATTTCCATATTTACTCGGACTTCGTTGTTAGTAACGTCAGAGTTGTTGCTGTTATATATGCCATATTGTGGTCCGCGCCTGGTAAGATATGCAGCCCGTCCAGAAGCAATCAATGTTTTGGTCGGAGTACATCCTTCATTGATACAGCATCCACCAACATGTGAGCTTTCAATCAGTGCCGTTTTATGTTTGGCTTGCGCAAAAGCAGTACTCAAAGGTGTGCCGCCTTGTCCTGAGCCGATAATTACGGCATCATAATGAGTAGACATTGTTCGGATTATTGGTTTATCAAGATGATGTCCGTGTTTGAATGTTCTAATTGACGTGTTGTATAAAATGCCACGCATTGGTTTTGTAAATTGCAGGGAGCTAAGATGAATAGCTGATGTTATCTTGCTACTGGGCAAATCAAGAGCGAATAAGTACTCAAATGATAATTTTGTCTCCAGAAAAATGCATTTTATTATTTGAAGCAACAGCATCTGAGGGGTAGAGCAAAAGACTTTAGATGCGGAGAATTGCGTCAGAGGCAAAGCATGATACTGAATTTCGTCACTGTAGCATCTAAGGCAGGCTAGTGTGAATAGAGGGATAACGTGAGACCAAAAGCGTGTTTCCAGTGTCTTCAATTTGTATTTGCGAAGGTGATCGAGTATACCCGAGCAAAACAAATGCAATTGAAGAAACCGTGAGCTCGTCACATTTTGTGCTTATGTCGATGAACACAGTCTTGGGTTAGGTAGAGGTTGAGACAAGGATTATAGAGAGCTGCGCGCCGCACAAATCTAACGGCGGCTTGTCGCTGTTGTCGGTCTGCTTTATGGAGGCCAGTATATAAAGCCGCCGCGGTTATTTAGGCAGGGAAATATGCAAATGTAAGAATGCTCCAACATTCGCACATGCGCGTTTTAACAAAAGAGGGAGAACAAGGGAATGAATCAGACATATGCCTTCTTCAATTGCATCGAAGAAAGCGGTATACATGTGACTGTTTCGTTGAGACACTCGCATATTCCTAATCGCTTGCCCAAATTCAGAAGGGCGGTAGGTTCCTAATCAACGATAAGTGCCCCGTACTCATTACTAAATTTCCAGTAGCACTTGCGGGGGAGTGTCACTTATAGCTGTTAACTGGCGAACTAGACGCCGATTCGTCCGAGCTGCGGAAAAGATCGGCCGAACTATGCAAAGACGCATTTACCTACTAGAAGATGATTGTTTCTTCCTTTTAGAGAAGAAAGCAGCTATGAGCAAGCATGAACTTGATTGTATGTACTAGACAACAAAATGGGGAGAACATGTTATAACCTGTAGGTGCTTGCTTGAATATGAAAGCAGAGAGAATAGACCATGGGTAGGAACATGCCAAATCAACGGAATGATACGAATTGCACCACAACTACATACACCTAGTTCGGCCCTAGATCGTCGGGCATAATTAGGAAATAATAGTGCATCATTCAGGTCAGAGTTTGGCTTGCTGCACGCGTCGTGAAAAAGCAACAGGGCGATTAGGCCAATTCTATTGAGCCACAGTTCCGATAATCACGGCGATATTGAGTTTAAGGTGGCGCTAAGATATGCCAAGATGCGGTCGATATTTCCCGACATGGTAATGCGATTTACCTGAGCCCACAATTTAGTAATGACCGACACAATTGCTGTCTTGGATGAGAATGGCTGTGCAGGGCCGGTACTGATGAAATACACGCCGAAGACTTTCTGCAGCTCGCTCAAAAGTATATAAAGGTCGCTGAAGAGCCTCATAAACACTGCGTCAATAGTCAACATCAGCAAGAAACACTTTGCTGCAAACAACAACCATCATATTATATAAAGACTTTAACTTCTAAAAATCACAAAATGGTTTGCCCAGGTATCGAAGTGACAGTCACCACTGTCGGGAATCACACCGTCGAAGATGAGACTACGGAAGATGGAAAGAAGTACCAGAAGGCCTTTTACGACGCTGCCACTACCATTCCTGGCTGCTCCCGCGGCTGCTGGGGTAGGAGTGACAAGTACCCAGAGAAGATTGTTCACTTCATTGGTATGTCTAGAGTTTGTACAGTTTTGACAAGATTCCGTTAACTAATACATGCAATAAGACTACGACACCCGCAAGGAGCATGATGTCCACAAGGCTCTTATCAATGGGCCAACACCGCCAGTCCTCTTAGACATTCAGAGTGACACCAACGTTTACTTCATTCACCCAAACACCAATGACCGCAACAAAGTCTACTATGCTCCGTACACATCAGTCGCCTTCTTTTGGGGGATTGACGAAGAGAAGTGGACTGAAGCCGCGCCTGAATTCTTTGCAGCTGTTGCAAAGTCTGATGGCTGTACTGGATATATCTGGGGCGAAATTGAAAAGCCAGTTCTCACCGACTACGAAGGCCTGGCATCGCTAGGCAGCGGCAAGTGTGGTGTTTTTGCGGCTGGCTGGCGCAGCATGGCCCATCGTGATCACGACCTCGGACGTGAAAGGGCTGTGAACGCTTGGGAAGCAGTCCAAAAGGCCTGTGTCAAGGCGGATACGTGGGGAACTACACTAAGAGTGACAGAGAATACCGGCCATATCCATCGCTGGACAACGCCTCTGCCTCTCAAGGATCGCACAGACTGGCTTCCCGCGGCTGGATTGATCTAATTACGAAATGATCTGCGGAATGATTTTGCGGGCGATAAGCCCAACATATATCTAATTTATATTAAGATACATCCCTTTGCTAGATAATTAATGTTAATGATTGAAAATCTTTCTTGAGTCCCGGGTCATCTATAGACAACACATTGGAAGTTCGACTCATATGTCAGTACAGCCGCTTATATTATGGTCGTGACTACAACATGGTAAATGAAGAATTAACTTACGATTAGCTACTTTCAATCGGTAATATAAAAGTGCTCAGTACTCATCGATTAGACTTCAGCGTTGTGTATTGGGAGCCTAATAAGCACTACTCGTGATTAGTAATTCTATTTATGACTAAGGCGCCCGCTAAGTCCACGAGACTATAACTACACGAGACCCTTAGTCAATAAAAGCCTGCTATAATAAACCACTATAAGGTTACTATAAGATTACTATAATATCAAAGTACTTAAGTAACTCTACCAATAGCGCAGAAGTAATTTATTTTAAAACACTATAGGGAGTAAAGATATAACTAGATTATTAACTAAAGTAGTTATTACTTATAATCCTTATTTATAGTAGTATATTTAGGACTAAAACTCATTACTATAAATAAGGATTATCGGTAATGACTGCTTTAGTTAATAATTTAGCAATACCTTCACTCCCTATAGTTATTCTAGACTAAATTGCTCCCGCGCTATAAGTAATATTACAGCGGTTTATTATAGTGGTTGCTATAGCGGGCTTTTGCTAACTAAGGTCCTGTGCAGTTATATAGTTCCGTGGACCTAGCGGGCGCCCATGACTAAATATAGTTGGTGCTGATGTCACATGGGGTCGTTCACGGTAGCTACCTATATAAGTAACCATTATTGCCTCATGCAAGCTGTGAGCGCTTTAAAAGCTAAAGTGAACAGGGACTCGACAGAAAATTGTTTCCTGAAAGAAGCGAAGTGATAGATTCCCATCATGTCGTTGAAGCACGTCGTCACAAAAAACGCGCCCGCAGCGCCAATCTCAGGACTGGTATGTATAGCATCTACTGGTTTCACTCATTTTTCAAAACGTCAGGCCAATTTGACTGACTCTATTCATTTAGTTTGCTCAAGCAGTGCGAGCGGGTCCATTTCTTTATACACAAGGAACTCCCGGCGCTCGTCCAGATGGTACTATGGTAGAGGGGACGGTTCGTATCTCACAGTTGCCTTTGTATGCAAAGCAGTGACGCTTATATTGTACATAACAGATCGCAGATCGTACAAGACAAGTGATAAAGAATCTCGAACAGATATTGGTAGCTGAAGGAATGACCCTTAACGACGTCGTCAAAGCCACTATTTTCATCAAGAATTTTGATGAGAATTTCCCTTTGGTCAATCAGGTCAGTAAATACACATCGCATAGATTCATGTCTTTCCTCTCGAATTTTTCGCTCAGCCTAGAACTAGGTATGGGAGGAGATGATGCCAGAGCCTCGTCCCACACGAACGACCGTAGGCGTAGCTCAACTACCGGCTGGTGGCACGGATATCGAGATTGAGTTTGTTGGTTACAAAGCTTGAATTATATGTAGCTGAAGATATATTCCTTTTATGAACGTTTCAGCTCAGCAAGATTCACACCCAACAATGTGCTTCGGAAGGTTTCTAAGTTTTTGTGAAGCATTGTCTTTCATCTAACAACAGCCTCTGGATGCTTTAAGCTGAACTACATACCGTTCTAGGAGAAGTGTAGGTTGATGGCCAATGCATTTGGAGATCATGAATAGTCATATATCAGCGAACTCTATTTACTAGTCTCATCCAACATGACATTCACCAGGCTCCAGGGACAGGTAAGTTGGAAACAGCATTATTTTGAGATAACTATCATCCACAAGCGTTAATATATTAAACACAAGCAGCTACCAAAATCGAAAGATAAACTATATGCTGGTCTGGGCTTCCCGTAGCTAGCCATTCCATTCCAACTATCCCAAAAATGTAATTTTTATATGAATGTATATGAACAAAACGTTTTCAGGGATAAACGGGGATATCAATCAAGTCATGGCCTTTAGAAGAGTAGCCTGGCGCATAACGATCTCCAAATGGCTGCATCCAGTTATCTGTTTCGAGTGTCAGCATTCTAGATCCGCAACCAGACAGCGAAAAGAAATTACGTACCATATGTCGTGTTTGGCTTTGTCATGCAGAGATGAATAATGGATTCGTTGAAATTGCTGCTGAAATTTGTCCGCGGGAACTGCGCCGTTAATGCTCTCCAATCGGGCATAGTTACTAGAAGAGATGGCCCCACGAAGTCTTCTACCGCTCCTTTGCTCACAAGCTGCACCTCGAGTTCCTTGTAGTCGGCAATCGTGAATGTAGAATGCAAAGCAATAGAGTCCCAAAGGAGCTGTAACCGTTGACTATCCCAAGTCTGGCCATCCTGGTGCTCCTTGACGAAGTTCGTGGCAGCAAAAGCGCCATCAACCTCAAAGCGCCTATCTGGGCTAACAATTGCAGAATTGGCATGAGGGTCTAAGCCAATGTCGTGAAGAATTGAAGCTATCGCATGGACTTCAAGATCGATAGTGTCACGCAGAGTTTCGTTTGAGTTAATGATGGTTGCAGAAAGTAGCCATGATCGCATTACATGATTGTAAATAGAGTCGAGCATATGCTCGCGAGCGAAGCTCTGGGCATCTCGGACGAGAAGAGTGTCGATAACAGTTACGCCTGCAATGGTTGTTGTATTATGAGACACGTCCCTCGAGGCAGGCAAAGCACGACCGTTGGCAAGTGACAAGCCTTGGGAAATAGCCGAAGCAAGTAGCAGAGTTTTTGCCTTGAAGCCAATCATTTTCATCGAATATAGAGGCAGATAAAAATGTAACAGGTGATGATTTATGTCAGGTGTTCAAGAGGAGTAAAGGGGGCAATTGTCATGGCAAGCAAGGCGCGACGCCATTGCCTTATATGTTATTTTCAAGGCTGCACCTCTGCCTCCTTTAACATTACGATATGTCAAAAATTCAAGCACACATAGCTGTACACTGAATGATTCCAAACCAATTAGTAATTTAGAATTGTTTTATGGCTGAGTAGCCGAACGATTATGTTCTGAACTCTGCAGAGCCCCTGTTTAGAGATGTTAGGGATGTCATAATATTAGTTATCAGTATTAGCTAGGCTACTTGATAATTAGCCTGTATCAAAGACTATAACTCCATTGCCTATTGATTTACAATCTAGTGCGCGCTGCCTCGCTCTTCTCGAAATGATTCCAAAGAGATATGAGTAATTGGGAATTACATGACGGCTAAACAGTTAGAAGATGATATACCTGACTCTATTCAGACTCTGTTTAGAGACATTGGGTATGCAAAACTTGAAGTGTCAGTGTTGAGACCATTTTACAGCTACTCTGGTCAGCGGAGGCCGAAGGATAGAGCGAGGCCAGTTCAGAGCAGGAGAAGATGAAGTAACTGGGCCTCTTCAAGGTAAATCAATTGAGTCAACCTAATACTGTGTAACTTTACAGTTTTCCCAAGCGTCTTAGAACCGAATTCGAATAGTTACTCCTATATTCCGATAGAAACATACAAATACTGTTCCAGCCCCTATAACTATGCCGATGACTCCTCCATGTATTGCAGCTTGGCCCCAGTTATAGTCCGAGAGCAACACCGTGCGGCCGGGGTACGTCTTGCCTAATACGGATATCCAAAATCGACATGTTAGAATATGCTCCGTACGACCCATATGAATAAGTTGTTTATTTTAGTAGTAAATGATCAAATCTAGCCCAGTACTTGCTTAAATCAGGCAATCGTAGGCTGGTCAGTCTGAAAATGTGCATTAGCCACTAAGATGCACAACCTCCAACATTATTCTAGCAGCCAACCGCCAAAAAGTACGCTTTTGCTTCTAGCGGTCTCAAGGAATGGAAAACGGATGTTCATTTCAACCAATCACAAAAAAGCAGTGCTTTGCAAAGTTTCTGCTGAGACTGCCTCGTGAAACCATGGCTCTGCGAGTATTCCGCTGTCATTGTTCCAGCACAGGGAAATAAGAGGGCTATTCTTACTAAGCATACGATGGTATAGCGCACGGGGTTACACAAAATCCCCGCAAGTCACAGCATCAGGATACTAACATTTACACGTAGCCAGTTAAGACTCCTGCGATTTTTATCTTCAGTAACCCCATGGCTCTCGCGTGTGCACGAATTTCCCTTTAGCACGTACAATTACCTACAGTTACCTATTATTACAACACTCATCCCTAAAACTATGGATCTGTTATGTGAGCCAGCGTCCCCAGCAACCCCTCCCCGAAAGACGCCGTACGTCTGTGATGAGCTTTGGGATGGAGGACCATTCAAAACTTATCCAATCCGGAAAGGCAAGGTTGGGCTGGTTCCTCCACATCTCCGCCATTTTCTAGGGCCGGGTACCTTTCCTGAGCCATACCATGAAACGCTGTATCCCACGCCCAGGGAGGACATACAGCCGTTTCTGCAGACCTGGCTCTGGTTTGGGCTATTGGCTGAAATGCTGGGTCTGAATGAGATCGGCAACGGTGTTCAACTTGTTGAAAGTACCATCGCTGCTGAAGGAATTCGCAATCTATATGCAGGCACAGTCTATACCGGCGATGATGATGGCAAGCAGTATATCAGTGCCCAAGAGGTGCTAAACTCAGCCCAGCCTATTGCGGAAAGACAGCGGCTTGCGCCTAATCTGCAGGAGAGGCTTATATATATACGCGATTGCCTTCAATACGCCAACTTCATGATTCCTTCTGCCTTGAATCTAGATGAAACCGTGCGTTATTCGATATGCGCCCTTGGAGAGTACTTTTCCACTGGCTTAGCCAGTATGGTGGGACAATCAAATCCCAAAATTGAAGTCCCCGACTTGGCGTTTAGCTGGCATCAGAATTATTTGAAAGCAGGGGGCACCATAGACGAAGAAATGCTTCAGAGAGGGTGGTGCCCGAGCGAGATTGAGAAGATTCGATCTCAGTTTCAAGGATTGCAAACTATGCACCACATCTCGCAGCTACAGAAGTCGAACGCCAGCCAAGATCACTCGAGCTGTACGCGTCATCTGTGCACGGCTTTCCAGATGGACATTGAGACCTATCGGCCCTCACACCTATCAGATGACTGCAGCTGTCCTCTCATAACTATTGATGAGAGAGAAACCTCTTTCATTCTTCGCAACACTGATACTTATCCTATCCTCCGCTTTGATCAAATAGGGGATGATTTGGACAACTTTGAGCTAGTAGTCGAACCATATGAACCGGGTGTCCCCTATGTCGCGCTCTCGCACGTAAGCACGACCATTCATCAACGCCCAACGATTGCAAGCTAACGAGAGATGGTAGGTTTGGGCCAATGGGCTGGGAAATCCAAGAGCAAATTCGCTTCCAAGGTGCCAAGTAAAACGAGTAGCTCAATTGATAGCCTCGTTGCAAGACCAAGTAGAAGTGAAGCAGACAGGGTACAAATCTCAATACAGAATCTGGATTGACACTTTCTGCTGCCCGATTGAGCTTGGAAGTAAATTGATCGCACTCGAAAGGATTGCCGGTGTGTATAGAAATGCAGCTCATGTCCTTGTTCTAGATGCTACTTTGACTGGATTACATTCTCAAGACACACATCCTGCCGAGTTATTACTGCGGATATATTGTGCCTCTCCATGGATGAGACGGCTATGGACCCTTCAAGGTATAATACTAATGATCTTCAGAGTCATTGATGCCTCTTTCGCTAACTTCAACCTGTTTGTAGAGGGCACACTCACAGCGAGTCTATTCATACAGTTTGCAGATAATGCAGTCAGAGGTTTCGATTTACTTCTTAAGCTGTTTGCCGCTGGCAAGGGAGATCCGCGATATAAACGAATATGGCAAGATGTAATGAATGCAGTAAGTACCTCGTCAATATTTTAGAACAATTTGAGAGATTCCATTTCATAACACTCCGCCGCAGTACAATGAGCTTCAAGGCTTTCGTTCCGAGAATGGAGAAGCAGAGTCTGCTAGACCGCAACTCCTAACTCTTCAACGAGCATTACAGTTCCGCACAGTATCAGTTGCATCTGATGAACCACTATGCATCTCTACTCTGATGTCTCTCGATACGAAATACATCGCTGCAGCCTCTGACACCGAATCTCGAATGATTCGCATTTGGGAACTCCTGAGCAAATCACATGGTGGCCTGCCACCGCGTTTAATATTTTACGCAGACGAAGTGCTGAGCATACCTGGATGGCGATGGGCTCCTCTGAGTCTACTGGGATCGTCTGTTAAAGACTCGGTGATAGGGTTCGATGAGCGCATGCTGCGTCTTGTTTGTGCCCCCGATGCCCTAGGTATTCCAACACCTCTGGGTTTGAAAGTCACCTTTCCAGGATGTCGTCTTGTTCCCCTCCCGCTGGCAACTAATCTTTCATTACATCCATGGCCTGGAGCAATTAATCCTTCAGAAGATCAGATCATCATTCATCACGAGCAAAGCGGCAAATGGTACCGAATAAACGATTGGTATCGTAGCAGAAAGCTCTCTTCATGGAATGATGATGAGAGAACGGCCTTTGATAGAGAGCAAAACAACCCCCTTTGCAGAGAAGTAGACTCTGGCAAAAGCGTCTTAATCTACGACGAAAGATCAAGGGTTAATAACATGTTAATGGCGTGTATGGCGCTCATAGAAAATATTCCGGAAAATTTCGAACACAGTTCAATTAATTCTTCAGAACTCGACGCAGGCCTGAGAGTCCACAGAACAAGGACAGTTATCATGTCTCTTCTCAGTGAAGAAGAAGTACGAATGATGACAATCTTTAGAGATTTAGCTTCTACCGTAGCAGCATATCCGGAAACTTCTAATCTATTGGCGATCAACGATCGTGATAGCGAAGAGTGGAAAAATTGCATGAGCAAGATCAAAACGAAGATGAGAGAAGTGGTAGCGGAAGCATTGAGTTCCAATTCAGAGTTGGTTGAGACCATCAAAAATACCATTGGCACCGGCGTGGAGGAGTATATGTGGGCATACATCCCCAAAATCTTTTCGCACACTATTACTATGGAAGAAACATCGAGCGAGCAGATTTGGTTTGTTGATTAGATATCCAAGTCAATGCTACATACGTAACTAGCAAGGCCGTGGAGCCAATGTTGTTTAGCATTTTGTATGTTGTTCCTTGCATTTCGTATTAGGAATTGGTGTTGTAGCATTCGTAATAGCGGAGCTACTAAAAAACATAGTAGTGCAGTGACTTACGAATGCTGTTTGACTAGGTAGGTAACACTCGTAACTACCAGGAGTATGATTCGTAGCTTTTCGCAACCCCAAATATAAGCACTACAATTCTTGGATTATTAAAACAGCGAACTGCGGTGAACCAACTCCCTTGCAGCTCGGCTAGTAAACAAGGAAACAAGTCAAAGTCCGAAGCAACATGATGGAGGAGTCCAAGAGAGCTGATATGATGAGTAAATACCTAAGCAAAGAGTTATCTCCTCCTCTTTGTCATGCGTTATCAATCCACAATCGTTACCCCTGAAAGCAAATCCTTACCTGCTGTTCTCATGGCGTCAACATTATCAGCATTGCAAACTCGGAGTTTGTCGGCCTATCTTGATGTGAATGGCTTCGTCATGCACGCGGCTTCATTCCGCGCTAACTGACTCTTAGCGTCCATGTCAACCAACTTTCTTTTGGACTCTTCCAAGAGACACTTGGCCAAGGGATGATTCAGAATTGGAAGAAGCTCTCCCACTTCTTGCGATGCCTTATATGCCTTGACTCAAGAAATCTAGAACAAGAATCATATTAGTGACAGCTACGCAATCCAATATTGCCGGTATGGACAGGCCGCAGAATGGGCCGTCGGATAATCCGACAAAGTCAGCAACCAGACACTCCTGGAACTCTACGCATGTGCTGAAAAAGTGGCACACTCTCAATTCTGCCTGGCCCTATCCGAGCGCTGAGGAAAAGCAAGAGCTTAGTCGTAAATCCGGACTAAGTGTTCGCCAAATATCACAATGGTTTGTGAATGCAAGGCGGAGGAATGAGGGGCGATCACACGACAAGCAAGGCAGCAGTGAGAGTCACTTGAAGTCTTCGTTACCAAGAGCACGACGGTCTGCTTCGTTAGGTGCTCCATCGGCAGCCTCTAGAGGCACCTTGACTAAGTCGCACTCTCAAAGCAATGATTCTTCACATTTTGAAACTGGCATCGGCAAATCAGGAAACTCCAATACCTCACGCCCCTCAAGCAGCTGCTCTTCTGGGCACCCCGACGTTGCGGATCACCATCAATCACAAAACGAACGCTCCGAAACACAACTTAGCGTGGGCAATGGGATAGCCGAGGATAAAAGCTCCAGGATCTATCAATGTACTTTCTGCACGGATGCCTTCAAAACAAGATATGACTGGACGAGGCACGAGGCAACCCTCCATCTAGCGCTTGAACAATGGACATGTCTTCCCAGCGGACCGAAGAGATGGGATCTTGGAGATCCCTCTCCTAGATGCTCTCTCTGCGACGAACGCGACCCCTCCGACAATCACCTTCAGTCTCATCGTATATCTGACTGCATAGCGAAACCTGCCTCGTTGAGAAGTTTCCTCAGAAAAGATCATCTAAATCAACACTTACGTCTTGCGCACGGCATCGATAGAATGACGCGCTCAATGAACGCTTGGAGTTCGAAACTTTTCCAAGTGAAATCACGCTGCGGCTTTTGCGGAGAGACTTTTCTCCTTTGGACGGACCGCAATGATCATTTGGCCGACCACTTTCGAAGAGGGAAATCCATGAAAGACTGGGAAGGAGATCGAGGCTTCGAGCCTTCCATTGCGATGCTCGTTCGGAGTGCAATGCCGCCCTATCTTATTGGCGCCGAGTCTTTAAATCTGGAGCCTTTTAGCGCCTCGAAAGGCGTAATGAAGAAGATGCTCACATCTCCAGACGCTAAGAACCCTCCAAACGTGTTTGAGCTACTTACAGCCCGCCTTGGTGACTTTGTAACTGATTCAAGAGCAAGTGGCACTACCATCAATTGTGATATCCTTCGAAATCAGGCGCGGCTTATTCTCTACGGAGACGATGATCCTTTGAATCAGACTCCTGCGGATAATGATCAATGGCTAACATTGTTCAAGATTGGGCATGGATTGGCTTCAGATTCAATCGCCACAGGTGGAAGCTCTACGCAAACCCCAATCTCGAAGACGGCAACGCCTTTGTTGCTATGCGCCAATAACCTTACCATTCCGCGTCGAACGGCGGTTCAAGGAAACCCAAGGAGCGAAGAAGGTGACATTGAGCCTACGCTCCCATGGTGGTGCCAATCACCTGAATGCCTAGCAGAGCTTATGCAAATGAGCCAAGAATTTGCCTTAACGACTCTAGGTGAAATCAGGATCAATAATGGACTAGAAGGAGGGTATCAAATCTGAATCTGCTTCATCATTAGAAAAGTAACAGAGGGAGGCTCTTTCGAAGGATATTTCGCATAAAGATTGCCTAGCTACACCCAACTGAGGCTTTCTGTTATTCGACCTCTTTTCAGTATTTAACGGACATCTCCAAACCTTTGGAATAAGGAAGTGTCAGATTCGTATAACCATTTTTCGGAGACCGCAAATGTTCCAGTAATTCTTTGTATCTGGTAGCAGAAGAGATTGAGTTGTCAATAATAACGACGCCTCCAGATCTTAACTTTGGCTCCAAGAGTTTTAACGCAGGAAGGGCAACAGGGGCCCAGACTAGATGAGCTTAGTTATGCAACTTTACAATTGTCAAAAATGTCAACTTACTATCAAGGAGAATAAGATCAATCTGGGGAATGTCTTTGGTCAATTTTTCAAGGAGATCTCCCTCTCTCAAGTCGATATGGCGCGTCACAAGATCGTTTCCAGCTTCTTGCCAGTATTGGCGAGCTTTCTCGGCCTTGGTATGCTCCTTTTCCGTTGCAATAACCTTACCTTCGCCACCAAGCTTATCGAGATTACTTCCTACTGCCAATGCGAGGTAGATAGTAGAAACTCCAAAGCTGGTGCCGATCTCAACAATATTACGAGCGCCGGTTGCTCTCGCAAGTTGATAGACAAATTGACATTTATCTTGATCCAAAGCGATAAACTTGTCTCGCATCAAGTCATCAAAACTACCAGAATCCAAGTAAGTTGATGGAAGAGCGGCTTCTTGTGTAAGCGACTCTTGATGGAGACGATCGAGCAGCGCAAGAACATGGTCTGGCGCCACGACCGGGTTTGGAGCTGGAGCGGACATGTCTGGAGATGCGCCTAGGGAGGACTTTGGTTAGAGATGCTGAGACTCGTATGATTGTCCAAATATCACGAACAGGATTTCTGCTTCGATGTTACTCCTTCTCTCATTATGGCGGACCTACGGAGAGTATATATAATCGGACTAAACAACGCAGGCCAGGATTTCGGATGTGGGCTCTCGGAGATCTGCTATCCGATCCTACACTATGGCCCACAATATGTGCCATTTGGCGCCCTGGACATACTCCGCAATATGGTACCTATTGGTGGAACAACTGCCTAAGGATAACACCAATTCCAGGTACAAAGTCGAGGTGTATAACCGTTAATAGATACTTTCCTGGTATTGATTTTATGACAGCGCTCTTATCTATACGGTGCATGAACCATCCTTCTCAGAACCTGCGTATTTAACCACGGAGCCTAGTATCAGACCGTAGCCGCTTAGTCCACCAAGGATGAGAGGAAGCGCTTTATAGGATCATATCTGATAGTACCTATGTCCAAACTCTATTAGCGCCTACGCCTTGTTAGTCACTCTTCTCAGTTATATAAGCCAGAAGCTAGCAAGAAGTTGTATGTAGCTGTATATTGCAACATCGGCGCGGTTTGCTATCCTTGAAATGGCCTCTAGCTAGTGTCCAGGGCGTGGTTGATAACGAGTTGCATTTGGGATTTAATTCAAGGATATTCGACTATTAGCAATAATTAAGCACCAAAGTAATTGAAACCACCGAATTGCGAGATTTTAGGTGGCTTAGTATTACTCTGGAGGTCCTCAGCAGCTGACAAATGATCCTTGGCCTCCAAACGTTTAACTTCTATATTCACCAAGAACTTCTGGCGCGTTACAAAAACTTTTCAGTTTGGTAAATTGCTGGGGCCAGGAATCAACAAATTTGCCGTCTACTAATCTAAAAATATTCATTCTTTTGCTCTCTCGCTTCTCTACTAGGTCTTATACCGAGTCCCACTCATAAAGACCTTTTGTTCTTTACCCCTCTTTTCCCTCGTTTTCAAGCAACATATTCGAATTAAGCAATCACAGCAATCACAGTACGTGAACTTCATAGTTAAAACTTGGTTCTATGACCTTCAGATAATCATCTCCAAATAAAAAAAAAATGGCACTGGAGCGCCCTTCATCAGCGATCATCGACAATCTCAAACAGCTTTATTCCGCCTATCGCCATACCAGTGACATAAGCTCAAAAGGCGACTTCTTTTCGTCTAACTGCCTCCAAATATGTCGGCCACAGCCATCATTTGCAGCTCGTGATAGAGACACTATTGTGCAATATCTTCGCGAGGCATCGGGTCAAGATGCTGACACCCCATCGTCGACGACTGAAACAAGAAATAAGCAATCAAAAAAGAGCTATTACACGATCCGGTCCATACAAGAAGATGAGTTCGAGTTTGGCACCGACGATCAAGTCAAGCCAGCTGGATTTGCGACAGCGGACGATCTCAAGCTAAAAGCAAGAAATGAGGGATGGGTAGGCATGAGAGTCGACCTGTGGGATGAAGAGGGAAAGGATGGAAGCGAGGGGCGCCTGATCAAAGTTCAATACTGGTGGAGGAAAGAGGAACAAGGATGGATACAGATTTGCCATGATATTATGTTCATAGGACCAAGAGACGGGACCGAAGGCAGCCAAGGCGAGCGACTTGAGTAAAGCTATTTCACAACTGGTCAGCTTTTTGTGTCAGTTATGCCTCCAATATGTTACTATATCTTTGATCAGTTCATGTCAGAGGTGAATGATAGTCTAGCATTTAAATCAACAATTTTCTCGTATTTTTTACTAATGCACTGTATCAATCCAAAATTGGTAGCAACCCCTTGTCTTGAGCATCCTTTACAGCCTTGTGATAGATTTCCAATTTTTCCTCGTACTCCCTGATCAAGTCCTCTTGTGATTCTTCTCTCTTTCCGGGACCCGCATCACCGCCGCCAAATGCCCTCACTGCAGCATAATAAACATCTGCAAGTCTTCTACAAACTGACGGTACACTCGCTGACTCGCATTGGTAGTAGAGGCTAAACCGTAATTCTCAGTATTCTATGTCCACACTAACCGGAGACTCAAATGATGTCTTGCTTCACTCACTCAGATTTGAAGTTATCGTCGATACGTAGCTTGCCACTCTCCGTGAATCGATTTTGGAGACGATAATTCTGGTAGCCGAAATCGTGTCGATAGCAAGCAGGGGTAAAGGGGAATCCAAATGGATTATCCGGCGAGCTGGTACAGCCGTCAGATGACCAATCAAGGGTAGGAGGGTTTTTGGCATCGCGGTGAGTAATGAAGTCGGGGAGGGATGTGTTATATAAAAGCTGATCTGTGATAACTGAGAGACTGGTTTGCCGTCGGCCCAAGGTGCCTTCAGAGGCTGGCAATGCCAGAGCGGTAGGCAAGAGGGTGAAAACGATGGATGTCAGCTTCATGGTGAAAGAATTGTTATTA
Source organism: Trichoderma koningiopsis (assembly GCA_022985005.1). Classification (NCBI taxonomy): domain Eukaryota; kingdom Fungi; phylum Ascomycota; class Sordariomycetes; order Hypocreales; family Hypocreaceae; genus Trichoderma; species Trichoderma koningiopsis. Next base: position 219,283 of record JAJPEM010000002.1, read on the forward strand.
AGACTTGTACTATTGGTCGATTCTCTGGATAAGAAGTTCTATCTCAACTCCAAGAAGGAACCGTGGCCCCTTTATACACAACTCCCAATGCCATACATCAAGCCATTTATAATGCCAATACCATCCTCCAACGCAAGGGACGGAAATAGCTAGTTGTGGCTTGCCATGGAGCGTATGCCGAGACGAAAAGTTCCCAAATGTTTCATTTATGCTCACCGACCTGCCCGAAATAGGTCGTACTAACACTTCGCCAAGAGTTCTCTCCAGAAACCTTTTGCATATCCAATGGGGCCAACTTCCCACTAAGACTCTTTATCCCTCCTACCGGACAGCACTGGAGCGGATTAAGTCACTAGAGTCGCAAAGCGTTGTATGAGCCGAAGTGGCAGTGCGGCCGGAAAGAGGAATCAAAACCGCGAATAACTTTGCAACCTTTTTTAGAGATTTAAGCTTCCTTTTTAGCGAAAAAAACTCGGGAGATTAATCTCATCGGGCTGTAAGCAGACGGGCATAATACACTTAGAGTAGCTTGCCAAGAGTCATACTTTATTGCGATTAAGCGCTAAGCTAAGCATTCTGTCACATCTGAAAGTTATGGGACCAAGTCAACTGACTACATTTTTTTTTTTTTCTTTTTTATCTTTTTTTTTTTTATTTAAAACCTAACGGTCTTGAAGGTGGTCGCTATCGAGTGCGAGACATCCGCTAGACATTCGTTTCTGAAGAGAGTCGCTCGCTCAGGAACTCCTACATTTTCCCTTCAAGTTGTATCTCCGCGAGACCATTCTAGCGTTCCGTGTCTATGGAGCCGTCTTCTATTGTATTGACGAAAATAAAAGGGATGAACGTCATGAGTATGGGCAGTCGACTGATACAACAGAAATAGCTGTTAAGCTCAAACGAGAAACACGCACGGCTTGTAGCTACGATAGTTACAAAAGAATGCCGAAGTCGGTTTGGCTCACACGCGCTGAATTTTCAACCCTAATGCCCCATATGCTCTGTGAGCCACAGGCGGCACATTGACCTGAAAAGCGTGTCTAAGAAGCGTAGATGTATATGTACAAGAAACATGATAAGCAGATTCTATCATACTGTATACCATGTAAGAATTAAAGAGACAAGAGAGTCAGAAACTCGCAATCATGTTCGCAAAGCTGTGGTCCATTTGCGCCGCGGGGTATACGCTGCCCTTGCATTTATGTGTCAATTACATGTATGCTTTCGGTCTTGCGACAAGACCGGCGTGGATTACCAGCCGCTCAGACATTATAAATCCCTACGATGTACTTGAACTATATAGATACGTGATTAATTCATGCTTCGCATAAGTACAGAATACACAAAGGGGGCTTTCGCATCTTTGGGTGCACATAGTATGAAGAAAGGTTCCAGCCCGTTTACTTGATCCAGTTGCTGGCCCGCTTCGTGGTAACGTGAAGCGTACCGAGCTCCTCATTCGTGGGCTCTCCGATCTCCTCATCAGCTCATATGACTACTTCTGCCGTAGCCAGTCGTAATCTCGAGTACTAATGCTCACATAGTCTTTGTTCTCCCGTCTGAGGGAATTTTACCCCTGTGGCTATGTACAGCAGGTTGTAGCCAATTGCTGATGCTCCTCTTCAGTCACCCAGAACAACTGGCCCCATCAAAATAAATCCAGCGCGGGGTTCTGAAGCGTGGACGCATAGTAACGCTCGGGATGTGGCCATTCCCTTACTCGCCGTGCAGCCTCACGTCCGTTTTAGGGCAAAAAAGACGCATCGTGCAGGTGGAAAATCTTTGATGCTACCTCATATCTACGGGGTAGGTATAGGTAATTTAGATGGATGGTCGGAGGCTCTCAATGGCTGAAGGCGGGGATTCATTGCTGTATATAGTACGGAGTAGACCGGGGAAGAACCAGCTTCATTCAGTGGGTGGGTACGCTCGCTGGAAAAAAGGTTGCATCTACAGGAGCTGCCTAGTCCAGTGTGCGACCATCTCAGAAGGAGAGCATCTCGCGATAGACTACTGGACCTCGATTAAAATGGAAGTGCTGTAAGACCAGCGCCACCGCCAATCACGCTACACATGCTCATCTTCAAAGCATCATAGAGGGACAAAAAGGTAACTCGGCATTCAGTACCATCTTCGTTCAAAGATAAAACCCCCCAATTTAATCCAGCCCGTAAGGGCAGCTTGAATCGCAATTTTCTCGCTTGACTGAATCGCACCCATAGCAGCGGAGCAGCAGGTCTAGCTCGCCATCAGCCGCGGGGTCCATGGTGTGCTGCAGCTTGTGCATGTATCTTCCTGTTCCATATAAGCTCCGGCGGTTAGCTACAGACACCTCGCATCCATCGATGTAGCGGTGGAGATTGTGAGTAGCAGCGTAAAGCCTGCTTCCGCAGTCGGTGCAACAGAATCGGATTTTCATCAAGGATATTTGTCCATCAGCCCCAACCTGCGTCTACTGATGCTCCAAATTCCGCGGGGCTTGCGGGCGGCCGCCTTCTCATTGACGATCGTTGCCCGTACAAACTTGATGTGTAATACATGTATAAAGTATGAGGCAAAGAGATATCACACGCACAGACGACCTGTTCTCTCCCTGCAGCGGAGGAATTTAAAGTGGCGGGACGTTATCACTTTATTATAATAGCGGCCGATACGGTAAATACAGTAGGCGCTTATCATGTTTGCTCATTCTATTATTGTGAGACATACATGCAGAGGACCGTGAGCTATCTAATTCGCTAGCTTCCTGGGTATCCCGCCACCTCGTCTCCTGACCTATTCTCTCCCTAGCTCTCTGTAGGCCTCGGAATGCGCCATATAGTCATGTTAACAAACAGGCCCTGGCAATTAATCATTCACTCTCCAAAGAAGAGAAAGTTGGCCCGCCGATATGTGGACATCTAGCTCGGCATCGTGTATCCGGGGGGCGGCCTCGCCTCCCTTCCAAGATCGACTGTATCACCCACCCAACCTTCTAGTATTACCCTCGATCCTGCCTCTTATTTTCGTCACCTAGAGTTCAGCTATTAATACAGCATTCCTCTTTCGCAATCTATGAGATGGTTTCATCAGCCTAAGCTGCAGTGAAGTGCTGGTCGTCTCTTGTTTTGCACCTTCAGTCCCTATCATAGTAGCTGCAAGCGATGGGTCGTCAATCGAAAACAGGGATATCGCCATGGCGCTCATCAGAAGGCTTAGTGACCTTTGCGGTCGCATTTGCAGTTTTTACGGTGAATTTGAATTGTCTTGGAGCCCCAAGACAAATCTGTGTGCTAACTAAATTATAGGACGGGCTGGTGTATGATCTAGTTATACCCTTCCTACCTGAGCTCTTCACAGGTCGACTGAAGACTCGACCAGAAGATGGTTGGCATAACACATATCTCAAAATTAGCAGTGGATTCCTAGTTGGCTGATATGGCAATTGATTGCAGTTGTCAATTGGGCTGCTCTGTCCCTTGAATCTTTCGGATTGGCATTACTTATTACAAACTGTGGGTTAGCCAGCTTCTTGCTAAGCAGCCTCTCGAGATGCTGATTTGTGTCATTTAAGGGATTGCTGGATATATCGCCGATGGAAGCGTCTCAAAAAGTCGCCCATTTCTCGCCGGAATTGGCATTATGCTTATTGCTACACTTCTGTTCTTCCTTGCCATTGATCCATACCTCATTATCTTCGCCCGCGCTTTGCAGGGGGCCTCAGAAGCTCTTGTATGGGTGTCTGGCCTCGCTTTTCTAGTCTCTCAGGTAGACGAGGCCAATCTGGGTGTGTGCATGGGTTACACGACGCTGGGTGCTACGATCGGGGAGCTGATTGGACCTCTCCTAGGAGGCTATCTCTACGAAAAGCTGGGGCACTGGTCTGTCTTCGGCGTAGTAGAGATAGTGATTGCGGCCGACATTGTGCTCAGGTTGTTAGTCAAGGAGAAAGACTCGACAACTCAGCAACACGCCCCTGTGGATGCTGTGAAAGGCGATTCTGAAACAGAGCCTCTGTTGGAAGCTGCGGCCGCAGTATCTCATGGGACAATAAGTCGCCCTTTATCAACGGCATCAACGGATGTTGAGCGCGGCGAGGAAGATAACCGCATTGAATTTTATAAGACTGGCGACTGTGAAGATGAATATGATGCCGTGTCTGAATTGCGCAGTCTGGGATGGAACTGGCTCTCGAGTGTCGTTGGTGCGGCTGTCGCGTGCATCGTTCGGTCAGCATTAGAAGCCGTGAGTTTGCCGTCAAATAGCCGCGTCCGATCTTATGCTAACACATCGCCACAGACTATTCCGATATACGTCCTACGCCATTTTGGTTGGACTTCATCTGCTGGCGGGGGCGTCATGTTCGCTCTCCTATTCCCCATGGTAGGCGGCCCATTAGTCGGCAAATATACGACTTTAAACGGCCCTCGGTGGTTTAGCTCTCTAGCATCGCTCGCATGTGGTGTCTTCATAGTCACACTAGGCTGTCTTACGGGTGATGATCCAACAACTCAGACTCTTTTTGTCATAAACATAGGGCTCATTGGACTTTGCATTTCTCTCGGCACAACGACACAGACCACAGCCATCTCAGCGGCCGCACAGAGAGCTGAGGCCCTGAGAGCGCGTATTCGATTCAGCGGCGTGGAACTGAGCTGGCAGTTGAGAATGCTAACTCCAGGTATGATGTTGAGCGGTCTAAGCACGGCGTGGGCTCTGGGCCTCTTCCTGGGCCCTGCCTGTGGAAGTATTTTCCACTTCAACACGAATCAAGAGTGGTTGCACCTCTGCTGCTTCTTGGGAATAATATGCGTAATAACAGGTTTCTATTGTTCCTCCACATGGAAAAAATGGCGGTAGAGCGACTTGTTGGCTGCAAACGAGGTTGAAGCAGTCGCTTGCCGATAATGTATGAGTTAATGGCAAAAAGAATGGCGTACATGTAGGCCCTGATAACAATTTTTCACAAATAATAAAAAATTAGAAGTGTATTAAAAGAGGCCAAAAAGAAAGTCAAGAGGAGTAGCAATTGCACGTTTCGATCGTGCGACCTCCGGGTTATGAGCCCGGCGCGCTTCCACTGCGCCAAATTGCTTTGAATCCGCTTGATGGGGTTCCAGCAACGTAAATTCGGTAGATACTGGCTACAATAGGTGAGCGTGAAATTTTCGTAGTTTAGGTGGAGAATAGCGTCAAGTATAATGGAGTCGTTAAAATGGAGCGCCTTATAGAATAGACGGACGAGAAGTAAAAGAGAATAAAGGAAAGGAAAGAAATAAAGAGAAAAAGGGAGTGATTAAGTTGGAAGTCCTAAGCATTAGCTGTTCATTCGATAGCAGTGACATACAAACTGACTTACTTGCCTTCCATTCTTACACAGGGAGCAGCGAGAATGCACTCTGTGCACGGAATTAGGAACTATCGCAATGGTTTGATACACTACCAGGACAGCGTTCGATCTTTATTGAATAGATACGCATGAATAGATCGATTACATACGCCGAAAGACTGACAGCACGCGACGGCCTAATCTACAGCTCGTTCTCTCAATCAATGAAGCTAACCGGTCTTCAAAAGTGGTGACAAACAACCTTGATGTCTCGCTCCGCCAACCATCAGGGTTCACCGACGCAGCTTGTTGTACCTGATTTGGAAGTAGTTATATGATCGTGCAAACATGTACGAGGTAGCTAGAAAATACATAGAACGTTTACCATCAAGGTCCTCAGCTACACTACAAGGAGACGTAAAATGTAAAACAATAGACAAATAGACTCTCTTTCTTTCTTGCACACTTCAACATCCCGTTTTAACTTCATCAGTCGCCAACTTCTTTTCTCTTCTTATTCTAATTATCGTATGCTCTACAAAATAAAATAAGGCCAAAAATGAGTATGCTTCAAAAAGAAGAAGAGGTGTACGATGTCATTATTGTCGGCGCCGGTCCTTGCGGCCTTTCCACGGCTTCTCGACTCCGCGAACATACTCCAGCCGCTCTTTTCACGGACGAAGAGCACCGCCGCTACCATTGGATTGGGAAATATGGCAAGCAGATTAGCCTCAAGCATGTAAAGAGCGGCAAGATATCTCACCCCCGCCACTCTGCAACTTGCCGGCCCGAGTACAAGATGCTCGTATTAGACGCCACGGACAATAAGTGGCTCGGCCGCTGGAATCATCTCTTCAAAACATATGACATCTCGCATCTACGCAGTCCAATGCTTTGGCATGTGGATCCTCTCGATCGAGATGCTCTTCTGGCTCATACGTATGCTCACCAGCGTGAAGATGAGCTTGTTGAGATCCGTAACTGTGTAGGCAAAGAGGTCAGCAAGCACGCGAGCAAAAAGAAGGCCAAATGCAGAGCATGCGGCGGAAAGTATGCTAACCTTTATTTGCCGGCGCGTATTCACAAAGATCTGACAAAAGCAATCAACAGGCAGGAAGCGAGAATTGACATCAATCTCAGAGAGCGAAACGACTATTACACACCATCGCAATCACTCTTTCGCGACCACTGTGAGCAAGTTGCCGATCGATATAGCCTTGGAGAGGAACTCATCCGCAAAGAGACCCTGCAAAATATCGACTTTGGCGAAATAAAAGGTGTTTCTATAGATGGTGCAAAACTCTTCACCGTCACGACGGATGCAACCCGTCAATATTATGCAAAAACGGTAGTCCTCGCAGTCGGGCCGGCCAATACCCCAAAGATTCCATTCCTCCCATCTGCATTTCCGTCGCCCAGCGGAGGGCTCCCTCAGGCTTGCCACAGTATGCAGATCAAGGAATTCCCGGACCCGCTCGTTCAATCACGAATCGTCTCTGGTAGATGCACCAACGTCCTCATCATTGGCGGCGGCCTTACTTCTGCACAGCTGGCGGTACTCGCTCTCCGAAAGGGAGTGACCAAGATATGGCACCTTATGCGCGGCCCTCTGCGCGTCAAGCACTTCGATGTTGATCTTTCGTGGATGGGCAAATACAAGAACGCAGAGCATGCGCGGTTCTGGTCCGCTGACTCGGATCTTGAGCGCCTTGAAATCATCAAAGAGGCGCGCGGCGGCGGCAGCCTAACACCTCTGTTCTACAAGAAACTGAAGAAAAGCATCGCGGCTGGCAATGTCGAGCTTCATACTCACACGACGCTTGTAGATGCGGAGATGAAAGAAGTGGACGGCTCTCAATTTTGGAGTATCAAGACAGAGCCTCCCATTGCAGAGCTGCCCCTATTCGATTATATGTACTTCGCTACGGGTATCCAAACGGACTTTACTGCCTTGCCATACCTCCAGACTATGCTGCAGAAATATCCTATCCACGGCCATGGGGGGTTTCCATGTATTAATGAAGATCTCATGTGGAAAGATGGAGTGCCCCTATTTCTGGCTGGAAGACTTGGGGCGCTTCAACTTGGTCCTGCGGCACCAAATATTGGAGGAGCAAAGATTGCCGCAGAGAGGGTAGCATGGGCGATCGAGAACATGATTACTCTGGACGGGGTGCAAGGGAGTGATGAGCAGAATAATGGATTGGCGGAATATCTCTCAGGCCATGGCAATATGTACAGCATTTTGCAAGATGAGTTGAGCCAATGATGAGCGCAGCTAAACTACTATCACATTGTGTTACTTGGAGAATATGGTGCTTAGCTTAAACCACAAGATCACATCCGAATAAATATCATTATCATGCTTCAATAAGTAGCGGTTAAATGTTGTGCATATCATTACTCGTGTATTAATATCGTAAGAATAAAACTTGCTCCCCCATCCGCTTGGTCTAGCCAGCATATAAAAGCCAGTTTTGTATCTTGACAAAATAATGACCAAACATCACCTTTAACTATACCCACTTAGACTTCTCGAACAAGCTCATCGTCATGGAGGCCTGCGAGATGGCCGTCCTGCTGCCTGACCATGACCTGCTTCTTCAGGGCAGCACGCGGCGGCCACTTGGCGTTGAAGACTTCGTCCAGCTCTTCCAGAGTACGACCACGAGTCTCAACGCCAAAGAAGTACCAGCAGACGGCATAGATGAGATTGAGGCCGACGAAGATGAGGTAATAGCGCCAATCGATGGAGTCTAGTGCGATAGCCGTAACGTAGGTGTTGTAAAGATTTGCGGTGTTTGAGAAAATTACGTGCTGTGGGGGAGGCTCAAAGTTAGCATTTTTGAAAAGTTGATGAAAAAGGGTGCTCTTTTTATGAGAAGAAAGGAGAGGAAGCTCGACTTACAACTCCCATACCCTTGGCACGGGTATGGTTGGCCAGAACTTCCGCACAGAATGTAGCGGTCAGAGGAGTATAAACGAATGAGTAGGCGCAGCCGAAAAGGAAGATCTATAGAAGTGAGACTTGTCAGCATCAACCGCCGTGACGTTTCGACTTTGCTTATGCTGCATTTAGAGGGGCCGTCACTTACCATGGCAACACCAGCATTCGAATAGGCCTTACTGATACCCGCAGAACCATGCTCAAACTTGCTAGAGAATCCAGTGACTGCAGCAAATAGTCCAGCGAGAACAATACTACCGATCCAGAGCTTGGTACGGCGACCAACCTTGTCATTGGTGGCAGAGCCAGCAACAGCACCAGTGCAAGAAACGATGGAGTTGGCAAAGGTGAGCAGCAGTCTGCGGTCAACAGAAACAATGCCCAGAAGCTTATACATGGAGGGAAGATAGTAAGTCAAGACCGAGTTTCCAGAAAGCTGGGCGAAGAAGGACATGAAGGCCATCTGTGTGAATCGCCATCGAGAGTTGCGGTCCTTGACCAGAAGCCAGTAGTTGAAGACGCTTGAAGACTTTTGTAATTCGATCGAGGCCTCGAATTCGCGCAGCTCGAGCTGGACCAAGGGGTGGTTAATGTCGCCACCGCCGTGATACTTGGCCAGGATCTCAGCAGCCTTGTCCTGCTTTCCCCACATGGTGAGCCATCGAGGGGATTCGGGGATGAAGATTGCGCCGAAGAAGATGACAAGCGGGGGAGCGATTTGGAGGGCCATAGGAAGGCGGAAGGCGAGGGTGCTGTTGTGCTTGGCGGAAGCATATGCGACTCCGGTAGCGAGGATGGAGCCGGTGTAGAAGACTGTTTGGCATCGCCCCTGTGTCAGCGGTGTTCAAAATCTCCAACAGTTTCACTATAGGCAGAAAAGAAAAGATGTCCACATACAGGTATTGTAGTATCCAACAACACGGGCACGCCACTGGGGAGGAGCCAACTCAAGGGCATATGTGGGTGCAGACGAGGTTCCGATGGAGACACCGAATCCAAGGACAAAACGACCTCCCAAGAGGTAGGCGTCGGTCTTGGCGGCAGTCTGTACGATGGCACCGACCATGATGAAGACCGCACCAGCCATCATACCAGCGCGACGACCGAAGCGATCGCAAATCGGGCCGGTGAAGAGAGAACCGATCATATTACCGATGGTGTAAATCATGAAGATGCTGCCAAGGTAGAACGCGCATGTGAGCCAGAATATACTATTGTAATGACTCTTTTGGACCAAGTATCAACTTACATGCCGGTGGATGAACCAAGCTCTGTGTGGTGGAAATAGTCCTGGTACTGCGTCATAGCATTGATAGAGCTGAAGATGGACTGTGTTTGAAGCAGTATTAGTCGTCACGTCTCACCTCTTGGGTGCATTATCAAGGTAGAGTTCACTTACACCGTCAAAGCCAGATGCCGTCGCGTTCAATGCAGCCACTACTAAGATCAAGTACAGCTGGATGCTCGTCCTTGACCATGGGTCCATCGGCGCCGCGGTAACGGTCTCATGGAAATGTGCATTGCCCTGGACTTCGGTGACGTTTCCAAGGGCAGATTTGTCAAAGGCATCGCCATTTAGCGAGCCATGGTCAACGACCGGCTCAGGCCGTGACTCGTCCTTCTCACCCATGGCTCTGGTTCGCGTTGTCGTTTCTCGACCTTGTAGATCTTTTCTTTGCAGAGCTGAAGGAGAAATGGTGTGCTACTGCAAGTAGAGAGCAGAGCGCGGATGTCAGCAAGGTTAAGGAGAATGAGAAGGCTGATGAAGGGAAAGGATGTACGCAATACTGACAGCGGGTCAAGATCTCTTTATGGGTTCGCGCAGTCAAGCAAAGGGTAGCATCCAACGGCGATGGTAGCAGGCCGGACTAACAGCCAAGTCTTCCCCGTGCTCCACGACGAGCCACGAGGCAAGCCGAATTACAAGCAGGGATAAGCAACGAAGCAAGATGGAGGTTGCAATCCATCATCCACACTTGGCTCAAAAGCGTAGCAAAGACCTCTCTCCTTGCGCGTAAAAGTCCCCAGTCCTCGGGCAAGACAAGACACGACAAGGCCAGTCTCCGCAGTTTTCCCCCATCTTTCGTTCCCCCACCGAGCGCCAGGGAGCAACAAGCACTCGAACCGTCGAGCTGGGCCTAAGGCTAGCGGCGGCAAGATTCTGAATTCGCGGAGCATTGGGGTAAAACCTGCTGTCGACGAGTGCGTGCAAAGTGCCGTTTCTGGTTAGTGGTCGTATATGGGCAGCCCGCTGGTGGGTTTGCAAATGCTTCGCGACGGCGAGACCTTACCGGCTATTCACGAGACTCCTCCATCCAAATGCGGGGGAGGATTCTCCAAGTGGCCATGAGACAAGGACGGATGCATGAATGAATCGCATCTTCGGTGAGATGAGGCTCAGTTTTCGTTTCATCATCGAGGCGAAATCGAGCTGAAATGTGCTCAGCCACGATCATCTCAGGTACCGAAAGCCGTTGAGAGCACATGTGCATATTACCATATTCCGACCTTGTCTTGGCGCTGAGACTGGCTTATTGGCCCAAATGACCCCCACAACGTTGTTATCCACCGCCATACGAAGAAACGGCACCCAGGATTGTGCTTTCAATATCTGCTTATAGCACTATCTAGTAAATGGAAGGGCTTGCAAAAGAGACCGCTGCATTGCTTAGAGCTTATGTATGCCTGTAGCCAGTAGGTACATGCTTTTTCTTCCTCGGTGCTCGTATACGTCTAGAATGCCGCAGTAGCAATGTACCTGGTAACAACAACGACGAGCGAGCAAAGAGGTGCGGCTCACTGCATAATCACGGACATGGATCTAGACATTCTTGCTCGATTCGTGCACTGCTATTGGCTGGCCGTGTTGAAGTTGCTCCGGCCTCCTCATTCTGGAGTCCTGCACGTTTATCCGTTTACTTGCTAATCCCTGACCAGCATTGCTCACGCGCCCATCATTCGTTATCTGCGAGTATTGTGTTGTAGCTTTTCGAGATACTGTATCAAACAAGATTATCAGCTCCCGACGCCATCGTATGCACTTCACCGGGCTATCTATCATCTTGCGTCCGTGTTTTCCCTTACTCCAGCGTCGACGATAAAACCCCACCAACCAGACCCCCCATGCATCATCCCAACGTTGCGAGGCGCCTCTTGGCACAGCATTCACTGGGTATTCATCGTCGGCGGTGACCAAATAGCCCATATCAGAACGTTCCATCACGGCACGCCTTGGCCGTGAGCTCGACCCCCCACGGATGCTGGTGCGAGGCTTCCTCTTAGAGCTTCGGCGATGGAGACCCTCCTCGGGCCACCAAGGCGAGATCCGTCGTTTTTATCCGTATTCCGGAGAGCTGTCAGCTAGAAGCTATCTTGGGGATGGATATGCATTTTATGGATATGGCTCTAGCTGCCTCAGACGTTACCTTGAAGCTCCATACCTATGTAGGTATGGATATGTTATCTACTATCTTCAGTGCCGGTATACCGGCGTCGCGCCCTTTGCAAAAAACCTATCACCTATCTATGATATTACTATGTACACTTGCTATCTTGAGCTTTCGTACGAGGTAGCTTCCCCGCATGATTTCAGCCTGGTCATGCCTTGAAGTTGGCCGTTCCCCCACAGAATGGGGTCGCCTTTTTAACAAGACAAGCTCCTATAATAGACGGAATGGTGAGCCTTCAACAGGCGATGGTCACAAGAGAACTATCAGCTTAACTTTATTTATCCATATATTCCATATCGTGTTTATCCCTCTTCAGCCTTAAAGACACGCTATTGAAAGCTTCGGTTTGACATAGCAGCAGCAGGGCGCGTGCGTAAGACATTATTATGGCTTGGACCCCCAACAACGGCTTAGACTCAAGTGACCGCCTTTAGATGGCAAGACGACAAGACATGCCATCGTGGCGTCCAGCAGAAATTTGAAGACTTTGTTTTGAACGGATGAACGGATGGCTCCCAGTATCGATAGTTCCCTGTTGCAACGTGAGCTTCGCTCAGCTGGAATTACGATGGGGGTAAAGTGGAAAGTTGTCGATCCGACGCGTAAAGGTCACGCAGGTTCGGTAGTTTTCCAGCCGATGCGACATGTAGCAGCTTTTACAGCGTTCATTCATTGGGTTTCGAATTGAATACGTTTCTCTAACCGGCTGCAATCAGTCTCGAGAACACGACTACAAGCGCTCGGCTCAAAATATGTCACCGATTTCGGCGCCTTTTCCAGACGATTAAACTGCTCCTACTATGAGGAATCACCGACCCGCAGGGTGGGTATCTTGAAAGCATTCAAGAATATGATTCCGAATCCCACGATTCTTTGAAGCCAAGTTATAGTATGCGATATCTAGAAGCTCTAATTCCGCTGTCAGCATCTAATGCGAGTGCCGCCAAATGCTTATTATTTCTGCGTATGCCGTTGTTCCTGTCAATCACTCTTTCCTTATTAAGAGTTACTAGATTTCTGGGTTTATACCCTTCATAGGCTCGAAGTCTAAATAAACTAGACGAAGAGGTAGTAACGCGATATCATAGCAGCCTTGAACTTCACTAATAGCTCCTGTGGTATTCAGATACTCCGGGCTTCAGACAAGGCGTGCAGTCATCTCAATTGGAGAGCAATTTGCCAATAATAGACACCTTTAGATAATCATGTTCAAATTTTCTATTCTTTTAGCTGTTGCCTGGCGCAATTCATAAGCTAGCTAAGAATATATGTCTTTGCAAGTGTAAATCGCTCGTACGGAGACATGCCTCGGCACAGAGGCTTCATTGCCGGCAGCTACAAGCAACAGCGTCTCTTTTTACCAAATTACAGCGGTACATGCATAGAAAGCTAGCCAATCTGACGCCGAGAGTGAGATCAGACCCACCGTATTGGCCCTGGAAAGGTTACAGAGACGTCCGTTTGTAGTAAGCCATCGCTCAGGCCGATAGGCGCAGCCTACATAGCTAATTCTTTACGTGAACAGGGCTTTACTACCATTGCATATTAAAGAGCTTCTGTGGGACATGCCAATTCGAAGACTTCGTTACCAGTGTCTATCATAACTTGATTCCGCTCTCTCACCCCAAGTTCGCCGGTATTCATTCCGCGCCTAATCCAAAGTACAACGCCACAGCTCTAAGCAGCCAATCGCCTGCGAGGCCAAGTTCCCCGAAAAACACTTCCTCCCAGCTAAAGTCTTCTCGGCCAACCGATAATTGGGGGCCGGCGCCGCTCGCTTTCAGCCCGCCCACGGAGATCGCTTCATATACATTAGAAACTCGGACAACAAACACGCAGAGGCGAAGAAACAAAGGACAATGGCCCTGATCTCTAAGCTCGCCACTGGCACCGTTGGCGCCATCCACATCTACATCCTCGCCCTGGAAATGTTCCTGTGGGACACCCCGCGCGGCCACAAAGCCTTCAAGCTGGCCCCCGATTTCGCCACAAAGACCAAAGTGCTCGCGGCCAACCAGGGCCTCTACAACGGATTTCTTGCTGCAGGGCTGTTTTGGGGACTTGCACATCCGGTGGAAAGCTTTGGAGAGCAGATCAGGCTGTTCTTTCTGGGATGTGTAGGAGTTGCGGGCGTGTATGGCGCGGCGACGGCCAGCAAGAGGATCTTGTATGTGCAGGCCGTGCCGGCAGTGGTGTCTATTGCGGCCACGGTGCTTGGACTTTGAGAAATTGATGTAAAAGATGACAGATGTATCCTTACACGCCTGTATATAGCTTTTGCACTGTAGAAACCGTCTTGGATTGCGGGTTCCAAACGATACATCTTCACACAGATATGCGGCTTGGTGAAATAAGAATGTGTAAGCACTGCAAGAGACGTTCCCATATACATGAAGTGTATGCTTTGCGCCTTGAATTCATTATTTTATCAGAACAAAATTCTTTGAAGTGTCCAGATCCGAAGAGAAGCCGGCAGAGATCCGAAAATACACGTATAGCCACCGTTTGCTTGGTGTTCTTCTTTCTCGCTACCTGCAGCCAGTAATTGAAGTGGCCCGTGCGCGTCGCGATTATATGTGCCAGACGCGCTTCATCTCAGCACAAGAGGCGGCCAATTATCACATGCACTTCAATTGAATTTACATCAATCCATGGTAATCTGAATTAGCCATGCCTGCAACAAAGCGATCAAGGCCACCTGCTAGAGCTGCGTCCAAAACAAGAATCAATTCGTCCAATGGCAGAATTTCCCGGCCAAACAAGCTACAAGATGCCGCGTTAAGTGGCGATTCTGACTTTGAGATTGAAGCTGAGCTCAGTCCCCCGGAGAATGCCCCCAAGAGGCGAAAGACGGCTTCTGCTTCACGTTCAGTTAAACTAGACGACACTTTGCGTAAAAGACTCTTTTCCCGGGATGCTACAGAAGCGTCAAAAGAAACATGCTTGCCGCCCTCTCGCCAGCACTCCATCACATATCACAGACCCCTGCTCTTAGATAACGATGTCGGATCTCAGGGTCGTAAAGCCTTGCTTTCGTGGTTTCATTCTGTCAGCGAATCGCGATCTATGCCATGGAGAAAAACATGGGTCGACCCCAAAATGATATCAGACCCAATCGAGCTTCGAACGACGCTCGAGAAACGCGCCTACGAAGTATGGATCAGCGAAATCATGCTTCAGCAGACCCGCGTGGCCACCGTTATTGACTACTGGACTCGCTGGATGGCCAAATGGCCAACAATACACGATCTTGCGGCGGCAAAATCCGAAGATGTGCTTGCCATGTGGAGCGGGCTTGGATATTACAGCCGAGCAACAAGAATCCATGAAGCAGCAAAGCTTGCAGTTGGCGACCCAGATATGAAGGGCCTTTTACCATCATCCGCAAAGGACCTTGAAGCAAAGATGCCTGGAGTCGGGGCGTACACCGCAGGCGCCATATCATGCATCGTCTTTGGCAACCCGAGCGCCATGGTTGATGGCAACGTTTTCAGGGTGCTGAGCAGGCAATTGGGCATACATGGAAACGTAAAAACGGACAAGGCCGTCATCGACACCATCTGGGCTGCGGCAGATGCCCTGGTTAAAGCTACATCAGAGCTGGACGGTGACGATGGGTCAATAAACACCGAGCCCAACGAGAGGCCGGGACAATGGGGCCAAGCACTTATGGAGCTGGGCAGCACAATCTGCACGCCAAATCCGAACTGCTCGCAGTGTCCCATTACATCGACTTGCCGCGTTTACAAAGAAGGCGAACTTCAGGCCAAAAAGTCAAAGGAAGCTTCTCCCAGGATACCAGATATCGAAGATGCCTGCACCCTGTGCGAACCGTTTGAGGGCGACCTTGAAGACAGCGATGATGATTCGGCACAGGATAAAAAGCGTGGCAAAGCCAAGAAACCCGACGCAAAGCAAGGCAAACAAGCCACGTTGACAGCTTTCTTTACGAAGAAAATTATCAACAGCTCCTCATCTGTGTCTTCCTCTCCTTCAGCAACAGCTTCAACAGCTTCCAAAGAGACAATGGAAGCAATCACAAGATACGCTCGCAAATTCCCCGTCAAACCCATCAAGAAAGCTGTTCGTATAGAGGAAACTCTTGTCTGCGCCATCCGCCGCGGTGACGGCCAGTATCTCATCCAACGGCGTCCACTAAAAGGCCTATTGGCTGGGCTATGGGAGTTTCCTAGTAAATTACTTGAGACTCCAGCAAAGGTGGATAAAAGGAAACGGGAGCAACTCTCTCTCGAATACGTGTCTGGGCTCTTACATGGCACCAAAGCCGGTAAAAAGCCAAAGGTATCATACAAGGGCGAGCTGGGCAGCATAGATTGGCAGTTTACGCACATCAAGCTGACAATGCACGTTCATCTTTTTGCTGTGGGAGAAGATGCCATGGTAGTAGAAGACGACGAAGAACAGCCCAGGCAATGGGTCGCTGATGTTGATGCTTTTGAGTCGATGGGAACGGGGATGCGGAAATGCTGGGATATGGTAAAGGCAGAGGCTGAAGAGTTGTAACAGTGTGCTGGAGCAAATTGGGAAAGAGAGATGATTTTTCAAGCATTTTACAGAACAGGAACTGGTGGTTGGACGGATATTGGCGTTTGATAGATAGGTATACGCTTGCCCAGATGCATTGGATTGTACAGTCAATCTGTTAGAGTACAGTAATGAGTAGATGCAGGTATATTTTACCAATTAATACAGGCGGGTGCTTGGCATCTATGTAGCATCTAGGCCTACTCTTTGATACTACTCTGGTATTCTTTCCCTCTGTCGGACTTTATACAAAGACCAACGATCGCAAAGCAGATCTCTCGCGGACTCTCGGAATTGCAAGGTGCGGATGGGGCTAGTCTCTGTGGAGGGTTGCAATATTGGAACGCAGAGATGTCACCAATGCCTGGTTACCACGTGTATCAAGAGCAAAAGAAGCCTGCTCGGCAGATCTCATTGATTATGTGAATTAAGATCTGCACTTATTGGACAATTACTTAAGTACATGCCTCTTCTGCTGCTCCTTTTTTCAAAAGTCCAGGGTAGGCTGGCGGCGCGTATGCGTCCAGGGACTAGGTAATTAATCGATTAGCTGGCGAAAGGGGCTGCCGGTGGAGGCTCAGGCCGACGATTCGTACATAGTCCGGCCTTGTTCCCCGCCCGCCTTTTGCTCTCCCTACCCTTTGATATACGCCCGTCGAGTCTGCAAGGTACGAGAAACGTTAAGCAGGGAGAGCGAGAGAAGCGCAGGATTCAGAAGGGACCGTCTCAGATCGATGCTAACTCGCCGTCTCCGGCAGATCCCGCACGTGCCGACAATCCCATCTTGCGCTCCTGAATCGGCGGCCCGCCACGAAGACGCTCTACGAACAACACTTGATATCACGGTCTATACAAAAGAGAGAGCGGAATCATGTCTGGACTCGACGCCCCCGATATCGTGGCTGCCTACGACGATGTGCGCAACGACAAGCTCGAGACCAACTGGATGCTCCTGTCCTACGCGGGAGCCGTGGGCAACCAGCTGGCACTGACCCAGACTGGAACCGGCGGTCTGAGCGAGCTTGTTTCGGCCCTGAGCGACGACGGGGTGCAGTACGGCTACGTGCGGATCGAATATGCCAACGACAAGGAGAGCACGCGAGTCAAGTTTGTGCTGGTGATCTGGATCGGCAAGAACACCAAGGTGATGCGAAGAGCGCGCGTTAGCGTCGAGAGCAGCGATGTCAAGAAGGCGCTTGCGCACCACCACTTGGCCATTACGGCGGAAGAGGCGTCTGAGCTTAAGGAGGACGACCTTGTGAAGCAGCTGAGAAAGTCTGGAGGCGCGGATTACAATGGTGGACGAGGTTAATGTTTGGTCATTATCGAATAGCTGTGAAGAAGAATCTAATTCAGGAGAAGGGGAGGAGGGAGAAGAGACGGAGGAGAGAAAGGCAATGGACATTTGGATAGATGGATGGACGTGGAGGAGCGGAGGCAGCGCAAAAAAGCTGGATAACAATAGACTATATATACATACGCAATTTGTACTTAGCGGATCTGCATGATGATACCGACGATGATTGACGATAATTATGTGTCTCAGGTAGTGATGGAACAATCACCTGCACAAATTAGAATGGAGAAGAATCAAGAAGGACCAGGATCAGCACGATATGCTGTAAATAGAGACGAGCAAGACACGCGAGCAATCGGCTACAAAGTTCCGGAGAGGATGGATGGGCCGAGATTGTCGCAAGACGAGACTGCGGTGGATCGCGGCTTGCCACGGACAATGAGACAATGAATGGCTGGATGCAAGGGATGAGACCTTGAGGCCAGGCTAAGGTAGTTACTATGGCCAGATACGGGAGCAGGGCTGATTTGAGAAATAAATAAAAACGAAGAATGATGCGGTGTGCACTTATAGGCCAGCTTAAAATGATTGACCGGCAGACAGGCTCTTACGACATCAAGTAAAATTTTTTTCAAATAAACCAAGTACTGCTATTTGTTTCTTCGTATTCATCATCTACTCTGTGTTCTGCTGCCCTCTCCTGATTTGCCAATGAGAATTTGAAGTATACTGTATGAGACACAAGACACAGTTGTAGATACCATTAGCTGAACGCATAAGTTGACCGTGTCCGCAATCTATTGGCAGACAACGGGCTCTAATTTACGCTGCCCATCGCCTAGACTCCATCAACTCGCTCGTTCAGGGATCAACTTTGTTGAATTTGACGGACAGTCCTTGCGCTTAGAGCCTAGTGCGCGGAGAGGCCCTCGTGCAGTCTTTCCTCAACAGCCCACCGAGAACGGTTTATTGGGGCTTAGCGGCGACTTGCAAAGGTTGGCGGATTTGCATGTGCTTGCGGGTCCTTGTTGCGGTTGCTGACTCTGTTATCTTTTTTTCTTTTTCTCTACAGTAGGTACGTTGTTGCTTTTGTTTCGTATTCATGTACAAGCAATGCAAGGTACCTCGTGAGACCTTTTGTAGACACTTGCAACATGCCTTACCAACGCGGTTGGCTTCACGCATCAACAAACAGCACTAATACCAGAGCAAATCTCACACAAGCACCTCTCACAAATCTTATCTGAAATCTGTAACCCGCTGTCACCTGTAAGCATCCTAAAACAAAAATTCAGATCTTACACAGATACGCATTACACAAGTCTTACGCTGCACCCTGGAATTAAAGCCTTCTAGAAACACTAAAACAAATAGAAACGGCCGTCCACACCACCATCCGCAGAGGCTTTCGTCGGCCAAGACCGCCTCTTGCGGCCTGAAAGAGGTCTGACGTAGTTTTGGCAAGGTTGGACAGACGTCTGATGCCACTAACGAAGCCACCTGGGGCCACCGCCGAGCGCAGGACAGCCACTCAAAGCCGAGCAAAGCCATCCCAGGGCCAGTTTTCATCGCCTCCCCCTTGTCCGGTCCAGTCTAGCCCCGAGCCTCGCTGCCTCGCTAGCCTGGGGAACTGCTCCAGTTGCGGCACCGCATCGTCCAAAAAGCCCATAATCCCTTGAAGATGTTGATGGGAAAAACTCGAGCTAGCGTCCAAACCGCCATGGGGAAATACCTCGCGTGTAGCAGATCCAGGTATTTGCCTACCATACAAGACTTTCTGGTATCAAATCCTGAGGTTTCTCACGTCGTTCAAAGTCTAAAGACAAAGGCTCTATTTAGCCCCATGAATGACTCTCCTGCTCGTCCAAGCTTAACTAAGAAGCTGCATTTGATTGGAACATGGACATGGCTTGTTTTTTCCAGTTCTTTAGCGCGAACTTCTCGGAGCGTCGATCCACGCCAAGTTGCTTTTACTGAAACTGGCCGGAGCCGCCCCGCCGGTGCCAAATAAGAGTAGACGGGAGAGGAAAAAAGAGGAGAGAGACATGCTTTTTTGGTACTTTGTGATTTCCTCGACTCGGCGATTTTCCTGTCTCTTCTCTTCTCTCGTCCTCGTACCTGGACTTGAACTCAATCATCCTTTTTCTTTCTCTATTTTTCAACTCTCATCCAGTTTTGGAATTAGAGACAGTCTCAGCATTCCCCCACCAAAGAGAAACACCACAAAATAACAGTTCTTTTTCTCTTTTCTCTTCGACCAAGCCCCCCATCGCCCTCGTCTCCTACTAGACAAGGCTCCAAGACCCCAGGCACGCGACAGATATCGCATGCGGCCTAGTCGTACATGGACTTCAGCTCGTCTATCACAGCATCCCGGTTCCCTTGACCCTGCTTACCTGCATGAGCTCGGCGCTACAGCCTCTCAACACAATCGACTGTTGGATCTCGTAGCCTGTCGCAAAGTCTAGACCACACGTGCCTGCTCTCGTGTGCTCCTCCTCCTCTTTTTAATTACCCACTTGCTCTATTTTCCGAGGCTCTTTAAAACGTCCCTCCTCGCCTTGTGCCTCTAGCGACCTTCTTTTTCTTGGCACCTCTTCTCTCTTGTCGTGATACCCTCATTCCTTTCTCCAGACGGTCTCGCCCTCGCCCGTCATGTCGTCCTCCTCGTCCAAGCACGGCGCAAGCCCGCCTGCCGTGGACTCGAAGCAGCTGGAGAGCAACCAGCTCTCCAGCGTCGAAGACAGCGCCGACCACCTCCTCGAGACGCTCGGCTACACGCCCGAGCTGTCGCGCAATCGATCGACGGCCCAAGTCGCCTTCATGTCCTTCGTCCTCGCCTCGATCCCGTACGGTTTGGCCACGACACTATACTACCCGCTGCTGGGAGGAGGTCCTGTTGATATTATCTGGGGATGGGTCCTGGTCTCCCTCATCATCATCTGCGTCGCTGCCTCGCTGGGTGAAATCACGAGTGTCTATCCTACTGCCGGAGGTATATCTCGCCAATTCCAGTCGCTTCTTCGCTTTGGATCTTTGCGACACGCTTTGCGCATTTGTCGCGAGCTCTCCAACAACCGCAAGTTGTAATAAACATAGTGCTAACCTCTGTCGCTTTCTCCAGGTGTCTACTATCAAGCCTTTATGCTGGCCTCTCCCAAGTGGAGGCGCATTGCAAGCTGGATCACCGGTTGGCTCTTCATTGTTGGCAATATTACAATCACCTTGGCCGTCAACTTTGGCACCACCTTGTTCTTCGTTTCGTGCATCAACGTGTTCGAGAAGGAACCTGGTGTCGGTATCTTTGCTGGTGAAACATGGCAGGTTTTCCTCATCTTCTTGGCTCTGACGTTGTTCTGCAACGCCGTGTCTGCCTTTGGCAATAAGTGGCTTCCTTGGCTAGATGTAAGTCCCCTTATAGTTGTGTTTTCCTTTTATAGCTGGCTCCCAGACTGGCGATATTGTCCTGCCCTCGATCCATCCTCATTCTATGAATTTCGGAGAAGGCGAGATGCTAACTCTGCCGATAGACTGCCGCAGTTTTCTGGACATTCGCCGGTGTCATTGCCCTCATGATCACCATTCTGGTCCTTGCCAAGGAAGGCCGAAACGATGCCAAATGGGTGTTTGGCCACTTTGAATCCTTCTCCGGCTGGCCTAGCGGTTGGTCTTTCTGCGTTGGTCTGCTTCATGCTGCCTATGCCACCTCTTCAACCGGAATGATTATTTCGTAAGTGACATGCTATTTGTCTTGATCCTTGACAAGCCCTCCCTTTCTCGTCAGTGATACTAACAAGCCGACGTCAGTATGTGCGAAGAAGTCAGAGACCCTGCCACTCAGGTCCCCAAGGCCATGGTTGCCACCGTCGTCATCAACACCATTGCAGGCCTTCTGTTCCTCGTCCCTCTCGTCTTCGTCATTGACGACCTGCAGGGTCTCGCCGAGCTTGTTTCCGCCCAGCCCGTGCCTCCCATCATCAAGTCCGCCGTCGGCTCCTCTGGCGGTGCCATTGGCCTTCTCATTCCCATCATGGTCCTCGCCGTCATGTGCGGTATTGGCTGCACCACCGCCGCGTCTCGTTGCACTTGGGCCTTTGCTCGTGATGGTGCCATCCCTGGCTCCAAGTGGTGGGTCAAGGTCAACAAGACTCTGGACGTGCCTCTCAACGCCATGATGCTCAGCATGGCTGTACAAATCATCCTCGGAGTCATCTACTTCGGCTCTTCCGCCGCCTTCAACGCTTTCTCCGGCGTCGGTGTCATTTGCTTGACAGCCGCATACGGAACTCCTGTTGCCATTAGTCTGCTCAGCGGAAGGAAGCAAATCCGCAGGGGCAAGTTCTATCTCGGCCCCCTTGGTACTTTCTGCAATGTTGTCACAGTTGGTAAGCATTATTCTTTGTATATTCCATGATAGCTATTGCTAAGTAGTTGACTAACTTGATTCGTTTCACAGCCTGGTCTCTGCTTGCTATGCCGCTGTTTTGCATGCCGACTGTCATCCCCGTCACAGCCGAGACGGTCAACTATGCTCCCGTTGTGTTCGTTGCCGCGATGCTCATCTCCGGTATTTGGTACTGGGCCTGGGGCCACAAGAACTATGCCGGCCCCCCTGTGCATGAAGATTAAGCGAAGTTTTGACCCTTTTAATATTTTTTTGAACACATATCTCTCAATAAGGACAAAATGAGGATTTTGGATACCCAAGGAGTGGCGTTTGGTGGTTGGTGTTTTTGAGATGAATGATGATGGTGGGAAACAAAATTTACATAGTTGGCTGAATAAAACGAATTTTGAACAGTCGAGTTGTCGTTGCTTGGTCCCTTTACATTGACTCAACAACAGACGCGTCCAATTGTCTTGAAAAGAGTTGAACTCGTGTCATATGCCGTTGTCATCGAGAGCTCACCAAAGGAGTAGCACTTGCGAAGACTGATCTCAGACAAGGTAAGAATCGGTATCCCTTTCTTTCAGAGTCTCGAACTGCGCTGACTACAAACTAGGTAGACTCAGGAAACTGCTCCTCGTACTCCCTGCAGAAAGAAAGAAGCAGAGGACGTCAGATGGCTCACCGTCTATTCGCTTGCTCGACTCAGAAAACTCAAAACATGGCCCCCACGCAGACAAAAAAAAAAAGGAGGCAAACAAAGTTTTTTTTCCTCATGTGCGACAGACCCGATATGCCTCCCTTGCTTGTCTAGATATACTCTACATATGACCCTCGCATGCATAGCCGCGGAAGATTTTTATACAAACGTCATAGATCTGTCAATGCAGCGGTATAGATTCTTCATGATCACAATTCGAGATACGAGGAGAACACAAAAAAAACCTTCAAGGCAATGTGAGTTCTGAGTTATTACATCTCCGATATGCACGTTCCCAACTCTATCATCCACCGCAACAGGTCACGTCTCTAACTCAAATTGTCATTCACTGCATCGAAATCGAGAAAAAGCAAAGACCAGAAAAGGGCATTCAAATGCCCATACAAGACCCTGTCCAAAAGTTAAAAAGTCGAGAAAGGAAGAGCATGCTGAAGTTTAAAGTTTTCCAAGCATCCCTGCCTTTGCGTCTCGTCCCATCTCGTGATGGAAAATCTTTCTCGCTAAACCGATTTTCTGCCCACGAACCAACTGCAGTTTCGCCCCCATATTCTTTTTTCCCACGTTTAACGGAGCTAGCTATGCCTCACAAAGAAGTCGAGAGAGAAAGAACTTGTCACTTTGACGCAGCTGACTTATACCTGCATGCCTACATTGCATTGCATCTACATTGCTAGCGGGATAAGCAGCCTCTCTGCAGCTTGTCTCTCCCTCTCTCTCTCCCTTTGGCTCTTTCTACCGCTGTCATTCTGTCGGTGAGGGATGAAAATCCTGGGGAATGGCAGTTGACGGGAACGGGCCTTTCAGCCGTCACTCCTGCCTTCTGCCAGCTAGACTGCTCCTATACTAGGGAGGCTATGTGCTTATCTCGCATGGCTAGGCCAGCTGATGTGATAGTTCAACATCATGCCTCCTGTACGCATCTGCATACATGGCATACCCCAGAAAAATGCGAGCCGAGCCAACACGTATCAATCGAACGGGCTTTTCAGCCAGCTGGCTGCACCTCCCACGTCACGCGTATCCCTCCCGCAGCTCGTAAAAAAGCCGCCAGTGCCGCACCCCAGATTTCATGTATATGCATCCAGCATCATGGTTGTTTGGGGAGGAGCATCATCCAAGCACTTGGGGAATGCAAGGAGAGAGTATAATCCTAGCCACCATCTAGTACAAGTACCGCTACAAAGTGTCTTTCTCCCAGAAGCAATACTTGCAGTATATTGCTACCACTAGTACTATAGAATTAGGAGGGCAGCAATGCGTATACGCGGGATCACTAGCTTACGAGGCCAAACACCATCGATTGGTAGAACCGTCTTTTAGCCAAAAAAGATGGTGATGCTACTCCAATGCAAGCCACTACAGGGTAAGGACGTGTGAGAGCGTGGGAGAGTTTTAGGGACTAGCGGTCAAGGCCTGCCTACAACCACGGGAACTTGTGCCTTTGCCGTTGGCCTATGGCTGGAAGAGCTCACCGATCTGCTTGTTGAATTCGATTTAGCGCCAGTGCTGTCCTCCCCATGTAATCCGTCTAAGGTTTCGGGTCTGTTTGCCCTTCCCCCCCTCCATCCTCCAGTCCACGACAGGTAAAAGCTCAATACTGTACGGAGTACGCCGCGGCTACAGCCTTCTATATCAGACTTTTGGCCATGTTCCTCATGCCTCCCCTTGTATTGCGTTCCAGCTCATCGGTCAGCTCATGTTATGCTGTGCTTTGGCCGATTTCCCAGGGCTCCTTATCACGACCTGCCGCACTCAGCTAGGGTCATGACGTCTTATATCTGTCATGAGAAAGTTATCGTCAGCAGAAAGAGGAGCCCCCTTGCTCCAAAAAAGAGCTCCGTAAGCCAGACCCCGTCAGAGGGGAAAAAAAGAACGGCTCGTAATAATTAAACAAACGGGAGAGAAATGAGCATTGAGAAAAAGTAAAAAGCGAAGTCCGAAATCCCCATCCGCGAAACTACCACATCCTGCCAGCAATACTGAGTAGTATCGGCCATCTTGTCTAAACGCTACCCGACGAACAGCTGGCTGTCCATCTTTGGCCCACCCCTCTTTAATTCATCCTCTGGATGTCGCCTTTGCGCTGAGGCCAAGCATTCCCCATGTCCCAGGCGCCCGTTTGTGTTAATATAGCATCAATCAATCAATCAGAAATGATCATTCATCCGTCACCGGCAGCGAGTGGGGCCGAATGCGTGTACATTGAGCACACTCCGTCTGTACAGTAAACATCCCATGCCCTTTGGACTTAGTTCAGTAACGGCAAGCCTGCTTCGTTGGGAGAAGCGTATTGCTATAATAACTACGAAGCGCTAGGCATGTACGGTAGGCGCTTCGTGTGCGCTTCAAATCTCATGAAGCAGCCCAATATGGCGTAGTTACCGTAGTATTCGTGCAACCGTCCACATCGGTGTGGCGTTCGTGGCTGGCCAGGCAATCTGGAGCGCGCATTGCAGCTCTCGCTGCAGCCCTTTTTCTCTTCCCACGAGCCCAAGCTGCAGGCCGATGGTCAATAGCTTCGGCCTTCAATTTATTTAGAATTCAACGATTCAACGTTGGAACTGCGGGGAAGGGGCCTCGAGCTCCCAGCTGATTACAACTTAGGGTTGTAATATAATTTCACTGCTGCTACAGCTAGTAGCAGTAGCACTATGTAGTAGCAGTATCAGAAGCGAAGCGAAGCAACTGAGGGGGGTGCAATCGAGCGTGACATGGCACGGATGAAGCTTACAGCAGCCGTAAGCCCCATCTCCATCTCCATCTCGTCCTCGTCCTCGCCGTTGTTCCGGAGAAGCAATGTACAAGTACTTACCACCAGTAAACACTGCCTATTCCGTAGTCGCCATACGAGCAGCGGCAGCAGTTAGCATGCGCTGGGATTTAAATCATCGGCCCCCAGCCGACAGACGGCGCCAATGGAAGTCGGTGTGACAGCCGGGATGACCAGAATACTCAAAGGGGGTCACGACAACGGCAGCGAAAGAGAGAGCTCAGGTCGGGCTGCATACGGAGTCCAAAAAAAAAAAAATAATCATCGCGGCAAGGCGGAGCTATGCTGGAGAGCTAGTTACCCTATTTGGCGAGTCCCATTGATGACTCCTGGAGATGTTGATATCGCTATCCTAGTAAGGTATTCGTAGTGTGTGTTAGTTGGATTTTGGCACCCAAGAGAGCCACTCTGGGAGAGAAAATAACTCTGTGATCGTCGCGAATCCACTGCGACAGGGTACGTATTTCTCGATCCTCATAGTGATCCATGATCAGGGCTGGATTTGGCATGCACCTCATCGCGATCTGGAGGGGCGCAAAAAAGGAACAGTGTTTCGCCTGGGTATGCCCCCCAACACAATTTCAAACGGACCTTTTTAAGATTACGTGCTGGTAAAGATGAGGTCAACTGACGGAGAAACATGGAGAAGAGAAAGGAAAAAAGAGTCAGAAAAAAAAAATCTTCCTGCTGCTAGCAGGCATTACTCCTGCGCTTCGTACTCAAGGCCGGTGGAGAGAGAAGAGGCAAACGATGTCACAATGCATGAGTAACGACGGCACAAGTAGCAGTAAGTCGGCTGCGGCGGAATTCGACGTGGCTCAAAGGGGGCGTGCCTTTTTCTTGTTTTCTCAGTCTGCGTTGGTGTTTTTTTTTTCTTGCTCAGCATACGGTATATGGTATGGATAGCAATCTAAATTCGGGTGCGGCGCGGGCGAGCCAAAGAATGCGGCTTGCGCATCATGGCCCTTCGCGGCTCGAGATGGTGGGCAGACCCCGACTTTGATAACAGGATTTGACGCAGACCCTTTGCCAGCTAGCAGTATTTGCCATCGAATTCTTGAAGTTGATGGATGGGTTGATTTACGGATTGTGCCCTAGATTTGCGCGCCGCCCTGATGCTCGCTGCGCGCCGCCTATCAGTCTAGACTTGTTCGCCTCAAAAGGTGGTATTGTAGCTGCTCGGTCTCCCGCCGATCAGGCCTTCTAGACTTTTTGAGTTGGCTGATCCCCCGATCTAAAGTCGCCCGCCGTACCGGTGGCGAGCCCGAGATGACTGCCCAGCTGCTCGGGCACTTGTCCCGTGCATATCTGCACACAGCTTGAGGCCCAATGTCCTTCCCACCGCACCCAGCTCAATCTCCGGAACTTCGTCCACGAGGCAGAGCGAGCGTGCAAAACCTCCGTAACACAGCATCAGCATGTCGTCATCGGTTCGTGGCCAAGGCAGAGGCAGCCCCGCCTTGGATCCCTGTCCGCTGCAGCACGCAACTTTGAAACGCAGCACCGCAGCACAAGGTCCTCTGGCTGAGACGAGTTCGTGGCCGGCGAGCTGCTGCCGCCGCTTGTAGGGGGGCCTCTCAATCTCGGTGGGCCGTTGGCGCAAGACAAGACCAGACCGATGGGGCTCGTCTGCAGATTGTGTGTGCGCCGTCAAAATTGCCCCCGTCCACCGTTACCTGGGAGCCGTTGCTCAGACATGGTTGCATCTAGTATCTCGACGGAGCGCCTGTGCGTTTCCCAGTATGGCATGAACCCGCGGCGATGCAGACTCAAATGATCAAGTGCCATGTCAGTTGCGCCGCCGGCATAACATTAAACTTCCCGGGGACAGCTCTGACAAGCTGTCTAGGAGCGGCAGAAAAGATGCCACCATCTCTTTACCCCGCCCTTTGTGATATGCACGTTAATAAAAGGCAGATTCTGATGGAGGCTTAATAAACTGAGAGCTCCCAGCATCTGTCTACGGATGAGACGGGTTGGCCTGGCATGTGATTATCCACGTTATCAGTCATCCTGACTGGAGGTTGGGCAATTTGCAGTAAACGAGCTCTTCTTGGAGCCACAATTGCGGAGCAGAGATGCAGGGCGACCAAGGCTAGACAGGAAACGCATCCCCACGGAGAGGTGTGGTGGGAAGCTCGACCCCTGGCGCCAATGGCCTATCCTTGGAGTAGTTCAACGCCATGTGTATGAGCCATGTATAAGGTACGGAGGGAGATGAGATGCACGACAAGCCACCTGGGGGCTGCAGGTGGCTTGAAGGGTTGCAGCTTGTCGAACCACGAGACCACCTGGGCTGATATTGCCGACTTGGTAGATATCATCTGTATGTAGGGATCAATTGTCGAGGGATCCCAGCGTGATGGACGGTCCGCATTCGGCGAGCGTACAGTACCGTGCATACAGACTTGTAGTAACAGGACGGAAGCTGACAGCGCACATGAATAGTCAATCGACAACCCAGCTCCCACAATGGCTCGTGCTGGCTCTCCGTATTTTTCTTTGGAGCCTTTTGAACCAGTGGACCAAGAGTAAACAATCTCCACGGGGAAAGAAATCTATCTCTTCTCCTCAGTCTCGTTCTCAATTCTCTTTGGCCATCCGGGTCCCAGTCCAGGCAGTAGCGCTGGCTGGCTGAGGGGCGCGAGGAGGAGAAGGGGGGAAAACCATCACAGCATCTTACCAATCGCTGGCCAGAAGCTGTTGGATGGCTGGCATCTAATTTGATTGGAGAGGTCCTCTGGATGGCACCGTACCCACAAAGACACCAGGTCATATAGCCCCTTCGACACACGGCATGAACGCGAAGAGAGAAGTGGGTTTGCTCCTCTCAGCCTTTCACACCCACTCTACTAGTCTTGATGCTAGTAATAGTAGCAGCTACTACAAGCACTTACTCGTTGTGGATGTGGTAATACTGCTCCTACCAGTGCTAGCTTCCTGCATCGTTGCCTTGGAATCTGCGGCTTGTAGAACTTAGAAGATGAATGCCACACCACAAAGGGCTTGCTGCTACCATCCTTCCTCTCACCGATTTGCCTTACGCGGCAACGGCGAACAGTCTAGAAGACCAATGCAATGCGCAAAGGGACCAAGCCATCGTGCCGTGAACCCTTTTTCTTGTTTCTGCTTCATCTCTTGCCACAGGGTCCATTGGACGCGTACCTATCAGAGGGTCAGGAGACAAAAAGCAAAAGCCACAGGAGGCGAAGGAATTGTTTCTTCCTGCGAACTACTGCAGACAGAATGTGAGAGTGAGTGTACCGGGAAGGTGGGTTTGTTTATTAATGTGCAGTTTGCGTGCTATGCAATCCATCACAAGCCTGCAAAGCATGACTTTCCCGATTTGCTGGCCATTGCTGCTGAGAAGTCAGCTGGACTTGATGCCCCCGCAGTTCCATGGCATAATGCGTGCAGTGTCTGCCCGAAAGACGTGCTTCTTTTGAAGATTGAATATTTTCCGTGACTACAGTTGCATGCATATCGATGTTCTGCTGATGCTCGCCATACGTGCTACATGGCATGGCATGACATGGCATAGCATGACATGGTAGTGCGGATTGCCGCCCGAGCTCGGATCCCTGCGTAAACCCAAACCCTCGCCAAAGCACGCTCTTCCGGAGATGTGGTCGTAAAGGGCGTCTGCTCCTATCTGGTGTAGGGGTTGAGGCGCCTACATGCACGCGTACGTTCAAGTGCTCGCATGCAGTGGTGATATGTAGCTATTATGAGGTATCACCCTCTTGTGCTCCATACCGCAACCCCGTCCAACATGTACTGTACCTACTTGTACGACTCGTGCTACTCCAAACCCGCAACGGCGTAAAACATCGTGAGGTGGGGCTGCCGGACACGGGAGTTTGTGGGTACGGATCGCTCCGACTTGCATGTCCACGGCCTGGAGTTGGGCATTTGTCGGATGTCTTCAACATTTGCTCCTAGCCGATGCATTTCGGGATGCAAAAGTGATTTTTTCTTTGGGCACTCATCACAAAAAACCCCTTCCCGACCTCGTCACTTTGTAAAAAGGACGATGTCTCAGCAGCCTGAGCGACAACCGGACCTTGGTCATAGATAAGGCTTCCGTGTGTCGGAGATTTTGGGCGACGGCGCTGCTGTTATCGGAAGTGGGTTTGCCGCTCGGAGATGGGCGAACAAGTGATTCATTCTAACAGAGCAGGGCTGAGATCCAGCAACGGATTCTCTCGCAGATGCAGGCTTGCACGAGTCACTTGGAAAGGCATATAACAAAATTACAACTTGCTTGGCATGCTCGTTCCTCATTTTGTCATCTTCAACGTCTTCAGCCCAGCCATGTTCTCCTTTTTAGGGCTCGTCCGCCGAAGCTGGCTGTGCGTTAGTACCAAGTATTCCATCTGTTGTGGAAGCTTACCCCTGTCTAGCGTGGATGGTAGCCTCACAAGGGGCAGATTTCGATCGAACGATGGCCGTGAAACTCGCTAAGCAACGCCCCCCGGTCTTCTGTTGGGACGTGACTGGGGCCTGTTCTTCTCTCGAGTCGATGAAATTGCGATCCAAGCTGCAGCAATTTTCAAGATTGGCTTTGGAGCGATTAGACGCCGATATTGCTACCAGGGTGCAATGCGACATGAGGTATCACAAGGAAGGAAATTGCGGAAAAAAGATACCAGCTTTCGGATCCCGTTTCAGGTGGTGTGCGTGGACACAATCCAATCCTCCATGGGTGAGTAAGTAAGCTTTCTTACGCTTATCATCCAGGAGGGAAATTTTTTTTCATCTTTATCCTCTTTGCGGCTTGGGGTCGGTGAGCAACCCGTCCTCTGATGGCCAGTGCTTGGTGAGTCGAAGGGATGTGGCTGCAAGGTTTGCGGTGCAGCGAGCGCTAAGCAGATGGCCGATGATAGCGTCGCCGCGGAGCTTTGCCACCGGCTCGGTAGCCCATTCTATCCGGCGGCGCTGAGAATTCCCTCGAGACTCGATCCAAAAGAGATTTGGGAGTCGTTGGTTGCTTGATACATGCCTGGATGGATTCCAAGAGGAGAAAGGAGTCAAGAGAGATATTTTCTCAAAGCTACTCCTGGTTGTATGACCCTTGTGCTTCTATGTAGCTGTCACGACTCAGGTGCTTGCGTATTGCGTGCAGCTATCACAACATCAGCCTTCCTCCTGTCTGTACTCTGCAGCAGCCTTTCAGGTTGAATCATGTTATGGCAGCAGGCATCTGTATACCACGCTTGTGCACTGTTTGCTTGCTATGTGAATCTTCTCTTGGCCAGGGCCTCATGCCTCTGTTAGGCAGATACGGGCGTGCCAGTGGTGTCGCCAACAACTCTGCATGTCTCAATGTATCAGAAGCCAAAGACAGAGCAGAGACAGTCGTGCTCTCCGCCTCCCATGTACAGATAAGTGGGCCTGTTCTAAATTTTCTTCGCTTACTGTTGGCTGGTGGAGCTGCGGCTGCAAGGCGTAGAGCTAGTGGCACGTATTAGTCGTACCTTGTTGTAGCACATGTAAAGTAGGTGGTATTCGTTATGGGAGCGAAGCTTGCGGTGTTTTTGTGTACGAATGTGTACTGGTAGCAGTTGGCGCCGTGGTGCGATGGGATGACATGCAGTGATCTGAGCTGTACTCGCGAGTATGGAACCATTATCAGGCTTGACTCGTTGGCGAGCAGGAGCTGCTGCAACGCTATGTCGTGATGGTCGTGCGTTAGGACGCCGGTGATTCGACGACGGACGAACGACAAGGGAGAACTTTGGTGCTTGTTGGGGAATTTGCCATCTCATCCTTGCGCTTGGAACGCCGTGCAGGTGCTGAGACGCGGTAGAGATACGAGTTCCATCTAGTGGACGTCCTAGTGCGTGCAGGCAAGGCCCCTTGGCGTCTAAGAGCGAATCCTCATCTCCGCGATCTCGAGAAGGCGGCAAGCTTGGGTACACTATGTGCTCTGAGCCGCTAAGAGGAGGACCATCAGGCCGGCTAGGCCAAGCTCCCGTACAGGCAATCTACCTCGACACCATCAGCACTCGCATGTATGTGCCGTAGGATGTACATGGATAGATGGTGCGTACGGCATCAGGCCGAGTAAGCACGGGTTTGTGGTGTCAGGCGTGTATACATTACATTGCCTGCCTGCGTTGCCTATGCTGGTCACCTCTCGTCAGGCTCGAACATCAAGAACGCGCGGTTTTTTTCAGCAAGCGGAGGCACGCAGGCTCGCTAACAGTCAGGCGGCATCGAGACGGCTATGCCAGTGGTGGTGCTCCCACTAGCATCATGTACAAAGCATGTAACTCCATGTCGATATGCCAGATGATGCGCCGGGCAGGCAGGTTGAAGCAAGCAGCTCCGTAGCTGGGCTCCAAGGCCGCATTGCTTGCAGATTCTTCAACAGGCCGGATGTCCTTGAATGAGTCTTTTCGTCGGATGAGCCCGCAAATGGCATGCATGCCAAGCTCTTCCCTTCCCGGCGGCGGCTCTGTCCCTGTGGCGAGACAAATCACGGAAGAGAACCCATGTAGCGCCTGTAGCCGAGCTGGCACAGTAGTGTACTGTAGCCGTAATTAGATGTGCGCGCGGTTTCGCAGCAGTTCAAAACGGGGCGAGGGCGCGGGACGGGAGCGCGTGAGAATGGAGAACGGAGATGGTATAAGATAGCAAGGATGAAGAAGGTTTCTTGTCGTTGTGATGGTCTCGTTTTTGGCGTTGCTTAGCGCTGGGCGCACAGACGAGGATCAAGCCACCCCTGGTGCTATCAGTGGCCCGTGCGTGTGGCTTGCCCAGGATCCACTGGGCGGGGCGCGAAGCTTAATATTGGCCCGTGCCAGACCCGTCCTTATCTCTTGGCGCGCTGACAAAGACTGCTGTGGCTGACGCCGCCGGACGACTTCGTGCCTTGCAAGCACCGCCGCCGTTTGGCCCGCACGCACAAACCGACGCCTTCCAAGCCATTGGCGGAGATGGAGCATCTGGAAGGACGGGTACCGTACGGGTAGGCTACAATCTGGGCTCCAGGGACTGGTCCAGCACATGGCGTGGACATGGACAAGGCGTCGATATGCAAGGAGGAGAGGGGTTCGAGATGGCGATGGAGATGGAGATGGATGCACGCCATTCAGCTGTTCTCTCGTTACCTCTGGAGGTTTGCAAAATGCCTCTCTCGGCTCGGAAACGGGCTCGCTGCCTGACTCGGTTATCAGACTACCAATTGGTGACTCCTGCATACAGGACACGGAGAGGCGCCTACGATTGGATGGCCTCGAGCTCCAGACAGCACACATGCACTCTACGCCGTCCAGGCGCCTAAAGCAGACATGGTTTGCAAAGCACCCGGGGGCTAATTGAGCCCGAATCAGCTCCATCTTTGGGCGCGCAGGCATTGCATTTGCAGTTGCAGTTGCAGACCAGACATGCACTCGCTAAGAGCTGCATTCTCTGCATTGGGACGACGTGAGTTTTGACAGCCTGGGGAAAAAGCTTTTCGGTCCGTCGTGGGGAAAAAGCATAATACTCGATTGTAGTTGGGCTCGGGGATGCGGAGAGGCAGCACGGGGGAGGGGGCAGAGGAGTTTCATTTGTCTGGAGCTCGTTGCGAACCTTCTGTCACGATGGAGGACGGCGGTGCAGCACGTCCAGTCGTGAGAGGATCCCGGATCCGGGGCGGGCACCCGAACGACGGGCTGAGCAGATATACGGAACACCAAAGGAGCAAGTCGTTTCCCACTACTAGCGACTGCTACTCCGCAGCGCCCGCTCCGAGTCGAAGCCAATTCGCCCCGTGCGGTCTCCCCTCCAGATTATATACCTGCTACAAGTAGCATGCTGTTTGTTGCAGCGCGTACAGTATGTATAGACACCAGACGAACTGCTACAGGAGGTTGCAGAAATGCAAACAAAGAGCACAAGGTGAAACAGGAAGGCGACGCTGCGGAATGCACAGCGGCATGGCCTGGAGTGGCCTGATTGGCGGGCGGCGTATGGCAAACCTCAGCCAAACCGCGGGCAACGTCATTATCTCGACATCTAGCAGCTAACCCAAGGCGGCCACTGCCAATGAGCGGCTGAGAATGGCCAGCATGGGCCTGCTCTGGCGAAGAACAGGGGTGAGATATTCAACGGACCACAGAGTCGGGCGCCACACCAGGACCGGGTCTGATGCCGGAGTGCCCACCCCATCCTGGTCCTACTCATCGCTACTATTCCCAGCGCCGTACCATGCCAGCCAACCAACCAACCCCTGGCGCCGAGCGCAAAAAATTCTCCTTTGGAAAAGGCCAACCGGCGTGAGGGTAGCTTTGGAGATGGGTTTTGTTTGGGAGGAGCCGGATGGGCAGACTCGCATCGCAGCAGTGCAGATTGATGTAGAAATTTGGATTCTGCTCCTGATTTCCCCATCTCGCTGCAGGACACAATTGTTACGGCACAGGAGAGGGGGACCAAGATGGATTTTAAAGAGGACCCGGCACAGCCTACATATTGCTACTATTACTACCTAGTAGGTAATATGCACGGAGCCTGCAGTGCAAGGCTGCAAGCAAGAAAAATACCTTGAACGCCTCTTCACACCCCTAGTCGCCTCCTTCAATGCGATTCGGCAGGCCTTCAGCCAACAAGGGCAGAGATTTGGCACAAAATTTGCAAATTTTATCTGTCGGCCAAGATCCACGCCAGCCGCATCCCCTTTGCGAGTACGAAGGGCGAAAGCATTACGCACGACACTGTTTGAAGTTGAACAATACAAGTACATGGAAATCGTTTCGATCCACTGACCAGCTGGAGCTCCCTAAACGACGACGCTTTTACCTCCTTCACGAGAGCTAAATTAAGAATATTGGCTAGACTGCCGGATGTCTCTCATTGCCTGGGCGATAGTAACTGGTGCTAAAGTCAACCGGTACCGTTAGTAGTGGTACCCATCTCCATATCCGGCTTCACCGGTCACCCGCCTTGGCCAAGACGAGAAAGTAATGAGAACAACAGCGAGAGAGGGCGCGCAAGCGGATGGGGCCGTCCTAAATATTACTGTACTGTAAGAAATGGAAGGAAATAAGAAGAGTAAAAACAAAAAAAAAGAAGGTTTGATCCGGTCTGGGGAGCATAAGACGTTAGCCATGCCGCTATTCCCTGGCGAGATTGTTCAGATGGTTTCACGCAACTCTCAACCCGTATGACACAGAAATCAGCCCATTAGATTCCATCACTGGCGATTCCATCACTGGGCGCTTCGATAATAATGAATAAGCCGCCTGTTACTAAGGCCTACGAGCACATACTGTGAAGCGCATTGTTATCAGGCGACGCCAAAAGGCGCGCGGCCGCTTTGGGACTGACGCCTTTTTTTGCGTCTTGTTGCGCTGCTTATCTGGGCGGACGAGGGAGAGAGACAGAGAGAGACATTAGAAGTCTTGGGTCTTCAGGTCGGCGGCTAAAATAGTTGACGGCGTCTTTTTGAGACAGATATGATGATGATGATGACAGTCCAAGACAAGCCCAGTGCCTGTATGACTACTTTTGCTACCGACTCCGGTAACTTCCAACATGGCAT
This sequence comes from Trichoderma koningiopsis, assembly GCA_022985005.1. NCBI lineage: Eukaryota > Fungi > Ascomycota > Sordariomycetes > Hypocreales > Hypocreaceae > Trichoderma > Trichoderma koningiopsis. The sequence goes on from JAJPEM010000002.1 coordinate 254,233, forward strand.
GTCCGCAGGTGCCGCGGGCTGGGTCCCCCGGTGTGGAAACGGGCGAGTATTGGATAGAATTGGAACAATTGAGCCGTTTTTCTGCTATCTCTCTCACTGGCGTCTACCCGTGTCACGGTACTTTCCATGGATTCGCTTTTATTGCCGTCATTTCCTTTTTCTTCTTCCTTCTCAGCCTTCACTGGCGTCGGGTCTGAGCTTCGAGGAGCTGGGGTGCTCCGTTGGTATCATAGCTTCTTGCTTGTCTTGGGCACCCAGGAGGCTACTGTACGAAGAAGAGACTCAAGGGCGACGGCTCGGGGGTGCACAGGACATGTGCATTAGCACGATCCTAAACGGTCTTTCCATCATGTACTCCGTACAGGTAATATGAATTGAGGCATGTATACAGATGCATACATATACATGCTCGTACATGACCCTGTACGGAGTACCTTGAGACGACACGCAAGAGAGCGAGGCAGTGTACTCCGCAATAATGGGCATCTAGAATGCGACGTCGACACTGCAGCTCTATTACATTAGGGTGCATTACTGCTGGACGGAGGATGGAGTCGTTTCGTTGGCTGACGGTCACTGGGCTCTTGGGGAGGGGGGAAACAAGAAGGCTGGCACACACCATTTGCCGCCGTTTCTGCGTTTCTTCTTGTTTTTGAGACTGTGCGTCTCGCTCTATCTGCAGGAGTTTTCGCCTCTGTGCTTCGTATTTTGCCGCTGTGCTTTGAATATCAATTGATGTGTATCAGAGGGCAGAGAGAAAGAGGGTGTACGTGTATTCATCAGATATCGCGCCAAAGCCCGGTTAAGGAGCAGAACAAACCACCAAGCATCCTACTGTATACCGACTTGTACGAAGCGAGCGAGCGAGCGAGATGGAGCTAACACGGCCCCCCGTAAAGTTGAAGATCCAAAAGCCCCCAAGCAAATCTACAGATTATACTGCTTGTAGGTACTTGTACAAAGCAGCAGCTATAGGCGAGACGGCCACAGCTGTTGCTTTTGGGCCGCTGATACTACGACGCAAGAGCGCTAGGCTCGACGATGGGGCTGCTGAAGTGTTGTTGTTGTTGTTGGTGCTTGGCTGGCTGGGGTTCAGGTCGCCTGTTGCGCCGTTGCTCGGCTCGCTCACACCTGTACAAGTAGGTATCTGGATACGTGATGGAACCCCCTCCCACCCCTGTTGGCCGCCTATCTGAGGGCCCCTCTCGCGTCGTCTTCTAGGGAAACCCTCCCTAGTCGGTATCCATATGGAATTGTGCTGGGGCTAAGGCACACTGGCCACCCTCCAAGCCGATCGACGGTGGCCCACCGTCTCAAGCCATCGAACCAGCGTGGCAGCCCACTGGAGACTTCTGGGAAAGGGAGGGGGTGGTTACTGGACGATGGCGAGCGAGCTGGTAGGCGGTGCTGGCGGCAAGGCCAAGCCGGCGAGATGGCAAGATTTGATTTTGAGATGAGATGGGAACAGAGCAGAGAAAGGCAGAGCAGAGCAGAGCAGATAGGCCGGGGCTCGCCTGTCTGTCTGTCTGTTCTGTCTGTTTGTCTGTCCGTCTCCCTCAACCCTCGCCGCCGGCAGCACACCCCCTGTCGCTGGCCCCAGCTCTCGCGCTCTCCCACGGCCAGCCAAGTTTTGCATTGCATCTTCCCCCCATCCAGGCCAAGGCCAATGCAGGCTAGAGCAGGGCAAGTTAAGGTCTCAGTGCAGTACACGCCAGAGGTGGTGCTGCGGCGCATAGCGACCTGGATCCGGGTCCGAGCCTTCCACTAGCAGGTACCTGTACGATGGCTTCGCTCTAGTCGCTTTTTTTAATTTTTTTTTCCATTTTTTTTTTCGCCTCTGGCCTGACCCTGTCCCCATTCCCTTGGGCTCCGGTACTTGTTGGCCTGCAGGCATTGGCTTGGCCTGGCTTGGAGCACAACTGCTGAGGCGGTACGTACCCAGCTATCGCTCGTCTCTCGCGCATCCAAAAACAGCCTCTCCCCACCTCCTCCGTCTTCAACTTCCCATCTTTCCCGTTTCCTCATCCTCATCGGCCTCATCACCGCCGCTTGATACTTTTTCTCCTCCTCTCCTCCTCTTCTTCTTTAAAGGGCTAACCCATCCCCCAAGAGCCCGGTCGTCGACGCTGTCCCCCCGCCTTCAGTCAGCAGTGCATCATCCCTTCAGACGCTATAGTCTTCTTATCTCTCCGCCGTTGCCGTGCCATCAGCCCATCCTTCGGATCAGCCGTGCTTTTCTGCGCATCTCTGGCTCTTCACCTCGGTTATCATCAGATATATATCCTTGGAGGCTGAGTCATAGTCATCTGTCTCTTTCTCCCATTGTTCTGTTTCCTATCCGACTCGACAACTTTCCAAGCGAGCCGGCCGCATCTATCCGCCAGACCCATCGTTTGGCGATCTTATACACCACCATCCGCATCTTGGTTTGTGCTTTGTGGCTGCACCTCACAGTCTTTTAGCTCGGTTGCTGGAATATTGCCCGAGCTTGAGACCGTGTCGTTGTTTCCTAAAGCACTGCGGAGACATTTGTCCTTGTTGTAAGTTTTCTCCACTGAATATCGGCTTGCCTTGCCTTTCTAGAAAGCCCTGTTGCCCTATACGAAGTCCTTCGATAAACTCTATTTTCTTTATTCTATCAAATCTGCCGAAAAAGAATAATCAGCCTCATTTTGGAACGCCTTCGACAACTATTTTGCAAGCCACAAATGAGCTATCACCGCACTATTTCTGCGGGCCAAGCTTTGGTTCTTTATAAACCATGCGTTGCCCTCTGCTCTACCCTTGTCACCACCATACCTCATATATTGCCTACTGCTGTCGCGAGATCTCAGACCGTCAATGTGCTGACACCGTACTTTCCCGTGTCCCAGATCTTCCAAACTACCTAGATACTAGCTTCCCCGTCGCTACTCTTCTCTACCCGACAACAAATCCTAGTCCTTCATATCCTATGATCTAATTCGGGACGACTTGGACAACACACATCAGCGATTATCACGACCCGCTTCCGCCTATAAGAAAAACTTGCAATATTACTTGATATCAAACCGCTTTACATTTCACTATCAGAGAAGCCTTTACTTTTCCCCAGATATACCCCAGCCAAAGCCCTGGGAATGCCTTACACGCCGCCCTCCCACCGATCCCCCGCCTCCTCAGCGACCGTTTCCCCGGATGTGAGCCGCCGATCATCAGTCGTATCAGGCCAGAAGCCTTCGCTGCCTCGTTCTGCCTCATATCTCAGCAAGCACCGTCGAACGCCGTCCGCCACACCGTCCACCACCACTGAGGCTCATGCCACGCCGTCTCCCCCATATGGATCATCCGACGAAGTCAAGAACGCTGGCAACCCTCCTGTGAGCGCGAGCTTGCGCAAGTCTCCCCCGCCGGTGACTGACGATCGGGGAATCCCCAACGGTGCTATCATCTCCCCGCCTGACTCAGCATCATCCGATAGCGAGGATGACAGCCGTCCAGAGATTCGGGGGAGGAAGCTGGGGAAGCTTAGGGATGCTGTCAGCCAGATCCCCCAACCCCGGACACCGTCGCCCCCCACCAAGGAGCTGAGACTAAGCGTTGACGACGATGCCACTCCTCGGAGCATCATGCACACTAGCTTCAGTGCCATGACATTGAGCGAGCTGAACGAGCTGACTGAGCTTCCCAAGCGTCGCAAGGGCCATGTTCGATCTGCCACCGATCCAAATGCATCTGCCATCATGACATCTGCGGAAAACTCCCAGACTGTCTCGGAAGACTCTGAGGATGACATGCGGCCTAAGCCGCCCATGGTACGCAAGAAGTCTGGTGAGCTGGTCCGCCCAGCTCTGCGGAACCTCAAGCGACCCTCGAGTATGCCCGGCACTCCTGTATTTGCCAAGGCCGTTCACTTTGACTCTCATCTGGAGCACATCCGCCACTTCCTCCAGGTCGACCGACCTCTTGCCGTCAGCGCAGGCTCGTCACCAGTGGAGAACTATGAAAGCGATGCTGAGTATCCCTTCCCTGGAGGTGAGAAAAGGGGGCCTGTTTCCCGATCGCCGCCATTCGATTGGCAGCTGATCACGAACAACTTCCCCCAGGACTCCCTCCAGAGACGCGAGCAGCCTGTCCGTGTTGAGAAAGTCTGGCTTTCTCCGGATCAAAAGTCGATGATGGGATCTGTTGTTGTTTCCAACCTATCCTTCCACAAGACTGTTGTATGCCGTTTCACATTGGACTACTGGAAGACGACTTCCGAGGTTGTTGCTGAGTACAAGCACGAGGTCCGCCCCGTTGTCACTCGTGTCAGCCAGGATCGCTTCCAGTTCTCCATCAAGCTGTCGGACACCACCAACCTGGAGATGAAGACGCTCTACTTTTGCGTTCGCTACAATGTCAATGGCCAGGAGTACTGGGACAGCAACAACTCCTCCAACTTCCAGGTCGACTTTCGAAAGCAGTTCAAGCCGCAGAATGGTAAGAACTCCTTCCAAGGTGCTGGCTCGCGGTCGACTGGCAGTCTGCCGCGCAGCAACCGGAAGCAGAACCCTGCCGCCGCCGGTCGGTCTCCGCAGATGCCTGCTTCGTTTGATGATTTGAATAAGAAACCAAAGTTTAAGCTTGATGACCACCTCGACTACTTGGGCGAGCACAACACTCCTGGCCTCCGCCTCAAGACCAAGTCCACTAGCAACCTGGCTAGTGACAACATTTCCAAGGGCTTGGGCCTGACTGCTCCCAGCGGACTGGCCTTTGCCAATCGTTATGACTTCGGTGCCTCGCTGAGTGCTGCCGTCCAGGCTGCCAAGGATTCGGCGACCAAGGACAAGGACGCTTTGTATATGAAGAGGAATGTCCGCGATAGCCCCAGTCCCATGAACTTTGGCCCTCCCCTGAGCATCCCGTCAGCTCCGGCGCCCAGCCAGTCCACTGCTGCTGCCGCCGCCGCCGCTACCACTGCTCCTGCGCCCGGTGTTGGCCTCGGCCTCGGCCTTGCAAGCTCCTCATATGAGGAGCTCGTCAGTAAATACTGCTTTGTACGTACCCCCGGAGACCACTTCAGCGTCCCCCAACCGCCCCAGCCGCCTGCCGCCATCTAGTTGTTGGTTACAAGGAAACGCAACGAAAACGGAAGAGGCTGGAAGTGAAGATTGGGCTGGAATGTCTGAAAAAAAAATCATTATAAAAAATGGGATGGGAACTGGTAGCTGACATTTGGTTTTTCTTTTCGTTTTACAGTTTGGCTCCAAGACATCGACCGCGGCTTCGACTCCTGGCGCACCCAAGCCCGATGAGAACGAGAGCGTGAGCCCAACAACGGTGACCTCCGCAGTAGTTCCTCACGGCCCCCTTCACCACGCCGGCCCTGCGGCTCACCACAGCCTTCATCATCCTCAGCGCCCTGTTGATATGAAGATCCATCGGCCGTTGACCGCCGACTATCTCGCGGCATCGCACTCGTCTGCCCTCGACTCCGTGTCCTCTGTGCTGATCAGCAGGGACCAGCCGTCGGCTCCCAAGTCGATGCCGATGCCTCACATGAGATCACCATCGCCGTCCTTCTCCACGTCGCCAACTGATGCTCCATTTTTCGCCCAGCAGATGATCCAACAGCGATTTCGCTGGGGCGGAGAGCCTCACACTGCCACCGCCATCCGAGGCTAGATGACTACTGGCAGCGGCTACCGGACGAGGACAGCTTCCATATGCAGGATATTCCTCAGTTAACGATTTTTATTTTCCACCCAAGATTGATTACAAATTTTTACAACTGGTTGTTTCGGTTTTTGGACAGCTAACAAAGCATCAACAATGTCCCATGTTTAACAAGACGAGGCTCTTCCACATGGCCTTCGTCGCTTATTATCAGCAAATGTTTTTTTTATGGACTCGCTTTTTGCAGTCTCCGCTTCTCTTATTCAACAGCAACAACTAAAGCGAGAACTCTTTTTTCTTCTTTTTTTTTTTTATATTATTTCCTTACTTGCTCTTCGGCTTTGTGTTTTTAGCTTTTGGAGTTTGGTCACATACGACAGGGATTCTGATTTTTTGTGCTTTTTGCTTGGCGCTCACAAGGGCATATGGAAAATCGGCTCTCATTTCTTTTTCTGCTCTTTATTATTTTGCGCTCTGGGTTCGGTTCATGACAGGTCTTGCATTGGAGTAACTTTGCCACTACGGTTACCTCTCCTTTGTGGTTATCTCCTATTTGTTTTTTTTTTCTTAGCTCTACATGTCTTACGGCTCCAGACCGTTATGAACAAGCGGAACCCGGCGAATTGATAATGACCTGTCGATGCTCTCATTTGTTGTTTAGGGAATGGACTGAAAGGCGGCCGACGGGGTTGGTGCTTAGGTCCAGGGTTGCATTGGGCTACTACGAGCAGGCTGGTTACGGGAAAGGAAAAGTCGGTTGCTAATGGTATTGATTCAATTGGTTTGAAAGGCATTCTGGTACTACTACTACTACTTCTATGAGAGAGAGAGAGAGAGAGATCAGACATAAATGGAATTGCCTAGAATAAAAAAAAAGACATTATTCACATCAACTACGTTGCTGTCTTTGTGCTATGCTGAGCTTCTCGTGTGAAACAATGTTACATGTGTCTGCATGTGATGACCTGTCCATGCTGCATGGCAGACTTGGCTTTTTCTCATGGACAGTCGACGGTCCACTTGGCGGCAGTTTTTGACCTGGGGGACGTGGCGTGAGGGGACCACGGCCAGCAAAACCCCAGCTTGGAGCTAGAGATCCTGGCAATTCGGTAGTTCACCATATTTACTACGGAGTTGTACAGTAGCAGGAGTCTACTGAGCAGGGTTGTCTCCCTGGAAGGGAGGCAAATATGTCCGCTATTCGGCATCTCTACCATCAGTGCCATTCCAGAGGCAAAGCGTTTCGTCAGCACTGGGCGGCGGCGACGAGCTCGGCAACTTTGCGGGGGGCGAAGTACGTGCATGAAAATCGAGCCATTGGGATTGGGCAGTGTGCCCTCTGTTCACTCCTCGCTGCGGCCGTGATATGCATCTCAATATCTCATCTCAGGGCGTAACTGTTACTTCCACCCTCTTTGTATCGCTCGCCACCGTTTCATTGAGCCTATCGGACGAGAGCTTTAGAGTCGGAGGAACCATCTATCAACGAAAGTATGACATGAGTATTTTTCTGAGATGAGGGAGTGGGCTCTTCTCTCTATCTCTAGGCTAAGGGGGAAAGCTTCTCGTATGACAGGACAGGAGGAGGCAAGGCACGGCAGAACGCAAGCAAGCAGGCAAAGCAAGCAACCGACGTGCATTTTGGGCGGATGTGCATGAGAAGGGGGAAAGATGGAACGTGGTGAGAGAGGAGTGGCTGTTTTTATAAGGTTGCTTACGTCTTGATGCCTGACGATGGGGGGCGGAGGGGGCCTCTTGTTGATTTTACTGGTATTGTTCTAGTCGCAGTAGTATTCTATATACGATAGTACCTATTTTCTTCTAGGGGGAGTGCGTATGGAGATACGGGTGCGTGTAAGATGCATGACGGTATGGAGAAGCAGGATTACAAGTACTTGGAGTACCTGTACATGAGGCCAAGCCAGAGGCCAAAGGGGGGCGTGGATAGATGATTTTTGATAATGGGAAAGATGGAGGCGGAAAGGATCGCGAGAGGGATTATATATGGAGCTAGATGGCTAGATACAGATAGATTGGAAGCTAATAAGCGATGAAGCTTTTTTTTTCGGGGTACGAAGAAGATATATTGTGACTGGGCGACTTTGCCTGATGGGCCAGACCCCCGTATATGTCGCAGTGCTTCCTCTGCTCCGTGCCCTCTCGATCCGGGACGAGCATTTGTGGAGAGACAAGAGGATATGGGCCCATGACTGTGGAGACGAGATTCTCAATCAAGAGGGTCGTGCATCGCGAACATGGATCTTGATGCGGTGGTACATATGTATATTCCAGGTTGCTGCATTGCATTTTGGCCACCGGCCGTTGGCAGGATGGAGAGGGGAGGGGACAACTGGATGGATGGACCCTTTGCCCTCAATTGTCCCGTTTCTGCCTTTTGGTTTTTCTTCAGATGCATAACTGGGTGCTGACGCATATGCCAACTGCACTGCAGGCTCAATCGCGCCAACGAGAGGCAATTGCCTGCTGTAGGCGCGCATCATGGAAGGCTGTAAGAGAAGGAGAAATACCTCTCGGATTACTCCGTGGTCATGTATGAATGCGTAATCGTGCTGCTGGAATTGAAAGCATCGCCGATGCCTCTGTTTCTCCGCTGGATCGGGAGCGGAAGCTGTCTTCCAAGACTCTTCGCGGGTGGAAGCTATACTACCAACTGACTGAGCTTAGCTCGGGGAGGATTCTTTAGCATTGTGGGCGGGACTTTGATGGCGCCGATTAGCTCTCAAGTGCCGCTGGGCTCCGGGCCATTGTCTTTATGGCGTGACATTTCACTGCATGTAGAATTACGTAAGGGGGGGGAAAGGCTCCGAGGCAGCGTTCAATGGTTGCTCTGATGAGGTATGAAGCAATCAGGAGGGTATGACGTAGATGAGCTGTTTGACAGAACTGTCGTACGGTTTTGTAAGTCAAAACGACGATGCAGTGGGTGGAAGAGGGCTGAAAGAGAGCCTGCTCAGGCCTCCGGGATCGAATACGCGCAAGTAGACAAAAATAACCGCTGGGTGATGGATTAGCTAAGGGAGCATGGAGATGACAACTGAGCCAAGTCTGATCAGCTAAGACAAATCTGGGCCGTGCCGATGGATGGAACGGGCGATGGAACGCAACGGTGATGCCGACGGCCTCGACTTGTCTTAGTTGCTGGCCCGTGCTATAACTAACGTGCCTATTAGAGCTCCGTAAAGCTTCAGTTGTATGTAATGAGTTTATTTGCGCAAGATAACACTGTGCCGGTTACTGGCTGTGTTGATGGGAACCAATTTGCCACTTGCTCATCCCTTTAAAGATAACCTTATGTGCGTGGCGAGAGCTATCTGGCACACACACGCACAAGAAGTAATTGCATATCAATGAAAGCTGCCAGCCATCTTGAGACAGCTTAGAAGAACAAGCAAGAAATCAAGCTTTTATATCACGGGCGGAAATCTGCCGACTCCATCTCGTAAAACCAGGGGGTTGCTCTTCGGCGACTTAGAACGGTTAGTTGTCGGCTGTCGCGAGCCCATATCAAGTATGGCTCCAAACAAGCACTGCCACAATTGCCCTGCAAACGAGTAATCGCTATGACTCTCAGAGCCGTAATGAATTGAAAATTACGCCTGGAGAGAGCAAGAGAACCGTTCATCATCCACTTGAGGCTCAAAATTAGATGGGGCAGATTGTCGAACTGACGGGGCGGCCTTCCTTTTCGATGCTCGAACAAATTTTTTTGTGGTTCATATCGAGTTTTGCTAGTACGGTTTTGTGAAAGTGCCGCCTGAACTCTAACGGTTCAGCTGGCCAAATTACCTTGTGGAAGTGAATATTGTCGGTTTCAATCTATTTCATTTCTGCCTCAGCTGCTTCACGAGGGAACTCCTGTTTCAAAATTGGCAGATGCCGTTATCCGGACAAAAAAGAGAGAGACAAAATTAAAAGACTCTTTCATATATTGGGCTGCCATCAACCCTCGTCGAATCGTGTCCACCCGAACATGTAACCGAATCCAATCAGTGAGTGCGGGCGCTCCGGTTAAGGAAAAACACACATCCAAGATGCGTAACGCGGTGACGGCGATGAAAATCTCGCCGTCGCTGATGAGCTGGCGAAGCGACAGCTGGCGCAGCGATGGTCGTACCGACAGCTTCTCAGACGAGTACTTCAAGCGCAGGAATCAGCTTAAGCGGCTGCTGCTTGCCTGCGCGTTCCGATGGTTTATGACGGCGGTGTTGGTCATGGGGACGTATCTGGTGTTGTGGCGGTATTCGCGGAAAGCAGCCATGATCAGCACCAAGAAGAAGGAGTTCAACACGCTGATTATCGCGCTGTCTATCGCGCTGGGTTTGAATATTGCGAGTTCGCTGAAGCATCTCGTAAGGGAGTTGAGGTGGTGGGTTCTGAGTTGGTACGAGTGGATGCCGATAGAGGTAGGCAACCTTGAGCTGCGCCACGATCACAAGGAAGACGATGCTGATTTTGAGTCGCATTGACGTTGATAGGCCGATTACATTCTGCAGAGCGAAAACTTCAGCAGTCTCTTCCAGCTGGGTTATGTGACGCGTCGGCAATGGGTGAGGGTGTATGTCTTGTTTTGGGTCATGATAAACGTGGTGAGTATGCTTCAAACTCAGATCCAGGGTCAGGTATGCTTTTTGGATCATTTGGCTGATCGTGACGAATTTCACTCAGGCTTCGCAAATAGCTGTCGCCACACTTGGCTTGACTTACAACATCAATTCGGCCGATAAGATTGCCGTAACCGCACCCGGGACTGTCTCCGTACCGGACATGACCAATATCCAGACAGGCAAAGTGTTATCGAGTAATTCACAGGCCATCAGTGCTCTGAGATACACTGCAAACAAGTGAGTGGCGAATGTGATGGCGTGCAGAGGAAGTGTAGCTAATAATGAAACCTCCAGCTATGGTCTTGTCGCTCTTGCATACGGGTACGGCTTCCCAGATGAGATACCCGCACCAGGAAGCATCTATAACTCGGATGCCAATTTGATGTATTGCGAAGAAAATAATTGCTCCTACGTCTTTTACGAAGCAACGCCATATGACCTGGACTACTACCAGCAGGTGGCGACGAACCGAACGATATCTTCGCAAGCAACATGCGAAAGCTGGAAGGTTCTCAAGGGAGGAGATGGGAATCAACGCACAATCACCATTGACAACGCAAACAAGACCCAAATAGTGATCCCTGCTCAGAACGGAGGGTCACAGACAACGTTCATGGTCGATCCGGATCGCGGTTCCGGGCCGACGTGGGGGCACGTCTTGGCGTTTGAAGCCTCGGCAACAGATCCGTGGTTTTACAACTGCAACATCACCATTGGGCCGGTTACTAATGTCCAGGACCCAGTGCAAGAAGTCGGCGTCAACGTAACCACTTTGGCCGCCTCAGCCATTGCCCTCCAAGGCTACGGCGCCTCGACTTTCGGCGTCAGCTTCAACAGCACCAGGCATTTCCAGTTCCAGAGCTATCCGGCCGAATCCTTCTACGGCGGGCCCCAAGGGGGCAACAATACCGGCATGGGTCAGCTCATGGCAGCTTTTGCTGTTGGCGTCGTTGGCATTACGGCCCAAGTCAACACCAACGTCAACGCTCGGGGACTGCTGCCCTTGAAGGCCATCGAGCTGGATATCACCAGCTGGGTCTATGTGCACATCATCTTGGGCTTAACGGTCGGGCTGCAGCTGCTGCTGGCGGTGGTTGCAGCCGTGATTGCGAGCAAGGTGACGATTAGGGATCATAGCTGCGTTGGCTTGGCGGCTGCACTGCAGCCTTTGCTGTGGAAGCTGGATAGCAGCGGAAGCAGTCGGACGACGTGTGAGAAGAGGATATTCGAGAGACTTGGGGATGGGATCAGGGTGAGCTATGTTAAAGGGCGGAGCGGTTTATACTATATAAAAGTAGACGAATAAGGGAGTACTCGTGCAGAGCCCCTGTGTATCATACATATAATACTTAATACTATAACGTTAAATGAGCAAGAGATGAGATCATTCAAAGCACTATAGATAGACAATGGATTATCATTATTACTGATAAGCTTCTCATTCCACGAGATTGTCGATAACTCATTTGGCCTTGGTGCATTGCAACGCATCCAGCATAAGCCTACCAGGATAGCTCAGCCAACAAGTCCCGCTTAGTTCAAGTTTTTGTTGGAGTCAACAACGCTCCCACAATCATCACGAGTGTACCAATCTCACCAACCTCGGCCCTCCAGTCTTCCCACCCCACTGACCAAAGTGTAACAGCGTCATCGGTCAACAACAGCTTCATTAAGACTCCTGTTTTCAAGAGGCCGTGTACAACCCGCTCCTTGGTACAAACTTCGAATTCTGTTTGCCATTCCTCGATGCCACTTGCATTCCATAGAGCCGCACTGTTTGCTAAAGGTATAATAACGAAGCCGCAAGTGGGATACGAAGAAACCTCAGTTGACATTTCGATTAAAATGTTGAGAATCTGGAAGATGAGCACCGTTCTTCCCAATAGATCAGTATGCGTTATAGCTAAAATGGCAAACAATAATAAGCATGCTCACCGTCGCTTTGATTCGTTAAAGATCCAGTCCATCCAGGTTACGTTGGGGTGATCAGGAAGCTCTGACTTGCGGATTCCCCCGGTCGTAGAGGTTAACGCGTTGAACACGAGCTTTTTCATTGTCAGAGCACGCATATCATGAAAAATTGGTGTGCAGTTACTTACATTCACCGTCGTGAGAAGAGCGGGTTCGAAGCCGTCATTGTCCACCGGCACTTCTTGGATGCGCAGCAGGCAGTAGACGAGCAGGGCTTGGAACGCAGCCAGGAGCTCCCATTTGTCAAAATCGACATGCTAGCAACAGTTGGTCTTGAGTTCATAATAACAACTAACGGATACATACTTTGAGAAGTATTTTCTCCTGCTCGAGCCTGATCAGTTTCCATACAAGCTTTTTGCTGGAATCGGTTCGAGATTTGAACAATGAGACTAGGCCCATGCACGTAAGTAGCGACTGCGCATGAAGGCAACATTAGTAAATAGTACCATCATTTATGAAATGCTCGACTCTCGAGAGAAAATACTGTGACGGATGTTTTCTTTCTTCTCCAAATTGGCTCTCTGCTTTGCCAGAAAACAGGCTTTGGAGTATATGAGATCGAATAGGCGCATCAACTGACCTGTTGCCCCGGCCCTTCTTCAGTTTCAGCCCATGACGCTTGCAAAGGGTTAATAAACGGCGGCAATGCGGCTTTTCGAAGTAACATGAAGGGATATGATCGTAATATTTGCAATGCCAACAACACTAGCGGCCCTTGGCTGGGCTTAGAAAACGTCCGAGGTTCAAACAGCGAAGGACTAGGGTAGTCCCATGGCTTCAACGCAGATATGCCATCTTCTACTTCGCAAAACGCTTCACTCCAAGGAAGAACCAAAGGTTCAATGCCAAGTTCAATATAAAGTGGAGTCTCAAACAGGACCCCGAGGCCGATACTCCATGCCTCTTCCGTTAGCCATTCGAAGGACACTGAAGAATTTGGGGAGCCTTGTGGAACTATGGTGGTTTGTAAGTTTGCAGATTGGCCGGACCCTCTGGAGAGAGCCAGTGTGCCTGTACTCCCTTGAAGCTCCAGTGGTTTACTTGCGGAGCGAGTTGTATTGCTTGCATCGCTTCCACGAGAGTCGCACTTTCGCTGTGACGCTACAGTAAACTCGCATTGAGCATTCCGGTCACGGCACCGAATACAGGCTTCTGAACTAGCGTCTTCAGACAAGATACAGCGAGTTTTTGCCCGAATGCATGCGGCACAAGATCGCCTGCGAGATCTGTTCGTGTCCGGAAGTTTGGAGCGACAGTAGTAGTAATGCCGTTTGCTAGAGGACTCTAATAATTTGTTGTCAGCGACGGCTACAATTCAGTTTCTACAAGGTTTCGGATATTTTCTTACCTTGGTTGAATGTTTTCTTGCACAGCGGACAATGGTGACTCGATTCAGGGTTGTTGGAAGGAGTTGAACTTTTCTGCCCCGTATGCATTCTGGTTTTTCCCGAGTGCTGCAGCTGGATTGTTGCGGCTCAGTATAAATGGTGCACTTGTCAGGAAATGCGTTTATTGATTTCATCTATTCGGGATGAATGCCGAGGGACATGAGATGCCGTCTTTACCCCTAAAGTGCACTTCACGGAGTTCCGTGCAACAATTGGCTTATTAATTTCCATCTGTCAAGCATGGCAAGTTAGTAATGCTAGTTTATTCGGTTTTAAGTGCGATTTAGTGTCTTCGATAGCACTTTAAAGTGGGCCTGAGAGGCAGGTATGCCATCCTCAGGCCAGGCTTCAGCCAATCGTATTGTTTAGACCCGGAGTTAGCTTTGCTCGCATGGTTTCTCAAGATCCGCTCCATCAGCTCTATGCAGATCTTGAAAAGGCTATCTCTCGCGGTTCGGCGATATAACTTGGCGCACCTTCAAGCTCTTGCTTTAATTCCGAAACCGCTATAATTGGCACCGTGGATTTCAAGGGCGGCATCATAGGGATGATTTCGAGTTGTGCTGGATCGAGGTCTGAACACCAGTTACGCCGGATTAAAGTGGCAATATACGCGGGACTCGCAAATGATAGCGGTAAGAAGAGCTATTTATTTTCCACAAATATAGCACTATCTTGTATTACTAGGTACATTCTATTTTAGATGTAGGGCATTGTGCAATAAAGTGAAGCCAACTTCTAGAGCTTTGCGAATAACTGTGACTTCCCTTGAGTTGAGCATACCGCTCGAGAAGATAGGCCGAAACAAGGGTCCAAGACCCAGCACCGCCCATTTACATGGTTCCAGTAACTCCGCCGCTGACCGAAATCCATTGTGCGGTAAGCCAGCGGCTCTTCTCCGAAACTAGGAGCAATGCAGCATCGGCCATGTCGTCGACTGTCCCAATTCGTGCCGCAGCTCGCGTTTGCGCCTCCACCGCCTTCATCAAGTCCGCCGATGAGGTTCCATCAGCAGCTTCCAAGAACGGCTTCGATAAGTCTGTCAAGATTGGTCCGGGAGCAAGGGTGTTAACGGTAATTCCATGGCTACGCCCAAGCTAATATCTTTCCATTAGAAGCCGTATTTGTGAGCATGGAGATCTTGTTAGAAGGAAAGCTCACCTGGCCAGCCCAGGACGCTGTGAGAGCGTCTTGCGCTGCCTTTGCAGCGCCATAGACTGCACTGACTTCGGGGCCGAGCTTTGAGGCGATGGAGCCGACGTTGATGATGCGCCCGCCCTTGGGCATTTTACCTATTCCAATGACTGCTTGTGTCAGGTAAATTGGGCCATAGACGTTGACGCCGAATTCGACTTCGAGCGCTTCTGGCGTTGTCTCCAGGAGACTTTGTTGAATTCCATATCCGGCATTGTTCACTATGCCGTGACCAATTATCAGCCACGTTCAAGTTTCATGTAATTAATTCGAAATTTTACGAATTACGTACCGAGAATGTCAATGTGAGAAGCTCCAAGCCCTTCCAGGGTTTCTTTGATCATCTTTGTCGCATTGCTGGCTATCTCCACCGCCCCTTGTACAATGGTGGCTTTTGTTCCAAACTCCCGACGAATATCTGCTGCCACTTTCTCAGCCCGAGGCTTGGAGCTCTCCGAGGTATAATGAATTGCAACATCGGCACCGTTCCGGGCAAAAGCTCTGGCGATGGCTGCGCCAATGCCATTTTCTCTGCCCGAGCCAGTGATCAAGGCAGTCTTGCCTTTAAGCGAAAGAGTGTCTGCAGTCATGTTGTTGTTTAAGTCAAGTGAAAGATGTTGATAACGAGGAAATAGGATTCATTTGGAGACATTTCGATGTGATCTTTATAGTTCCATTCTCATAGTTGGCATTGAGGCGCAAACTGCCTAGATTCAACTTAAAACACATGCTTATAAATTTCCGATACTGTTCACGGAGAGCCGTGAACAGTGAAGTCGTTTACTTGCACTATGAATGGCGATTACGGTTCCAACAGCGCGATTTTCAATAATCTGGCTCGGAAATATGAAGCCATTACAAACGTATCGTAAATTGTGCATCGCGGGCCCTGGTAGATTGCCTGATCAAGCTGTCTAATTGTCACAAGCTAGTTTCTAAATTCCGCATCTAGAGCGGAGAATAGTCCGCATAACCGCGTTGCATATGCCACCCCGGCAGTATTACAAAGCAGCTAGTAGTGAACTTCACGGATGTCCGCGAAACAGGACGCCAAGCTGACTTGGACGTAATTTGTTTTGTTTGCATAGATAAACTTAGATATCTTATCACTTTAATGTGTTGTTCATCTATTTAACACCCTTCTCTCTTCCAATTTTGTTATAAATACGCTTGAAGCTACATGCTAATGATTTATTGAATCATCTAAAGATTTCGTCGACTGATATGTTCTAATGGGTATTTCCTTTTTAAAGCATTGTCTCAGGTCTGATTCGTTACGAGGTTGAACAACACTCATTTATGTCAGTTTTATCTACCCGATGTCAATGTCGTGATCTGCAGCGTTCTTGAAAAGCCTGTGTTGATCTAATCTGCAAAAACTAGGGCAGATAGCTAAACAGGGCGAGTCACGCTCTAATTACACAATTTCCTCATCTAAAGCCTATGTGGACTAGAGGAAGGCCTTTCTAGTTTCTATGTAGCGAACTCAATTCATTTCAAGACTGTCGAGCTCTCGACGTACTTGCTGGAGTCCTTACTCTACAAGGTGTTTTAGTATCAGTTGGATTAACCGTGATGAATGAGTGGAAAACATTCGGCTGCATGTCAATTCTACATCGAGACTTAAATATCTATAATTGCTGACTTGGTCGTATCTGAGCGGGCACGGGAAGTCCTCCGAGTAGGAGCGGAGAGCGAGGGGGAGGCAGAGCATGAACCATCTCTGTAGGAAAAGCATGTACCGCTCAAAATCAATCATCATCGTAAATTTTATATTGAGATTGAAGAAAGTATTACCGGAGTGGAGATCGGTGAGTCGAAGTGAAGAGGGCGGCTACCCGTTTCTCGTCTGCCGTGAAAGGATGCATCAACCGTCGTCCAAAAGGCCGTCAATTTGGGAAATTCGTGGAAATGGAAGCTGCGAGCGAATCTCTGAGGAAGTGCTACTGTGGAACAAGAGCCTGTCAGTCAGAATGCTTCGATGCATCTACTATGCGAATTGCTCATCTGAATTGTTGTGGATGGGCCGTCATTTTCCATAATCATCAACCAGCAATTCAGCGGCCGATTTTGTCTGGATAAGTCATCGTGGAACTTTATCGAGTCCCTCCGAGGCTGAATATCAATGATTCCAAACGAAGAATCGCATCCTTTAGCACTGTATACCAAGTGTTGCCCGTAGTATGATTTCGGGATTTCAAGAAGCAAAAACAGGGTCCATAACGAGTCTTTAATACCCATAATCTTTCTTCCACTCTTGGCAAACAAGTAAAACACCATTCCTGTTATGGAAACCAGTACCCTTGTCATTTTGCTGCCCCGCATCACACGCCACTCCTCTCTTCCTAGCCCACGTTGTCAAGCGGAGCTCCCCGAAGGCGCTAAAAGTCAGCATTCATGGCACTGCAGGACTGAAACTCTTAAACGCGGTCTCGTGAACTCTTTTCGATTTTTTCTAAACTTAGCTGAATTTTCTCCGTATTTTTCTGCAAGGTTCTCATGTATACTCGTAGACACTGATTCCTCATTACCAACCCAGACAAGATGCCCGATCTTGTGTTCATTACGGCAACCAATCGGCTGATCCCCGATGATAAACAAGCCAGGAAACTTATACGGAAGCAGGCCATGAGCAAGCCAGCCCATGCCAGACGAAAACGAGGCGGTTATGGACAGCACAACCTGATACAATATCCCGTTGGAATTCTCAACGAAAAAGAGAGCGAGAAGAGATACTATGCCGCTTGGGAGGCTATTCGGGCCATTGTACCGAGCCTACCGAGCTGCTCATACGAGAGGCTGAGGACGCAGTACAACTTTGATCTCCTTGATCTGTCACAATTGACCTCGTTTCACATCAGCTACGCAACGGCAAGCACGCTTGCCAGCAAGCCCGATATGTTAGGCGACGTTCTCGGCCGGCGGCATTGGTCATACTTGAACTATCTGCCAGGCCGCATCGGGCAGAATGGTGCTCTGGACAAGGCTGCTGCATGTGTGGCCGCTAGAGCCCAGCAATGGCTCACGTCTCCTTCGGAACCGGTATCCGGAAGCATATTAAAGCTGTATTCGGAAGCATTGGCGGACCTTCAGGCGGAGCTGCAGTGTCCTGACGCATGTCTGGAGCCAGACGTGCTCTGTGCCACGGAGCTGCTTGGGATATACGAGGTGAACTTGATTACGCGTATTGTCTCGAGTCACTATGCTTACGAACTTACATAGTTATTGAAAATGTCAACTGAAGACGCTTGGAACTACCACTCTTCAGGGGCAGCAGCGCTAATCAAGCTTCGTGGTCCTGAACGCTGTCAGAGCGACTTCGAAAAGGCACTACTGCTATCCCACGTTGGTCAGATTGTAATCCTCCCCTGACATCTCCGCAAAGATCTATCTAGCGCAAGATCTGTAGGGCTAACGATGAGTCTAGTTCCACGACGCGCTTAACGTTAATCAGAGCTGCTTCTTAAGTGATGACGCATGGCAAGCCGTGCTGCGCGCAATACCCACAAACGACAATCTGTTCAACGACAGAAGTGAGCCAATTGTGTCGTTATTGACCAACATATGTCATGTGCCAGAGTATTTTCATAGAGCAACGCAAATTATTTGCATCACTCGCGACGAGACTCCAGACTACTGGATTGACGATGTTATGATCAATCTACAACGACTCCGGCTAGCATGCTTACAATGGCAGGAAGAATATTTTGGATCGGCTGCGGCGGGCTGTCCTAATATGCCAATAGATACAGACAGGCAGCATGAGGCTCTCGGATTCAGCTTTGCCGTCTCCATCATACTCAATCGGTTGCTCTTCTGCTTGGATCCGATAGCGAATGCTCACTGCGAAGAGACGGCGCAAAGGTTTGCATCGAGAATCCTTCAGATCAAAAATATAAATTTGTCAAATGAATCTCAAGCAGCGCTTTTTATGGCGATCAAGCTCAGTGTTGCAAAGAATGCCCAAGCCACAGCAACAAAGTGGAATGACTGGTACAAGAAGGCACGGCTTGAGCCTTCGACCAGATCTCCTCTGATGCCAAAAGAAGTCTTCACCGACTGGTGTAGGAGAATGAACTGGGAGATGCCTTAATTCGACAAGAAAAAAAAAAGCATTTGGAATATCTTGTATTAGGCGAGGGGTTTATTTGTACTTTATTGTAAAATTTCTGAGCAGTTGGGTCGAATTATACTCGTATTCACTACCTATCTCGAAATTGTAATCGTGACGGATAGGCTATTCCCCACGACTTAACCATTTGGTATTAGTTCAACAGTTTTTCTAAGCAACTGCTTCAAACATATCAAAAGATTCCATCTAGAATATGCATAGATGCGCTGAAACATCCAACAGCAACTCTCAATGCCAGGGTACTGGCCTCTTGAATGAGTTTAGTGCCCACTCTATTTCCAACGGAGTCTTTGCCGACCAACTTGCCGCCGGCGGCCACTAAAACGACAGGGGTACTGGCTGCCGAGATGGTATTAGCGTCGCTATTCGGGCTCCTCCGCCAAAGCTTGATCTTCGTGGAACGCCAGAGAAGTCGCAGCTGATGATGCAACTAGACGCATTGAAGTTGGGGCCAGTGGTGAAATATGTGTAATCATCGATGGATTGCGGGTATTCGTTTTACATTGACCTGTGATTTATCATCGTTTGTATCGGGCGTTATGAGAAAGTCCGACCTAAACTGCGTCTCGGAACTGAGTATATAAGACCGTCGAGTATTCCTCTACAAAGTCGAAATACCATTCACTCAACAAACACTCAACTTCAATCAAGATAACCTAACACTCTTACAACTTTTTACTTTTTACTCACTTCACAACCTTTTCAATCCGCCAAAATGCCTATCGGACACGTTCTCATCAGAGTCGCCAAGGCTGACTTTGCTCCCACCGTTCAGTTCTACACCAATACCCTCAAGGCTCTCGGATTGGGTGTCCTTCCTGGTTTCCCGGAGGGAATGGTTGGCTTTGGCACCGCTGGACCTGAGTTTGTTCTGCTGTCTAGCGAAAAGTCTGGCTATGCTCACGTCGCTTTCCAAGCAGCTGGTAAGTATAAGTCATATCCGCTACACACCTTGTGTGCAACTTTTCAACAAGTATAGCTTCTGACTATAATGATTTAGATACCAAGGCTGTTGATGCTTTCCACTCTACTGCTCTTTCTGCAGGCGCAAAGGACAACGGCGCTCCCGGAATCCGAGCTGGAATTCACCCCCAGTACTACGCTGCTTTCATCCACGACCCTGTTGGCAACAACATTGAGGCCGGCACTTTGACTTCGGCTTGAGGACGACTTTAAGAGGCCCATAGGAAATACGAACGGGTCATAGAAATGAGTGCGCGGTCTATAACTCAGGTGCAGCCTGGAGGGCCATATTAAGTTTGTACAGCTAGCTAGCCATGAATGATTGAAACTTGTAACACTAGTGAAATAACGGTCCAATTCCTCCTGTGACTATGAATTATTGCCTACGTGTAATTGGTTGTATGTAATAACGGAATTGAAAGAGCAACAGTTCACTCAAGGTTGGCTCACCGCTGTGCAACTTTCTCAAGCTTCAACAGCGTAAATTATTTAACCCTTAATAACTCGCCGCTGATTAGCTATTTTGTTCAACTTGGCACAAATGGCGCATTCCAAATCCTGTTATACAATAGCTATAGCAGTCAATAAGGTTTTTCGCGCTTCTTGGCGGATACCGCGGAAATGGCGCAGTCTGCATATGCCGACAGCCGTCCCGACAACGATGCCGCTGCTGTGCCGCTGGCGAAACGCGGGCGGCCATGATGCAACCGGAGCTAAAGCAAATATTATGACGCTGTAATAGTAGCGCCGTAGAATTGGGACTAAGCTGCACTGCCGTATCTGCGGTGCTGAGGTAAGATGTATAACTAAGAAGAGGAGGAAGCTCGGGATTTATATAAAAACCTAGAGCAGACATGTGTAGAATACCGAAAGTTTCTCCTTCATCTTCATTCTTCAGACCGCTCAGCAACTAAAGCAATTCCTCACAACTACCTACATCTACTCACAATGGCCGCGCAAGAAGGACGAGCTCCATACCCACCATTCACGGCGGAGACGGCCCAAATTAAAGTCAAAGCCGCACAAGACGGATGGAACACCAGGTTCGTATACCGCATATCGTCCTTTTTTACTACTCGGCTTTGCTTACCAGAAGTTATAGAAACCCAGAGGGCGTCAAAATGGCGTACACGCCAGATTCCATTTGGCGTAATCGCAGCACATTTCTGCAGGGTCGTGACGAAATCCAGAAGTTTCTCGCAGACAAATGGAAGGTAGAAAATGGCTATCGCTTGCGAAAAGAGCTCTTTGCTTTCACAGACAACAAGATTGCAGTGCAATTCTGGTATGAGTGGTATGATGAGGCTGGACAGTGGTGGCGCACTTACGGCCTCGAGGACTGGACTTTTGCGGAGAATGGGCTGATGAGGAAGCGCCAGATGAGCGGAAATGATGTAAAGATCAGCGAAGAAGAGAGGTGGTTCAAGGACGGTGTCGATGTGAACACTGTAGATATTTCAGAGAAGCACTGGTAGAGAGAGAGCATAATTTGAAGATACCGATTTACGTCCTTGAAGCTATTCTTGCGCAGTTACGTGTAGTTTACGTGAGAAAAACATTGGCTGGACAATTAAACCAACAGTAGGAGAACGTTACATCTGTAAATTAAACTTGCTAATACCTAAAGAAGCTAAGTATTGCCATTGTTGATACGGCTATGAAGCGAATGTGTTAGCGTGCAGAAAACTTACGGTTCGTGAGTTTCTTTTGCCTCATCAGCAACCTCTGGACATATTCTTCGACTATACGTCACACCAGCGGTTCTCGGCTCCGTGAATCAACGACGCCCGTCCACTATCTCGAAGCTTACTCGTAACATTTCGGGCGACTATTGACCCAGACAAAATGTCTTTAGCGCCCTAGGGCTGCATTGGCTCCGGGGATAAGCGCGTCACTTCGGGGCTTCTGACTCAGCGATTCCGCAAGTGTCCTCTTTTGTTTCCACGTATTACTATGAGGGGATACCTATTTGAGATGCATGATTATAAAGACAAAGCGATGATAACAGGATTGGAAAGCATGAATAAGATGAGGACACTAAGCCGAAGAGGGTTGGAGGCAAGCTAGCAGGGTAGGTAGACAGGTAAAGGAAGTGAAATGATGCAAGAAAATTATTTGCAGTTAGAAGATGACAGCAATAACAAAGCGTAGCTAGATTTGCGTTTATCAATAAAGCCAAGATAATCATCTATTGGGTCACTAAGTTTGATATTCTCATAGATAACTGCAGCGGCCCAAAAACTAGTAGCAGATGTTGTAATCGGAAGCTGAACAACGCGCCGTTAGATTGAGTGGGTGGATATAATTTGCTTACCCTACTATATGCGGCGTGATAAAGATGCCCAGTTAAACAACGCTCAACTATTACGAACTTAGGATAGTATTGGCCGTACGACGTTATTATCTACTTTTATAATATGCCATACCATTTTGCATCCGCCAAGTCCATCGTTGAGACATAGCTGCTGGATTAGCCAAGTTCAGATACTTGGTTACAGTTCAAGCCTGCGACAAGCGGAATAAAGGTTCACTGCTTTCTACCAGTAGGATATTATTGATGTCTGGATCTAACATCCTATATGCTTAGCACATAAATGATATATTGTTGTTCATTTTATGATACGGTAGTATGTGTATCGTCGATCGCAAAGCTATAACCACATGAAGCAGGGCTCTGGAGCCTCAGCTGCCATCGCGATTCGATCGCAAATCGGCGCTTCACGCATAAGGTATTTGCCATGCATTTCCAGAGGGGGAGCTCACCCATTTGGGAGAACTGAGTTAGGTTCTTTGGAAAGCAGGAACTGGGCTCCGTATTGTCTGTGGCTATGCTCTGCGAGTCTTGTCCTTCAATATATATTGGGAATCTGAGCGTATTGGACTCTCTCTCTCAATTGTGCAACATCTGGTCTGTATATTTTACCACTGTGACTCGCGAGATGGTCAAACACGACGAACTTTAATAGCCGGCCTATAGCAAGACATCTCCAGCTTGGTTTTGCCATCGAAAGTAAAAATTTCGCTGTAGCAAGACACCCTGAAGAGCGATAAAATATAATAATGTTATATGTTGCCAAAGGTACTCATTTATTCAATGAGGATGCTACCATCGTATCTCAAACCTTTTATAAGATAGCAAAGTTTTGGCTTAAACCCATTGCGAGTTATATGAGGTTCATGAAGTCGCGTCTATAATCCAGGAACCTTATTGTTAGAAACCCTTCGCTGTTTTTAGGCTTTTTAGGCTTACAAATAAACCCGCGTTGACTGTCTGCGCATCTTGGAATCAATATTTGATACAAGGCGTAGGGCTACGGGGACACGAATCGGCTAAGAGATATTTGCTTACAGACAATCTGGAAACCAGATCGTGGGTTCTCGAGCAAATCAAAACGTCGCCAGAGAAGTATCTTTTGTTCCGCTTATGAGACTGGCTGGTTTAGCGCTCTATTGACGGTAAAGATAAACGTTTCGCTTCTTAGTTTACAAGATCGCGCGTCAAGCACAGCCAGATAAAACGCACGGTTTGTGGATTGGTAGCCAAGAGATAACACAGCGGGAATTTTGCCACTGCAAAACGGAAGGGATTTTTGTCGCCCATCTTAGCATGCCAAGAGCGTCTATTTGTATGCAATGTGTCGAAAGGGCGCGCTCCGAGGAACTTTTTTCTGAATGCCGAATCTGGGGTAGCGTTGCGGCTGTGAAAGAGAAGATCCCGGTACCTCATCTGTCAAAACATTAATTGGCCCTTGTCCGCGCTAAATTGTTTTCATTTCATCCATTTCACGGCTTATAAGTTTATGAGACAAGTGGTCTGGGTTCTCCGCACGCTTCGACGCTCCGACCTTCTTTGGCCAATCTTTCGGCCAAGTCGTTTCTCTTCACTTAGAATCCGGTCAGTAATCAGGACCAAACTATCCATCTGCGCTGGTTATCGCTCAGGCCTAGTTACTGGTAACGGGCAGTCTACCTGTCTATGCTTTGCCTTGCAAAAATGGAATTACGGCTCATGTGTACTCTTCCCTGCAACAACAGACAGAGTCGTAGCACTAAGATAGCCTCGAGGACAGCCCCATATTATTAAGACAGCGCTATCTTGGCAAGCGGCAAGGATAAAAGGTACCCGTTGGGAGCCAGCCATGATGAGCACCAAGCAACAGGCTCATTTGCGACCTTACTGAATGAGCTAAGAGCAGATACAAAAGTCCATAGAGGACCCGGTCAATGCTCAGCTGCTAACGGGATCTTTGGATTGACAAACAGAGCATGTGAGCGGCACATATCCCCACCATCTCTCTGCTCATAGAACTCCGTTGTCCTCTCCATCTCGTTCGCCCACTGTAGCTGTACGGTTTACACCTGTAGCCGCGATGTAAATGAGCACTACCTATTCATCTCTAGTTACATCCGTTTGAGAAAACATTGCTTGAGAAGCGGTGCTTTTCTGTATCCGCCACAATGCTACAAAAGCAAAAATTAGTCTTCACCAATGGCGAACAGAAGTGAATGCCGAGACTTGGCCACGCGACAAGGATGATGATACAACGCCAGCGATAGGCTCCATCCCGACGGCCGAGAACGGAGTAGCACTGCTCGGTAAAATAGCTAATAATCAAGCTTACTGGGAATCGAGCATCTAATTTGACCTGCATGAGAGCGAACATCCGCTTCAAATAGCGTGTGCCTGTGCTATTCGCGGGTCTGATACGACCATCTACGGTTCCTTGCGTGCTTGGTCCCCGGCATAGCACAGTAGCATATTGATTTAGTGGCGTAGTACGGCATGGATGAGCTGGCTGGAAACAGTCCGTCGCTCGAGATATCGAGGTAATTCTGTGCCGTCAACGTCTTACGCCTCGCGGCGCATTCCGGTTTAAAGATTTTTTTTTCCAGAATGGATATCTACTGGGCCGTATTGAGGCTATCTTCCCATGCAAGGTTAGATAGGTGATTCTGCTGTTGGTTGTGAAAGAGCTTCTTTATACCGCCTCCATGCAAACAGCCGTGCAGCTGCAAGCTCCCGAAAGCTGGTTTTTGCTCGTGGCTTGCACTACGAGCCCTTTTCACCACTGAATTAGAGATGTGAATTTCCAAGGACCTTCCTTCTTCGCTTTGTTGATAAGGACATATAGGTCATGCGCCAAGTAAGGCATGTAATACAAGCGGCACCACACAATCCAGGTAATAGACTGATATCGCATACTTACTTGGGGGCACCCGCTATGTAAGTACGCTGTATCGGCGGCTGCCGACCAACTCCGCCTCGTAGCTGGGACTGTCTTGTGGTCCAAGCATTGTCTAGCTAGTTGTCACGGCCGACTGTCCCAATGAGGCAGGCAAAATGATCGTGGCGATTTCGATCTAACGTACATCAACCGGTGAAAGATTAGCTCCGCAGATATTCTCATCGCGTGCTCAATTCAGTTGTCCACTGGGCCAATTTTATGAGATATTGATCTTGGCGGATGCACTTTGTGCTACAAAAAGTCTGCCGCCAATATCATGAGCGGCTAGCATGGAACAAAAGGTCTCGGACCCCTGAAGCTACAGCTGCAGGGGGGTAATGAGCTTTCAAGTCTCCCCCAATGACCGTTGGCCGTGTCTTGGATACTGCATCAGTGCGTGTCCAACATCGTGTTCTAAGCCGTTATAGCCATGAAAGGCTCATGATGGAGAGAAATGTCTGGACTAAGCCATGTTCGACGGCTCCAGCCGACTGCAGGGTCTTTGGTCTTATTTCGAGGGAACGACTACTTATACTCGGGGCATCCCGTCACTTCGATGGCTGATCCGGAGAAGTAGAGGGCAGCGTGCTGGTTTCTCGGAGCCTGGCGTACCAGTCATTGTCTCGACTCGTCCTTCTACAAGCATTGCGCTGCTGTAGCATTCTCACCTACGAGCAAGCGGCATTTCACAATGGTTCGCTCAGCTTTGTTTGTGTCGCTGCTGGCGACCATAACCGGGGCCATAGCTCGCGGCTCTGGCCAGGCATCAAAAATCGTCCCGGGTGCCTACATCTTTGAATTTGAGAATGACCATGTGAGATACTCGCTGGACCAGTGGCATATAGCACTAGATCTTCGAGTGTGGAAGTACTAACGAGGCGCAAATAGGATACCGCCGAGTTTTATAAGCAGCTCAATGGCGAGGGGTCGACGCGTATGAAGTTCGACTACAAACTGTTCAAAGGTGTCTCGGTCCAGCTCAAAGATCTGTCTAATCATGAAGACAAAGCTCAAAAGATGGCTCAGCTGCCTGCCGTGAAGAACATGTGGCCGGTGACCCTTATCCAGGCCCCCAATCCGAAAGTCGAATGGGTTGCCGGTACCAACTCTCTCCCCAGTATACAGTCTAGAGATGTGTACCCGCCTCCGACAGATGCTGGCAATTTTCCTCCCCACAAGATGGTCCAGATCGACAAGCTGAGAGCCAAGGGTTACACAGGCAAGGGCATCAAGGTTGCGGTGATTGACACAGGTGTAAGTGGAAGCCAATCTTCTGTAGCCGGCTCTTCTCTTCCAAACATAAAGCTTATGAAATGCTAGATTGATTATACACACCCTGCTCTGGGTGGCTGCTATGGCGCAGGTTGCTTGGTGTCTTTTGGTACCGATTTGGTCGGCGATGACTACAGCGGCTCCAATACTCCTGTGCCTGACAACGACCCTAAAGACTGCGCCGGCCACGGCACTCACGTTGCCGGTATTATTGCCGCGCAGAAGAATCCATATGGCTTCACCGGTGGTGCTCCTGATGTAACTCTCGGCGCATATCGAGTTTTTGGCTGTGAAGGCCAGGCGGGCAATGATGTCCTGATCGCCGCATACAACAAGGCCTTTGAAGACGGCGCTCAAATCATCACAGCCTCCATCGGAGGTCCGTCTGGCTGGGCTGAAGAGCCATGGGCTGTTGCTGTCACCCGAATTGTCAACGCTGGCGTTCCATGCACAGTCTCTGCCGGTAACGACGGCGACCACGGCCTTTTCTACGCCAGCACGGCGGCCAACGGCAAAAAGGTCCTCGCTGTTGCCTCCGTGGACAACCAGAACATCCCAACCGTCTTTTCGCTCTCCAGCTACAAGATTGATAGCGGCGCTGACACAAAGTTTGGCTACGTCCCTTCGTCTAAGGGAGCTGAAGGCTGGAAGGGCGTTACAAAGCCCGTCTATGCTTTGACACTCGACACAACGATTGCAGACGATGGATGCTCTCCTCTCCCTGACAACACCCCTGATTTGTCCGACCATATTGTTCTTGTTCGCCGAGGTTCCTGCACTTTTGTCCAGAAGGCGCAAAACGTTGCTGCCAAGGGCGGCAAGTATCTCCTCTACTACAACACCATTGCTGGTGCCCTGTCGGTCGAGGTCAGCTCTGTGCCTCAGATTGTCGGCGCCGGTATGGTCGAGGATTCTACCGGAGCGACCTGGATTGCTGCCATCAAGGGCGGAAAGACTGTCACTCTATCAATGGTTGCTCTGAACGAAGCTACTAAGCAAGTTCAGTTTGCCGACAACAAGGCGACTGGCGGCGCCCTCAGCACTTACACGAGCTGGGGTCCCACCTGGGAGATGGACGTCAAGCCTCAGATCAGCTCTCCGGGCGGCAACATCTTGTCTACCTATCCCGTTGCTCTTGGTGGTTATGCAACTCTCTCCGGCACATCAATGGCCTGCCCATTGACTGCTGCTGCTGTTGCTCTGGTCGCTCAAGCTCGCTCCAACTTTGACCCTGCCTTACTTGAGAATCTTCTGGCTACCACTGCCAACCCCCAGCTGTTCAACGATGGCGCCAAGTTCTACGACTTCCTCGCTCCAGTTGCTCAACAGGGCGGTGGTCTCATCCAGGCCTACGATGCAGCCTTTGCGACCACTCTTCTCTCTCCCTCTAGCCTGTCGTTCAACGACACCGACCACTTCGTTTCAAAGCGTCAAATCACTCTGAAGAACACCAGCAAGAACAGAGTCACCTATAAAATTGGCCATGTTCCCACTGACACATTCTACACTCTGGCAAACAGCAGCGGCTACGCAGCTCCTTTCCCCAACGACGCCGTTGCCTCTCACGCCTCCGTCAGGCTCAGTCAGCAGCAGGTGACTCTCCCTGCCGGAAGATCAGTCACAATCGATGTCTTCCCTACCCCTCCCCGAGGCGTGGATGCCAAGCGCCTTGGCCTGTGGTCGGGTTACATCACAGTGAACGGCACCGATGGCTCGCATCTTTCCGTGCCATACCAGGGCCTGACCGGCTCTCTACAGAAGCAGCAGGTTCTCTTCCCGGAGGATTCGTGGATTAGCAACTCCACCGATACAAACATGAACCCTGTTGCCAACGGAACCGTATTTACCATCCCTGGACCAGGCAATGCTGGGCCCTCGGATGTACTTCCCGCTCTCGTCGTCAGCCCGGCTCTTGGAACTCGGATGGTTCGTGCTGATCTCGTTCTCTTATCGGCACCTCCTCACGGCACCAAGATCACAACCAAGAAGTTCTTTGACACCACATCCATTGGCCAGCCCAGTGGATCTCCTCTTCTGTGGCAGAGCCGAGGTCCCACTCCAATCTCTTGGAGCGGTAATTTGACTGATAACAAGTTTGCGCCCCCTGGAACGTATAAAGTCGTCTTCCATGCGCTGCGCATTTTCGGTAACGAGAAGAAGAAGGAGGACTGGTATGTAAGCGAGTCTCCAGCATTTACCATCAAGTATGCCTAGACAGAGGACAGCAAAAGACTCGGGTG
Organism: Trichoderma koningiopsis; assembly: GCA_022985005.1. Lineage (NCBI taxonomy): Eukaryota > Fungi > Ascomycota > Sordariomycetes > Hypocreales > Hypocreaceae > Trichoderma > Trichoderma koningiopsis. Next base: position 282,886 of record JAJPEM010000002.1, read on the forward strand.
TGAGATGTAAAAATTAATGAGAATACAATGTACTTTTTTCTACTGTCTATCTGGAAATGAAAACCAACAATTGAGTTCATCTGAGCACTGTTGAACTTCGACTTCTCGACAGACATGTGCGCTGTCATGTGATCTTTAATTGTTCATTGTAATCACGTGGCACGACTTCGCTCGTATCATTCCAATCTCTCAAACCACGCGTTGGAGACTCAAGATCAGCCCCGGTGCCATTTAAATCCTCCAATCAGCTCCCTCCGTCGCCACCAAAGGCACCAGGCAGCAGGATTTTTCCCCGACGGCGATTCGCCAGCCCTCCCGTTCTGGGTGTCCGTCCCCCACCAAGCGCTGCGGGGATGGAGATTTAGGCCCGCGAGGTGAACCCTTGGGAAGCCGAGAAGGGACGAGACAGCTGGGCAAGGGAAGAAAAGCTGGGCTGATGGCGGATTACACGAACGAACGATTACTGTACACACGGTGCTGAGCCGCAGTGCCACCGCAAGGCAGCGAGTTTCGAGTTTCACCTCGATAACGCCCACGGCCGTCGGCTGGATAAACGCTCACCAGCCGCTCGATCTGGTTCCTGGCCATCTCGCAGCAAGCACCAGGCTCGGTATTTCTCCGATTGCAATTCTTCTGCCTGATCCGAGTCTTCGAGGCTGTTCTGGCGCGCATCTTGCAGCGCAAGCTTTGTCATTTTTAAACTCAGTGCCTGGGATTACCTTCTTGCCCCTCCTCCGGGTGTATGCGCAGGTGCCTGCATTGGATTGGCCCGTTGCTGTGATTGACAGACACCTCGTCCCTGCCGCCCTTGGATATCTGTGCCGCTGGTTAGTGCTGCGATGCATCGCGCTTGAAACAAACGTCGCAGTCACCTATTCGCCCTGCAGCTGCGCGGCATCCATCCAGGTCAGGCGAGAGGTCCAGCTCGAGATCCGCTTTGAGTGTCCCCGGTCTAACCGGGTGCGGCCCCAGTGCCTGATCGAGTTATCATAACAGGGTCCCCTTCAGGCAACAGCAAACATTCAATATATAGGCCGCGCAATAGGAGGAGCAGCAGCTGGCAAGCAGCCTTTCCCCGTTTCTCCCGCAGCGCAAGATGGAGTCTATCTTGCCGATGGGCGGCTTTCAGCTGCCCTTTCAGCGTCGCCTGAGTCGGCTCTACAACGACACCAAGAAGTCTAGCGATTTTGTCAAGGAGCCTGCTCAACATGAAGATGACCCCGAGATCAAGGCGCTATATCGCAAGTTGCGCATCCAAAAGGATCGCTTTGTCAGCTGGGGACTGGAATGGTCTGACCCTAACCAGTCTGCTGAAATCGATGAGTCTCTTTCCAAAGCCGGCCTGAGCGAGGTTGTTGGCAGTATTATGTCCACTATTAAGGATATTCTCGCCGAAGCCGAGCCTCTATGGTTGAGTTATAAGCGAGTCGTTGAGGGAGTTCGGCCATCGCCTGATCGTAAAGCACCGCTCGTCCAGTGGGATAAAGGACGATTTGAGGGTCTGATTCATGATCTCACTGCCTCTATCGACACCCTCTACGACTTGTCCCGTATGCGGTCATCTGATACTTTGAATTCACCGGTAACAAAGTCGACTTCCAAGGTTTCTGCTTTGGAAGGTGATTTCCGACCATTTGAATCAACGCGGATGCAGACTCCTCAGCAGCTCGACCCCAAGAGCTTGACACATTTGCAACCTCTGCAAGATGGGTTGAGCACCATATCAGCTTCTCGTCGACATGTTGTTTATATGAGCAAGACAGCCTATTCTGAACTCACAACCCAGGGTGCTACTCGACAACCTTGGGCCCCTCTTCTCCTTGAGTATGCAGAGTTTGATCCCATTTACTCGACTACGGGCATTATGCCCCCCATGGCCCGCTTCGAGAAGCTCTCTGCTGGCCTTCAACGGGATCCCCAGAGAGCCCCTGGCTCGTGGACTGGTCTGCCTCGCCTGCTCGGCTACTTTGAAGACCTTGAGAACTCTCGGCTTGGCTTAGTCTATCTCTTCCCGCCCTCCTTCAATACCTTGGCTTCCAATCGCGTGAGCCAAAATCCCCAGTACAGTCTACCTACACTGAGCGATCTCCTTGCTCGTGGCGATTCAGAACCTCCGTTGGAGGCAAAGTTCCGCTTTGCATATAACCTCGCAAACACCGTGTTTGATATGCATGCGAGAGGCATCACTCACGGGAATCTCTCTGATGCCAACATCTTGTTTAGCAAAGGCACAGCGCCGGGGAACAGTGACGGCAAAGGAGATGTTGATATTCGCCGGCCTGTGCTGTCCTCCTTCGACGTTTTCACTGAAGAATCTTCAAGTACAAACTCAATATGGCAGCACCCCCTCGATCCTCGAGCTGCGCAGACATCACCTCTTCCAAAGTCTACTGATGAGAGAGTCTTGGAAGTATATTCCCTGGCAATGGTCCTCCTGTCTATTGGACTATGGACGAAGTTGGAGAGTCTTGCACCAAATGCGGCGCCTACAACTGTTCCAGAATCTGCTTTGGATACACTGGCCATTAGATGCGGCACGCTGTACATGAAAGCCGTCCAAGCCTGTTGGAAAGTCGTCGACAACGAGCTTTCTGGCGAGGTCAAGGGCGAATCCCTGCTTTCTGGTGTCCAGATGCGCGTTACGCGGTTCTTAGAGGCCTGCTGCATTCTGGATGGTGTCAGTGGATTCGAGGAAAGGCTAGGTCATGAGCCATCACCTATTGAAGCTGCTCCATTGCCCACAATAGGGTCTTCGAAAGACTCCAAAGGCTCCAAAGACAAAAAGGCAATGCCAGTCCCTGCGGCGCCTACTAAAAAGCCTCCTCCGCCACCAGTGCCAGCGCCAACATATACCCAAAACAAAAGCATTGAGACCTATGGTACGTGACTACCCGTTCCCCTTGACACATTAATAAAGGACAGTACCTAATAATGACATAGAGCCCGAAATAAAGGAAAGCAAGCCGGAAGCAAAGGTCCGATTATATCCTCATGTTCCACTGCCTCCGGATGTTGTGGACAAATGGAATTCCATCCTCATGCCTCAGATCAACATCGCCCTCAAGTCATTCTATCGCAAGTACCCCGAGTCCGTTGAGATATCTCTCGAATCCGTGGGGCCCAGCCCTCACCAGACCAGGCCTACTGTATTGGTGGTCTGTACATCTGTTGGCAAAGTCCGTGCTATCTTGAAGAAGAAACTGGGTGAGCTGTTTGATGATTCCACAGGATTTGGTCTCAAAGTATGCCGTGGCAGCGTCATCAGGTCGCGACGACAAGGATCAATCATGAGATCCATGGCGCGAGGAAGTAGATCTAGTGGACATCCATCGGGCCACGACAGCGATGACGAACATATCGACGCTGTCAATCCCGAATACCAAGAGAAGCCCAATAATGGCGCAAGCATTGGGGCCTGGATTGGAGACCGACACTTGCCTCCAGTGAGCTTTGGCGGCCTTGTCATTGTTGATGAAAAGACGTATGGCATGACCGTACACCACATGCTCGACGACCCGGAACGCGATTTTGGATTTCCCGATACCACACGTAGCAGTGCCATTCCAGGGCGCGAGTGGCAGCCTGAGTCGACATTTGGTAGCTTCGATGGCGATGACTACTCTTATGAATTGTCCGATACAGAATCAGAGCCTTATTCCGAAACAGACCTCACTAGCGACTACGAAGATGAAGAGGAGGAGGACGAAGAGTATAGCGAACCTGGTGATATTCCAGGCATAGAGCCCGGGTGTGGTGATGGCTATATCGTCACTCAGCCTGCTTTGGACGACGTAGAAGAAGGCTTCTATCCTTATGCTGAGACCGAAGACGAAGACCATCTTGATACTTTCAGCCTTGGTGAAGTGTATGCTTCTAGCGGTATTCGCCGCAAGGAAGCCAATGGACTCATCCATGAAGTTGACTGGGCCCTTTTCGAATTCTCTGACGGGCGTTTGCCTGAAGACAATTCGATCCCTAAAATATTGGACGATGGAAATCAAAGGTCCCGCACACTTGGAAAGAAAGCCCAGAGCAATCGGCCGATGCTTCGGCCAACCACGGTGGCGCCTTGGTCAGCTCTTCCCGGCCTGGAGGTACAATGTGTTGCACGAACCAGCGGCTCACAGACAGGGCAAATCCTACCGGCCCTAACAAGCGTCAAAATTTATGGACGTCAGTCTCCGAGCCATACATATCAAATCGCCAGCATTTTGTCTGCTACCTCAGGACAAGACGCGAAGGCTTCCTACCCTCTTGGAATACCAGGAGACAGCGGTGCCTGGATTGTCGATCGACAGCACGGGCAGCTCTGTGGGCATGTATTGGCCTGGAGTCAGCGTAAGCGCGTGGCCTACATCTGCCCCATGGATGTCTTGCTCCTCGACATTGCGCAAACTCTGGAAGCGTCCGAGGTGCGACTGCCAGGCGGCGAGCCCGTTGTGATGATTAGCGATCCAGAAAAACATGGCAAACTGCAGCGAGAGGATGAAGACCGAGAAGAGGGTTTTGACGAGGAGAACGACGAGGACGAAGAGTTGGATATGCCCCCGCTTCTTGTCGGCGAGCCATCGAGCCCAAAGAGAATTGCATCACCGGCTGCTTCATCAAGTCCGATCAGACTAGAAGTTCCGTCTGAGATGCAAAGTATCACTAGGAAGATGGACAGTATCAAGATTGGCAATAGGAGGGTTGACGTAAACGTGTAAACGCGATTAAGGTGTATTGGGTACTGGGCATGGAATGGGATTGTTGGGATATTATTATGTCTTCGTTTGGAGATTATTCCTCCTTTAGTTGGATTACAAGTTTTTGAGTAGTAGTACTCTGGTTTCTTTTCTTCTTGCAATACCCTACTTTTAAAGGAACAGGTTCACAGCTAGGCAATGGTATTTTGGATTATTCTTTTATTAATCGCCTTTTAATATCATCCTCGTGAATGTCGTCAAATCTACATGAAATCGTCTTCCCAATCTTCCGGCCGGTCTTGGTTGCTTGACGCGGCCATATTCTCCTCGGTGAATATATCGTCGTACGCATGGTCTTTTTGCCACTTCTTCTCCTTCCACTCCTGAGCTTGTCGCTGTTCTTCTTTTCTCTGTCATTGGAAAATTGGTCAGTCAAACGATCATACGGGCATCCCCAAAGCTGTAGCCTGTGCAAGGCAGCAACCTTTCTGCGAAACATTGTGCGCGTACCTTGATTTGCAGCGCTGCCTGCTCCTTGGCCCGTAGCTGCTTGAGCATGTCGTCCTTTTCGGCCTTGAGATCAGGCTTCTTCTCGACTTTGGTCTTGTTGAGGCGGTTGACGATGGGGTTCTCGCGATTGGGAACCAGGATGCGTTTGACTTTTCTCTGATCGTGGAAGCTGACCTGGCCGACGTCCATGCTTCCATCCTTTTTGAGATTGGCCCAAGGGGTGTAGATGACGGTGATGTTGTCCTTTTTATTCCCTAGAAAACCAAATTGCGTTAGAGATTCATTGGAGGAGTATGCCATGCGATGAGAGGATGAGAGGAGCTAAACCTTCTATTGAGTTTGCCTTTGTGAGCTGTGCTAGGTCCATGACTAGCTCCTGGGGCAAGTTATCCCAAGTCTGGCCAGGCTGCATGCGAAGGTAGATGTGGGCGCTGGAAAGCTTGTCGACGTGGAACTAGGACTCTCTGTCAATTTCTATGAAAAGAATTGTAGCCTAGAGTCTTTGCTTCATACCCTAGAGAGGGAAAGTCAGCCATGAACGAAAGGAAAAGTGAGCTCGGGGGTAGGTCTCATACCAGACATCTTCCTCCCAGCCATACTTGATCAGGTCCTCATCTGAGAAGCGAATAAGCGCGCGCAAACATTAGACAACGTCCTCAGCTCGTCGGTCAATGAGTGGATAGCAAAGCAAACTCACTCTCAAATTTGTCCTTGCCCACATAGATGAAGCCGGCCGGCTCAACCACATTAGACGTGAAGTAATACACCATTTTTGCTTTTTTTCACCTGCTGCTTTTCCCGGTTTCCTTTGGCTCGTATCCGTTTTTTTGTCTCACCAAACCTGTTTGTCTCAGTTGATCAAATGTCAGGCTGCCAGTCCTTTTTCTGCCCAGCGCCACCTCCAGCTGCTGGCTGTTGTCCGAGGCTTTCCTTAACGCTCCTCTTCAAAAGCTCGTCTCAAAGGCCAGGCCGAAAAGAGGCTGCGCGGGTGTGGGGGTGAGCTGAGACACGTGATCCACATCATTTGTTAGGTGCTGCCTCTCCGTTTAGTGTTTAGGCTACTGAAGGTGCCTGGCGTAGCTTATTGGCACTTCGTTTCGACGAATGAGTGCTCATGTATTCGACTGACTATGGAAAATACGCAGTTTTTGTGAGAGGAATGCTATTTGATATTTGTATAATTGCAGTTTCAGGTACCTTGATTTTCTAATTTTGTGCTCTTGGCTTCCTAGCCGGCACTGTACGTGTATCTTATTGGATGCTATACTCCGTATACTCTTTGGACCCCATCACCAAATCTCCCTTACAGCCCATCACTTGGTGAATCAACTTCCATAGATTGCGAGGCGATCACCCGGCGGGCCGTCTTTACGCCGCTTCATCATCTATGCTTATTCGTGTAAGCTGCTCATAGGGTATACCAAAAGAGCAAAAGACAAGAGAAACAAAATGAAACGAGGTAGCCTCTTTGAGAAATCCTCCTTGGCTTACGCCCTCTCTCCCATCACGCCCTATCAAAGGCTGTTGAAAAGGTGTGCAATACTGGAAATCAGCCGTATGGCTAGTAAATTCCGATGGTTTTCGGGAAAAAGCAAAGAGAGATCCAAGACAAGGACCCATGTCTGTGCTACCATCCCTGTCAACCAAATCTATACTTGAGCGTATGTACTACCAACTACTGTGCCTATCTAATATCGGTCCAAGGCTTTCAAGTGCTGTTCATACGAGGAAGATAGATATACAAACGAGTAAATCGATGGTAAAAGTGATTAGACCTAAAGAAAAGCTACTTATAAAGCGAATGAATACAGTGGGAATCTATAAATAGATTTGGCTCAGTGTCATTGCAGGGGCCTACACGCAGATTTAACGAGTAAAATACTCCCGTAAACTACATGTATGACGGCATTCGCCTCTTTCAGCACTCTCCCTTATTCCTGTTTATGGGCTTTATGGGAAGAGCATTTCCTTTCGTCACCTCCGTTCAGCTTCCCAATATCTTTCCTTTTCCTTTTCAGCCCTGTCTTAGACAAGCCACAATCCTACCGGCTCTCTATTGCGCTTCCGGCTCTCGCCCCTCCACTTCTCTGGCGGAGTTTGAATCTGTGGCACATCCATCTATCCACTCCGTGCCATGTACCGTATAGTATGCCCGCTCCGTGCCTTACTTTTTTCCCCGGTCTCATGTGCCACGCCCCTCTTAGACGGGCTACATCAGCCCAATAAAGACCCTGGATGTGTATCTCTTGAATCTTCCCAAGAGACACCCACCCTCTGCCTGACAGCAAACATTCGTATCTTTGTGCACTATTGGATTTCGTGTGGTCATAAGAGCTGTAAACGTCTTAGCCTCTTGACGAGGCGCGTACACTTGTTTCTCTTTCATTCTTTCTGTTTCCTTTCGCTCCCTTTCACTGCCGCCTCATTTTGGGACATGCCTGCTTTTAGCTGCCTTGCCTACCTGGTTGTTGGTCTCAGCTCTCGCTTAGCCGGCGGTGAAAGATCGCTGTGCATATGACAATCTTACTACTACCCTGTGGCTGGCCTTTTTGCTCGGAACTTGTCGATCCGAGCCTTAGTTTCAACGGGTAGTGGGGAAGTTTGTGCAGCCTCTCCAATTTATGGGGATCAGAGCTGAAGTGGCCGTGATTAACGAAACGAGAATGGTCAACTACGATAGGGTATGGTATGACGCATTACCGTCGACATTAAACGTGCATGAGAAATAATGTAAGCTGGCGTTCTGAAAACTATCTAAACTACCTAAAACGATCCACGGATAACTATCTGTGATTTCCAAGAGCAAGTACAAACTGACATACAATCGCCAAAAGACCTTTATCCACCCCGATTACCCTGAAGGGTATAAACCGATTCCTTCAATTACATATCAATATTCCATCCTTTTCAATTCCTACGCCTATATCCATGCATAAGAAAGTTCAAATCGGCGTGTATTGATCCTTAAGAGATGAAAACAAGATGCTATGTTGTAGAGATGAAGTGTTAGCGCGCCTGGTGTCACTCTGCCTCTCAGGAACATGCGGTGAGTTTGGACTTACTCAATGCTGAAGTTACGCAATCACTTCAACGTCGATTGTCGTTTTGGTGAGGTGATTGCAGCCCCCAGCGACTTGCTTGTAGGCCTGGATACGGATCTGGTACGACCCAGGTTCAGATATATACATCCGGTCAAATTTGAACACAATGGTCTCAGCCGCATTGCCGCCGTTCATTGGCTCCCAAGAGGCAGCCAGCTGTCCTTTGAGAACACCTTTGACCTCCTGGCCGTTTGCATCGAGAGCATCTGCATGGGCCATGTAGTTTCCAGTAGGATCCGCGACGGCTAGTTTGGCGGTAATCTTGATATTTTGGCCGCATTTGATCGGACTCTGGGGCTTAGTGGTGATTTGCATGGGAGGAGAGAAGCTCATGGTGTATCCGGAGGCCATGTTGAAGGTTTGGGTGAAATGTTAAGGAGAAGATAGAGTTGAAGAGAAAATAGAGCTGAAGGTTTGGCAATAGCAGAATAGCTTTTGTCTTTGAGAACTGAGAGTGAGTAAAGAGGCTGTGCTTGAGAGTCTGAGTTTTTTATCTTGGAAAATGGGAGCGAGAAGGCTGCATTATATAGACGAGAGGAAGCCTATATCCCCATAAGAAGTGTGCTTAAATCAAGTACATAGAAAGATAGCAAGTCAGACAACTACGTACCACCAGTGATTTTGCGTTCAATCAAGGCTCTGCTTTTGATATAGCAGCCCTATGGGCCTCCCAATTCCAGGGATGCACCTAGTATGTGACATAGGCTCACTGGGTACAAGTGACACGAGGCTTGATGACTTTGATTCCAGGATTCTCCAGATGACCGTGGCCAAATCTGGCCCAGTGGGGGACAGAACAAAATGCAGGGGTTAAATTGTGATGCTCTCTTCACGATTGGACAGCTCATGCTATGGCTTGTCTTGAACTGAAAAAGTGCGCCCAAAGACTCATATTCGAGTCTGTTTGCTACGTACAGTAGTGGTATTGGTGTGCAATTTCCCCTCACCTCACATCTAGCTTTTGTGCCCTAGCGCCCCCTCTCTTTCTGACAGCCTTTTTTTTCCCACGTGTTTTCCATTATTTTACTCTCGTATAACAGCTTTTTGAAGCCAAAGTGAATGTTTACACACCCTACTGCCTTTTTGACGACCAGCGTTAACAGTTCATGAAGACGTTTGGTCTAGTTGTATGATCACTCTCTGTCCTGTGCCAAGATGAGGCTGAACGCTAACCAGGTTTCCGGGACAGGGGAAGGGGGTGCGACTAAAAACGACAACTGACAACGACAACTGACAACTTTTATGGCCAAAAACGATGCTCTACTCCTTTTAAGCGTGTGTCTCAGATAAGGCTGCTCCGGTTAGGATGATGGCTACGGCAGAGGCTCAGATGAAGTAGACTTGCCGGCAGCGACGGGGTTCTATGCTAGATCTGTTCTCAGCCCCATCTGTGTCTCGCCGGTTTCCCATCCCAGTCCTACTATCATAGGCGACAAGCAACTGTGGAGCACCCAAGCTAGTTATGCGACGCTATCTGTAGTTGTAGCTATTTGTAGTGCCGGGAAAAGAAGGTTGGGCCCGGCGGGATGCTGCATTATCCGATCGTTGTCTCCCCAAATGAGAACCAGGGCACGGTTTTAGGCGCGGAAGCCTATTTACAACTGGGTTAAAAAGGCGAATAAGTGTGGGGGTTACAGTTACGAAAGATGCTATGCGTCGAAGGGGGAAAATTAGTAGGAAGCAGTAAATATGAAATAGGATTTCTAATACATGTCGAAACCCTGCATTGAAGCCTTCGTGCGTTGCTTGTTCTCTTGACACGTAGTGGGATTAGCTAGGTAGGACAGTCAGTATTTTGACGTCGTTGACATATGCCCCCCCACAGAACATCGGGTAAGGTAGCAAAGCAAATAAAGCTAATACTTGTCTGCCTTTTCTGTCATCTGTTTGTTCCTGGCACAGGTGCTCGTGTGACTTCGGTGCCGAGATTCTGAAGTTCAGGGCTACTCTTAGCGGAATATTGAAGTCACAGGTAAGACACCTCGCCTCATTTGACATGGTCCGCCTTTGAGAGTTTCAGAAATAGGCAAACAGAGAGACAGAAAGTCTATTGACAAGCTAGTTGCAATATGTTTCAGTTATCTGGCCAATCTAGATGCTGAAAGCTTGGACAAGTTGGACTTTTTGACATGCGCATGGTTACACCGGGTCCATCTCTCGCTGTATGATTGGCTTCCAACGAGATCTACCGTTATATTTACCTACAGGAGCTCATGCAAGATTCCTTGAAAACCACGTTTTTTGGTGTCTTATGTGCCATCCATGGACCAGGATATCCTGTAAACTCGTCTTCCAATTGGTTTTCCCTACCGGGTACCTGGTAATGATCTTCTCGTTAACCACGGCTTATACGAATTTAACTGAACAAGGTACTTGTATGGTTGCTCGAAGAAAATCGAGACATGAAAGACAGCATACGGATCTACTGAGAGGTGCTCATGATCCGAACTATGAGAGCAGTGGCGATCTGAGTGTAGTAGGGGCTTGCATAGTCTCTCTCGGTGGCTCTCTTTGCTTTTACATTCGTATTCGTATTAAATATTTTTGTTGCAGTACAAAAGCGCTGCTAGAGTGCCTGCGCATTTGTGTAACTGGTGGCGCCATAGACAGGGGTGTAAATTCTCTGACAGTTCGTTCTTGTGTCCAGCGAGCCAACAACGTCCGTAAAGATAGAACTTCAGATCAAAGACTGATAAACGAGTAAAGGATCGATGGCTCGAAACGCTGGGCGGGCTACTATACCGACTAAGCTTTCGACATACGGAAGTATCTGTCGGTAACTATTTGGCACACACTCGCTATGTTCTATGAGCCTCGCCTTGAAGTTGCCGTACTTTTTCATTATACGAGCTAGCGAATCGGAGTGCTTTACCAGTTTCCGCCTACTTGGTTTGACGGGACTGATCAGCCCAAGGATTGCCAGTACCCGTCCTCCCAATATGGGGCGCCGAGGTGAATGTAAGGCGCGGAACGTGCCGGTTCCGAGACTATTTTTGTCTTGTCACATGCAAACATGCAATAGCTTGACCTACATGAATGCCTAATTAGATTTCAATATGACAAATATCCGGTGACGAGCTGAGAGAGAGGGCTTGTTGCCTGGAGGCGGGAACATTTTCCGCATTTGACGTATATCACAGACGGAACCCTTCCGAAAGAGAAAACAATTGGGTGCGTTTTAGTCGGCTAAGGCACTGAGACAGTTTATTGGTCACTTATTGGTGCCTTGTGATGTTCTTGGCGCCCTGTTTCGAGCGACGACGGCGTGATGGCAGCCTACGATGGCCTCACGTCCGCCGCCCACGGCGATATGACGAGAACAGGCAGGATCTACCCGTTCAGAGCCCACCAAAGGACTCAGATTTGGCACTATTGATGTTTGTCTCTCATCGTCAAGCCGTAGCTCCGCGGAGTGCAGTCACGCCCCTCCTGAAAATATACTCTATCACGAGAGGTTCCGGTGAGACTATCAACCATTGGCAAAGTAGGGCCGAAAGGACTCTCGCCGGTCTGAAGCCCCTCTATTAAAAGAAAAGAAAATTGGACTCGGTATGGTGTTGTTTGTCTCGGCCCTTTACGCCTTTTCTCTTGCGGTGAGGCTAGAGATGACAAGATCCGACATCCACAGGAGATGTTGTGGCACGAGAATCTAAGCGAGCCCCCAGCACTATGCTATGAAAAATGATGTGAGTGATTAAGAAACGGCAGCACATATTACGACTATCTATCTTGGGGGCGTCACAGAGGCGAGCTGAATGTTGGCCGTGGATCTGAGCCAGGGGTCTCTGTTCTTGACGAGAGGCGTACAGAGTACCCACTTATTGTCTGATGCGCAGCGCTCTGTGAGGAGCCGCCAAGTAACCAGAGTTAACAGCTATTGCCATCTATTTGACCGCGGCCTGAAAATGTTCAGAAATTGAGACCGGGCAAGCGATCGACACGCAAATGTCCATGACGCAGCACCGGAGAGAGTGAAATCCCCGATTGCAGTGCCTTCATACTGCTCAGCTGTATGGTACTCACATTTACTTACAATACCTAATACCTAACGATATTTGATACCCGTGATGTTGGATATCTCAAAAAATAGAAGGATGGAATCGCTTTCAGAGACTCTAGGGATGATGAGTCCAAGACGTTGGAGCTTGGTATCTGCCAAACACCAACTAGCTACGCTACCATCTTAGCACAGCATTGTCCCAATGCACGGGAGTGACAAGCAGTGAAAGACTAAAAGCGTTGAAGAGTGAAGAGGTACTTGGGCCCGTGTAAGTGCGGCGGCAGCGGAGCTGCATATCCGGATCGCTGCCGGAGCAGCTGAGGTTGCACCGAACTGAGACGTTGACTTGTATAGGCCAAAAGCTGGAGCGCCGTATGCCTATTTCCACGCCCTTGAAGCCCAGTGCCTGCAAGGGAGATGCTGAACTTGAGCACCATTTCTTTGCTTTTGCCGTCTGCGCACCTGGACATACTGACAGTGCATGTGCCTATTACTGGTAAGTGTAACCTTGTCAGTGCCGGATCTAGTGGCTCCCGGCGAGTATTCAGGTCAACTGATGGCGCAGTCACAAATGAAGTCTTACCAGGTGGTGAAAATATTAGAATTACAGTGGTACAAACCCCGTCCTGGCATTTGCTGATTCCGTGTAAGTGAGCGATGTACCTATTTGTGAGACCCCAATGCGAGAGCCGCTGACAGCCGCTGTGGAGACGAGCCATCCACTTCCAGCGAGCGGAGTCCTAGCTCGGTGCTACCAGGCTCTAGTAGTTGTTTGTTCAAGGGACCGATGAGCTTGAGCTCTGTGGGGGTTCTGTAGGGCGCCATAGTTTTGGTCTACGACCGTGGTCATGGCATCCCAAGCTTGAGTATCCATGTAAACAGCAGATGGCAATGAGGTCCTCTACACGGCTTCTTTCCATACGCTACACATCATCTTGTAATCGAGCTCACTACTTGTATCTGCTGCTGCTGCTGCTGCTGTTCATCTACACGTAGATACTTACCGACCTCGGCCGCAGGAATGGACCCCATCAATCCCATCCCTCTAGCGCACAAAAAGTCCCCTAGCATACAGGACTGCGGGCATCTTCCTCGACGGAGTACATGAGAAAATCAGAAATTCTCGGGCCCTGAGCTACATGTCGAGTGGCCTCTGTAGACGGCAACATCCACTCTGTACCGCTGAAATCACGAAGAGCTCCAGCACTCCAGAGAGCCAAGCCCAGAGCCCATGCTGCGACCTCTCCATCGGCCAACTCTGCCGCTGCTCCAAGGACCCAAAAAGCCCCGCGTCGGCGTGAGCCTCCCCCACCATCATCATCGCCAGCTCCATATCCGACTCCAGCCTCGGACAGCTTTTGCTCCTCCACGATCCCTCCCCCCCATACCTTTCCCTCGTTTCTTCTGCTCTTCATCACGCAGACGCTCAGCAGAAATGGTTGCCGAAGACTTTGAAGCCGTGCTCAAGGGCAAGTACCCGGGCAAGTCGCACGCCCGCCGCGTCGTCGACCTCATCCGCAAGAAGAACCCCGAGGCCAGCGGCGTTCTCTATCTCGAGGGCCGCCACACGAAGCTGCTCGAGGACAACGACTCTCCCGAGCCCTTCCGGTAAGCTGCAGTCTCTGAAATATACGGCCAAATGTGTACATTCTGCTAACCAGCTGCACTCTTACAGACAGCGCCGCTACTTCTACTACCTCACCGGCTGCAACCTCGCCGACTGCTTCTTCACCTACGACATCGCCTCCTCCAAATCAACCCTCTTCATCCCCCCGATCGACCCCCACGATGTCATCTGGTCCGGCCTGCCAACCACCGTCGACGACGCCCTCAAGCTCTACGACGTCGACGAGGTGAAGCTCACCACCGACGTCAACGCCTCGCTCGCCCACGTCGCGAGCAGCAACTCCAACTCGACAATCTACGCCATCAAGGACCAGGTGTCGGACCACATCACCTTCATCGGCTTCGAGAACAAGGACTTTGAGCTGCTCAAGCCCGCCATCGAGGTCGCGCGCGTCGTCAAGGACGAGTTCGAGGTGGCCATGATCCGCAAGGCCAACGCCGTCTCCAGCGCCGCGCACAAGGCCGTCGTCGAGAAGGCCAAGAAGGCGTCCAACGAGAGGGAGCTCGAGGCTGTGTTTCTGGAGCGGTGCGTTGCCAACGGCGCAAAGGAGATGGCGTACCACCCGATCGTGGCCGGTGGCACTGCTGCGGCGACTCTGCATTACGTTCCCAACGACGCTCCGCTGGCAGGAAAGCAGCTGCTGCTGATTGATGCCGGAGCCGAGTGGAACAACTATGCCTCTGATATCGTAAGTAGCCTCACTCTTGAATCCTCCATCGAATCGTTGCTAACAGGCATGCAATAACAGACCAGAACCTTTCCCCTCAACGGCAAGTTCACCAAGGAGGCCCGCGAAATCTACGACATCGTCTACAAGATGCAGCAGGAGTGCATTGCCGTCATCAAGGCCGGCATGCACTGGGAAGACGCCCACCTGCTCGCCCACAAGATTGCCATTGACGGCCTGCTGGCTCTCGGCATCCTCAAGGGCAACAAGGACGACATCTTCAACGCCCGCATTAGCCAGGCCTTTTTCCCCCACGGCCTGGGCCACTACCTGGGCATGGACACGCACGACACTGGCGGCAACCACAACCGCCAGGACCCCGATGTCATCTTCCAGAACCTGCGTCTGCGAGGCCAAGTGCCCGCCGGCGGAGTTGTCACTGTCGAGCCTGGTGTAAGTCCTTGCTCCATAATGATCTAGACTATAAGTTGTCATCTAATACAGAGCACAGGTCTACTTTTGCAAATTCATCATCGACCCGTACCTGGAGAACCCCGAGCAGAGCAAGTACATTGACTCGTCCGTGCTGGCCAAGTACTGGGACGTCGGCGGTGTTCGGTAAGCAAACCAATCTCGCTTCCCATTATTCTTAATTTGAACTTAAAAAACTTCAATACTAACTCGATGCAGCATCGAGGACAACATCCTCGTCACGGAGACGGGCTACGAGAACCTCACCACCGCCATCAAGGAGGCCGACCAGCTGGAGGCCCTCATGGCATCTAGCTAGATGCGGCGTAGGAAACAGCTAAAATGAAAGAATAGTAAAATAGCGTTTTTAATACAAAAAAAAAGGGACAAAAGAAATGATTAAAGAATGATATCAATCTCGCTCTTTGTGCACGCTAAACAACACGAGATTGCTCCCAGTGCCAATCACAGCTGTTGTGCGAATTGCGCTGACGCGTTCCCATACGAGTCGCCCAGCCCTGCGTCTTAGCAAGCTTCAATAGTGCACAACGGCACCGTGTAAATTACATTCCGTTAGCCAGCGGGCCTCCAACTGCCTGGCAAAGAAAGTCCAGCTTTGTCCGGCACCCAAAGAGGACCCCCTTTTGATGGACCCAGTTCTCCGGAAGAGCCATTACTTGTACTTACATGCATATTATACACCAGCATCCGCATCAATGCCCAACGACGAGATAAGATGCGATGCTCTCGCCTTCTGCATCGTCTCTGTAGTCGCCAGGGCCATTAATTAGCTTCTCTGTGCACGCTTCGTCGCAATGGAAGGCCCTGAATTCGCGCGTAAGCCTGTCCCGGCCATTCGGCGGCGGCCCGTCCCAGGAGCGCCCGAATATGACCGCCAGTATCAAGCCGACATCTTTGATTTGTACACGGACAAACCATCACCGTCACAGCCAATTGCGCCCTCACAGTCACCAGGAATTCCGCAATCCAAGTCCAGTAAATCAGCCGCCAGCCTCGAGAGATCGCAAGGGCAAAACCCGGCATCTCCTCACCCATTTGACATCCGGCCCGCCACCGCCATCGCCTCAACTTCTCAGCACATCAGCATCGAGACCTTCTCTGCCCAAATCAGCATCACAGCACCCGACGATGACTTGCCTCCTCCGCCGCCCTATCCAGGCCTCTCAGTTCCTCTGGCACCGCCTCTGCTCCTCCGTCACACCCAGAGCTCTTCAGCACTCCCTGCTGCAACTTCTTCATCGCCAGACATTCCCCCCCGTCCACGCCCGCCGCCACAACATGCCGTCACTCTGCCCGTAGACGTAGGCGCAGATGCAAAGCAGCAAGACTCATTCTGGCAGTCCGCCATGGGGAATGCCCAATACTTTGCCTCCGGCCTCATCGCCCATCCCAGCGAGTCCACGCGGCACTTCTCCATCATCCGCCACACCAGCGCCCTGATCTGGTACTCTGGCCCCTCCACCTCCGTCTCCATCTCGGTGCTCTCAGACGAGCCTCTCCCGCCAGCTCGCACGCTGTGGATGCAGCAAAAGGGCTTCTCCGGCAACATGGGCATGGCCATCAAGGCCTTTGCCGGGACCACGGGCTCCTGGATCGACGTCACGCCCGCGCGCCAGACCGCCGTGAGCGACACCCCCGAGGCCGACGAGCGCATCATCCAGCGCGACTTTAAGCGCTTCGTCAAAAAGGCCTCGGGCAAGCAGAAGAAGCACGTGCCGCGCGAGACGCACGTCGTCCGCATCCCGGCCACCGCCGCCGACGGCTACTTCCGCCTCGTTCTCTGCGCGGGCGCCGAGCCGGGCAAGAAGATTCTCTGCGGCAGCCCCGTCTTCCGCGTGGCGAGCACGTCTACGGACGTCAGCGTCATGAGAGGCGCCAGCTTGAGCACCATGCCGCTGGAGATGGGCGTCAAGGTCGCCAGCACGATTGGCCAGGCCGTGGCCAACAGGTACATTGGCGTGGCGAGCACCGTGGTGAACAGCCAGGTGAGCAACATTGTCACGAACCAGACAATCAAGAAGGCGGGCACCATGGCCTATCAGAGCTACCAGGTCACCGGCATGAGGGACACGGTTCAGGAGAGCTGGCGGCGGCAAAAGGCCCAGCAAGAAAGATATGATTCTCTCATGGAGAATGTGCCCGTCATCGGCTCCGAGGCTGGCCCCGAAGCGCCTTTTCCCGTCAAATTCGATGGAAAGGTGGTTCCTGGAACAGGGCGGTCATATTCCGAGCTGAGCATACCATCAGCGAATCTAAGCGGCGTATCGGACCAGATCAAACTTCGCATGCCAGGCGTGTTTGCCGCTTGGGCATGCATACAGATCCCTCCCAACAACCATGACAAAGCCCCAGGAGATATGATGCCCACAGACTGGTTCGAAGCCATCGTCACCATCGCACCATCCCGCCACGCCCCTCCATCCGTCGCCATGGAGAATACCATCTCATTCCACATTATCCACGACTTCCAAGGCGCAAACCTCGTCGGCGCCAAGATCAAAGTCCTCCTCATGGGCTATCTCCACGCCGCTGCCGGGCACAACACACCACCAGAACTTCTCGTCAACCAGCATTTTCAAGATGTCGACAAAACGATGGCCAGTCTTAGGCGTGCAGCTTGGGGGCCTCACGATACGGTAGCGATGCTGAAGAGCGTCAAGTCTAGCCGAACATTTGCGGAGAAAGTGGACGATACAACGGGGAAAGTGGTGAGGCAGGTGGATAAGATTCCTCTACATCTGGTAGGGATGAGATCGGACGTGGGCTTGATGCAGGATAAGGCGTACGGGAATGGCGGGCTGTGGATCGTGAGGTGATTTAAACGGATTGAATGATCGCAACAAGGTAAGGAATGGTTGTTTTATTGCCAATGCATTCGTTATACTTTGTCGTTGTATTTCTACTTGAGCATATATTTTTTGCATATTACAGCGGAACTGGGAAAGCAAGGGTAAATGGAGTTTGGATAGCATTGCATTTCATCGATTTGATACTTAAGGATAAATACTTAATGTCTAATCTACCTACGCATTTGAACCGTTTGCACCACAAACAAAGTGGAATAATTCAATAGCTAAACAAAGACCTAGCTCTTACAAGCAAGAGTCCATTCACCTAGCATCACACCTCTGCGATACTCAATAAATCAACATACAAAAGTTTCCGTCCTCCGTCAACAAGAAGCCACTATTAATGTACCCTAACATATATTCATACATCCAGATACCCAGCCCATTTAAATATTAAAGTTGCTCTACCTACTCAATCCGGTAATTACCCCAACTCAGCCAGCCGGCAAAGCCCCGGCTCTCGGCCCATCGCCCGCGCTACTACGAAGCTTCGGCAGTCCCTCCAATGGCCGCTGAATAATTGCAATCAACTTTTTTTCATCTCGACCTCTCTATCTAACTACTATCTACACCAAAGAACAGCTTCAGACACATCAATCTCACCATGATCTGCTCATCCTGCCGCTCCGCCCTCCGCCTGCGCCTCCTCTCCCTCCCCGCGCGCCCCTCCATCGCCACCTCTTTCAAACCAACCGCCGCAAAAGCCTCCCGCCTCACCATCCGCTCTCCTCCCTCTCGCCAATTCTCCTCCTCCTTCTCCTCAAGCCAGCAGCAAAATGCCGAAACAGCATCAGACGCAGACACAGGCATGACCCCCGCCGAATCCTCCATCGCCGCCATCCTCGCCTCCAAGCTCAACCCCACCGCCCTCCTCGTGCAGGACATCTCCGGCGGCTGCGGCAGCATGTACGCCATCGACATCACGTCCTCCGCCTTCAAGGGGCTCAACATGCTCAAGCAGCAGCGCCTGGTGAATGGCGCGCTGGGCGACCTGGTCAAGGAGTGGCATGGCGTGCAGATCCGGACGAGGGTGCCTGAGGATGCTTGAGGCGATAAGTGAGAAACGGATTATATATTTTTTTCAAAAAAAAAAAAAAAAAAAAGAGAGAGAAAAGAAAGTGGAGGAACCTTTTAGGCTTGAATGATGGCCAATTGTATACATAGACAGGATTGGGTGGGAGTCAAGAGCTCATGGTCAGGCGAACATATTCGAACAGCCGAATATAGAGTACCGTCTTGTAATAACATCTCTATTCCGTATTGCTCAGAGTACGCCATTGCTGCTGTAGCATGCGAGCATGTTCATCTCTGCATATTCTAAAGGGTCCAATTACTCGAGCAAAAGCTCCGCACCCTTCGAACCCTAGCCAGCATCGCTTGGTAAGTGGTTCAATAGCTGCACAATACCTTCTGTAACGTCAAAGCGTAAATGGCTGTCAAGACTTAGTGAGCATGTCGCTTCCAGGATACCGCATTTTGTTTGACATTGTAGATATTGAACAATCACATCAATGAGAATTTCTCACTGGCACAGATGAGTAACTTCAAAATTATAATTTATATCTATCATAAGACATCAACCATAAACGCTTCCAAATCAAAACGCCCCCTTCCTTTAATCACCCACACATTCATATTTATTCATACATTACTCCTTCAGATACGTAAAGACAGCCTCGCGCTCCTCCACAGGCATCACGCGCAGAAGCTCCCGGATGCCCTTCCAGCCAGCCTTCTCATTGCTGCGAACAGCCTCGGCCAGCTCGGCAGCCAGTCTGTCGGCCTTGAGGGCCTCGACCTTCTGAGCAATAGACTGAGTCTCCTTCTCGTACCACTCAGCAACCTCCTGGTCCTTCTTGTCCCAGCCAGCAATGCCAGACCAGCTCTCCAGGAGCTTCAGGCCCTTGGCGCGAGCCTCAGAAGCCTTGGAAGTGTTGGGCTGGGGAGTAGGCAGGATGCTGGTGTTCATGCGCTTAATGATATACTCCTCAGTGATACGTCTGCGCAGACGCCAGTAGAAGTATCGGCGAGCGTTGGTCCAGTCGAGAGAGTCACGGATGACACCCTTGGCCTTCATGCGGCCGGCACGGTCGTGCAGATCAGCGAACTGGACAGCAATCTGCGAGTAGACGGGCAGAAGCTGCTTCTCGCGGGCCACAAGCTGCTGCTTGATGCTCTCCGCATCCTCGCTGGAGAGCGTCTTGTCCTCCAGCTTCTTCTTCAGCTCGCTATAGGTGGGATCCAGGCGGGCCATGGTCTCCAGCTGCTTGTCCTTGCGGTACTTGATACCAATCATACCCTCGGGCTCAAGAACACCACCACGAGCCTCGGTATCAGCGTACATCTCCATAGCGTCGGGGTTGATGGTAGGATCAACAACGACCCATGAGCCACCACGGAGCTCGCCAAAGGGAGGAATGTACACAAAGATTGGCTGTTCGTACTTGACCAAGGCATCGACGATGAATGAACCGTACTTGAGCACCTCGTTGTACATGTCACGCTGACCACCAGAGAAACCACGCCAGTTGGCCAGGATCATGAGAGGAAGCTGTTCACCGTTGTTGAAGTCATTGATGGCCTGGGCAGTCTTGAAAGCAGAGTTGGGGTACCAGACACCACCAGCCTCGTTGCTAATCTGCTCGATGGAATCAGGGTTGGCAGGATCGGCAGGAGTAATGTTCTCAACGCTGCGAGTCTCGACAGCGATAACACCCATAGGGATACCGCCAAGGCGAGCACGACCAACGACGACAGTGCGAGCCCAGCCGCCAAGGGCCTCAACAAAGGAGTCCTTGTCGAACAGACCGCTCTGGAAAGAGCCGTCATCCTCTTCCTTACCGCCAATCAACCACCGGACGTCGTAAGGCTGCTTCTGGGGAGGGTAGTAGGTGACATCACGATCCCAAGCATCAAGGCTGGGGCTAACCGGGACGGGGTTACCGCGCTTCTCGGGAACAAAGGCCATCCACTCAACAATCTTGGAGACACCCTCGAAGTCGTCGTTGGCAGTCATGTGAGAAACACCGTTGCGGTACATGATCTGGGTGCCACCAAGCTGCAGGTTAGATGTGTAGACCTCACGACCAAGCAGGTTGTTCAAGGCAGGAGCACCAGTAAGGATGATGGGCTGGCCTTCAATCTGGACAGCACGCTGACCGAGACGGACAAGGTAAGCACCAATACCTGGAAGTTTGTTAGCAATAATGACTCAAAAAGAGAATTAGAAAGGAAGAAAAAAACCTACCAACTGATCGGCAAGTGACCAAGGTGATGGTAAAGATGTCGTTGTAAGCCTGGCTAGTGGCACCGGCAATAAGACCAGATCCCCTCAAGCACTCGACACCGAGACCATCCTCCTGACCAACGATGGTGACAATCTTGTGGCGCGTTTCACCATCCTCAACAACCTCCTCGGTAATGACAGTGTCCTTGAAGCGATCCTTGGTCTTCTCATCGAGGTACAGGTAGCGGAATCCGCCCTCGTGCTTGGTAGCATCGTTCCAGGCAACCTTGAAGTGGGGCATCAGCTCGTTTGCGAGACCAAGGCGGGCACCAGAGTTGGCAGACAGGTAGATGCGAGGAATGCCGAGTTTGCGAGCCAGCTCAGTGCACTTGTAGAAGAAGTTGTCCTCCTTAGGACCGAAAGATCCAATGTTGTAAGTGATGTCGTTGGCGACAACCACGAAGCGGCGACCGGCAGGGTACTCGGGGGTCTTAGCCTTGATAATCCATCCCACCATACCGCAGGTGTTGGTGCCAGGTTCGCGGTTGACCTCGTCGAGGTTGTCCTTGTCATCGAGCACAAGCTCGGTGAATGTAATACAGTCACCAACCTTGGGCTGCTGAGGCTTCAAAGCAGGCTGCTTCTTAACAGCCTTGGCCCAGCTGTTCTGGATGGCCTGGCGGAACAACTCGGGGAAGTCGTACACGTACTGGGTACCCATCAAATGAGCCTTGTATCGCTTGGGCTGGAGCCAGTTCTTGGTGGCATAAGGAGTAGAGACGGACAGCAAGTGAAGAGGTCCCTTCTCCTTGGTTCCACCAATGCT
This sequence comes from Trichoderma koningiopsis, assembly GCA_022985005.1. Classification (NCBI taxonomy): domain Eukaryota; kingdom Fungi; phylum Ascomycota; class Sordariomycetes; order Hypocreales; family Hypocreaceae; genus Trichoderma; species Trichoderma koningiopsis. The sequence continues at coordinate 304,869 of JAJPEM010000002.1, forward strand.
GTGGAAGACCCAGTCCTCCTTCTCAGACTTGCGCTCGGCATACAGGTCGACATCAACGACGTAGCCAGAGGTATTTGTAATGGTCACACGCAGAGGGTAGGGGATACCAGTCTGGGGATCAGTGCAAACAATGCGAATCTCCACCTGGGCAACACGCAGTCTCCAAGCACGAGCACCGAAGCGATCCAGGAAGCCCTGGAGAGACTGCTCGACGGTAGCAGGGTCGAGCTGGAAGACGGGGGTGAAGTTCATGAAGATGTGGTTGAGATCAGAGTTGTTGTTGCCGATAATCTCAAGGGCATCGAAAATGTCGTTGATGACACGGTCAGCCTCAGAGATGAGGTACTCAGCAGTGGGGATCTCGTCACGGAGACGGCCAGGTCGGATCACAGCACGAGTGAAGTAGCGCTTGTCAGAGTCGACAGTCTTGCCAACAGCCTCGTACACGTGAATGTTACCGTTTCCTGTGAACTGGGGCTTGATGCGGAAGTTGGCAAGACGAGCAAGCTCAAGCTGGAAAGACAAGGCAGGCTCGCTGTGACGAATGCTGTCGTCTTCCTCGTAGTCGGGGCCTCGGAAAGTGTAGTAGCCGGGGTAAGAGCCATCGCTGCGGCCGCAGATGAAGGTCAGACGACGGACGCCACGGACCAAAAGCTCGCTCTTGAGCCCCTGGACAATAGGGAGAATGCGTGAGAGGATCTCCTCGTCATCCGTGCTCTCGGTATCTCGAACAGCCACGTTGATGACGGCAGACAGCTCGTCGCCGTTGTTGCGGCTCTGGAACTCCTTCTTGAGAGCAGCAAAGGGCTTGCGCTTGCCACTCAAGTCAGCAAGAATAGTAGACTGGCTGGTCTGCTTCTTCTGCTTGTTGTAAAAGTTCAATGTCTCCAAGGCCTTCTGGAGCATCTCCTCGGCGTCGTCAATGTACTTGACAGGAACCATGACACCCTTGCGGGACGGGCCACTGTTCACCTTGCTGGTGAGGTAGGACATGTCGCTGATGGAGTTGATGCGGTTGAGCTCCAGGCCGCTTGGGGTGCCAGGGGTAGAAGGAGCAGCAGATTGAACAGGAACGCCAAACTCGTTGTTGCCAATCTTACGCAGCTGGAAGTCCCAGGACACGTAAAGAGGGTTGTCAGACTCATCATTGTGGTACTCAATGGACTGGAGCATATAGGCACGGTAAGCACGACGAACGTAGACTTCAAGAGATGCCAGAGAAACCCAAGGATCCTCGTGAGCGAAGAAAGAGGTCAGTACATCGAAGACGGTGTACTTGGAATCGACAACCTCCTTGATCACCTCGAGGTTAGGCTCACGGTGATCCCAGCCGCTCTCACCGTAGCGAGAATCGACAACAGACGATCGAAGAATGTGCTCCATCTGGGACGTACGCTCCTCAAGGGACGGCAGAGAGCACTGGATCATAATCTCTCGGGCCTTGAGCGAGACCTTGGAGGTGGCTCGGGAAGAGAGTTCGGTCAGCTTTCGCAGCGACTCACGCAGGTACTTGTTGATGTTTCCGACATTGGGCTTGTTGGGGCGGTACTCCTCGAGAATGGCAATGACCAAAGAGTTCTTTGAGCTCATGCGACTGTGCGAGAGAACAATCTGCAAAACCTTGGCCATGTTCTCCTTGTTCTGGTCTCGGAGGTTCAGGATGACGCTCTCCTCCTGAGCTCTGCTCTGGAAGAGGCTCTCGACCGCCCAGTAAGACTCGAGAAGGTTGTTAATGACGTTGAGCTCGCGAACCTTTTGGCCCTCTGCGTAGTTGTCAAGCACCTCGGTAAGGGGCGCCAGAGTGGTTCTGAGCAGAGCAGCATCACCGGCCTCCACATTCTCCTCGAGGAACTTGCTGAAAGCCTTGCTGAGTGCCTTGGCAGGGAACTCGCCAGTGCGAGCTTTACCTCGCTCGACAATCTGAGTAAACAACGAATCCAACTTCTGGGGCATGCGAGCATGCAGAGCAGCAAAGTGAGCGTTCCACTCGCTATAGGGCAGCTCAGGGTCGCGAAGCACTTCAATGAGCTTCTTCAGAGTATCGGCCATGACGACAGAGTTGTCGAAACCGTTGAGGATGTTGAGCAGCACGTTGTGGTACTGGACGAAGCGCTGAGCAGGCTTGGTACCGACAACAACAGGGTCGCCGTAAGCGGGGAGCTGTCCGACGAAGGCCTGAGCCTGCTTGACTCGGGAGGGGTCATCCAGGGCGAGTATTCCCAGAATATCTCCAGCCTCCAGAGTGGCTCCGGGCTGCTTGATGAGCTGCACGATACCGTCCTCCTGAGCGACAAGAGGCATGTACATCTTCATGACCTCGACTTCGGCAAAGGTCTGGCCAGCCTTGATGTGGGAACCGTTCTCGACGGAGTACTTGACGAGCTTACCAGGGCTGGGAGTTCGGAGCTGAGTGGGGTCGTTCTCCTGCTCAAGCAGACAGGTCTTGCTGTCAACTGAGAGACGAGTGGCACCAACTTCCTCCTTCCAGTAGACGTTGTGGCTGTGGCCGTCAAGAAGGATAAGGAGACCACCATCGCTAAGAGCACGAACGCCAACAGAGCACTTGGAGCCGTTGATGAAGAGGTGGTAGGTGTCAAGACCGGCACGAGTGGCAGTGAACTTGTATCGGAAGCCCTCGTAGATGAAGTCGATGGTGAAGACGGTCTTTAAAATCTCCTTGGAAGGCACCTGACCCTTTTCCAATCCGGATCGGTACTCAGTCAGCAAGGCTTCACTGGTGATGTGAGCTCTGGTGATGGCACCACACACAACCGCCAACATGGTGTCGGGACGCTCAGCGGTAAGTCGCTTGGAGATGAGCTCGTCCAGCCAGCCAGTGGAGATTGTGTTGTCTTCGAAAGCCTCAGTCTCAAGCAGCTTGATGAGGTACTCGACAGTGGTTCTAAAGTCACCACGAATGCTCAGCTCCTTGAGTGCAATAACCATGTGCTTCCGTGAAGCCTGTCGGTTCTCGCCGTAAGCGAAAATGTGACCGAACTGACTGTCGGAGAAACTGTGAATTCCACCCTGGGTACCGACAGAGAAGTAACCCCACACGTTTGAGCTGGAACGGAAGTTGAGCTCGTGCATGACACCGTTGGAAGGCTTGAAGCCCTCACCAGGGTCCTCGGAGGTGATACGGCAGGCAGTGCAGTGGCCCTTGGGCTGGGGTCGGCGCTGAGACTCGGCAGTGCCCTCCAGCTTGAAATCGAAATCGATGTCGCTGGAGGTTCGGGGATCCACGCCGTACAGCAATCTGATGTCGCGGATTCTGTGCAGGGGGATACCCATGGCAATCTGGAGCTGAGCAGCCGGCAGGTTGACACCGCTGACCATTTCGGTGGTGGGATGTTCGACCTGGAGACGGGGGTTGAGCTCAAGGAAGTAGAACTTGTCGTCTGCATGCGAATACAGGTATTCGACAGTACCGGCGGAGACGTAGCCGACAAGCTGGCCCAGTCGGACGGCAGCGTCCTCCATGGCCTTGAAGGTATCAGCCTTGGCAATGGTGACGGGAGCCTCTTCGATAATCTTCTGGTGACGACGCTGGACGGAACAATCACGGCCAAACAGGGAGATGTTGTTGCCGTACTGATCGGCGAGCAGCTGGACCTCCAGATGTCTGGCGTTTCCAGCCAGCTTCATGATGAAGATGGGCGAGCCAGGAATCTCGCTAGCAGCAGCCTTGTACAGGGCCTCGAACTCTTCCTCGTTGGTAACCTTTCGGATACCCTTGCCACCACCACCCTCGGAGGCCTTGACCATGACGGGGAAGCCAATCTCCTTTGCCTTCTCCAGACCCTCCTGCCATGAGTTGACGCAGCCCTTGGCGTAGACGTCGTCGGCAACGGTGACGATGCCCTTGTCGTCGATTTCGACAGCGTCGACGCCGGTTCCAGACCAAGGAATGCAGGGCACTTTGGCGTGCTGCGCGACGATTGTGGAGGAAATCTTGTCACCCAGTGATCGCATGGCAGAGCCGGGAGGACCAATGAAGACGATCTTCTTGGGCGATGCGGCGAGCGACTCTGGGAGCTTTGGGTTTTCGGAGGCGTGACCCCTGCAGAGTGTTTGTCAGTATCATGAACTCGCACAGAATTTTGTTATTCCACGGCTGGGGACCAAACTCACCAACCAGCCCAGACGGCATGAACATCCATGCGCTCGGCAATATCCACAATCAGCTCGACGTTGGCATAGTTGTGGTTGTTGGTGCCGCCAGGGACTTCGACGTAGTGGTCAGCCATTCGAATGTAGTCGGCGTTGGCCTGTAAATCTTCGGGGGTGGCCATGACGGTGAAGTGGATGGCTCTCTCGTCGCCAAACGTCTCGTAGGCCCATTTTCGAACTGAGCGAATCTCCTTGACGGCGGCGATACCGTTGTTGGCGATCAGAACCTGTTTCAACAAAGTCAGCACTGGACATGGGCAAATCATCAGCTTTCAGTGGTGAATGCTCACGTTTGTAATGACAGTGTGGCCGTTGTGCTCGGCCACAAAATCCTTGACCTTGCTGGCGGGGGCATTCGCCAGCCGGTTGCCTCCAATGAAGTGGTCTGCGATCTTGTGCTTCTCGGCGTAGGTCATGCTGCCGTTGGCAACAGGCACCGTCCGGCCATTGGCGCCGTTCTGGGCGCCGTTTGCTGAATCTGCCATGGCTGCTGTGTGATGAATTGAGTTTGTAGAGGGAGAGACGGGGACAAGAAAAAGAGGGCGAGAAGCTGAGATTATAGAAGAGTGTGGATCGTAGCAAGGATCAGAGTGCCGCGCCTGGTAATCTGACGTGGAGGGATCCTGCCGGCACAGCAGCAAGTCGATCAGAATCGAAGTAGAACGGTAAGACGAATTAAGATAGCCCGGCCGGGGGGTTTATGCGGACAGGCGATTAGGAAGTGGTTTGTGATCCTTCGACCTTTTTTTGTTTCGTTTGTTTTCTCCCAGCTTGTTGGCCCGCCAGGGAATGAGGCTGAAACAGGCGAAGAATAGCAAGAAGAAAAAGAAGATGGCCACAGAAAAATGAAGCCCGCTTTCGAGAGACGGAATAATAGACGAGGAGGGAACAGCTAGGCTCGTCAGCGGCGGAATTGGTTGTATTAAGAACAAAAAAAATCCATGGCAGTATCGCAGGATCTACGAGGGGCAAGGGAGGGGAGAGACTCGGTGGCAGGGGGCGTGCGCGAAGCTTTCGGGGCGAATTTAGTGGATTTAGTGGCAATTACGGAGCAGCTCTGGCGACGATTACTGGCCCAGGCGGAGGCTCCAGGGGACGTGGCCTAGATCTGTTGGGGTCAGTGGGACACGGCTCAATGCAAACGTACATGTAGCACGTACAGCGATCAATTGCTTTGCTTCTTGACTCTCATTGAATTCTGCTCTGTGGAGACCTTGGGCACCTACGCTTCTGGCTGCTTCTGTCTGTCTCTTGGGGCTGCCTGAGTGTGTGGGGGAAAGGGGGAAGCGTCTTGAGTCTTGTGCTTAGCACGAATTCAATTCATGGTGGTGGTGGAGTGAATTTTACCTCTTCTTGGCTGCGTGTGGCCGAGGGAATTGATGGTGAGTGTATATGATTGATTGACCTAGCTTTATGGGGGTGGATGAGGCATTACCCTGCTTTGCAAAGGGTTGGGGCGATATCAACTATTTGTATAACAGCCATTGGCGATCTGGCTGCTGGGCAATCGATCGATCGTGTCCGGACGAAGAAAGCGTATCAGACGAGGATAGCTGCAGGTCCTTTGATGCACCGTCTTTGGCCGTTCAAACTCTCTTCTTGTTAGTCTATGGCGTTGAATGCGTGTAATACGGAGCTGCAAAACCAGCCCGGGGCCATTGCCGTCACGGAGCAAGCCAGGCTGCGCTTATAAGACATGTAGGCCGTGACGAGCAAAGGATCCAGCACTGACACAGCCGAATTTGGCAACAATGCAATGAAACATTCCATGTAGAGTCAAAGAGAATACATCATTGTTCTATTGCTTATCCTAGTCGTGTGACAAGCCGTGCTTACTTACAGGCTGTACATCGGCCTGTCTCTATCCAGCAACGGCGGATGACGGGGGATCTGCTTCGAAGGAAGGGATCTATCTAGCATCTGGGGAGTGCGGATAAACCTATCCTGATGACCAACGGGCTGGCTATCTCTGTTATCCCTACGCCATCTGTCTCCCAGCCAATGGTATAATCCCCTTTACAGCTGTGATAAGCTGTCTGTATGCACGCTACTGACGACATTTGGTCTCAAATCACTCACCGCATTACCTCTATTACAAGTGCCTGTCCATCTACCGCAGCCACTACTCGCCTGTGGAGTCCTTACCAAGATCCCAAGCATTTCCTCGATGGTACATGTAAGACGGAGCACGGGCCGAGCTCATTTCTCACATTTTCCCAGCATCTGCCCAAGCCGCCGAGTTGAGCCTTTTCAGCTCAATCTCTCGGGCCCCGCGGACAAAAGGCACAGGGCAGGCATGGGGGTATACGAAGCCATCACGTACTGGCTCATAACCCCCCCTGAACCACGGTAACCCGAGACATCAACAGCAAGCTATCGATTGTACGGAGGGTTTTGCAAGTGCAGCAGCGCCAAAGTGAGATCCATCGCCACCAAATTAAACATCTGCAGCCCCACCTCCGAGAATGAGATTCCGGGTCTTAGCCTCTCCCAGCCCGCCTTCGCTTCCCGAATCGGGCTCGTCGGCGAATAAAGCATCATGACGGCAGAGATGATACGCCGTATGCAGCAGCGGCAGGGACGTGATACGAAATACCACCTTGTCAATTCCTTATGAAATCCTGTGGCAGCCGTGTCTACCTATACCGAGAATACGTGATCCAAGGGCAGCATCTGCATATAGTATACAGACAACAGCATCAAGTCAGCGTAGCATCCACCAGCAACCACCAGTAGAAGCCAACAAAAAAAATTCTGTAATCCAGATGATGCTAAGATAGTAGCCGCTTAGCCCTCAGTAGTGCACATTAGCAGCCGTGCCTTATACCAGAGCTCCAATCCATCCCTTCTACCCGACTTCCCCCATCATTCTTTTTTTTTTCTCTGGGCCCCCCAATTGTTGAGTCCCACCCAACACACTCACTCACTCAGCAGCACTAAACGGACAAAGCATGTACCGTCTCAGCGTCAGTTACGCGTGTAGTAACCTCGATAGCTGGAATTGCCTCTGCGTCCCAGAATCTCGGAGGGAGCGGCTTGTCAGCCGTCTCGGCTGCTACAGTGCTCCATATCTCGTATCTTGGTGTCCCTGCCGGCTGACGGTGCAGTATCTGCATCATTACCTACCTACCACCTGCCAGGAATGGGATTCCCTCTTCCACAGTAAGCAGAGCCAGTGCTACTGCAGAATCACATAGTGTAAGCAGGTCGACAGCCTAGCTTTTTCGGTATAAATGCAATGCAGCAACAGCAGCATCTGCCTAAACCACATTGACGAAAACATCTCCATCCGACCAAGATCGCCATCGCCAGCATCTCGAGAACCAAACCAAACAGGTAACAAGAAAAACACCCCCAACCATTACCATTGAATTTTTTTCGGACCCCGCCGAAACCAAAGCGGGTCCCAAAATACCTGTCATTCCAGCCAATCGGAGTCCATACAAAGCGCCGGAATGGGGGAGCCACGGAAACCGCAGAGTCCGGAGGGAGGGAGACAGACTGCCGCTAGCATTTCATTTTCGGAGGGTTTTGTTCTTTTCGTCTCGCTTCTTGTACGTATTGGGCCTATTTGCCCAAACCGGATGGGGAACGGATAGATCTCAGGTTTCCCTCTGCTTTAAGCGGTTAAAAGCGGAATGGGCACAGCTAGCTGGATTCAGGTACCGATAAGCCTGCATGTCCTAATTACATCAGAGATAAAGCTCAAGGAGCTACCACTTGAGAGAAGGTATATCATCCAATCAGTTGTAAGCTAACTAGGTAGATATCACAGCATAGAGAAGTAGAACGGAGCATAGGATACGCATAGAAGCATTCAATGCCATACTGCTCAAGATCTGCTAAATGCTAGATCCGACCAAACACCATCCGAATCCTCGGCTTACATCCAGCCAAACATACACCTTCGCATACGCCCCATCCCGGCCCGAACCTCTTTCGGCATTCCGATCCCATCGACGTGACCTTCGCCGAATGCAGCACACCTTGGTTCTCCGTATTAGTGGCAGTAGGCAAGAAGGAGTAGCAATAGTAAACAAGTAGCCCAAGACAATAGCCACATTCAAAATTCCGACTCTGCGACATTCCCTTCCCAAGTGCTCACCACCAAAACGGCCACATGCAGTAAGAAGAAATCACCCGACTGATCTCCACTGATACTAAGAGCACCATGTTCAGCGTGTGCTAGCCCGGAAGATTTATTCCATCCTTCGGGCCATCAAAGGGAGTGTGAAACAAATCACTTTTTGGGGCTATACTTACCTGTATCTTCAGTATTTCGACGGCCATCACTAAGAGTTGAACAATTTTTTTCATTTGGGGCTATATTACCTATCGTACTACCAACCTCAATATCTAGAGGTATCCCCCAAGTCCCGCTTCACCTCTTCCAACTCATCCTCCCAGTCTCAATAAAAAAAAAAACACAGAAAAAAAAAAAGAACAAATGAAAAAGCAATCTATAGAAATGTATGTTTTAATCTTTCGCCGAGCGCAGCCCGTGCCATCTCTTCATAACTTCCATGTGTGTGAGTGCGTGCAGTGTAGTCAAGTGTTGTAATACCAAAAACAAGACCCCTCCAATCCCTTTTTTCGTATAAAGGGAAAAGGAAAAAAGTCGAGGTATAAGTGTGTTGTAAGAAAAAGGAAAATTTTCAAGTGAGCGAACAAGGCAATTATAGCAACCAACCGTGCGTTTGGATCAGGAAAACAAAAAATGAAAAATAAAAAACAAGCCCATAATCATTCATCAACACCTCGTTCGCCTTTCTGTGACCAACCCATACTGCCACAGCGATCAAAATGCAACCGGTTCCCAAAATTACAGACAAGCAATTGAACGCAAAGCGAGAACGAGAAAAATGGATAAAAATTGGCGAATGGGAAAAATCAAGTGAAAAAAGGATATCAGGTGAAAGCGATATCGTGGAGAGCAATTAGGCTGTGCAATCTCGAAACAAGGAATGGGTAGTTCATGGTACTCAATAAGTCTCTCCCAGGTCGCCCAGTTTCCTGAATCCAGTCGTGCTGGTGCGGCCCGATCGAATCGAGACGCCTCCGCCGCTGATGCTGCCGTTGCTTACACTAATTCGCCTGCTTCCACTCTGCCGCCTCAGGCTGGGACCGGGTATCGTACTGCCAGGCGCGGGTATTCCGCTTCCAGGTGTGGGAATGCCGCTCACCGGTAGTGGCGGCGGGATGCCACTGATGCTTGTCCCTAGGTCGTATCTGGTGGAAAAGGTACCTCGCCTACTAGGCGTACGATACACGGGCTCATAGTCTTCTCCTAGGAAATCGATCCCACTCCGGCTGCCACTAACGCTGCCAGAGTGACCACGACCAGAGGAACCGAAGGACGATGCCGGCCGGCCAACCGGTGTTCGAACCCCTGAAATGGAGCTTCGCGATATTGGTCGCTGCGGGGCGGCCGGGCCGTTGCGAGACACTGGTCTAGTATATGATGCTATGCTGGATGAATGGCTGGATCGTGAGACCGGCCGGCTCACTTCTGAACCTTTGTCGCTCAGCTGGGAGTTGAAGGAGAGTCTATTCACGCCAGATGTGCTTATCCTGGGCGTATGATTTGTTTTTGATGGGGAAGTATAACTGCTAGTGGGCGTCAAGTCGTCTCCAGCCAACGAAGAGGATATCGATATCGACGACTGAGTGGTAGCGCGCCTGCGTGAGCGAACTGTAGGAGTCGACGCGTTGGAGGTTGCAGCACCCAAAGCCGGCCGAGAGGGGGCGCGAGGCGGAGTGGTGCCACCGTTGGGAGCGGGAAGCTTGGATCGTACTGAGTGCACTCTGGCCTCGAGGCGCTGCATCTGGGCCGTGAGCAGACGTATATGTGAGAGGGAGTTGGACGCGGGAATCTTGTAGTTGCTGTTACGGGACGACACATTTGATCTGGTATTAGTTGATGAGCGGAGGGATGCGCCGCCACCGCCGCCACCGTTGCTGATACTAATCGACGGACGGCCGCCCGTAGCAGTTCGCCCACCGGTTGGAAGAGCCGGCGTGCTTCCACGGGCCCTCGAGCCGGCATCCACCGACGGCATTCGGGTCCGGCGCATTGTCGAAGGGGCCGGCGTCCGGATCCGTGATGGCGCCCTCGGATGCGAAGAGACGTCTGACATTGGGGGTGATGGTGGATCCAGCAGCTCGGGAGTCAGCGCGCCCAGACCTTTGGTAATTTCCAGGGGCGTCGAAATAAGAGGCGAGCTCGCAGCCGAGTCGACGGAGATTTCCGTCGCGGCCTTGTCGAATGTGGGGGAGCCGAGAAACGATATGTCGGACGAGACGATCGAATGACGCTCGTACTTCTTGACCTTGTCTTGCATCAGCTCGGCTTCAATCTTGAGCTCGGAAAGCTCCTCTCGCAGCCGCTGGGATTCGATGCGGAGAGCCTCTCGTTCCTGCTCGCCCATCTTGATCTCCTCCTCCATCAGGACTCCTCGCTCAACGGCCTGGTTGAACTTGGACTCCATGTCCTCGAGGGAGGAGGTGGTGTTTCGCGCCTGGCGTTCGAAATCATCGTTGGCCACCTCGGAGTCTCTCAGCTTTAGAACCAAAGTGCGGTTCGCGTCTCGTAGTGATGTAATTTCTTTTTCTAAGGAGGCTTGCGCAGCGGCAGTCTCTGATTTGGAGTCTTTGTATTTTCTCTGTGCGGAAAAAAAAAAAAGTTGGGGATTAGCTGCTGTACCTGAGACATATAAATGAAGCATCGCAATTGGAGAGGGGGTTGGGTAGAGCTAAAAAGCTCCCCCTCCAAAATCGGATGATGGCTTTGGGTCAGAAAGAAAAGAAAAAAGAAGCGCATCTCAGCTTACCTTCCACTCTTCCACCTCGAATGTAAGGCTATCAGCCTTATCTTTCAGGACTCTCTCCTGCTTCTCTGCTCGCTCAATATCCTTCTCCAGCTCCTGCTCCAACTCTCGGCTGGACTCGCGGAACTCGGCGAGCTCTGACTCGAGCAGTTCGTATTGCGCCTTGTACCAGGACAAGGCATCTTCGGCACCGGTGGCCTCGCTGGGAGGCGAGGAAGGCGGCTCAGCCATGGCGGATCAAAGCTATGAGTTATTTGTTGGTGTGTCTTCTCTGGGGTCGTATTTCTCTCTCGCTGAGAAGGGCGGTGTGGTCATGGAATGCTGTGCGACCCAACTGACAGAATAAAAACAAAAGAAAAATCGGTAAAGAGTGAATCGTTATGAGGCTCGGAGTCGCAAAATAATGTCGTCGGAGCGCTCGCAGTCGTTTAATTGATAAATGTTGAGACAAAGGAGAAACTTGACAAAGTGGTGGTGTATCGTGGATCGTCAAAGAGCGTAATCGTCGGAAAGCCGGCGAGCCAAACTGAGCCCGAGCTAGCAGCAAAACAGCAAGAGAGCGAGAAAGACCAAGAGCAGAGCGCAAAAGAGAGAGTAGAGATGTCGTCTAGCGATTTAGATTGATTTAATCGCAGGATCGAGCGAGATCGAGGATCGGATCGTGGATCGCGGCGATGCGACCGTTGACGAAGCCCGTTTCGCTGACTGCCTTCACCGGGGGTCAGTAATGGCTGTTTCAGCACGCTGCTGCCGCCCCATGGACGCTAAAACCATGCGCTCACCGATATATTGGAGGGGGATTTTCCCAGCGCTCGCAGCACAATCGAGCCGTTTCGATGCGCTCCCCCTGTTATGCGTTATGCGCGAGCAGACGGGAGGGAATGCCAGAAGCAGGAGCCGCGATGAGCGAGACAAATTTCGCGAGGGTGCGGCGTCGCTGTTCTGGCGGCCAAGTCGAGGGCGAGGCGAGAGTCTCCAAGCAGCGCAAGGGCAGCGGTTCGTCGTCCAGGCCGCGGCCGTGATTTTCGTTTGCGCGGTTCCGCACGGCCTCAGACAAAGAAGAGGTCCTTACCGTGAGCCGTCACAGCGTAGAAGCAGAAGCCCGCAAAAGCCTGGATCTGGCGGTTTGCAGGTTGCATGTTTAGGCCCGTGACAATGTTGATGCGACACTCTCCTTGGGCCTGCATCAAAATGGCGAGCGCTATGCTGTTTGCGGCCTAGGCGACCCGTGCAGCCATGGGCAACACGGGCTGGCGGCTGTGGCCACTGCTGGCTCGGGCGCTGTAGCGCTCTCAGTCCAGCGGGATGGTCCCCCTGTGGGTCACGTGGCGCATCGCCGTCGACCACTAAGAACCGCTGCAGGTCAGCGCGCCGCTCCGTCAGTTCGGGGTGCAGTCTGGAGCGCAGCAGCAGCCGGCAAGTGCCCTGAATCCAGCACGAACAGCAGCCAGAAATAGTGGGCTTTGCGCCTGCTGCCAGCGCATCCACGCATAAATGCATGCAGCCGCTGGGCCACGAGACGCAGCAGCTCGACTCCCGCGGCGTCTGATTGGAGCGGCGCATGCACAAAAATGCAGGCAATTATTGGCATGTAGGCCATGATGCTCGGGTGCATTGGCCGTGCGTCAGATCGCCTCTGGGCGCTGGGGAAGGCTCCATAGCGACGTGCGTAGGGAAATGATGAGGCCCCGTTATTGTCGTCGATGGCTTCAGCTGACAGCGGCCCGTGACTTGCAAAGTGTTGGTGAGCACGCGATGGTGCAAACATTTGACATTTTACTGCTAGACTAATCTTGTTATGTGCTGGTGGCCTTTGCAATAAATCAACCTCGCTCGCCACTAGGATTGTTTCTTACAAGAAGTAAGTGAGGGAAAATCCTGGCGTTTTTTTCTTAGTCCAGGGTATGTTTTATAATGGATCAAATCGTTTATCCCTCAGTTGTCTTGAGGATACCACAATGCTACAACGCCCAAGATAGACTGCCGTTGAAACAATTTATGATTCCATTCTCGCTCTAATTTATACTAAAATTCAATACAGTCATTAAACCGTCGCTTCATCCCTCTAGGTTAGTCGTCATCGCAGGCAGACCGCTGCCCAATGTTGGGTTGTCCTCCAATGGTCTCACGTCTACCTGCTTGGGTGCCCAAGCCAATTACACTAAAGCTGCCACCCTTTTGAATAGGCCCCTTGTCACAAACTCAAGACTCATGGTCATCTGAAGCCCAACTCGTCCTAAGCATTTACCCGTCGAGCCCTGACCTTTGTCTTTTGAGTGCTCGATGTCCTGGACCCAAAGTTATGCAGTCGCTCTCCAATCAGATACGCCTCGTCCCGGACGCTCGCTGTCCACCGGTTTGTCACTTTCACAAATCCCACGGCATGCTTGGCGAGCATGGCGGCACACGCTGCAATGGGATACGACTGCCTGTAAATCACTGTCGCCGTCACAGCAGCGGCGGCGTCTTCTGGAGCAGAGCCTCCAGCAAGACCAGTGTGCCTGACGACGAATCCTGCCACCATTGGCGGCCCGAAGATGGCCACACAAGATATCAGGAGCCCTGGAATGACAAATCCTCGAGTGAGGAGGCGCACGTTGGGCCGTAGCCACCACCTACGGCGTACAATGTTGCGGACTGCCGCTGAGGCCCGGCTATCTGGAAATAGCGATGTAATCATCCGGCTACCCAGCTTCAGGTAGAGCAGTCCCAAAACCCAGGACTGGATAACACGGACCGTGTGGCGGTTGGCTCCCTCGTCCTTCAACGAAACTGCCGTTGGGGGATGCATGTATGTATGGAGAGGGATGGCCACGTACAGCTCCATCAGCGCAGAGGTAAGCAGGGGGAACACCACGAGCAGAACAGTATATGCGTAAAAGAGCTTGGCAGTGTGAATAGCGATGCGCGTCATTCGCCCAGCAACCTCGCCCTCGAGTATATCGCGCTCTGCCTCACGAACCCACTTTCCAATCTTTTCCCGTATGGCATGCTGGCGGGCAACGGCGTATGCAGCAGAGCCGAGCAAAAAGACTCCGATGCTGAAGGCGTAGATGTCGTTCGTTCTGATGTAGTCTGGTATCAGCTCTTTGAATATTTTCCTGCCAAGCACCAAAGGTATGATGGTGAATCCAACGCCGGTGACCGAGGCAAATAGCCAGATCAAAAGAATAAACGTAAAAATCCTTGTGCGGAAATTCGGAGGTATATAGACCTGCAGATACTGATCGGATGAATATATGTCGTCGTCCGCACGGCCATCTTTCCGGTGGTTGCGCTCGCTCACGGTCAAAAACACTTGTTGACCCTTTGGAATCTTGATGCGATCGGATGCTGGGGCGCGGATGAATTTCCCGTCTTTGACAAGCTGGTGAGTGTCGACGAGATGAGCCTTCTTATGCCGATGAGCTTTCCGTTCGCTAGAACTCAAGCGCGTGGTGGGCTTCAAGTCACCGCCCTCAAAGGTATCACGCCATGTTTTTGGAACAATCTTTGCGCTCTCAGCGGGTGCATTCTCAGCATGCGAAAGCTCGAGCAGGTATCCCATGTGGGGAATCCTGCCTGCTGGTGTTTCGGCTGGGAGATGTAAAACGCCCTCTTCGTCAACTCTCCTCTCGCCAAAGAGAAAGTAGGAGAGCCTCAAAGCTCGTGCACATCTGCGGAACCACCATGTGTACATGGTATGCAGCGCATCGCTGGGCTTGAAGAACTTGACAGCGAGTGGCATAAGGAAATTGTAGAAGAGCAGGTCGACCGGAAATTCCAGTACCGGCTCGTTGGAGGAGTAGTGGATTGGAAGTGCGCTCGGCATGGCGAATGCTAGGCCCCACACGATGCCACCGAGACACACGATGACCAAAGCTCCGTATACAAAAGCAGAGAAGAGGATCTTTCGGAGTTGAGTTGTGAGATTTCGCTCAAGTACGTCGCGCACTGGGTGGAACTCGGGATCATCAGGATCTCTAATGAAGTCTGCGTTATCAAGACTATTAGCTAACCAGTTTTCAAAAATAGAGAATGGAAGGAAGGAGGCAAGAAGAACTCACACAAAACGCCTGGCCGCATTATCTTTCGGCACATGGAAACGAAGAGAGCAAAGTGAAACATGTAGCCAGTACCCACGAACCAGTGTACAAAAATCGACGTCATCGGATATTTGCAAGTAAACATGATTCTGCTCGTAAACGTAGTGCTCTCAAAGAGTGGCAGCAGGGCCGCATCGAGAAGTAGACCGCAGTAAAGAGGGAAAACGAGCATCTCGATGCTGATGATGAGGATCACCTTCATAATTCCGCTGGCCTGCTGGAGAGATTCGATAACTCCGGTTTCCCACGCATGCACTATTGCGTTTCTCGAAAATGGGCTACCCTTTTTCAGATACAGAGCACCGATCAAGAACATGGTGGTGTAGCCAGCTAGGATGGCCCAGAACCTGTCCAGACTAGACCAATACGTCAACTGCGGATCCAGCGAAGGCCATTCCTCGGCCAGGCTCAGGTCAATGACCCATGAGCTGGGCTTTGTGAGGAGAGACGAGACTTTGATGGTTGTCTCAAAAGTAGAGCTGAGCAGAGCCATTGTAGTAGCCAAAATCTTGTCAAAGCCAACGGCATTCGCTGTAGTAAGACTACCGCTGATGTTGGAAAACACGGACACGACATTGCCCTTGACAATGTTGAGCGCCTCGTGGCTGACGGCGGAGAAGTTGTGAATCTCCGTTGCTGACATGGGGAAGAAGTCTTTGAAAAGAAATGTGCAGATTCTGCTGCCAGCACCAGTCCATAACGCCCAAGACATTTTCCTGGCTGAAACGATATGGGCCTTGACGGAGCCACCCATGACGGCCGCGAAGATGTCGACAAGATTCAACGCGCACCAGGAACCCAAGCCGCCAACTAGGAACGTAGCATCTTGAAGCAGTTTTGAGAGCTCGAATAGCAGGCGCACAACCCGCATGGGACTTGCAAGGAGCCAGACAGAAACACGGCCGATGTTGTAGGGGATAAAGATGCAAGCAAAGATGGTGACAGACACGAGGACGGCGCAGAAGATGGCATTCTGGAAAAGTCCTGCAATAGGCCCACGCATGCCGATCAACTCCATGACTCCTTCAAAGTCTTCCATGTCCTCGATTGCTTCAGGGTCCAAGGGTGCAGCGTTGTCGTCCGCAGCGATGCCTTCGCCATCCTCGCCATTGGGCTCAGCAGGAATGTCGACCCAAAGATCCTCTCGGTTATTGTTGCCTGCGGCGGCCTCTTGCCCAGCAGCTCGCTCGACCGCTTCCTCGGCAGCCATGTCGTCCAGAGCTGCTCGATGAGCGGCAACTATGAGAGCGCGGGGACCGGCTGGAGGATCCAAATCGTCCACGTTGCCCCACATGAAATCAGCAACCTTGTCAGCGAAGCCAGCCGCTGGAGCATCGCCGCCATTGACGACTGCTTCCTCAGTCGCGCCGTTGACAAGAGGCGGCTGTGGTTCGATTCCGGCATCCAAGCGTGGTTCCTCCTCATTCAGATCCGGGAGGGGTTGCTGGAGTTCTCTTGGAGGGTGGCGTTGATAAGTATCTCTATCAGGTAGGCGTCTATAGGCGGCGCGACTCAGATGGTCGTCGTCGTCGCCGGAGTCTCTAGACTGTCTTGAGGATCCTCCCGAGGGCTCGTCACCATTAAAGCCATGTGCAAATTGTTCTTGAATAGCAGGGAGGGACTGAAAGAGTTCATCAGGCTTGTCGTCTACGGGAAGTGCATCAAAAGACCATGAGTTATTCGCCAGTGGGTTAACCGAGAACTGCCCTTGAAGGCCTTCCGACTTGGAGCGTGGTCTTGAGGCAACGCCAAAGAGATCATCTTCGGGTGCATCTGAAGGCCCTGAGATGTCGGCATCTGCCTGCGTCGGAGACCATGGCTCCTTTCCTTTCCAATTAGAGGAAGACTGAAGTGTGTCATGATCTGAGTCAATCTCGTGTTCGAGGTGCTCATGGTCCGCCTCGTCTGTGACATGCTCATAACTTGAATTTTCTATAGTAGAAGCAGACCGTCGAGTAAATTCAACCCAGTACTTAAGCTTCTCTTGTAGACCTTCTTCTTCGATGATTCGCAGTATGTCTTGGAGGTCGCCGTTTGCGCGGCCATAAATTCGCTGATAATCCTCGAGACTGCTCGGTTCCTCTGGAGCATCGTTTTCATCGGCATCTTCGTCTTCGTGCGAGTGTAATTGGTCGTTCTGTAAAGAGGTATTCGTGCTGGAAGTCGGTAAAGAATCGTGATCGGGCGTCGAGTGGTTTGAAGAGTCCGGAGTTAGTGCTTCCTCGCCAGCTGGCGCGAGCCGTCCTGGCGGCACTCGTTGCCAATCTTGATCACCAACTTGATCGCTGTCTTCCAAGGTTTCATCGTCTGAGTCTGTTGGGTGCGGGTTTGCTGGCGGCAAGTTCTCTGGCTGAATAATTTCGCCTGGTTCGGGGGCCTGAAAGTCATTTTCAGGGGCAGCAAAAGCAGCCCGCATGTTTATTTCTGGTTGTTGCTGGACAACATAGTCTCTGACTAAGATGATGAGTATGAATGAGATGATTACCAGGACCGTGATAATCTGCCCTTCCAGTACGGACATGATGGCTCGATTCAGGCTTGCATTCCGAGTAAGGTTACCAAGAAACCCAACGTTGCTGAGGAGGGTCGCTGTAGTGGCGAATTGACTGGCGTTGTTGAATGCCGCCGATGCGTTTGCTCCGTAT
Organism: Trichoderma koningiopsis; assembly: GCA_022985005.1. Taxonomy (NCBI): domain Eukaryota; kingdom Fungi; phylum Ascomycota; class Sordariomycetes; order Hypocreales; family Hypocreaceae; genus Trichoderma; species Trichoderma koningiopsis. The sequence continues at coordinate 322,596 of JAJPEM010000002.1, forward strand.
CCCAGGTCGCCGTCCGAGGCTAAGTATGGAGAGGTGAATGAGTTGAGTAGAAATCGCACAAAGTAATCCGAAACATCTTTGCCCTCTAGCTGACCTACCACGGCTTCGACTTCGGCCGCAGAGGTGGTGGTGGCTGCTAACAAGGGGCTAGCAGGACATGTCCCAATGGCCAAGATGGAGGATGGAATTCCCGACATGGTACTGTTGGTCTCGTTGATTCGCGATATGATGGAGCCGCCCAAGCCTTCGTCACTGATCCAGAACATGAAAGACCACACAGCCCTCATGAAGTAGGGAAGCCAAAAGACCCATACGCTGATGGCGACGGCTGCCCGCAGCCACACCAGCAGGTTGCTAAGCAGATGACTAGCCATGTGTTTGGCAAAGACGTGTACGGGCAGCGACTGCGGCATGTCGGGGGCGTACAGCTTGGTGAACCGGAAGGGCGTTTTGCACAGCTCGCAGTACTTCTTCTGCGAGTGCGAGAGCCACTCCATCAGGCAGTCCTGGTGGACGTGCTTGATGCTGCCGCTGCATTTGCACGGGTGGAAGAGCGGCTCTTCCTCTGTGCCTTCTCCGCGACATATTCGGCATATCTCGATTGCGGCGGCGTTGGGACGATCGTCGTATCGGTGTTGTTGGGCCGTGGGCCCGGCGTCGGAGGCGGCGTCCTCCATGATGGACGCAGCAGAGGTGCCGTGCTCTCTGGAGGCTGCAAAGGAGAGAAAGAAGAGACGCCCACGATGGGGAAGTTATCGAAGGAGGAAACCCGGAGAAATCATGAGCTTGAGTTGTTCAGGAAATATTGTTGAGCGAGACGTGTTGCAGAAAGACAGACAGACAGCCTTTGTGGCGGGTTCCGCGCAAAGTCTCCGCCCCTCTATCAGTTGTTATCAAGCGGATCTCGCCTTTTGGTGGCGGAACAGGTCGGGCGTCGTTTGGACTAGGAGATGCTGGGGTGCCGTAAGCTATCAATGCTCTGGGTGAGTCTGAGGGGAGAAGCGGGGAGTTCTAAATGCAGGAGGATGAGTGTGTCGAAGAGGATGGATGAGACAGCGAGTTGCAGAAATTCCAGGATTCAGCGGAACACGGAGAAACGCCATGGCGGGCGTCCGTCTGTGCGCGAGCGGGTAAGTCGCGGGTACTAGCGGAGGACTTGGTGATGGGACCGAAGCTGTGGGCTGCGCTGGTATCTACAAAGTAACCTCGCGTGAAGAGGGAAGAATGTGCACTGTGACTTTAGTTGGCAGACAAGGTTCAGACACGCGGGCAAGATGCTTTGTGCTATATTGATGGGAAGAATTACATTTTTTTTTTTGGCGGAAAGGAAAAAAACATTAGCAATAACAAAGTAAGAACAAGTATCAGAGTTTTAGTAGAGGTGTGTGAATTTATCATGCTAAAGTCAATCATCCGTACTGAATTCTTTGCATTCGCCTGTAGCTGAGTTGAACATAGGTGTAGGTCTAATACAGTTGATGACAGCATTTCATCCTGGGTAGATTATATGAGCTGTCATAATCATTATACTTGCTGTTCCTTTGGTACTGTATTTTTTTTTATGTTGAAATAGATTTTACAATTTCTGTTATGGCTTTCAAGACGTGTAATCCAGAGGCTGAGTTCTAGATTGTGCTTCCTTAGTGTGCCTAGCCATATGCTCTTCAGCTTCATGTTTCTATCGCAGGCCTTCCCCTACGCATGCAGCTGCGAAGACCTGGATTTGAAGTGGAATCAGCCAAACGTGCAAAATGGCGGTGATTGCCCAGTTGCTATAAAAAGCAGTTTTATGCATATGTTGCACGGTCCATATTTTATTCGCCGCGGCGTTGATGTCATGACGATATCAGCTCCAATGTGGCGATATTGCTCTCAGCTCGCATCTCACTAAAGGCCACGAATCTCTGCTGCGCTATTGCCCCCGCAAGATACTTGCAGTAGGCAGATCTATCATCACCAGTGGGAGACGGTGCCTTGGCTGGTTCTACCCGCCATCTGAGAATTATGCATTAGTACCTGAACGGCGCTGTCCAAGGGCACAGCTTCTACGCATCGATTCATCATACTTAATTTACGTGAGCATACCGCATATCTTGCTCGTCGCAGTCAACCACACCCACCGCCGTCGTAGATGGCGGATCAACGCTCTAGTGGCCAGTCGGGGGTCCAATAATCGGCCTGTTTCATGTCTCCAGCCCATGCGAGGCTGCTGCATCGCTGATGTCGACGGCAGCCAAAAACAAGCTTCTGGCCAGCGCCGTCAACCACGAAAAGCGCCATGACGTGTGTTAGTCAAGCAACCAATGCCCAATAGCAGGAGCGGCGCACGTCCAGAAGCACAAGCAGAGATAGCCGATCGCTTCTTGTTTGCGTGTTTGCTCCCGTCTTTGGTGTAATGGATGCCGTGCGCGTCGGGTTATATAAAGCAGCGCTGGCAGCATCTCGGCACCGCAGAGCCGTGTTTCCCAAGCTCCTGACACAGGGCTAATCTCGCAATCTATCATTTGGGCTAAGCAAGGCTCAGAAGCTGTTTCGAGACCAGGCTTGCGCTGAAACGCCGTGATCGTGTCCTCCGTCTAATATTGAATCAATTTGATCCAAGTGCCTGTCAAGTGCGAAAAAACCCCCTTCAGTGGGCAGCTTCAGCGCCAGCTCCAGTGGGTCAGCGGAGGTCGATGCTGCCCCGCGGTCACGATGCGGTACTTTTACAGGGATATTTGGGGCGAAAGTACCTTGCCGCTACTTTACGGGGCTCCCCCGTCTAAGGAAATGCTACCCGCTAGGTTGCAGCACCAGTCCACTAGAAATATGGTAGGTACCCTCCGCTGTCTTTCAGCGTCTTCTAGCCTCTATTACGTCCTGAGCTGGCCTCTATTTTTTCTTCTACACTCTTTTCTTTTTTGTGCTCATCTTTTGATGATTCGACCTATTCACCATTTTCTTCACCTTTTATTCTCTTCTTCTTTCCAGCATCCACCTCGAACTGACCGCCACTCCTAGTACGACGCTGACCGAGCATACTTTTCTCTCATGGCCGAGTCCAGCGGCCTGAAGCCGGGCAACGGCTCCTCGCATGTGAATGGCAAGATGAATGGCCAGACGGCAGGCCACAAACGTCCCGCACCACCACCACGCGGATTGCTGGGCTGGTTATTTGGCTCGATTGCGAGGTGAGTAATTGCATCGTGTTTATTGCCTTTTCGCGGGCCAATTGCTGGCTCTGCCCGGTGGAGAGATGCGCGCATCTTTTCTCTCCAATGGCGTGCTGATACGCGGGGGAGGCATCGTGTGCTGATGTTTACATGCTTAGACTTGCGACCTGGGCCGTCATCCTCACGCTTCTGTTCCGCTGCCCTTCCACGCTGGAGGAGTGCAACGAAGATTCTCCTTACATTTGCAAGCCGTATTTCCAAGCTAAAGAAGCCATCACCCCGTATACGCTACCCTGCTACGAGCAATATGTTGAGCCATACGTGGACTTTGCGCGACCCTACTACAACTCCGTCGATTCTCACATCCTGACGCCGGTGCGCGTCTATGCCGTACAATATGGTGCGCCATGGGTTGAAAAGGGCCAGGAGCAAGTTTGGGCTCAGTGGGAGAAGCACGGTCGGCCTCAGGTAGAGCAGCTCCGCGCTCTGTCCCAGCAGCAGTACGAGGAGTCCATTGCTCCGCACCTGGAGCGCGCAGGCGAAGTCCTCGGACCCTACTATGAAGTCGGACGCGACGGTTCTCTCCAAGTGTACCATGAATATCTGCTGCCGACATGGGACCTCCTACAGCCCTATGCCCAGCAAGGCTACAGTGCTGCTTCTAGCTTCACCACGGAGACGGCGTTGCCCGCTGCCCACTGGACTTGGGCGAGGACAAATGCCTTTCTCAACAAGGCAGTGTGGCCACAGGTCCGAATGGTTTATGTCGAGAACGTGGAGCCCCAGCTTGTTCGCATTGGTGAGCGCTTGGAAAGATACAAGAACCGGGCCAGGACCAAGGTGCTTCCCGAAGTAAACTCTTCTACGTAAGTGCTGTCTTAGGTTCTCCAATATCGCTACCCTCTTGTCTAACAGCAGATAGAAGACGCAGGACGACTACCGAGCCTCCACGATCCTCTTTCAGTAAACCGGCTCCCCAAGCGACACAATCGCAGAGCACAACTGCCTCCGAAAGTGCCTCGCTTAGCTCGACCTCCAGCGCGGAGGAGCAACAATCGACAGAATCGACCTACTGGATGCCCGTCCAGCCTCCCCCTCCTGGAGAAAACGAGTCAGAGACAAGGAAAAAGGCTCGCGAAATGGTGACGGAAGACCTTGAGCTGTGGCAGAGTAAATTCGCTACCCAGGCTGACGAGGGCGCTGTCGATATGGAAGACCGCATCGATGAGCTTGCGAGCCGTATGATTAACGAAGTGATTCCCTCTAGTGGGAAGCTACTTGTTGAGCAGCTCCAAACTACAGTGGACTCGGAGGTTGATGGGCTGAAAGCCAAAATTTCCAGCATTGTCGCAGAAAGTGCTGCTGGATTACTGGAAGACGCTGAAGAGCGAGTCATTGGCGCCATTAGATCTGCTGGTATCGCTATTAAGCAGGCTGCTCAAGAGATCAGGACATGGCGAGAAGAATACGATGTCGATCTGCAGGCTAGGGTTCTCAGAGCCGCTGATGTCCACTTCCAGATTCTTGACGAGACTAGAAATCTTGCACTGCAGCAGCTTGGCATGAAGTGGGCTTGGACCGATGGAGTCAGCTACAAGGACTGGGCCAAGTATCACGAACTGAAGCAGGTGCTCGCAGATTGGACTGAAGATCTGAAACAGCTCATCATCACTCACCCTACGTTGCTCGATGCACAGGATGCTGCTGCATTTGTCGAGGAGGATGGAATGGCCATTGCCTCTGCGGCTGCCAAGGAGCTGGCTCGCCTCAAGCGAGTGGCTCAGTGGAAGCTCATCGCAAATGATGCTACGGACAATTTTGATTCTGAGGCAATGGAACAAGCTGCTGAAGCAGCGCAGAACCCTCCAGTAGCTGAAGAATCAGAAGAGCCTGAGAAGCAAGAGGAGCGAGATGTTGACGCGGCGTCTGACGAAACCGTTGACGGCAATTCTTCTTTGCCTGTTCTTGACCCTGTTCAGGATGTCGTGGATACCATCCAGGAAAAGATAACCGGGGAAATGACTGAGGAGACCACGGAGGAGACCGTTGAGGAAACCGTGCCTTTGGAGTTCGAAACCGCCCTCAACAGTGCTTCTTTGGACGAGCAGTCACCTGCGGATTCAAGCTCAGCTTCTGATGCTACTGAGGAAGCGACTTCGAATATTTTTGAACATGTTGTGGAGCCTACTGACATCCCCGCTGAAGACCAGGAGCCACTCGTCAACGAGACCGAGGAACTCCCCGTATTTGTTACTGAAAGTATCAAGGAGCCCGAAGTAGAAACCGAAACGCCCCAGGTTCTTGCCAACCAAGTCGAAGATGAAGAACCGAGCCCAATTGTTCTAGAGGACCCTCGTTCAACCTCCAACAATGATGAGGCCGAAACCGAACCTGTCACCGAACCTGTCACCGAACCTGTCACCGAACCGGCTGCCGAACCTACTATCGAAGAGGTGCTGGAAACCGAGCTGGAAACCGAGCCCGAAATCCTGGAAGAGGACGAAGCCTCATGGCCACAAGAACCAGCATCCTTGGTTGATGAAACAGCCTCCGTAAAGGCGACTTTCTTTGGCGCGGCCGCTCAGGTAGTTTCCGGACGACGACAACCCATTCTGGATGAGGACGATGAAACTGATGAAGACGATTTCCTATCTAGCGCGACTAAAGCTGCTGAGGCAGCCTATTCCAGCGCAGTCTCTTTAGCATCTGGCCAGTATTCGAGTGCAGTATCAATCATTTCCGCGCAAATCCATGGCACCCCAACCCCAGCCGTTCAAAACCAGCTTCTTTCCTCGGTTTCCGGAGCCTATGATCAGGCAATCGCCGCGGCTAGTTCTAGGCTGCAAGAGGTCGTTAATGCTGCGTCTGCCGGTGTCTATGGCACGCCAACGACCACCCAGGCTGCCCCAACGTTGGTAGACTGGAGCAAAGTAGAGGCGATTGCCGCGGAACGCCTGAACGAGGGGAAGCTTTGGGCCGAGCTTCAATATCAAAGTGCACTGATTGCCATGGGACTGGCGACGGCAACACCCACTCCGACTGGTGCAATCGAAAAGTATTACGAGCAGGCCAAATACAACTATTACGCTGGGATTGGCGTCGCGCATGACCGCTACAACAACTTCATATCTGCCGCTTCGTCTGCATGGTCTTCGGTAACGGCCACGCCAACTCCGACACCCATGGCTTTGACCGATTCTGCGCTTTCAATGGCCTCTGCTGCGGGCGAGGCTGCTGAATCTGTCTACTCCAAAGCCACTGAGAATGTTGCTTCTGCGATTGATGCTGTGGACGAAACCATAAACTCGATACACGATGCTGCAGCTGAGCAGATTTACAACGCTGGATTGGCCATTGGAGAGACGTGGGGGACTGTCGTTAGCCAGCTGAGTATTGACGTGTACGGTCAACCAACACCAGCGGCGATTGGATGGTACGATAGCCTAGTATCGGACGCGCAGGCGGTTGTAGCAAGTGCCACATCGGCCGTTGCCAAGGCTACTCAAACCGCATCGGCTGGCGCTGTGAACGAATATGAGGCTGTGAGCGAGCTCGTTTCAGAGCTGATTGTTGGCCGAGAGCCGTCCTTTTCGGAGAGTGTACTATCAAGACTTCAGGTCGCGTATGCCACGGCCACTGAGAACGTGGCGAGCTTGGCGAGCGAAGCCAGTGCGGCCGCCGGATCAGTAGGCGAGAAGGTGGGAAGCATTGCGAGCAAGGCAACCGACGCAGCGAAGCATGGCAAAGACGAGTTGTAAGATGACGCAGAAATGGGCGGCGCAGTGCTTGAACGATACCCACTATTGTTTCCTTTTTGTCTGACCAAAAATGTTGAGAGAGTGCATCGTCAACGCGATGATTTTGGATGTGTTTTCCCTTTATATATATGTAATTTCTACGGCATGAACAACCCACAAGGTGGCATTTTTCCTTTGTTAAGAGTAGTACCAAACGAGAATGTTTGAGTATGTGTGTTTGTTTCTGTGTATATTTCCTATGTCGAACTTGAAGAAGATATGGATGGACTGTACATAACCATGGTCCATGTATTGATTGTACGCTACTACTAGCATAGCTTAAAATTTGAAACCTTTCTTTATACAATCTGCTCTTGGGCAATTATAAGGAACTGTTTATTTGAAGTGAGAAGAGATTTTGTGCCATTTACACGTTACATGCGTTGGCCTCTCTTTCTGCTTACATGTGGCGGTGGATCGATGCAATGGCCTGTTCACACTTATAGCCTGGGCTAGATCCCACTGCGGTATACGGGGCCGAGGTGATGTCATTTCCGGACCCTTTGAACCGAGGCTGTTTGTGTGGTCCTCTTGCTCAGATGTTTGGCCAAGGGCAGAAGAGGCTGGGCGGTCAGTTAGTGCGCATGAAGCAGTATTTAGTAGCTGTCCAGGGCTTTTACGGCTGCCAGGATAAAGTAGAGATTTAGAGTAGCGCCACCGGTTTGCTATCGAGTCTGGCAGGCGTGGTGGCTTCAGTTAGTTGATCTGTATGTTTCTAGATCGATCCATCACACGCCGCATGCCCGCCACAACGCATGATGCGTCTCTCATGCAACCTCTTTTCGTCGCATTAGATGGATGGCCTGCCAGAAAGCCTTTGAACCCCACGCCCGCGTTCCCCCAACTTTTTGCTCGAAAGATCAGCGAGAGGCTAGAGCTAGAGGTGCATTAGCCCTGCAGGTTGGACCTAACGGTTTTGCAGGTCTGAATTTTTCAGTCGATTTTTGCGAGGCCTCAGAAGTGTGCCCGTTTATTCAGAGAGACGGGGTGGATGAATTTTGGAAGCAATCTGCTATCTGAGCCTGATTAATTCAATATCGAAATGAGACATCGTTAGATGATCTACTATCGTGCTTCTATCCCCGGATTTGGCATCGTGTGGGGGAAAGCCATAAAGCCGCGAGCATTAAAGCCACAAAAAAGCCCCCCAAATTCTAGAATTACGGCTTCAGAATCTCCATCCGCCCGTACTTCCTTGCTTCGTCTCACCGACCAGACCGCTTTCAGAAGTTCAGACGACGAGCTTTATTGCTCGATCTGGCCCACTATAGATAGCATGGAGAAGAAAAAGAGAGACGAGACAAGACCCGCAAACTAACATAGTCGGCTCGGCTCCCCTCCCTCGGCCTAGGTAAAAATAAATGAATAAATACAGATGCGGGCGGCTTCTTGTTTTTCGTAGAACGCTTTTCTCTCTCTTGTACTCCTTTGCTGACGTTTGTTCGACATCAAAATTCTTTAGTCTGACTTTTTTGTCTCAGGTGCTAAACCAACAGATAGCTGCGGCTCTTCTTTCGAAAGACAGGTTTATTCTTACTGAAACACAATCGAAAGAACAGTCGCGACGCATGGAATTCGTAGTCGAGTTCTTCTCTCTTCTTCTCAAGTCTATACGCTGAAGGGGTCGGAAGCTGCCACATATAGCTGCTTTCCATCTCTTTTTGCTGGGTGCGCATAGATTTTTGCGCTCCTTCTGCTCTCTCTAAGATCCTAGGTAGGATCTTGGAGCTATAATTGTCTCGCAAGTGCGTCAATAGTAGAGGCGATAAATTCCGCTGCCAACGTTGGTTTTGTTCGCCCAATTATACACGCCGCATCTATAGCCGACAAATTTACAAAGACTCGTCCCAATGACTTCTTCCGGTATCCTGCCGGCGTACTCTGGCCAAGGAAAAGAAAAAGCCGGCAATGGGGGTGAAATCAAGGGCGGGGGCGCAGTCACCAACCGTGCCGAATCTCTCGACGACATCCGAGTTTCTCTGTCTTCCAACAGCGACAAGAATCGAAACACGACTCATCGAAACCTCAAGGCTAGGCATATCCAGCTGATTGGCATTGGAGGCACCATTGGCACCGTTCTCTATGTGCGTATAGTACAAACGCACACTCTCCCCTCATTCACTCACTTACTGTAGAATCATATTGTGTGACTTATACAATATCTCCTCGTATAGGTTCAAATCGGCCAAGGGCTCCTCAACGGCGGCCCCGGCAGCCTCTTCATCGCCTTCAGCTTCTGGTGCACCATCGTCCTCGCCGTAACGCTCTGCATGGCCGAAATGGTCACCTACCTGCCCATCTCCTCGCCCTTTATCCGCTTCGCCGGCCGCTACGTCGACGAGGCCTTTGGGTTTGCCACGGGATGGAACTTTTTCATCTTTGAAGCGGCGCTGGTGCCCTTTGAAGTGACGGCTTGCAACTTTATTCTTCGATTTTGGACCGATGTGATTCCTACGGCGGCGGTCATTGCGATTGTCATTGTGCTCTACGCTCTCATCAATGTGCTGGCGGTCAAGTGGTATGGCGAGACGGAGTTCTGGGCTGCGATTGGAAAGGTTCTTCTCATTGTGGGACTCGTCTTCTTCACTTTTATCGCAATGCTGGGAGGAAATCCTCAAAAGGACCGCTTTGGTTTTCGATTCTGGAACGAGCCGGGAGCCTTTGCCGAGCTGTACTACGAGGGCTCTTTGGGGCGTTGGTTGGGATTCTTGCAGTGTCTCATCCAGGCAGCCTTTACCATTGCTGGACCGGATTACGTCTCCATGGCGGCTGGCGAGGCCGAGAATCCTCGCGTGGTGATGCCAAAAGCTTACAATGCCGTGTTTTACCGATTGACTGCTTTCTTCATCTTGGGATCTCTCTGCGTGGGAATCCTCGTTCCGTACAACGACAGTGAGCTCATTGCGGCTTTTGCAGACTCCAAGCCTGGTGCCGCTGCTTCTCCATATGTCGTTGCTATGAACCGCCTGGGAATCAAAGTTCTGCCACACATCGTCAACGCCGCTGTGTTAACTGCTGCTTTCTCTGCGGGCAACTCTTACGTCTACTGCGCGTCTCGTTCCTTGTATGGACTTGCTCTGGAGGGAAAAGCTCCAAGGTTTCTGACAACGTGCACCAAGGCTGGTATTCCCGTCTACTGCGTTGCCTGCACTTTGCTCTTTGCGCTGCTGTCATTCCTTCAGCTCTCTTCCAACACGGCCGTTGTTTTGAACTGGTTCGTTTCTCTGGTGACGGCGTCACAGCTCATTAACTTCTGCGCTGTGTGCGTGTCGTATCTGTGCTTTCACAGAGCCCTCAAAGCGCAAGGTATCAGCCGTGACTCGCTGCCATACAAGGCGTGGTTCATGCCGTATGCTGCGTATTATGCGCTGGTGTGGACGTTTGTCATGGCCTTTGTGGGCGGGTATACGGTTTTCTTGCCACTGCCTGGCATGTGGAAAATTGCTGATTTCTTATTCTCGTGAGTATCTTCGATGTGACAAACATGCTCAAAGTTAGGATGAGCTAACACCTTTGAACTGATAGCTATGCAATGATTTTCGTGTACCCGGTTTTGTATTTCGGCTACAAATTCATCCGCAAGACAGAGATTCGCAAGCCCGAGGAAATTGACCTTTTCAAGGACTTGGACGAGATTGAGGAGTACCAGAGGAATTACATCCCTACTCCGCCAAGGTATGCTCTGATAATACTTGTTACAGTATGTTGGCTAATTAATGTCTAGAAACGGATTCGAGAAAATTCTCGGAAAGCTGTTTGGCTAATTCCAGAGCACGGCCATCTTCGATTGAAGATTAACGCTTGGTTGGTGATGAACTGAGTGTTTTATCTTTGACGATATCTGTATTCATTGTAGATGGACGCTTGAATCTACATATTTTATCCATGTACTACATAGCCGTTTTGTAGACTGTTCCATGATATATCCTAGAAATGAAAACTTTTCTCTAAAAGCTTGTTCCCTCATCTCTATTTTTGTACGCCTCCCCATTCATAAACTTTTTCTCCTGCTCGACGATTGCGTTTGGAATACCAATGCCAATGCCGAAAAACACGAAAATCGCCCACTTCCATCGGAACGGGTTGAATGTCACGCAGAACACGAACCACCAGACCAGCTCGAGATATGTAAAGAAGTCAAAGGCACCCATGGGGCTGAATTTCTTTAGCGTACGCGTCATGTCGATCCAGCGCTGCATCCACCATCGGCTTGGTCGTGTCAGGGGGTCAAGCAAGAACATGAGAAGGATGCGGGTGTAGATGCCGATGTGCCAGTTGCCCACGGTACCAATAGCTTCGACAAACGTAGAGTTGATGGCGGAGATGGATGGGTGGGCCGGAGGGAAGGTTTGCAAGTACCAGTTGGGAGGTCCGTATGGATCTTGGAAACAGTCATCGGGAAGAATTGCCAGCGAGGGTCGCTTGAAACCAGTCGCCATAATGACCATGTCTGCCTTGATGAGCTCCTCATGGCCAGGGCCGTCTTTCGGAACGCCGCGAGAACGACGATTGACCTGGACGCCACTCTTCCTGAATCCTTCAATATCTCCGCGGACCCATTCTGCCTTGCCCTGGCGAAGCTTGTCCATAACATCAGAGTTGACCATGGGCGTGCCCATAAAGATGCCCTTGTCGTGAGTTGGTGCCAGATCTTCGAGGTCACGGTAAAAGAACTTGCGGAGGAAGAACTCGGGAATGAATGAGAGGAAAGTTTCTTGACCAAAGATGTTGAGACTGAGCAGTGTGTCTACAATCATGTTTCGCGGAATGATCCATTTGTCAGATCGAGAGAGGATGGAGACTTTGGCTGCGCCGGCGGCAAATGCAAATTCGAGTGCTTCCACGGCAGAGGCTCCTCCACCGATGATGGCGACGTGCTTGTCCTTGGCATCCTTGCTATAGCGGTGAATGTCAGATGCTGATGGGTGCCAGCGTTTTGATTATGGATAAACTTACCCAGTGAGTTCGCTGGAGTGGTAGATTTCGCCCTTAAACTTCTCCATACCAGGGATGTGCGGCATCTTGGGATCACCGCAGGTTCCAATCGCCGTTATCAAGCCGTCAAATCGACCCAGAGAAGAATCATTGTTGATAATCCATCGTGTCTGTTCATCCTGCTTGAGGCCCTTGACCTTGACGCCGAATTTGGTCTTTTCGTCCAGGCCGTATCGTTTCCAGACTTGCTCGACTTGCTCTACAATTTCCTTGCGAGTGGGATAGCCGCGCTCCCATTTGACAGAGGGATGGAAGCGGTACATGAGGGAGTGAATTTGAAGACCAGAAGTTTCATTTACCCTCTGTAGCCCTTGTTAGCAACTCATTTCAATTCTCGCTATTTTCACGTGAAAGTCGGCTTACGCTCCAAATGCCACCAAGACGCTCCCGCGGGCCCGCCTCGAAAATCGTCACGTCAAAGCCATGGCCAACACAGTGAGCAGCCGCCGAAACGCCAGTAAGTCCAGCTCCGATGATGGCGATTTTCGGACGCTTCAATTCAACATTTTTAGGGGGAGGATTAGGGGCAATGACGGTGTTGATGACCCATTGCAGCAGCTGGTAGAGGAAAAGTAGTGGGTGGAAGAGCGGATTCGCAACGCCCTGGTCTCGAGGCATGGCTGCGGCTCATACAATTGCGTTTTCTGAGACAATAATCATGAAAAAGAGTGAGATTGAGAGACGGGAAAACAAACTTTTATAAACATTCTTTTGTCCAAGATCCTTTCACAAGCAAGCCATCGTGATTCTGACGTCACAAGTTTCAAAGCCGGCTCGGCTCCACATGATGAACTCATCGATGCCGAATCTGGCAACACTTTCTATCGCGAGATGGCTCCCCCTGGTTTGGCATGTGATTGTCAGCTAAGCAGGGACGAATCCCTGAAACAAACGCCAGAAATGACACTCATAACGGTCAAGCTTTGCACTTTTCGTTTTTTTGCAACTCAATTCTGTCAACTTTCTTCGTTGTCGCATACCAATTGCACATAGCATCACCATCACCATGGAGAATCCAGGTAATTGGATTTACATCTTTCTTCTCTGACAATTTCATCGTCACCACTAACAATGATTCAATTCTAGCTCAAGAAATCGCCTCTGTCATTGACACGCTCACCAAAGGCTCGCCGCAGCAGCAAGAAGACGCGCTCAACACCTATTTTCTTCCCAATGCGTCCTTCATCCATCCATTTTGTCGCGTGCCGTCCTTCTCACAAGGCTCTATTCCACTGGCCAACGATCTCGACTCGCGCTGGCTCATCCTCGGCATCTACCGCTGGTATCGCACGCTGAGTCCGCGCATTGATCTCACAGTAGACTCTGCTGGTACGTTGTCTTAATCTTGTATAGCCGCAGGAAATGAGTGGCGGTGTACGAAAGCGAGCGCACATTGATTGCTAACCTGGAGCCGTAGTTTATGACCAGCGCAACAGCACGTTATTCGTCTCTATTCGCCAGACCTTTTCAATATGGTTTATTCCCTTTCACAAATCTTCCGTCAAGCTTGTCTCTGTCTTGCAGCTCGCGCAGAGATCGTCATCAGAGCCTGGACAACTACCTGCGAAAAACGGCACAGATGGCCGATCGTCATCTGCACTCTCCGGCCCAGGACAAGAGAGGCTGAGATATTACATCGCCAGTCAAGAGGACTTGTATCAAACAAACGATTTTGTCGCGTTTGTACTGCCATACTTTGGGCCCCTGTTGGTGTTTTTGTGGCAGCTGTATAGTACCGGCCTCTCTGTAATTGGGTCCCTTCTGTTTCTACCAGTGTATTACTTTTTGAACGGCAGCGGTGTAAAGGCCAGAAGGGAGGCATAGACAAATCCGAGTTTTCTTTTTCTTGTTCACAATCTTGTATAGGGTATCTTGGATCTTTCTGTACAGTATGAGTTCCCTTGAATGTACGCGTATTTCGTTTCAGTCTTTCCTCTTGTTATTTTCTGCCATCATCTTTACGAGACCCGCCATAAGACTCAATTCAGAATTTGGCGAGCCAGCGCACTCTCCGCTCGTCATTCAACAGAGTGCTGCCCATTGTAATTTTCTAGCTTCTTGAAACCAATCTCCTGATTGTCCAAACGGGATTAGTTTCCTGAGTTCAAGAAAATTGGAAATGTTGTATCCGACTTTCATCGACTAATACCTAGAAACACCGGGCATTGTAAAAGCATATTCATTCTATATAGTTTTGGGTCTAAATCAGGCGAAACGCCATGTATCTTAACACTCCAATAACTGATATTCTTTCCAGAGGCATCATTTTCCAAGTAGTAACTGTGATATATCTTCCTGCTTCATCTTAATACTTACATCTAATGCAGTCTCTCCATGGCGGTTTCGCAGCCCAACATCAGCTCCATATTTAAGCAGCAACTCAACTATTGGCTGTGAACGTTGGTGTACAGCTACATGCAACGGACTCTCTTTCCCCCCATTTTGCTCAGATACATCAGCTCCGTTTTCCAATAGCAGCTGAACCATTTCTACTTTCGGTTGAATAATCATCGGATGAATAGCGGTGAATAGAGGCGAGCGGCCCTCCCTGAGATCTGCTTTTTGCTCTATAAGTAGATGAACCACTTCAACGCGTCCGTTATCAAGGGCGTTACAAATGGGAGTCTTTTGGTAAGAGTCCAGTGCATTGATGTCGGCGCCGTTCTCGAGGAGAAGCCTGGATAGCGCTACATGACCATTTTCGGCTGCCACATGTAATGCTGTCTCCTCCCCTTGGCCCTCTTGGGTAATATCAGCCCCGTTATCAATGAGCACCTGCATTGCCTGCTCATCGCCTGCAGCGGCTACTTTGAAAACCTTTGAAGTAGCCAGTAAGGCTTGAGAATTTGTCTCTTCGCCACAGTGATCCAAAAGATGCCGTACTATGTCTTCATGGCCATTCCGAGCTGCCAATTGCAACGCAGTCTCTCCAGCTTTATTCTTCGCAGTGACATCAGCTTCATGGTCAAGAAGTATTTGCAAGACAGCTTTGTGTCCCTTCGCAGCAGCGATATGCAGCGACGTCTCCCCGTCCTCGTTTAGAGCATCAACTTCAGCCCCGTTTTCCAGGAGTAGGCGCACCGTTGTATCGAAACCCTTCCTTGCGCAAATTTGTAGTGGTGTCGTCTCTTGGCCCATGGCCCGGATAACTGTCCTCTCGGAAACATCTGCCCCCTCCTTCAGTAACAGCCTAACCAGTTCGTCTCGTCTTTGAGTTCGAGATCCTGCCGCGGCCCACAGCACTGATCCGCCGTTGACGTCGATGCCCTGTTCTAGAAGCAGCTGTACTACCTCTATACGTCCACTATGAGCGGCGAGATGCAGCAGAGAACGTCCATCTTCCATGGTGCCTGAGGGATCAGCGCCTCTGTCGATCAAAACCTCCACAGCGGCTTCTTTCCCATAATGGGCTGCATACTGTAGCGGTTTGTATCCAAAGTTGTTTTTTGCTTCTATATTCGCGCCTCTGCTCAACAGTAGTGTGATGGCTCCTACGTGACCGTACTCAGCTGCCCAGTGGAGTGCTGTGCCGGCCCATAACATCTGCGCATCTATTTCTGCGCCGTTATCGAGCAGCATCTCGAGCACTTTCTCATGGCCGTTTCTCGCCGCCCAATGCAGTGCTGTTGATCCGGAATTTAGGTGTCTAGGCATGTAGGTCGCCGCATTGACAGCTGCGCCTTCGTCGAGCAATAGCTGCACCGTTGCTGCATGTCCTCTTTCTGCGGCCATGTGAAGCGCCGTCCAGTGGTTGTCATTCTTCGCTTGGATGTTTGGCCAGCTTCTAACAACATCGTTACAACTTCATTTAGTCCAAAAAACGATGCCAGGTAAAGGCCTGAGATGGATATCGGAAAAGGAGCCACTATATAGTACTCCTGCTCACCCAACGCTTGGACAGAAACCGCTAAAGCTGTCGGCTGCATCACAAGTTTCATGATGAGATCTTTCATAACTTGCCCAAGCGGACCGTTGACATGGTCTCCCCAGTATCGAGCCGCGTAACGGAAGAGTGGATAACAAATATCAATGTCCCAATCAGGGCAATCATTGTTGGTATACTCGTCGAATGTATACCAAACGGGATGCTCTCTTTTTGCTGCTAGAAATTGTTCGAAGTCTTTGCGTTCGAAAGTCAGGTACATGAGGCAGGTTTCTGCGATGCTTACTTCCAGATGTAAAAATCGCTCAACGTTTTGTCGATCCATTCTCCGTTTGAAGTATTCCTTTGTGGTGTAGTGGATAAATGATACCGTGTTGCTCTCAGCATGGCAAGTCACTATGCCGGCACATACGGAGGCTATGACTTCTTCATCAGGTAGATAGGCCTCGTCCAACTCTGTAGCATCCGGATCAGCCTCGGCTACCAGATTGACAGCCAGGCTGTGACGAATTTCTTGAAGAGTGAGAGGACGAGCAGCATAGTAAAGCCAGGTCAAGATTTGTTTGGCCATTGCGACGTCATCATCATCTTGATTTTGGATTCTCGCGATAACATCATCATAAGCTGTGTCCAGTTGTTTCAGTCCTTCTGGAAGATTTCTTAGAGTACTTTCAAGCATTCCGAGTACATTTTTCGTGGCCAATAAGTCGATGTACATTCGAACAAGTAGAAACCTAAAGCGTTAATTAATGCAACTGTATTACAGAGATGAAATAGTTCAGTTCAAGAGATCTTACATTCCCTCTGCTTTCTGCGCAACCGTCTCGATAATAGCCTGTCGCAAATTGGGCTTTCTTTGAATGTGGCGACGCAAGTTCTTCGAGCTATTGATGCGCGCTTCAAGATAGCTTTCGATTGCCTGTCTGCTTGCGTGAATCTCCAAGCGCTGGTGTGTGGCAAACTTGAGCGCAATAGCTGGCAAATCTCGAGAAGTGAATAATAGCTGGGTCTTTGGCGGTAGCGCTTTGAGCTGGTCTAAAAGCTCGTCCCGAATATCGCCAATCTCACGGTGAGGACACTCGTCGAGCCCGTCGACAACAACGAAGACTTCTGAGAAAGTCTCAACAACATCTCGGAGGAACGTGAAACACTCTCTAAGACCTATTTGAGCAGTTTCTGCGGTAGAGCTTTTGTGCGCCTTATAAGCCTCAAGAAGACCGGAAGGAACCTTTGGACTTTGCCGGAATAGCTGCTGCAAAAGGCTCCCAATGCAATTGGGAACTGTGAGTAGAGCATTGCTGTAGTCACAGTATATGTAGGCTATGCCAATACCAGGTTGCTTGATCTGCGTCTCTAAGTGGTTTATAATAGACGATCTGCTATGCGTTAGCTAAAGCGGCGAATTCCCTGTATATCTCGGTTACCCACGATAAAACAGTCTTTCCAACGCCAGCTAGATGCCTATTAGTATGACATGACGAAGCGCATTGGAGAACATAGTTACATACGCTGCCCTGGACACCATAGGATCCTATTAGTTTTGGACAGCCAACCCTTGAATTCCTCAGTGCTCTGCAGCCACTCCCACGTCCCGTCTTGTCGGCCAGGCAATTCGAAGATGTCGTGTTGCTTTTTCTCAAATACATCACACACCGGAGAAAGCCACTTGTAAAAGTCTCGAAGATATTCACCTGTTTTGCATATAAGTAAACATACTTTACGGCTGCGGCATTCGGTGATAGAACGTACTGCCATAGATAGACTCTATCGTATCAATTTTGCGATCAATGTCTGCCAGTGAACTTTGAATCCTTCCAATCCCTATTTGCGTTTTATCCGCTTTAACAGATAGAAGTTTAAGCTGACCAGACACGATGTCAAAATTGTGCAGGGAGATGTTGCTGCATGACCATCAGAACGCAAGGAAATTGAACTTCGAAAAATAAGACAGTGCTTACATATCGAGTATTGTCAGAGTGAAATGAAGCCTATCTTGTAAATCTTCCACAATTTCTTGTAGTTTGATTAAAGTGCTTTTTTTGAATGGGTACAGAGCTCTTCGAGCTTGCGAAAGCAATCGCTCGCCTACGGTATCGCGCACCGAGAAGATTTGTATCTTTTGAAGCTTTTTGCTCAAGTCGGCAATCCCACCTTCACAGAGAGCAATACTGTCATGTACTTTGACAATAATCTCTGATTTTAGGTCTTGATCGTCGAGAGTTGACTTGACGAGTAGTAAAATTTTGGTGAGATCCTGTATGGAGTTGTATGTTGTTATTACTTCACTCTCGGCATCTTTCCATGTATTATAGTACTCGAGCAAGCCTTGGCAAAGTTCAATACCAAATGACACGATCCCTATCACCCCGGATGCAACTCCAAGTGCCTCTGCCATGGGAATGAAAGGAAGGAAAGAAAAGAAAGAAAGAAAAGAATGAAGTTTCGTGGTGAATTATATCTTAATTTGATAATGATTTTCATGAAGGTCTATAATATAAAATGCATCTAGAAAAGAGGAAGCAGAAAAAAAAGAGAGGGGGCAGTGGAGGGGTAAAAGAAAAGTACGAAAATAAGAAGGAAAATGAAACAGAGGATCTAAAGAGGGGGAACAAGGCTGGTGCCCTGCCATCGTCAACAAGGCTGGTGCCCTGCCATCGTCATTCATTGGATGCCGTTCCTCGAATGATGGAGTATAGATTCACGCACGGCGAATAGTATCGACAGGGGAGCATCTTAGTCTCAAGTTCGAACGCCTTAATGCAGACATAATCGTTCGCCGGCTGGGGCTTGGAGTCTGAAGAGAGCGTCAATGATGCATTCAGCGCTTAGTAGCGTGGGCGCATCGCCTCCAGCGCTTAGTACATGTAGCGTGTGCGCACCGCCTCCAGTGCTTAGGAGCGTCAATAGGCGTATCGCATCCTACCTATATGTGCCTTTCAATACATGTACCAAATGACATCAACGATCTTAATAATCTCAGATACACGAATGCGGAAAGGGAAGAACAAATACGTGGAGGTAGAGGGCGAAAAAAGAGAAATGACAACAAGGCTACGATTGTTATTGGATGCCGTTCCTCGATTGAAAGACCGAACAGAGTCGCACATGACAAATTGCATTGTTGGATTCTTTAAGGTCAAGGCTCCAACCCTTTCACCACAGGCATGAGTATTGGCCATGCGGTCTGAAAATTCAGAGTTTTGGAGACTTGAAGCCCAGAGAGAGCATGCATACAGCGCTTACAAGTATAACCATATTCAGCCCTTGGTAGTATAAGATTTGAACCAAGTGGAATTCTCCATCACGCGGTTTTCACGTTGTGCTTTTTTCACCCAAGGTATTCTCCCCATCTTTGTTTTACTTCGGAGAATAATCCGGCGGCAAGCCTAAACAAAAGCCTCGTTATGGCGTACTAACACAGAGCATGATCACTATTAAAAATATTGATCTCAATAACCCTACAACCATAACACATCTTAATTCTTTGACCGTTTTGAGACGCAAGCAGCCGACTGTACAATGTTGAAAAGCTTGCTCAAACCCTGGGTGAGAATTTGTTATTCTGCATCCGTCTCCGTATATTCATTGTATCTAGACTAAGTACTGAGACCTATCTGTAGCATTATTTACAGCAGTTTGGAAGGAGGTCGCACTGCATTATATACAGTATTTGTTCATGAACTTAATATTCCACTTTGGTGCATAGCTGCGAACTTCTTCAGCTCCAACCTAAGTCTTTCTCTCTCCGGATCATGTTGCTTTGATCTCCCTTTATTTCTCCATAGTGCCATGGATGAACTTTGATACTCTAACAGCCGCGGACGTCGCTTTGTGCTCGCTATTGCGAAACTAATAGGTCGGCCAGGAAGTGTCCAGGGTGACACAACTTGGCCAGTAGTGACGATGACTTTCAGATTGCGCCGATGCAGCTTGACCAATATGGAAAGCGCATCGACAATGATGACATGTTGAGCAGCTGGGTCCGGAGAACACCTGTCGAGGCGATCGATGACAATGATCACAGATGGCAGTAGAGCTACAATCGAATGTAGCAAGTTGAAAACGCTGTCAAATGTCTCCGCTTTGCGAAATTGCCTTGTATTGAAGATATTCGGCGCTGCATTGGCCAACTCTGGTCTAGAGAGTAGAATTTGTGAAATAAGTTGCTTCAAGACCTGCTGTGGCGTCCATCTCACGCCTTTTGGACGATCGCACATGGCAAATGTGATCAGCTGACCCTGTGATTGGCATATATCAATGAGATTGGTGGAGAATTCGGTCAGCCAGGATTGCCGGCCATTATCCTCGGTTGATATCCAAAGGATCGAATTCTGGGTATTGTCACAGAGCTTGCGCCATTCCAAGAGGCGCGGGAGAATCCCGTTTTGGCTCCAATGGTCACGTATATCGGTCAAGAATTGCAATCCCTGCCATTGACGCAACTCATCTTCAACATTACCAATATCGCTATCCCAGATGTCGAAAAGTTCAGAGGTATATTGGTGAGATCGCGCTTGAATAATAGAGATAAAATTAGTGAAGCCAGTCTCTTCCTATGTGAAGACTTGCGAAACTTGCGAAGTCCTAATTACATACCGATACTCGCGATCTGTAGCTGTTGTTTCAGTAAATGGATTTCTTACAGATTGTCAGTTGCGTATTGTAGCATTTTGAGAAGAGATCGGTACCAGAATTTAAGAATTCAATGCTCTCTGCGATATGTTTCTGCTCTGCAATATGCCCCGTTTCGCATAATGTTTTAAGTCTGGCTGCTGTTGTCTTGACGTTCCCAAGGTATACAGGGAAGTCGTATTTTGTACGTGGTAGCATTGCGTCAACTAACTGCTCTGCGACTCCATCAGAAAGCGGAAACTCGTAAAGGTTGTATCTATATCCCATGGCCAACTTACTGAAGTAATTGTGAGAATAGTACATTGAAAGTCTCCATAATAAGTCCAGTGTGTGTATGTAGAACTCGGTGAGAGCTTGTTTCATGTCGTTTGTGGGGAACATGTCCTTATAAACCTCCAGGATTGGAATGTCCTGGGAAAGAGAGTTAATAAGGCCTTGTACCGAGTCAATCTTGTCTTGCCTATCAGAAACGCCCTTTCGGCTATTAGTGACGTTCACAAACGGTTGATTATTGTCGTTTTCGCATACTTTGAAAATTGCCCAGAGACAAGCATAAGGTATGGAATACTCAGGGCTCTGAGGAATGAATATATCAATAACAGGCTTTATCTGCGTCGCGAATTTGATGAAAACAACAACCGATCTGTTTAGATTCTGAGCCGCCTTCTTCTTAACCTCGATCCTCTTGCTTTCTTGCCTGATAAGGCTCTCTACCCATGCTACGCTGTAGGTTTTTGGTTGTTTTAGCCATATTGGGGCACTCTCGACCACCTTTGTGGCCACCAGTCCTGGCTGGCTATCCCACCAAGGCTGCGAGTTCAGTTGCTCATTAACATCCTTGCATTTCCGCAAAGCACTGGCGTAGATCACACTGAGCGTAAGTATTAGCTGAGTAATATAGTCTGGTGATTTGCCAATGGGACACATGTACTTACGCATCCTCCTCCGATCCAGGCTGGTACCATTTGCTCCAAAACGGAGAACTTTTTACCTTGTCCATGAATGCGCTGTCTTACTTGATCTGAATATCTATAATGCTACTACTATGCACCGAAGGAGACAAATTCGCGTGCTTGTAGAAGCGTAAATTTGATCGAAACCCAAGACTGAAAAAGAGGACGGGAACAAATAGAACTCCAACGCGAGAAGCGTTTCATTAATGAAAACCAAGGCAGCTCTCGCCTTCAATAGCTCAACGTGCATGCATGCACGTAGGATTGATAGGTCCCAGGGCTGATATTGAACCCCGCCTTCTCACGACCAATCAGCTCACATTTTATGATCTTCCCCTCAGCTATAGAGTACCAGATAATACCACGTAACCAAATGTAGTCGGCTGTGTGATATACAACTCAGATGCGGGCCCTCTGTACAAGTCAACAAATTAGCAAACAGTTAGAGGCTACAATTCCCCATCACGACTGCAGCGGAATTATAACAGGAGAATGCCTTCGTCTCCCTCAGAGAGTGAGAAACGTAGATCGCGTTTTCTACGATATGCGTCTCGTCGACCCCACTATCGTGATGAGAGTCCCGCGGACAGCCGCGATCCCTCTTCGCACCCGGAACGCTCCAAAAATAACGTTGTCGACTTTAAGATCATCGAAGGGAGCACAGTGATTGAGATACGGTCAAAATATCTTGTGGATGCCATTGAAAAAGTCAACAAACACCCGCCACTACAACCAACAAAGGGTATCTTCACTGAAAAAGAGCCATATCCCACTCTGTTCCATCATATGGATGACATTAAAACGGAAATCGTTCAGATGGACAGTGAGGTTCCACATGAGCACCTGGAGACGCTGCAAAAAGAGATAGCCTATGTAGAGCCCATCTGGAATGAGGCACGCCAAGAATCAGACCACATGGTGAGTTATGACATGATATGGAAGTTTTTTCACCCTGGTGATCTTGTTCTCCGAGAGGATAAGATCGGTAACCTTTGGCTGCTTGTTTTCGCCGATCTTACCTACGGCATATATCAGGATAAGAGAACAGGCAAAACAGAGAAAAAAACAACTTTCACAGCTATTGTTAAGTACTGGAATGAATTTCATGGCAGTCTTACTAGCAATTATATCGAGCTTCAACTCTCCGAGTTTCCTGGTAGACGGCACATCACGTCGCTGCCTGTTTCTCCCATTCGCTACCAAGAAGACTTGACAAGAAAAAGTATCGAAGAATCACTTGCTAGAAGGGGTAGGAAGTGGCAGGAGCTTATCACCGCGGCGTCAATCTGCCAACACCATTGCGGGCTTGCATTGAAAAATGAAACTAAGCAGAAAGAGATGGCAAAAATTCGAGTGAGTTACAGCAGTCCCATTCATCCGGCAGGACAGATTCTGCGTCAGGCTTTGAGAGTTGACGAGTTTCAGGCGGACGGCAGGATAGTAATCGACCAGAATTCAAAAGGATTAGCTTTGGGGGAGATCGCCACCTTACTCGGATCTGGAATTAGCCTGCGTGAGGTCGAGTACCAAACCAGGGACAGAGTTTCTGCATCCACAACGTTGAGTGATGAGCAGGCCATGCTTTGCCCAGCAGTTATGGGATGTCATGACTTGAGAAGCAAGAATACATATACCGTCAGTGTTGATAACCTGCAGCCAATCAAATGGAATAAAGATGCAATGGATCATCTGGTGTTGGACACTAGAAAGAAAGATATGCTCAAAGGCCTTGTGCACTATCACTCAAGTCGAGGCCGTCTCAACGAGAGTGGAGATCTTATTGAGGGAAAGGGGCAAAGCCTTGTTATTCTCCTCCACGGACCGCCAGGCGTTCGTTCACCCCCCTTCTTCGATTTTTCTTTCCCCAACCCCAACCTTCTCAATCCCAGTTCTAACTGACCAAATACTGAACACTGACACTTCATGCTAGGTCGGCAAGACGCTGACCGCGGAGTCAGTTGCCGAAGCTGTAGGAAAACCTCTTGTAGCAATGAGCATTGGCGAAATGGTGTGGGATGAGGCGCAGCTCCAAGAGCGGTTAAGCTCTGAGTTCCAACGAGCCATAGACTGGGACGCAGTTCTTCTCTTAGACGAAGCCGATGTGGTGCTCGAAGCTCGATCATTTGAAGATGTACGAAGAAACGGCATTGTTTCTAGTTAAGTCATGGCTCGTGTTCCGACTATAGATAGTATGGCTACCCTGGCTAACCCCTATTGCCTCCTTGCAGTCTTTCTCAGAGAGCTGGAATATTACCAAGGAATTCTATTCCTCACTACGAATAGAGTCAGCGCAATGGACGCTGCGTTTCAGTCACGTATTCAGATCGGCGTCGGCTTTCAGACTATGACGCCCAAGATCCGCGCCGATGTCTGGACGCAGTTACTCACTTTGAATGGCAGAGACAAGATTTTAGGATCAGAAGTAGTCAAAAGTATCCAAACGAGGCTGAGCAAATACGAACTGAATGGACGGCAGATTCGAAATGTTCTGAATGTTGCGGAAGGCCTTGCGTTCCAGGAATATGGCGAAGAGGGAAAGTTGAAGTATAGACACATTGAAGAAGCCACCAAAGCAGCGGCTGAGTTCCAGAAGATGCTGGAGGAGTCAAAATCGATGATGAAGTTGGAACAGACGGTATGGGCGCCGTACAAGGGTAGTGATGATGATTCGATATACTAGGCTGAATATAGACGAAATTATGACGACTCAATGTTATGGACTGCAAAATGCATTAGAGGATGATGATTAGAGATTTCGAATCTGAATCTGTATATGAGATGCTGGAGACACCTTTCGTTCGCTTGTGAGGGCAATATTTATTGGTATAGGCCAAATATCGTTTCTTCGTATCATTATAGGGTATATTTTGCAGCTTGCAATCTCGCGCATGTTTTCAACAACAACTCAACATGCCTTTAAAAACCAACATATAGACCGTCAAACGCCTTGTAAATGCCTCAAATTCCTTATGCTTAGCCAATTAAACCTGATACATATCTCGTCTTCGCGGCCGTGGATGATGGACATGGCGGAATTCGACAAAGCATTCGAAACCGCCCCATATGATGAATATAAACCTCCAAATCCTATCACGAGTCAGCGTCAGCAACTATCCGTTTAATATCTCCACTCTTGATGGTTATAGGCGCACTTACACAACAGCTGTAAGCATCCACACCGCAATGGCCAGCATTTTGTTCTGTGAAAAGCCCTCTCTGCTTATGACATCGGGATCACCCACCCCGCCGGTGATTTGCGGCGATGAATCGCTCTCGAGGGCTGCCCAAGCGTCGGACTGGTATGTGTAGCGCGAGAAGATGATCATAACAATGCCGCCGAGCGATATAGCAAGGGAAAAGAGGTCGTGGAGGAGGGCGCGCGCTGGCGACAGCGGGTTGAAGCCAAACGCGCGATCGAGCTTGGCGACGACAATGTACGAGTCGTTGAGGAGGGCGATGGCGGACTGTAGATAATAAAGTGTTAGCCATGGCTGCGCTGGTAGCGATGACGCTATCACGATGGTGACGCCATCACCAAGCAACTTGAAGACTCACCCCCACGAGACCAGCTGCGACGGCGCCACCCTTGTTCGACCATTGATTGATGATAAAGGCCAGAATCACCAGCGTCGAGACGCCCGTCATCCAGGCCACCGCGCGGGTGATGACCTGGACGAGGGCATATGTGCCTGGGCAGAACCTTCTTGTCATTCGGATGGTGGAGGTGGAGGCGAGATATAGTCGTATGGGCTATCGAGAACGAAAATAGCCGCAAAAAAATAGAGAGAAAGCGCTGAACAATGAAGGCTGAAAGAAAACAATAATAGATAGAGCTGGCTCGCTTTTTCTCTTGTCTATAGCAGCGCAGCTAGATGAAGTCGAGAGGTGAAGAAGCGAGCTGAGGCGAGATATTCGCAGAGCGCCTGGACCTAAACGCTGGAGCGAGCACAGCCAGGCCGCCTATCGTGGGCTGGCAGCTGGCGCTACATGCAAGTTGCGGGCTATCAGTGGCAGCTTGAGCCGCCTCGGAGATGCGCAGGAGACTCCAGCTGGCCTCATGGGCGGGACTGCAGCGGCATGTATGTGCAGAGAGTATATGCGGTTATTAGTCGCTGGAGATGCAAGCTGGGAGAGGCTCTGTGCTGCGCAGATAGAAAGAAAAACAGCGACGAGATGGCGTAGAGAGGGGAAAAGAGAAAAACGACAATGCGTGGACTAATGGAGAGAACCGAGAGAGCAAACGGTGGCTGGTGGCATTGTTAGAGAATACGAGCCAATTGCCTGGCGGTTAGAAAAAAGATGGCCAGAGGTCAGCAGCCATGATTCGACGAGGCCTCTCCAAGTCAGCTGGCATGATGGCTGCATCTCGTTTTTTCAGCTTTGGGGGCCGGGCTAACACGGTGCTTGTCCCAATGGATCTGATCGTCTGCGTATAGCACTGGATCTGGGACCTACAACCTCTGACAGCTCCGTGCTGATTCGGAATGCTGCAGTGACAATGAAGCACAAATCTCGATTGAGCCCAGAGATGCGGAATGCCGTGAATGCGTGGTTCGGGGTCGCGGCATTGCGTCAGGCACGAAACGAAGCGGATTTCGCTTCATGTTCACTTTCTTGGTGATTGAAAACCAGAGGCTGGGGGACACCAGGTACAGGCCATAGCCGCCGCGCCCTGCAGCAGATGCAAGTACTGCCAGTCTCCAATTCGAGCCCAAAGTGCGGCCCACTGGCATTGAGGTTAGTGGAGGCGCGTTCGATGCAAGGGAGACACTTCTGGCGTCTGGAACCAGCAATCGCCGCTCGTATCGAACAATTGGAGCCATTCACCGAAAACGCAGCAATTTTGGCAGTGCTAGCAACAGTGTTCTGCGAATTGCTTCTTTTTCCGTGGCGAGATGAATCAGATCGCTTGGGCGCAAAGGCTGTTGATTGCCGTCTTACACTGCGCGGCGCCATCTCTCAGATCGCCACGCCTCTCCGCATTTAGGGCGCCGGGCCGCTAATAACGGCGGTTTCTAGTGGCTGCTGCGATTACGAAGCACTGGTGGGTAGCTGGATGCCCCGCCACATGAATCGTACAGTATCTCGTACAGGGGAAAACGGAACTGGACTGAGGCGACGCTTTCCACAACCACGTAGGAGGCTTTATGGCTTCCGGAATGTTATCTCGTAGCTTATCACGAGATCGTCAGAGTTTGCTGCGGCACTTCGGTTATGCACGAGTAGCTACGCTGGATATTACTCTGATGCGCTGCAGTTCCGAGCTTTACTACTAGTATAAGTACAAATGCACTACGTGCTGACTGGCTTTAGAGCCATCTGCCTCTCCACTGCATGTTTATCAAACAGGCAATTATTTATAGCTCGACTATGACATGGTGACATGGTGCCGCGAACAAGAAACCGTTGAGAGGCAGAAACCGAGATCCTCCACTCTGGTACATGAAGCGTACATAGAAAACGCGTCATGAAATACGCCTTATTAACCAAGTTCCGCCAATTCCGTATGGCAAAGTGTGCTCGATGCCCAATTGCACTCATGAATCATGAGTCTCGGCAATGGACAGATACAAAAGCCTTTGAGAGTTGGTTTTCCGCTCTTCTTCTTCTCCAAAAGATACCCCAAGTCTCTCCAACCAATTCGTAGGCTCGGCTCATACAGAAATCGCCCAGTAAATAGATCAACCCATTATGAAACGCGTCCAGCGCCGCTAAAAAACTGGGCACAGCCTCCATTGCTTTTTTCTCTCCACTGCAGCTTAGAGCTAGCAAGCCTAAAAAACGAGAACTGGCTTGAGCTAAATCAGCCTAGGCACTCGCTTCTCCCCTAATCTCTCTCTCTTCTTCCCTTGCAGCTGTTGCGAAAGGCAGGCACCGGGCCGTTTGTTCGACGTATACCTGATTTCTCGCCCACCCAAGGCACCGAGCAAACCAAAGTCTAAAATTTCACTTGACCCCAAGCCTGAATGAAAAACGTCGAAAAAACAACGCCAAGAAAATAAACTTTCCTTCTCTATCTTGAATAACGCCTTTACGATATTGTACCTCTTAAAAGCCCAGTCTCAGCCTCTGATTCGCGGGCACACCCTGGCCTGTTCGTTCTCACCATTTCCCCTCTCTGCCTCATCCGATTCGCAAAGATGGCCGTTTTTGATATTGATGACCTGTGTTCCTTTAGTCACCCCGAAAGGCTCGTCGAGATGAAGTCCGACCTCGAGGCCACTGCTCACTCGCCCGAGCAGCTCGTTTCTAAAAATGAGCGTCTGGTGGAGGTGCGGCCACGGAAGCGGAGTGGAAGCAACTGCCGCAGCGTCAAGCAGCTGTTTCTCGACAATCAAGCGGGTATGCCGCCTCATTCTCCATCAATTCATCAGGTGGACTGCGAAAACTCATGCTAACATGATTGTAGGAATCGTTTTCAACCTCGTTGTCCTTCTCTATCTCACCCAATTGCTGATTCCCAAAGCCCGGCCCTTCACCAGGCCCTTCCTGTGGCTGTCCCACTACAATCCCTCCACTGGAAAGTACGCGGTTGGCTCCAATGACATTTACTACGTGATTTACTACTTGGTGCTCTTCACTGGACTGCGCGATGGGCTTATGAACGGTGTTTTGGGTCCCCTGGGACGACGCTGGGGAATCTCTTCGGCCAAGGACCAGGAGCGGTTTGCGGAGCAGACGTGGATGATTTGCTACTACTGCGTCTTCTGGCCTCTTGGTGTAGTACGTTCTTGATTCGTCTTCTTTTGAACAAAGGTCCATTTTCTTTGCTGACTTCAATGCCTCAGTACATCTGGTACTCATCCCCCTACTTTCTCAACATGGCCGAGCTCTGGACAGACTGGCCCAGCCGAGAGATTACCGGCACCATGAAATTTTACTTCCTCGCGCAGCTGGCCTTTTGGATCCAGCAAGTCTACGTCATCAACATTGAGAAGCAGCGAAAAGATTACTGGCAGATGCTGTCGCACCACATTGTCACAATCGGGCTAGTTGTGGCCTCGTATGCCTACCACTTTACACGCGTTGGCAACCTGATTCTCATTATCATGGACATTGTCGACATTGTGTTTCCGGTGAGTCATATCTCGTTGCTCATCATAGAAGAAGGGCTACTAACGAGTTCATAGCTTGCCAAGTGCGCCAAGTATCTGGGTTTCAACACCCTTTGCGACATCCTCTTTGGCCTCTTTGTCATCGTCTGGCTCGCCACCCGCCACGTATTCTTCCTCATGGTTATCCGCAGCGTCTACTTTGATGTCCCTGCCATCGTGCCGCAGACCTGCTTCCAGGGCGGCATGAACAACCTGCAAGGTCCCCTGGCCCAGCCCAGCGGGTGGTCTTGGCTGCTTGAGCCATTCAACGACCCAGAGGGCTTGATCTGCTTCAACCAGTCCATCTTTAACGGGTTCTTCACCTACCTCGTTGCCCTGCAGGGCATCATGGCGATGTGGTCCTATGCCATCCTCAAGGTCGTTGCCAAGGTGCTCAGCGGCCAAAACGCCGAAGACATCCGCAGCGACGACGAAGAAGACGAGGAAGTCGACGAGCTAGAAGAAGAAGGAGAAGAAACTGAAGAAGAATATTATTTGGAGGAAGAAGCCGAGGTGGACGATGGCATCGTCAAGGCCTGGGAGCGTCGACGTCTAGTCCTGCCCAAGAGAAACGGCAGTTCCAGCGCCTTGCATCTACCCGGCCACAGCGATCGTAAGGAGTTTCTCAACCGGATTGGATGCGAAAAGCAAATCGACTGAGCTGGAGAATAAAGGAACGTGTTATCAATGGATGGTTTATATTGTGTGCGATTGATTTAAAAAGTTTTTGTTTATGGAGCATGGAGCAGGAGCAAAATTGCCTTGTCCTTGCGGTCACTGATAGGCTCTGTATGGATAAAGAGCCACGGGGTTTACGAACACATTACGAGCCTAGATTTGCTATGGAACATAGTTCCAATTTTCTACTATAAATGCCAACAGATAGATAGACCTTGGTATTTGATGTCGTAATATGGCGACTACTTCGACGTAAGCGAATAGGAGCACTTTCCACGGTGATAACGGATCCTGCAGCTTCCGATGCAATCTCAATTGAAGGATTTTTCGAGAGTAATCTCCGAGAATGAATCTCATTAAAGCAAACTATTTGTAACAACAGGTCAAAAAGATAGATGTCGACTGTTCCATGCTCCTCCAGCCAAGAACAGCCCGCGGGCCCCGAGTCTCAGGGGGTCCCAGAAAGAGGGTCTAGGGTCCAGTCCAAGCGGGAGCACGGAGAATTTAGCATGGATGGAGGCGCCGAGAGCCCTGGAAGGATGCCTTTAGCGTTCTTCAGCCCTGGAGGTCCAACCGGGTCCCTTGCATGTGGTTCGCAGGATCGGGTTGATGCGTGGCCTCTGTGTACTTGTAGACGAGGTTTTGGTGGATAGTGGCTTTCGGCAGCTGATTCCGAGTGTGTGTGCGAAGACGCCACGCGCAAAGGATGCTTTTCCCAGTGGACTATCTTTGATAAACGAAGAATAAAAGAACATCATTACCTGAGAGAATCATTACTGATAGAGTCAACCAAAAATGGCTCTTCAGGTAACACTTCGGGATGAATTGACTCTCTCAGCTGATCCGACTGACTCTCAAAATCCAGTCTGTCGTCGAAGCCAAAGACGTCATCCAGCATCGAAAAGCGTCGGCCCGGGCGCCAAATGCCGACGGCACCGAATCCCTTTTTTCTCTGGCCTTTATAAAGCTGTGCACACGACCAGTCGAAATCCGGCAAAGTTGGTGGGCAAGATCCCAAACCACCACTGCGGCGCTGCACCCATTCCCATTCGGCAGTTACTAATCTGGTACATCCCGCGACGCCCGCCCTCTTGGCACCATTTACATCATTGCGCCTAGCAAGAGCTGCCCAAAGCCGCCTGGAGGAGACGCCATTGCGGCCCCATCTGACAGGTCTGGCCGGAGCTTATAAGAGCTCCAAGTACCCTCCAGGTCACTTTTAGGCCCCAGCCCACCCCCGATTTAAAGCCCATTGCCGGCCACCCACCAACCACCAGCGGCCACTAGTATTTCCAACGGGCCATCTACAGCTCTCAGCTGCTTCTTGTCGACTTCAACCTCCAGCTTCAATCATCGTCACCACCACGCTTCACAGCCCTCCCCGCGCAGCAATGGCTCGGTACGACGCCGCCCCGTTGCTCAGCTCGTCGCCGCCGCCGTCCCAGGCCAATGGCGCTGTCCGTCGCCGAAATCCAGAGCTTGCCGGCCCTACCGAGAGATCCGCTGCCACCAGCAATGGCACGGCATCATCATCACCACGCCTCTCGACCGACAAGAAGAAGCGACGAAAGGCTCGTTCGGTGTTCCGCCGCTTCGCCCGCTTCGCCTTCAAGCACACCTGGGTCTTTCCCTTGATTCTCTTGATCATGTTTGCCGCCGCCTACGCCGTCAACCCCACGGCCTCGAATCCCGTGCGCCGCTTCATCTTCCTCTCGTACGAGCAGCCCAACCCCAACGCCCACCTCGACCCTTCGCTGCCCGTGCACTACGGCAAGGGCCTCTGGGACGTGGCCTTTGTGGCCTTTTACACCATCGTGCTGTCGTTCACGCGCGAGCTGATGATGCAAGAGGTGCTCATCCCGCTGGGCCGCATCAACGGCATCAAGAGCCGCGGCAAGCAGCAGCGCTTCGCCGAGCAGATGTACACGGCGCTCTACTTCAGCTGCATGGGCCCGACGGGCGTCTACGTCATGAGCCGCAGCCCCGTGTGGTACTTTAACACGGCCGGCATGTACGAGACGTTTCCGCACCGCTCGCACGAGGCCGTCTTCAAGTTCTACTACCTGTTCCAGGCGGCGTACTGGGCGCAGCAGGGCGTCGTGATGCTGCTGGGCTTTGAGAAGCCGCGCAAGGATTTCAAGGAGCTGGTGGCGCACCACATTGTGACGCTGTCGCTGATTGGGTTGAGCTACCGCTTCCACTTTACGCACATGGGCATTGCCGTGTACATAACCCACGACATCAGCGACGTCTTTCTGGCCGTATGTTTTGACTTGATTCCTTCAAAGATTTTCTGATACTGACAAAGTTCTAGTTATCCAAATCCCTTCACTACATTGACAGCCCGCTCGTCGTCCCCGTCTACGTCACAAACATCTTCGTCTGGATCTACCTCCGCCACTACATCAACCTGCGCATCCTCTACTCCATCCTCACCGAGTTCCGCACCGTCGGGCCCTACGAGCTCAACTGGGAGACGCAGCAGTACAAGTGCTGGATCTCCAACATCATCACCTTTGCGCTGCTCGCCTCGCTGCAGGCCCTCAACCTCTTCTGGCTCTACTGCCTCTTCCGCAGCATGTACAAGTTTGTCGTCTACAGGATCAAAAAGGACGACCGGTCCGAGTCGAGTGAGGAAGAGGAGAATGCGCAGCTGAAGCCCGAGGCCGAGCCCTTGTTGACAGAGGTCAATGGGTCGTCTGCCAATGGCCTTGCCAAGGCTGTCTATGAGAACGGTTCTCTCTAGGGGAAATATTCAGCCTTTTTGAAATTTTGAATATGTACTCTGCGAGGATCGGAAAAGTTGAACAATCTCTTGACTAAATTTTTGATTAAAAGCCCCGGCATGGCGACAACTATCTTTTGCTCTTTTTCTCTCTCGTTTTGAATTTCTCAAATCTTTACATCTTTTTTTACACCGAATTTAATCCATGGCGAATGATGACGACTACGGCAACGACACAAAAAAAAAGAATTTGGACTCTCTCTCCAGTGTACAGTATCTTGGAGTAACGGTTCGTATATATGCCACGACCTAACGCTAGCCACAGGGACTAGCTTTCTTCTTCCTTTTTTTCTACTTTTGGAAATTGACGCTGTTGGCTTTGATTGGATGTCTGGTAGGCGCTGCTATATGGGATGTAGCTGGATGTGCCTACATCAATGATCTATTTATATCTACTTACTATAATACCTAATCTCAAAAGAACTTGAATGAAAAAATAGCTTCACTGCTTTTGTGACTAGTTGGCGAATCAAATGTCGAAGATGTGATCCAATCTTCAAGTGTCACCGTTAATGAAGACACGACTTTTCCAAGACTATCATCTCCTATTGTATCCGGTGGTTCCAATCTTTCACACGGCCAGAGGCAGCTGCTTTGCATTGCATGTGCAATTCTTTTACATCCATAGGTCTTGCTGTTGGGCGAGGCGACTTCAACTGTCGATACCTGTGGATATGGATGCTGATAGACCAATTCAGTACTCGATACGTTCAAAATTTTCCGATTCGACAGCAAGATGCGGGTGTGCTATCCACATTCGAGGCTCATCTACCTGCGCACTTACGGTCTTGCACCCGGACACCTTTCACAGCATTTTTAACGCCCCCCCAGGCGGGCTACCGTGGCTTACTTGTCAGCATGACACATGGCAAGCCGTGTTTTATTATACATATCATTTGTTAATCCACGTCATTGCTACTGCTGATCCTGTTTAAACATGTGTTTCATATGGTATATGGCTCATTTCGGCCAGAAAAGCTCAAGAGACTGCCGACTAACCGAAACGCCGAGATGTATATGCCTCTCTATACGCGCATACATACGAATTTTATGCCCTCAAATTAAACCAAACCAATTCCGCCAAATCATTATCATAACAGCTCATTATCCACCCTTCCTGGGCTCTGTCCACTCAGAACGAATACTCCTCAACATGGAGATAGATGCCCTGCGCCCCAGTCCCCTTATGCACCGCCCGCTCATCACTCAACCTACTCACGCAGTTTCTCGTAGTGGCCACAATCTCCGGCCCTCCGCAAACCACCACCGCAGTCTCGCCAAACGCAACCTCCACAGGCTGGCGGATCAATTGCTCGATATCAGGTCGGGTCGTATACTCGCGAACGACGGGGAGGCTGGAAATGGCCTTCTCCTGCTGCTCTCGCGCCTCCTTCTTCTCGTCGGCATTGGTGCCCGTGCAGCAGCAGCATGAGGCTTCGTGGGGCGATGATTTGATGGCTGTTTCTTTCTGTCTGCTTTCACCACTGCTGCTAGCTGTGATGTGGGAAATGTTGGTCTCGTTGCGAGAGAGCGGGAGGCCGTCGCTGCCGAGAGCGGAGTTTGTGATGGCGACGTGGATGTTGATGGTGACGCCCTTTTGTGAGAGGGCATCGCCTGCTTTTTGCGCGCGCTGGACGTAGTATTCGATTTCTCGGTATGTTCGCGCCACGAAGAGCACTTCAATCCTCTTGACGCAGCCAACAAAGTCGGCTTGAGCAGCAGCTTCCAGCAAAGGCAGTGTGAAGCTCGCACCCGTGGACGCTCCAATGAGGACCATGGTTTCGTAAATATCCCATCGGGGAGGTGCGCCATATGGTCCGGAGAGGAAGCCTGTGAGAGAAGCTTCGGGGTTCTTGGAGGCGTAGCTGTGGATGCGCTTCGAGAAGCCCTTGTGCTTGCGCAGGATGAGCTGGACGCTGTTGCAGCAGCATGTTCCTTCGATTTTGCGCGCACAGGCAATTGTGTACGGGTGTGCTTCCAGAGGGCCAAGTCGCGGAATCCACAGGTAGACGTGCTGGCCGGGCGTCCAATCAAAGTG
Organism: Trichoderma koningiopsis; assembly: GCA_022985005.1. Lineage (NCBI taxonomy): Eukaryota > Fungi > Ascomycota > Sordariomycetes > Hypocreales > Hypocreaceae > Trichoderma > Trichoderma koningiopsis. The sequence continues at coordinate 356,603 of JAJPEM010000002.1, forward strand.
CACGTCCTTGATGGTGACGACGGTTGTGGTATCGGCCACTGCTCGGGCGAGGATTTGGTGGCCGACTCGTCGTCTGCCTTGACATGCTGATCCGCCGGCCTTGAATCTCAGGTTCTGCCACAGGAGAAGCGCCCAGCGAGCGGCGCGGTCAAAGACGAGGAACGAAACGGCCAGCCAGAACAAGAAACGGGCGTTTGTGGGAACGTGCAGCCAGACAAGCACCAGCATCGCAATGGACGCGGCAACGTGCTGCAGCACCCAGACCTCGTACGCCAGCCTGCGAATGGGCACGAAGCCAATCGCCACGTTCCACAGCAAAATGGCCCAAGCACCGAGGCCGTACTTGACCATGGGCATCGTCTCCATCTCCAGGTCGACAAAGTCCGCAAGCACCCACTCGGTCCAAAAGTGAAAGCCGTGCACCGTCGCCGTAACAAACATTGTGCGCGCCACCCAGCGATGCAGCCAGTTGAGCCGCTCATGGCCTGTGCCGATCAGGAACCCGACAATGTTGAATTTCATCGACAGCAGGAAAATCATGGGCAGCTGCGTCAGCGTGACCCAGGCGTTGCGGTAGCCGATGCGCTCCCAGAAGTTGACGTCGTGGACGACGGCGTGCCAGGACATGAAGTAGGCGATGATGGACCAGTAGACGAGCAGCACCAGGACGCGGCCCAGGGGAGGGGGCGTGAGCCAGGAGAAGTAGCGGATGGGCACGAAGTACTGCGGGAGGGAGATTTCGCGGAGGACGGCGGTGATGGTGGCCCATGCTTGGGAGAGGAGCGTGTTGGGGCGGGTTGGATGCGGGTTTGAGGCGGGATCGCGAGCTGCTTTGAGGCTGGGATGGAGTTAGCAGAGGATATCTGAGGACCTGGAGGTTTGTGGATTTACCGCTTGAGGGCGCCGATGTGGTTGATGCCGCGGATGCCCATTAGTGAGGCCACAACGACGGCGGCGATGTACCAGTAGGCGCGGGCGAAGCGGTGGTTGATGTCGGAGCCCATGCCCGTCATGCCATCGCCGCTCATGTCCATGCCGTCCATGTTGGCGGTTTGAGGGTAGATTTGGATGAGTGGCTGGATAGAGACGAGACAAAGAGTGAGGCGCGAGTGTTCGTATAGATAGATATTAGCCAGCTAATAGTCTACTGATGCATCTTTTCTTTGGAACAAACTCCCGGTCGCGAGGGGTTCTTCGTGTCGCTCTTCTCCTCTTGTAATAATATTCGCCAAGGAACACGTTCTCGTGCCGGTATGCCGAGATGGTGAGAAAAGCAGTTCAAGGCTCTATAGCATGAGGCTGATGAGCAGGTTTCGTCTGCGGCGGATCAACCAGTTGGCCGAACAAACTCTCTCACAGCGGGTGGGCAGGAAAAGAAACGTTGTGGGGGTGGGAGAATTCCAAGGCTCCTCTTGGTGGAGTGCAGCTTTGGCTACTAGGAGCAGAGGTGTAGTTAGTAATGGGCGAAGAAGTGTAAGTGAGCTGCAGCGGGCGGAATCAAGTTGCTGAAACGGGGATCCTAGCGCCGTCTGCAGCGGCCGTTTTTCTTTTGAATTGCGAGCTTGTTTGTCTTTGGCCGTATATGACTGAGGAGCTTGACTTCGGATGAAGGCTCTTGTGGCCGGTTTCAGTTTCACAAGTCGAGGTGCCACCACGAGCCGCGAGTTTCAGACAGACAAACAATGGGAGTCTATAAAGTTTTCCCCGCCTAGTATCTGTATGTGTCTCTCTATACAACGACTCGCCTCTTCACCACCATCACCAACATCCCAAACCTCCGCCTTGGCATCAAACACCACCATCTCAGCTCGAACCCCTCCAAATATCCACCGCCATAAACTTGCTCAAATGCTCTCAGATGGGCTCAGATGGGTAGCCTGACGGCCTCTGATTCGCCGGCCGCGCTGCTAGCCCCTGTCCTGGCTCCCCCGCCATTCGGATCCGGAAACCAGCCCGTAAATTTAATTGGAGAAGACCAACGTTGGAACGAGCCAAGGCCAGGCTAAAGCGGTAGCGAGTAGGAGGTTTTTTTTGCAGGGCTATATGGTATTTGGTATGCTTAACCTAGTTGCTCCTTTGGCGCTGGTGGGCGAACCGTTTGATGGATGCTGCGCTGCGACGCTGCGTTGGGACGTTGAATCGGCAATTGTGCTGTAGGAGTGATGGCAACGACATGCCAGTTGACATGAGATGTGCTGTATAGTAGACAAGTATTTGAATTGACTAGTTCAACTCAATCATGGTCCTCAACATGAGTTGACTCTGGTTCGCTCCCAGCTGTTAGTCCAACAAGCAAGCTCCTCCGTACAACCCGATGGACCGAAATATCTTGCTCAACCACACAAGCTACCGTTTCAACGCCGTTGCCCCCCTTGCCGTAGCACCATCTCCTCTCTCCCCCCAATGGGTTCAGTTTGAGTGGTGCCATGTCCCCATTTGGATGAGCTGGTGGAGCGTGCTCTGCTCTGTAGAGGGGAATAGCTGCTCTGTGCTCTCCAACAGCTGCAGTCGGTGTATGAATAAATACAGCTGGCAGCCTCGCCAAGCCTTTTCTCTCTTCTCCCTCCCAACTTCACTTCTCTCCAGTTCCACCTCCAACTCCAACCTCCCACCTACACCATCTCTCCCTCTCCAGTCTCAACTTCCACCGCCAAAATGCGCGTCTCAGCCATCCTCCCCGCCATCCTCTCCCTCGCCTCCGTCTCCTCGGCGCACTTCCTCATGAACTACCCCGACTCCATCGGCTTCGACGACGACAAGGAGGGCACCGCCCCCTGCGGCGGCTTCACGCCCGACCTCTCGTCTGGCTCCAAGCAGCTCGTCGACTTCCACGTCGGCGGCGACTCGCTGGCCATGCGCGCCACCCACAACCAGGTCACTTGGCTGTTCCGCGTCACGCTCGACGGCACCGCCCAGTCGGGCTGGAAGCAAATCTTCCCCATTGTCCAGCAGAGCGGCCTGGGCGACTTTTGCGAGCCGCAGATCACGCTGCCCGCGAGCTATGCTGGCAAGAAGGGCGTTATTAGCGTCGTGACGGATGCGCCAGACGGTCTGTTGTACCAGGTATGTCGAGAGCAAAAGCCCCTGAAAGAATCAAGCAGTTTCTAACGTCAACAGTGCATTGCTGCCAACTTCGTCTCGGGCTCCATCGACCCCCCCTCGGCCTGCAAAAACGCCTCCATCACAGCCAGCTTCGTCGACGACTCCAAGCTCACCTCCCTCGTCTCCGGCAGCGTCTCCGGCTCTGGCAGCTCCACCAACAGCACCAGCGGAGGATCCTCTTCCACTCCCTCCAGCACTCAGAGCAGTGCCGCTGCTGCCACCACCTCGCACAACGCTGCGCCCGGCCAGCTCGCTGCTTGGTCGGTCTCTGCCTTTGGCCTGGGCAGCGCTTTGACTGCCGTGTCAATGGCTCTTGCCGGTGGCGCTCTGATGATTTAAGGAACTAAAAAGCGATTTTTGTGGCATTTGATTTTGATTTTTGTTATGAGACGACGTATAAAATTCCGACTCATGGGTACATAATGGGAACAGGCAAAACTGAATAATGATTTTTTCTTAATGATACATGGTTCTTGAATCGAGACTTGCTGTGAATTGATGTTGCTGACTTGGATCAATTGCTTCTTTCGCTGCATGCTTATATATGGCATCGTAGGTTTGGCTTCATATTGTGTACAAACTTGCTAACCACCATCGCAGACAGAAAGACGCACATTGAGCTCACCAGAGAATTCATCACTCGCCTTCATATTTCACCAAAATTGATGTCGCTGATTCAGACTCAATTCCTTCATTCGCTTTCTTTCAGTACATGGCTTCATGTTACGCAAATTGCTAACCACCACCGCAGACAAAACGAGATGTCGTCTACTGAGTCTCACCACAAAAGTCGTCGCTCACCACCACGTGCAGCTCCAGCTTACCCGAAATCTCATGGCAGAAACCGCTTCTCCAATTCTTACTGTCCCCCCCACACTGCTGCCTCGTCTCCACTTACACTGGGGCACACCCATTCGTCCACCGCCACCAACTCTGTTCCTGAACTTAACTCCAACCTCCGTGGTTGTACTCATACAACCTTTTGGCTACGATACCTGCGCTTGAACATGGCCAATTGGCGTCGTACCGTTGACTTTACGTGCTGGATCAGAGGCTGAATGCTGGCAGATCAAGCTATACGGCAGAATCGCTGTAATTGAGCCTGCGGGAGTTCAATGACCGCTGCTTGACTACATGCGCGACTGTGCCGCCAAGTCGACTACACGCCGCACGTTTAGCTTTCCACCTTTTATATTTGTCTTCATTTCTGGCTATAGTTTTAATATCAAGCCTCATTGTCTATTTCGAATCCTTCTGCGTCTTTTTTGAACCTCTGCTCCACATAACTTCAGCTTGCCCTGCTTCCAACCTTGCCCAAGCTCTACCATGGACGGGCTTCGCCTTGCCGCCAACAGTCACAAGATGGCGTCGGCGTTGTTATACCAGAATGCTGTCAGCCCAGATTCAGGTGCTTACGCTGAATATGCATCCTCTCATCTCCAAGATGCCGTCTTTCGGAAACCGAGCCTTGCAAACTGCAGCTCGTTGACAATCATGAAAGACCTCGCCGTTACTTACGCACTCACAGCGCTCTCTGCTGCCATATTCACCCTCTATATCAGCAGACATACTATTAAATCCCAGCTACCTCTGTGGCTCAGGCCATTTGCCCAAGAACAGGCCCCCGATGATGTCAAACGCAAATTCTGGTCCATTTGGACTTTTCCTCTACTCCTCATCAGCGTTGCCGGACTGGTCCTCTCCCTTGTCCCTGTCGTCATCAACCCTTCCTGCTATGTTTATCTCTGGGAAATGGCCCCATGGGCTTTTGCAATTCTCATCACTGTCATGGAACGTCCGACAAAGACGCCCCGGCTGCTGTTGATCCAATACGTCTCTATCCTCGGCGCCAGCTCTGCCATCTATGCCACCCGCTTCCTGGACCGCACTCTTTTCGGCATCGACCCTTTTCGACTTGCCAGAATGGCACTCTGTCTTGTATCCATCCTCGTCATCGGCTTCATGCCCATCCGCGAGCCGTCCTGGGGCAACGAGGACATTGGCCAGCCCGGCATCCAGCCATCGCACAACCTTCGCAGCCCCGAAGACGATCTCTGCCTCTTCAGCTTCTGGACCATGAGCTGGGTTAACCCACTAGCCAAGGCATCCCGCAAGCGAGAAATCACCGAAGAAGACGTCTGGCAACTTCCCTTTGAGTTTCAGCACACTCGGTTGTACATGGCCTTTCGAGAGCTCAAGGGCAAGCTCCTCCTCTGCCTTATCGAAGCTAACGGCTTAGATCTCTCAATCGCCACGTCGCTTGCTATTGCCGAGAAAGTTGCTGAAGTGTCCAACATTCGTCTGACCAGCAAGCTTTATGGCGCTTTGGACTCGGGCAACCCCGTTGATGCTACCTTTTGGTGTGGCGTGATGTTGCTTCTTGATCTTTTCCGCCAGTTATGTAAGACAACATCTGGGTGGTATTCCCGCAAGTCGTATGAACGGTCTCGTGGAGAAGCCTTCATCGCTCTGTTTGGCAAGCTCTTGACACGAGCCGTTCCCGGCTCCGATGTTACTGAAAAGGGACCCGATGATGAACTCCCTCAAGCCTCTAATGGAAAGTCCCAGACTTTTTTCGGAAGAATGTTTGGAAAATCCTCTTCTTCGAAACAGAAGCCCATAACTGCCTCTGCTCCAGCGTCCAATGCAAAAGTCGTCAACCTGGTTCGAGGCGACACGTACGAAATCTCACAGCGTTTCTGGGACTTCTCCAAGCTCGTCTCCCAGCCCATCAAGGTCATCGTCACCATGTATTACCTCATCGATATTATGGGCTGGCCTTCCGCCATTGGCTTCGCCCTCATGATTGTCTTTCTCGCCATCAACTCAGCGCTCGTTCGCAAGCTAATCCATCTCGAACGCCAGCGAACTGCCTTTTCCGACAAGCGCGCGCAGGCAGTCTCTCACTTTGTCGAAGCCAGTCGTCCTTTGAAGCTTAATGGCTGGACGTCCTCTTGGAGCGCTAGAATCATGAAGTTTCGAGCACTGGAAATGGCTAAGCGCCTGAATATCGCTCATGTTACTGCTAGCATTTCCACCGTGAGCGTGACAGGAGGAACGTCTTACCCACTTGCCAGTATCGCTTTGTATACCCTCATTCTAAAACAGGGCCTGCCAAACGATGTCATCTGGCCCTCGCTCCAGCTCTTCTCTCAGCTGGAAATGAGTGTCAAGGAAGCATTCGATCTCATCTCTGCGTACTGGAAATCTACCATTCCTATTGAGCGTGTAAACAAGTACATGAGCGAGCCCGACAGAGACGACATCTCCAACAGCCCCAGCAATGCCACAGACATTGAAATCCGTGACGCTTCCTTCTCTTGGCCTTCCACGGGAAAACTCATCCTCAGAGACCTTAATCTTAAGTTCAGCAAGGGCCTTACCGTTATTCGAGGCAAAGTTGGTTCCGGCAAATCCAGCCTCCTTCTCGCCGCCCTCAACGAAATGGAGCTTCACGAAGGCGACCTCATCAGACCCGACGTCCCAGTAGCATACTGCCAGCAACTCCCATGGTTACAGAACAAGACAATACGTGAAAACATCGTCTTCCACCAGCACTTTGACGCCACTAGATATCGCCAGGTCCTCCATGCATTTGCTCTTTTGCCCGATCTCGCCTCGCTGCCTGATGGAGACCAGACAAAGCTGGAAGAAGGCGGCATTGGACTCTCCGGTGGTCAAAAGGCTCGTGTGGCTCTTGCTAGAGCAGTGTACAGCCACTGCAAGATTCTTCTCTTGGACGACCCGCTTGCTGCTTTAGACCACGATACCGCCTCCGCCATTGTTCGCCGCTTTCTTCAGGGCTCCCTCGCTCAAGACCGCACGATTGTCATGGTCACGCACAGAGACGATCTTGTCCTACGTATTGCTGACCAGGTGATTGACTTGGATGATGGCGAAGCAACTGTTCTTTCGGCACAACAAATTAAAGATGAACTCGAGCACCCGTACCACGAATCTGGAAAGGCAACCCACGATGACACCGAGACATCTCATGAAATCCACGCAGAGGATATTGCCGCGCTCAAAGACGCCCCTGAAGAGCCGTCAAAAACAGGAAGCGTACCACTCAGTGTATATCTCGAATACATGAAAGCAGGCGGCTGGCATCTCTGGATCCTCCTCGCCATCGCATACGGCCTGTCCCGCTTCCTGGACATCTCAAGAGCCCGCCTCCTAGAAGCATGGGGCGCAGACTCCGTCGGCAACGGCAAGGAAAGCTCCTTCTGGGGTCTTCCCAACCCGGAGCATCACGCCCCAGCTTGGATCCTGGTACTCTCCGGTCTTTCGGCGGGACAGATCCTGATGTACGCTATCGCGCAGCTGCTCCTGGCGAGAATCAGCGTCAAGGCCGCGCAGGGCCTCTTCAAAGCGGCCATCGACAAGGTCAGTCGGGCCACGTTCCGGTACCACGACACCACGCCGACGGGCCAGCTTAAGAACCGCCTCATCGCCGACATGGGCATGGTGGACGGCGGCATCGTCGCGCCCCTGGAGTCATTTGTCTTCAACCTGATTGCGCTGGTTATGAGTCTGATCGCCATTGCCACGCACCAGCCGCTGCTGCTCGTCATTCTCGCCATGGTGGCCGTCGCGTTTGTGTACTTCTTCCGGATCTACGTGCCCGTCTCGCGATGTCTGCGCCGCATGGAGATGCGCTACCTCACGCCCATCATCGCCAACATCGGCGTCATGCAGGACGGCCTGGTGACGATCCGCGCGCTGAGAGTCGAGCAGCGCTTCCAGGACCGCCACCTCGACGCCGTGGACGACTTCCAGAAGCAGGACCACTTCTTTTGGAGCATGGCCTTCTGGCTGGACCTGCGACTCAGCTTCAGCTCCATCGCCACGCGGACCACGCTGATCCTGTTCATGGTCTGGCGCCGCATGCCAGCGAGCGCGATTGGTTTCGTCTTGACGCAGACGAGCATGGCCATGGCAGCGGTGCAGCAACTCTGCGAGCGGTTCGCGCAGCTGCAGTTGGATGCCGTATCCCTGGAGCGCGTCAACATGCTCAAGGAGATCCCGGAGGAGCCCCAAGGCGACCAGGACCCTCCCGAGGACTGGCCCCGGCCCTGCGACGACATCACGTTTGAGCACTTTTCGTTCAAGTACGACGCCCACCTGCCGTCGGTTCTAGACAAGGTCTCCTTCTCGATCCCCGGCGGCTCGACCTGCGCCGTCCTCGGGCGGACCGGCTCCGGAAAGTCTACCATCGCCAACGCCCTCCTCATGACACAGGCCCCAGCCCACGGGACTCTCAAGATTGGCAGCGTCGACGTCACCCAGATGGACCGAACGGCCCTCCGCAACCGCGTCACATTTATCCAGCAGGACCCCACGCTCTTCCCAGGTACGCTGCGCGACAACATCGACCCGGCCGGCGACTTTTCCGATGCGGCCTGCTCCAACGCCATCCACCGTGTCCTCGGGGAGCAATGGAGCCTGAACTCGCCGATTGACGCCGCGGGCAAGAATCTCAGCCAGGGCCAGCGGCAGCTCGTGGGGATTGCGCGGGCGGTGCTGCGGCGGAGTGGGCTGGTGATTCTGGACGAGGCGACGGCGTCGATTGATAGGATGACGGCGGCGACGGTGCAGCGGATCTTGAGGGCAGAGTTGAAGGAGAGCACGGTGATTACGATTGCGCATAGGCTGGAGGCTGTGGAAGATGCGACGTGGTGTTTGAGGTTGGATGGGGGGAGAGTTGTGGAGTGTGGTCCTGCGAGGGATTTGGGGGTGAATCAGGGGGAAGAGTGATGGATGAATGATGATTAATGGTTTGTGTATATTTGAATGATTAGGGGTTTGTTTATATTTGTGTGAAGGAGTAGAATATAGATTGGCAGCGTTACTGCTACCGAATTGATTAGATTTTATGAAATGTGTAAATAGTTGGCGGTTTCTTCTGAGGCTGATAGCCGTAGTGTGTTACTACAATATGACGCTTTCTAGTCTAATCAATAGCTCTTTTCCTTGCCTGTGGATGTATGTCTATCTATATACTCTAAGGAAAGATCTCATAATAGCAAATAATAGTAGTTTGGAAAATAGTTATAGCGAGCATTCATACAGTCTATGTCAATATCTGTATACTATTGACTAGCCAACTAAGGGTAAGTTATACATCCGAATAGCCCTGTAAGAGAGCTGTCCAGTTTGGTTTCATATTGATCGCGTATGGCTACAGAAGCCGGAATAGACAATGCCACTGTCCTCGTTGAACACGTCTCCAGTTCCTGTACTGCATACTCTTTCCCCTTATTAGGCAAATAGCAAGCACCATAGACACATCACGGATTCGATGCCTTTAATTTGAAACAAATTGAGTGGTGTTTATAAGTCGCGCAAATAACTAATGTTGGGATACAGATAATGGATTGACATATCCCACCAGAGTATAGCCAGCATTCCTCTCCATTCCTTGCCTAAATGTCAAGCTTTGACAGTTGTACAAGGAAATTGTCAGCATTAAGCTGCTTTACCACGTCAAGAAACTCCTTCAGCTTTCCAAACAGCTCATACTCCTATAACCAGAATTAGCAAAACGCCCCCTAAACAAGAAAATCGGAAAATCCCTCCAAGACATATGTACCTCTTTGCTGCTCCAGCCAATCAAGCCCAGAAATTCACCCTCAGCCTTCTCAATTCCATTGGCATGGTACGAGGGTTTTTCCCCTCCGAACAGCTGCTCGATTTTCTTCCACGTTTCTTCCGTCCCACTGACGGTCTGGCACTTTATTATCTGCGTGAAGTTCGAGGACAGACAGGCAGTCGATCTATTTTCGGCTTGGAAGAGTTGAGGCGTAGGTATCTCCGCGACTAATGGCTTGACAAAGTTGGAGAAGCCCTGGAAGGCTTCCGAGTTTGGAGAGAAGTTGTGAAAAGACTCTGCATCCTCATACTCTAAAACGTACATGACATCAATTAGCGTCATCAACAAAAATTTGATAAATGAAAACTTTGAGCTTACCAAGTGAAAATACCCTTCTTTGGGTGCTTGGATCAACAGCCTGGCCATTCTCTTCCAAAAGCACTCCCAGCCGGGCATGCAACATGCCCGGAACTCCCTTGACGGTCTCAAACATTTTGTGTTCACTTGTTCGTAGGATTTCGAGGGTCTCGAGGTCTTGCTTAAACACTACGAACACGACTTCGGTGATGGGCATCTTGGCGGTATAGTGATTTGAGAGAGGTTTACGATGTAGTTGAATTGTAATTTGAGAAGCAAGTGTTTAAGAGACTTGATAGTTTTTCTCTTGTTTCATAACTAATAACGGGAGCTACCTGTGCATATATATACAGTACAAATATATATATGTATTCATATTATATTTTTATATACGCACAACGCGTAACACACAAGTCGGAAGATTTTGATGACCGACGGATTTCCTCAAGACTCCGTATCCAAGGCTAACTGTCACAGTTCAACAGGGAAAATTCCCGGATTCGCCTCTGCCGCGCGCAAGTTTCCTTCGAGGTCGTTCTTTTAACTCGTTTTGGTGTTTGGTAGTCGGAATGGCTCATCTGACATTACTCTAAGCACCTGGATCCACTACCAACCGGGCTAAAGTAGTTAGTAAACATAACATTTGAACCTCGGAAGCCTAAGCTTATTGCAACCATGAGCTTCTATCCCAGGTTATGGCGTTGTAAGTGACCATAAATCCAGTCAACTCGGGAACTAGACTGCTTTCATTCATCTACAACTCTATCGATTGAGAAAAATAAAGATGTAAAAGTAATAAAATGATATACCTCTTGTCTCTATATTTTGCAAGTACTCTATCCTCACTGCAGACACACCATAAGCTCGTTCTACCCTTGTTCACAGCTTTCCACCCCAATTCCGCAAATGCACTCGCAAGCGTCTGCAGGAACATCTCCTTGTACACATTCCTATTTCAGAGCTCCGCTGTACCTAAAGCGATGTACTACTCATTCCCTCATCCGGATTCAGATTGAGTTGCAGTAGCAAATAATACATGCCTGATGCAATACTCACCCTGTTGTAAGCGTACATGTAGTTCAATGCACCGCCAAGGAGCTAGGAATGCAGGAATGCTAAATCCGATCCATAGTGCCGGTACTGGTGGAGCAAGTACGCGATTGACAGCTCCGTATCCATTGTTATGATCCTTCGGCATCTCGGTAAAGTCTGCCTCCGAAATCTTGCTCTAGAAGCAGTAATAACTCTTTTCCCCGATTGTTATATTACTGCAGAAAATTTCCCATTTCAGCTTAATCGGCACAATGTTATCAGACGTTTCACACAAACTCTCGGAGTATTTCTGAACCGAGCGGTTGATCAGTGCCTGGGCTATCGGAGACATCTTACGTCCCATTTCCCGGGTTGCCAAGACGGCAGTTGTGTCACCTGGCATCGCTCAAGGAAAGAATGTATATGGGTTCAAAGATGAGCCTTGGGTTATCATTCTACTGTATTCGTCCCTTAATTACATGATTTTTCTGCCATCTTCTATGCTCATAATGATGCTTTATAAAACGTGTCTCTGAGCAAAATATACGGTGCTATGCAAACCAAACCGTGCCTCTCTCCAACGCCATGTGGCACATGCCTTTGTTTCTATCAGAGTGGCTGTCATTAATCATTCGAGAGTCTCATCACCAAACATCCCAGTCTGTGACCGATCCAAGATAACACAACGCTCCAACACGTATTTGTACCCTGGCGCCAATCCTCAACAGCAAAGAGAAGAGAAGATTAAAAACGGGGAGAGAAATTTAAACCAGGTTCCACCCCCTCCAAAGCTCTAGCCAAATCTTCGTCAGAACATATTACAATCGGTTATTCCTTTTCAAATTCTTTTCCAAACACTAAACACTGCACGAATTTCTTGTGACTTAAACTTCGTCTGTTTCGACAGCCTCGTAATCACCTCGGGTTCTTAATCCGGTGATGCTCATGAGAGTGGGCGTCTCGTACATTGCTGTGTAGTCAACTTTACTGCCACCAAGCGATGCCTGTCCCGTTTCCCGCTGGCCAAAGATGGGGGCTGAATCACACCAAAAGTCCTTGCAGTTGGTAACGCAGCCTCTGCTGTAAGGATTCTTCTTCTTGCGCTTGTTCTTGGCGGTAGCGGCGCCACGGCCGGTAATAGTCTCAATAAAGGGATCAACGCCCAGGAGCTGACTCCACTGCTTGATAAGGCCGCCCCCGTGCTTGTGCCCGTGACCATGGCCAGCGTGGGCACCACCTTCGGGTGCAGGAGCTGTCACAGACGGGTGGTTGGGATCGAGTGGAGCTCCAGTAGATGTAAAGGCATTGGACAGAGAGGTATTGGCGCGGATGCCCGTCATGTTCTCGTACGTAGTCATGGCACGAGCGACCTGGATGAACTGCGTAATGATAAGCATGGAAACCCATGTAAGCTGAAGAGATGCCCAGAGGGCGAGGCAAAGGGTGTAAGGGTCTGCGTTGATGACTCGGCAAGTATTGGGTCCGAAAAGAAAGCATGAATCCGGAGCCTCGGGAGTGATTTGAGCATAGTCTATAGAGTAAATCGTCAGCAACAAGGCATAATTGGTTTGGGAGAGCTCAGTCTTACAATAATACAGCAGCCAGTCATATAGGGGAATTCCAACAGTGAGAGAGACTAGGTAAAAGAAGAAATGGCGATGGTTGTTGATGCCAACGCAGTTATTGATCCATGGGCAGTGACTATTGGCTGTTAGCTCGCTTGCCCCTTGATATCGAATACGGGGTCCATCTTACTGGTCATGCTTGGCCACGCATCGCTGGCAACGACGGCAGTGCTTGCTTCGGAGCGGCGTTCGAATCATACAGACGACGCAGAAGTTGGCATCGTCGTATTTCCACGACTTGAGAAGGTCGTCAATGACAGCTTTCTGCTCCGCAATGCCATTCATCTTGGGCACAAAGCCGGGATCATATCTCATGGAAGCGATATAGAAAAAGTTCGTCATTCCAAAAGCGGTTCCAAAGGCCAGATTCAAAAGCGTATGCGAAGATCCACCCCTCCATCCAATCGTGGACGGCAAAATGACTGTGAACCAGCTGAAGCCAACCAGAAACAGCGAACCTGCAAAGATTCCAGCCATCCAAGGCGTCTTGTGAAATGATCGCATGTCGGGCGGAGCATATTCAAGCACCTGCCTGGCAACATATAGGAGACCGTATGCCGCGCCCACCGACAGGGGTAGGCTAAAGTATATAGGGCCGTGGGATAGGAGCATCAGCGATATCCAGACCATCATAAAGGGCCACAAGAACATGAATTTGTTGATGAAAGCCTTCTTGTCCTTCAAAAAGTAGCTCGCACCCGGCCACGGAGGAACGGCGACATGTCCGTCCTGGTCATAGCCGCACTCCCGCAGCGCTCGGTGCCAGGCCGGCGTGGTGTTGAGCTCGGTCGCGGTAAGGGCCGGCGTCTTGCCCGTGTCGGTCTTGGCAAAGCGGTCGGCGCCGTACTCGATCATCTTGAGGACGCAGGCGGCATTGCCCTTGACCAGGGCCCAGTGGAGCGGGGTGAAGCCCTGCTCGTCGGTGGCATGGACGTTGGCTCCCCATCGCAGGAAAATGTCCACCAGCTGCGGGAAGCCCTTGTAGGCCGCCCACATGAGCGCCGTGTGGCCGTAGCTGTCGAGGACGTCGACCGGGATGCCCTGGTGGAGCAGCAGGACGATGAGCAGCACGTTGCCGTTGAAGGTCGAGATGTGGAGGGTGTTGTAGCCCTGGGAGTCGGTGATGAGAGGGTCGGCGCCGCGCTGCAGCAGCAGGTTGACGGTGTAGAAGTGGCATCGCTGGGCCGCCCACTGCAGAGGCGTCGCAATGGACTCGCCGCCCTTTTTGTTGAGCTCGGCGCCGTGCTCGATGAGGAATGCGCACATCGCATACTGGTTGTTGATGGCAGCCCACTGGAGCATGTCATGTCAGCTGTAGCTCTGGATTCTGTTCCTGATTGCAGCTCTGGCTATAGTTATAGTCAAGCACCCGCAGAACTGCACTCACATGTAGCGGCGTGATGCCCTCGCCGTCGGTGTATGTGGCGTCGAACTCGCCCGACTCAAACAGCTTCTCCATGCCCGGGATGTCGCCAATGCGGGCCAGCTGCATGATGTCGTTCTCGGGCGCGGGCTCGTCCGCCGGCAGGCTGCCCATCTCCATCTCGCTGTTGAGCTTCGGCACGGCGGCTGCGGACTTGGACGACGGTTGCATTCGCAAAGGCGCGGCCGCGGCGGTGGTGGATGAGGCAGCCGAAGAGTTCCTTATGCGAGCTGGCGGTTTGTTACTACCCATGTAACAAACGGCACACAACAAGAAGTCAAGAAGAGGAGAGTTGCAAAGACGACGAAGCGAGAGATGGAGAAACGAAACGGTAAATGAGTGCCGAGCCGATCTGCAAGCCGCTGTTGGGCTGGAGGGCTGAACCCGTACCTTGATTACGGATACACGAGGCCCTTTCCGCTGCAGAAGCGACAAAGGAACAAAAAAAAGCAGGCCAGGGGCGGGCTCTCGGATTTGGCGGCTCTTAGGCGAGGAAGACGGGAAGACGGATCTAGAGATCGACGAGGGTGAGACTTGGTGGAGAGAAACGACGGGATCCAGATCATAGACAAGATGCGATATCGATAACGGCCGACGTATTACGCGATGCTAGCGGGGGACCGAAGATGGCGCAGCACAGCCATGAAGTCGCTGAGAATTTAGTGTACAGACCAAAGATATACGACGAGTTTGAGAGAAGATTGGGAACCTGAATAAATCAAGTAAAGTAGGGCGTGACACTTACAAGGGAGGGGAAGGTTTGGCAGCAGGAAGGATCAATCGTTTGAGGCTCAGCAAATGCATTGACCAAGGTCCTCAAGTATACAGGCCTGCAATTGCCTAAAGGTGACGGATCCAGGGGTTGAAATTGGGAGATTAGCGCTTCGGTACTAGGCCGATCAGTGGCTGAGGGCCTGGAGGGAGCCCATGCGGCGCTTAGAAATCTGGAGATGCTGGACCGGGCCAGTTTGATGGGAGACGAAGAATTTGGCTGTGTGTGTTGCAAGGGATTCTAAGACTGACTGCTCCGTGCAGTGCAGATATGGGGATCTATATATCTACAAAGGAGTGTTTTTTTTTTACTTTTAATTTTTGTTCGAGTCTTCCACCAGACTAGCAGCGGTTGTTTTCCAAGACATTTCAGCTGAATGCCTTATCCATGCCAGCTGAAGACGAGGTACATGTCCTAGCTAAGGAGATGATATGCCAGCAGCAATCATGCACAGTATTCTGTTTAGAGAAATATATGGTAATTCAAATGAATGGAATTGAAAATTTTATGTAGAAAAGAGAAAAAAATAGAACGAAAGCAATTAATTCAGGATGCTTCCACAATTCTCCTTCACCTGCAGTCAAAGCCACACCGAGCTTTCTCCATCCCTTCACCTGTGGCGCAACCTCCCCATCGCCGCCACACTGCCCCCGCCAAAAAATACCTTTGGGGACAACTTACAGGCCCCGAACTTGACAGAAACGTTCAGATCGCATCTCGTCCGACTCGGCATCTCCAACATCCGCGCGCACCTGCATCGTTCGACGAGGACGGGGGGCCCAATTCCCTGCACCGAAAATCGTCTGCTCGATCCATCAGGCCACGTCTTCACATCGCCAAAAGGGGGACTGCTGAATCCAACAGATTCCAGTTAAATAGCACTTCAGTCCAGCAGCCCGTCCCTCATCAAAGCAAGCAACAAAATCCGCCCGCCATGGCCACCTTCACCGAAATCGTCGAGATGATCATGACGCCGTCCATCCCCCTCGTCATCATCGGCATCATCATCATCCTCGGCGGCCCCCTCATCTTCCACCTCGTCCTGGCCTCCTCCTCGTCATACACCGTCCCGCCCAGCGTGCTGCTCCTGGGCCCCGACAACTCCGGCAAGACGTCTCTCATGACCCTCTTCGAGCGCGGCGCAAACCCTTCCAAGACGCACACCTCGCAAATCGCGCACTCGATCGAGCTCAACGCCTCCACCGACTCTGCCACCAAGGCCTCGTTCCGCAACTACGACGATGCCACGGGCACGCACACAAAGTTCCTCCTGGTCGATACCCCCGGCCACGGAAAGCTTCGCAACGTCTCCATGGGCAAACTGGCTCGCACGGAGAAGATAAAGGCTATTGTATTCATGGTTGATGCAGCTGCTCTTGGTGAGCAGGAGACTCTCGCGCCTACGGCTGCCTATCTCTACGACGTGCTGCTGTTTCTGCAGAAGAGGGCTACTTCCAAGGGCAAGGACAAGGCTTCTATCCCGGTGCTCATTGCGGCCAACAAGATGGATTTGTTCACTGCTTTGCCTGCCACCATGGTCAAGAGCCACTTGGAGATGGAGCTGTCCCGAATCCGCGCCTCGAAAAGCAAGGGCCTGCTCGACTCTGGCGTTGGAATTGATGACGTTGGCTCAGAGGAGCAGGATGGCTGGCTGGGAGAGTATGGATCCGAAAAGTTTACTTTCCAGCAGATGAACGAGTTTGAAATCGACATTGATGTGCTGGCTGGTAGCGTCTTGACTGAGGAGCCTGGCGCTGACAAATGGTGGTGGTGGATCGCTCAGAGAGTGGTCGGATGAATGGTACATGTAATGATGGGAATATAGACTTTATTGGGTCCTGTACGAATATTTATGACAATTGGCTACAAACATGTTTTAATGAGGGGGAGAAAAGAGCAGAGGGTAAAGCCAAACAATAATAATGATAATTCCATTCACAATTTTATATGAATCATGTACATAGCGACGTTTAATGAATTTCCATTCATGGACACATGAAGATGCCCTAGATGTTGAGTCTATCAGGCCCACGCGAAGTAGTTGATCTATCCCTATCCCTTGCAGTCCGCAAACAACACGCTGCTGTTTTCAAAACCTCGTAATCCAAAATTATAACAAACGCCAAATATAAAAAAAAAAAAAAAATAAACAAAACAATCAAGATCTCATATTATAGAAAAGATAAAATTATTTCTTTTGGCTGACCATCCAGGTGAGCAAGTCAACCTTGGTAACGACAGCAATGGGCTTGGACAGAGACTGAGAATCGCCCTTGCCGTCAGTCACAACGGCGGCGCTGTTCCACTCAAAGAACTTGCTGAGAGTGGATAGCGGAGTCTCCATGGTGATCTCGACAAACTTGCGCTTGCTGCCGGCCTTGGTTCCGCTAGTCAGCTTGCGCGGGTCGGTGACAATCTCATCGAGTCTGCCAAAGTCGAACATGACGTCCTTGACTTGGGTCTCGCCCGTGGCGCGACCGCGAGAGATGTAGCTGAGAAGGTTGCCGAGAGTGACAAGGCCTACCAGCTTGCTAGAGGCGGAAAGGACAGGCAGCTGATCGAAGCCCTTGTCGCGCATGGTCTCGACGGCCTCTGAGCATGAAGCAGTGTCCGCAACTGAAGTCACTGGCTTCAGGCGGAGAGAAGCAATGGTGGCGCCCTGGTAGGGGTCGGAGGTCGTGTTGTTGCCCTGGGGTGCGGACTCGACTCCGTTGACGGACAGCAGTCCGTTGGCAGCCAGCCAGTCATCGTCGGCAAACTTGGAAAGGTAGCTGCGGATGCTGTCGGGAAGAACAACCACGACGGTGTCGCCCTTCTTGAAGCCGTACTCCTTGACGGCCATCAGCATGGCGGCCATAGCAGAGCCAGAGCTACCACCAACAAGCAGACCCTCCTCGGCAATCAGGCGTCGGGCGAGGTAGAAAGACTTTTGGTCGTCGGTCTTGTACCACTTGTCGACAATCTCGCGATCCAGGACGTCGGGGATAAAGTCGTAGCCAATGCCCTCGACCTTGTATCCCTCGTTCATGTGCTCCTCGTTGAGGGCCTCGGGCAGAGCCAGGATACTGCCGTGGGGATCGGCAGCGATAACCTTGATGTCCTTGTTGTGCTTCTTCAGGCCCTTGGCGATACCGGTGATGGTGCCGCCAGTTCCAGCACCAGCAACGACGGCAGTCACCTTGCCGCCGGTCTGCTCCCAGATCTCCTCAGCAGTGCCAAACTCGTGGGCATCGGGGTTGGCCGGGTTGCTGTACTGGTCGAGAATGTGGGCGTTGGGAATCTCCTTCTCGAGGCGGCGGGCCACGCCAATGTGCGACTCGGGGGCGTCCCAGGCGGCCTGGGTGGGTGTACGGATGATGGTGGCGCCGAGGGCTCGCAGCACAGAGACCTTTTCGGCGGACATCTTCTCGGGCAGAGTGATGATGGTCTTGTATCCCTTGATGGCGCCGACCAGAGCGAGACCAATGCCACTGCAAAAGACGAAAAAGTTAGCAAACAGCTTGTAAGCCCAAGGCCCTTCTGTTAGGCTGGACATACGTGTTTCCACTGGTGGGCTCGATCAATGTGTCGCCAGGCTTAATTCGGCCGCTCTTCTCGGCCTCCTCAATCATCCGCAGGGCAATTCTGTCCTTGACACTGCCGCCAGCATTGAAGAGCTCCGTCTTGGCGTAGACCTCGCACTCAATGCCCAGGCTCTGGGGCACCTTGTTGAGCCTCACAAGTGGCGTGTTGCCGATCAGATCGGCCGCTGAGAGGACGGTAGGGGCATTGCGCCGGATTTGGGGGATCTGAGAGTCGGCCATGGTGATTGTGGGTGTTTGAAGAGAGAGGGCCAAAACGAAGGTGTTCTCGCCGAATATCGTGGGATAAGCGGTGATGAGATGAGGAGTTGGACGCAAGGGGCGAAGGCTTTTTTTTATTCTTTTTCTTCCCTTTGCCGGCGATATGCGCTTGTCACATGGAGGGGTCCTTTTTAGACTAGAAAGCTTAATTGGGAGTGGCGGGGGCTTCCGCAAAAACTAGTTTGTCCGGGATTAAATCTCCGTCGGTGGTTCGGAGAATAGAGAAGCGCTGCGTCTGAGCATTCCAGGCGAGGAATTGGAGGCAGATGAGATCATTTGGTCGTTGTTTGGATTTTTATTCAGACCTTGCGGGTCAATTTCAAACTCCGTGTCAGCTTGGTTGTGCCACTCTGTTGTGTAAATGATGTGATGCATATGAGATATGATGCTTCACAGTAGTGGCAACCTGTGGCGTGCTAACAGTCCAAATTAGGGAATTTCTCAGGGAGGAAAGACGCTAAAGCTGGATCGCCAACCGTATGCTAGCCGTATAATCTTTATGCCCAGAGAACTGAATGGAGTGTCTTGAAAACCGGTGTCCTTTGTTAGCTATTGCTATTTGCAATGACAAATGAATAATTACGCTTCATATAAGAGCGCTTCATTTAGACTATACAGAATGCCAAGCTCCATAGCAGGTACTTTGATACAGCTGCGCCACTAGCACGGAGCGCACTGCCCTCTAAAAATACATGATGCTACCCTAGGCTTCTCGCATCTTCATAGCCCAAAGGCTTCTGCGAAACTTGAAATGTTCATACGAACTTCAATAGGCTCAGCTATTTGTTACATCAGTAGTAGTCTCCGTCGAGGCCTGAAGGCTGCTCGGACCTGTCCTTTCTGTTGCCAAGACGATAAGGTGCTCAGATTGCCTCTGGCAGCTTCCTGTTAAAGAAGCGGCAAGGAAGCTTTAACTTCCTAAATGTCAGGGCTCTATTGCGAATAAAACCTTGACTAGCAGCAGCGGCCCATCCGCGGGCAGCTGTGAAGCGAGAAAGTTCTTTTGAACCAGTATTGCTCAGCGATATGCAACATCCTCTGCCCAGGCATTGTCAACAAGGCAACATTATACGACATCCGAGCCATCAACAATATTTGTTTAAACTGTTGCAGGATATTGCCATACTTTGCGATACAGGACCACAGTCCACAATCTCCTGCGCCATGAAGTTTTGGAATATTTCAGCCTGGCTCGGCTTCTTTGTCACAGCTGCCGTCGCTGGGGTTTTCCTTACGCCAGATGTTGTCGATGGAGATATTGAAGAGAGCCAGTAACACTAGCCCATACCCCCCTTTATTCATATTGAAATGGATGCTGACTGCTCTGCCGCAGTCTGCGAGGTATACTCTGGAGATTGAATCACATCGCTAGCTCAAATGGCGGAAACCGCGCTTTTGGGACCGCTGGCTACAACGAATCAGTTGACTTCATCCTGGAAACCATGCAGAAACGCTTCGGCAATGTATTTGACACTTGGGTCCAACCTTTCTTCCATCCATTCGAAACCACAAATGCCATCTCCGTCACAGGACCCGAGGATGAAGACGTGTTTGTAATCAGCCTTCAGTACAATCCTGCTACGCCTCTGCCCCGCGGTGTCAACGCTCTGCTCATCGACACGCCGGTCGACGATGAGCGTGGGTCTGGCTGTTTTGAGGACCAATGGGACAGCATCGATGCCACTGGGATAATTGCCCTTGTCAAACGCGGCGTATGTTCGATATCCGACAAAATCAAGCTTGCCAAGTCCCGCGGTGCGGTGGCCGTCATTTTGTACAACAACGAACCAGGGGAATACATTGCCCCTTCCTCACTGGGTCGTTCAAATGTTGGACTACTGGTCCCGACTGGAATCATTACACTAGAGAATGGCTTGGACTGGAAGAGACGCCTTTCAGAGGGCGAAGATCTCTTCGTGTCGCTTATTGTCGATTCAGTGAATGAGTACAGAAAGTCCTGGAACGTCATCTCGGAAACAAGGCAGGGCGACCCGGACAATGTCATCATGCTTGGTGCTCATCTTGACTCAGTTCAAGCCGGTCCTGGTGCGTACACACCCGCTGAGCGACCTACCACGACATCCAACTAATTTTCATAAACAATTTAGGTATGAATGACGACGGCAGTGGCGCGGCCGCTCTCCTCGAAATAGCCACATCTATCATGAAATACGAAGGTATCACCAACAAAGTACGATTTGCTTGGTGGGGCGCCGAAGAGTAAGTGCATGCTATCATCATCGAGCACGTCGATTGGATGGATACTGATTCTCCCTTATTATAGGGTCGGGTTGGTCGGCTCTCTCTACTACGGCCATCATCTATCAGAAGATGATGCAGACGCAATCCGCTTTTACTTCAATTACGACATGATTGGCTCCAAGCAGCCCATTTACTCTGTGTATGCTGATTCCGACGTTCACAAGACTGGTGGCCATATACTCTTTGACTATCTTCAGGCCAAAGGCAAAGAAGTTCAATATGGGTGAGTACAGTCTGCCGAGATGCTGGGTAAGATTGGAAGCTAATCAAGTGCGCAGCGAATTCGGTGGATCTTCTGATTATGTCGCTTTTTTGCAGCTTGGCATTCCCTCGTCAGGCATCTTCACCGGAGCAGGGGCACCAGCAGACGAGTGTTACCATGAACCTTGCGATGACCTCGAAAATATAAATTGGGAGGCTCTAACGTTGAACACCAAGGCTGCTGGCCGTGCCGCAGCGCATCTTGCTTTGACCCTAGACGGTATCCCTCTCCGAGACAAGACTTCTCTCAACCCAAGCAGCAAACGAGGTGTCCAGAGAGAGTTGAACCGGGCTGCCCAGCTCGCAACAGTCATTGAGAAATCTCACAAGTGTGGTGGAGGTCCGGGTGACAACACAGTTTGACGGATAGGTTTAAGATAATTTGTTGAGGGATACAATTTCACATGGAGAAGCCAGAACATCAGTCGTTAGTCATTAGTCATTATGAAGTATCACTACGATTATAGTTACATGAAATTGGGCTCGTCATGGCCCTTTCCAATGCTAGACAACTTGCTCCGATAGACTCATAAACTCGTTTGATTCATCATTATATCGTCACTCCTCCATTTCAAATGTTATCGTTACTCCCGAGACTCATAAATTCGTTTGGTTCATCATTATATCGTTACTCCTCCATTGCGACTTTTTATCCTGTGCGCCGAATTTGAGGATTCCTTGGGTTCGATATCGGGATCGCGCGGTAGCTGGGGAACTTGGGTCCTCCAGGTATCCTCTCTGAGACAACCGCTGGAGCTGGCGTTTGGACAGAGACGTTGGCCTTTTTTGTGGATGACTTCTTTTTAGGAGCCGTATAATAGTAAATGTCTTCCTCTGCATATTGGTATACGCCGTGGGTACTGCTGCGAGTGCTGTGAGAGTTTCTTCGCTTCCTCTTCTTCACTTTCTCCTCCTCTTCATATGTCACAGTAGTTTTCTTCTTTCCAACGTAGCAAAAACCGATGATGAGGGCCAAAACGACGACGCCGACCACAGAGCCCAGTATGGCGCCTATTTGGGCGCCCGAGAGGCCATGGTGGTGCGATATGGGGACGGGCACAGTAGCGACGGCGCCCGTAGTGGCCGCTGGCTCGGTGGCGCCAAAGGTGATTGTTGTGACAAAGGTGGTTGATGGACGGATGATGGTTTGCGTGAGGATGAGGTTTTGGCGGATGTTGAGGGGGGCTTTCGTTGGAGCGGGAGGGAGATGCATTTTTTGATGGGGTGGGATGGCAAGGAATGTGAGAATGTGGAATGAATAGGCGCCCTCGAACTGACAAAAAAAAAAGATAAAGAGGAATAGAAAAATGATGAGGAAGCAGTTGCTTATATGGGCTTTTTGTTAAAGTGGAAGGCTGTTGGTCTCATTCCTTTTGGTGGATTAAATTAATTTGCGTGGTAATGGATCTTATATTGCACTTACATGCCACCTTTCCCTGACACCATCTGTTGCGTTTCACGCGTCTGCGCGCACAAGAGGGGCGATGTATGCCGCGCCGTATAGTTGAGCTGTCAAAGGCATTCGAAAATGGATATTACTCTACGTACTTCCTATGCATGAGCTCTTGTTGAAAAAGAAGAGGTCCAACATTTGCACCAATAGAAGTCGTGATGTATTAGTGAGTCAGATGATGTGGCCATGCGGTCTCGTTAGCGCAGACAACCATCATCTAGCCGGCGTGCATTCACTTCTACATCTACTTGGGCTACGCGCAAGGTAGGATTTCCCAAAAATGCCAAAAGAAGGTGAGCTCAGGGCCTTGTTTGATGGCAGGTTTGTCTGACGGGTGGTGTGGTGTGGTATGCGAGGCCGCTAGACTGCCGTACCTATGCATGTGCTAGACAACGATGGATGCTGGTGGGGGAGTTTTGAAAATGGTGTGGATGGACAGGGATTGGTGTTGGCTGGAGGAGGATGCTAGCAGGGGTGGGATTGGGCATGTGCCTGATTCTAGTGTATGAGATGGAGGTATGGCTGGAGGGAGATCTAAGATGGCGGTATAAGCAGAAGGGGGTTCCCGTGAGACATGATTCATGCGTATAACATTGTCAAGGAGGAGGGCTGGCTAAATATTGATCATGAATGTCTTGGGCCGAATAGGTAAATGTATCTACAAATGTGATGAATGGAAGGGTCGTATTTCGATTTATAGGTAATAGGTATTGTGATGATAGATACTGGGCTGTCTATTTATTATCTGGCGAGTTAATATCCTCTATATTGGTCACATCTATTTGGCGATAGACACATGAATTGGAGGTTTAACCAAGTTTTATTGATCTATCTAGCTACTTACTGTGCGACAAGACAATTTGTCATACACTTGTCGCCGTATAGGACAGCAGAAAATTAAAATTAAAGTAACTATAAGGCAATCGTATATCCAAACTTTTTGTGTAACAAAGGAATGACTGACTCCAAAAAAGAAACCAATAACTGAAATCGCGACTGATGAATGACCTGTAGCCAGCGTCGCAAACGACGAGCTGTAGCAAGGTTGTTAACAATAAAATGAGCTAACGCCGCTTTCTTGTTAAAAGAATAAACAGAATTAATGCTCTTATGATATGAAGGACGAGACGAGCCAATGTTCTGAGAATGTGGTTGACAAGTATGAAGGCGTAGCATCTTCCGATGACTGGATCGATATCAGCGTTGTTCATCGAATTGAAAAAAGCTCATGTACTCACCAACGCGGATTATTGCTATTCTCCATATCTGCCGTCGGACTTCAAGCTCCCACCACAATCTCCAGGCTGACATGAGATAATCTCTAGCCTCGTTCCCCCATAATATATGCAATGTGGTACAATTTATACGCTCTAGTAGAAGTTGTTAGTTCAATTTGCCGCAATAGTAAATAGCTGATGGAATCGCACTCACCATTCTGTGTGCCAAACTTTTCTTCTGTAGTCATACACCACCACATCTTCCCCCTAAATACTCTCCTCTCCCCCTCACCCCCACGACCTTTGGTGCGGCATGCACCAAGTCAATGGGCGTTGCGATCAGCGTCAGGTGCTTTCTCGCCCTCAGCGTCACTCTTGACTACTTCGCGAGTCTTACCCCATTTGAAGTCATCAGAGTTGAAGAGCGAGTAAATCATGATGATGATGTTCATGAAGGGAGATGTGAGAAAGTGGATAAAGTAACCAATAAAGTATTGGATGCGCTCCTTCATAT
Organism: Trichoderma koningiopsis; assembly: GCA_022985005.1. Classification (NCBI taxonomy): domain Eukaryota; kingdom Fungi; phylum Ascomycota; class Sordariomycetes; order Hypocreales; family Hypocreaceae; genus Trichoderma; species Trichoderma koningiopsis. The sequence continues at coordinate 381,055 of JAJPEM010000002.1, forward strand.
TACGAGGAAGCCAAAAGCCAACACAGAATGAGTAGAACTGTTGTTAAAATGTTAGTCGCTGAAAGACAGACGGAGTTGATGTAGTGGTACTTACGTAGCGTGTAAACAGGACCGAAACGAGGGAGATGAAGATTGGATCACGGAACATATCTCGACCCTTTCGGACAAACAACATGATGAGCTCAACCACGGCGGCCATGATGAACGGAGTGATGGCCCATGTCATGACGGCAATGATACTTTGAAGTCTCTCCATGAAGATGATGCCTGGTCGGAAGATCATGACAAACTCATTGGAGATGCTACCGAGAGCCCAACGCTTGCGCTGTGACAAAAAGACTTTCCAGTTTTGGGGAACGATAGTATATGCCTTGGCACGCAGAGCCTGTGCCGTGAGCTTGTCGGGGTGCAGGCTGAAGATGATGGACGCGTGGATGCTGTCTTCCGAGTAGTTGCCCATGATGTGCTGAGTCATGATGTCGTTGGGCTTGGGGCAGTATCCGAAACGATCGCGAAGGACAGCATCGCCAAAAGTAGATTCGTCGACACGGATGAGTTGACAGCAGCCAGGGAGACAGTTGACCTTGCCAGTGATGCGAGACTGGAACATGCGTCGCAGGCCTTGAGTTTGGGAATATTCAACTGATTGGTAGAGAGACCATGGGGAGAACCACTTTCCGTCAAAGTCAACACAGACGTGGCCGCAGACACCGACGAGGTTGGGATCTTGGCGAATTTCGCGGAGCATCTCGCGGACGCAGTACTTGTCAAAGACCGTGTCTGCGTCCATACCGACGAGGAAGTCAACCGTGTCGACGCCGAATTGGACAAAACTGTTACCTATGTACTCGTAGAGATCATTGTTGAACATGGTGACGATATTCTCTGATCGCATTTTGAAGTGATACAGAAAAGAGCGAGCAAAGCACAGACTATCACGCTTGCCTTGGTTATAGGTTTTTCCGACAAAGACATAGGGGATGCCCTTGTAGTGACCAGTCTTGACCTTGACAGGCATGAAGAGACCGTCGCGGGCACGGTAACCATTTTCGAATCGTCGGATCTGGCCAGCTTCAAGGATATCCTCGAGGAGGTAGTCCTGAGTAGTCTTGGTCATACCGGGGCCGCGAGCATTACCGTCAACAACGATGAAGATGGCTCGGGGATGGCCATCAATATCCGCTTGCGCAACGAGAGAATCCAGGGAACGAGTCAATTCTTCGTGAGTTTCGTTGTAGCAAGGCAAGAGGAGGACCATTTTCTCGGGTTCTGCGGGGATAATCTCTTTCTTGCCAAACCACCAAGGCATAATGCGTCGGCCAATCCAGTTGAGGAGAATGCAAGCCATCATGAACAATTGAAGCGTGGTGTTTGAGCTGAGCAGGATGATGAACATGTAGTACAGCTGGAAGAAGGCATAAGAGATCCAGATGAGGGCACCGTTAATCGAGAGCAGAACGATAATGAGAAGCCACTTTTGCAGACAGAGGAGAGTTCTGGAGACCTTTTTGAGCTCGAATTCAGAGTCCCAGCGGGCCTTGGCTTCCTCTTGAAGAATGGAGGACGTGAAGGAGGCGGAAGAGTCGATACCGAGAGAGGCTTGAGAGTGAGGAGTTTGGACGCCTGGTTGGAAGCTGCCGTTGATGTTGCGAATGACGGACTAAAGGTTGCGTTAGAATAGAAGATCGACGATTATGAGCGAATTTACCTACAGATTCTCGAGAGGTAGAAACATCTAGTCCATTTTTGGGTTTGTTGAATAGGGAGACTGGGGGCCTCTTGGGTTTGTCTTTTCTGGTAGGCCGTTGGAGGGCGAGATCCCCCGACTCGGCAGAGGAGCGAGACATTTCCGAAGAAGAATTCGGAGCAGTCATGGTGATGACGACCTACTATATTGAACAGTAGACAGTCGATGTGAGCAAGTGAAGAGTGGAAGAGTATCCAGTAGCAGATAGTGAAAGCGAGTGTTCGAAGAGCAGAAGTTTGCGGTATAGCAGTGTCCTTTCAGATGATATCGAACGAGCGTGTTGACAGCAAGTGAAAGCAAGTGTGGTGAAGATGGATGGGCTGGTGGAATGAGTGGAAGAAGAATAGCAGCCCAAGGAGAACAACAACAACAAAAAAAAATTGAAAACGGCAGAGAGTTTTGAAAATTTTTCTTCTCAGTACCTTTCCACGCCGCAGGAACAATACCACCTTGGCTGAGAGGGTGGACGCTATCGTGAGGGTTCAAAAAGCTTAATCGAGGGATTTACATGGACGATACTCCGAATTCAAGCCGCTTTTTGTATGGCCAGATTCTATTTTTGTCGCCCAAGAGAACTTTCATCAGCCTGATTTCGTCTATGTGGAAAGCTAAAAAATATAATGTTGTATAAAAGCCTCGCTTCCCACGGACTCCTCAGCATTGTGCTTTGCTTCAACAGAAGCTAACTCTGCTCCAGAACCAATGTCATGATCAAATCCGGCCTTACACGACGCCCATCTCGTATAAAGCCATCAACGGCAGATGAACAGCTAGCTACGGTAATACCCTGCCAAAGAAGCTTACAGACTGCTGAGTGGCTGCATCGAGAGCCAAGATCGATCTCAATTGCGGTCTGTACTGGGGCCGGTGAATACGAAGTAACCCCGACATCTGGATGTACATCCCAAGACCGCATAAAGAGACTCCAGGGCTTGAGCTAATGCGCCTCGTTTTGCCGCCAAGACCCTTATAATTGAGTTTCATGGTATGGGGCTCGATACACAGAACTTGAGCTTCGATGCGTATGTATTGCTCAGCGGGCTGGATGGGGACTTTGAACTTGTCGGCGATCGTCGATCACCGGAGTTGGCAAGCACGGAGTCGAGACTCCGGCTGCATCCACTTATATCTCAAGATGAGGAAATTTCACAGTGGACGTTCGTTATGCTCTCATATCTATTTAAGAGTCCTGTCATTTCTGTAAATCATGTCTTTCTCTTCATAGATGCCAGTCACTGTGCCACGGAGATCTTGTGAAGCGTCTACTGTCCTAATGTGATATCGTGGGCTTGCATATTTCGATATATTGCCTGCCTCCATCCTAAAAGTTTCATGATCTTCCATGGCACCTGCTGCCCCCCGTCCAGACTCAGACTCAAAGCTGCATCCCCGACGCACCCGTCTTTGCATTTCGTATCCAGATCATACCAGAGGTGTGAGAAAAAGGGGGCTTATGTTATGTAGCACTACCGAGGTGAGTAGATCCAAGGTTGAGCAGTAAAACTCCGGACTTTGCTGTCCCTATTCTCATGCCTTTGTAGCAGACATCCCCATATCTCGTACCCTCACCTCCCCACATAGCACAACATAGTTGGCCAGCTGTGCTTGTTTTTTTTCTGCCATCAAACAAGCTTATTTTCAAAGCTTGAAAGTCTTACCGCATCAAGCTTCGCCTTTGGCTGGTACGACCGGAACAAGCTCCATCCTCCATGCATAGTGACTCCGGAACTCCAGCTACACAATGATGCTAATCGCCTTTGTGTTACTTGATTTATCATGTTTTCCCTCAAGTGGTCTGGCTGTGTGAATTTATCCATTAGATGGCTTAGAGTATATTTGGCCCCCCAATAACCCAAGCGTGAAACTGCAGGCCCATTCATGACGCTGCGTCGTCCTCTACAATGACCGCAACCTCAGATGTGTAAAGTTTCCGGTGGACCTGCAGTAGTCTTTACGCTAATCTTGGTAGTTTCTCCAATGGGTCGTGGCATTCTTAGTCTGTAAGGTGAATACGAATTGTATGTAGCATCTTCTTTTCCGACTGCAAGTGATCGGCGCTTCTCCTCAGTGGAGAGAATTACAGTTTGTCCTCCGATCCACTGCTGCGTTGTCACTGATTATATACAGCCGAGAGAATCACGACATTTTACACCAAGATAAGACTATTGAAAGCGGCATCAAGGCTGCATCGAGAGCACAAATCCTCTGAGTAGTATTATTGTCCGAGTTCATCACCCCGGGAGCGCTGAGCAGTTGGGAATATTGTTGGGGGAAATGCCATGGAATATGTTGGGTGTAGTACTTATTTTTCTATGCTTTTGCTATGAATCTGACATTGGGTAATATGTAACTTGGTGATGTCCGATTATGCGTGTCGTCCGATTAGACGAAACTGCGAGCATAATGTCCTGTAAATTTCAAGCTATGAAGCAGATATATGCAATATTTAACCAATTTAGAGATAGAATCACCCCTTTCAACAGTAAATGAAGACGTAGAATGCAAATCTCTCTAAATAGTCACACAAAACAAGTACATGTAGTCAGGCCTTATGTTGAATAGAGGCTTACATCTCAGCTCATCCTAGAGCCACATCACCTCTTTTGAAAAAAATGAAAAACTCCGCCTACAGTCCAAGTTCCCATAGTTGCATTTTGCTCGCATTTTCTGTGCTTTGGAGATTACCAACACTCTCCATATTTTGTTTGGCATCCCTCATCGCAGTGAGCGCTTGAATTGCCGCTATATAGTGTCAGGTCAGTGGAAGTCATCATTTTAGCAAAAATATAGAGGAGAAACTTACCAGTAACCGTACTGGGAGCAGCAGGTTTTGTTTTTGTAATTCTGGCACGTAGCCGAGAAACGGCTCCCGCAAAGGCCATTCGTTGTGTCTAAGATGGGAAGAATTGCTCTGCGTTGGCCATTGGTCGCGCAATCTCCATATCTAGAGTCGCAACCAGTTCCGCAGTGCTGCATGCTATCGCCGCTGTATCGAAACCACTGTTAGTATGCCATATATCGCAGACGACTGTATATAACTATCAAGAACGGAGGCTGAGATTGGGAAAAAAGCAATGTAGTACAACGCAACCCACAATCAACCGAGAGGGTTATTGTTTTCTTACCAATATCCATAATAAGAGCAGCATTTGCCGTAGTTAGAGCCCTTGCAAGTCGCCCCAAAGTCGCTACCACATCTTTGATCTTCCGAGACAGCAGGCTCTTTTACGTCTTTGGTGTTGTTCCCCGGCACAGCAGACACATCAACATCACGTTTAACCGTCCGCGCATTGCGGTACCAGTTCTCATACGGGTCGCCAAGACACTCTCCCAGAGTCACAAGTTTGTATCCTCGGCTTCTACTGACTTCGATCATGTACTCGGTAAGAGTCACAACTGTCTGATAGTGAACGTCGTGTGCAAGAACGATGTAATCATGGTTAGTTTCATCAGAGTCTTGCATAGAGGAGAAGCGGTCCTCGGAGACGTGAATCAATGATGGTTCGTCATTTTCGTAGTCTTTGGTGTCCAGGTTTGTGCTGATAACGTGGTAGCCAAGCCTATCCATGGTATCCATGCATCCAGATTTCACATTGCACTCCAGGAACGGCGGACGCATATAAGTCGGTATGATGCCGAGGAGATTGCGGAATGCCATCTCGTTGTAGATCATTTCTGTTTCTCGAACATGTTCGGAAACTTGGTTTAGATTGCGGTGTGTCCATGAGTGGCTTGCGAGCTGGTGCCCATAATCATGCATGCGCCGAATGATGGACGGCCAGCCCGTTGCTTCGTCGTCTATACGACCCTTTCCTCTGTTGTTTCCCGCGATGAAAAAGGTCGCTTTCACATCGTATTTTTCAAGAATGTCAAGGAGTTGACTAGTAAATACGTAGGGCCCATCATCAAACGTCAAGGCAACGTGGCCGGGCTCAGTGCATTGAGTAATCGTAGAGGCTGGGATCTGGTCAGCTTTGATTTGTATCTGGGTTCCTATAAGTCAGGAATAGAGCAACAGTCTGGAGACTAACCATATGGAACATTGCCAATGTGCGGCCGAGAGATGCCTTCGGTGGTTTCCCCTGGAGGGCTGATTCTAATTGCTTCCGTCAGACTCTGGTATTTCAGGCCCAGAGTTTCACATACTGTGTGTCGCAGGAGTCGCTATAGTCGAGCTGGCATTGGGAGCCAGCACAGTAATCTGTAGAAGTACCACAAAAGCCAGCCTCCGAACAACACTCGCCTTCATCACAGCTGCCAACATCTGGGCCGCATTTCTTGTCACGGGGTTCTAGGACATACTTGGTAAGACTGTCGATTTCCTTGGGAGCTGCACAGATGGCGTCGAAGAACGTAAAGGCGATCACCGCCGTAGTAGCAACGTTAACAATCATCTTTTTAATATCGCCGTTACTGATATCACTTCACGAAAAAAGAGAAAGACGAAATAAATACCGGAAGGAGCGAAATATAGATTAAAGTTGGGGTATATAATATCTCATAAACACTAGCATTACTTGCACGTGCAATGCGTGAAACACTCTACGATGCTTGCTTGATAGCCACTATTCAACAACATCTAAACTCGCTGGAAATGGATTGTCTGTGGGTTTGAGGCGGCAATTTTTTGCCGGTGGATTACGGATTGTGACAGCCTCAAAGTCAAGATGCAAGAAATCCCTCTCCATGGCCCACGCAATGCCGGAAATGTACGCGCTCCACCATCTCGCAATAGCTGCCTACACTAGCTAAGAGACTTGCGTTGGGGAGCCCCAACATCACACCATTAACTCGCAATTTGAGTACTCTGATCGAATCAAATGCTTGTGAACTTCCACACTATTACCTAGTGGTAACTAGCTGTGGCCTACGTCAACGTGGAATCTGCAGTGTACGGGGACACAGAGGAGAAGTAGGATAATTTGGTGCAGCGCTGAGATAACCAATAAATGGTATAAGATCATTGTTCGTATTATGCGTTGGTTTACGTTACGGCATTAGCTAAAATATCGAAAAAGAAAAAGGAAATGAAAGAAAAGATTTCCCCTGGCTAAGAAATAATGTAGGGTTGTGCCCTGAATTGTCTTGTCCTTGGCTTTTATGGCGTTGCCAGTACGTATTACCAGAATGTATGGATAAGCACGTTCACTCTCATGGCTGGGTGTCTATCTAAAAAGCTCGCCATTTGGGTTGTACGAGACATTTATGAATGTATCTTATTGCCTTCTTTCCCGGTCTTATACTAGGGGCATGAATGCGGTGTTAAGGGGTTCATCATACAGTAATAACCATGGTTTTGGCGCCTCAATTCAAGTTCTAGACATTTGGAGAGTATTACAGAATATTTTGCACCCCTCTTGTTCCTGACAGTCTCGCGAAGCCCGTTTGCAGACCAATCAAAGCAAATGTGACTTTGGCAATTCCTTTTCTTACACGCCTCCCCAAGACATCCAACTCTCAATTTTACGTATAAGTTGAATCATGGCTAAAGTTTCGGCTCTACTAAAGGGACCAGCCGAAATTTTAAAGAGACATATGTGGAGCTTTTCTCAATTTAACTTGACGTGGCGTAGAGCCGACATATACACTCGAAGTACATTTCCAATCTTTGGCCGCTACAGAAAGATTGTACGATTCCCATATCGTATTAGAGATTTGTAGTACCACAGTGGCTGTCACAGGTCTAAGCCCTGCTGTATGCGCTTTGATACTTGACGGCAGCGGGCACCAGGGCCGATGGAAGATTCTACGTCGACTTTCAATGTCTGTTTGCGATGTTTGCAAGTAGCCTTAGAAAGGCGAAGACCGATGGATGAAATCCACCCAGGTTGACACTACTTTACATCTCGCTCACCCAGTCAGATGATCTGATCTCAGCAACATGCTTTTCTAATCGTCAAATACGATAGATACATTGACAAGTAGATCAATGGTTACTAAATCCGGTAAAACTCCCCGTGGGTCTATACACCACGCTGTCAGATACAAAGTAAATAACATTTGCCTCTATTATACCCAAGCCTTGAAGCCAAATTCTAGCGCTTTTCAGTTCGTATACAGTCATTATCCTTCTCGGTCATTATCGTGGTGGCTTCTTGCAGTTGTTATCTGCGTATCATTCCGAAAGCGTATATTCTATCTCTGGCTTTGCTGATCTCTTTTTTCTTTTCTTCTCTCTCAAACAATCCTCCCAGTGCCAGATTCCACAGCACTTTGCTCGCAATCTCGTCTGGATTCAACCCCTTCTTCAATCGTTCGTCAATCATCCAAATTACTACACCAACACTTTGGGAATACGATCGCCAAGTCTCTCGTTAATAGCTTGTTGATTCCCTCGCTCAACAGCAATGCCTGGCATGCGTCACACGGGGGGTGCCCCCCCAGATGAAGTCAGTAAACGACTCGCTGCCATCAAGGAGGAGGATGAAGATCCCAGACCTTGGGACTTCTACTACGAAGACAATTCCCCAGATGGAGAAGCCACCTCGGCGTCTAGCTCTCATCCATCGCTTCAAGCTGAATTCGGCTCCTCGGTTGAAACTCTCAAGTCCGAGACGAATTCCTCTCCCGGACCAGAGCCTCTCGTCGCAGTCATCGGCGTGGGCTACGTTGGCGAACATCTCACCGATGTTTTCTCTCGCTGCTTCAAGGTTCTCGGATACGACGTCAATACGACTCGTGTCAAGGATCTTTCTGCCAAATACGCCGGCAACAACAACGTCCGCATCACGTCCGAGGCGAGCGATCTCCATGCAGCTTCGTACTTCTTGATCTCGGTCCCTACCCTCCTCAAGAAGGACAAGACCGTCGACACTTCGTACCTTCAAAGTGCTCTCGCCACTGTGGAAGAGCAGGCAGCTCCAGGCTCGACAGTCGTGATTGAAAGCTCAGTCGCCGTTGGCATGACTCGAGAGCTTCTCGGACCCATTGCCAAAAGAAAGGGTCTTTTTGCTGGAATGTCGCCTGAGCGTGTCGACCCCGGCCGCACTGAGCCGCCAGCCTATGCCATCCCGAAGATCATCTCTGGCCTTGATGATGTTGTTTCAGGTTCGCTGGAATCGGTCAACAAGCTTTACTCTGCCGCCTTTGAAAAGGTCGTCACGGTCTCCAAGCCGGAAGTGGCTGAGATGACCAAGCTCTACGAAAACTGCCAGCGCATGATTGGCATTGCTTTCGCCAACGAGATGGCCAATGCCTGTATCCCCATTGGCATCAACCCTTATGAAGTCAGCAACGCCGCTGCCACCAAGCCGTTTGGTTACATGCCCTACTCGCCGGGCCTAGGTGTTGGCGGACACTGCATTCCCGTCAACCCCTACTATTTGTGTTCCAACAGCGAGTTTCCTCTGCTCCAAGCGGCTTCGGAGAGAATGTACGCTCGTCCTACAGAGATCGGAGAGCGTATCGTTGATGAGCTTTACGCGAACCGAACTAGCAAGGACAAGCCTCGTGTTCTCGTCGTTGGCATGGGCTTCAAACGCGGCCAGTCTCATCTTGTCAACTCGCCTGGCCTTGAACTGGCCAAGTATCTTGCCAAGTCGGGGCACGTCAGCGTCTCTTTCGCCGATCCGCTCGTCAGCCAACAGGCCTTGCCTGATCTTACACGCCTGGATGACGCAAACTGGACTGCCGAGTACTTGAATGAGAACTTTGACATGATTGTCGTCGCATTCAAGCAGGACGGCCTTGACTTTGGCGTCCTCGACCAGCTCACCAATGTGCAAGTCCAAATGTGGTGCGCTTAGAGCATCAACTGCATCCTGCAAGCGAAAACGACGCGGGAGTACAGGCGTTTATTGGGGAGGCTCTGGTTCTCGTTTATTGACAACACATTCCTCACAGGGTCCCTGATGTCGATATTGAGACGGCGACACTTGGCTTGTGATCGATAGACGCAGGCCGAAACTCGCTCTTCACCAGTTGGGAATCAATGGGAGGGTTAAAACTTGCTGTTCGTTATTGGATTTGTGTGCTGGGGCTTTCTGTTATGGGATTGATTTACGTTTGTTCTGTTCTTTTGGGTTGCAAATGTGCGCTTTTGGCTACTGCCTTCCAATTGGCTCTTTTCCTGAGGTTCTTACCAGCTCATTGGAGCATGGTGTGGCCACTGTATAATAGCAGGAAAGGGATCACTAGCATTCTCTAGCCATTCAATCATAGCCAAATAACCTACATTTCTAAATTCGTTAATAAAATTTGTGCGAGTTCATCGGTTCTAAACTCCACCGTGCTCTCCGCCTTCCACAGCTGCCTCAGGACATGCAGCCGATCACTCAAATCACTCAATTCTTCTCCTTATCAGAAGGGTAACGTTTGCCAATTCTACTTCTGGACCTGTGCAAGCCCCTCATTGGCGAACTTTAATCTTGGGCTAGATGCTTTGTTTCGCCGCGTTGGGAAATTATCTACTTGCGGTGGACCATAAATGGGACGCACGATTTTAGTTTACAGATTCAAATGGAGCTTGAAAATGCTTATCGGAATTGAGGAGAGCTTTCCATGAAAGCGGCCCGATCTTAAGTGTTGGTACGATTTCCTTGTTCATGATTTTTACCTGCGCTATCGAAGTAGGCGAGAGAAGATCTGGTTTTGCAACAAAATGAGGGAATTTTTCTATACACATACATTTAAAACCATAATCTATCTATTTTTAGAGTACGGAGTACTCAAAATAAAGAGTTAGATGCGGATCTCACGGGGGTGTCTGTAGCAATACAGCTCGTATACTACGCGCATGGAGAAATCTCGATGCTAGCGAGACGTTATGCCACAAAGACTTCGGTAGCATCATACCTCTCAAAGCGACGACGGAAGTGCGATTATTCAGTAACTGCACCAGCTATCTTTGTTTTGAGTTGTGTAATGGAATATCCGCAACTGGGTAGTCTCGAAACATTAGAATCGAGACGGAGGTCATGAAAACTGTTGGGACAAAGTATTGGTCAGTGCACCTTTGAATCTTTTCTGGCCTGATTCTTCACTCCGCCCACATTCACCTTGCAACGTGACCAATAGGGCTAAGATGGCAGAGCAAGGGTTTCTAGAACAAGCAAAGAGTTGTCACATCACGGCTCAGAGAGTGTCATAAGATATGTCTCGTGGATTTGAACAATTCAAAGACTTTTATGAAATCGTGTTAAAGATGAAGCGATGTCGAAATTGTTAGGGGGCCAGACTTATGCCTTTCTTGGCATCTCGCCAGACCCACCTATTTGCGTCATCAGACAGATGGCTACCGGTACCTGTGAAGAAGTACAACTTCCCTCTTTGAGCAGACGAGTAACGCTTCTCCGGCATTTCCACGGAAGAGTCAAATAAGAGCATCTTCTATCATGACAATAATTTGTGCCCTCTTTCATCTACAGCGAGCTATGAATAGACCAGCTGAATCACTCACGATGCCACCTCGCTGTGGGGCTGACGTTGAATACATGTACATGTAGAGACTAAACCCTTTTTGGTAACTGTCAGCGAAACAATGACGACGTTAAATCTCGCTATTTTAGATAATCAAGTTTGAAGATCATCAGGCACGAAACGAAAGAATTTTAACTTTATTAACGCATCGTTTCCAACTTCATTTCTATACATATATCGTTCTCACCACTTGGATAAAGTCTCAGCTTCCACATTCCATAAACACCAAGCGCCATACTCACATTTCTATCAAGAATGAAGTTACTATTAAACATCAGCCATGCGGGTGAGACCGCGCTAAGGCCAGGAGATGAGCTTCAAGGAACCTTGATTGTCTCAGGCATCGCAAGCCAGAAGCGGCCTCATTGCACAGCTACCATTGGAGGTAAGATGGGCTTCTCAGACTCGCTTATTTTTGGTCTTGTATCTAATAAAATGAAATCACCTCTAGGACGATTATTGATTTCGGTACCTGCTCAAGTCGCTGGCCCTAACGTAGATAACGCAGTATATACGGTATGAGCTGAACCATCAAGCTTCACTATATCATTTCCATCTAACATGGCCAAAGCTATTTGAGGAAACGAAACAACTGGACTACGAAAACAACTCGGCAAAAAACAGCCCGGATGACGACGTTCATTTCATGCCTTTCAAATTTCAATTCCCATCTCATATGCAATGTTCTAAACATCCTCATCCATGCCAGTTTCCCCCTTCGACGATTGCGCACCAAGGCAGTTCCAAGATCAAGGTGGAATACTACATCACTGCAGCCGCAGAAAAGCCCATATTTGGCGGTCTATCTACCAAAAAGAGAGTCACAAAGGAATTACAACTCAGCAGCGGCTTTTCATCCAATACGTCGCCAGCGCCATTATCCATCTCCAGCTCACCCTTAATGCTGCAACAAAAAGACGGCAAAAAACGCCTGCAGGCTGGGCCTGATGGCTTACCGGCATACGCACCATCTATACACGTCCAAGTCGTGCATCCTGAGCCACCAATTTTTATCCGAGGACAGGCAAACCGCATCCGATTCAATGTCCACAGCCCATCCGAAGCGATTGGCAAAATATTTGTTCGGAGTATAAACATCAACTTTAATACTTCCACTATCGCAGCATCTGGATCAGCCGCGCAACGAGTCGACCAAAAAGCATCGGGAGTTGAGCTATCCAGTCTCATTCCAATCGATTCGGAAATATTGGAGCTCGATACGGGAACTTGGGGGCGCCTTTCTATGCTCAGCCTCAGACCAACATTCGAGTCATGCCTAACGCAGATAAAGCATGCCGCTGAAATAAGCGTCGGGATATCGGTGGGGCCCCAGGGAAGCATCTCTGTAAGTTTTATGTGCCGTTAATATTCCATGCTCATAACGAGCAAGAGGCTAACACTGAGTAGTATGCTTCATCTACGTTCGATGTTCTGGTGATGGATCCACCACCTTCCTACGAAGATATCTAGACGGGCTTGACTGGAGTCGAGAGAGTACTGCATAGTTTAGCATGGTTCATGATAAGTTGCATTTTAGTATAGAACTGCCAAAGATACCTAGCTCAGATTGAAGAATGAGCCACATTATAGATAGACCAAAGTATAGATAGACATCGCGACATAGAAAAATGAATATTTTGTATACCGTTGACTATTGAATATTAAGCAAGGCATGACTCAGCTTTAGCCTTCAACCCTTGCCCGCTTTGTCCAGAGTAAAATTGAATGCGGAATTGCTAGCTTGCGTTCCTTTGGCCTACAACTTCAGATTGCACCGGATCGAATCACCATAGCGTTTGTCGTGAGGACTAGTCGTTGACGGGCAAATCAACTTTAGAGACGTCGCAAGGCTGCAGTAAATGCCAGCTGCGAGATACCCTTTACGGACGCATGAAGGATCATCAGCTGAGAATGCTACGCTGTCTCGTTCCGACTTCCGAAAGACGTTATACCGGATGGAGAAAATACGAGCGAGTCGCTCTGGCACTCGCTTTTTGGGCAGCTTCGAATGAAGCTTCCATTTCTATTCCATTTCTTTTTCCTCTCCTGGTTATATCCGAGGCACCTTGTCACGGCTGAAGCGCGGATGTTTTGCTACATGGATTGAATAGAGGTTTTCGGACTTTAGCTGGCTAAAAGATTTAGCGTTAATCACGCTGTTATGCAAGGTAAAGGCGAACCAGGTGATATCCGCGCCTATACAAGCTGAGGGGAGTATAACGTCCGGCCTGGGGTGCCACATAAACTATTTCGCTGTCTTTTGGACACGGGAATAGTATAAGCGACGTTCATATCCTCGTCATGATTGAGTAGCTTGGGCCTAAGAAATGGTTTATTCGCACTGTGTCTCTTGCAAGCTCCCCCCAGCTCTAGACATGGCTCCCTCGACTTAGCACTGTGCACAGTCGATTACATCATGAACTCTTATTTTCTGTCTCAATTGAACCAATTTGAGATATTGATAAGTTCCAGAGCTTAACATTTGAAAATAGATGACAGGTGCATTTTCACCTTTAGCGGGGCCTCTTCTTTAACGTAAAGGTGATCAGCCGTGCCGTCCAATCAAGTTGACGTCAATATAATATCATGAAACCTTACATCACGACAGTATTGTGAGGTGATGTATGAGTGACGGCCAATATTATGTCGCCACCTCTCATGAATTCACGACTAGATAAATATACATAAGATGTAGCTTGGTTTCCTTTGAAGAATTGGGCACAGCAAAACAACTGGCCAATTTTGACGCCGAAACCATGTCCAACATTATTCCACCAGCCGTGAAACAAGCAGTCATGGGCCAAAAGGGAGCGAAAACAGACCAGCTGGCAGCTCACACTGTTGAGCCGACCAAAGATAGCAGAATTACATCTGACTTTGGAACTAAGCAAACTAATACAGATGATTGGCTTCGGATCAACAGCAAGGATCAAATAGGCCCGTCGCTGTTGGAAGATCCATTTGGGCGTGAAAAAGTACGTCGCAGGCTCACCAAATGCACAAGTCGCTATATTAAGTAACCAAAAATGTAGATTCATCGATTCGACCATGAGCGTATTCCAGAGCGAGTAGTCCACGCTCGAGGCACAGGAGCCTTTGGAACATTTCGCCTATTCGAATCCGCCGAAGACGTTACCCATGCCAATATCTTGACCGATACTTCGCGCGAGACGCCAGTTTTTCTTCGCTTCTCGACCGTTCTAGGAAGCCGTGGCTCTGCTGATACCGTCCGCGATGTGCGCGGCTTTGCAGTCAAATTCTACACCCAGGAGGGCAACTGGGATATCGTAGGCAACAACATCCCCGTCTTCTTTATACAGGACGCCATCAAATTTCCCGATATTATCCATGCTGGAAAGCCTGAGCCTCACAACGAAGTTCCTCAAGCGCAAACGGCTCACAACAACTTCTGGGATTTTGTTCAGATGCACACCGAGGCCACTCACATGTTTATGTGGGCCATGTCCGATCGCGCCATTCCTCGCTCATACCGAATGATGCAAGGCTTTGGCGTAAACACGTTTACACTTACCAATGCCGCTGGCGAACGCTCGTTTGTGAAATTCCACTTCACGCCAGAGCTTGGAGTGCATTCCCTTGTGTGGGACGAGGCGCTGAAGCTGGCGGGCCAAGATCCCGATTTCCACCGCAAGGATCTCATGGAAGCCATTGACAACGGCGTATATCCGAAATGGAAGTTTGGCATACAGACAATTGATGAGTCAAACGAGGACGATTTTGATTTCGACATTCTCGATGCTACAAAGGTCTGGCCCGAAGACCTCGTGCCTATCCGGTATATTGGCGAGCTCGAGCTAAACAAGAATGTGGATGAATTCTTTACCCAGACAGAGCAGGTGGCATTCTGCACCAGTCACGTTGTCCCAGGAATCGGCTTTTCCGACGACCCCCTCTTGCAAGGCCGAAACTTTTCGTATTTCGACACACAGCTGAGCCGCTTGGGCGTGAACTGGCAAGAATTGCCCATCAACAAGCCAGTCTGTCCAGTAATGAACTTCAACCGCGACGGCGCAATGAGACACACCATCTCAAAGGGTAAAGTCAACTACTGGCCCAACAGATTTGAAGCTCAGCCGCCTGCGACCAAAGAGGAGGGCGGATATGTCGACTACCCCGAAAAAGTCATCGGCATCAAGGAACGAGCAAAGAGCGCAAAATTCAAGGAACATTTCTCACAGGCGCAGCTCTTCTTCAACTCGCTTTCTCAAATTGAGAAGAATCATCTTATTGCAGCATTCTCGTTTGAGCTTGATCACTGCGATGAACCGATTGTGTATGAGCGGCTCGTGAAACGACTCGCCGACATTGACATCGGCCTCGCACAAACTGTTGGGAAAATGGTCGGAGGATCAGTTCCAGAAAGCAAAGGACAGCCGAACCACGGAAAGAAGGCCAAAGGTCTGAGCCAGATGGAATTTCTGCCAGATGAGCCAAAGATTGCTTCAAGGCGAATCGGTATCATCATCGCCGATGGATACGATCCAATTGCTTTCAACGCCATGTACGGAGCCGCCAAAGGAGCAAAGGCCATCCCGATGGTCATCAGCACACACCGGTCCCCCACTTTTGCCGACGGAGAGAGCGAACAAGGAAAAGGTATCGTTGCGGATCATCACTTGGAAGGCCAGCGTAGCACAATGTTTGATGCCATCTTTGTGCCCGGGGGGAAGAAGGCTATCGAGACGCTTTCCAAGAACGGCCGAGCGCTACATTACATCCGTGAGGCGTTTGGCCATCTCAAGCCCATCGGAGCCACCGGAGAGGGCGTGTTGCTGGTTGAAAAGGCACTCCAGCTACCCGAACATGTGGTCACGTCCAGCGATCATGAAGCTGTGGAGAGCTACGGCGTAGTTACACTGAAGAACCCGCAGCCGGAGGGCTTTGGAGAGGTCATGTCTGCAGTTAGGGGTGCCAAGGGGTTTATGGACAAGTTTGCCTATGCGATTGGCAATCATCGCTGCTGGGAGCGGGAGCTTGACGGTCTTAATACCATGGTGGCGTATTAGTGGAAAACGCAGATATTAAACGATGAGAGACTGCGTGTAGTCTACGTAGCTAGCAATGGAGAATCTGTATATTTGGAAACTCAAAATAACACAAGGTTTAAGGTTGTTGTTGATCTTTAAAGCTTTAAGCAAATTACCATTCATGCCATTCCCTGCATGGTGACATCGGGCGTGATGCATGAGACGAGATTCTGCCCAATGAAAAGCTCGTACAGCCAGGCAACTACTACGACAAGGGCAGGTGGCTTTTGAATGGAACTGCAGCCAACCAACCATCACACCGAAGACAGCTTTGAGAAGCAATAAAGGCCCAGAAAAGCCGTTGCATCTACGCAATGCTGCCTCATTAGCTCGCTTGTGTGAAAAGGGGACCATTTGGCTGTACGAGGTCTGCTAGAAGCGTGTTTAGCGTAGCAACCCGACGTAGGATCGTAAGCAAACTCGTTGTTTGTGACCACTGAAAGGAAGAAACAGTCTGAATTGAGCTGTGCATCACTGCATGTGAAAGACTGCATCCGTCTTGCACCTCCTTTTTACAGTATAGTAGCTCCAGGGATACTCGTAGCTTTCGCAAAACAGCCTAATATCTTCTTTGGCAGAGTATATACATATAAAAAAAGGTTATGCTCCTCATATTGAAATGATAGATCACTCTTTGGATCAGTCAAGGTGCAAAGCGCGATTTTCAAGATGGGTTCCTCCAATTCCACGCTCAGTCCCATCGAGACGTGCGTGAGCGCCATTTGCAATGGTCGCCTAGACTGTTATCACCTCCCGCAGAGTAACCTAGATCAGTCATGGAACAAACTGTACAATCTCGCTCTTTCTCAATATCCTCAGATTGTCATCCGGCCCAACAACGCTTCCGAAGTTTCTCAAGCGGTGAAATGCGCCAGCGACAATGGCTATAAAGTGCAAGCGAGGTCTGGTGGCCACTCTTATGGGTAAGAAGCCAAAAGAGTTTTCGACTGTGGTATAGAAAGCAAGAAGTATTTTTTTAACAACAAAATGCAGAAATTTTGCTCAGAGTGCAAACGAAACCAACGGCATGATGATTGACTTGGTGAATTTGCAGGATTTCCAGATGGACAACAATACTTGGCATGCAAGTGCTGGAGCAGGTTATAGACTAGACAACCTTGACAAACAGCTGCATCGGAACGGAGGCAGAGCCATTGCACATGGCACTTGTCCCGGAGTCGGAGTTGGCGGACACGCAACTGTGGTAAGTATATGACTTTGCATACTGCTGGGCTGTTCCGTGCAGGATTTTAATACTTTGTATAGGGAGGACTTGGGCCCAGTTCAAGAATGTGGGGATCTGCGCTGGACCACATCATCGAGGTGGAAGTCGTAACCGCCAATGGAACCATTGTCCGAGCAAACGAGGACGACTACTCCGATTTGTTCTACGCAGTTAGAGGAGCCGGAGCCAGTTTCGGCATCGTTACCGAATTCGTATTCAAAACACATCCCGAGCCAGGCAATGTCGTTGAATACACATACAGCTTCAGTTTCGGCCAGCAACAGGATATGGCGCCTGTATTCGAGCAGTGGCAGGACCTGGTGTACGATCCCAACCTCGACCGACGCTTCTCGACATTGTTCATCGCGGAGCCCCTTGGAGCTCTCATCACCGGCACGTTTTACGGCACCAAAGAGGAATTCGACCAAACAGGAATCGCGCAAAAGATTCCCGGCGGAGGGGATGTCAATTTCGCTGTATACGATTGGCTGGGAAGCTTGGCGCACATTGGAGAGACGACGGCGCTGTATCTAAGTGACCTCGCAACGCCTTTCGCCAGCAAGTCTTTGGCTTTCAACAGAGGCGACAAGATGAGCAAAGAGTCGATCGACACATTGTTTGACTATGCGGGCAGCACGGATGCAGGAACGCTACTTTGGTTCATCATCTTCAACTCTGAGGGAGGCGCCATGGGAGATACGCCATATAACGCAACTGCATATCCACACCGCAATGCAGTTATGATGTACCAGTCTTATGCTATTGGAATACCAACGTTGACAGAGACCATTTCTGATTTTGTTTCTGGAGTGCACGACAAGATTAAGCAGGGTGCTCCAGAGGCAAACATGACATATGCAGGGTACATTGACGTGTCTTTGGATAGGTCGACTGCGCAGCTGACGTATTGGGGGGACAAGGTTCCTGGGCTGCGAGAGATCAAAGGCCGGTATGATGCTGACAATGTATTTCAGAATCCTCAAAGCATTCAGTTTCTAGCTTAGGGGAGAATCATGAGAGTTGAAAGGAGAGCGGGCGGTGCATGTTGTCGAATGTCGATATTATGCTTCTCATATCAAGAATAGACTACATGTATACAGCTGCAGTCTTTGTATTGTGTCGTGAGATACATCTTCGGCTCACCAAGCGTGACAAAATCAAGTACAATTGAAACCAAATGCTCTTTAGATTTCACGGCAGCTACAAGAGCTGTCCATGCTTGGTGGTAAAGTCACTTACATGTTACAATTCCAGCTACAGGGTGATCAAGATTATGCCCAATACGCTTTGAGCCCCCACGCTATGATGGTGAAATAGGCACAGTGCAAAACAATACGAAATTTTAAGATTTCTGTTTCAAATTAGTAAGTATTTACCTGATGTATAGACAAGAATGTAATGTGCATTTGAGCGACTAAAGAATTGCTGGACAGGATCTCGGCTTTGAGCCGCTTACCAGATCTGTCTCCCGACGGCGTTACTGACAGTGCTGGTACAGCGCACGTTGTTTGTCTCGGAAACGGAACCGGCTATGGGCGGGTGACTTAATTACCGCTAACTTTTGAATAGAGCATATGGCTCTGTCTTATCTATCGACGACTCATGCTATGGCTATAGTATACGTGTATAAACCTTTTACTTCTATATCTGAGGTTATAAGAATACTCGCACAAATACCATCACCACTTACTCCAAGTGAAACTGCCAAATCGTAAAGTCACAAATGGGTTAAGCCTGATTGTCTGCTCAGCTTACGGGCCCTCTCTCTTCTCCACTACCCCGCGTTACCAACTCCAAGCTCTCCCTTTATTACCGAGAGAGGGGCATTAAACTGCTGGAAATTTGTCAAGCTTATTTGCCAATCGGGGTTTCAGACCCACGGCCAGTCTCGGCTCAACCTCCTCAGATTGCCCCAGATTGGCGATTACGGAGACATCACGCGGGCCTCGCAGGCGCATCACCGGACGTTGACGCGGGTCCGCGATGGCATGGGCGATTAGATAACGGGAATCCTTAGTTCTGTGGGTAAGGGAGCTTTCCAAATAACTGCCCAAGTTGGGTTGGCTCCTGCTATGGCGATTCCATGCTTTTGCTGCATATCCTCCATTGGCCAATACTTGGACGCGGCTGCCTCGTGTTATCACTTGACTGCTCTCCTGTCATCCTGCATTCAAAACGTCGAACTCGTCTGTATCAACCAACCGGAATATTCTTCCTTCATCAACTCCAAATTTCGTTCTCCTCATACGCTGCGGTGGTGCTTGAAGACGTCTGCCGCCTAAAGAGCCATTCAGGCAGCTAGCAGCCATCCATCGATCCATCCCCATCCCCTCTCTTACATCTCAAGTAAGTCGCCTGCTCTGTATTAAATGCCCCATCCCTTCTCATATCTACTTCCATGTAACTGTTTCAACGATGCTTCACATCACCAAAAACACATTGTCACCCAAATAGTATTAAACAAGATAAGATGGATGCCCATTACCGTCATCATGCCCACCCTCTCAAAGCAAGCCCCTCATCGGACATCACTTGGGCTTCAACATCACCAGATACCCGATTCCGCTTTCACTTGCCACCTTGATTTCAGCTCATAAAATCTAGTCATATTTCGCACAACTGACTCAGAAAATAGCCCTCTTCAAATAATCAGACGCAATGCCTCTTCTGCATCGCTCCGGGACGTCGCTGACGGCGGCCCTCTTAAGAAGCCGCCCCACCGCCCCGATAGCCGGCGCCGTAGCTTCATCTCACAGCACATACACCCGGCGCTCGTCAAATCTAGCAGTTCCCGAATCCGCATCTAGAGCCCGAGGCCGAAGTCTCGCTGTTAAAAGAGCAGTCCCGTCCTCTGCTCTTGTGAGTGCTAACCACAGACATGCCTCAACCGCGGCCATGGAGAAGCCAGACTATCAGAACATGTACACGGCCTCGTCGGCCTTTTTCGAGGCGCTGTGGGAAGCCGGCGTCACTCACTGCTTTGTGAATCTGGGATCTGACCACCCGAGTATCATTGAGGCGATGGTCAAGGGTGCTCGGGAACGCAAAGGAAATTTCCCCAAGATGATTACTTGTCCCAACGAGGTACGTCTTATACACACTTGTAGTCTCATATGAGCAACTTATGCTAATGCTCACTATTAATCAGATGGTGGCCATGTCCATGGCAGATGGCTATGCCCGCCTAACCGGCAAGCCTCAGGCTGTCATTGTCCACGTTGACGTCGGCACACAAGGCCTTGGAGCGGCCGTTCACAACTCAGCCTGTGGCCGAGCACCAGTTCTCGTCTTCGCCGGCCTGTCACCATTTACTCTGGAAGGCGAACACCGCGGTACCCGTACCGAGTACATCCATTGGATCCAGGATGTTCCCGACCAGAAGCAGATTGTTGCCCAGTACTGCCGGTACACGGGTGAGATCAAGACAGGCAGAAACGTCAAGCAGCTGGTCAACCGTGCGCTGCAATGGGCCAAGTCAGGACCGCAAGGCCCGGTATATCTGTACGGTGCACGAGAAGTCATGGAGCAAGAGATTGAGCCGTACCAGCTGAGACAGAGCGATTGGAACCCCATAAAGCTGGGCAGCCTGCCCCAAGACGCCGTTGATAACATTGCAGATGCGCTTGCTGGTGCTAAACGGCCACTGGTTCTCACAGGATACGGCGGCAGAAACCACGAATTCCCGGGGGCCTTGGTCAAACTCGCAGATACAGTTCCGAACCTGAGAGTAGTAGACTGCGGAGGCAGCGACATGTGTTTCCCCTTTGACCACCCTGCTTCTCTCGGTCTCAACTACGGCGGCGAAAAGTCTATCCCCGATGCCGATGTCATTCTGGTTCTTGACGCCGACGTGCCGTGGATCCCTGCCCATATCAAGCCTAACCCAGACGCCAGAGTGTTCCACATCGACCTTGATCCGCTCAAGCAGCAGATGCCCGTCTTCTACATTGAATCTGAAGCAACCTATCGCGCTGATACCCAGACTGCCATTGAGCAGCTGACCGAGGCTCTCAAGACTGGTGAAACCGCAAAGAAGCTGCAGGCCCAGAACACGACACAAATCGTCGAGCAGCGCAAACAAGAACACGAAACACGTCTTGCCAAAATCGCAAAGGCCGCCGAGCCTCGTCCCGATGGCACTTTTGGCACCGGTTACTTGTGCCGGACCATCAAGAAGCTCGTGCCGGAAGACACTCTGTTCGCCATCGAGGCCGTGACCAACACCCTCTTCGTCTACGACAACATCCAGCCCTCAGTCCCTGGAACGTGGATCAACTGCGGTGGTGGCGGCCTGGGCTGGTCTGGCGGCGGTGCCTTGGGCATGAAGCTGGCTACTGATGTAGAGCATGGAGGCAAGAACAAGGGCAAGTTTGTCGTGCAGATTGTCGGCGACGGCACATTTCTCTTTACTGTTCCCGGCAGTGTCTACTGGATCTCAAAACGCTACGACATTCCCGTCCTGACTATTGTGCTCAACAACAAAGGTAAGTCATGCACTTCTCATATACCAATAGCCTGCAGAAAACTAACAATTCATGTGATAGGCTGGAACGCTCCCAGACGGTCTTTGCTGCTGGTTCACCCCGAGGGACTGGGCTCCAAGGCGACCAACGAAGAGATCAACATTTCGTTTGACCCCGCGCCCGATTACTCCGGTATCGCCAAAGCCGCTGCGGATGGAGACATTTTCGCCGCCAGAGTGAGCGAGCTGGCTGATCTGGAGGGCGTGCTGAAGGAGGCCATCAAGAATGTCGAGAACGGCCAGTCAGCGGTGGTGGATATCAAGGTTGCGTCAGGGTGTTAATTCGGTATATGGCATTTCCGTTTCATTTTCTTTCCTAAGTGGTTCAGCGATATGTGGATGCTTGTCAGTAGACGGCGCTTTTGGCGGATAGAGCCAGGTTCTAAGTAGGGTCGGTCATCTTAGACTCAGTGTATGTATTAGGACAGCTGTAGTCGAAATAAATCAAGTGCTTCAAAGCCTTTTTCAATTAATGAGGGATCGGATTGCACATTTCAACGTGGCGATTACTACTCGTTATCATCAATATAGAAGAGTTTACACAAATGCAAATCTCATGCTTTAATCCAGTGTTCAAGACCTTGTTTCAAATCCTGCCAGAACCGAGCTGTCACACCCAGCTCTTCGTAATGTGCAAAGTCATGCGGCACACCAGCATATACATGTAGCTTAACTACAACGCCATTATCCTCCAATCTTTTCGCGTATAGGATGCCTTCATCGCGAAGGCAGTCCCTTCCCGCCACAAAAATCGAGTGTGGACAAAGTCCTGCCGTGATTCCAAGAAGAGGGAAGACTTGGGGATTGGCAGCCACGCTGGATGAAGGAGATATCACCGTATCCCAACAGGTGGCCATTTCACGCGGTGCTGATGTCATCCTGGAAAGACGAGAATCTCAGCTCTAACTTGGTCAACATGTACATACATGTAACAGGAACCAAGACAAGCCGAAACGTCATTGAGCATCGTAGATGGGGAAAAATTGCAGAGATGGCATTGCAATATATATAGCCGTATGGGTATCTCTGGACATAAACAATAAAACAAGCTCAGCTCCCCCAATAAATCAAACTATGCCCAAATCCGACCTGGTCCCAGTCCACCGAGCCAACATAACAATAACAGATGATTAAGAAAAACTCAACTCAAAGACGACTGAATTTGTATAGTCATCTTCTCCATCCATGCCCGCCCTATGCAAGATGCTAAGCTCCCTCCACAAAAATTCAAGAAAAAAAGAAAAGCCAGAGCCTGGAGATTGAACACTGTGACAATACCAAACCCCAGCTTGGATATATCGAAACGCAATTTTGCTCAACCAGCTTCTTTTAATGCGTACACGTACGCAAAACAGCAGCAGCACCACCATCAACATCATATCATTGCGATAGCTGAGAGACTTCCCGAGATGTCTTTCTCTTCTTCTCCAACTTCAGTTTCGGGACTTCCATGCCGTCAATCACCATCTTACCCTCCTTTAGCACCTGCCAATGCTTCTTCAACAGCTCCTCTCTCACAACGAGCTCGAATCCTGCCAAGAAGCAAAAGCTAATCTCCAACCTTGCCAATTCGACCTCGCTGACGCCGCCGACCTTGGCAATCTTTGTATGCGGGTATGATAGATCCTCAAGTGCCTTCATGGCTACACGAAGGCCCGCGAGGACCAGTCTATGGGCGTTTCGTCTCGTTACGGGGATGGCGCGCTCTTCGACTGCCAGGCGGTGGATGTATAGCGATGTGGCGAGATAGACGGCCGTGCTCATGGGGCAAAACTGGTGCAGTCGAAGCAGATACTGGTGTACGGAGATGGGCGGTTCGTTTTTGCTGTAGAATTTGCGGGTGATGGCGCCATGCTGCAGGTTCAACGGCTGTGAATCGGCGCCGACGACGACGTATGGCTCCGGAGGGTGAAGATTCGGGGCTGAAGATGATGGTGTCGATCGTTTGAGGTGGTCGTGTTTTAGGCGTACGCCGTCGATGGCATAGGCGTTCTGCTGGGCGTCCTGTTGAGCTATCAGCAGGGCTGACATGGACGCGCTGTACGCCTGGACCTTGCTTCTGCTTACACTTGATGCCGACGAGCGGCTCTGTTTCTGCAGATTCTGCTGCTGCTGCTGCTGCTCCTCTTGCTGGCGCTTGATCCGCAGTTTTCGGTTCTTTTCTTCCTGTTCTTCCAGCAGGGCCTGGGCTCGCAGTCGCGCAAGGCTCTTTTCGGAGTGTGACCGCGCAATATTCTCCTTCTCGGCCTGCATGTTGCTCATCTGAGGGTCGGTCGGTGTCTTCGGTGGTGGCGTGGGAGGGACGTCGCCGGTGATGCGGACCAGCAGCTCGACGCTTGCGCTGAGAAGCTGCAGCGCCTCGGTGGGCTTGAGCTTGAACAGGTCATAGTCGTCGTTGTTTGTGGGTGTTGGTGAGTCTGCGGGACTCTTGTTGCTGTCGATGGACAATCGCGGATCGGACGAAGGCACCGGCGGCGGAGGGAGATCGTGGACGGGGCTGGGGTCGTCTGGCTGCTGCAGCTGGATCGCCATGGGCGCCTCGATCTGCTGCGTCTCGGTCGCAGCAGAGGACATTGCTGCGTGTAGAGTTGATTCTGCCGGAGTGTCTGTTCGGCTGGGATCGCGAAGAGGTGCGCGCAGGATCGTGAGATGGCAGCCGAGGTTGGATGTGGTGTAGCCGTGGCTGCGGCGCGTCTTGTCGCAGAGCCGGTCTTGGTTGTGTCTTTTTCGCTTCTTCTCTTCTTGTGATTATTGCTCTTCGTTTATCTCGCTGTTTATTGCAAAACCTCGCTACAAAACGCTGTCGTGGATGCGCCAACTGGGTTGATTACGGGCAGTACGAAGAAGAGATGTCGCATGTTCCCTCCAAGGGCCTTCACGATGGTCGTTCGCAGTCCTTGCTGCGCCCCTCTTGATCTTCCTTTCCGTCTCCTCCCTTTCTGTTCTGAATCGCTGCTTCGAGCTTTTCGGGCCCTGCGGTCGCCACACACACGATGTTCGTTTCCGCAAACGGCTTCTGTCGGGAGGCGAGGTTTCAATGTTGGAGACGGAAAAAAAAAAACGGGAACTTCGCTTGCCGCGCTGGAAATCCCGTTGGCCTCGTGATCAGCACAAACGCTCTGCCGCCTGGAGAAGAAAAAAAAGAGCCGTGGGGGCCACAGTTGGTGGGCCGAGCGCCCTATTTCTTCAGGGACTCGCGACAGCTGCTGGAGCTTGGGCGGGCGGATGGGCAGATGGAGCGCGGAATGGGCAGATGGGCAGATGCTGGCCAGCGGCGGGCTTTGATCTGGCTGATGATTTGCTCGATGCGGCAGCCCCTGGGAGCCGGCGCCTAAATTAGAAACCCCACGTGTAGAGGCGCGTGCAGTGAGATTTGATGGATTTTGATGTGATGCGGTTCTGCCACGAGTTACGGCACGGGAGTATGTAACCGATACACGAGGCTGGATCCCTCGCTTTGGCTGAAGGCGCTGCTGGAGCTGAATTGTGGCAAATACCTGCATGTTATACCTGTTGGACCCTTACAACATTCTGCTCTGCTCGATACGTGTACATCTCAGCAACATGCACATCCATTCCTCTTTCAAATTCGGGGCCCAGCCATCCCACTCTATTCATCCACCCGCTCTCCATATAACCAAGTACCGGTACCGGTTATTTAGCACCTTCGATCCACACCCGCGGCGTTCTGACCAAGCACGTCTTTCAACTAAATCAGCTAAAGGACCCCTAATTTCATTTCTTGCTTAGCATTGAACTGTCAAACTGCCACATCTGCTGCTTGTTCCGTCGATAGCTTGACGCCACCAGCGTCCATGTAAGCTTCTTCCCCCACCCGGCCACTGTGTCGGGCTGAAAACAGCGCTATATTTCAGATCGAACTAATAGCAGAATCCACGAAAGATCGGTGATGGAGCAGGTACACGCTTTTGCCATAGCGATTAATGGGAGGCAAAGTAAATGTACTTTTGGCTGATCCTTTGGGCCGTCTCCCCACGCTATTCCATCCAT
This sequence comes from Trichoderma koningiopsis, assembly GCA_022985005.1. Taxonomy (NCBI): domain Eukaryota; kingdom Fungi; phylum Ascomycota; class Sordariomycetes; order Hypocreales; family Hypocreaceae; genus Trichoderma; species Trichoderma koningiopsis. The sequence goes on from JAJPEM010000002.1 coordinate 407,025, forward strand.
CTGATTAGTGAATTTTTCCGTAGCCGCCACTCATTCATTTAGCGACTTATATCGGTGGCGTCTGCCGTGAAGCGGTCTAGACTCTACAGAGCAGCTGCATTGAATCAACAAAATCAATTGGTCCAGCGCCGCAAATATCCCGTGTCGGAGCATGTATGTCTTAATATGTATTAATGAGAAAGCGGATCCCATGCAGCATTGCCTTGTTTCCCTTATATTGCTGTTTCCATTTGGTGAACATGGCTTTAGCGGCATGTAAACCGTACTGATCTGTCTGTATCTTATTGGATAGATGTTGCTAAGAAGATGGGAGGCAATGACAACGACCAATCCTGGGTGCATGCTGCAGTAAGACTCACACCGATACTGCTATAATTAAACCAAATATTGATTAAGCGGTGATGGTAGTGTCACCAGACACTACTGGAACAGACGTGGTTTACTGGGGTAGTGCTCAAGAGTGAGGCGAACATGGCACTTGTGTGGGATTTCTGTAGTGAGTTGAGAGGCTGACAGTAATACCCATATTGATACCAATACGATACTTGAACCACTGTTTCTGATCAAAGAGTTTCAGACTTTGGTGCATTTAGTTCTTTACAACTGTAAACGACTCAACAACACATTGAGTCCAGATGATAGGACTGCAGCGATCCTGTTCTTACTGCTTCATGTTGCCGGTCCAGGAACGTGCTAGTCTGGTTAGGCAGCTGCAGGATGCATGTGTGCCTCGTGAACCGCCTTACTTTGATGATTCTGCAATCCTTCTAGACAATTACACAGGTTTACGTCGTCGTCAAGCTGTGCCCATTGAACCTCTATTCAATTAGCTACGCGATAGGCTCCTGCATGCTGAATCAACATTAAGAATGGACCCTCTTGGCTCTTTACGCGTAGCAGCTGGGGTGATCCAGTTCATTGACTTTGGCCACCGGCTTTTGATCAACACGCGCGAGATTTATCATTCTGCCAGTGGGCTCACCCATGATATGGTTCAGCTGTCCACCATAGCGTCAGATCTATCACAGCTAAGCGACAGCCTCAAGTCTCATCACAATACCGTCAAGGAAATAGCGCCGAAGCCGGAAGATGACGACGACTCGGATAAAGATGACTACAGCAAGATCCTCAGGGCCGTGAGGCCGAAAAAAGAGACACCAGAGGATATCCTGCGTCGGGCCTGCCAGGGGTGCCAAGATGTGAGCCGCGCCCTGCTCGAAGCTATCAGCGCCTTGCATGGAAAGCAGCAGCAGAAGGATAAGCAACAGAAGGATAAGCTTGATGCAGCTCAAACTTCTAGGCCCTTATACTTCTATTTTGGGAGAGAGATTAATCCCACTCTTGGTAGCTTCGCTACTGCGCTGCGCGAGGTCTGGTCCAGTAAAACGATCAAGGCATACCGCGACCAGCTTATAGAGTATCGGGCACAGCTGACGACTGCTTCACTTGCTGTTCTATGGTATGATCTCATCATTCGACAACGTATGAGTAGGTATCTCATCACGAGAATAGGGAAAAGTCAAAGCAAGGAGCCCAACAACTGGACGAGCTCTCCCGGCAGCAGAACCATATGCTTGAGACCCTGGGCCAAGTCCAGCAGACCACAGACTCTCTGAATCAAAACTTGTTACAACTGCTTAGCAATGCATCATCAACACCAGAATCTAAACACAATGCGCTGATCCAAAATGTCTGGTCCTCTGCTTGGAGTGCAGAAGATTCTGAATTGATCAAGGATGATGACCTGTGGCTCGACACCAGCCAGAATACAGATAAATTTTGCACAAAGGCCATCATTGAAAGCCTCAAGTTCCAGGGGTTTGACTCTCGAGAAACTGCGATATCCAAGGCTTACGAACAGACGTATGAGTGGATGTTTGAGGAGCCACAGGAAGCCGCTCAGAAGCAGAGACCATGGTCCAGTTTCGTGTCATGGCTGCAAGGCACCTCGGCCAACATATACTGGATAACAGGCAAGGCTGGAGCCGGCAAGTCGACATTGATGAAGTTCATGGTCGGGCATTCCGGCCTGCACAAGCGACTAGCACGATGGAGTAGGCGCAGCAACAAACCTCTGCTCATTGCGTCTTTTTACTTTTGGAACGCAAGCACCCTGAATATGCAAAAGTCTCAGGAAGGCTTGATGAGATCCCTTCTAGCCCAATTTCTCACCCAGATGCCATCCATCATCGCCCGGGTTTGCCCTCGGCGTTGGGCGCTGCTCAAGATCTTTGGACAGCGGTGTATAGATCGCGTCCCTGCCTGGACTCTCCAGGAACTCTCTGAAAGCTTCGCTCTGTTCAGCCTCCTTGTGGGCACGAAGTACAATGTTGCCATGTTCATTGACGGATTGGACGAATTTGACGGCAAACACAGCAACCTAATACAGTTTGTTAAATTGCTCCACTCTCGGCCTGGTACAAAGATATGCGTTAGCAGCCGACCTTGGGTGGACTTCTTGGATGCCTTTCACGATAGCCCTCAGCTCAGGATGGAGGACCTGACGACGGACGATATTGGGATTTTTGTACGTGGCCAATTTGAAGAAACGCGAGCGTTCCGAGAACTATGGGAAGCCATGCCAAACGAGGCCAATAGTCTGATGAAAGGAATTGCGGAAAAGGCCAAGGGCGTCTTCTTATGGGTCTCTGTCGTCGTCCATTTGCTACGCGAGGGTCTCACTGAAGGAGATAGTCTGAGAGATCTCCAGATTATGCTAGACGCCCTCCCGAGCGACATTTCCGACCTATACAAAAGCATGTGGAAGGGCATTAAGCCCCAATACATCGGCCACGCCTCAAGGCTGTTCCAGGTGCATAGCTGCTCGACACTGCCGCTGAATGTCATGACCCTGTGGCTTGCCGACGAAGATAATACTCTCGATTACGATATCAACTTTGTGCAGGCGGACCTTCAACGCCACATTGTCCAGATCATGACAAGGCGGTTGGACAGCAGGACACGAGGCCTGCTTGAGTTATCCATAGACGGCACGGTCGACTATCTGCACAGGACTGTGCGTGAATGGATCATGCTCATCTGGCCCGACATCTGCGCCAAGTCCCCGCCCAGCTTCGATCCGCATCTTCAGCTGCTTAAAGCTCTTGCAGTTGAGAGCCTTAGCTCGAAGCTGTGGGAAGGGCACGGGATGCTCATGCCGGTTACTTTCTGGCAGCGCGTGTCCGTGTGCTTCTATCATGCTTCTCACATTCTCGATACCGAGGTGAATGTAGAGCCCCTCGTGCGTACCCTCGATCGTCTTGATGTGGATTTATCGCAAGTTTCAAAGATGTACGCGCTGCCTGACGGCAGATTGCCGCTCTATCGCAGTACCGCAGTATCAGGAATGACCATGACCACCGACGACGCGGATTCTTTACCGCATTGGGCGACAACGCAGTATACGCTGACGGATGGCAGCTTGCACAATTCCTTCATCGGCCTGTGTGCGCAATTTGGAGTACTCCCTTACGTCCGCGAAAAGATTGCCGGCCAACCAGATCTGTTGAATCTACCTGCGAAGACACACTCAGTGCTTGCTTGTGCCGTTTTTGGTCCCGAGCATTTCGGCCGGCCAGACATAATCGATGCCATGGGCCAGTATACAACCACTACTTCTGTCGATACGAGGCTAGCACTCGTACGCTTCTTGCTAGAAAACGAGGCGTTGAAACTATTGCCTGAGCAGCCGGTTTTGTGCGCCAGGGATCAAACCACATGGAATGAAGTCCAGCAAAAGGTAGAGTTTTTCAATAGTCGTGCCAACCAAGAGCAGTTCAAGGTGCAGCGTGAGTATTGGGATGCAGTTTCAGAGCTTCTTGGAGAACATGTCCAAATTCTAGTTCAACGATCGAGAATAGCTCCAAGGATTCGGCACAAGGCGGAGCCTAGAAAGTCTTCGATGTTTCGCTTTTTCAAGAGGTTGAAGAGTATGGCTGGGGAAAGCGTATAGAGCTCGTGATGAAAGGGCGCAACAATTATTTAGGGTCGTGGATAAGTCGACTTCTTAATCTTAATGATAATTAATAGGGCCGTTTCCCATCAGCTTGAAGGGAGTGTGCAATTTTTGAAAAACTCATCTCTTGGATAGTAAAGTGAGTAGAGATGGGAACTGATGTCTCTTACTTTATAGCTTGAGAATAGCAGATTTGCAGGGTATTCATTCTCAGGCGCTGAACCATATGCCTATACTTAACTGAGAATGCTCTGATACCACATCTTTACTTGTACACTGGATGACGCAGCTGCAAATTAAATAGACCTACCATCTCTCTCCCTTCTCAATGTGAATGAAACATTCGATTCTTCCCCATCTCGGCGATATGCAAGAGCACGGACGCGCGTAGCGCCGATGGCACGGCCCGAAATGATGCTTCAAAGTCTCCGGCCCGAACTAGGTCCCGAGACGGTTTGACGTCAACTCGGATTTATGCAGTTCCTTTCTTATCCCGATCATTAAAGATTTAGAGGAAACTGGGTTCTTTCGAATTCAATTTTGTTCTTCAGAATTCATTTGCATCTATACGTCTTTTCCCCAGGATGCCCGTTTCAGCCGCTGCTCGCCGGCGGCTCATCCGCCTCAGCCAGGCTCTCGTTGGCGGCCCCGCCGTCGTCTTCGGAGGACTCGCCTTGTGGACTCGAAAATGCGCATTTGAGCCGTTTGGACCAGACACCGACCCATTATTCAAACATCCAGTTTTGAAACAGCTCAATCCTCGAAGTTTGCCCAGTACTCATGATTCGTGTGTCAGAAAAGTGCCTTTTGGCCAGCTGAGGCCGGAGTTGCTGGAAGATGCAAAACGAGGTGGGGGCGCGTTGGTGCAAGAGTTTTCGAGAGGAATGTGGGGAGGATATGGTATTTCTTTTATTATAAAGTTCAAGAATCTTTGAACATTCTTTACTAATGGGGCGTAGGATATAGAATACAGAGGAGGATAATGGAGTTTACAAAAGGGCCTGAGAATGCTTCCGATGTATGGACTACTGAGGAGCTGGGACGGGATACATTTGAGCCTGGTGAGTCATTCGATTCTGGCAGCTGGCTTAGCACTTACCTAATCTTTTAACAGGAACTGTCCTCACAAATCATTTCCTCGTCCTCGAAAAGTCTCCCACGGAATTGCTCTTCCGGGGCTGTCTCTCCCCGAAAGAAACGCCATTCCGACTTCGCGACCTGGATAACTTTTTCGCTCTCACTGCAGAGTTGAATGAGCAGCGGCAAGAGGCCGAGTTTAGACTCAAAGCTATATCATTCGATGCGGTGACAACGACGCCGAAAGAGGATCCGCTTGGAGGTGTGCCGGGAATGCTGCATAGGGCGTATTCGAAGTTGTTGGTTGAGGCGGCGGTGGGATGGTGTATGAGGTAGATGAAACGGGTTGACTTGTAGCAGGCGTTTGGAAGGCCGCTGGTCCGATTTGTATGATACGTATGTGCTCTGGAGGCGACTGTCATGTTTAATCAACTGTTATTGAAGCCATGCTGAGGAATGGGCTATGTAATATCTTCCCTCTTAACATAAAATGTGACTGGTGCAAATTATTGATTTGACCGATGTTGTGGCTTGTTCTCCAATTGTGAGAATGCTCCATTCTTCAGAATTAGTTTACCCTGAAGAGTTCAAGGAAAGGAAAACTGAAAAGGCCAAAGGTAAAAGCCATTGTAAGAACCAAGCAAAAGCCTGAGAAAGGCCCGGCCCATAAACCGAACATGTCCTGAAGTAGGCAATGTTGTGAAACTAATGTCAGCATGCCAATGCCAAGACAGAATATTCTAAAAGAGGAACAAAGAAGTAAGAAGCATGCAGGACAAGTTAAAGAAGCGGTGTTTACTATTCTTTTGCTCTTCCCCCACGCTTTGATTCTCATGACGGGACTCTCACGGAAACGGCTCTCACGGAAACGGCTCACGGAAGCGGGTCTTACGGAAATCGAAAGCCGTTCTAAAATCCGCTTGTAACGTTTTATCCGCTATTTATCGGGAATCATAAGTCAGATTTGATTCCATTTTAGATTACAATGAAAGAAACTACTTTGAATGATACGCAGTATGATATAATTGGTGGAACTTGGCCGAGAAGGGAGTCCGGCTCTCAATGCCCGGGGGCGGCAATCCTGGAACGAACACATATCCACTCCACAGCGGAAGATGGACTAAATTTGGAGATTTTCTTTAAGCTGGCATCTGGCTGGACAGAGTTCCCCGGGTCTCTAGGATTGTCGGGAATCGCTCCAGAAGGGCGCTAGCAAAAAGGTGGTGGGTTACTGACAGATGCAAAGCAGCGTGGGGATTTCAGTAAAGGTCGTCGATATACCTTGTCAACGGCATCCCACTAAAACACGGCCTCTATGGACTTTGATGTGATTGGTAAAGAATACGGAAGGGCCTCCGGGTACTCGGTTATACGTCAGCTACTATGGATTAAGCGGGTCAGATCATGGACGCGGGCTGTACAAAGGTCAACCATGGCGAACGGGTAGTTAAACTTGAACGCCGACTAAACAGGGGACAGAGCATCACTAGTTAAAGCTGCATCTACTAATCATCGCCCTGACACTAAGGCATTGTTCCATGAAGTGGATCTAAGAATGCGGTTGACGACAAAGGAAACCTTGGACAACATCGGAAATGATATTATGGCAAGTCTGAATGCAAACATCTCCGAAGATAATGAACATCTCCGAAGATAATGAACATCTCCGAAGATAATGACCAATTTTGTATTACATAAAAGAAGAACGCTTGGCACTTCTCCGAGGGTACTCCAGCCGTTGGGTAGCCTTATATCTACACTCAAAATACATAATTTTAATTCTTCATCGGTAAATGCGTATATATACCCTATTTCGGCTTTTGATCTATTTACTCTGTTAAGAAATTGATATCCCCTGACTCTTATCCACATATCGTATTTATGTCAGCCTGTTTAGTGTTTACTTGAATCTTCCACTTGACCTCCTCCGCGGACAACTCCGAAACGCATATTATCTAACAAGTTGCTTGCAGCTTTGGAATCTGCAACACGAGGCATTAGTCATCTGATCTGGAGAACGTATTGGAGCAAGAGAGAAACAATATTGACTCAATCTTGTATTCCGTATGAGGGTACTTACGTTTATAAACGCCCCCGTGGAAGCTTGCAGTAGCATCTTTGCCAATGTGTGCCACTAGAAGAGCTCTGCCACCCGGATGACTCTCAATAAAATGCTCAACGTCATATATTACTCCAGAGATACAGATCAAATGCCTGGTGCCGCCATGGTTGATACAGAGGTTCTCATACTCGGACCAAGAGTAAATAGGCAGGACATCCACCGGGGGGCCCCAGTTAATTTCACCTTTGAGTCGCTCGACCAGCTTCCACTTCTGTTGAAAGATGGCCTTGTTGATTTCATTGGTTTCAAACTCCTGTAGATGACTTGCCAAACCTAGCCAACCCCACTATACATGATAAGCAACTTTCGGCATTTGAAGACCATATCGATCAGGGGGACTTACAAGCGTTATGCACCATTTAGTAGGGTCATAATCGAACCACCTTATACCATTCCGGTAATCAGCGGGGAATTCGTGGTGAAAGTTATGGTAGCCTTCTCCAAACGTCACTAGAGCAGTGAAAATGTGGTCCCTTGGCGATGTTGCATCCGCATACGGTTGATCTCCAAGCCAATGTGCCAACGAGTTGACGCAGTTAGTTGCCTGTTGAAATAGAAATACTCGGATGATGCCGGCATAAAGAAGGCCGCCTAATCCGTCATTCCATCCAAATTTGGCAATAAGAAGGGGAAGAGCATAGCTAGTGAAGAGGCACAAAAAGGGAAAGTTTCTGTGTTGCCACATCACTACTTTGTCTTGGAGCAAATCTGAAATCTCAACGTGCCCTTTCGAGTTGAGATCAGGTTTGAAAATTAACCATCCCATGTGAGACCACCATAGGCCCTTGCTCACATTGTATGGATCTTTTGGAGTATCCACATAACGGTGGTGGGCACGGTGCATCTGACACCAGTTTAATATTGAGCCCTGAACACTGCTTGCGCCAGCAAGTGCGAGAAAGAAGCTTAAGCTGCGCGAGGCAGTAAATGATCGATGTGACCAGAGACGATGATAACCTATTTTTGTTCAACATCATGAGATTGGCCTCGTACGCTTCAAGGTCAAAGCTTGGGAGCAGATACTTACCAGCTGTGATGCCAACCCCGGATATTATATATAATACTCCTCCCAGGACAAATGTTTGATGAGATAACGGCTGAAAGAAGCTCCAACAAAATCCAATAAGAGGCAAAATGATGCAAAAAGTAATATTATTCGGTTGTAAAATAGAAAGGAATCTTCTCATATCGTGAAGAGTTTGTTTAAAGACATTGCTTGTCTGGTATAAGATTCTTGGCTTAATGGCCATTGCGAGAAACAATCTTCCAGAACCTGGGTTGAAGCTAAAAAAATTTCCTAGAGCAACAAGATGAGTCTGGAGAGCCGTAAAATACGAGATACCTTATGGTATTGTTACACGACGAGGGGGTAGATCAGCTTTCTTATATAATACGTCTTGGCTTGGGGGCTTGACGTAACGACTCATACGATATCCATGTCCTCCCCTGTTACAAATACTAATATATTGACACATTTACAACTTTTACTCCACCATAACCCTTCCGCTTTTCTCTCCACTTTGCCGCGCAATTGGTCTGGTAAAACTTGAAGCAATGCGGTAGGAATCAACGTATCATTCTAGCAGCCTCTATCCGACAGGGGCAGATGAGATGCCGACATCCCATAAAATGACTCTGTCGGACTCTAAGATAGACTAATCAGCCCCAAGGATTCTGTTGGCCTTGCCTTTCCACCCAACCGAAGTTGCGTCAGGATTGATAGGATCGGCCTAATTCCACTATGGCAGGTCATTTGAAAAGGATTATTCCTAATATTTTAGCAATCCAAGAGACTGGGCACTTGTGATGTCACGAAGCCAATAGTTTGAATGAGAGGTGGAGATTACACGCGATAGAGTCCTCGGTTGGTCGTGATGCTTAAGATTACACCAGCATTGCACGCACCAATTTCCTTTTTAGGTGCTTTGTAGTTCCAAAGGTTGTAAATGGTCAATGCAGGGTTCAGAGCTATCAGTTTATGAGGTACCATATTAATATTTAAACGGAGTGTTTGTCTTGCGTCGATTCCTGATTCAACCGCCATTTCCCATTTCCATTGACTTCACATAAACCGAAGATCTCTACAAATTTGACACCAAAAGTCTCTACTACCAGATCTTAGAGCCAAGCCTTGTACTTACCATGGCGACAGAAACATTGAGCAAGCTGTCTTTGACACCCTATAGCCTCTACAATGCTGCATCTGATTCCATTGCGAACTGGTCGCGCGGATTCATTCTGGCTGCCCTCAAACGGATTACTATTGGCGAAATAACCATCAGGGACATTCCAGCAAATGAAACAATGCAGTTTGGAAAGCCAGGAAAACTATTAACCACTCTTACTGTTAACAATAGCGCCATGTGGTGGAGAGTACTTAGCCGCGGTTCTCTTGTAAGTAAGGTATTCAACAATCTGCTTTGTGACCATCTCACACCTTGATAGGGATTTTCCGAAGCATACATGCTGAGTGAAGTGGACTGTGATGATATGACCAGCTTCCTTGAAGTAAGATACCTAGCTCTTTCATCATAGATACCGTCGCGGAAGAAGATATCTAACACGTACATCCAGATTATGGTCTACAATCGAAATGACACCGCTGACATGAGAACTCCGCTATCATATCTGACTTCATCCATGGTGGGATGGGCTCGGGCGTCCAATAAGCCGCTCATGTCCCTTGCAAATGTGCAAGCGCATTATGATCTTTCCAACGACATGTTCGCGGCCTTTCTATCGCCCGATATGACCTATTCATGTCCAAAGTGGCTACCCGCGGATAGTGCGGAAAGCAAGACTGACAGTCTGGAAAAGGCACAGATAAGGAAGTTGCAAGAAATCATCCAACAGGCCAGGATCAAGGAAACAGATCATGTTCTTGAAATAGGAACCGGCTGGGGCAGCTTCGCCATTGAGGCCGTGAGATCCACTGGATGCCGTGTCACAAGCTTGACGCTATCCATTGAGCAGAAACAAGAGGCAGAAACAAGGATCTCTGCTGCAGGATTTGAGAAGAACATTACGGTTCTTTTGAAAGATTACCGAGAGTTGCCGAAACAAGGTCTGCTGTTTGACAAGGTTGTATCCATTGAGATGCTGGAACATGTCGGAAAAGCACACCTCCCTGGCTATTTCGCCACGGTAAACGAGCTGCTGAAGAAGGATGGAGGCATTGCTGTATTCCAGTCTAGTACAATGCCCGAGACAGTTGGTGAACCAATTATTCTACTCATGGAACAATTAATTAACATGCTTCCAGCGCTACACATCCTACGACAAGGGCAACGAGTAAGTTAACCCCCACGCCAAAGCCAGTTGTTAATGCCAACTAACTCCTGCCATAGTTTCATTCGCCAATACGTAAGAACATGGCGCTTTTACCTCAATAGGCGAACGGACTTTAGCTGACATCTGTAGATCTTCCCCGGCGCGCATCTCCCCACGGCCACGCAAATGGTGGAAGCGGCGCACCAAGGATCGGGCGGATCCCTCATACCGGACCGCTTAATTAACCTAGGCGGGCACTACAGCCGATGTCTTCGGGGTTGGCGCGAAAACTTCGCTGCCAACTTCGAATCCCGCATTGTGCCCGGCCTTGTGGAGCGCAACGGCGGTATCACTAAATCAGATATGGAGATATTTAGGAAAAAGTGGATGGTAAGCACTTCTAATAGCACACGCCGAGACGTTGCATCGTTTGGTAGCAGCTGAGCTCGCTTATGCGTTGACTGACTTTTACGACCTGCATCTAGTTTTACTTTTATTTCTGCGAAGCTGGGTTCAAGACGAAAACACTGGGAGTTACCATGATTACTTTTGTGAGAGAGGGTTCGGTTGACACGTTGGAAGGCCTTGTGCAGTAGGAGTAGACGTCTGTTAGAGTACCGTAACATTCTGAGTAGGCAATGAATCTATTTCTCGAGTAAAAACTATACCTTCTATTTTTGGACCATGAAACCCTTCTACGGCTGCCACTAATCAGTGCTAGTTGTGATGATCTGGTGTCTCCCTTTAACGAACTCTCTCCACCCGCATCCTGTCGCTTAGCCCTATAAATCCTTCGTTCGCTCTCTAACATAGATGTCCTAAAGTTCGCAGCAAGTTGGGCCTAGTGTAATACGGATCAGATCCTTCTCTAGGAACCGGCGTTCAACCCTATGCGTTCGGTGCCGACGGAGACAAAATGAGCTGGAAAGGTAGCCTTAATCGGATTACTCATTGATAGACAGATCAGCCCCCAAACCCTAGTCTAGGACCCTGCATTTGGCGGATCTTGCGGGCCGACAAGACACAACGGTTAGCGAAGAGGTCGGCATTCAAGGCACAGAGCGATAACACGAGATGCCTAATTTGACTACTAGTAACTATGAATATGTATCTGAGCGAGATACATGTGCTTGCAAGGCTACTGCAGGTCTTCCTGATAAACAAAAAGTACAAGTAGCAAGATCGTGGCCCACATTTAATGCAAATGGAGTCTGCATTATACAAAATGGCAAAACACGTAAAGTAGCTATAAAAAGTCGCTCCATGTGCCATAAACTAAGGCATTGTTTTATCTAATTATCTAGACAAAACATAAAGAAATTTTGAAAAGTTCAAATATTATCATATGAGGCATGTAAAATCGTCTGCCACACCACTCGGCCAAGCATGGATGACTCTCGTAAGGTTCTCACTCTAGTCCATAGCCGAACCCTTGATGTATGCATGCTTACGAGTGGTATGGACGTGAGTTGTTTGGCTTTGCAATTATGTGCTCTCCCGCGGCGTCAGAGACATGGGGTAAAAGCAACATATTACTCAACATAGCTAGGTTCGGTGAATTTAATGCGACCACAGTTCAGCCCTAGCTATATGCGAGACGACGCGAGACTCACTCCGGTAGAGCAATCTGGGCAATGGCAAAGAGCAAGCCCGCCATGTTTTCGCCCGATTTGTAGTATACGAAAGTGAGTTTCTGGGATACTGTGGATAATTATGCTAGTGCTCCTTTGACTTTCTTACTACACGCCAGCCTATTTAATATTACATGTACCTATGACACGACGTGATGCTAAGGAGTATTGCAGAAATACCTATGTTGCAAGTGCCGATGGATTTTATCCGCCAAGCTATCCACTCCATTACAAAAGCAAATTGAGCAAAGGGCATAATATGGCATTATGTTTCTCGGCCCTTTATCTCTCAGACCTCGCGATTGAGACGGCTACTTCAACTCCGCTCACACCCATGAAAGCTGCCTTCTCAGTGCAGCTCGACGTAGGCTAATATTTATCACGGCAACGATGTAGAAGCGGATAGTGCATAGTAAATATATACGAATGAGTATCTAGTATCGTGAAAATTAATTACTGTGTAAAATTTTTGTTGCTTCCTTCCAGAATAAATGCTTGGTCATTCAGGACTTTGATCGCAGGAGACAAATTTCTGCAAGCGGCCATAAAGGCACGTCATGTTATTCTCTCTTCTTTTTTTTATACTTACATATCCGTGGCTTCTTATATCTCGGAGTCTCCTGAACAGTTGTTATCTGATTGGGATCATGTTTGCCTGCTTTCAGTATGCCATTGGGTCGCATAAATGTCATATCATATCTCAAGTGGGCTTTTGCGCTTTTACGTGATCTTCAGTCTATCGTCATGAGATACCGGCACTTGTGTAAACGACTCTCATATTCCTCTCTTTATTTCTGAACATACCCCCAATTAACATACTAACACATCATATTCGAAACAAGCCACTTGATGCAATTTTCTTGGCATTTCACACGTCTCTCATAAGAGCATATATGAAGACAATTGCGATACATCTCACTCAAGACCCACTAAAGCTTTCAGTCAGGACCCCATTACCATTAAAAAGGTCATAATCATCATAACATATACACAATGGCACAGCAACTGTTATTAGCTAATATATAAGAAAATCACCCCAAAGTGCAGATCTACGCTCCTCATGGGATTTACCAAAAGGTAGCTCCGAGCGGCAGTTGTAGCCGTTTCCAGGTAAATTGCGCAAACGGAGATACGATGTCACAATGGCGCCTATATGCACAAGTAGCTTTCTTCTTGACAAGAAAAAAGGCGCTTCTTGAAATCGGGACTGCAAACGCTTGATCAATGACACTGTAGATCGTCGCTTCTCTCTACATAAAGCCATTGTCTCTAACCCTCCGTAAGCGGTGGGAATCGCCAAACGTTAAAGAACTTGAGGAACGAGGTCAGCCTGCCACTTGAAGCCCAAAACATGGCTTCAAGTTAGTCTCTAGATTGAGTTTTCACTACTTCATCGTTCAGAATCTCGGTGAGATAACGTTCGGTCCAAGTCAGCCACAATGGCGCGTAAACAGGTACATGTCTCGCACCCAAAAGAGGATAGAGCCTCAACAGCCAACTTGCTTTTGGAAGATTGGTGGGCCAAGGCCTAAGGGATATGGTATCATTTGGATCCTAAAGGCTAAGTGGAATGTATCCTAATTCGGGCAATTACCCAACTCTAAGTGATGGACTTGACTTCCTTTTTGAATTGCCGCAAAGCACAACAATATTAGTAAGGTAGTCGAGGCAACGATGATTTCATCTCAAACATTGGACCATTGCATACAATTATTGACGCTCGTCTTACATCAATGAGCTTCCAGTGGATATCGGTGGCTTCAATGTCGGCATCTTCGCTACCGCTACAGAAGCTTCAGCATCTTGTATAAATAGTTTTCAGGCCGTTACGCGGCTGTTTCACACTTTGTGAAGCCCACATGTTCAATAATGTCTCATCAAATCAGTGAAATAACAACCAACAGCGAGCCTGCAGACACTAATCCCGCAACAAAAGAAGCGATTGTGGAAACTACCGGACAGGCCACAACAATACCTATCGCAGAAGCGGATCTCGTGCCCTCTTTGCGGAAGCTACTTCGAAAACACGAGCTGGATCAAAACTTCCCTCGAGATATCCTGGATCAAATCCGAGACTTTCTCGACAAGCAAAACAGCCATGACTCAGCGACAAACCTTGAGTTGGCGCGAACTCTCCATGACGAATGCCACGCACAGATAAACTTGGCATTAAACAATTCGGCATATCCAGAAGTACGCGCCGTCGTCGATCCCACCGATGATCCTACATTACCGGTAGCGACTTTTCGAGTGTTCTTGCTAGGCACAATATTCACCGTTCTCGGTACCGCAATTCAGCAGTTCTTCTCGTTCCGCATGCCAGCCATCAATATCACAACATATGTTATTCAGCTGCTCTCCATGCCCCTCGGCGTAGGCATGGCCAAATGGCTGCCTCGTCGAACGTTGACCATAAAACACTTGACCTTGTCCCTGAATCCGGGCCGCTTCAACGAGAAGGAACACTTACTCATCGCCATTATGGCGAATGTCGCCTTTGCTGGGTACATGCATGGAGCATACATTGCAAGCCCCATTCAAGTTCTTTCGCTGGATCTCTTTTACGGAGAAAAGGTTCTCTCTAATAGCTCTGCGTGGCAGATTACGACTTTTATTGCTACACAGATGCTCGGTTACGGCTGCGCCGGGATCAGCAGAAGATTTCTTGTTTCTCCCCCTTCAATGATCTGGCCGCGGCCTCTTGCCAGCATTGCCCTTACAAAAGCGCTACATAAAGACGATACTGATAAGGATGCGCAAAATGCAGCCAACGGATGGTCTATTTCGAGATACCGCTTTTTTCTTATCTGTTTTTGGGCCATGTTTGTGTGGTACTGGATTCCAAACTACATTTTCCAACCTTTTGCTTTGTTTAATTGGCCTACGTGGTTTTCTCCCGGCAATGTGAAGCTCGCCATAATCATGGGCAGTACTTGCGGGCTGGGGCTCAACATTCTGCCAACACTCGATTGGAACGTTTCGACTCACTTTGGAGATCCAATTGTCACGCCTCTCTTCACAATCGTCAACTGGGCCTCCGGGATGGCTTTCATGGGATTCGTCATAGCACCAATTGTATATTTCAACAATGCATGGCACTCTGGCTATCTTCCTATCAACTCGAACAAAGTCTACGACGACTCTGCAAACTTGTACGATATACGAAAAATACTCAACGCCGACATGACACTCAACGAAGACAAATACGAGGCTTATAGCGTCCCCTGGCTATCAGCAAACATGATACTCAAGATTGGCGCCTTCTTCATTCTTTACGCGGCTGTCCCTATACACATGATTCTGTGGCATCGGAAGCAAATCACACAAAGCCTGAGATCTATATGGGACCGTAAGACACGCGAAGAAAATTTTAACGATGTGCACAACAAATTGATGCGAAAGTACGACAAATGTCCCGATTGGTGGTATCTGATTGTTCTCGCCATAGCCTTTGCATTGGCATGCATATCTGTGACGATATGGCCGACAGGTATGCCTGTTTGGGGAGTTCCGATTGCTGTACTCTTCACAGCCTTTCTTCAGATTCCCTTTGGTATGCTCACAGCAATCACCAATATCGAGCTGCCGACAAGCATCTTGTCACTCTTGATTGGGGGCTATGCTTTGGAAGGAAAAGCCGTTCCGAACATGGTGTTTATGCTGTACAGCTATGTGTCGACCTCGCAAGCTGTAAATTTCGTGGCTGACCTCAAAATGTCTCATTATGCTAAAATACCGCCAAGGGTGGTATTTGCTGCTCAAGTCTACGCCACTCTCCTCGCGTCGTTGGTTGCTTTTGCTGTTAATCGTTGGGTTCTTACTAATGTGGACGATTTATGCTCAGAGTTTCAAAAAGCGCGATTTTTCTGTCCTCATACACATACATACTTCATGTCATCTATCCTCTGGGGCCTTGTTGGACCTCGCAGGCTGTTTGGGCCAGGAGGTCCCTATCGTGCCATTGTATATTGTATTCCATTCGGCATCATTCTTCCAGTTGGTGTGTACTTTGCAGCAAAACGCTGGCCTAAATCTTTTTGGCGGAACGTTAATACGCCCATCCTGCTGGCTGGCTCATTGGGATGGGCTCCTTATAACTGGAGTTACATGCAAGGCACAATGTCACTTGCCTTGTTTTTCAACTTTTTCATCAAGAGGTGGTATAGACCCTGGTGGGACAGATACGCATATGTATTGACGAGCTCGTTCACATCGGCGATTGGGATCTCGGGGCTGGTGATTTTCTTTGCATTGCAAAAATGGAATGTCAGATTGGACTGGATTGGAAATAGAATAGCATGGCAGGGGGTTGATAGAGGAGGATATGTGGATGCTGGTGGACATGTGGTTAGGTGTACCAACTTGGCGTTGGAGCCGGGCGAACGGTTTGCATAGAATGTTGCTATAGATATCAAAATGTCCGTTTGTTACTTCATATCAAAATCTACAACCACAGCTCACAGCCCAAACAGCACCTACCCTATGCCTGCAGCTATGAGTATCTCCAATAAAGGATCTCTTTGATCCTGGCAAAAGGCACCCCAAGAGCCCGGAGGTCACCTCCGATGGAAAGACTACACATAGAGATAACCACTTACGTATAGATGCGTCTATACATTCCTAGCCGACTCAAGCGCCTTGCCATCAGCAGAAGCGAATACTGTACCTCCCGGGCCGTTATTAATTGGGAACTCCGCTCTGGCACCGAAAGGGCCATCCTCCAAGCAAACTACGGCAAACTCAGCGTCAAGTCTAACGAAGCATACGCCAACGAGTCAGGACACCCTATTCAATGCACACAAACAAAACAACCCCTCAGCCATTAACAGTTTGCTACGAGACGCCATATCAGCTCACCATCAACAAGGAAGTCGCAAATAGATTCATCGTCGTACGCGCTGAGCATGCGACGACATTTCATTTGCCAACATAGGCGCTTTCACCATGCGTGTAGGCTCATTCATTACAACAAAGGAGGATTACATCTGAAATAACTTGGTCGCCGTCTACGGCCTCGCTACCGACGACGCGGAACAAAGGGGGATTACATCTGAAATGACTTGGCCTCTGTCCATGGTCTCGCTACCGACGATGCAGATCAAAGGAGGATTGCACCTGAAATAATTTGGCCGCTGTTCATGGCCTCGCTACCGGCGATGCAGAAGTCTTAGCGTTTGGAGGCCGTTGCCGTTGCTGATTCTATATATAAACAGCAAAGAGGGAGTTGGATGATGAGCCAACGATCTTCAACTCCTACAGGATCGCACCGCCACAGTTGGGGGAGGCGATCTTTAAACAGTTACAAGGGGCTTGCTTACTATTGGCCACTAGACTACACACTCGCTCTCCTATTGCTGTATTTGTAACTGTCTGTTGGGAGTTGCAAAAGGGGCACGGAGTAGGTGAAACGCCAAACAGCTGCCAAACTTTATTTCCTCATCCAAGTTGAGGCAAGCCAAGGCTATGAAACCCAAAGCCAGACCCAACATGCTGGTACAGTAGACAGGGGAAAGAGGAAAACGTATCCCGAACAGATTTGAAACAGCGATTAATGGATTTGTGGAGGCGCGCGTCAAACCGCGATCTGGAAGTGGCCAGGGCGGCATATCCCGCCACGACGGAAACGGTCAAGACAGGCCGGGGTGCACGGGCATGTTGGATCTGGGGGCTGAGACACAAAGTCGATTGTATTGCTGTTGCATTGTTCGATTGTCTTTCCGCCGTTCATGGAATGTTCTCTTCACTGTAAGCCGGCCTTTATCTCTTTGTTGTCTTGCTTGTTCCTTTAATCCGGCATCACCAAAGCAATGAGCACTTTAACGTGTGGCTGGGGCAGCATGGTTAGCACGTTTTCACTTAAACTCGCATTCCAAACCACCAGAAGAAAAAAAAAAGTGACGACAGCCAAGCTATTTCACAAAAAAAAAAAAAAATTGAAATATTGGACATGACAAGAAAAACTTTTCTGTGCGGTAGGCTTTCCTCGAAATGGAGGACCGAGTGACCCAGCGGAAGGCGTCCGAATGGCTCGCGCTTCGGCAAAAGACGCAGCTTTGCGAAGACGGGTCAGATGAGAGGCCCCAAGGCGCACAACTATGGCCACCAGGGCTGACTGCCCTTTGAACAGAATAAAGAAGAAACAAAAGAGGGTTGCCGAGACAGTGAAAACAAAAAAGACAAGAAGGCCGACCGAGCAACTAGTTAATGGTTGTGTCTCAGTCTAGGTATGGCATGCAATATAAAACAACCAGAAGGCAGGACAAGGGAGGAGGGGCGTGTGGAAAGATAGCGACGACCGGATATGGAAATCGGTTAGCCTGCACGCCCCCTTTTCTGTCGTCCTGAGGTCCGTCCTTGCATGCATGAGGAACGGAGACAATAGGACTGGATGCTTGCTTTGTCTGTAACGAATTAGTTGCTGTTGAGTGAAGGAGCGAGCGAATCAGGGTCTGTAGTAGATGAGAACGCGAGAGCAGAGTGGGTAAGAAGGGGAGTGCAGAGAAATGGTATGAAATGGGGCAAGAGAGAAGAACGTTAAGGGAGAAAGAGAGAAAGTGCCACTATGGACAGCAGACGCAGGCCATGAAAGATGTCGGATGCCAAGGTTATCGTTGAATTTCTCGCTTCGCGTATTCCGCTCAGCTCCAATATTCGTTGCCTACTAGGTGCTGTAAAGGCCATGCAAAGAGGCCATGCAAAGAGGCCGCCCTTGCTGAGCGTTCCAAAAATGGAAGAAGGCTTCAACCAAAATCGTGATGGGGATTGGGGGCCGTCTTGTGCAGAGCGCCACAGCTGGAGGAATGGCGAATAGACAGCCCCGGTTGAGTGCTGACGATGGGTCCGGGATGTACATACAGGCAGCCGCTTACAGACGGCGACAAATGCCTGTGCTTACGGAGTGCGAATCGAAGAGAGCAAAAATGCTTTGTAACAGAGCAGAAAACAGACTGTATGCACAAGCTCTGCTCCGAATATCGCGAGCTTACGACGATGTGCGTTTTGTTTCATCCCGGGTAGGGGGCGTGTGGTTGCTAGAATCAGAGCAGTGCGGCAGATAAACGACATTTTTGTTGAGCTGACAACCATTTGAGGTGGTGCTGCTTTGCAAAGGAAGCTCTGCTTCGTAATACTCACCACGTTGCGACAGAGCATTAAATCCTTGGCGGCGCCGTTGCCCATCTTGATAGTCGTCTTCTGCCCTGCTCGATGTAAATCGCAGGTAAGAGCTGGTGGTGATGCCCACAAGCCAATAGAAACCCCGGTCCAGCCCGCATCCTCTCGCCACTGTCAAGGACAGTTCTATTCTATCTGTGTCCTGTACGAGTGCAGCTAGTTGTTGGTTGTGGTCATGGGGACTAATGCACAAAAAATAGAGTCCCGGAAGCAGGTTGTGCGTCACCGCGGTGAGACTCGTGAGAGAAAGAGAGCCGAGGGGGGTCCTGATAGCGCTTGTCGACTAATGATTTCGCTTGGATAAGAGGCCAGGCACTCGTATTGACGGGACGGGAATAGGCAGACGCGCTTGAGCTTGGCGAGGCGAATGTGTCATTCGTCATTTGCTCGCGATGGCTGTGGGTGGAGGGTTGGACGGTGGATGTGGATGGGGTCCCATGACGCTTTTCGTTCCCAGTTTAGCTCGCCAGATTGATAATAGCAGCGAGCGTGGACAGAGCAGTACGAGCGAGCATTGACGACGATTGCTGCTAGCTTGGCGATTGCGTCGCGTCTAGGACTTTGGGCGGATTCTGGCGATAGAATATCGTCATGATGGCAAATTTCGTGGATGCGAGTATAGCGCGAGAAGCCGAGATGAGGCTCTGTCTGTGCTGTGGGCAGGTGTCTGCACGTCAGTGAGGCTGTGGCCCGCCGGCTGGACAAGCCGCGATCGGGTGTCGCCATAGGTGTCGCCATAGGTGCAGCACTCGGTGAACCGGTGGCCTCTCGCGTGGGCATGACGAGCATCGAGCGAGGCTGTGAAGCAGAAACGAGGTGAGCATGGCGATGGTGTTGCCAGAACCGAGAGCCGGCAAACTGCAGAGGGAGGCTGTGACTGGCAGCAGCCATAGCGATAGGGCCTAGTTCTGGCTCCCCTGTAGTTTAGGGACCTGGTAGCGAGGCAGCCCACAAAAACTGGGCGACGACGCTGGAGACGTGGGCCGGGCCAGGCAGCACAGCCCAGGCGGCTGAAAATGCTCGGCGAGCGAAGGAGCCTGGAGTCTTGGACATGGTGGATTAGTATGGCATGCGGTTGGCCTATGACGGCGACGGCGACGATGTGGTGGATGCTGTCTGCACTGCATGTGTCGACTTGTGCATTGGCGTCGGTACGTCAATCGCCTGCATTTCCAAGCGATGCCTCAGGTACCAGTCGCCACTGATTCGCCCATCCAGTTCAAGTGTTAGTGCTCTGGCGGTGGCTCTGGTGCAATGCGCTAACAGCAGCGCCCAGGTGCGGACCGCAGCCACTGCCTCGCGGCGGCTCCCGCCAATGGGGCAGCTGCCAGATTCTTACTGGCGCCAGTCGTAGGACTTGGAAATGCTGTGGCCTGGCCTGCTCGCCCACAGTTTCGTTTCTGACGATGGCATCAGTCAATCGAGCTCCGCTTCCATCGTGCCGATCATGGATCATGGATCACGGTCATGGATCATGGGCCAGTCCGACCCGGTCCAGGCAGACTGGACGGCAGAACTGGTGCTACTGCAAAGTCGAATTGCAACCACCAGCCGGGGCCATCGCCAGTCCTAGACTATTTGCCAGGCCAGGTTCGTGATTAGATGTGCAGAGAATGAGAATCGAGGGCACGCAGGTAGCATCGTCCGCTGCATCCATTGCTGCACACTAGCACGACTCCGGCCTACGGCTGCATATTGACGGCTAATGTCTACAGTATGACTCCAGGACTAATGCTGCGGGCTGCCGATGCCAATTGCTAATACGGCGACCGCTGCTCGTGCTAATGCTGCTGCTACTGTACGGAATGGCAGCAAGACAGAAGGGCTAATGCCAGGCAGAATGGATAGAGGCACTGAATGAGTCAATCCACCTCGCCTGCCAGGGCCCGCGATCTAAGAGACGTGCGTCAGTCAGTGTGTTCTGCATCCTCGGCTTGGACCGCCGTCTTTCGTTGGTCAATTGTGGAGGCCCGCGATGATTTGCTGCTGCGGTGGCTTTGCCGCCAGGAACCATCGTTGCTATTCTCTTGAACAGCTCTTGAACAGCCAATTGACGCTCCGTTGCCAGCTTCATCAGCCGCCTGGATCCAGCATTCCAAACTGCTGGCTCGTTTTACCACTGCCGGTCGTCTTCGCGGGCTAACAAGACAATGGAAATGTTTCACATAAGCGCAGACTCCAAAAGCAGCGACTATTGGGAGGCCTTTTGCGGTGCTATTTTCAGCGCGGCGTCTTGTTGCAGAGCTGCGCAAGTCCGTTTCGAAATTCTGCAGCCTGCAGCTGAAAGAAGCAGATGCGGCGGCTACAAGCAAAAGAGCCTCTTCTGGCTCCCTCTTCGATGTAAGCTGTCGATTGACGGCAGCCTGTGCTACCATGCGCCTTTGCTAGTACATCGCTTTCTCACAAACAATCCGATCTGGCTCTCCCACAAATCGTCATTCCTCTCTCAATGGCCCATCCCTCTTCTGGCTGGCCGCCCAGGAACTGGTTGATCAGAAAATCACCGGCCGTGGCTGACGGGGCTCAGCTGTGCCGCTATTGGACTGGCTCTTGGAGTTGAATGCTGCTGCTGCGCAAAGCTCCACAGCCCGGGCGTGGAGACGAACCAGAGGGAGTCATCGGAGAAGCCTTTTGTCGCTGCTTAGCGCACTGAAAGACGCCTCACATGCCTCGCCGGAGACGACGCTCGCTCCACCCCCCCAGGGCAGGCAGAAAGCGGAAAGACGGCAGGGGTTGAGGCCGTCAAGGACTCAGTCAGAGACTCTGCAGTATGGCTGGACATGGGGGGTGGAGGGGGCGTGTGAGACGGGCCCCGTCCAGGACAGGACAGCCAGAAAGCGCTGCTGCAGCTAAATGCCCACCCATGCTTGCAAGCTTCTTTTGGCCCTCCCTCCAGAGCGACTGTCTTTATAAGTGCGCGATGCACCCTCACCTCGTTCTCGATCCAGCAGTTCCAGGCAACAATACGCACAGCAACCCCACAAGTTCTTCTTTATACCACTTCACATATTGCATTCCAGACCAGGATCAAGGACGTCGTTCAATAGGAAAGCATCTTCTTTACAAAAGGCACATCATACCCACCTTTTGCGCTTTCTGCTCCTTTCATCCTACATACTACCAACACACAACCAACACACAACCAACACACAACAAGAGTTACTAGCATCAGCCATCACTCTTAAGTAACAGGAGAGAGACGATATAGGATAATAAAATCCTCCATAGCTGCTTAGCAGAGTTACATCTACTTCCATCGGACACCTTGCCGTGCAAGGACACTCATCGTCACAATGTGCACCACCAACGTCTACAACTACCACTACTCGGACGGCCGCCGGGAACAGTCTCGCCAGCCCGTCCTCTGCTCTGCATCTCGCAACGGCAATGTCTGCTCCCAGAACGTCATCTTCCAGCACCCCAGCCAGTATATCAAGCACACCGGCTCGGCTTTGGGAAGCTCACCGGGCTCTCCCTCTCCATACCTCAGCCAGTTCCCGCCAACGCCCACTTACAGCCCGCGATCCGGCACACCAAACTACCGATCTGGCGACGAGTCCGACCGATCGCGCCACAGCAGCTCATCAAGCTCACGGCGTCGTCGCTCTTCTAGCCTCTACATCAACGGACAGAATGTTATCGACCTGAGCCGCCACGATGGAAGCCCGCGGCGCGAGCGCATTGTCCTGGTTGAGGGCCCGCCCACCCCGCGAACTCCTCCTACGGCTTTCAGCTTTGCCAACTTTGCGCCTCCCTCTCCCAACGCCAGCGCCAACGCCTCTGCCTCTGCTTCCGTCTACGGCTCCTCACCTCGGGAATCAAACTCCAGCTTCTCCCGCCGCCCAGTCATTGTCGACGACCGAGCCCGCACTGAGCGTGTCGAGCGAGTAGAGCGACCTCGCATTGAGATTGAGGTAGTCGAGGCCGCTCCCTCTTCGCAGCGAACAGTACGACATGACCGCCACTCTTCCACCAGCTCACGCGACAGCCACGGACGGAGCAGCGCCGATGATGAGGAGACCTTAAGGCGCCGCCGCGAGCGAGAGGAGCGACGGGCCGAGAAGGAGCGTGATGAGGAGGAGGAGCGTCAGCGTCGCATCCGCCTTCGCATCGCTAAAGCCAATGCCGAGATCAACAAGCGTCCTCCGGTGCCGATGCCGCCTGCACCGCTGCGCGCATCATCCTTCAAGAACTCTAGCGCTGACGACTCGGTCAAGAAGCTGGCCGACAGTGTCCGGCGCATGAGCTTCGAGGAGGAGCGCCGCGAGGAAAAGGTCCGCCACCTCGCCCGCAAACAGGAGCGTCGCGACGAGGAGGAGAGCCAGCGCCTTGAGGATGAGGCCCAACGCCAGCGTCTGGCCGAGCGCATCAGCATGCCACGACGCCGGTCTACAGTCGGAGGCAGCCGCCGGCACCGCGTCGTCTACGACGATGGCACTCTCTACCGCCTCGAGTAGATGATCTTTCTTTTGTAATTTCCTTTGTCTTTACTTCCTGTCTCTGCATTCTTATACCACTTTCTATTCATTTCCTTTGTACTGTTACGACACTTGATTATGACCTGGACATATTCTCTGTATTACTTGTGAGAAGGAAAACGGGCTTTTTACAAAACTATTTGAAAAGTCAAAAAACCATGAAAAACAGGACAAACGTGCGGTTGGCATTTGGGAATTTTGCAAGCGAACAAAGCGATGATTTCTTATATTGGAAAAACTTTTTCTTCATGTATAACTATGATTACGATATTACATATAATACCCAGATAGCGAAATATCTTATTTTTTTTCTTTGGACATTACGCAGCCACATGTAACTGCGCTCTTTTTCTTGTGACGCCGACATGCCCTGGACTGTTGCAGCAGCAGCCCTTACAGCTTTGACAGGCAAAGAAGGGTTGCATGGCGCCATGAACGAGACGGGTTGGGACGTAATCAGCTTCCATATTCTGTCGTCTCCATACAAGTACGCACCGTTTTGGCCGCCACATTCCCATCCATGCCATCAGCAGCCACCGAGGATTTTAGCTTGCTGGGCATTCTGCCCCTTGGCTTCCTTTTTCCTACTCTCTCTCCTTTCTTTTCCTTTCTTTTTCGTTTTATTTTTACATAGATAGGTATGTAGTGATCGACAATCATCAGTTATAAAAAACCATTTAGCCTATCTAAAGTGGCTCACCTGGTCCAAGAACGCAACCCTCCGAGTCTATCTGTCTGTCTGTCTTTCTCGTAGAGCCCATTCGATCCACACCACACCCATTCGTCAAGTGTGACGAAGGATGCATTTTGCATATGCATCCTGCAAGTTCCAAATTACCAATACGCGTCATGCAGGCCTTTTTTTTTCTTCTTCCTCGCGTCGTCGCGCGTCTTTATCGATAGTCTGTGTAATGCTACGTGTACTAATTCTGATAGCTGCCAGTTACGAGTTTAGGTCCATGGGCCCTTTTCAGCTGCCAGTAGGGGGATGGGTTGGAACCATCATGTCATGGCCGCGATGGATATAGATAGACTGGTGGTGTGTGCCCGAAGTGAGTCTGGGGAATGTAATAGGCTGGAGAGGAGAGAAAGAATTATGTAGGTGTGAGTGGGTGCAGATACTCTAGCAAGGGGAAAGGGACAGGGATAGAAGAAGGTGGTGTGAACGTGATGGGGATGGATTTTTTTTTCGGGGGAGATTTTGGATTTTGTGTGTGATTTTTTGCTGTGGACTTTTTTTTCTCTTTTTCTATTTGGTGGTGTTTTTAATTTAGAGGCTATATGGATATTGTGTTCCTTTGTTGATGAGCGCCTTTCATGTATGAAAATGGAGACTGAGTGCGCGATTATCTTTCTGGAGGATGCATATGTTACAGTGAACAATACAGGAAGGAGGAAAAACGAAAGGCAAAAAAAAAAGACTCTAAATGTAAAACTGAAGGTAAAGAGAGAAAAAAAAGTGTGCGGAAAAAAAAAAAAGAGAAACAATTTTGTGGTTGTGGGCAGAACGAAAACATTTTGGGTGGTGCGCGATGTTTCAACACACGAGTTTGCGGGCGACCTCCCAAAAACTAGACAGGAAAAAAAGTGTTCTCGTGATGACTCGATTTTTTCCCATTCCGTGCCTTTTTCAGCTTTGACATAAACTCACCACACCCTTTTGAGTCGCAGGCTTTTCTTGTTCCTGTCATGTTCTCCCTCTCTGCCGGCCTTTCTCCACCATTCTTTTGGTCCCCAAAGCCCACTCACACTTGGACGCTTCACTTATACGGACCCTAGGCTCTTTTTTGGAGGGCCGAGAAATGCATGGAGCACGCACATAAGCAGCGCTGCATGCTGTTGGTGGTGCATATTTGTGCAGATGTGCAGAAGCAGAACCGGCGAGTGCATCCAGGAAGCAAGGCATGCCGAGGCAAGCATATGCAGTTGATAGGATACGCGAACTATGTATTCTGTGTAGTCAAAGAATAGAGCAGAAGGGGAAATGCGTACAAAAGGTACAAAAAGCTATTCCGCATGCACACGCCCTTGTCCAATCCCTGCTCGTCTTTTTTCGAGTCACCCCGGGAGGCCACGCGGGAAACTCGGTGTGGGGTCCCGGCGATGGGCGGCCGGTTTTGGGGTCTGGACGAGGGAGGCAGCACACGATGGAGGATGGCCGAGGGATGTGATTGGGTGATTCGGAGGGTTTGAGAAAATGGACCGGAAGTGGACAGCATGCAGCTTCGGAAGGGGGAGGATGAGAGAGAGAGAGAGAGACGGGATATGGAGATGAGATATGTGGTAATTTTTAGCTATTGGATATGCTGCAGCTTGGTTGACGGTTGAAGGGAAGCTGGGGTGGAGCGTTGGCGAGCTGCAAAGTGTGAGACAGCCGAGGCATGAGCTGTAAGCTGAGAGCCGGGAGCTGAGATGTCATCGCGAGATGTGGCTGGCGTGACGGGCAGTGAATAGAGAAGCATACGCGATGATTGCAAATCCAGAAAAAATGACTTGCACGAAAAACAGCAGGTGATGGTGAAAAAAAGAGAGAGAAACAGATACGAAATACTATGGGATGCCGACTGAGACAGCTTGTAGTTGAAGCTGGGGTATGTGAACGTGGTGGACCGACTGGATAAAGGAAAGTCGCCCGGCTCTTTCTATTCTACACTAATGGCTGGATGGATGTATGCCCGGCTATAGCTGGTGGAGGGTGGCGACGGTAGCATCGGCCGAGAGAGAGACGGAGCTGGTGTGAATGGATTAAGAGGCGGTGTGGGTTCATATGGGAGCCGGTAGATGGATATGCTGCTGTCAAAAATGGCTGTGATATAGTATGGAAGACGAGGTCGCGATAGTGCGCTTTGAAGTTTGCATGTGGCTTGAATGTGCGTGCTAGGGATAGGAAAGGGGAGCGAAGATAGAGGATGTGTCCTTTTAGTACGTGTGGTTTTTGGTGGTTTATGCATGTTGAGATGGTCACGAGTGCGTTACACGATGCGAAGAAGCAAGGCTTGCTGGGGGCTGTGAAGCATGTGCTTTGTGGCGGTGAGAGCTTACTGTGTGTAACACGCGGTTCTTTGGCGACGTTTGGCATGTTACAGAGAAATAAGGCAGGTCTTGAAAGAGAACGGCTTTATTTTATATGAGAACATGTGTATGATGCCGGAGAAGGCGTGTATTGGCGGCTTGTATGCTTCTCCTTGTAATCTCGTTGCAGCTTATAGTCGTATTGTATCACTGATATAAGAGCGTTCTATGTATAGGGTGGGCTTTCTTTCACTATGGCATATCAGCGTCGAGTATTTTTTAGCTCTTTATGTTATCGTGAACAAGGATTTACTTGCATCTCCCAATGAAACTTGGGTATATATATATAGATATTTCTTCATGCTGAAGAACAAACAGTGGCTGATGGCGTCCGAGTAGATGAATTTTATATAGATAATAATAATACTAATTCGATCTATAAGCTGCAACTGTAGCCTATTGAAGTCTGAGTATCGCCGCTTAAGATCATACTAAATGATCTAGGACAGGTAACTTGGCATTCATTGATCTCTTTCACTGTTGTATCAGTTTCTAATAAGCATTTGAACGCTACCTATATACTGGCAATAAACACAGCAGTAGAAGTCTCTTCTTTGGCAACCGAAGTCAGCGTATTTCGCTAGGGCTGTACGTATGCTGTCTCGCCTCTTAAACCCAGAAAATTGCAGACTAAACCTGCTTTACGTCCAACCGCTCGACCTTGCAGTTCCCGCACGGATCGTGGCTCGCAATGTGATAGGGTGGATTCTCACATCCGCTTCACAGCATTTTTAACCTCACTCGACGCCTTCCAATACCTATAGATTAAGTTAAAATTGAAGCAGGGACTGTTAAAGTCATTGAAGGACGTCACAACCCCTACTTCACAGCACTTTTAACCTCACACAATGCCTTTTAATTATAATTACCTACCGGTATACAAGATACCCACTTTGGTCACCAGGCTGGTCGTTTGTTTCACAGCGTTTTTAACCTCACACAATGCCTTACAATTATAATTACCTAGATAAAAGAGACCCACTTTGCTGCTCGTCCCCCTCAACTTGTTTTTACCTGCACAGCAATTTTAACTCCACACGATGTCGTGCAATGGCTAACATTTATATTTACCTACTTACACAGGTGGCAACTAGTAGATAGATAGGTGGCATATAAATTCGGAAGTAACTGTTATTTCTAATCCCATTTCTAAGCCACTTTCTGCAAACAGAACTCAAGGGAGAAAAAAAGGTAACATGTAATCGGATGCTTTTAATCGCCTAACTCTCTCTCGACCCAGACTGCCTGAATGATTACCATTAAACTGAGCTTCATACCATCAAATTTTTAGAAAGAGCTCTGATACGCGGCCCATATTTGTAAAAGAGAATCGGGATTGGAATCATGGCGACGCTCACGAACCCCAAGACACTAGATGCCCATGCAACACCGAGGCCATGATACATGTAACTGGCAAAGAGAGGGAACCCCGCCGCTAAAAAGGAGCGTACAATAGTATTTGCGCCGAGCGCGCTATTGGCAATATGCGAATAGACATCCAGAATATATGTCATTGCTGTAACAAAGATGCACAACAGACCTGCTCCGATGAAGAGGCTGCCAATGATCATTCCCACCACGGGAATATGAGGAGCGGAAGTCCATCCGAAAATGAACAGCCCGATGGGTAGGAGCACACTACCAGCCATCATTAATGGCAAACGCATCTCAGGTGCTGGTGCTTCGCCGGGATCAGAATTATCTTTAGCTTTCTTTTTGAGGCTCGCTTGTTGAACCAGCACGGTGCGTGTGACAATCATGGCAGAGCCAATGAAGACGCCGACCATCATGCCCAAAAATGGAAGAGATGATAGACCGAGTTTCCAGTGACGCTGTTCGCGGAAAATGATGGGGTATGAAGAGAAGACGATGTAGAGAATGCCATAGACGAATGCCTGGTAGAGGGTCATGAGGACTAAGATGGGTTCGGTTGCGAGTAGAACTATAAGCATTAATTATTAGCAATCTGTATAGTGACAACCCGCTAATCGAAGAGAGAGCTTACCAAAAGGTCGGACCAAGTACACGCGGACAAACCTGTTCCATCCGCCTGTATCCCTTGGTGCATTCTGAGAGTTAGGATTTAGCTTTTGTCTCTTCTGCAGGATGATAGGCGGGTATGTCTCTGGCAATCCAAGAACACATAGAACGGTACATGCCCCTCCCATGATACAACTCAGCCATCCGGTCCATCGCCAGCCAAGGTGACTCGCAGTTATAAAGTTGCCCATCACCGGGGCCAGTAACGGCCCTCCAAGTACTATGCCAATGACAGTTGCCATGGCAATTGCGCGCTGTTCCGGATGCCAGATGTCGACGAGGCCACCTCCGAAGAGAGCAATGGGCGCTACACCAGAAACTCCACAGAAGAACCGGCCGACGAGAATAGTTTGCAAGTTCTTTCCTACTGCGACGGGGATGCAGAAGATGGTGAAAAGTGCCATGCCAGCAATCATGGGCTTTCTCCTTCCAAATTGTTCGGATATGGGGCTCCAAAATGGTGGTCCAACGGAATAGCCCTGAATCACAAAGCGATCAGCGGAAGGGTCCAAAATGGAATAATATAGTTCCAATGAAACCCTAGTTGATCAACTTACAACAACGAATAGACTGACTCCTAGAGTTACAACCTCTGTACCGACGTGGAACTCTTCGCTAATTGCTTGAGCACCACTGCTGAAGATGCTCGAAGACACCGAAGCCACCAGATTTCCCGCTATCCATATAAAAGTAATGAATAATTTTCTCAGCAACGACCAGTTCTTGGGATTCGCAGGATCATGAGGGTCTTCGAAAGTTAACGGGCTAAAGTTATCGATGCTCGGTGTTTGCGTCTCTTCATCTGTAGTTGAGAGGTTCTCCTCCAAGGGAGTTCCGCTTTCGAGTTCGTCCAGGACCGCCATCGTGAGAGCTGCAACAACAGGTGAACTCGGCAAAACAGAAACTGAGACAGAATCTATCTCGAGGTCACGATTTAATTTGTTGAATATATTTTCTTTCAAGAGCAAAGAAATTTTCAGCAGGACAACCTGCTGAAGACATATGTAAGCACTTGCTTATCAAGGACTGGGGATGTAATATATTGGGGTATAAAGCCGTGGCGCCGAGGAGATGCTTTAGACGACGAGCATAACCCCTTTCGGCTGTACGGCTGGTTAAGGAAGTTTCTCATTGGCCTTGCTAAAGTTTTTGGTGACGCAAAGGGCGTAGCCTCGGCACGGTGTTGGGGACTCTAGTCCACCTCTAGAAGCTACCTATGGAGCATGCGAGACTATCACGGTAGATGGATAGATCAATTCCAGACTATAGTAAAACTAGGCGAATGCGCGACATTTTAGGAGGAGACAGAGGGCAAGTTTAGTTGTTAACCATATTTCCAAGACTTGTATTATAATAGGCAACAATATCTATTCTCAAAGCTGAAATGATCAAGACAATTTCACATGCTCCAGACCCAAGCGGATGAAACGGGAAAGACGGACCGTCTTCCGATGACTTCGGCCCCACTTCCGCTGATATTTCATGTTCCCCCGATTTGGGGATTCGGGGTCTGAGAGCTGCGGTGCAATACTCTTTCATTACCAAAGTTGGTTGGTATTCAAAGCAAGTCTATTACGTAGTCTAAACCAGTATTAACTAATCAACGCCCAGCATCCCTCGTGTAGCCATCTGCTCAGAAGTATGCGACTCTGTTGTTAACGCCACTTGGAGTCGCAGACCAATAGCAGAGCAAGTGTATCGAACCGTGTCTAACCAAAAACCAAAGAAAAAGAAAAGAATTTGCGGTCACCATAATATAATGTGCCAATGTCAAAAGCGCCGAGAAGAGAATTTGCAGCTAGCCACACTCTAGGCCTGATCTGAAAAGCCTCCTCGTTTGGCCTCCTTATCCAACCTCTTTTGCTCCTGCTTCGCCGCTTTAGCCATCTCTTTCTGCTCCTTCTTGGCCTGTGCGCGCTCTTTCTTTTCGGCCTTTTTAATCTTCTTTTCTGCTCGGGTTGCGTCTCGAAGACTGCTGCCAGGACCTCTGATGAATCGACCCGGATGGAAGATGGCCAAGATGAGGAGGGCAGCCATCATGGGCATCGCGTCGAGAGAGTAAAAGTAATATTCGTGGAAGGGAAGTGCGTTAACGGAAGGTTCGAGGCCTTTTGTAAATTCGATCAATCGGTAAATGATACGCATCTGATGAATAACAAGACATCGGTTAGCACACTGTGAATCTTGAAGGCCACTTTCCTAATCCCAGACAGGAGGATACCAACCGTAATGAAAGCCAAAACAGCATATAAAGCGTAGAGTAGCCAGAAACAGCCATTTGGATCTTCGATGTTTTTATGACGACGACCTTGATTTTCTTCTTCGTTCAAGTTGACTTCTTCGGGCAACAAAAGGCGTCCTGCTGTAAGCTTGACGTAGCGAATGTGGAATGTAACCATGAGACCCAAGAAGATGATAATGAAGAACTCCTGGATTCCAATACCGGCTTCGTAGACATGCAGTCCAGTCTGTTGCACAGACGCGGAAGAGCTGGGAGTGACCATGACACCACCTACTGCCTGGACCACGAACGAAAAGAAGTCTGCAAAGACAAAGAGTTTCGAGACTTGAGAGGCTTTGATAATCCATACTTTTCTGTCTGGCATATAGAAGTGGACGATGCGTGCAAATGTCATGTAGACAAAAGCATTGATCCAGAGCGGTGCCAGAAGAAAGAGAATCTGCCAAACAGTTGCATAGGTGACATTTTGTTGGTCATGCGCGCCAAGAACGTGCATAATAAACGACACAGTCTCCCATGCACCTCCCATGATCAGGACCCATGTGTATCCCTGCCATCAATGTAAGAATACTTTGAAACCAAAATCAAGGTGCTGATAACACAGCACCAAGTGCTACTAACCTTTTTGTATACCACTGCTTCGATGATGTGGATGAGAGTGAGCGTGCCAAAGAGGACTGACACAGCCAAGGCAGGAGCAAACTCTGGGATTGCATTGTACGATGAGTTGCAGGCGTCTATCGGCACTTGGCCATATTTGCCGGGGACGGCAGTAGTACAAGCCGGAAAAGCACCATTTGAAGTGGCTGTTGCAGCCGCGTGAATTGTTGTAGTCATCATGGAATTTGATGATGCGAGTTATGAGACAAATGATAGTGGTTGGAGTTGTAGATGAAAAATTCCTTTTCCAACACCACGGGGTCAAGAGACGAGATATATATATTTTGTTTACGAGATATAGAGTTCTTAACAATTGAGGCGCCTCTTAGAATTACGTCGGCGCCTAGCCGCAAGAACCACCCCCAGCACGAATCCTCAAGCATATCTTGCATCTGAATCCTTCTTCTATTATTAGTCCCTAAAACTATCCTGCTGGGATATTAGCTGGCTCCTGTTGTTGAAGCCGTAACCGAGCTAAGCCAATAAGCGGGCCGCTCTCTAACATGCCATTGGCGAGACTAGACCAGGCACACGCGGCATATGCCAGCTCAGCCTCGTAGCGACCAATAGACCACGACGCACACTATCTCTGCTAGGAAATGGCCAACATGGTGGGTAGCAAAAGCTTAGCCTTTTAGATACAGCCATGGCCTCCCTGATATGCATATCCAAATCAGGTAAACCAGGCCTTTTCACGGTAGTAGTCGTCCCATGCAGCTACCTTCGGAGGGAAAAAGAGCGAAGTACCGAGGTAGCGAGAATAAAATACAGGCATGTAAATAGACTCATAGTCGCGTATGCGATGCTTCATGACGCGCAATTAACTTTAAACAACAAGACCTGTCCCGGCAGTGCATCCCCTCGATTGGCGAGCCCAGACAGTTGACTGGATCCGCATCTTTCATGTTGCTGGTATGGGCGAATGGAAATGAATGGCGAGGGGAAAAAACGGGTCCATTCGGGAAAGCTGCCCGAGTATACGTAGGCGCAGCGTAGGATTCGTGACGGCGTTTGAAAGGAGTCGTAGTGCTGATTAATGTAGCTTTTGGGACTGGGTGCATATTTTAGCAAAGGCAGAATTCAAAAGGATGCTGTGAATATAGAATAGCGCCAAGCTTCAGCCTTTCGCGATAAAGCTTGTTTACACCGCATTTGACACTATACGATCCTTACATAAACTAATAGATATTCGTATGAACGATAGATTGTCTAGGAAGAAGGATTGGAGCTTCATCACCATTCAATGGGCAGCCGAGTGCCTAGCTTGCTATCAAGCCATCAAGTGATTCGTCTAGCTGACAGTAGGATTTGGCGAATGAGCCACATCGGTTGACTTGGCGTTACTTTGAATCTACAATTGGGCCAAAATCTATTGTAGCCGAAATTAAACTGTATTATTCATGCATTACGTATGTTTCAAGATGGCCAGGAACACTTGTGCTCGTAAAAATCGTCAATTTTCACGTGATATCATGATGGCTTTGCTCGCACCCTTATGTGATGAGATGTTTTGAAATAGACAAATCAGAAATAAGTCGACGTAAATTAATTTCATTCAAAGAGAGACACTCATCAAAGTGTTTCAAGGCATTTGATGAGCCATTTTCGGAATTGGAGGCCTCGTTGACGACCAACCAACTTCGTTTGCTAGCAGCATTCATGCCGTTGTTGTTTGTTGTTGTGGATATACATCTATATACGCCTGCTACTACAATTTTCTCCTTATGCCATACAATCAGCTACGATTGGGTTGAAATTTTCTGTTCAAATTTCTTGCAGGTAAGATAGATTCGTTCTATAAACATGGCGGCCAAAGCAGTCGCATGCCATACACCACAGCACGATTTTCACAATATCCTGTGCCCTCATCTCTTTCATCAATGCTCAGTCTATTAATCATTATAATGCCGCTAAAATATTAAATGCTAATTATCATAAATAAGCGTAATCGTTATCCCACCCTTTACATGAACAACATCAGTCGCGAATTTCACAACCGTTGCCCGAATGCGCTCCAAATGCTGCACTGAAACAGGCCCAACCGAGCCCCCAACAACAATATCATTACTGTACGCTGACTCCTTATGCCAGAAAACCACCTTGTATTCGCCGCCGACGATTTGTTTGTATTTCTCGTAGCCGTTTTGTATGGCTTCGATTGTGAGCACTCGCGTGCATTTTTCTTCTGTATTAATCATAGTAACCTGCTCGCGTTAGTACATTTCAAAGGTATCTTGTTATCTGTGACTATTCACCTGCTTAATGCGTACTTCGCAGTACTTATCCGCATCAGGTTTGGGGTCGTCTGTTAAGTTTGGAATTTTAGACAAGGGCTCGCTATCGGTTGATATACCGTCGTCAAGGTACATTGTATAAGTCTATCACATATCAGCGCATATCCCTTGAGTGGTGAAATTGTAGATCGCACATTATCTTTACCCGGGTAAACATGGAAAGTTATCGGGTTTGCCTCCGGTGCCTTCATCTCCGATTCCGCACCCGGGTACCCGTTCGGATACCAATCAGGTGTGCTCATCCTCGTCTCTATCTTGGGAATAATGGCGCCTGTCGCATAGTTAGTATAGCTCAACTCTACAGAATGCGGAAACCTTACCTTCGCGAATATACATTGGGGTAATTCTGGGTACATGGTCGTCCTCGAGGCTAATATTGCATTTGCAGAAAATACGGCTTCCACCACCAATAGCTGGATTTAGAGCCGTACCCAAAGGCTCATCGGGGTAAAGGTTTATGGGAAACCATTCGTCGGGATAGGGTAGATAGACTTCATGGCGGTCAAAGAACGCTTCGGCGCGTAGAGGTGGCGCCACGAGGATATCATTTCCGACCAGGTACTGATCGTTTGCAAACCACTTGTTCTATTTCATTCTATTAGTCTAGTTCTTTAAATATTCTGTCGAGCCAACTTACTTCAAAGAACAACGTTGCGTCTTGGTCGTCGGTAATAATCTAGATCAGAGGCATGTTAGTCTAATACATTACAACGCCACCGGTTTATCCTACCATCGATCTAGCAACTGGCATCCCTGTAATAGCATTTTCAAACATGGCGTCGTACAACAGCTGCATCAGACTATAACGAAGCCGAACGTAATATCTGCACACAGGGAGCACAGCGCGGAAGAGAAAGGCCTCTCTTGGATCATGGAAATGGTGCATATTTTCCCGGTAATGTTGGTCGTAGGCATACGGCTCCTGGAACTGCTTTCCATCTTTTCTCATTTCGCCTTTATGAGGACCGTCAAGAAAGGTCCGATATTTTGTATAATGATTGCTAGACGAGGCACATTCAGTCAACATCCTTGCTGCATCAGGAATTAAAGGTGCAGTATCTCAACTTACCGAAACCAGGGCAACAAAGAGTAGGCGCCATACCACCGAATCAAAAGTTCTGGGTTTGCCCAGTTATGATCTGGCTCGATGAATTCAAAGCCTCCAACATCCTGTCCGGAAATCGCATTACCAGAGAGTCCAAGAGCCAAGACCTGTACAACCGAGGTCGAGAGGAAATCCCAAGTGGAAGCGTTATCTCCCGTCCACAGACCAGCGAATTTATGGCTTCCGATATAGCTGCCTCTTCCAATAATGAAATTTCGTCGGCCTTTTCTCCATGCCAATTCATTGCCCGCTGTTGGTTTTTGTTTGGTTTTTGTCAATGAGTCACTGTTCTCTGCTAATGTGCCATTCAGATGGAGATTCTGCAGGCCATTAAAAGTAGCCTCGTATAGGTTATAACTGTAGAGTGCCCATATCTCAATTGCCTTTCGTTTTACTGCAACTTCTTCGTAAGATTCATCAAGTCGGGTATCACTGTCCAAAAGAAGTCTAAAAGGGAATCTGAACTGAATTAGCGGCGATGAAAAAATAAAGTGTGGTTCTTTTTACTCACGATTTCATGTCTCCATACTCAGGGGCGATGCAGGGAGACGTCATGTCCTGCCAGATGAATTCGACACCGCATTCAAAGAGATATTTGAATTGCTTTCCCCACCATTCTCTAACTTCGTGATTGTTGAGATTCGGATAATACCCAGGAGCACCATTTCCCCATCCGTAATAGACTCCGCCACGGAACGGCTTTCCAGCGTTATAAGTCACAGACAAATCGGTCTCGTCCGGTATTCTGTAGTCGGGCCTCGTTTCGGATGGATTTGTCACAACGCGCCTGCCATAGTCCCAGTAATGATACCTGTCTTGCCATGGGCGTAAATCTGACTTTGCAAGATCTCGCCTATCTTCAACGTAGTAATTGTTTTCCAAGAGTTCGTTGAGAGTCGTATACTCAGGATCTTCGGCAGAATTAATGTGAGGCGTGATGTTTGTACAGCATTTCACACCTTGCTGCCTAAGTGTATCAAACATTTCTTTAGGCTGGGGGAAGTGCCCAGGTCTGTCGTCAATAGTAAACGTTTTGTGTTCCCTCTGAATATCCACGTCTATGTGGATTGCATCAAGCGGGAACTGAGCATCACGGTAGCTCTGAGCACATTGCAGGACTGCCTCCTTTGTGTCATACCCATAGCATCCTTGATGATACCCAAGAACGTATCTTGGCTTGAGGCTGGGCTTTCCAACAATTGATGTGTATACGTTGAGAAGCTCAGATATTCTATCTGCAGCTACAATCATGCAGTTGAACTCGTTGAATCTTGTTGCAATGCGAATTGTTCTTTGATGCGTTTTTCGTACGTCGAGACAGGTATGCGAGTAATTGTCAATCATTGTCGCAAGAACAGATTGGAATCCAATGTGGCTAGCAACTTCCATCCAGAAAGGCTCTGTATGATATAGAGGCTCTCGTTCATCCAGAGGACCATTGCCGTAAACATTTTGATATTTCATGTTGTCAAAATCTTGTAGAAAGTCAGCACAAGATTGTTACAGTTTTGCTCTTACAACTCACTGAAATAGTTCATGTACGTATTAGATTTGAACAAATTTCGTCCTCCTTGTTCGCCAAAGCCCATATAATGCGCTGTAGCAGGTGCTTCTACAGACAAGATAGTCGCACTACCACGAGATATGTACTTGATCGGTTTAGGTTTGGTCTTCCAAATGACAGCCTTTTCAAATCCTTGAATTGGCTGCAAGTCAACTTGCGGTCGAAGAGCTTCGTCAATGGTACTAGGTATGGAAAACTTTTCGACGATGCGGCTGTTTTTCACAGGCCGCATAGCAGTGATTTGAAAGGGGCTTTTTTGAATCCAAAGCTGAACCTCAGGTTTCTCAGCACCAGCTTTCACGGATTGCAGGATGTAATATGATGGAACATTGGATATGAGCTCGACTCTCCAATCAAGCCCTTCAAAGTCATCCAATTTCGTAATAAGTTCAGACATGCTAGGGCATGCAATTGCACGGCTAAGTATTGGAGAGAGATTAGGTCAACGATTCCTTATGATAGATGGCTCGAATGCTGTCTCACCTATTCTCATCTTTAAAGCTGCATTTACCTGCATTAACAGGATTGAAGCGAATTCTCCAAACTTGAGGCCGTATAAACTCTATCAATAGCAGAGACTCCTCATCCGGCTCACCCTCTAATTGTTCGTGGAGCCGAAAGATTTTGCCATACTGAAACACATTCCTCGTTTCGCCATCAATTCGTGTTTTTGGCTGGTCAGCCTCATCAAATGAGGCTCTCTCGGGCTGTCTAATACATGAATCAAACAAGTCGTTGTCGAAGTGATTGAAAAATTCATCAGCCGGAATAAATGTATATGGATCCCGGTCCTTGATTTCATCGAAGTCGGTCATGATGCTGAAAACTAAAAATCGGGAGCAATGTGGCGTCCATAAAGGGGAAGAGGCGATAATCTAGTTTGTTCTTATAGCGGAAGTTTTTTTTAGGGGGGGGGGGATTCGCGAGCGCGCAGATGCAGGGCAATTATAGCTTCTCACGGGCCGAAATGGATCAAGTCAGAATTCGTCCTATACGTTTTAATATATAGGTATACGAGATGAGCCACTTTGGCATTGGAAAGAGCACGGAAAATTAAATTCGTGTCCGTTTATTATTCGGCGGTTCACGATATAGCTAGTGGACACCCCCCTACTCCGTACTTTGCCCCAATTATACTAAAGCGCGAATATTGACATAATAGCGGTGAACCGAGGATTCGCAGATGGCGATGCAATGACTTCGACCGAGATGACAAATGAATGGCGCATGTTTGATTGGGTCATACATTTATCGCATCGATCGACAGACATCAGGCTTGGCTGGCAGTAAGCAGATCATTGGAGCGTCTAGCTATTTATCCTTAGCTATAGCCAATTCAGGCCTTGCGTTGCCACAATTGAAGTCACAATTTACCACATGGCAGCCACACATCAAAGTCCCTTATACTTCTTGCAGTAACTCGGTCTAAAAGTCTTTTAGTGGAACATTCTATCGGCAACAGGGGTCCGTTCCAACTAGAAACTGAAGCAATGCCGGTATAGACGAAAGGCCCGCCATGCCGAACATTCTGTTCATGTACCTGTAGCCGCCAAACAGGCTTCTCTCACGTTCCAGAAACCGGTTCGTCTGACAGGCCAGCGAATCGGGCCGTGATGGATATGTCCACACTGAGCAAACGCAATGAGTGGTCCCTTATCTTTTGTGATGGATATCCCAGAATCCGTATGCTGCACGATTCGGTGGCTGCAGTGGCCAATCAAGGTCCAATGGACAAAAAGTGGCAGCAGTTTGGCTCCTGTCGGTGAAAGAAAAGAGGGGTAACTGTAGCGTGCTGTGCCTAAGCAAGGTACCAGCGGAAACTAAAATGCAGCAGGACCCTTCAGGACCCTTCAGGGCCCTTCAACTGCGGCGAGACTCCACATGGCAGCCAAGGCTTGCGGCGGTTGAGCTAAAACAACAAAGGCTGCCCCCTACGTCTGCAGTACAGTAAGCACAGAGGAAGAGACGCATGAATGCTTGTGCTCAACTCACCTCCTTGAACTCCACGGGTTAGCTTGAGTGGTCGGCGGAATATGTGTGGCAGTGCTGGTGTCCAACCCACTTCTATTGGCCAGTCTGTCGAGTAAGTGGTGGTGGTGGCTTGGCAAACAATCATTTATTCCCTTGGTCCGTTGGAGATTCTTTATAAACTGCCTCATTGGGTAGGGAGGGATATTCCCAATTTGCAATCGGTGCGAGCACCATGCTTAGCCATGATATCATCTTGGCACCCCAACGACTTACATAGCTACACGTACACTAATCACGTCCTTCCCGAAACCTCACTTTCTGCAGCAACGGAGAGAACAAAGCAATCTTTTGGCAGTCAGTTTAGACAAACACCAAAATGCAGGTATCCCTAGCGCGCAAAGTAGTCTTGTCCGCTTGCATATACATGCTCCAAGCCGGCCTATCAAAGTGGCAGCTCAGCAGGTAGTTGATCGACGGCACATACGCTCTACAGAGTATCTTCTCCGCACTCTTCATCGTTTTAGCACCAGCAAGAGCGTCCACTAGCGTGCATGGCTTTTTCGACCGCGGTTTTACATGCCAACCTGAGCCCAGAGTGGCTTAGAACGGAGCACTGATGGACGGGCAGCACATTTGATTGCGATTCAATGAGATGGGTTCAATAACCAGCACAACGAGGGTCATCAGATATCGCCTGTGAATATTCAGAAGCGGTCCTTACTAGGATAAAATGGTATAACTTTCATCGAGCCTTGGGGCTCTTTCATCATGAAGGCAGTGGCAGCATCGAGTGCCAGCAGCATTTACCCTCCCTTTCCGCTATCATTGTTGAACGCCCAGATCTAAATCATTCCCAGCAAATGAATTGCACCAGGTTAGTAAGTATAGTCCACTAACGGCATCGCATCCAAGCTGCCTCGTCATATAGGTACAGAGCCTTGAAAGGCGCCTAGCATTGCCTCAAGTAGATTATGCAAATACATGCATCGAATGCCAAAACTCGCTCGAAAAAAAAAAAAAAAAAAACGAAGAATGGCTGTACACGGAGAAACACGATTTCTCTCAATTTTATTACACACCACCGCTGCCGTGGCGAGGACGCTTGCGAACACTGCCAGAGGAAGGATGCATCTTTTCGTTGCGCTCCCTCTTAAGCTTGTCATCCAACACGCGTGCTGCAATATGTTAGTCGCATCCGCTCCCTCATCATAGTAATGCTTTAATAGCAAAGACTTACTCAAGATATCGAAACCAAACTGCGGGAACTCCAGACACAGCGCCTTGAATTCGTCTTCCGCTTCGGACCGCAGCGTATGGGACCTTGTAGCCCAAAAGTTGGCCACGGGCGCACGGATAGTCGTATCGTCGACCGCGGTGTGGGCGTAAATGTAGCGCGCATACTCAATCTCGCCCTTGACGGTGGAATTGATGCAGTAGATTTTGGACGAAGAGAGCGTCTGCAGCGCGGCGACGCCCCATTTCTGAGCCAGGGTATAGATCCTTGCGTGTTTGAGCAGCTGGATGCCCGAGTCGTCGACAGCTGGAACGGCGGGATCGTGTTCGAGGCTTCGCTGACCAGGCAGCTTGCGGGGGAAGTATTCGTCGGTATACAGGAATTCGAGGAAGCAGCCGACGGCATCGATGTCTTCGTCTGGGAGGTCGATTTGTCGAGGCTGGAGGATTTCTATTTAGCTCTTTCGATCACAGCACATGATAGATCAGGAAAGCCTTACTACGCTCTCATCCTCGGCAAAAGTCTTGCAGATGCTTTCAAAGTACGGGCTTCGCACGAGGAATTCCTGATGCGCCTTCAGGATCACGGGCTCTTCTTTGCCAACGACGAGGGTGACGATGGGGCTCTTCAGGTAGCTCGCAAACGACTTGCGCTCTTCCTCGCCCGCCGGATCAGCCTCTGTGTCGACGTCTTCCACGTTCATCGCAGCTGCCGGAGCGTGCTCGCCGCCCTCTTCGGAATTTGAGGCCTCTACGATCTGGACTGGGTTGTCGGCCCCCTCCATCCCGACATCGCCCTGCGTGCTGGGAACCTCCTCGTGGTCTTTGTCATTTCCGTCGGACGGCATTTTGGATGCGGGCGTGGCGGTGCCAGAGGACAAATTGAGGCTCAACAAGTCGGATCCAGCTCCAAAAATGCAGGCGGGAGCTGCTCGGGCGCCCAAATCTCGTCCAGAGGGCGGCGGCGTGGCCGTAGCAGAGCTGCGATGCAGAGACCGTTGGCGGCTGCAACTCTGTCGCGTCGCGTCGGAAGCTTATATGGAGTATGAAATACGTGCGATTCTCTGTGCCACATGGTGGTGCAGCAAGTACCGGTTACTCCCTGGATGCGTAAACGTTGCGTTTGTACTGTGTCGACAATATATCTGCACAGTCCTTTTGATGCATGCAGCATCAACGCTTATAATTCCCAAACGAAAAGTCAATAGTGAATAAATTATTGCTTATTGAATTCAGTCCCGAGTTGTAGAATTCCCGTTCGCACATTATAATCTCTGCCATGCAGTAGTATCCGCAGAAATCGTTGGGGATGCACTCATACGCATTCCAGTCTTATCTAAACACTTCGAAATGACAAAACAAACACAACGACGTCCTTTATTCCTCAAACTTGACTACAATATTCGGCAATAGCTCAAGGAATGACGGACTTCCAACGCTCCCCTTGAATGCCAGCTTGATCTTGTACCCGCTTTCCGAGGCCACGCCAAGCGTATGTCGTGCTTGCGCTGAGCCATTCGGCGTGTTGAACCGCCACTCCTTTTCGCTTACGGTCGAGTTGTCGACGTTGTGAATAGCATCATAAACGCTCTGGAGCTGTGACAGCTGGCCTGATGGCACGTTGAGGCGGAGTCGAGAAATGCCGTGTGCTCCCGAGGGATGCTGCGTCTGTGCCTTGTCCTCCTCATACGGCACTCTGTTGCTTCGTGGCGTCCTGTCCAGGCACCAGAAAGGCAGATGACCGGGTTCTACTCCATTGCCGTCTGCATCTTGGGCAACGCCAAGAGCCCATTTCAAGACAACTCCGTCTGGCCTCGTCCTACCTCCTGCCACCGGGTCGTTATACGTAAAGCCGGCATCTGCGTCCTTCACCCTCTTCTGAATAGCTCCAAAATCGCTCTCGTGGGGCAGAGTGTATGCCCAGTCAACGATTGAATTCTCCGGCTGGCCTCCCCATCTGTGCTTTGCGCGTACTTCAGGGTCGATACCTTCCACGAATGCGATGAGTTCAATGTAGACGCCGTCTTCAAACAGGATCAGCTTGTTGAATGTGTCGCCGCCTGCATGAGTCCCTCCAGGGCTCACGACGAAAGAGTCCTTGAGGCGCTCAGGAAGTTGTTCTAGGTCGCTGGCCGAGACGAGTATCACGATATGATCCAGCGTGGGCGCGGGGGCATTCTGTTGCTCAGACATGTTGGCAGGTTTTCCTTCAAGGTGATCGATGTGTTGCTAGTTCAACAAGTCCTCTGTTGATTGATTCTAGTTTCTTGAATATCCTTTGCTCGGCTTTGTACCGGAAGAGCTGTTAGTAATTCGTGCAGTGATATATAAGCCGGTTATGACGCCATGCGGGGCAATTGAGCGCTCGCTATGCTATGCTGGTGTCGTCTTTTCATGTAAATGTGAGATCGATGCCCTGTGGATACGATGTGGCATGCGAGTTTACCAAATTAGGTAGAAAGATTTGATCAAATTATATGAGTTTACAGTTACGACATAATGCACGGAGGACCAAGAATTTGGTCGGCCAGTAGTTCTATCGAGAGAATTCTTAGCTTTCTATTCGGCTACCCTGTAAGCATTCGTTGCGCTCTTGAAAACTACCAATATGCGTACCTATTTAACTTCTTGTAAAATATTGAATACTTTTATGTTGCTTGAAAATAAGTTAGAGTAATAGATCTAGAATGAAGTGATGGCTCTCGAGTTTCTAATTGTGCTATATCCCTTGAATAATTTAAAAGACCACTGCCTATCTCGGCATCTGGTAATTTACATGTAATACGCACTTCGCATATTTAAAGGTCGTTGCAGTAAATATTCTGAGCCACATGTCTGCTGATGTTACCGCTTGATCATGGAGTAGGACACATCTCCGTATCACAGCTCGGCTCTATTTTGCAGTTTGTTTGGTAGCGAATAATAGTAGCTGCTGCTTCCACTGTGGCACCGAGTCATGTTGAGATAGGCAGTGGTGATAAGGAGTGGAGATGCCACGAGCGTGGCTGAGATGGCGGGAGATCGGCAGTAGTGCATCGAGCACGGACACTGCATGAGATAAAACAAACGTCGTGCTTTACTTACACGCTCGCGAACTCATATCTATACTTTCTCCAGAGTGAGCTGCTGGGTAAATGTTGAAGAAGCGAGAAAAACCATAAGTGATGT
Source organism: Trichoderma koningiopsis (assembly GCA_022985005.1). Classification (NCBI taxonomy): domain Eukaryota; kingdom Fungi; phylum Ascomycota; class Sordariomycetes; order Hypocreales; family Hypocreaceae; genus Trichoderma; species Trichoderma koningiopsis. Next base: position 450,080 of record JAJPEM010000002.1, read on the forward strand.
ATTAGGTATCTTTCTGGCGGCCTGCCAATAGCTGCCTCTACCGGCTTGGCAACAATAACGGCGCTGCTACCATTCAAATCGCCAATCGCCAATCGCCAAGAAGAAACCTCTCCAATCTGAATTACACGCCTTTCCTCGTACACAGCAGGTAGCTATCAACAAAGCTGAGCTCCCCTTTGTCCTAAATGAATAACGCAGATTTGTCACATCATCGCCTTTGTATGTTTGCAGGTACGGATACCAGAGTACTTCCAGACCTGCTCCGGATCAACTTTAATCAGGCCATGCGCGACAAGAGGACGTCCGCCAGACTCATCCTGGAGCCCTTCTTACCAACAGCAGTCAAATTTGACCCCTTCTCTGCCAAGGATCTGGGACTATTAGCCACTTGTTGCCTCTCTCGCCCGGCGATGCGCGGATGTCGCTTACGCGGGACACGCTACAAGCTGCGCTACAGAACGTGAACTCGTATCTGGGCAAGCATTCTAGGCACCCGCACAAATGGCCTTGGGCTAACAGGTTCATAGCATCATTGGCTTACTTTGTCAAATTGCAGTCTCAGCATCACATGCGGCTCGGCCTGTTCCTTTTCCAACGGTTGGATGCTATTACTCACAGCTTTGGTGTGGGCGATATTGATTCGTCGGGCTAAACAAACGAGCATGGATTCCCCGCGCGGTCCTTGTACGTTGGCTGGCGAGCCTAGCCAGATCCATGTTTCGGATGTAACGTCCTGTCAAACGCACCACCGGCCTTCCTCTTACAAGCCTAGCTCTACGCCACTGTCAAGGTTCTGGTCGTTACGCGCAGCCAGTGAATCTGCGGTTGGGCGTCCAACCACCTTGGTCAGATTTGGAGAGGCTTGCGGGCTTTGACGATGCTAGCTGCCCAATAGCTCCTCTGTTCCTGGCATCGAGCTTGCCGGCCGAGGCTCAGTCCAGAAAGACTTGGGCGATTTGATCTGACATATGATTCCATCAGCCACATTCAGGAGTTTCCCGCCCTCTAGTACGTCGACGTTGGTTGCTACCGATGAAGGCTTTATCCAACGCTGTTTCTCAAAGAGAAGGTGCTTCGTTTGGCCTCTCGGCTGTATCCGAGCTTCCATGTATGCTGATCTCTCCATAATGGGAACGAAGCGGATATTCTGTCCATCGACGATCAGGCCATGTTACATACATCGTCAAGGTCTATCGAAAATCGTTTGTTTTGAAGGAAATAGCAAGAAATCTAACCGGGGTTTCGAGGCTGCTATGCTAATGCGGAGTCGTCCTACCTGACCACATCCGCGGTGGTTATTTCCAGCCGGCCAGGGGCATGCCGAATCAATTTGGGAACAATGCCCGCCCAAAAGGACTCCAGAGCCAAGTGGGTTTGCGAAGACGCTTTTCCCCGAAGCGTGGTGAGAGCTAATAAGCCAGTCCAATATGCTTCCCCAAACCAGGACAAAAATCCGGATGGTTACAGAAGATCCCACCGTATAGGCTCTACCTTGCAGGTCCTCTCTAAAATCAAGCTTGAAGCTGCATTCACATACGAGATATTTGGTCATACTTTGATGCAGCTGTCGGCCCAATTGACGCTCATTGACGTCTTTGTACTATCCTTTCGGGCCATCGGTTGGCTCGCTCCCCGCATCATCCTGCTGGACTGCAGCTGAGTACGAAGGCCAAGCAATCCAAGAGACAGTCGAGGCGTCATAACAAAGTGTGGATGGCAAGGATTCCCTCTTCGGCAACCACCCCTTCCATCGACTGAGCTCCACCCCACCGTCTTGCTCGATGCTACTTTCGGACCATCGCCGTCCGAGGGGGACCAATAATGCTCACGCGCAGCCCATCCTTCATGCCTTTTAGCTGGCCATTATGCAGAGCAGCTGTACCAACCGCAGGATTTTTAAAATTAAATACGAGGCTGCTAATGTTGGTATGCTCAGGCCATGAGATTTTACTGCGAATAACTCGCTGGAGAGTGGTATTGGGCTGTCCTGGTCTGCATCTTCCAGCAGCACGATGACGGAATTGGAATCGTGCCAGCGGAAGAGCAAGATGGGCATCGTGGATCCAGAAGAGGTGTTACTTTGGACGTCTATGCCGAGCCCGCGCCTATATAGCCATGTGCTCGCCATCTCTTCTCTCCACACCGGCTGATCGCCTTCGCAAGTGCTTCCAGGCCAGTCTTGGGTTCACTCGCTGAACTGATACCCCGGACTTCTCTTGGATTCATCTTGAAGCTTGTCTGGATCCAATTGGTCTTCTTCTTGATACCCAGCATTTAGCATCCGACAATGAGACAAAACGTCGGTGCCGTGGGCCTCGTAGCCCTCGCCCGAGTCGTTGCCGGCTGGAGCTGCGACACCACCTCGCCTTGCCAGTCCAGCGTTGATGCTATTGCGGCTTGTGCTACGGCTTGCATTGAGTCCGCCGCTGTCACCCAAGCAGCCTGTGCTACAGGAGATTATCAATGCCAATGTGACAACACAAGTGTCATCCAGGGTGCAGCAGTCGGTTGCGTTCTTGGTGCCTGTGGTAATGGAGCGTTCGTATAAGCCCATTTAGATTTTTCTGTTTATACATGCCTATAGGATAGGTGCTAATAGATTTGAGATAGACTGGCTGTTTTGGACGAAGTTTCTGCGTTGTGTGCCTGCGTTACTGCTCATCCTACCACGCCTTGCTCTACAAGCACAACATTCGTCACTACAACTCAGCCGCCTTCATCTTCTACTCCATGCACGACAGACGTGCCACCCACCACTGCTCCTACCACTACAGCACCACCAACTACGGCACCAACTACAACGCCGCCAACTACAGCACCACCGCCGACCACAACCTCTGGCTGTGATTCGTCTTCGCCGTGTCAAGCTAGTGCCGATGCGGTATCTGACTGTGCAAAGCCATGCATTGAGTCTGCTGCCGTAACTCAGGCCAGCTGTGCCCTCTCTGACTATGAATGCCAATGCAGCCAGAACAATGTTATCCAGGCTGCTGCTATCAACTGCGTCCTTGGAAACTGTGGAAATGGCGCACTTGGCGTTCTCCCCCAGGTTAGCTCTCTGTGTGCGTGCGTCACGGCCCACCCAACAACCCCTTGCACAGGAGGTTCTACTACCAGCGCACCTCCTACCACCAGCGAGCCTCCTACAACAAGTGAGCCTCCTACCACCAGCGAGCCTCCTACTACCAGCGAGCCTCCTACCTCTCAGCCTCCCACAACGACAACTGGTCCAATCACTTCAGCGCCCCCAACTACATCCAGTGGGTGCGACTCAACTTCTCCATGCCAGGCCAGCGCCGATGCCGTGTCTGCTTGCGCAAAACCGTGTATTGAGTCTGCCGCTGTGAGTCAAGCCAGTTGTGCTGTCTCTGACTACGCATGCCAGTGCAGCAAGAACAGCGTTATTCAGGCTGCTGCTATCAACTGCGTCCTTGGAAACTGTGGAAATGGCGCACTAGGTGTTCTCCCTCAGGTTAGCTCTCTCTGCGATTGCGTTACTGCGCACCCAACAACCCCTTGCACAGGAGGCTCTACTACCAGTGCGCCTCCCACAACCAGCCAGCCTCCCACCACCACTGGGGGTTCCAGCTCATCAGTCGAGTCGTCTTCAGCTCCTCCCGGAGGTAGTGGAACTACTTCCGCCCCTCCTACGACTTCAGGCCCGCTATGCACAGGAAGCACTGCAGACTGTGGTGCTGTTGCCACTACAGCCGTTCCTTCTTGCGCCCAAGCTTGCTTTACGAGCGCAGCTCCGAAGATCCCATGTGACGTCCACGACTATGCTTGCCAGTGCCAGCCTGCAGCTCAGAGCTCCTTGACTCAGCTTCTGGTTCCTTGCGTTGCTACCGCTTGTCCTGCAGCTTCACTCCAGGCTGTCATTGCTGGAGCTTCATCAGGTAAGAATCAAACCTGCTATAGGCATTTCGAGAATCTATGTTACTGACATTGTCTCTTTCTTAGTATGCGCATGTGCTACAGCACCTCCCAGCCCGGGTACTTGTGCAACTTCAGGCCCTGGCGGAGGCGGTTCACAGACTACAGGACCCAGCGGATCACAATCCACGGGCGGATCTACTGTCGTACCGCCACCTACGACTACGGGACCTGGTAACTCAGGCTCTACGTCCAACTGCCAGCCAGTGACCGTCACGCCCAATTGCGATACCGTGGCTAGCTCAGCAGTCCCTTCGTGTGCTCAAAAGTGCTTCACATCCGCCGCCCCTGGCGTTGGATGCGATGTCCACGACTATGCCTGCCAGTGCAAGCCAGCCGCTCAATCTAGCTTGACCCAGCTCCTCGTTCCATGCGTAGCTACAGCTTGCCCTGCAGCTTCACTTCAAGCCGTCATTACTGGAGCTAGCTCCGTGTGTGCTTGCGCCAGTGCTTCGCCCACTCTTGCTCCTGGAACTTGCGCGTCAGGTAGTCCTTCCGGCTCGGGTGGTTCTGGAGGTTCTGGAGGTCCCACTGGCTCTGGCGGCAACGGATCTTCAACTGGAGGAAGTGGAGGAAGTGGAGGAAGTGGTGGTGGAAGCCCTACTTGCAACTCGGCAGCTCCAGACTGCGGTGCCGTTGCTACCTCAGCTGTTCCCTCGTGTGCCCAGGCTTGCTTCACAAGTGCCGCTCCGGTCATCTCCTGCGGTGTTACCGACTACGCCTGCCAGTGTCAACCTGCAGCTCAAGCTAGCCTGAGCCAGATCCTCGTTCCATGTGTCGCAACCGCGTGCCCGGCGGCATCTCTGGATGCTGTTATTACAGGAGCTTCTTCAGTCTGTGCTTGTGCTACTGGTTCAACCGGCTCAAGCTGCAGTGGCGGCAGTGGCGGCAGTGGCGGCAGTGGCGGCTCCGGCGGCGGCTCTGGAGGCTCTGGAGGCAGCGGTGGAAGTGGAGGATCCGGAGGATCTGGTGGTAGCGGAGGAAATGGCGGATCTGGCGGCGGCTCTGGTGGAAGCGGTGGTAACGGTGGTAACGGCGGCGGTAACGGCGGAGGCAACGGCGGCGGAAGCCAGCCTACTGGTCCGGCCGTACCCCCAAGCTCAGGCGCTCGACTGGAGATTAGCATCGTGGCTGGAGTTTTTGCCATCGGTTGGGCCGTTGCCGTTGCGCTGTAATCTAATGCGACATGACTGATACTATAGCTTAGGTACTATCTCATCATAGGTATTGGGTGGGATGTACCAGTTTAGTATAGCTCGAACGATTTCACAAGTCTAATGAATGATTAAAACAATACATGTGAATCTACTTCTTCGTGGTACTGTTCTGATTAGACATATTTGGTAGCTCGCGGTTCTCTGACATTGCGCTTCTTCATGTGCGAATGACCTGGTGTAAGGGAAGCTGGGTGCAAACTTGACTCCCTTTCGAAGTCATATTGTGGACGGCACTTGCAACTGAAACTGTGTAAGTCCATCTCAGAAGAAAAACAATGATAGTCAGAGAATAGGAAAGATTATGTGAGTACATTTGTTTACTTGACGTTAGAAATGTGTTGAGATTCCAAATTATGCTAATATTTACAGGGGGCGACGGCTGCCACCACGCGCACAAAGGGTAAAGCGCTGAGTCTAGACAAAGTCTATGATATGAAATGATTAGACGAAAATGAGAAAAGAGAAATTAATGGATTGATTAAAGTTGCCGATGTAGCTGTCATCGACTGCATCTTGAGCGAGCTATTTCACCAAGCCCGGCTATGTGTAGTATGGAGCGTTAGTACCCCACCGAAAATTCTCATGTGGAACCCGGCCTCAACATCTGCATCCCATCTTAACAGCCTATCTCAGTTCTCACTATCACTTTAACTCTGGATAAAGTCGAGAGGGATAGAAACGCAGATATGGCTTCACAAGTATCGCAGCAATCTCCCGAGCAGATTGAGCTCGAAGCCAAGCGAACAGCTCACGTTGAGCAGCTGTCGCACTGGCTCACGCAAAACAGCACCATCTACAACATCTTCTTATCTGGTGTAAAGCAAACATCCGTCGTCCCCGGCACAGTCGTCAGCCGTCTCACTCTTACATCTGCACATTTAAACTCCAAGGGAGGCCTTCACGGCGCGGTCTCAGCGGCATTCATAGACTTCACGACAGGGCTGGCCATAGCATCATGGGATTTGAGGGAAAAGACGGGCGCGAGCGTCGACATGCACATCAGCTACTTGAGCAGTGCGGCGGGCGCGGGAGACGTCGTTGAGATTGTGGCGACAGCAGAGAAAGTCGGGGGGTCAATGGCGTTTGTGACGATTTTGATACAAAAGGTTGAGACGGTGGATGGGGAGGAGAAGAAGACGCTTGTGACGAAGGGACATCATACTAAGTTTGTGAGAGGGAGCGCGAAGCCGAAGGAGAATGGCGAGACAAAGGTTTAGATGGAATTTGGTATATATACATGCATATCATATAGAGGGATTTGTGATGATAGATGGGAAATGATAGACTTTTAGATTCAAAGGCGCGCCTTTGAGATATCTCGTTGTGAACTGCCTCAATTCGATATACTCGACACAGAGCGGCTTCAACTATAGCCGAAGCACACTCTATTTGCATTGCGCGGCTTGCGACTACTTGTCGCTAGAAAGGCGCAAACTCGCCTTGATTGACTCACTGCCGAAGCTTTGGGTGGAACTTTGATGGAACCCCGCTGGCTTGGCGATGGCGGCTAAGGTCGGGTTCCGACATCGCGATTACCGGGCACTAAAAGTTGTGGGGGGAGGGAGGTTCTGGAAGAAAGTTAAAGATGAATGGCGTCGGAAGAAGGAAACTACCTTGATTCTCTCTGCTTGTAATTTCTGACAGTAACATTGTTGTCGCTGTTAACTGATTCAATCGGCATCAATTGGTGAAAGAAGGGCGAATTGGAGCCATGAGCGCAACGGAAACGACCCTCACAGTGGAATACGAGCTGTCGTCACGACGGCATCCTCAAAACTTCAATGGAATAACTCAGCGGGATCAGGAAATTGAAAGAGGGTTTTCGCAGTTCGAATTATCGCAACCTTATTCCCAAGTTCAAGATGAAACAACTGAGCCTGTCACGCAAGAGTTGAAGCCCGTTGATCGCGGCCGAGATGCCTGGTGCACTCTTCTCGGCGCATTTGCTTTCGACGCTTTGTTTTGGGGTAAATTGCATCCACACAGAAACTTTCCGTGAACGACTATCTGATTGATTGTTAAACAAATAGGTTTTCCCGGCTGTTTCGGTGTCTTTCAGCGATATTATTCCACCGTGCCCGAGTTCAAAGACGATGCTGTCCGGATCCCCGTCGTTGGAGTCCTGGCAACCGGATTCTACTATTTCGGATCTCCATTTTCAGCAATGCTGGCAAGAAAGTTTCCCAAGTACCAGCGCCACCAAATATATCTCGGATGGGTTCTGAGCATTACAGGTCTCTTGACCGCCTCCTTCGCATCCTCTGTCAACGGCCTCATCGCCACGCAAGGAGCTCTCTACGGCATCGGCTTCGTGCTCATCTCCATGCCCATCGTCAGCATGGTGAACGAATGGTGGGTGGCGCGAAAGGGCATGGCGTTTGGTCTCATCTCTGCATCGTCGGGCGCTACGGGAGCGGTTCTGCCTTTTATTCTTGATGCTCTACTTAGACGATATGGATATAAAGTCACGCTGCGGGCTTGCGCGGTAGCCATGATCGTTTTGACTGCGCCGTTACTGCCGCTTTTCAAGGCTAGATTGCCAGCTTCGGATCAGGCCAACCTGGCGAGAATTAACTGGGACTTTTTAAAGCAGCCTCTCTTTTGGATATACGGCTCGGCGGTCCTGGTACAAGGAATTGGCTTCTTCTTCCCCGTCGTCTTCTTGCCATCTTACGCCTCCATCTTTGACATTTCCTCCATCAAGGGCGCCTTGCTGGTGTCTTTAATGTCCATTGCGCAGGTTCTCGGACAGTTTGCATTTGGCTACCTCTCAGACAAGAATCTTCACGTGGGCTTGTTAATGACGATATGCTGCGCATTTGCCGCAACAGCATCCTTCACGTTCTGGGGCCTGGCAAAGTCACTCCCTCTGCTAGCTGTATTCAGCTTCATTTACGGCTTTTTCGCTTTCGGATTTGGAACTATGCGCGTGGCCATGGGTCGGGCCGTCAGCGATGATCCATCGACCGTGTTTGCTACGTATGCGATATTTGTCTTTTTGATGGGCGTGGGAAATATCTTGGTTGGACCGCTGAGTGCGGCGTTGATGGCGCCGAGAGAGATTGTTCAGGAGCACTTTGCGGGCAACAAGTATGAGCCTATGGTCATTTTGACGGGAGCGACGTCTTTGTTTGCTGCTGTTATTGTTTTGGTGTGGCATGGGTACAAGAGTCTGCCAAAGAGCGAATGATGAAATCTTTGGATGATGCTTTGGCTGAAGTATGACGGATGTTATAAAATGATAAATTGTTAGTATGAAGAGTGTACAGCAGCATGCGGTTTTATATAGCGATAGAAATGTGTAGCTTTGAGACAAGGCCAGTTTCGAATAGCTGTCAGTTCATGATGATATACGTTAAACCGGGGGCCATCCGCATTGAACAAACCCAATCGGGCTGTTTTTGAACGTTGGATCTGACATTTCATATGAAAGCTGTTCCAGAGGTTTAAGCTGAGCAAAGAAATATCCTTCGAACGTCAAGTGAAGCTGCGAGCAGAAGGGGGACTTTTTATTTTGTGGTATATGTGTGGTACGATATCACGAGTGCAGTTTAAAGGTAACAATAATGTTATCCAGGCTAAAAAAACGCCGTTCCTAAGTGTATATACAAGCATTAGTTTTTGACATAACGCTGTTTCATTGTGTAAAAGAGTAATAGATGAGTAAATGATCAGCTCAATGATACTCTGGACCGTGAAATCGAGTGCGGATGACTGCCTGTTCCAGCGCTGTAGTAAATAGCTACTAGTAATATCAATTACATGGGTGGCTTATTAATGCACTAGTAAGACACTGCAGCTCTCAACTTAGTCGAGCTTGAGGGCATCTGACTTACTTGAGCCTTGGCCTCTGAAACAGAACCTCCTTCATATAGTAGTATTTTATATAGCTTGTCGCTAGCCATCGACAGCGGAACAGATACAATTGGCATTTTCCAAATAGTGGGATCATTGTGATATCATTTAGATGCAGATAAATGCGCAATGCTTTATTACGGCTGTACAACAAAGCGGGGGAATGAGGGGATCGGATGATGCGAATTATTTGATAGGGCGCGCCTTGCGCTTCAACACAGACGCAATGCCTCAAAATCGGCAGCCACAACTTTGTTCTGTAAATCCTTGAGTCTAATTGACATATATTTATTTCCTTCTCGGAGTCCAGCATGGCGACAGCTTCTGATAGCCCACCTGTGTTTGTTACAATCTCCGCTCTGGATGCTGGCTATCTGTCTCTGCCAGAGCGCATGTTTGTAAACGATGCCGACCCCGTGAAGAAAAATCTGGTTCCAACTCTCTCATTCCTCATTCGACACCCGTCTCACGATGGCAGCGTAGCCAATCTTGTCTTTGACCTTGGCATGAAGCGCGACTTGGAGTATTCTCCTGCGACGAAAGAGCGTCTTTATGTCTGGGAGCCGATATCCACAGACACCGACTGCGCTCAAAGCATTCGCAATGGCGTTGCTGGAGCTCCGAGAGCCCAAAGCGGCGCTCTTCTGGATCCAGCCACGGACATTGACTATATAATCATAAGCCACGCTCACTTTGATCACACGGGGACGCCCTCAGATTTCCCCTCAGCAACATTTGCTGTGGGATCTGGAACTCTGGACTTATTCAAGAATGGTGCCGGGCCACTCTGCTCTGGCGAATTCTTCATCGACGATGAGCTGCCTGCGCTCCGCACTATTGAGTTCCCGCCGGTGTCTCGCACAGGCACTTATGGAAACGAGCCGTATGCGCCAAAACACACGGCAGTGCCAGAAAATAGTCAAGTCAAGCCACCAGCCGCGGCGGCTTCCTGGTCATGGAAACCTCTGGGTGAATTTCCAAATGCCCTAGACTTCTTCGGCGATGGTAGTCTCTACGTCATTGATACACCTGGCCACATCTACGGACATGTGAACCTGCTCGCTCGCCTTGGTGAGAAACGATGGGTTTATCTCGCCGCAGACTGTTGCCATGATAGGCGCCTGATTACGGGAGAAAAGAATATCGGATTGTACGACGATGGACGCGGTGGACAGCGAAGCATCCACGTCGATACCGGGGAAGCTCGAGGGTCTTTGGACAGAGTAGTAGCTTTTGCGAAGAGCCAAGAAGCTCAAGGATTCAAAGTGGATATTGTTCTGGCTCATGACCCTATATGGCGGAAGGAGAATACGCATGCGTGTTGGCCAGGCAAGATGTAATTAGTCGGTACGGTAGTAGCAGCAAGCAAGTTTATTGTTCTGTTTCCATAGTTGACTGTTTTTCGACCTATATTTAAACTGCTGTTGATGCATGAATTGTGTCGCCAGCACAAAAGGTATGCCACTGACACCACGGATTCTACGGTATGCGCTCGCGTGAGTGCTAGTTCATCTTTGTAGAGTGTACAGAATACTTTACAATGCGTATATATTAAACATGCACTATTCAATTATATAAATATCAACCCGCGTTTTCTAGAATTGGCAAAAAAATTATAATTCCGTTGAGATCCTTTAGGAAGGCTGTCGCCGTGCGCTCGGAAATATCCAGTCTTGGCAGCAACTGTGCCGTGTATGTAGCAAAATAAAAGCGTTGATAAGAATTGAGCTTCGTATTGGTAAAATTGTAAGAAGGGCGAATGGATCGACTCACACCCGCTTTGAAGTTATGCCAGCATCCGGATATCTTTATCACTGAAAGTGTTGAATACATAAGTAGCAGTTCTTCGTAAGTCCTTTCTCGCGTGGTAAAGTTATGAAAATGGCACAGTCAAATAAGTAGAAGTATATATGCCGCTCATTTTCATTGCACACTAAGTATATAATATAATATAATCCACTAGTATTAGACGAGGAATAAATGAAGTAATCCTGGCATATGTGTAATATTTTTGTAATTCAACAAAGCTGTGGCTGAGTAGGATTTTTATGGAGTATCGAGGATCATACCAGATCCTTGGGATAAGCAGCGAGTAGCCCGCCTTGGAAGAAACCCCGAGATTTCTCCTGCGAGATCCAACTGCGGCATCCTTAATTGAGAAACCGCTAGATGAGGTAATATGCTTATCGAATTCGTTTGTCGGAATTACGAACTTGCCAGGTATGCCAGGGGGCCTCTATGGTATCATGTACATGCTACTTCCTTGTTGGTCCTCATTTACTCAGCCTGGCTGATGGCGGCTATGAAACACACATAGTCCATATAGCTTATCATATCCTGTGGTCTATGATCCTAGGTTTTGTTCTTTTGAAGGGGAAATCAAGCCGTAGGCGGCTGCCGAATTCTGTAAAGGTGAGGTTCCTCCCACTCCAAATTTAGCAAACGCAGAGATGCTGGCACAAGTGGCAGTTAATTTACAGTATTACTTCTCGAAGAGCCTTGAAAAGCAATCTAATATTTAAAATCTTGACCAAGATACAATTTAAGTAAAATTAATGTTTCCTCTAAGCGTAGTTGTAATAGAGATGGAGAAAATTATATGCAGTCAAAACACTAAATGTTTTTGGAGATGTTTACTAGGCTGCGTCTTCAGCTGCTTCATGATCCAGGCGGATAGGTAACAGGCTTTGTGTAATTGAATTACTGAAGGAACTCAAGGATGCATCTACGTAAGCTAGTTGGAGCTGAATCCTGAGACTTATGTGTCAATTTGATGCTATTTGACACATAAGGGAGCTATAATGCCACGCTGCGTTAGGTCTCTGTACATATACACGCCGCTAATATAGTTTTTACTTATAGGTAATTGCAGCAATATATAAATATCATATTTTTGAAACATGTATACATCGCCTTATACACGCAATTTACCTGCCGATTCTTGTCACTCTCGTAATGCATCGAAATACCTGAGCACATATCTAGTACGTAGTCCAAGATGAACCCGTGGTATAGGAGCACAGCTGTACAGGCTGATGTGCGCCTCTAATAAGCCAAGCGCTGTGTGTACATGTAGATGGAAACTACCTGTATTTTACCACTCATTAGCGCCCCAATATAGGTGCCATTCTTTGAGAGTTCATGTAAACGTAGGTACATGTAGGCTGCTATATGCCTACCGGGTACCTACTTCGCAAAACGTTGCCAATATAGATACACGGCCTTCCTACTTCCTCATATGGAGTAAGCTGCATTAGCCAGAACCATGACGTATAAGGATTCTGGCGTCCTAGCTGTTAGCTCTAACGTAGTGCTTTATTGAACAGGGAGTCAGGCTGCGGATGAGCTGGGGACGTAAACCAATTTCCGCATATGCCACTACTATATATATAGACTTATAAGCCCCCAGGGCACAAACTGTGATCGTTACCCATTTTCCTTCACCCAAACTGTCTTGGAGCAACTTGGTCTGCTTGGGCAAGAGGCAAGATGAGACTCTCAACGGTTCTGCTCGTGTTGACTGCAACGGCAGCAAATGCTAAGCGACCGGCCGATGTATCAATGTGTGACTACTACACTAAGACTCTTCTTGGTAAAGACAACACGCCAGAGAATCAGCTTCTTCTGGTCACTCTTCTTGTCAACACTGTGATTCTCGGAAACTGTAAGTTGAAACCTATAGCTACACGCTCTCTGGCCGCGATAAAGTTCACTCGTTGCTAACTCAGCATTCTTTTTAGATACAAGTCCCAATGTTGGCATCGCAGTGCCCGGCCTCCTTGCGCCAGCGGTAGTCAATGGTGAAAATGTCAATCTTCTCCCATACTTTAGCGGCGAGTACGCCACGACGAACAGAGGAGACTGCCAGGGAACGGCTGTCAACTTCCTCGACGGCGGCGGGCCGGCGCCTCTCTTGCGCAATAAGCCTGCCGATGACGAGACTTCAAACCAACAGTGCGTATTTAGTCGGTCATACCAAAGTCCACTTTATGTATAATAACCATTCTCAAGTTTCCTCGTCACTCACCTCTACCACTACTTTGGCGCCCTCATCGGCTGCTCCCATCAAGGGTATTCCGCCTTCCCTTCCTACGCCGGTGCAGCATCAATGTTCCAAGTCCACAAATTCATGGACCTAAACTACGCCCAGAACAAATATTTCATCGATCAGCATGTAGTCGCTGCCGAATCGCTAGGATTTTCGTCTGCAGATAGCAAGATCCTCAGCGACAAGCTTTACAACATTTTCGCTGTTCGCTGCGGTGGACCTACGACAATAATCAAGACTCAGGGGCCGCAGCTGCAGTCGACCTGTTTGACAGACGATTGCCCGGACGCAGAAGATTCCGAGTGCGATCTCTACCCAGCAAATTGTGCACAAGAAGTCCCATCTCAGAGAACCATTAGGAGGAAGTGTAACGAAGAGGACTGCTGCGAACACTTGGAGCTATGAAAGACTTAACGTTTAGAAGTCTGTGTGGCTGTTTTTGATTGCTATGGATTGTTTTCATATTGGAATTTGGCAATCACTTAAAGTACCTACTATTAGTCGATTTTTTTCAGCAACTTGTTAGTGTTCACTGCACACTCAAAGTCATTATCGCGACATTATAACACCTCCATGTCATAAAATATTATAACTAGATCTTGATTTTTTTTTTTATTTCACTGTGCTCTGTATATACAGTCATATAAAAAAGGAAAACATTTAGTATTGCTATCCGGCGTTACAACCACCACATGTTTCAGCGCTGAGCTGCGTATCTACATGCAAGTGATCAATTGTTAACGAATATCTCTATCTTGGATACCTAATTTATATGTCACTTTCAGAATCTGAGCTGAAGTCATCTATGGAACCAACAGAGAGACAGCTATGGAGTAAGTGAAATGTCGATGCGAAGGTCCTTTGAACTCCTGTTTCTCCTGTCTCATCTGCTATCAGGATTTCACTTCCACACGGCGGCCTCTTAACGGTCTCTCTCCATGCATACTGCTTTACTTGATTCCTCAGCTAAATCCTTCTCGACGCTCTTCGCTTTCGGAAATTGCCACTTACTGTGCATCCCTTGTTCATTGTTTATTCTTACCGTCATTCTGGCTTTCCCTTTACCCGAGATGGACGATTTTGAATCATGGAGAGAGTTTTTCCGTGATCCTGCTTAAACTCCTTGCAAGTCTGTCAAAGAGGCCATATGTGTAGAACCCGAGATCCCTTGTAATACGTCGTGAATGGAAGTTGCTATATCCATGAGAATTTTGCCATTTTTCAAGAGCCCGTAATTCCGACGTTCGTGTTCGGCAAGTTATCGAATTAGGCCTCAGATTCTTCTAAGCCTCTGTAAGATAATTATTTTCTACGGAGCCTGGAAGCGCTCATTGTTAATATTTTTCCCTGTACACCCTTGCCCTATTGGGTACGTTGCCAATGTAGTTCGTAAGATATGCAGATAATACGCCGCCGACTATCGGTGAAGGAAGATGCCGAGCGGCCTAAAACGCCGTGCCGGCCCTAGATGTAACCCTATAAGATGGGGACCTATAAGATTGCCTACAGCGAAAAATCGCGATGCTGCAGTAAGCTCAGATTCTTATTGGTTGTCATGAAGATGAGCTGAGACTATCCCGCCCCGTATACATATAGCGACCAAGGATGAGGGAGATCTACAAGCATTCCGATCCTAAAGAAGAAGAAGAATATATCTCGGCCAGCATTCGGATCCGAACTTTTTCTTTAGAAGCCGAAAACACCGAGACTATTGCCAAGGCTACATTGTTAACGAGGATTTTAGAAGGTTCTTACAAACCTATAGTTTGTACCTCTTGGACCTTACGGGTAGTGTCCTTGAGAAACTAACACGGCGTATGCAAGGAGGATGCACAGATACGCAGCTAAAGCCTGGGCGTCTCGTCCATTCTGCAGGGACTGATTACTAAATTCTTACATGTATTGAATAAATGGCTGCATGGCATGATTGCATTTTAAGATTCCTCTATACGGTTTGTCTGCGTGGGCCATTAGATAGCATCGTCTTAAACTTTGTTCATAAACTCATCAGCAATGGCTGTCTTCAAGCCATTGACATCATAGCCAAGAGTGATAGCCTTGGGTATACGACGTGCTTCGCCTCCAAGGAATGGAGAATGTTGGATCCTGTCATCCTGCAGTTTATCTTTTTGGCCCCAAGTCTCTGCTGTGAGATGCAGGTGTCGGCGATATCTGGGTTGCACGAGGAGTCGTAGTCCTCCTCACGGCCCCCCTTGTCCCCCATGACTCAAAAATGCCGACTCCGTGGTACTTTTCTTTGAAAAGAGGATTTAGAGAACACGGTTGTCATTCAAGCAGGTGCAGCTGCTCAATTATTATTACTCCTCTCTAATTAGGTAATTGAAGCTAATTCTCGATTCCATAGGGGTTTGCCTTTATTGTTCGCTGAGGATGCAACAAACTCCTCGCAATGTGAAATTTCAGCTTCCCTAGCTCTTTATTTAATGCTTATGAGCTTCAATCTGAGCCTTATGAATTGCCATAATCTCGCTTTCTTCCTTCAGCGTTTTAATAGCAGCAGGTCGGGCGTCAACACGAGCTTTCCATGCCGCCAAATTCTTCAAGTGATCAACATCTACACCAGAGCGGTTGTTCCAAAAAGTACCCCAGACATATGCGTCAGCTACAGTAAAGGTTTCTCCAAACAGGTAGGAGCGCTTGTCCGCAAGGCGATCATCCAACAGCTGATATGCTCTCAGAAGCCTGCTGGTATAGATCTGAGTACCTGCTCGGTTATTAGCTTGCAAACAACAAGAGTCTTCAAGGCTCGTATAGATAGATACCTTGTTCAGTCATCATCTTGAGAATAAGCGGAACATGTTTCTGCGCAATTTCGGTCGCGATCTGAACCAGGAACTGGTCTGCCTTGACACGTTCCCAGGTACCAGGCGGTGGAAGCAAGCCGGATTCTGGGTGCTGGTCGGCCAAGTAGGAAGCGATAATGATGGTCTCAGAGATGATATCTTTATCATAGTTATCAAGTTTGAGAACAGGAACATAAAGGAGAGGATTTACTGTTGCAAAATTCTCTCCATTTGATGTTGCCTTGGTAAAGACGTCGACATAAACAAGCTCATGTTTAACGCCAAGCTCATTAGCAACCAGCTGAGCGGCTCGCGCACAAGTGTCATTGCCAATGTAGAGCTTCATTATGAGGAACTCTTGAGTTGGTGAAATAAATGTGAATGTAATTGTAATCGGAGGGAATCGTACGATTGGAAAACTGGGAGTGATGCCAGAGGAAGTTGTCACTAGGTTATAAATAAGATATTATGCTAAAAGCTAAAACTATACAGGAATGGTACAGAGAGAATACCGCTGCTGATTATATGTGAAATAAAGTGATAATGTAACAATAAGCACTACGGCGGTCTGACGAGCGTTTTCTCCTGGATAATCTTCCTTCTCCTTCGATTCCACTTTGCGTGACCTAATTCCGCTGGATCCCGTTAATCCTCTTAATTCCGCCAATCTTTCTTACAAAACATCGCGACTATTACTCAATTTAGGCAGATCAACAATAATATCACCTCTCTATGAGTATATATACTGCTCCCAGTCCCCGTACAATGTCCATCTACCATAAGTCTTCTTTCCCAAGCAACCATCAAGTGAGTTGAGTTTTACTAGACAACATGCAATCATTTGATGCCATTGTCGTTGGTGCCGGTTTCGCTGGTATCAACCAACTCTACCAACTCCGCCAGCTTGGGCTTTCGGTCAAGCTCTTCGAGAAGGCCCCCGGCGTCGGAGGAGTTTGGTACTGGAACCAATGGCCAAATGCTACCAGCGACACCCCCAGCGAAGTCTACAGATACAGCTGGGATAAAGAAGACTTGTTGACATATCCCTGGCCAACTCATGTTCTGCCTCAGAAAGAGACTCAAGCTTACATGAACCATGTTGTGGACCGCCATGACTTGAGGCAGCATATGCAATTCTCCACTGAACTGAAATCTGCCACATTTGACAAGTCAGACTCCACATGGACGGTTCTGGTATCTACTGGAGAAACTCTCAAGGCTACGTACTTGGTCCTCGCTACTGGACGTTTTAACAAGACTGTCTGGCCTTCTATTCCCGGCCAAGAAAAGTTTGCTGGCGAGCAATACCACACAGGGTAAGCCCCAAATATCTCAAATAATAAACGCCTTCTAATCTGAGTATTAATAGACGCTGGGATAAGCATCGTGACCTCAAGGGCAAGCGCGTTGGAATTGTTGGCACCGGTTCTTCTGGCGCTGGGATCCTAGTTGGTCTGGCAAAAGAAGCAAAGGAAGTGATTTCCTTCCAACGTTCAGCGCAATACGTGATTCCAAACAATAAAGGTCCTGTATCAGCTGAATACAGAGACAATGTCAACAAAAACTACGACGAGTTCTTCAAAAAGGTTCGACGGTGTGGGATCGGATCGGGCTTCGACCCGGTCCCGGCTGATTACACCACTTTCAGCGTCAGCGAAGAAGAGCGCGAGAAAGTCTTTGAGGCGTCTTGGAATCACGTCTGGGGCTTGGCTTTTACATTTTACTCATTTTCGGACGTCATGACAAACGAAGAGGCAAACCGGGAACTTTGCAAATTTTTCCGGAAGAAGATTGCCCAGATTGTTCACGATCCCAAGAAGCGCGAGACGCTCATGCCGCCGCCAGAAGCCTTGTATGACAAGCGTCCTGTCTGCTGTTCAGGCTACTATGAAGCGTTTAATCAAGACAACGTGGATGTCGTCAACTTTAAGAAGACTCCATTGGTTGGAATCACTGAAAAGGGCATCCAAACCACAGAGAAGGAATACGAGCTGGATGTCATCATTTACGCGACCGGCTATGAGTCTGATGGCACATGGGCAGACATCAACATCACCGGGCCTGATGGGACAACATTGGGCGAGCACTGGGCTGAGGGATCGACTTCATACCTCGGAATTCTCAAAGCTGGTTTCCCCAACCTCTTCTTCGTCATCGGACCCCAGTCATCGCTCGCCAACATACCACAGCATTCTGAATTCCATGGCGAAATGATTGGAAAGCTCATCTCAAAAGCGGAAAAGATGAAAAAGGAGAAGACCTCTGCACCAGGCGACAGAAACACCGTTCTTGTTGATGCTACTCAGCAAGCCGAAGATGAGTGGGTGAAGCTGTGCGACGCGGTCATCAAGCAGACCGTGTACTATGGAGGAGAGTCGTATCTCTTCAGTGACCATAATACTGTTAGAAAGCCCAAGAGTGGAAGACACGTGCTTTGGTTCATGGGAGGGTTCGACAAATATGTGGACAAAGTCCAAGAGGCAGTTGAGGCGTATCGTGGATTCACATTTGTATACTAGCCAAATTGCTAGTATGAGCACTCAAAAGCATCTAGACATAGCATTTACACGTACTCTTTTTTATAGCACAAAGCTTAAACTCCTAAATTGGCCCTTGAAAGTGACCCCAGTCCATCCGCCACCCACAAGAGCCGTAGCCCCTGAGAAGTGACTATGAGTTTTATAGTGTTATAGCCCGCAAAGCCTTATCAATGTACCACGCATGTGGCAAAGAGGTGGCAGAAAGGAATTACTTTACAGACTGCACTAGTTGTTCTGATTTGGTACATTAAGATCACCTAGCTACCTAGCTGTATATCATAGACAGTTCTTGTGCTGCTCTCCTGGGGCCATTGACAATAATGTATTGACATCGTCATCTATCAGGTAATATGAGAAAGTGTTCTCCTGCCCATTTCACTCAACTGTTTATGCGCTGTACTGTTAACGGCATATGGCTAAGGTTTCTGGATCGTGAGAAAGTCTTTCAATATCTCAACGCTCATTGTAGCTAATCAAGACGACAACTTTTAGCCGTCAACAATTGCAGCAAGGTGAATCGGGTATCAGAAAGCAGCGAGGACAAAGCCGGTTCAACCGTCCAACAACTGTATAAACGCAGGGATATCATTGGTTGGTCAGAGCAATGGCATGATCCAACGCCGGAGATCTTTATGCAATGTTCAGTTGTTGGTACGAGAAGCAGCTCCACTGTGACATTCTTGCGGGTCTCAGCCGCGGAATGCCGAAGACTTGGCTCTCTGGGGCTGGAGAGTGCCATTGGTCTATCCGGGTAACCAAGACTTGGCATGGGCTAGGATCGGTTCGTCGTCTTGGCAGCTGCAGGGACAAGCCACTTACATGTAACAAATCACATGCAATCTTTTGACGTTGAAGCAACAAGTCCAGTGCGTGGAATGAAGTGGTATGGTCGAGAGCTATGATTGTGTCTTTGTAGTAGGTAGTAAGACGCAGAAAAGTATGACAAACGAGGGCGTTGACATGCATGTATTCACGCGCGCGAAATCGCTGTTCAAAGCTGCGTGTATACCGTTAGCATTGTTCACACTGTCCAACCTCAGTCGACTTGACTGTTCAACAGTAGGCATTCTTTCTGAATGTTTCGGAAGAGGATGGTGCTATATATGTGACCTCGGTCATTGGAGAAGTTCTCATTTGGAACCGGCATATATGGGGAATAGGCAATGTGAGAGAGTCTTGCTGATCCGTCAAGATATATGGCCGTAGCATAAATCTCCTATGAGTCTGATTGTACCACGGAAGTGTGTCATGCCTAGCTTCCTATCGAACAGAGGTTAGCGAAGAGGCAGCGTTTTAAGATACACCCCCGTTCGACCCAACTGCCAGCTTCGAGCAGCGTTGGTAGATGAAACAAAACAGTACGTCGATTGCCATTGTCGGCCGTGCCTGTAACCCATTAGTATCATTTATAACAACAATTCTCGACATATAGAAGCGAATCATCAAATGAGAGCCATATGTGCGACGTGCCATGAAGTCGTCCTTGGGACTTTTTTCGCAGCTGAATCCTGGTCGAAGCGTTTCGAGACCAAACAAAGATAATGGCGCAGTCACAGTCAGTCTCCATAGCTCAAAAAAGTTCAAACAACCGTTCCCCAGCTGCCAGTCAAACACTGAATGTTGGAGATGTGAACAAAGAGTACGTGCCGTCGATATCCCGAAACAAAAACAGTGTTGAGAACCCAGACAGGGGTGCGGCAGTCCAATCAACTGCACGGCATTTGAGAAGTAATCCCATAGTAGCACCGCTCTAAATGCTGCTATTTTAGGCCTTCAGGGCGCGCGATATTTCCGGCAATCGGTAGCGCATCGGCGGACGGAAGAAGAATGGCATCGTGCTTGTAGCGACGTCGGCGAGCAGGCTGGACTTTATTGTGGCGGCTAGCTAGCAAGCAGGTAGCTCAACGGCTAGAAGATTTGGAAGCAGCTGCATTCAAGCAGCAGCAGAATGGTACTAGTGGCCGCTGGAAGAGGAAGCGTGCTGTGCTGGCGCTATGCAGGGACGGGAGAATTGTTTGGATTGGTGGTGATGTTTTTGGCATCGGGGTTGCGTGATGGGACAATGGCCGTACAGTGCTGGGACCAAGGATGCAGCACTGCTATCATTGCATGTTAAGGGCGGCATCCGTTTACATGTAGTATTGGTACATGTATCCAACCCTTGACGTATTCTATAGCATCCTAGTATTGTATCTTATAGCAGAACATGAAGACTATGCAGGATTCTATTAGTGCTGCAACTAGTTTGCACTATTTTCTTCCTCTTGAAAGCTCCCGTTTACAACTCCATTGCTGTCATGCGGATTTGGAATCCTTGGCCCAAACGTCATCCAACTAACGATATATGCAGTACAGGGGACAGCGCAGCACAGTACATATGTCTCCAGTCCCGGCATCTGCCCGAGCATCAAGCTGTCAATAGATATCGAACAGATATGAGGAGTGACAGCGCCCTGAACTCGATGGCCCATCGGAGACGGGTTGATTGATTGCCATGCAGGTGCAGGCCTTGCTGGCCCGGTGGGTGTTGCGTCTGATAGGAGATGCAATTCCCTCGTATCTGCGTATCTTTCGTATTGCAGGCGGCTTCAGGCTCAAAGCCGCGCCTCCACCCAGCAGCTCTTCCTGTCGCTGTCCCATCGCGTTCGCGACATATACGTAGGGGAGGGTACTGTACCTGGTATCAGACCTGTCAGATACAGATGCAGTCTGCACACGTGGTCTTTTACGCCTCCTTTTCCGGCTCGCAGGCTGCTGTGACGGCGGGCATCGTTTAGTAGTAGATGCAAACTATAACGGCATAAATCAGGTTGTCTGTATTTGCACAAAGTAATTGAAATGCTGGCACTCGACTATTCCCACCATCACCGTCACTCGCTGCTGCTCTCAGTGCCGTATCTGGTACGTGCTGATACCAGCCTCGACCGCAAACTCCTCCGCAGCACCGCAGCAGCTGCAGCGCCGCCTAGCGTCCACTGCGGAGCTGCTCGGCACCTACCAGCCGGCAGCTGCCCCTAGAGCCAGCCTGGCGCAGGTGATCTGACCCGAGTCTGGCGGAGATGGCCTCAGCAGCGTTTCAACTTTTTGAGATGCCCACAGTGCGTGTTTGCACACGATGTACCTTACTTGACATAGAACATCAATGCATGTCGCAGATGAATCTGCCACAGCGTGGGGATTGCGGTGTCTGAAATCAGTGAATTACATCTAGGTAGACAGCACGGTACTTCACCAGATAGATGCAATCACGTCACATCTCAGCAAATATCAAGAATAGTGATAGGCCATTCTGCGACATAATCAATGCTCACCAAATGGCCGTGCAGATCACAGCTGGCCCGCGGCAACGGCAACAGTTTGCGTCCACACGCTGTCTACCCCCCGCACTGTATGCCCCCCAACCGATTAGTGCCAGCAAAGCCCGCTTCCACCGGCAACGTCTCGCCGAGCAGCGCCTTGTGGCGTGGCCCAGCGGCCCAGCAGCGAAACTGCCACAGCGCTTTCAGGCCTCAACCCGCTGGAAGGACTTGCGCACTCAGCAGCCCCCCCCCCGTGTGCTCTAGCGGCTGCGTGGGAGCATCGAAGCTTTCGTGCCCCCCCTAAGCACCCCAAGCAGCCCCCCAAAGGCCACTGCGCGCGCCTGCGATTGGCCCGCCGGCTGGGCCTACTCGGATGATACGGCCGGAAGGGCCCGCAAGGCGACCGACGCTGGCGCAGATGCCAGATGCTGAGATGCCGATTTTCCGTGGTCAACCAAACGTCGCCAGGGAGGCTTTGCAAGGCGGGGAACCACAAAAAAAAAGCGAGTCGAGTAGAGGACGATCAAATGGCTCTTTTGCCGTGCGCGCGCAGTGCAGTCGCCAGCAGTCGCTGCGGTTTGGCATGTCAGTCAGTGAGGCGATCCTTTTTATCCAGCCCGGGCGTCCGAGTCTGTCTCACAGTCTCAGTCCCAAGCCATTCTCCTCTCTCTCGTCTCTGTGTCGCTCCCTCTCTTTCACAGCCTGAACACATCCATCTGTCTGTTGGTTGCTGCCAAGAAGGCCTCGACAAGCAGCTGCTTCTTCTGACCTGCTAGCGCTGTCCATTTCTGCGTTCCGGTCGCTGCTGCTGCCCCTTTTGGCCACCAATAGTTTGCCTCTGCGATACGAGCGAAAGCAAACGTCACCTTTTCGGCCATCGACCGAACATCATCTGAACCGAGCGAAATTTCAGACAAGAAAAAGAGGCGAACATAGACAAGCAGGGACGGATTCAAACACGCGACGGACAAGAAGATCAAGACAAGTCGAGGCAGTGGAAAGGAATACGGGAGCCGACCCCATTCTACAGGGAGACCAGAGGCCATGATGATGGCTTAAAGCTGCCACCGTGTTGAGGACCGCACAGCCATAGCCGCAACCGCAACCGCAACCGCCAACATCCGCGCAACCGCAGCCTCGTCGCAAACGCACAATCACGTCACTTCACCATCTTATCGCACTCGCCCTCCACTCAGCGCCAAGCAGGGCCAAGCAATCGTGGCTTGGCGATATCGATTGACTTCCGCGTTTGTGGCAGATTAGCGAAGGGGGCAGCGCCTCGGCAGTGCAGACACTGCTGCGCCCGCATACAACCACGCGCATATCCCTATACCTACACATCGACAAAGGAGATCTGATATCTGCTGCTCCGCCGGAGAGGAGACGTCCATCATGGCCACCACTCCTCCACCCGCGGCCCCGGTGCCCATCCTCGAGCAGCTCTGCGTCACCACCGCCATCATCGGCCTGCTGGCCATTGGCGGCAAGACCATCGACTCGCTGTACGAGATGAACACCAGCCCCGGCCGCGACACAACCATCCTCAACAAGGCGCTCCAGGAAGTCAAGCAGTGCCGCTCCTCCGTGCACATTCTCTACAAGAACTTCTCCCTGCTCGAGGCCGGCCAGCTGCCCTATCCCGACCGCGCCACCTGGATCAGCATCGACGACCTCATCGCCACGCTGACCGACGCCGTCCTTGCCATCTCCGACCTGCAAGAGGCCATCGTGCCCATTGAGATTTGCGAAAACCTGTCCGCGCGAATCGCCTCGTGCGCGCAGCACGCCCAGAAACTGTCGAGCTTGTCCGCCAGGATACGGTGGCATAACCTGTCCATGAACATGATGATGACCATCCTAAAGTGGTAAGCAGACACCTTCCCCTTCGAGCCTGCTCAGCGCGTAATCATGTATTTGTATATGGTTACTATTTTTGGCCTCGTTCGTGCTAACCGCAAGAAAAAAAATCCAGTCCTGGCGAACAAGATGCGCAGAACAGCAGGCTGGGCCTGGAGCGACGGATGACGAGGCTGCTCTCCTCCAACAGCGACCTCTCACTTCGCATGCGCCGGCTGCGAGATTCCTTTGGCGCGCGATCTATGGTTCGGCGCGCCATCCCCATTCCCAATTATGCGCCCGTAGCCCAGAATGCGCCGCGGCTACCCGCCGACCGCACATCCTCAGCCTCGTCCATATCGGAAGCCTCAGCATCAACTTCCACGTCTGGGCAGTCGGGGCAGTCTGGGCAGTCGGGGCAGTCAGGCCAGCAGTCCACACCCGGCGGCGATGCTATTACTCCTGCCGCCGCCGCCGCCGCCGCCGCTGCTCCCCAGCCTCGGCCCTGGTCCATCTTCTCCGGCTACAACCTCGCCGACATCCCCGTTCTCTCCATGATTCCTCTCCCAGTACTGACCCTCGAACTCCGCGACAACGAGTTCTACACCTTTGATTTCGCCCAACGAGTAAGCGACGACCTCGTGGAGCTCATGCAGCTCGATCCGGGCCAGCAGGGCACCAGCAAAATGCTGCGCGTCATTCTCCAGAAGCCGGTGGTTACTCTGCCGCCCGGTAGCAGCGCCGGCATGAACACGACGCCTAATACTACTGCGGTACCGCTGGATGCTTCAGCCATTGCTGCTGCGAGCACGACCCCCGCGGAGCCCATGCGGTTGAAGAAGATGATCAAGTTCAAGAACCCGCTCAAACACCGCATTCGACGGAAGACGGTTAAATGACGGTTCTGGATGAACTGCTTCAGCGTCAACGAGCATGCCATGGCCCGGGAGAAGATTTAGCGAGAGCCACCTATACTGCGGTACATACAAGACCGACAAACAAAGGGGATACCCAGAGTATCCCCCTTTCCATCTTTTTTACGTATTTCGATCGTCTGAAGACGTGCTGACTCACACCGCGTGTGAAGAGTCCCCCCTCGTCCAGATTTTTACCAATTGTTCATCTCAATTTCTTTCGACTTTTTTATATCTTAGGTTTTTAAAACTGTAGCCACATCATTTGGAAATAAAGCGAACGGCGCCACGGGGAAAACGCATATTGAGGGAAATATTGGAAACTGTCTTTTTTTTTTCCATACTTTTTATTACACATCTGCCTATATATTTCTACTTCAAATAAAGTATGAAACTCGTTATGAGGGATCTTATTTGTGCGTATATGAGTTCAATATCAATATCTTGAATTAGTTCTCAGGCATGCCCGCTATTACGAATAGTCTACGTGTACTGTGTAGCCAAAATAAAAAATTACAATATCCAAAATCTCCCGTACCATGCTCTAATCCCCTCTAATATGGTTGCACGTTTGTCAATAATACGCGAAATGACAAGAAAGCTTCCGTTTACATGATCAACTTGGGACCGTGCTGCTTGATCGTCTTGCTGTACGAGTTGATACTGGTCTGTTGCTCACGCTTGGGGAAACCGTCAAAAGACAGAGCGTAGGTAGCGACGGAGTGGGCAATAAGCTACGTATAACTGTTAGCAAATATGTATGATACGTAGATAGCATCCCAAGAAAAGGGCTTACCTTGGTGTTCACCTCCCACGCAGTGTGGTTCAGGTTGCCCAGATCGTCGCAGATTTGGTGGTAGCATGGGTCGAGCCACTGTCCGGCATGACCACCAAACATCTCTTCTTCCTCCTTGGTCTTGACGGCTTCTGCGCCAGTGGCAATTCCACCAGCAGGAATGCCGGCGCGGATGAAGCCGTCATAGTCGCTACGGCCGTCAAAGGGAACTATGAAAGCATTAGTCTTCTGTCAAAAGGCGGCGCGGGAGTCGCGGATAGAAACATACTAAAGGTGTAGTTGAGGCCCTGAGACTTGTACCAGTCGACGTAGAGGTCTCGCAATTCCTCAGAGCCGGCAGGGTTGTGCGCGTTGGTAGCATTGTAAATCTGGTAGGCAAAGTTGGGGCTGGCCACTATTTCACGGAATAATCAGTAGCTGACTCCTCAATTTCTGTTTTCGAGATACACTTACTCATATCGTAGTCCATGAAGAGGCGAATCTTTTGGTTCTCTTCCTCGGACAAGCTGGCGGCGTAAAAGTCGGATCCCAGGAGACCCTCCTCCTCGGCGGCCCACCAGGCAAAGCGAACGCAGTTGTTTACCTTGAACTTGGCCAGCTGAACAGCAACCTCCAGAACGGACATGCTGCCGGAGCCATCGTCGTTGATGCCAGGGCCCTCGGCAACGCCATCACTGTGGCCGCCGAGCATGACGCAGTTGTCTGGATCTCCTTCGTCCGTCTGTGCCAGGACATTGACCGTCTGGATCTGTTTAACTTCAGCATCGATGTAGGCAATGGCGCTGACGGACTCGCCCTTGGCAAGCTTCTCGGCGACGGCGCTGCCCTCCGCGCCGTCGATGCCAAATGTCGCAACGTGGTATTTGGTTGGCTCGCCCAGCGTGCCGTGGAGTTCTTCGGGGTCGGTGTTGTAGATTACAGCAGCCTTGGCGCCGGCCTTTCCGGCTCCGATAGACTTATCGCCAAAAGCGCAGGCTCCTCGGCGGATAAAGGCAATGTTGCCCTTGACGTTCTTGGGGTAATCGGAGTCGTGGCAGCCGTCGTTGTTGACGAGCACTAGCTGGCCATGAACAGGCTCTCTGTCCTTGGTTGCCGGCGTCAAGCCCATGGGAACAGCGCTTTTCGATACGCTGCTGCCGAGAACAAGCTGGGACTCGAAGACATTGCTCAGCGTCACCGGGAACTCCTGGGAAGAGATGTTGTAGTAGTCGCCTAGGTCGAGCAGAGTGTTGGCAATGTAGTTGAGCGTCCTCTCGTGGCCTGGAGTTAGATGATTGCTGTTAGCTGATGTCACAACCGCTGCCAGAGGGCCATTCACTCACCAGTGCTGCCAATGACTCGGGTCGGATGGCCGTAATCCTCCTCCGAGGTCTGGGCAAACTTGTAGAACTTTTCGGCGCGCTCCACGAGAGCATCGATACTGATGGCCTCTTGCAGGGCCTCGGTGCTAATGAGCGGCTTAGAGCCCTGCGAAGAGGAGAGCGGAGAGGGAGACGTCAACGGGCTCTGCTGCCAGGAGCCGAGCCCAGCAGCCGAGGCGCTGAGGGCAAACGAGGCCGTGAGGGCCAATCGGCTTAGGACAGCCATCGTGGTGGTGAGTATCGAGATGAGGGCGGGAGACGTTAAAGGGAGAGAAGAATGAAGAGTGAAGTGAGTAGATGGAAGATAGTGATGGTGATGATGATGGAAGAACAAAGGTAAAGTCAAACGAGATAAGCCAGCACGAGATAAAGCACCAATGCCGTAATACCGCAGCAGCAGCTCAGCTCAGCTCCGATAGCGTCAGTTCAACTGAATGATGCGGGCGGTCAGTGCCTGGCACGCTGCAGCTAGGCCTAAACGGGGCCCCTGGTCCGCTAATAGGGAGAGTCTCAGTGGTCACAAGGCACCGGCCACAGGGGAAGAGGTCCCTTGCAGCGGCTAAGGCAGGGGCCGCTACCAGCCACTGATGAGGCTGCGATCCTCGGTGAGGTGCAGGCAGCGACAGCTGATGGCGTCTGCATGCATTACGGATCAATTGCATATCGATCTTCATAGCACTAAACATCAGCGCCTAATGAAGCATCATCACGTTATTCACGTCTTCTCCCTGATTTTGCATCATCTGCTGGCCAAGAATTGCACAGACCGCGGCTCCGCCAATCAGTGCTCGTTGTCGCATCGCATAGCCTAAGACATCGATTGTCTGATAGACTGACTCATGATCATAGCCACCTTATTGTGACATCATGTACGGATAGCATCAAGCTGACTCGGAACTGAGGCTATCGATACAGATCGTCGCAGGCTAGCTGTGGAAACTCACGGGAGCTATAATTGGTGTCTACTTATACGTGTATCCATATCCAACTGCTTGCCTTTTCATATTGGCTCATGCTACGTTATACAACAGTTAAAATACTTCTGTTACTGAAGAATGCTGCACAAGAGACAATTTATGTCCCAAATCTTTCCTTTGTATGTTTCCATCTTTAAAAAATGCCATTTCAAGTATAAGAAATAAAGCCTCAGCCATGCTATGTAGCAGAGGTCAAGTCTCTGTATAATACCAGATAAAGGAGCTATTCAACGCTGTAGAGTGAGAAATGACCATCAAGGTTGCTATTCTGTGAGAAGCGGCCAATTAAATGAAATTCAAAGGCACATGTGGAAATGCTTGCTGATCCACTTTGACTCTCTCTTCTAGAGGTATGGTCTTGAACGTTGTTTTATATCAGCTATCTTTGCACATGTAGTCCAAAAACTTCAATCTGAGTCTACCTGCGCATATTCATCTCACTTACTAATATGTAAACTCTACATACATGTAGTTTTTTCCTACGCAAGCTTGTCTTTAGAATAAG
Organism: Trichoderma koningiopsis; assembly: GCA_022985005.1. Taxonomy (NCBI): domain Eukaryota; kingdom Fungi; phylum Ascomycota; class Sordariomycetes; order Hypocreales; family Hypocreaceae; genus Trichoderma; species Trichoderma koningiopsis. The sequence goes on from JAJPEM010000002.1 coordinate 478,165, forward strand.
TATATCATTAACCTTTGTTCTATGGTAGCCGGCCCGAATACCAGCATCGGAAGCTGAACTAGGAAAAGGCGGCTGGAAACAGCATTCAATTTAGTGGCGCTTCTTAACGGCAAACTTGCCTTAATGCCTCTGAACCACAGAATTAAAGACCCAAGAGTTTAAAAATGCATGTCGGTTTGTCCGAGCCCACAACCACAGCGCCTCTAATTGCCGATCTCGGCCAATTGGATGGGTATTAATTTACCCCCAGTAAGCCGTCGACGTTTGCCAAGAACATGTATGCAGAAGTTTTATTAACATATAGTTCTCTATTCGATGGTCGTTTTATTTCGGCACATTTAAAGTCAAGTTGGTAGTATTGTAGATGAGTTCCCAGTCGTAGTCATCGGGAATATCACAGTTACGAAGCGTCAAATGGCTGTAACCACATGCAGACAGCGCTAAACAATTGCCACTCAGCAGCCGTTCCTGAAGCTATTGATTCTCGACACTGTTAGCTTATGTACAAGATCTATTAGACACTGCTGACTGATCTCGGCTGAAAGGCTATACCGCCCAACCAGCGCCCGTCCGTCCGTCACAGGGGCATTTGACAAGATATCCATTTCATGCTTACTAGTTCTTAATAGCACAGAATTTTCAAGGTGGTAATCTGACGTCGTACAATGGTCTCCCAGGCGATAGAAGTTCGAGATGGGCTCTATCATAGACACTGATTCCGTGCTGGACTTTGTTGTTTTGGGCTTGAGCAGTGGCATATCCATGGTAGGGCCCCATATTATCCGTGGGATGCGTCAGTTGATTCTGGATGCTCACCAGGCGGTTTAGGAGACCATAGATTTCGCTTTATGCCGATTCAGACAACAAAACCCGGCACAGCCTATCCACCTAGAGCTGCTGAAATATGGAGAGACGCTACTGGACCCCGAGATGCAGAAGCGACTGAGGGACATGGTTCTTGATGACTTTAACTCGCCAGAACAAGTTGCTCAAGTCAACGAGATTCTTGGGGAAGCGTTTGCCGAGGCCGCTTTAGAGTTTCTTGCTGCCAATGACGTTGATAAATCTACAATAGACATCATCAGTTCACATGCGCAAGCAACATGGCGCATTCCTTATCCAGCAATATACCAAACGAGGACACCTCTTCGAATGAATGAAGGTGCCGTTCTCGCTACACGTACCGGAATCACAACAGTGGCCGATTTTCGAGTCGGCGAGGCCGCTGTGGGCCAACAAAGGGTTCCTTTGGCCGATTTTGAAGCCTTGCTTCTGCATCATCCTACCAAACTAAGAGCCTGTCAAAATATTAGCGGCATTGGCAGCGTATGCTTTATACCCCCGGACGTTGACGGCGGGCTAAATGATAGCTTCTTTCACTTCGATACAGGTCCCGGAAACGTTTACATCGACGCCGCTGTTCGCCATTACACAAACGGTGCGCAAAGATACGACGTAGATGGCGAAATAGGCAAGCGAGGAGAGGTAGATGAAGAGATTGTGGACGACTTCATCTCTTCTCATCCCTACTTTCAGCAATCTATTCCCAAGAGTGCCGGCCGCGATGACTTCAAGGCCTCATTAGCTTATGATCTTATATCCAAAGCAGAAGATAAGGGACTTTCACCGGAAGACGTCGTTGCCACAATCACGAGAATCACGGCTCAGTCCATCGTAGATCATTACAAATGCTTCGCGCCGTCACAACATATCGACGAACTGTTTCTTTGTGGAGGTAGCGCGTATAACCCAAACATTGTTAATTTCATCCAGAAGAATTACTCGACGACACAGATTTTCACGCTCGACGCTGCTGGGATCCCAGCTGTTGCGAGAGAAGCAATCTCGCTTGCCTTGCAGGGCATGAATGCGGTTGTTGGCCGGACTGTTCGGACGTCACATGGTGATGAGGCGCGGCAAGAGCAGATTGTTGGAAAGATATCCCCGGGTGATAATTATGGACATGTGATGCAGAAGGTGATGCAGTTTGGAAAAGGCGAACAGTTGGAGCCTATAAGAGATTTGGTCAATGTGGTCGATGGAGAAGTAATACGCAACAAGTGGTGATACGCAAGCTAACGGTGGAATGAAAATACACGATTCATTTAGTTGGAATTAGCATATGAAAGATAGAAAGACAGTATACCCAAAAAGAAACAAGAATACGAATGTATATATAATCAAGATTTAAACTAGCCCATATCCAATACATGCATGTCTGCATAAAGCGGACGCACTAGCCGCCCCATCACAGGAAAGTTTGAGAGCCTCAAAAGGCAACAAGCGGTACGTTTTCTTGTTAACGCACTTTACAAAAAGAGTTTTGACGTTTACTGTCTCGACAACTGTTTGACATAAAAAGCGGCTCTACCCTCCAGTTGACAGTGCTGAGTCTTGAGTAAGACGTGAAGTAAGCTGAGGCATCGAATAGGTGTCATTGATCTTGTAGATCGTTTTCCGCAGACGGAAAAGGGAAATAAAAGTCTTTTCCGCTTCCGCTTCCTGATCGGACTTTTTCTAGCTGACTTTCCGGCTCGATAGGCTCTTGGGCTTGATAACTGAATAGCGACAATTAAGTTTGGAATATGCAAATTAATGGTAGAAAAACAATATCACAGGCTACATTTTGGAAGAAGGAATGCACTTCAACTTCTTACATGTGAGATAAGAAAAGGAATTCAACATTGTCTAAGGAGGTATCTTTTCTTTGTAAACCTTAATCTAGAATGTTGTAAGTGGCAGCATCAGGAAGAACGCGGGGTCTTGGCTGCGGAGAGTTTGGAGCCGAGGCATCTTTATAAAGTTGTACGCCAAATGATTAGTCTCTCTCTAAATACAGAAAATAAAACATTCACTGACAAAGTATAAAAAGAAAGGAAGCTGCTGTATGTCTTTACTATTTACTTGAATATCGCCACAGTCTACGCCTGGTCTCAACACTTCATAGGACTTTATAACAATTCAACTTGTCTTATACCCACCCCGAATCAGTCATGGCCAACATAGACATGTCAAAGATTATCAAGCCTTGGAAGCTAGATGCCCAGCCTACATATACTTTCATAAACGCCAAGCTCATTGACCCCATCAAAGAGCAAGTGGTCGAAAACGTCACAATCAAAACTTCCGGGGGAAGGATTCTCTCTATAGACACCACCGAAAGCGCTACCTCCAGTACTGCCGATGGAGAAATCACCATTGACCTCAAAGGCAAGCACGTATGTCCCGGACTCATCGACTGCCATGTGCATATCGCCGTAGTCCCCGGTGAGGCGAGTTTAAGCGCGTACAGAGACATGACGGAGAGGATAAGCCTCATTCGCCAACCCTGGGTCTTGAAACCGATGCTTGATCGAGGATTCACGTCCGTCCGCGACTGCGGTGGTGCAACATTGGCCATGAAGGAGGCTGTTGAAGAAGGCGTTTGTCTCGGCCCTCGACTCTTCATAGCTGGATATGCACTTTCACAGACTGGCGGTCATGGCGACATGAGATCCTCCCACGATCAGAGCCCTTGCTCTTGCGGCGCGGTCTCTGGAATCAGCCGTGTTGTCGACGGAACGACGGAATGCTTCAGAGTTGCTCGCGATGAGCTGCGCCAAGGGGCAGACTTTATCAAAATCATGGGTGGTGGAGGCATTGCAAGCGCCACAGATAAGATTGAGAATCTCCAGTTTTCAGACGAAGAGATCAAAGCCATTGTTACTGCGGCAAAGAACAACGGTACATATGTCACGAGCCACAGCTACACACCTCAAGCCATTCAACAAGCCATCCGGCAAGGCGTGAGGGGCATCGAGCACGGCAACCTCCTCGACGCAGAGACGGCCAAGCTCATGGCCGAAACGGGCACATTCCTGACACCCACGTTAATCACTCACGTCATGTCGAAGCAGCTCAATTTCTTGCCGCTGGTATCAGCAGCCAAGAACGAAGACGTCTTGAAACGGGGCCTTGAAGCTATCCAGATTGCGAGCGAAGCCGGCGTTACGATATGCTTCGGCACCGATCTCCTAGGACCGCTGCATTTTGCTCAGAGCAAGGAGTTTTCGGTGCGAAGCCAGGTGCAGACGCCGGGTCAGATTCTTCGCAGTGCGACTGTGAACGCGGCGAAGCTAATTATGAAGGAAGATCAGCTGGGTCAGGTGAAGGAGGGATTTCTCGCTGACTTTTTAGTTTTAGATGGAAACCCTTTGCAGGACATTACGCTGCTGGACCGTTCTGAGTCGAGTATTCTCGCTGTAGTCAAAGATGGAAGAGTCGTTTCGTCAAAGTTGTCGGATGTACAGGTTGATGTGTCAAGCCGACCATAGGGACAACAACGTTGAAGCAATCTACATGTATTATGAATGGTCTAGCGTGAAGAAAAGTTGAAGTAAATCTATGGGTATATAGAATGTTACCAAGCAACTGCGTGTCCATCACTGCGCAAATCACTTCCTCCATTGTAGACTCTCTGGCCACTTGGGTCGTAATTTGCTTTAATTACTTGTCCTCGGCCAAACAGGTCGCGATTCCATCCCGTTATGAGTTCAACCTCGTGTCCCAATTTGCGCAATCCCTTAACTGTTTCCTCCGGAAACCCTTCTTCCAAACATATCATGGATTTTTGTGTCAGTTTGGAGTAGTCGCTTGCCGTTGCATATTCGGGCAGCGTGCGTGAGGGCCGAATGCACACCCTTGGCGCATCCAAAGCATCTTGAGCGTTGAAGCCAAAGACGCAGGAGTTGAGCATGACTTGCAAGTGGCCCTGTGGCTGCATGAAGCCGCCCATGACACCAAACGAGAGATCAAGACGGTCGTTCTTTGTCACCATGGCGGGAATAATCGTGTGATATGGACGCTTGCGAGGTCTGAGCGTGTTTACGTGGCCCTCGCGCAGCTGAAACTGCGTTCCTCGATTCTGTAGAGCGAAGCCACAACCTTTGGGAACAATTCCGCCACCAAAATTGGAAGCAAGTGAGCAGATGAAGCTGCATGCATTACCTTCCGAGTCTGAAGTAGTCAGGTAGACAGTATCTGAAGCGCTTTTGGGGAATCCATGCTTCAAGCTTGTATCAACAGCATCCAGGTCGAAGCTGGACGCTCGCTCGGCGAGGTATTCCTCATCGAGAAGACTTTTCCAAAGTGGCCCGGAATGTTCAGGATCCGAGACGTATGCATCTCCATCGGCAAATGCATACCGAAGGGCTTCCACAATCGTATGAACATATTCGACAGAGTTATGTCGTAGACTCTGGAGACGAGGAATCTTGCCTTCCTTCTCTAGGCTGTTGATAATTCCCAGCGCCTCGAGAGCAATGATACCTTGGCCATTAGGCGGGCACTCCCATAGCTTATACTCTTTGTAAGCCTGAGATATCGGTTCCACAAAAGTTGTCGTGTGGTCTTTCAAGTCTTGCGTCGTCATCACGCCCTGGAGTTGTTGGAGAGTGTCCGTAATAGACTCTGCAACCCACCCCTCATAAAATCCTGCCTTCCCCTTGGAAGCAATCTCACGCAGCACTTTGCCGAGGTTCGGATTTTTGAAGACTTGGCCGGCTCTTGGAGCTTTACCGTCTGGCAAGAGAATTTCGCCGCCGTTTGGAGAGGATTTTTTCAGTAGCCCCTCGCACTCTATCCAGTGTCGGGCTGTGATTTCGGATACGGGAAAGCCGTCTTCACAAAGTTCGATAGACGGTTTCAGAATCTGCTCCATCGTGACCTTACCGCTTCCATAGGCGTCCATTGCATCAAACCATCCAGCAACTTGACCAGGAACCGTAACCGAGTTTGCATGCTGCGGCGGCAATAAATTCCCGCTCAAGCCTATTTCGCGACACTTTTCAATCGTTAACGCCGCTGGTGAGCGACCTGATCCGTTCATTGCAAAAGCCTTCTTCTTCTTCTCATCCCAGAATATCATAAACATGTCTCCTCCCACTCCCGTCGAGTTTGGCTCAGTTACGCCCAGCGCAGCCGCCGTGGCTATCGCCGCATCAACGGCATTGCCCCCCGCTTTCAGGATGTCCAGGCCAGCTTGAGCAGCAAGAGGCTGTGATGCCGCTACAATGCCTTTGGTGCTGTACACAACCGATCTGCGACTGTTGAATCGACTAAAGTCGGGATATGAGGGGTTGTATAATGCATCCGCGCCATCTTTTGGAGTTGTAATGGCGGCACCAACAGCGTCAAACGGCATGGTGAATGGCGGATATTGGCTGTTAACTAAAATGATAGCACCAAACTCAGAAAAATGAGAGAAAACTTGGTTGTTTCATGTTGACCAGATTAAATGAGAGATATCGAGACAAGCCATCTTCTTCGGCTTCTATCTTTACTACCGAAACAGGTCCGACATCATGCTGTCCCCCACCTTAGATATCGTGACTCAAGTACTATCCTCGGCGCTCTCCCTCGCCTGTCAATTGAAGCGGGGTTACGATCTGCATCGTGTTATAGCCGTTTATACCCATTAATAGTTATTCTTGGCGCGCCTTTGTTCCTCCAGACCAGCGCCACTGCGGGGGTTAGGGGCATTCATCTTCACGCTAGCGGTCGAAATATTATCCCAAGATGGAGAAGCTATGGCTTCCAGCAGGGTCGATTGAACAGCCGTCGGGACTCGCAGATCATAGAACGTTACACGATAGGCGATACAAAAAGCATATTCTTCCTTCAATAGGAAACTTGGGGTAGTTTTGAGGTTCGGCTAAAAGCAGCCGGGCTATATGAAAGAGGGTGTAAACTACTGCTGGTAGCTGCATTCGCTATACGATCATGAGATACGAGCACTTCGGGGAGATAACGGCATCGTAAGCCGTCTATCTTTATCATGTCTCATGAATATACTTCTTATCAAGGTGTGCACTCTAATCTTGAGCTGTATGTGAACCACGCCAACCATTGTAAGATAACGGTGCTCTTAAGCTCCTGATAGTTGGACAATTAGTCTCATGATAGCTCAGAAGATGCTTCATAGCCTTTTGTTACCTCCCACTCAAAGAGCATGCTATGGTTACATTCTACTACATCGCTTATAGCCTTAGTACACTACATGGCGGAGGTGTTGTTACGGAATTAACGCTATTGGACAATTCGTGAAGACTATCACAGAGCGCCTAGCTTGATGCCCACCCTTGATATAGGCCGATATCAGTTGCATTGTACATGTGTGACGTATGGCCCTATTTGTTAAAGTATAAGTAACAATAAATAGTAACAATACCATTGCCTTTCGCTATGCGGAGAACCATCAAACTGTTCCATCATATATTGTAACAGCACAGCTATAACCATGGCTCAGGCTACCATTGATGACCCTCATGGTCTGGATGATAAGGCGGCAGTTGAAACCGTTGAGAATGATATTGCTCCGGAAAAAGAATGGGGTGTCATCGTCCAGGGAGCAAAAGAGGCTACCGATCTGGAGCACTCCCAAGGCATTCTCGAAGCCGTTCGTTTACAGTGGAAAGGCGTGGCATGGGCTTCATTCTTCTCTCTGTCCATTGCCATGTATGGGTACGATAACGCCCTCATCAATAATTTCTACGGCTATCCAGCGTTTCAGAAAGCATACGGGGTGCCTGTCAGCAAGGGCTATCAGATCCCCGCTAAATGGCAGACAGGTCTTTCACAAGCAAGTATCGTGGGCATTATCCTGGGTGCTTCATTCAACGGCTTCTTTTCTTCGAGATTTGGGTACAAAAGAGTTATGCTGGTCGGCCTTGTTCTTATGGCAGGCTTTGTTGCTATTCCATTCAGCGCTCACAATCTACCGACACTTCTTGTTGGTGAGATTTTCTGCGGCATGGTCTGGGGCACGTTTGCATCTATAGGGCCGGCGTATAGCTCAGAATGCATGCCGATCTCACTACGTGGGTTTCTCACCAGCGGTGTCAACATCATGCAGATTATCGGTCAGCTCATTACCATTGGCGTCCTTGACGGCCTTGTCAACCTGGACTCACAATGGTCCTACCGGATTCCCTTTGCCATCCAATGGATTTGGCCTGTTCCGCTCTTCGTAGGATGCCTATTTGCTCCAGAGTCTCCGTGGTATCTTGTTCGCAAGGGTCGTCTTCAAGAAGCAGAACACAGCATCCGCCGGCTCAGTTCAAAAAATGATACAAAAGTCAAAGAGCATTTGGCCATGATCATTCATACAGTGAACTATGAAGAGGAAATACAAACCGGGTCTTCATATCTTGCTTGTTTCAGAGGCAGCAATCTTCGCCGAACAGAGATTTGCTGTTTGTCATTCGCTGGTCAAGTCTTTAACGGTATCTTTATGATGAACCCGGGAACTTATTTCTGGGAACAGGCAGGATTGTCGGCAAACAATAGCTACAAAGTCTCTGTGGCCGCTACTGCCATTGGGTTGCTCGCAACGTTTATCGGGTCGGTCCTTATTGCCCATCTCGGTCGCCGCAATCTTTACCTCTGGGGCATGGTTTTCATGACTGTGGTCAATATACTCATTGGCATCTTGGCTACGGTTCATGCCAACGAAGGAACTAAATGGGGTCAAGTAGCACTTACTATCCTCTGGGTATTCTGCTACGACATCTCCGTGGGCCCCGCGGCGTATGCAACATCCAGCGAAGTGTCTGCTGTTAGCTTGCGAGTACAGAGCGTGGCCCTGGCTAAAGTTGCTCACCAACTTTTTGACATAATTGGAGCTGTTTTAGAGCCTTACATGATCAACCCTACTGCTTGGGGATGGGCTGGCAAGACAGCCTACTTCTGGGGTGGAACATCGCTGCTTGTTACTGTGTGGGCGTTCTTTCGATATCCCGAAACGTTCAAACGATCTTATGAAGAGCTGGACATCTTGTTTGAGAAAGGGGTACCTGCGCGCGAGTTTAGAAAGTACAAGGTTGACGCTTACGACGTTGATGGTCAGCCGCTTCAAGAGAGAGCGATTCACTAATGGCGGGTCTCAACAATGATGGTTTTTCAATCTAAGAGTTCTCTTTTTGGCGAAACTCTTGTCTTTTGTATACAGATAGTGTAATTAACCTTGTAGGCCCCTTAATACTTTGAATATTTGTTTCCTGCCATCCCATAGCGGATACACGCCCAATATGAGTAGACTTGTCCACAGCCACATAAGCGACACCACAATCCACGACCTGAAGAACTATTGAAGTGATTAGATCTTGCATATATGTATGGCGCAAATGTGACTCACAATTTTACTAAAGATATACTTCGCTCCATACATTGGCAGCGGCCAGAGAACCCAAAGACCAAAGAATGAGAAGAGCGACCAAAACAACGCATATCTTCTCCACCTCAGATCTGTCTGGTCGTAAATAACTTCAGAAGTACTGCTCAGAACACCACTTTTTCCGACTTGCCTCTTTGTAGAATCTTCGGCCTGGGCATCGCTATCCAGTAGCAGCTTCTCCTCCTTGAAGCGCGCCCAGTCATAGTTATCCGGCCAAATGAGTGACAAGATAATTGTGTAAAGCAAGGGACTTAGGGCAGATACGACAGTTCCATAGAGACAAGGAAGCGTTTGCCCAGTGGAATCAACAGATACTTCGCCAAACAAAGCTTGCGCTGTACCCAACCAAACACCCAGACCAGTAGCCAAGCCAGTTACAGCCGAAATAACCGCTGCGAAACCACTTTGTTTGTTCCATAGTATAGTCAAGACCAAGGGAAAAATACCCGGGCATGTTACAACTCCTATGAAAAATGATTAGATAACAGTGCAATGCAGCGAATATCTTTCTTACCAATCATATACAGGGTCCAGCCCATATTGATGCCACCGTAGTTAAACGCCGCAGTCAGGCCAGCGGAGATGGCGGCAAAGAGAACGACACCCAGATGGCTCCACCTTATAACATCCTTATTGCCTGCATTCTTATTGATGTATGTTTTGTAAAAGTCAAACGTAAAGATAGAAGATACAGCAATGACCTGGGCAGATAGCGTTGAAGTTATTGCCATGAATGTCATAAGCAAGACTGCTACAGCACCGCCCTTTCCTGCAACTGCCACTGCTACATAAGGAAGTACCAGGCCATTTGTGACTTCTGAGCTATTCATTGGCTATTATAACGGATAAATATCAGTGAAAAGAGAGGCTAAAAGAGAACAGAGACTCACACGAGGGTATGTTGGGAATACGGGAGAGCTTTCTAATCCCAAAGCTGCAAGGCCCATTATAGTACCGAGGCTCCATGGAATAGAAAAGTAGGCAAATCCACCCACAACATAGCCTGGAACAACAGCTTTTGGCGATGCGGCAAACGCTTTTATGAAGTAGCTCGTATCCATCTATATATATGTTAATTTCCGCATGCATTGCATAATTACTGCCAAACTTACGATAACGGCACCAAAGTTAGATACAAGTAAAATGATTGCAAAGAAAATTCCTTGTTGGGAGTTCATTGTAAGAAGCGATCCTTGATAGTTTCCATCGACTATATGTGAAGATTGCGCGTTAACAATGAGGTCGTATAATCCGTCAATAGAGCCGACATCGTGGTGGAGGAGAGCCTTTGTCGTCAAATAGCAGCATAGAATTACAATGACAAATGTATGTATATAATCCGTCAAGAAACTATGGTCACAATTGTCAGCTGTGCGTTTTGGATTTGTTACAAGTATAGCACAAACGTTGCTTTGATGCCGCCAACGAGTGTATACAATACCACTCCAACGGGCAAAAGAAATGTGGAAGCCATAATATGAATGCCTGTTCTATGTAGCGTTAATAGAGTTTCTGTTTCTGAAAGTAAAATACGCAAATCTTACAGAAAGGTAATCGCAGCCGCAGCGCCCAGGATCATGTTAATGGTGTTAAAAAGATTGTTGACGATTGCCAAGAAAGTGAAAGTCAGATGCGCGATAGTACCTATTTATGAATATCAATATCTCGATCAACATCAAGAATAACCACTTGTACGTACCGTATCTAATTCGGACTATTTCAAGGACTGTGTGGGCTTGTGGTATACGCTTTTTGCAGACGACCCCGAGATAGGCGAAGAAAACTATCATTCTGAACACATATTAAATTAGTTTGTGACATTTATCAGGATGCTTTCGACGATGGTTTCACTTACGGGGAGCAGCCTGCGCCGTACCAGAATCCTCCAGAGACTCCATAAAGATATGTCACCAGCACACAACTAAGCAAAGCTGTGCTCCATAACCACGACTAATCCTCGTCAGCATAGAGGCCTTTGGGTGAGGGAAATTTCCCATACAGATACTACTGCAGAGGCAACAAGACCCGTTCCTACTGATCTGTTGGCTACCATGAAGCTGTAATGGTCAGTCATCGCTAAATGGCTGGAGATGGGCGACGTTACGCTTACGTTTCAACGTTTGAGTTATCTTCATTAAGAGTCTTCTTTAATAGACGTGTTATTCCAATCATTCCTATTCATTTTAGCTCTGATCATCAAGTTCTCATTCTTGAGAGTAGCATACCGAGTGCAAATACGAGACCAACTGCAACAACAACCACATAGCCTGCTACTTCGGGTAGCGGTGAGGGTACCACACCGTCATCGTCAGACCTAAGCTGCAGAATCATTTTGAAGTTGAAGGATTCTTTTGCTTATGCCTAAGTTCATCGTTTTCACCATAGGGGGTTTAACGATATAAATCCAGATATATAGCAACATAAATACACGATGTCAAAAAGAGTGAATGTTCAGACGAGCGTCATCGTACTTAGGCATGGCGTGATGGAATAAGAGCCAAAGAAGTCTCTTTTTTCATGTATATGAGGCCATCAGAGATAAATATGTCGTCAATAGAGACTCCGTAGCTACGATAATCGGCCAAGGGGCTATTTTGACCTATTCTTTGACACTGTGAAGCTACAATAATCTCCATTTGCCAATTCTCGATACGTAGATGCTGTATGTTGATTATGTATTAGATTCCGACCAATCAAGAGAGACAACTGCTGTCATTTGTTATCAGTCTTGATTTTCGTTGGATAATCTAATTGGCTGTAATGTTCGATCCTTGGTATCACGACATCGGTTGGAAGATGATAGTTTCCGAATTAGGCAATTTTTTGTGAAGCTAGATCATGGTAGCGGATATGGGCGCTGGATCGCTACACCATTATAAAGAAGCATTTGCGCTCCATATTTTGGATATATCGCATAATATTTTGTTTTATTTTATCGCTTTGATCGGCTCACCTTCGCGAATTTTTGAATAGGGCGACATGCACTTCTTACTGAGTCCTGGCATCTTCGATAGCAACGCAAAGATGCAGAAGCAGAAACTGTAGACATTTTGTAGAGCTTATCTGCTTGATAAAATTGACTTTCTCGTTCTAGTATCATTAAGGCACAAGTGTATAACTAGATCATGGTGACTTTATTCTCCAGATACGCCAGGTTGGCAGCAGATGGCTCAACAGCCGAGCCTGCAACATTCTGATCGATAAATGTCGCCAGCCATTTTGGGTTTTCGTCCGCTAAGGAATTGTCAGCAGCACATCTTTACCGGACAGAGTTATCAGCAAAATACACACCTAGCCAATGCCCAGCTTTCGGTACAAACATCGTCTTGACAGACATTGCCGTAGGACCCCATAAAGTCTGGCTAAACTCCTCCGGGACCATACTAGCCTCTCCCCAGAGCACAGTCAAGGGAATCCGAATCGGGTCATCTCTCAGTGGCTTGAAGTATTCAACCTCGCGCCAAATGTTACCATTCAGAAACTCTGTCATAGAACGCAGATATCCTGGCTTTGAGAGCGCTGCTGCGTATCGCTCGACATGATCGGGAGATATGAGAGCGCCAGCTGAATAGGAGCTATGCCAGAAATACCAATTGAGAAATTCTCTCTCACGTCCGCGGATGAGAAATTCGGCTGCTTCAGGGACAGAAAAGAGAGCCAGATGCCAATGCCCATAGATATTTTTTGAGGGGTCCGGATTTTGGAAAATCTCGTGGCCAAATGCTGGAAGAGCGTATTCTCCAACACTGAGAGATGCCACGCGATCGGCATACTTCCATGCCAGCACAGATCCAACCGAAGCCCCTTTATCATATCCGAATACAGCCACTTTCTGGATATGCAAGAAATCTAGCAGAGCTATGATGGCTGCAGCGGCCGATGCAGAAGTATAGTTTCCCGATTCACTTAGAGTCGACTGGCCCATGCCAGGTAGGTCTGGGGCAATAACGGTATACTTGGAAGAAAGTAACGGGCCTACTTTGTGCCACATGAGCTTCATTATATTAGTTAGCCGTATAGATAAAACGAGTAGAAGTGAAGAATAAAATAATAAGCTCGGCTTACGGAATGCTGTGGACATCCATGTAAAAGCAAAATGGCCGGGCCAGTGCCGTCATAGCGGGCGAAGAGGCTGGTGTCGGCAGTCTTGACCCGAATCGAGGACCATTCGTCAAAGGGCAGAGCCATGTTCTTGACAGGCACTGTGAGAGTTTTGAAGTGTTTAATTCTGATGGATTTAAACTGAAAGTTATCTCAGGCTGATTGATAGAGGACGCATCCAGGAACTCATCGCATTTTATACTTATACATGTACTTTTTAAGACGATTCGATAGGCAGTTGGTGTAAGTCGTTTGGCGCCACTGGTTGGTGGAGCGGGACGTTGACTAATCCGAGATGACGCTGCTGTTCGGATCCGAAATTCTTGTCTTCCTTGGCTCCCTTGCTCAAACACAAACCGCTTATTATCAAAATAAATCTAGCATTTACACGGTTCCTCATGGTCCGAGGCGCAGCCGGATCCGAGTCTGCGCGTAGGCGTCAGTTCTCCAGTTGCGACTACTGCCGCACAAAGCGTATCGCATGTGATGCTTCTCAATTACAAGAGCGCCATTATGCATCTTCCAGTGGTTCCGACGCTGGTTCGCCGTCGCCACAAGTCCAGTGCACAAATTGTTCGAAGCGATCTCTGTCATGTACCTATGAGGTAAGCCTAGCTTTTTGCTTCTGACCCAAGTTCCATACTAATGATCCATGTTAGTGGATTCGGAACCGAGGACGTAAGAAAACAACAGCAGTAAGAAGCGTGAACAGGCCAAGGACTCGCCAGTTCTCTCGCCGGTTGGCACCGGATCGTCCGCAAACGGAGTCTACAGTGATAATCAATAACTCAGAATCTCCTGAAGAGATACGGCATCACGAGATAGGCCCAGCTGTTACCGCGGAAAATGATGATTATGCGCAGTTTGTCCCGACTTATTCATCTACTGTTGCTTCTAACAGCCTCTAATCTTTAATACAATAGATTCATACCCAGCTCTGAATTATCCCAGCAAACCGAGGCCAAAGCATTACATGATCGACTGTGGACGGTCTTCACTCTCATTTTCGAGCCTGTCCTGAGTCTGTGGACCGGCCCCGACTGCAGCCCTTATGTGGTTCCTGATCATGTAAGCGGTCTCTTATGAAGCAATGGTTATACAGCTCACTAATTACAAATCACAGATGTCTGGTCTCACAATACTGCAGCTAGTTGTTTCCCTTGATTGGGCAAATTGTGCCTGCAGCACCAACCGCCATGAAACAGCTACCCACAGTTGCCCGAGAGGCGATCGCGCTATTCAGCTAGCATTGGTCTCATCAGTGCATGCTTTTTCTTGCCGCTGGCTTCCATTGGTGACGAATAACGCAATTGATAGCCAGCAGCTCCTGGTGCTTGGCAATCAACTCTGGAATAATGCCAAGTCGAGAGTTATGGCCGTCTTTGACAAGCTGAGCTACCAAACTGTTCTTGCTTTGTATCTATTTGGTCTGACTCCGATCTCCGAAAAGGGTTCCAAGGATGCCGAAAATGCTCACAGCGCTGGTGAGGTTAGCATCGATATGGCACTTCGCCAAATTCACAGATTAAGGGTAAAACGACGCGACCTCAGATTCTCTGGAGCTGGCTTATCATTCGGTAGAAGCGATGTAAATGGTCCAAATGATCACAACTCCGTTAATGAAGATTTCATTCATGCCGAAAACATGATGTATTGGGCCGGTGTAGTATTCGATACTTCTTCATCAATGACCAGAGGATGCCCCTCAATCCTCTGCAGCGGCGTGTTTGGCTTTGAAGAGGAACCAGTTTTCTGCCTTATGAAGGCTCGAGTTCAGTTATTCCACGAAAGCACAGAGGCATGGCGGCAGAACGGCTTTATTCCAACGGACCATGATACACTGCATATTGTCCATCGGGCATCCACCTGGAAGGGTTATGTATGGAAACTAATCGGCGTTCTAAGAGAAGCCATGAACCATGGCTATGGGGAGCTTATCATCATCAGGCTGCAATCTCTAATTGCGGACGCCCTCCATCGCTTTGATAGGACCTTCAAGCCACTTCTTGCAGTTTGCGAGAAACATATTCTGTTTTTCGGCAAAGATGCTCGATTATGCTATTGTACGTGTAGGCTATCTGCGAGACGGGCAACTCCTAGGCTAACACGATGCAGACCTTTTACAATTACACTATTACATGGGACTACTCCTATTGTGTAGACTAGCTGCCTCCATTGAACGAACGGATATTGTTCCAAATTTCGACGCCGTACGTCGCGAGTCCGTTCACACCATCTTTAGCACAATCAGCTTTGGACTCAGCTGCCAGGTTGCTCTTGGCAGTGACAAAACTCAGCGTAGCCGCAGACTCTCCTCATTGATCAGCCTAGACCCTTATCCACATCATATTCTTGCCTCGCTACAGCTAGCTGCGGATATTTTGCTGATCTATCTGGAGCGAGATGAGATAGCACAAGACGCGGTTGATAGCTTTTGTCGAACCGCGTTCGATGCGCTTGATGAACTGCCTCAGTATTTACTGTCAGTCCAAAGAGTGAGAAAACTTCTGCGCGACTCCCTAAGTGCCGGTGATCTTCCTATTGATAGCAGCTCGGATACACTACGTGAGCCGACTGGGGGCGTTCCGGGCATTTTAAGAGGACAGCAGCGCCAGCAAATAAACCGCTATGAGCATCAGAATGGCATTGAAGACATACTTGGCGAAGAGTCTTACGGCGGCATCACAGGCTCAGATCAACTACGATCTTTTGTTGCCAAAATCGACGAAGCAGGACATGGCTGCCAAGCACAGACTCTCTTCGCCACGCCTCCAATAATACTAAGTATAGATTCTTAGCTGCCTTTGCGATTATGAAGCAAAGTCAGAAACCACTGTGGGCACTGGTATAAAGTTTGAGTTAACTTTTGGATTAAAGTTTTCATGTCATTTGTGTATCTCAAGCTATAAATGAGGCACTATAGTACAACTCATGTTTCATTTATTTCCAAATCAGGAAAAATGGTAGAGTTTGTAGGAAATGCTCAAATTGGCTATTTCGTTGTATTACTGTGGTATTCGCACAACGAAACGACCGACGACATCGCCGCGCTTCACGCGCTCGAACAGATCTCCAACTTTCGAAAACTCAAAGACTTCAACTTTCGGGGCCACCTCCTTCTTCCTGGCTGATATGAGCAAGTTCATCATTTGCTCTTTGGTCCCTACGTGACTGCCCTTGATAGTCAATCCTGTAGTATCACATCAGCACTGTTTTATCATCTATTCTGCCCATCTAGCCAGTAGTCTCACGTACCTCTAAGCTCAAGATCAGTAGGAGAAATTGGAAGACGGTAATCCATCTTGGTGATACCAACGCATATCATTGTTCCGGCAAATCTTAGGTACTTCAATGCTTGGTCGAAGGCCTCGGTCGCTTCTGGTACCACTATAGCCACGTCGGCGCCTTTACCGTTTGTCAGTTCCATCACTCTTTTGACAACATCCTCTGTTTTGAAGTCGATAAAAGCTGTTGCTCCAAGATCGAGGCTCAATTTTTGTTTGACCGATCCAGTGTCGATTGCGATGATATTCAAATGCTTTTGATTCTTTGGATTGGATGCAATCTGAAGTCCCAAATGCCCCAAACCGCCTCCTGAGCCAGAGATGACAAGAGTATCACCATCTCCAAGAGCATCGTCACATCGAGATAAAGCCCCGGCCATGGTAACGCCGCCGCAGAGAAATGGTGCGGCATGGAACGATGATAGCTGATCTGGAATTGGCATCAAATAATTCGCATTCGCAACAACGTACTGTTGCATGGTTCCTGGCTTATCCGTGCCCGTGTTGCATTGATTCACACACCAATTATCACGGCCCGCAATGCAATTGTAACAGTGGCCACAGACGCTGTAAATCCATCCAAGACCAACCCTTTGGCCAAGAAGAGTATCTGCAACGCCAGGGCCGAGCTGCACAACCTGGCCGACGCCTTCGTGACAGGGGACTTCGTCGTAATGGGGGTTGTTTCCCGTGTAAATGTAGATATCTGAGTAACTAAAGCGCAACAAAAGGCAATGTCAAGTCAGCTGCTGTCACAAGCAATACATGATAAGAGAGTACTCTTCATTGAACTCACCAAATTCCCGAGCACTCCATTTTCAGCAAAACTTCATCTTGTCCAGGTTGAGCAACAGGGTAGTCATGGCGAACTTCTATCCGTGCATTGGGACCAGGGTCTTTGATAAGAGCTGCGGTTTGGACAGTTGGGATTCGGGCGATCATTTTAGAAGCGTCTTCGATACAGAATATTACAGCAAGTTGGTGATTTCAAAGCAAACAACATGGCTCTTTATTTAAATACATTTACGCACACGATCCCAGACCACGGCACGAAGCTGGCATTAAAAGCATCACCACCAACTGCCGAGGTCTTCTCTGCTCACTGCACGTGTGCAACATCCGCATCGATACTCACTTCGGAAGCGAACTATTGGAACTAGCTCAGTTGAGGTGTGAAGAAGCGCAGTTCATTGACCGGATCCGAAGGACAAAGATGGCGGCAGAAGCCTTGCGCGTGACAGTATTTCGGTTCCGAGCGAGAGCCACATTATGAGCGTCCACGCAAGCATAGGACCGATGATTACGGCACAACATACGTAAACCCAGCACATATGCTTTACAATAACATTCTAGGCTTAAGTCTATCCAGCGCCGACCGAGCAGATGGGGCTGGATGATAGGGCGATCCCCATTTGACTTCCATTTATTGGTGACTTTACAGATGAAGAAAGCATATAAGCGATCCGGCAATCATGTGATTTACTGGCCGACAAGTCATTTGAACTTGTAAGCATAAAATAGTATTTGAAAGAAGCATAAAATGACGTTTTGGCGGGAGAAAACGGAGAGGGAAGTTTAATTTGTGACAACGCTCGGTCATATAGGAGACGTACGCGCCGAATACTCGGCTCGATGACTCGATTGATAGAAATTTCAACAGCAATAAGGCTTGCCAGCTCGGCCACATCAAGGCCAGCAAAAGTCAAATAGCTCAGCGCCGAGAATATTTAAGACCAAGTTCCTCGCCAGTGTTAAACAAACTTCTTCGCTGCAGGTAATTCCACGCCGATGAACAAGTCTCGTCTATAACAAGATTCCTCGCCAATCATAAATGTCCCTTCTGATGACGAATTTCTTCGCCAGCAGTAAACTGCCTTGCCAATAGTAGACTCCTTTGTCAATAAAAACTCCCCGTCAAAGACAAAGTCCCGTTGATTATCCAGCCTCGCCAGCCGCGGGTTAACCTTTTCGCAGATAGCTTTTCTCGGCCATGGCAGAATCTCGCTGAACATGAAGCTTCTCGGTGAAAAGAAACTTTTCAATCATAATAAAGCGCGCAGGCAATGACGTGGCTCTTCCAAAATGACTCAATTTCCTTACAGATAGCTCCATGACGCTGCGGCAATAGAGAAACCAGCTGAGAGCAAACGTCTATATAAACCCCAGCGATCCCCCGTTGAATGTTGAACGATTTCCTCTGCACCTCTCCCTCCTCAAACACACAACACCAACACCACCAACACAACATCCTCTCCAGCATCTTTACCTAGCATCCTTATCCAGCATCTTTATCCAGCATCTATATCCAGTATCCTTATCCCCAGTATCCTTATCCAGCATCTTTATCCAGCATCTATATCCAGTATCCTTATCCCCAGTATCCTTATCCCCAGTATCCTTATCCAGCATCTTTATCCAGCATCTATATCCAGTATCTTTATCCAGTATCCTTATCCCCAGTATCCTTATCCAGCATCTTTATCTAGCATCCTTATTCAGCATCCTTATCAAGCGGTCTCATCAAGCGTTCTCTTCCAGTGTTCTTTTCCAGCGTTCCTTTCAGCGTTTCTTTTCCAGCGTTTCTTTTCCAGCGTTTCTTTTCCAGCGTTTCTTTTCCAGCGTTTCTTTCCAGCGTTTCTTTTCTAGCGTTTCTTTCCAGCGTTTCTTTCCAGCGTTTCTTTCGATTTTCCAGCGTTCTTTTCCAGCGATCTAGAACGACGACTGGCACCTTCTCGTGGTGTTCTAGGTCAGTAACCAAGCTTGCTAGAGAGCTTTGGTGAAGCGAAGACCAGTCAACCCTTTCCCCCCTCTTCCTCTTCCCCTTCCTCTTCCTCTTCCTATTCTTCCTCTTCCCGTTCTCTTTGTTCTTCTTCCTCCCTCCCTTCCGCCTTCTTTTCATTTTCTCACATTCCCTCTTCTTTTCCTACTGTTTTTCCCTTTTCACTTTTCTTCCAAACTGTTTTCTTCCCCTTTTTCTTGTTCTTTTGGTCAAGATCTCACGTAAATGGCTTTCATATTTTGGCGAGGGGTATCAGATTGTGATAGTGGATTTTCACTTTGTCGCGATGGGTGTCAATTGTCTATCAAGGCCCAAGGGGGGTTACATGTACCTAGTCGACTTTGCGATTTCTTAGTGTTGTCCATAGGAGATAGACAGCTTGCATGTATTTCTCATCAATTGACGCGTGCCAAACAATGTATGTGCATCATCAGCAGTAGAACTGTGAAGGCGTAGCTGGACACGATTACCCATTCATTTCCTTGGGCCAGCTGTGTAGTAAGATTACAGCCATTTTTTTTGCAACTCGGCTGTATTGTAAGATCACAGCCAGTTTATTTCCTGCTTGGCGCAATGAAACTGTTGCATTACGGGCTGTGCAGCTGTTGACAGATGGGCTGTGTCAGTAACACGACGAAAGAGGAAGCTTCAAGTTCAAATTCCATTTCAGAACACGCCCAAAACACGCATCACAATGATCCGAGCACTGCCATCATCAAATATCTTGTTTCCTGTCTTGAGTCACGCCTCAACTTTCCCATTGCTCGGTGGCCGCGGAAGCTGTGGATCTCAAAGTCGATCCAATTAGAGCTCGTCTAGCAACTCAAATTAGTCCCCGGGCGCGATCGATCCGGATCAGCTCAGATGGGGCAGCGCCTTGCCGTGCGTATTCGTAATCGCCAGCGTATTCCTCACAAACACCAATACGCAACATACATGTATATATAAGAGTCGCCAAAACGAAAATATATGTTCAACTACTAGTGCGCTGCAGATATAACACAGAAATTTTAATAGATACACGCTGATCTGGTCTGAGACAACATACAGGGCAGCAGAGCAGTCTCTAGTCCATTTCTCCGCGCTAGTATTCGACCCCAGGGGCAAAAATGGCAGCGACAAAACACAAATATGAATTCGGTGGCCCGTAGGTTGATGATTTCAAACGATTGAATGTCTTTTTTCTTCTAATTCAGGAATTAGGTTAGGTACGGCAGCGCTAGTCTTTGGTCTCCCAGTTCTGCTCTATTTCTTCTACTTTACCTGCAACGACATCACCGGCTGTCCTGCCCCCGCACTCCTTGAGCCTCAGTCTCTCTCGCTACAGCAACTCAAAGATCAAATTCCATGGCCCGAAGATGGCATCTGGGGCTTTGCTAGCTGGAAGGTCAGCGGCTGGGTGATGGGTTACTACTTGCTCAGCCTGGTGCTTTATCGAGTGCTGCCGGGACAGGAGGTTTATGGCACGAAGCTCAGGGAATCAGGCAAACCCTTAAAGTATAAGTTGAATGGTAAGCTCACACTAAAGTACAACCAATGAATGAATTTGTTTCAAGAAACTAACTCCTTGAAGCATTTTCTTCTACTCTTGTTCAGCTGGCTGTATGCGCCGTAGGGACACTTTTATACGGCGCTAATTTCCCTCTCTGGACTTTTATCGACGAGAACTATCTGCAGATATACACAGCCAACCTTATCCTTGCATTTGCAATCTCGATATTCGTATATGTGGGGAGCTTCAGCGTCAAACCTGGCAACAGCGAAATGAGAGAGCTCGCGCTGGGCGGCCAAACCGGTAATATCATGTACGACTTCTTCATCGGCCGAGAGCTCAACCCTCGCGTCACGCTTCCTTTCTTTGGCGAGATCGACCTCAAAGTCTGGTTAGAAATGCGGCCCGGCTTGACAGGTTGGATCCTTCTCAATCTTGCTTTTGTTGCAAAGCAGTACCGCACATACGGATATGTGTCTGACAGCATTCTCTTCGTTGCCTCGGTCCAGGGATACTACGCTCTTGACGGACAATACGCCGAATCGGGAATTCTGGTCATGATGGACACAATCACAGATGGATTGGGCTTCATGCTGTCCTTTGGAGACATTGTCTGGGTGCCATTTCTATATTCTACGCAAACCCGCTACCTGTCCGTCTACCCATTACAGCTTGGCTGGGCAGGAATCTCCTTCGTATCAGCAGTCTTTGCCGTTGGGCTATACATCTTTCGTGCATCCAACTCGCAGAAACGCATCTTTCGCACGCAGCCAGATCACCCCAGCGTTAAAAACATGTCTTATATACAAACCAAGCGAGGCACACGACTCCTTGCGGATGGCTGGTGGGGAGTTTCGCGCCACATCAACTATTTTGGAGACTGGCTGCAGGCATCGCCTTTCAGCCTTCCTACTGGCATAGCAGGATACATGATTCTGCCAGCTGGAGCTGCTGTTACGGCGGGAACAAGTGTAGCCACGATGCTGGATGGCAGACAAGTGGTGCAAGGGGCGGCCAGAGGATGGGGCATGATTTACACGTATTTCTATGTGTTGTATTTCGCTTCGCTGCTGATACATCGTGAGGGTAGGGATGATGCGGCATGCGCAGAGAAGTATGGGGAGGATTGGGAAAAGTATAAAAAGGCGGTTAAATGGAGGATTCTGCCTGGCGTTTACTAGATATGAGTGCGATAGCTGCTTTGTGTAGGGTAGTCGATTGAAGAACAAATAGTCCTGAGCTTTTTAAGAATGTACAAGTGCATGACATTAGACTTATGACAGCTACTGAGAGACGACTAATAGCAGCAAACCAACTGCATCTATAGTAAATCTTTCTACAAAACAGAATATGCAGGAATTGGGCCACTGATAAAGCACGCAAGTACAGAAACGGCAATCAGTCAATAAGGCTGACATCTTCCAGCTCACTTGTAACCGGAAAGGCTGGCGCCGAGATAAAGTTGTCAGATTCATGCTTGTTTCTCTCGCCCAAAGCATCGGTGCCAAGCCTCATGTAAGCTTGAAATCAACGCAAAGCAGCCCAAAGCAGCAGGAGGACGATTCGCGGGGATCGCGCACAGGCTCGGAACGATCATGATCCATTGCCTGATGCCCCTACTGTAAGTCGATACAGCTGACATCTACTAACTGATCCTTGCGTGTCAGCTACGATCTGAGACCTGAAGCACGCACTGGCAACAACCTTGGCGGAGTTTCGTTTTGACACCAAATGGAATTGAATACTTGGAGAAAATAAGAAATTAGCTCGACCCCGGTTCCAGCGCGGCCCGGATCATACTTGGCCCTTATTCCGCTAGCAGCAGAACTAGCAGAACTAGAACCCGGGGCTCAGCGAAATCCTCAAACAGGGGCAACTTCAGACATGAAACCCGTCGAGCGTCTCGAAAACTGCGCGCGCAACTGAAGTGTCCGTTTCGACGGGGGCAGATTGGACGAGATGCTCGGTTTCGATGTTTGATGCAGGCGGCAGCTCTTGCAGAGTCACGACGGCGGCAGCACTTGGTGATGGAGGACTGGACTGATTCGACGTTGGAGATGGCTGCTGACACTACCCAAGGTCTATGCGGTGCTATTCGATGGAGCGATTAATAATGATAGTAGTATTCAGTATTGAGACCATGTTGTCCCGAACCCGCAGCTTGCGCCTCGTTGCATCTCCGAGCTGGCGCATTGACACATGCCAAATTAGCAATTTGGTGTTGTAATGAGCATCCATCATGTATCACAAAACAGAATCTGTCCAAACGCACGATCACCATCAGCGCCGCAAAGCAAGGGCTTAAAATCTAAAATAACAAAAACATCTCGCCCACATATTGAAACAACTGCAGCCTAATACTGCGTTTTGTTTCCATCGTGAATCTACATGCACCTCGTAAACTCGCCAAATGATCGGAAAACAGCCATGTCCAAGCCTCTATATTGATGCTAATATCAAAATTAGAGAACCCGCTAGACCAAAAACTGCCCAGCGGCCCGATCGCCACAAAACCGTCGGCGCATGAACTCGACCCCGGCTTTGTCGCAGAAAACGCCTCCCGAAACTCTTTTCCCCTGGCCTCTCTCCACAGCTGCTAAGCTGGTGCGCAACTACACAGTCAAGGCGGCTCCTCTCCTCCCCGGCAAAGCCCAGTCGCACCCTCGTCCAAGACGCATAGACGAGCAAAGATGAAGACGTCAAACGTCGCCCTGGTTTCGGGGGATTCGGGCCCCCTGGCTATGAGTCTGTCCGTGGCATCTGATTCGGCTCTCGGCTAGTCGCGCGAGGAGAGCAGGGAGTTGAGACGCTCAGGTCAAAGTTTTAGCGCCAGGAAACAAGAAGGAAAGGCGAAAGAAGAAGAGAAATAGGCAAGATGGGGCTATTTCATGCTTTCGTCAATCGAGTATAAGAAGAAGCGCAGGCCCGGGGCCAGGAGTTTTGCTTCTTCTTTCTCTCCATCACCATCACGACTTCCCAGTCACCAACACCTCAACTTTCTTCACTCCTTCAGGCCAGGTGCCTCTTTTTCCCAACCTTCCTTTCTTTCAGAGTTCAATTTTCGACCTGGTGTCGCTTGCTTCGTCTTTTTAATCTTTATTCAAAAAAACACGAAACCAACTACAACTCTCTCTTTTGGAACTTTTCACCACTCTTTTTACAAACACAACACACAATACCGCAAAAATGGTTCGCTTGTCAGTTGCCTCAGCTCTTACTTGTAAGTCGACAACCCACATGGACCCAGATGAGCTTGTTCGGTTTCTAATACCACATCCTAGTCGCCCTTTCCGTCTACGCCCTTGGTGACCCTGCTGGTGCCAAGAACGTTGGAAATGGCGCGGGTGGTCAATTCATTGGCGGCCAGTGCTTGTCTAGCAAGGACTGCGCTTCGACTTGCTGCGCTTTCATAAGCGGTGGTGGTGTTTGCTCTGTAAGTCTATTGCTGCCTTTCAAACAGCCCCTCGTCTCCAGCTTTTCCACTAACACCCGACTTCTTCAAGGGTATCGGTGCTCAGTTCCAGGCTGGGAAATCAGGTTGTGGTTTTGGTGACGGTGGTGCTCCTCCTCAGCCCAGTGCTGCTGCCGGCAGCTCCAACTCCGGCTCCAGCTCCGGCTCTACATCCAACAGCGGCACTTCTGCTGCCGTTCCCGCTGGCTTCAACACTGCTGTTGGCGACCCAGCTGGCGCCAAGAACCTCGGCAACGGCAAGGGCCAGCAGTTCATTACCGGTGCCTGCCTCAGCGATGCTGACTGTGCCTCCGGCTGCTGTGCCGGCCAAAACGGTGGCGCTACATGCTCTGGTGTTGGCGCTCAGTTCCAGAACGGCAAGACTGGCTGTGGCTTCAGTGCCAGCGGCGGCTCTTCTTCTGCCGCTGCTCCTGCGGCCAGCTCCGGCTCCAGCTCCAGCTCCGGCTCAAGCTCCGGCTCAAGCTCCGGCTCTTCTAACAGCGCCGTCGCTGTTCCCGCTGGCTTCAACACCGCTGTTGGCGACCCAGCTGGTGCCAAGAACCTCGGCAACGGCAAGGGCCAGCAGTTCATTACCGGTGCCTGCCTCAGCGATGCCGACTGTGCTTCTGGCTGCTGCGCTGGCCAGAACGGTGGTGCCACTTGCTCCGGCGTTGGTGCCCAGTTCCAGAACGGCAAGACTGGCTGCGGCTTCTCCGCTTCCAAGAAGCGAAGCGTCGAGCTCTCCCGCATTGCCCGACGATTCAAGGCTTAAATGGATGATGTAGAAAAAACCGGTGGTTCAGTACTGGGAACTGAGGTGTAGAGACAAGGATGACTTTGATTCCGGGTCTCACTTAATTCGGTGGTCGTTATCTAGGTACCTAATTCATACTCTACATGACTAGACTTTAATAGATATCAATCATCACTTCCAACTAAAATGTTTATACTCATGCGCGTGCAATGCAATGTAATTGACTTTTATGAAATCGACTTCGAGCCTCCTACGAACAGCAGCGAGGAGGCGGATATCTACCATCTAATAATTAGTACAGATTTTCGACGTAACGAGATATATGTACTCACTTTGTCATTTCTTCGGCTGAAAATGGACCGTTTCCAGTGGCCTTTTGGATCATAATCAAGATGTGACTCCTGCAGCCATACAACGAGAAATTCGTTATCAACCCCTCATCGTCAAACGTCGCAACAAGCGTCTCCGGAAAATCATCCAGCACCTCCGAATGCACATTGTACCGATTCTTCATCTCGCTAAATACCCGCAGATCAGATTCGCTAATCATCTGGCTAACAACAGTCCGCTGCTCGAGGTACAGGTGCTTCATCAAGGCTCGCAGTTTCGCGACGACGCCGTCTCGCCCACGAGATGGCTCTTTAGACTCTCGCATGCTTTCAAAGTTGACGACGCAGTCTTCTGAGAAGAAGGAGGCGAAGGAGTGAAGTTCGGCGTCGGAGGAGTCGGGGCGGAGGGCTTCGAGTTGGTTGTAGAGGGCGTCGAGGCGGGATTCGAGGATCCCGGCGGAGAGCATTGTGTTTATTTTCCGTTCTTTCTTTCTTTCTTTTTTCTCTTTTCTTTCTATTAGGTCTGATGTAGATGATGTTGAGATTTCGTCTATGAAAATGATGTTGATAGGGAGTAGAGTTGAGAGACGTATTATAGATGAATGTTACAAGTGGCTTTCAAATCTACGATTACTACATGTCCTACTGCAGGTCCCCCAGAAGGCAGCAGCATTAAACCTGCCTACTTTTGACACCGGCAGCTAGGAAAACACTTCCGCGAAGACATGGCACAGATACCATACTTACTCCAGTATGGAGGCACGTTCATCACCAATAGTACCTACTATATCAAGTATATGCCAGTAAAACTACATAGTGAGAAGCGGGGGGGTCATACATGAAGGAAGCTGACTGCATGCATCTGCGAAAGCGGAGTTACCGAGTGAATTAGTATCCGTACTCTGCAGGGGAATTTGCCAATGCAGCTTATATCACATCGCATTTGCTACACAGATACGACGTGCTATGAGCAAAAGCTTGCAGGAGTTGGGGGGCATGGAATATGCGAGAACCGCGTGTTTTGGCTTTCACGACAAGGATTTGGAGAAACGTTGCGCGGCTTACCAAATGCTTTTGCTCTGGAAAAAGTCCATATCTAGTATTTTTTTTTTTTATTGGCCAACTTGTACGCATTGTTCGCCAAGAAGGTCCCTAATGGAAGTCTTTGTATGGAGTACGCGGATTGTCATCTGTCATGTATCAATCATTGTGAGAAATGCATGCCCGGGTTGCGTCGGATCTGCTCGCAGGGGCAAGGGCTAAACTCCATCTCCATTGATAGATGATGATAGCTCTACTTACAAATTCTTTGCGGAACTAAAATATAGATGATTTTTTTCTGGTAGTCATCTAGATGACTAAGTTAGACAATACGGGATTGGTAATGGTAAGAGAAACAGTGATTGGTCTCAGACTTTGTCGGATGCAGCTTCCAGAAGAAGTTTGCTGCCTTTCTCGCCGATTAGAGGGCAGTGTGTAGATTTGATACTATGCATAAACCCTTGAAAACTCAATTTGGACATCCGCAAATGGAATGATGTCGGAGGGTTTCTCTCAGAGCTTATCCCCATCGCTCAACAAACTCGTCCCTCTTCTCGCTCTTCCGGTCTCTCCTCTGGCCCTCTACAAGTGCCAGTCTATCCTTTGCGCCCTCCACATCAGCGGCCAAAAGCGTAATGGAGCCCCCAATCTCCGGATCAACCAGTCTCGGCTCGTTAAACGGACTCTCAGCCAATACGCTGTCCCGCACCAGCTGGATAGCAAGCCGAGCATCGTTCAGCTGCGCCAGCGCGCCCAGTTCAAACGTCTCTTGCGCATTCCGAGCAATCTCATCCGTCTTCTTTGATCTCTCCTCGAGAATCTTCGACAGAGCTACGACCTGCGCCCTGCCGTCGGTTTCTTCAGACACTGACGAAGGGACTGACAGGGTGTACATGAGTGTGTCAAGCGGGGGCTCGTCCGCGAGACCGGACGACCTACGGCGCTGGTGGTGAGAGCCGACGGTGTTGGAGCGCTTCCGTGCAGGAGTATTACTGCTCTTGCTCGGAGATGTGGGGAATATCGATGCCGGGGCAGATGATGACGGCTGCTTCACGGGCGGCAAGATCTCGACAGCCATCTCCATCTTGGCGGTGGAGATGAGTGACGCGGCGGCAGCCTGGTGCGACAAGTGAGTCTCGATGCGACCTTGGATCTGGTCAAGGCGGCCAACCAAGTGATCGAGGCATTTGTTAATCTGCCAAGGTTGCTTTAGTAACATGAATGTTGGGCAGAAATCATTGATGGAGACTTACGTATTGTAAGGCATTGGATGTGCGCATCGCACTTTGGCCGCCTTCTGTCGAAACCGTTTGGAGAGCCTGCTCAAGGTACTGCTGTTCCACAGACATTTGGGCAACAGAGAGTATTTCCGAGTGCAGGGAATCAACCTCTGCCTCGAGAGCCTCAACTTCCTCGTGCGTCGAGGGCTGGACGCGCCCCGAACGCTCGGCTTCCACAAGAGTGTCCATGTAGGTGGTATCAAGTTTGGCCCGAACGGTTTCAACCGTAATCTTGACTAGTCTGATATGTCCCCAGCAGTTAGCAAACAATTCTTCTCGTGTGATGCGACGGGTGTCGTATGGACGGCTAACCGCGAGCATGTCTCACGCAGCTTGTCAATCTTGAGCGTTTCATCGGGATCTGGCTGCTCCAGCTCCCAGCCCAGCTTCTGTAGATTGGCCAACAGCTTATCATCAGCACGGAATATATCGCCGAGAGTGCCCTTGAGATTGGATCCCGCCTGCGTGCCTTGCTCCTCGAGATCAGAAATGCGAAAGGCAAGACTCTGAGAGGCTGCTTCTACCTAATAAGAATATGCCCGTCAGTAAGAAGCCCATCCATAGTCTTCTGCGTTCAAATGTTACCTCTGCGGCAGCTCGTTGCCGCTCCGACTCAGCTTTACTTTGCCTATCAAGGTCAAGTTCCCGCCTTCGAGCATCATTCTCAGCTCGCTTTCTCACAAGGCGCGATAGAGCATCCTGCTGCTGACGCAACGTTTCGCTCTGCTTGGTTATGCTCTCCGTTGATCTCCTGAGTTCGTCAATGGCGAGCTTGATGTCATCTTCAGTAACACCTTGTACTTCGGACAAGTCGTGGAGATTGGCCAGGATATCAACTTGGCCGTTCCTGTCCAGGGCAGAGTATCTGCATCATGGGTCCCTATGTCAGCGGCATTCTTGTCTCCTCCCCTCTTAGAAGCGGTGTCTCCATACGTACATTGCCAACTCATCAGGTGACAGGAGATTATCGGTCGTGAGATGCAAACTTGCCCATTCAGCCAACGCAGCGCCGTAGTGGTCGTGCCTGAGATGCTGTTGCACCTCATCCCGGCGTACCTGGACGCCATGCGTGCGGGCAGCCTTCAGCAGCAGGGCCTCAGCCTGCACCCTGGTCTCCAGATCCATTTTGAGCCTGTGGTTGAGCGAGATGGCGCTTCCAGAAGACGCCGTCTCGGAGAGTTGGTCGTACAAGGAGTTGCGTGGATGAGGGGCAGGGGAGAAGGGGAGCACAAGACAATGAGCACAAGCAGGGCGTTTGTTGCGTTGAAGGCTTCTCGATACTGCTTTCTCCGCGAATTGTATTGGTTCAATGATCCACAGGTTCTTAATCCCGCTGCTGCTGAGTCTCAAAAAGGGCTTCGCAAGGGATCTGATGCTTTGCCGCAGTAGGTAATCCTCTTTCGCAGCTCGCAGCTGAGGTCGCGCAACGCTTACTTGAAAGCTGCAAGAGGCAGATCAATTCGTATTCGCGTATCAACAGCCAAATCACACGCTCTTGTTTCGACAGCTGCTTGCGCTGTGCAATTGTTGCGATGGCTCAGCGTCTCGATGGCGTCTGCAACTCCATGTGTAGGTGGTTTTGTACTACAAGTGATGGTTTCGGGTCTCAATTCGGGATATATTGGTCCAGGCGTGCGTGATTGGGCCCCAAGCGCCTGAGGCCCCCTGTAAAAGCCACCATGCCACGCCCCTTGCGGCCCCTGTAGCCACAGCTCCAGCTGCACGTTGGGTGCGCCACTGCCGCCTGACAGGTGGTGTTGGTGCTGTCGACGTGTCCAGCCGCATCAGTGTTTGGGTAATCATTGATGGAACTTGAACGCATTGGCAACTTCATATAGGTACGTGCAGTAGCCAGATCCAATGATATGAACTTCAACCTTCCAGCCTCTTCTTTTCCATGCCACCAACTAGACATGCGGCAAACAACTGCACTCCCCCGCAGCGTCCCGAGCGCAAAAGCTACCAGGCGCACAGAGGAATCGACTCGCCGTTTGTTCAAATCCAGGCTACGACTCGTCTCTTCTGTTAGCCCTACATGCATGTATCGATTTCGTCCGACGTCTTGCAGCGCCAATGCCGCGACCCGAAAAGCTTCGATCCCACTCTGTGACATCTGAATTCCGTTTGTATCGACAACTAAAAGTGAAGAGAAATTGAAGCTTCTGCTTCTGCTTCCCGGATGTCATCTTGGTCAGCTCAAGCAAGCGAACAGGGTCCGTCAGCAGCGGATCGTACCGAGCGGCAATTCATACTTAGAATTCCTCGGACTCGTATCCTGAGCAGTTTACAAACCATGATGGTATATCGAGTATCTGTGGCTCGTACCATGTGCTACTGCTCCTCTCGGCGGAAGCGTTAGTGCCGTCTTGACGATGGAGTGGCCATTGGGAGATATCTTCTAGTTATAATTTGGTGGAGATTCATGTCTATGGCTGCAAGCTGAGTGAACACGTCAAGCAAGAGGCTGTTTCTGGCAGTAAATGAATCATCTGTTTCATCTGCAAGTCAGAATAGAAAGCAAGAAAAGCAGTAGAGGCGACAGCCTGCGAACTCGGTGGTTTCAGCCCGGCATGCGGCCGAGGTGGATCACGACTCTCCGGATGTAGGACACATGTCTCAAACTTCGGCCATCTACATGGAAACCCGTCGACTCGTCCACCGAGATGCAAAAGCTGGCCAGGTTCTGCCACTATTTGGCAGTTCAGCGGTCCTCAAGGGGGTAAGGCTTGCGGCTTGCCACCGATGCTGGATCTGGTAAATGAGATATGGGATGACTGGCAGATGGCGAGGTTGATGATCTAGCGTCTGCCGGCTCTGTGACTCCATGTTGCCTTCAGCTGGCCAGCTGTCGTTGCAGAGATTCGTACATACGTACTAGTACGCATACATGTCGTCGGTCCAAGGCCAGCCATGATGCTGTGCCCATGCGTGATACACCAGAGAGATACATGTACGTAGCCCAAGATTCGCAGCAGCCAGGGATCCTTCACTGTGCCATCATGCCAAACGACTTACATTCACATCCGCTGCCCTGCTGCCCTGCCATGGCCGTCACGCAATGGCGAGTATTTCAGCTAGTCCTCGCATATCAAAGAGAGACAACTCGGAAGTAGCTCCGCCGTCTTGACCGCCTGCCATCAGCTGTCTGAGAGACAAACCACGCCAACTAACAGCTGCCGGAGATAATTTACCAACGCGAGACAAGACAAACAAAAAATCTCTCCGAGCTTTAGTTATCACACAACTTTTGCTTTTTCCAATCAAGGTGCCGCAATCCCTCCCTCCTTTTCCAAATTCTCCGCGGCGAGAATCTCTGAGACATGGCCGGACCAGATATCTGGCGGCTTCGCTGGAACAACATCATTGCTGAAAAAGCTGGATATTTGCTGGCTGTGACGATTTGCTTAGCGAGCGAGCTGCTGATCTGGGGCCTGAGCCGGACCTTGGCCTCAGTGGGCTTGGAGTTCTTCTCGACCATTGTCGGCTTGGTGCTGGTTTTTGCTGCAAGCACGGCGAGTTGGGCGACGTGGAAGAAGACTGACGACTTCTATCGGAAGTGGCTCAAGAAGAGGGTTCGTGACGACATGGTGCTCCCCTGATTGTTGTCAACTCGCTGTTACTGATTCACGGGATTGTTTCTTTAGGTTGACTTCATCAATGCCCACCTGGGGGTGGGATTCTCAGTGCCGATAATCATGCTGGACCAAGACGAGATGCTCAATGGCGGCGAAATTGGGCGGGTAATTGGCTCGTTCAGTAAGTAAAAATGGCTGAATCTTGCCGTTACTAACAGTTTGACTTACCTTTTGGCTTTTCTAGTTGCGACCAATATCGTGTCTTGGGCTGCCGTCTTCTTCCTCTCTGTGGCGGCCATCGGCGGAATCGCAAAGTTAATACCACATGAATCTTCAAGAAAAGGCTCAATCAGCTCCGAAAAAAGCATTGCGCCGTCGTCGTCATTTGACGAAGAGA
This sequence comes from Trichoderma koningiopsis, assembly GCA_022985005.1. NCBI lineage: Eukaryota > Fungi > Ascomycota > Sordariomycetes > Hypocreales > Hypocreaceae > Trichoderma > Trichoderma koningiopsis. Next base: position 509,859 of record JAJPEM010000002.1, read on the forward strand.
TCAGCTCGGCCGTCTTTGAAGAAGATGCCAGGCCCCAATCAGCTACACAAACACAAAGCAGGGCCTCGTGCCCGGGGATTCCAGATTCCGAGAGACAAACAAGTCCAAATGAGCAAACTATACCATCTTTCAATGATGAATCTTCCACCTGGAGCTTTCTTTCACGACACTACCCGGTTTTGCTATCGCTCGTGCTCATCTTCACTGTCGGCTTACCTCTTGCTGTTGCTGCGAATGAAGAGCGTCTCCTAGACGGGTTTGTTCTCTGGTTTGCCTGGATATCCTCTGTTCGATCTCAGCGTGCCTTCAAACACTCTCAGCTATGCGGTTACTCTATGCCGCTGAAAAGAGGTCTAGCAACAATGATGAACCCCGTCTTGATAACCACGCTGCTCATGATGGGATACACCAGAGCCAAGGCTTCCGTGCTGGGACCCGGCGGCCTTGGCAGGACATTGAGAACATTCAGCGGCGGCTCACCACTCTATGCCATTTGGACATCTGCCATTAATGGCATACCGATACCAAACAACCCAACTGGCTGGTTCGGCGCTGGAGATGCCGCACTTTCAATACTCGAATGCGGCATTCTCATATGGGGCTTCAAGCTCTCAGAATGCCGCCGCCAAATCTTTAGCATCGCCGGCCTTCTTTCCATCATACTATGCGCCGCAGCCGCAGCAGGCAACGTCTTCCTCTCTGTCCTAGCCAGCCGAGCTTTGGGCCTCAATGCGCCCGAGGCTCTCAGCTTCGCGGCAAGAAGCACAACACTTGCTCTCGCTAAACCTGCCACGGAGGCGATTGGTGGAAATAGCCCCGTCAATGCAATGCTCGTTGTGAGCAATGGCATACTAGGACAGCTTCTGTATCCTTTTATTCTGGATAGATTGGGTGTGAGCAGACACGAAGACGATGAAATAACGACAGTTCCAACAACAGCTCCAATGATAACAGCCGAGTCTTTACCCACACAACCACCCCTGAATCGCCATCTCACTTCTCTAAGCGTCAACTCCAACAACACAATAGTCAACTCCGACAACACAATACCCTTCTTCCCCAAATCATGGCTTCAGACCACCTCTACAACGGACAGCCCCGTCACCGTCGCCGCAGGCATAGCCATCGGCATCAACGGCGCCGCAATGGGCGTGTCCTACCTATACGAAACACGAAGCCGCGCCGCGCCGTACGCAGCCCTGTCGATGATGGTCTTTGGCGTGATGACGGTGGTGTTTACGACGGTAGAGCCGTTTAAAAGCATACTTGTTGATTTAGCAAGCCGATGATGACGACTACGACAATGCTCTTTTTGATTTTGAACTACCTAGATTTACGATGCAATCTCGCTTTTATTGAGACGAAAAGGAATTTGTTTCTGGATACCATTTTAAAGAACGGCATTAAACCAAAGAATCAAGCGCGGGGAAAAGCTATGAAGAAAAGTACAAAAAGGACGATACTTGAAGGAGAAGAGCGGGAAATCTTGGCTGTATTGCATATCTATTTACATTCAATATGTGTCACGAATGACGCCTTGAACGGCCAATATCTTGTATCAACTTTACACAAAATACCAGTTGTAACTTAGAAAGAAGCAGGTTTACTGTCGATATGAAGAAAGCTTATGTTGATACCTTAGTTAACTTTTTCTTTGCCAAAAAATTTACTCCGAGCTGATTAACAAGCTGGTTTCGATAGAGCAAGCATTAGGTAGCATAAAGAGAAATTCAATATGAAATGAGGATAATAAGACGTTTTAGCTTCTACCAGCGATGGTGCCTTTCTTTTCGCTACTTATCCAGCGCCGCCTACAGAAATTGAGATTTTACTATTCAGCGTTGATTCTTCTTTTTTCTCTTTTTTTTCCGGTGGTTTTATGAACTTGATATTCGGGAGTATCCATGCGTTTCATTCATATCATTCCACCTACTTCCTATCTTTCTCCTTCTTCCCTCTCTTCTTTTTTTGCTTATTTGGTATACTACATTCCTCGTTTGTGAACATGCTTTGAAGCGACAACTTATTCCAGCCTAGTACCAATAATGTCAGCATAAGTCACATTATACCAGCCTTTCTATCGTGTATCACATACCTCTCAATCAAGTGCAGCCCGCTCGCCGTCGACACAACATCGCTCAGCTCTCCCACCTTGAGCGTAAAGGCAACGTCCTCAAACTCCTTTTGCATCTCGCCGCGGCCAAAGTAGCCCAAATCGCCTCGCTTGCGGGCAGACGAGCAATCGGACTCGGTGGGCGCAAGGTCGCCGAGCGTGGAGGCGCCAGATCGGATGGTCTGCTGGTGGCCCTTGATGATTTCCATGGCCTCTTCTTTGGATCGTGTGATTTCAGCCTATATCAAGTGACAAAGGTGTCAGAGTCAGCTCTTCTTCTAAATGGCCAAAACTTGGCCACGTCACATATAAATGTCCGTACCTCGCGCCAGCTGCTCGGCCGTCGACTGTCTCGGTGCTTGACTAGCAGGTGGGCAGCTCGAATCTTGCCCTCGGGGACGCCTGGGACGGCTCCGGGCCGCGATCCGGCGCTGTGGTGGGCAGCCATGTAGTGCTTAAGCTTCTCGCTGTCGGTGCCCGCGGGGGGCTCCCATCGTGAGGTTCGCTCGGCCGAGTTGAAGTAGTAGGGCAGGTTCTTGGAGTTGGAGTGTCGAACCTCCCAGTTTGGAGGGAGACCGGTTTCAGACTGTGCCGAGGCAGTGGGCGTTTGGGTCAGCATAAGGCTTGCCTGAGTCGAGAGCTGGCGAGTAACAGAGTCGGGCAGTATCGAGCCTTTCTCTGCCAATACATACGTACCATTGTGATTGGATTTGGTTTGAGCTCGGCTCGACTTTACTTGGTTTGAAAGAGATGCTCTGTCGTCGCAATCAACGCAGGCAAGGTGGGAGAGAGTCTCTTGCAGGTGGAGTTTTGGTAGGAGAGCAAACCGCAGCTTTTGACGGATGGAGCTTTGCAACTCGCGTGGAGCCAATGGGGATGGATATTATGATGCAAGCTTGCGCTTTCGCTTCTGCGGGGGAGGAGGCTAAGAGGATTGGAGTCGTTTATATAAGAACCAAGGTAGCCCTGGAGACGGAGCGAAGCGTGCGGTAGAAATACAGCTGGCCCAGCAGTGAGTGAATGGGTGGTATTGATCTGGTGCAGATGGATGGATGGCAATGCTTTACTTTGATTTGATTCGACTTGATCTGACTTGATTACATGCAATTCATCGCCAAATCCAAGAAACGAAAGGGCGGGATGGGAACGGCTTAGTGTGGCCCTGATGACGTTCAGAGGCAGGCTCCGGGCTTGACTACAGCGGACTGGGCACAACCTTGGCTCTGAAATTGAGCCTTGCCAGGCCAGTTTGGGGGGGAGCCCCACGGCCGCGGGGCTCTGGTTCTAGCAGTCCATTGGCCCTGGAGCTCTGGAGGCGTTAGGGGGAGGGGCACTGACGTTTTAGCGGTACAACTTTGCTGAAACTGTGCCCAGGGCGGCGTCTGTTGATGGACATCTTACAAGTACAAGTACCCGTTCCCCTGTATTACACAGCCATTTTACTTTATGTGCGTGCTTCAATCACAACCAAGCAGCATATGCAGTGGATTGAGGTGGCAACAGAGGCGAGAGGCGGGGCGAGGCTTCCAGGAGTTTCTGCTCAATCCAGTCACTCAGTCACTCAGCGAGAGGAAAAGTGAGCGAGTCATTCCAGCTCAAGGTGAGGATGATCACGGGATGCGCCTCAGAGGGCCTAAAAAGGCCGGGAGGGGTCACGATGGGAGCGACGATCGAGGCTTGCGCAGGAGAAGCTGATCACCAGGGGCGACAGAGAATGCCCGGCGTTGGGTTGCTCAGTCAATCAATGCCTCTTTGTGAGTCGAACCAGATCAACGAAGCACTGAAGAAGCACCGTGTAACTAAGGCGTGTGCCTACTGAGGGATCTCGCGCTGCTGATCTCGCGTCGCCGCACCAACGAGACCATCTAGAAGCGTCCAGATTGGGGCACTTCGGCCGTTTTATGTCATCCATAGCCGCCATGCAGTCTTAATGATCAATTTCTACATGTACCAGGGCGGTGGAAGATGCACCATGTCGGTCGGTGATAACCAGTACCTCTATCCAGTAGGTCAGCTATCTCTTGTACAGGGTCGAGACAGCATTCAACACTCAATGCAGGGCCGAGACGTGGCTGTAGCCGCCGTGCTACGGACAAAGCAGAAAGGTGCAATGCCGCGGGCCTAGCCGCCACCCCGAGACTCACTCGCTTTAGGATTCTGACATCTGCAGCGTTAATGCTGACTGATGACATGCGACTGGGTCCGGTTAATCCTACCACTGACCAGCATCATGCCCGTCTAAGCAGCTGCATTTCTATACAGTTTCAGATGCTCAATATCTCTATGCAGCTGCTGGCAGTTATTGATTGATATCGCAGCTCAGCCACTAGAGGCGTCAACAGGGCTTGGCCCGGCTTGGAGGATACATCTACCAAAGGAGTACCTCGTAGCGAGTCTGGATATGGATGGACATTTGTAGAAAACGCGAGCTGTGTCCAAAAGAAGCCCGGCCCGCACATGCCAAGACAGCCTGCGGTAAGACGATGCATTGGCAGGATTATACGTAGACGGTATGTACGGAATAGCAACATCCTGTGGCCTGAACCATCATCTCTGCATACAATGCTACGCTGCACCCGGGGTATTTGCATTATTGATATCTTGTATGACAGATGTATGTAAAGAAGTGGAACAACACAAAGTAACCCTTGCTCCGCGCTTCTTGAACGCATGGAAGCAGCGGGTATCTGTAATAGTCTCCGGTGGTGTGATTAACAACTCCGGAAGTCGAGCGAATCTCGGTATCCCGGGTAAGGCAGGTCGTATTCGCCATCTTAATCTTGGAAACCAGGTAAATAGTGATTGGTTACTAAGATCTGAGATTCAGAAATCACCTTTGGATTGGTATTATTAGAGCTATATATTCAGTCTCGAACTCGTTTTCGCAGTGTCGAGATCAGTAGTACAGTCACATCCAGTTTAAGCGGCAGCGCATTGTGCTAAGGCCTGGATATATGCGTGTGACAGCCCCCCAGGCCAAAGACTTCAAGCGAGTCATGATGTTCTGCGCCCAAGACTAATTTAGACATTATGAGGGTAATCTTGGCCATAGGAAATTCCCTATACACCCGCTATTGCTGTCCATGCAGACGGGGAGCCCTTACCGTGCTCGCATCGCTGTGGGGGCGGGCAGTCCATCATTATCCCGAGCCTTCTCTTATACGTCCACGTGCAGGGGGAAAAGAGCTTCACTCGCATCGCCGTCACCATGCCGGCGAACGCCGAGGCCGTGTGCATTTGACGCAAAAAGAAGTAAGAAGCAACTTTCTCAGTGTTGTCTTTTACGAGTCAAAGGCAAAGTTTGATCATAGAATGCATATAGGCTTTTGTAGTGTAAGCCTCCAACTTAAGACTCATCGTGATAAAGCCACATGAATGTACCTGGGCTGTGTCTCTGTGTGGCTGCCTGCACTGCAAGGTACAACTGCTAGCGCTCGCAGTGTGGCAGCTGGTCACGGCGGAAATGCACCTATTGACATCAGGCTACATGCGCCTATGCTGCGTTACAACGGCGCTTCTCACTTGACTTTGGATGCCCGCCACTTTGGCCGAAGCTGGCACGCAGACTCGGCTCTGCATGGGGTACAGAGTACGCAGGGCGTCGGTACCTCTGATACGGCGCTCCTGGAGTCAGGCCATCAGAAGGTGAACCTGGTTCGTCCGTCTTAATATTCTGCGCTGCCCCCAGAACCATCAACTGCACACCTCTCCTGCACTTCTTTGCAACAACTCCTCAAAGCAAAACAAGACAAGACATACTCGACACCCAAATACTTGACTCTCTTATGTCTGGTCCTTCACCAAATCAGACCTAAACACCGAAATTACACAAGATACGCAACTATCCTCAGGCCGAGCATCTGCTACTACGCAACAGCTTCGCTCAGCATTTTTGCTCTACTTCTCCTCCTTCTTTCTTGCATTTCCTAGGTACTAACCTTGGATATTGCGACCACGCAAACTTTTCTCTCGCTGCCTGCATTACAAAAGGGCAAAAGAGAGTCACAGCCCGACTTCCTTACATTGGGCTCTATCTACCGCCCAACGCACACAGCCCACATCCCTCCCAGCACCAGACAACACAGCACAGCGCTGTACAGCGCAGCACAGCGGACTCGCTAAAGCTTCGGGAGTCTCCCAGCAAGTCCACTGTCACTGCTAGCGCCTAGCACCCGCGCTACCAGGGATACGTACCCGCTGGGAAATTATCTGCCTAGACCACAGCCATCAATCTCGGCTTATCTATTTCAATTCCTCATCTCTTCCTTTCGACAACGGCAAGGCTGCTGCGCATCGACCAGCATTTTATCGCCACCGAGACGCGCACCTCGTCTCCTTTCCTTTCTCTACTCTTTCCACCTCATCACCTTCTTCGCAACTCACTCGCACAAATGGCTACTCCTCAGTCCACCGCCTCCTTCGAGGCCTCCGGCCCCAAGAAGCTCGAGCAAATCACCTTTCGCTTCTGCTCCGAGTGCTCCAACATGCTGTACCCCAAGGAAGACGAAGACGCCCACAAGCTGCAGTTCACCTGCCGAACCTGCCAGTACACCGAGGACGCCCAGTCGACCTGCGTCTTCCGCAACGTGCTCAACAACTCGTCCGGCGAGACGGCCGGTGTGACTCAGGACGTTGGTTCTGATCCCACGGTTAGTACTACTGCTAGTGATTTTGTGCCTGTCCTCTGCCTTGGCTGCGGCGTCGTTGTTTACTGCGATACCTGCGGAGAGCCCAGTACCGAGCTCAGCGTTGCCCGACATCCCGACCAAGCCCACGAGGACGAGTTTGAGCACCTGGGCAATGACCATTTCAGCCTGCTCTTGCCCGCCGACCCCTTTGATGAATATGACGAGGAGTTGATGGAAGACGTCGAATCCACCGGCAGCAGCGACATGAGCGACTTTGCTGCGGCTCATTCGGACGACAACGACTACAATTTTCACAATGATGCCATGGCTGTCGACCTTTAAATGCGCACTACCCCTTACGATTTCTACACACATGTACTTTGGGCATCCACCATTTGAGCGAGAACACCTCCCTCCTACCTCTCTCTTCACCAAAGACGATCAGATTGCATCTTTATTCTTGTTGCTCTGGCGTCTTTCTGTCTCGTGTTTTTGTCGTCCTGGGTGTCTCTACTAATGGCAAGCTGAGCTGCGGTGGATGGGCAGGGCCTTCCAGTGGATTTCAGTTGTTTTGTTTTTTATTCTTCATCTGATTATACCAGCTGGCTGACTCTGCTTCTCTGTCTTCCTGCAACTACAGCTCCCACGATCCAACAAGGCCTGCCCGAGATGCAGCCATCAAGAAGCTGTTTTCTTTCAGTCACAGGAGCGTAGTGCTGATACTGGCATGGTGAGCGAGAATCTCTTCCCTTTGACCCCGCGATGACAAGGGAGCTCCTCTTGTTGCTTTCGCGCTTCTCCCCTTTCGTTGAACCGAAAGTTAACCTTGTTGGCGACACTCAGAAACTGTTTTATGTCTGTTGCGAGTGCGGTCATATTTTCGATTAAATGCGTTTACGATTGGCGATACCCCGATTCATTCGAGAGGTCTTTTGAAAGGGAAAAGGGATAACTAGACCCATCTTAGAGATGTTGTCTCTTATTCTATTTCCTTTCCATCTTATTTCATCTGTATTCTCAGGACTGGCGTCGTGGATGGGAATGGAAAGAAAACAAAAATGTCGTGGAATAATTTACTTTCGCGGGTTTGTTAGGATTGCTTTATAGCGCCGAACTGGAAATACAGATGACGCGGCGTTTGGAGGAGCATATACACATATAGAAGCGGTTTGCTATTATTGCTAGGATGGTGTTGCATTGTCACACCTTGGGAATTAAATATATTGGTTTTTCTTTCCGAAAAGTTTTTGTCTTGCCTGTGATGAATTGATGTCTTTGTGATGAAATGTTGTACAGTACGTAGTGTTGAGCTTTTAAGTTGTTTACACTCTGGCTTCCTCAATTTTTTCAATTTGGTATATTGCATATTTCTTTTTTTTACATCTAATCTCGTAAACGCCGTGAAAATGCCATCAGAGAGTATTTCGTAATCGTACATGGTCTCAAGTCATTTATCGAGACGACAGCATCACCCTCCCATATTTTTTGGTATCCTATTCCTGTTTCCGTCTCCTCACTTCCCCGCACATCTCTCTCCAACGTCCATCCTCCTCTTAAGCCTGCATCGGGGCCATTGACAGAATCTTGCTCCACTTCTTCCTCTTCAGCTCTGCGCCCACGACGCCGTTGATTCGAGTGCCGACGGGGTCGCCCGACTTGTTGAGCAGGACGCAGGCGTTGTCGTCGAAGCGCACGACGGTGCCGTCGCGGCGCTGGGTCGGGTATCGGGTTCGGACGACGACGGCGTGGCGGATGTCGCCGCGCTTGACCTTTGCGGCGGCGGAGATGCCTGCCATGCCGGAGGAGGAGGAGCCGCGCTGTTCCTGGACGACGACGACGATGCGATCACCTGGTAGGAGGTTGAGGGTCAGACTGAGTGAAAGAGGACGAGAATTATTTGAGAGTCGATGTGAGTGTACCTATTCTGGCGTGTCGCTTCTGGCCGACGACAAGGGCGCATTCGACGAGGGCGGCGCCCGAGTTGTCGATGCAGTTGAGCATCGTCTGTGTTGAAGCCGTGAGTGATTAGCATGGGCCCTCTGAAGAAAGATTGAGGAGAGATGTTCTGAGTCAAAACTGTATACCTTTAATTGAATCATCGTGGCGGCACAACAGCAAGACTGTGGTGAGAGCTGTCAAATTCACGCTCGCATAAGCTCATTCAGCGGTATTGAAGCCATCACCAGCCCACCTTGGAGTTTGAATTGAGACTTTTCGATGTCACGTGCTTGCCGCGTCTAGCGTAGAATGGAAGCCAAAAGCTACATGCATCCAGAATTGCTGCAGCTGGCTAATCCTCGGCTGTATCACCATGATCCGCTCCAAAATCTGAGACCTGGCTGAATCTGCTCTCCAGCCTGTCTGGAAACGGAAATGGCAGAACCGGGAAAACTGGAGCCCTCTTGCAAAGCACCGCCCATTTTTTGCTCCATCCGTCGCCCGGACAGCCAACTTGGCAGGGTTTCGCTCTTTTTTGCGCGGGTTATTTTTGGCCGTGGTTGCTGGCCTCTTGGATTGGATCTTGGTTGCTTGGCTGCTATGCAAGCTGTTTATTAGTGAGGGCCTAGGATTGGGATTAGCGGGTGGCCGGCCGTGAAGCTGCTCTTTCTGCCATGCGCCCCTTTCGAACTTCTTTCTCACTTCCTGCCGGCTCTCGCGTGTCATGAGACTTTTCTAGAGTACCAACAGCCTCGTTCCTTCTTCTCCCTCATTCTCGTTCTTTGTCATCTTCTTCTCTCGACAACGTCACTTGCGCACAAATTCTGCGTCTTCCGCTTTTTCCTTATTTTTTTTCGAGCTACCCTCTTATGCCACTGGGCATTCCTGATTTATACGCAGGATCCCTCGAGCTGAAAGTAATGACGTCGAGGCGCTTCAGGTGACGGGGCTTCTTCGAACGACGCAACTCACTCTCCTGCGCTCACCACCGCGATTCTGGTCGCTGGAGTAAATTCTGCAGCATCGGCTTGTGTACTCTGTGAGATTTTTGAAGCGCTTTGCTGCCTTTTCGTTCTCTACGGCCGGCCGGCGCAGTGCGGGCAGGAGTGGAAATTAGAGTTATGAGGGAATCTTGAGCTCTTCTCTATCCACTCCTTCAGAAAACGCCTTTTTGTCGCCAACAAACGCCCGGTCTTTTCTCTCCTTTCTTTTGGCTTCTTCCGGCTGTCGCATGCCCTGCGAAGATTTTCGCCTGTAAATATACATTACACGATTTACATTGATATCAACAAATAATCTCATCTTTACAGATGGCTCCATCCAAGGCTGCCGTGGCAACGGCAAAAAAACACCGACTTACGCTCAACCAGCTGGCCGCTTACGACGACATTCTAACGGACGCGCTCGTTGACCATGTCAGTCTCATCCGCGACAAGATCGCTTGTTGTCATCAGGAACAGTAGCTAATTCTATGCAGGCTTTTTATTGGGCTACGGTTCCCAAGAACCGCTCGTCCTACCATCCGTCACGGGGGATCCGGGAGGAGGACATTGCCAAGATCATCCAGGAGGAGGTCATTATCAAGCAGGACCTCGAAGCGGCGGAGAAGCGCCTGCTGGCGTCGGATGGGCTCAAGAGGTTTGTCAATGGCCTCAAGTCGGACAAGGAAAAAGCCGACTTTGTGCAGCATCTGCGACGATATCTCCGGATATACTCGCTCGATTGCCCTTGGGAGGTCAGCACCACTAACCGATACACCATCGTCACCCACGAGGCGTGCGTCATCGCCAGGCGATACATTAAGCGCAACGAGACAATCAAGTACCTCTCCGGCATACAGATCAACATCACGCCTGAGGAAGAGAAGGAAATTACGGTTCGTAAGAAGGATTTTAGCATTGTCGTCAGCTCCAGGAAGAAATGCACCAGTCTTTTTATGGGACCCGCGCGATTCGCCAACCATGACTGCCGCGCAAACGCCAAGCTCATGACTACAGGTCACTCTACAATCGAGATTGTGGCATCCAGGCCCATTGAGGTCGGCGAGGAGATTACTGTTACCTACAGTGACTGCTACTTTGGAGACAATAACTGCGAATGCTTATGCCGAACATGCGAACAGGAGCTGAGGAATGGATGGGCACCAGAGGACGGGGCGTCGGGTGTAAAAATCAGCGTGGAGGGGGATGAGCTGAAGGATACCTACTCCCTGCGCAGGAGACGAAGAGACGATAGTATCGGCCACTCTTCACGGACCTCTTCCGTGACTCCCGATATGCGCCCGCGCATCTATAAGACGAAACCGAAGATGCAAAAAGCAGGCACCAACGAGGCATCGGCAATTCCCTCGCCTACGCCAGAAGCGACACCGCGCGGCCGAAAACGTACCATGGAAGCGATTGCAACTCCACCAATCACGCCGGCCAAGAAACTCAAGCTCGCGTCAGAACCCTCAGATGTGTCTTCACGTCTACTCTCTATACCCAGCGCGGTCTCTAGCGTTGCTGATTCGTCAAGCACTCGAAGCATAACTCCTGGGCAGATGTACGCCCCAGAGACAGACTCTACGTCTCCCGAAAAAGAGAGCCCTGAGCCAGACACACAGGCGTCCCAGATATCCTCATTAGAATCCTTGGATGAAAAGAACGAAAAGCTTACTTATCAGGATGCGGGCAACACTACAATAGAGCCCGTTTCTCCTCCTCACAGCATGGGCAGCCGCGCGTCTCCGGATATGATCCAAGCAGTGGCCCCTGTTCGTGCGATTCCGAGACCGCCGCAGCTAAAGACCATGTCCATTTCTTCCATCCTGAATGACCCCTCGCCCACTGATGAATCTTTCGACATGTATTATCCTTTCATGATGAAGGTTGAGGCGACCAGGGGAACTGTGGTGGAGTCGAAATTCGAACTCATTTCCGAACCGGATGAGATACAGCAAGTAGCACGACCGGGGGAAACACGATCCAAAGCATCACTATCAGAAGAAGATCGTCTAGGAGGAATACAGCCGGTGATTGAAGTCAAGACGGCTACTGAGATTCATGTGGAGACAAAAGTGGAAGCCGAAGCGAAAACCGAAGCTGTACCAACCATCGAGGTAGCGGCCGTCGACAACAAGCCAAGACGCGGCAAAAGCCAAAAGACTATCCTCAAGCAATCAATGCCACCTCCGTCTCGAGTGCGAACGCCTGGGGATTATGTCCTTACGCCACTGCTCCTCTCCGAGCCAGACATGGCCTGGATCCAGTGCTCCAACTGCAGCGACTACTTTGTCCAGCAGAATGCCTACTTTACACGATCATCTTGTCCAAGATGCGAGCGACACTCAAAGATTTACGGCTACGCCTGGCCCAAGACAGACAAGACAGGGCCATCAGATAAAGAAGAGCGGATTCTGGATCACCGGATGGTGCATCGCTTCCTTAATTCCAACGACGAACGGAGAGCCAGAGGTCGAAAGCTTCTGGGAGAGAGTAGGGATGGCACGGAAGAGCTGAGCGCTGATAGAGGCAGGACCTCTCAGAGAGAATCTAATAAAATGGGCGGCAGGGGTCAAAAAGAGGACGGGTCAAGAGTTCGGCGTAGTGGCCGAGCAAGGCGGATGAGCAGCAAGCTGGCTGAATGGTGATGTGTCATGTATGATTTGCAACGTATACCACGGATGTGTCTTTTGTAATCCTTCTCTCTTGACCAGCGATGAAAAACGAGTCGCCTCTATCGGCAGGCTCTGAAACCGAAATAATTTAGTTTAGATCTTCAATCATCAGCCATTTACTCTGTGGATGCGTCTTGTTCTTTATTTCGCAGCAATAGGAGACGATTAACCGACAAGTGCATGGTTGGGTCACTGACCTCTTCAGCAAGATTCACATGAGCCCGATCCCAGCTTCGATGGTGCTACACAAGATGCATGTAAGGCGGTGGCTGTATCTGAGACACTGTGCCCAAGTCTACAACCCAGCGAATTCCCAGGAACAATACAGCGCTGAAACGTGGCTGGTGGCTGTGAAGAATTGACGAAAACGAGAGGGGGAAAGTAGGTGTCGATGATCATCACTACCAGGTGGCTCTAGTAGCAAAGGACCTGAGCGTTGGGCGCAGCAGCCAGTAGGAGAGCCGCAAAAACGAGGCTCCATCCGTTTAGCGATTCGGATGTCATCGCTGTCTGAGTTGGTGGCGTTTTGTGTCTGACTTGTCACCCGCCCCTCCCTGGACTTAGTTTTCAGTGTGAAGGTTCTGATCTTACTTAATTTTCTTTTCACTTCGTATGAAGCGGGATTTTGGCGATTTGATTTATGAGATTTATTGATGGCGTTTCTTTTTTGAGATTGCTGGATCTGTTTATTCGCCGGGAGATCCGAGATTCGGAGTGTGGAGATTGCGTGTACATGTACCTCGTGGGGAACTGTGACGATGATACTGCGATACACTCTTGTTGCTGCGGTTTGTAAGTCTTTCTTTTGCTTCTCTTTTACTTTTTAGGGCTTGATATAGTGATGTTTGTTGATTTTTATGTCGATTGGAGTGGTGGAGGACTACTTGATATTTTCTGTGTTTCTTGTCACTGTAATGGAGGGCTGATGGCTGATTGTTGATGTTTAGACGCGCTTGGGGCCGTGGCGGCTCCGTCGTCTGAATCTCAGATTGTACTCCAAAACGATGATTCTCACGATGGTATCTCACGGAAATTTGCTAAAAGGGGGCTTGTTTGGACAGAAGGGGCTGTGCGAATGAACCACATGCAGGTCGTTGGATCGCACAACAGCTACCACATTGAAGCGCCCAAGGCGGAGCGAGATCTCCAGTCGACATTTGCGTCGGGGGCGATTGATTTGCAGTATTCGCATTCTGCGCTCGATGTGCAGCTGGAGTATCTGCATGTGAGAAATCTAGAGTGAGTAGTCACAACCAGAGTAGCTAATATCTGTTCCAGAGTGATGAGCTGCTAACTAACGAGGCTGGGAGTGGTTTTGCAGGATAGATTTGTTGGCGGATCCAGATGGCGGCATGTTTAGCCAGCCGCTCATTCGCAGATTTGCTGGCCTGGGCGTACCCAACGACCCGGCGCTGAAGCAAAAGGGCACCAAAGTGCTGCATATCCCAGACGTGGACTACCACACCAGCTGCTCGACGCTGGTTTCCTGTCTGCGGGTCATCAAGGGCTGGATGGACACTCACCCGGACAGCGTGCCTCTGCCGATGATGATGGAGTTCAAGACGGCAGAGAAGCTGGGAGAGCGACTGGGCGGCGCGAAAGTGGTGCCGTGGAACACGGAGCTGTTGGATATTGTTGACGAGGAGATTCGCTCCGTGTTTGGGGCGTCGCAGCTGCTCACGCCGGATGATGTAAGGAGAGACGGCTTGACGCTGGAGGAGTCGATATTGAAGCATGGCTGGCCTGATTTGAATAGTGCGAGGGGGAGGATCTTCTTCTTGATGGATAATGGGCCGGTGGATGATGTGCGGGATGCGTATGTTGAGGGGAGGCCGAATTTGGAGGGCAGGGTGTTGTTTACAAATAGTGCACCGGGACAGGCTGACTGTGCGTTTCAAAAGGTAAAGTCAAAGACTGGCTTTCTGGTGAATCACTTGACGGAATAACTAACAACTGAAAAGCACAACGATCCATCCACCGACGCAAACGTCGAGTTTATTCAAGCACAAGTCCGCGCAAACTACTGGGTGCGTACCCGTGCTGACGAGCCGCTCGACACGGTGCTCGGGCATAACTGCTCGACGTCGAGGCGGGACAGGGCGCTGAGGTCGGGGGCGCATATTGTGTCGACGGATTTTCCGGCGTTTGGGATGAGTGCGCGATGGGGGTGCGATTATGCGGTGAGGATGCCGGGAGGGAAGGGGGCGAGGTGTAATCCGGTGAGTTGGGGGGAGGGGGATTGTGAGAGTGAGAGGAGGTTGGAGCCGGAGGAGTATTATAGGTGATGATGGTTGTTATGGTGTTGTGATAGCGAGGTTGGGGGGATGAGAGTCTGTTGAAGGGGTCGTGGTTTTGAGAAGATGGAGAGGTGTAGTAGCGCTAGAGATGCATAGATTGAATAGAAGAAATGTTGACTCTTTATTAGTTTCTTGAAATGATAAATAGTTTTGACGAATCTGTTGATATATTTCATAGAGTATACGCGCTTCACTACATACTGTATGCCCAGTATTTTTTTCCATAGTCAACATGTACAGATCTAGTTTGTCAGCAAAACGATTCAAGAGTATGGAGCACTAAAAAAGCTACAATCTACATATACTTTGTCAATTCGGGGGTTGATTTTTGCAAAGCAATATCTAATTGAAGTTGATGATAGCTAGGGTAGGCTGTAGGTTGAAAAAATGCCATTATGTGTGTGAGTATATAAGCTAAAAAATCTGTGTCACTTACAACAAATAAGCGTCATTGGTCTAGGGGTTAGGATTCAACTCTTCCATTAACAGGTCAAGTTGAGGCCCGGATTCGAGTTCCGGATGACGCAGAGCATTCAGTTGTTTTTTTTGCCTTTCCTCCTTAAAGGACTTAAAGGAGCTTTATCATAACTACTCATTTTTTTTTTCTTACCAACAAAAATAACCATTATGCTGTCTGACTGATCTGCTTTATCAGATCGAATACGGATACGCTGAAAAGCCGCCATTACGCCTCTTTACATTGCGGGGTGAATCTATATCAGCGACCCAATCAATACTGCAGCTTCAAATGTGGCGACGAATTGGCTGTGCAGCTTCATTTTTAGAACCTTTTACGTTCAACAACTCAATCGCCCATGTTAGCAAGTCCCAACGGTTGACTGCACCGCCATTCGCCTCCGCAGCCCGGCCGGAGACCGCTGTCGGAGCGCCGAATGGGAGCCCCGCGATCGCTAACATGAATGCCCGCAGTGGAATTAGAGACGGACCAGCAACGATGTAAATGGCTTATTGGTGTTAATGCATATACACCATGACTCTTGACTTCCACTCATCTTAGTGTTACAATCAATCATTTCTCTTTTATAAGCCAATTCACATCCTCAGCCATGGCCGAAGCAGGAGAGGCCGCTCCCAAAATCCCCGTCGCCGCTGAAGAGGCCCGGCGCCTTGTCCAGGACATCCTCAAAGGCAACGGCGTCGCCCCCGACAATGCAGCCACTGTAGCGCAATGTCTCGTGGCAGCTGATCTGCGAGGCGTCGATACGCACGGCATGAACCGCATCCCGTCATACATGGAGCGCATCCGCCAGGGCGTCTTGGACGCTGGAGCACAGCCCGAGCTGAAGCAAGTCACGCCGGTTGTTGCACAGGTCGATGGACGCAACGGCTTTGGCTTTGTGGCCGCTCACATGGGCATGGCGGCGGCCATTGAGTCGGCAAAAGTCTACGGCATTGGATTGGCGAGCGTCAAGCACTCGAATCACTTTGGCATGAGCGCGTGGGTCGTGCAGCAGGCGCTGGACGCGGACATGATGAGCCTCGTCTTTACAAACTCGAGCCCTGCGCTGCCGGCGTGGGGAGGCCGCGAGAAGCTCATGGGCGTGTCGCCGATTGCGTGCGGCGCTCCAGGGAAAGGCGAGATGAACAGCTTCATATTGGACATGGCGCCGTCGGTGGCGGCCCGGGGCAAGATTTACAAGGCGAAGAGAAGAGGAGAGAAGATTCCGCTGGACTGGGCGCTGGACGCGGAGGGACGGCCGACGGATGACCCCGAGGCGGCGCTGGGCGGCGTGATGCTGCCGATGGGAGGACCGAAAGGCTCGGCGCTGGCCATCATGATGGATGTCTTCTCGGGGGTGCTCTCCGGGTCTGCGTTTGCAGGGCATGTGACGAATCCGTACGACCCGTCGAAGCCGGCCGACGTGGGCCATTTCCTGGTTGCCATCAAGCCGGATCTGTTTATGGACCTGGACGAGTTCCGGGAGCGCATGCAGTATTTGTATGAGCGGGTGGTTGGGTCGCAGAAGGCGGCGGGCGTGGAGAGGATATACTTTCCAGGGGAGATTGAGCAGTTGACGCAGAGGGAGAGGGAAAGGACCGGGATTCCGCTGGTGAGGGCTGAGGTTGATGCGTTGAATGAGGAGGCGAAGAGGGTTGGAGTTGCTGGACTGGCTGTGGAGTGATGGAAGACTTGCGATGTTGACATACTTTTGTAAGGTTTGAAACCTGGTTGTAGATTAGAAGATATTTGAAGTTCCTTGTGTGCATGATGCGTGTGAGACACAACTGTTGATTAAGCTAACAATTCATTCCCCGCTTTCAACTCTCATTCAGCCGCAGACGTGGCTCACGACATTCATGTATATGCAGCCATATAGCTGGATAAAGCTGCACTCGACCTCAACAGCTTTGGGGAAATATAGATATATGTCGGTAGTCATCGATTCCATCTGCTTTTGCACTATCTCCAATACAATGTGTAAGCGCTATTTGGAGCATTACAGCACAAAACGCCTATCTATCAAGCTCCCGCAATCGCCCTTATCAGCTACCAATGGCGGGGCTCAAGCTGATGGTCTAGGAGATTAAGGTTGGTGTTGCTACGCTGATATCTACGTCTATCTATCACCTGCGATGAAAAATGCCGTCACACCTGCAGCATTTTGCCGTTGTTAAGAACCCTAAGATGGAGAAAGAGAGGGGTTGTATGCAAGGGATGGAGCAGCTGAGGACATGAATACATGTCTGATTCTTTTCCTATGGCCATTATTTTTCAGAGATAGGTCGCCAAGGCCAGGTATACATGTAACCTCTTTGCGATATTCTCAGTCTTGACATCATCAGCGTCACCATGCCTTCTTACCACTTCCCGTCCATCAAACTTCCTGCAAAGCCAAAATTCCTTCATACGATCCCCTCCAACAGCATTCGAATCATCGCCATCCTCATCGTTGTGAACATTTTTGTCTGGACCGCCATCGCCATCGTCCTGCGCTTTCACACGGCACTCATTTCTCCTGCTGCGCTCTCATATGCCCTAGGTCTTCGCCATGCCCTCGATGCAGATCACATCTCTGCTATCGACCTCATGACGAGGCGGCTCATAGCTTCAGGACAGCGACCAGCCACTGTAGGAACGTTTTTCTCGCTCGGGCATAGCACCATCGTCATCATTACGTGCGTCGTCGTGGCGGCGACGAGTGGCGCTCTGAGGAAGCGCTTTGATGGCTTCCAGAGGATAGGAAACATTATCGGTACGAGCGTCAGTGCGGCTGTGCTCATTATTTTGTGTTTGGGGAACGGCTGGGTGCTCTATAAGCTTGTGAAGAGGTTGAAAGAGGTTCTCGCAGAGCGGAGGCGCATTGCGAGCGAGGGCGAGGGCGATGATCTGAACGATGAGGACGGCGATGCTACTGCAATGCAAACCAACGATCAGTTCCATCTCGAAGGCGGTGGCTTTCTGATACGCTCTCTGAAGTTCCTTTTCAAGACGATTGACCGGCCGTGGAAGATGTATCCGCTTGGAGTCGTGTTTGGTCTTGGCTTTGATACGAGCTCCGAGATTGCCGTTTTGGGAATCGCAAGCATACAGGCTGTGCAGGGGACGAGCATTTGGCTGATTCTCATTTTCCCGATCCTATTTACCTGTAAGTTGTCTGAATTTGTGCATTCGTTTGTTCAGCTTGACAGTGGGAAGCCTTTCTGACGCGAGCCAATTTTTATTTGCAGCTGGCATGTGCCTTGTCGATAGCACCGATGGCGCTCTGATGATGGCGCTGTATACATCAAAGGCCTTTTCGCGGGACACAGTCGCGATTCTGTACTACTCCATCGTTCTCACTGGCATTACCGTCGTGGTCGCTGCTTTTATTGGCATCGTCCAGGTTTTGTCGCTGGCCCAGAATGTGGCCAACCCAAGCGGCAAGTTCTGGGACGGCGTTTCAGCTATTGGGGATCACTTTGATATTATTGGCGGGAGCATCTGCGGCCTGTTTGTCATTGTTGGCATTGGATCTGTGTTATTCTATGGGCCGTGGAGGAGACGCATGGAGCGGAGGGCTCAGAGGGTGCTGGTTGTAGAGGCGAGTGGTGATGTGGAAGCTGAGGGAGGAGCATCATCGCGGAGTTTGGATGAGCAGGCTCCTGATTCGAAAGCAGCGAGCAACAAAGTAGTTATCGCGAGTACCAGCCAATGAACATAATTGGGCGATTTAAATGCAAAAAAGGTGTACAAGATTCGCTGATTGGAGTTGTTTAGACGTGGGCTTTACGGCTTATACGAGTGAATGGGTGTACATATAGTTGATATCAGACGTAACAATGAGGGCAGTGAGACCAGGTCACTTCTGTCTCATGATAATATCTTCATTGAAAAGAATTTGAACAGTGTTAATATTCTTACTCCCTTGGGAGGCACTTGAATATCTTACCGTTCGTCGCTTTACACGGAGCTTTGAAGTGGGTGCCAATATCAATTGACCCCTGGAACTATCAACTATCTCCGTAGCCGATTTGATGCGGCTGATGACAAATATCACTGACTCTATCAATTGAACCGCAGATAGTATTATATCTAGACAACAGACTTCTATCTACTAGGTATTCGCTCGTCTACTAAGACAGCCGATAACGTCCGCAAAGCTTATCGCCATAGCAGGGATTCTGGAAGGGTCTTGTCCGTGCCTGCCGGCAACCGCGCCCCGCGTGGCTGCCTCTTCAAGGCCCCGCCTAAATTGGTCACGATTCTTTCTGCCTGCAGCTTTTTGTGTTTTCGATCCTCTTGCTTCTAAAATAAGGAATTCAGCCTCGTCCATCTCATCGTGTCAAGTCCTACATGCAGTCAGCCCTCATATACTGAGCGGAGAGCCGGCTGCCTACGCCTATTACCTACCTAAATGGATACGACGGCCGAGACGAGGCTGCCTGTGTGACTGTTCGCTTCAGCTCGCTACACTAGACGCCCGCAGTCCAACAGCTGCGGGATTACGACTCCACGCTCAACCGTCTGCGCACTGTCTCTTCGGCACTGGATGGTGGGGAATGGGGCCTGTGGCGTCTGTCAGGGCTCTCTGGACGTTCCCCAGAGGTTGAAGCGACGATTCTCGGCTCCCCATGGCCCATAGTGGCCATCTGATGGTGGAGTACCGTCTACATGCCGGCTACTTTGAGCTGTTGAGCCTCTGACGAATGGTTGCGCCTCTCAGTACAGTATTCGGTGTTGCCGCCATTAGCGATTTGCAAATCCCTTCTCGTGCGTCCTAGGTGATTCTGTCAATCTAGATCCTTTAGCGGTTTGACTGGTGGCGTTTCAGCGTGGTGAGATCCCTTCCACCGCTCCTTTATCGGGCACCCTGTGCTGTGAATCACTTGCCCAAGCCGGAATTCGGGTATCGTGCGGCATGAATTAAGCGCCATGCTTTGACGCAGGGCCACCGCCTTCCTGTCGGGGATTCGGTGTCCAAGATTGCTAATTGCTGATGGTCAAGGACGATCAGCCCGAATGTGGAAATGGCAGGACTTTTGGATTTGAGCATGCGACTGTTGATAGTCAAGGTGACAATCACCCTGACCGTGAAACTGCCTGGACTCTTGGACTTGAACACACGACTGTCTCGGCATGATTAGGGGACAATGGCAGAACGGGAAAGGATCAGAGGACCCTTTGGTGATCGAATTGCTGAATGTCCATCCCGTGCTCAGCTTGGTTTTCGTACTGTCTAAGCGACATGTTTTAGTCCTCACCGGCGTCGGAAGGGTGGCAACTTTGGTCTCGTTGCGAGCTTCGGTTACCACTAAGCGTGCGCGACTGCCTGCTGCTTTATCCATGTCATGCCAATCCAGCCTGCAAAACGAGCCCTTACTTGTCTATGCAGGGAGCACGACTGCACTTATGCACGTGCTGGTCGAGCTTTTGGTGGTCAGCAACAAAATGCCATGGGGAGAGTGACGGGCCAGTAAGTCCTTCACGATTACCGTGCTGTTGACAGCACAGCACGCGCTGCCATGAGATTGGCGACTGTATGCATGCTGATTCAACCACGGGCCTAATCCGGGTGCTAGTCAATACTGTATGAGTGACACAGCCGGTTGGCCGTATTGGTGGTGTTTGGACCCTGAAAAAAAATGTCTCCCTTTGGCCATCCATTCCATCCGGCTAGAACACTTGGCGGCTGTGGGACCTGGCGGTCAGGGGCGGTAGGACCCTTTGGACCCCAGAATTCAACACGATTCGCTGTGGAGAAGGACGTATTAGTGGAAGACGCTTCAAGTCAAGGTCCCGTCCGCGTGCCCATCAGTCTGTGTATTTATCAGCCAAGAAGAGGCTCTATTTTCAGGCAAAAAGACGTGATTACATACAGTACACGCCACTGATTGGAAAATCAATCGAAGCACAGTACTATCACATTGCTTGGCTCCAGATTTTCTCAGCATTATATTGAAGCAGTGCAGCTCCGGAAGGATTCGGACGGGCCTAATATCGAAGCCCAAAAAACAGACACGATAGTGTAACAACTAGTTTGTTCGGGAAAATCCTTGGTGATACGTTTTTCCCAGAAGCGTTTATTCAGCCTGGTCCGATAGCGAGCAGCGGAGAGACCTAGAGTGCGCCGTGGATGGCTCGTACAAATCACGCTCGAGTGGCTTTTCTCGTTGGTTACTCGGAGTTCTCCATACAGTATCCAACACGGCAGCTCCCATCCTAGCCCCGAGCGATAGCGCCCCCCACAGGCACAGATCTCTAATCCGCGGCTGCAAAGGGCTGGGTCCAGGCATGGGTTACTAGAGGCCTCTTAGACGAAGGGTCCAGTCGGTGAGTCGCAAAGCCACGCCAGTGCGCCTCGCTGGAGAAATCAAGACTGTACGGAGAAGAAGGAAAAGTTTAAACGGTGTATAGATAGTAAAGCTGGCTCAGTATTTATTCGTCTCCCCCCCGATCACCGGCCTTTGCTTGTTATTTCTCCCCAGCCCTTCCTTTTCATATTGTTGCGTGTGTCGTCTTTCTTTTGGCAGTTGACCTGTCACTCTTTAGAACTCACCACTTGCAAGTTGATTCATATTTGCGATAGAATATAGACAAAACCATTTAATCCTTTCGCCATGCACGGCTACAGTTCCTCTGACGAGTCGGACGATCCTCGCCGTCCGCGCTCGCAACCATCCTCTTCAGGCAACAACCAAGACAACAAGAAGAAGAGAAAGAAGAGACTGCCTCCCCAGCAGTCCATCAACAAGATCTGGAAGAAGTTTTCAAACCGCAAGTTCTACACGGCGCTCTCGGTCCTTCCGTTCGACCCTGTCGCGCCTCGATCGGGATTAGACCGACCCAATGAGCTGCTCTCCGAAGGATATGAGCGCGCTGCAGAAGAATGTCGACGAAAGGTCGAGAAGATCGTCAAGGAGTGTAAGCGGGTTAACATGAGATATCGTGACCCAGGCTGGGATTTGGTAAGTGATTCGAGACGGATTCTCGCCGTTGAGTTGTGAATCGCAGCTAACCGATTCTGCTAGGACTGGGATCTGAGATACGAAAAGGGCAACACCCTCAACTATATCGGCAGCGACAAATTTGAGATTAACAGGACTACCTTGCTGGGCTCCAAAGCGGTCGTCCCCAAGGCTGTCAAGAGAGTCCACGAGATTTTTGAGAAGCCTACGTTTTTGAAAGATGTCAGCGGAAGCGACGTCAAGCAGGGAGGTCTTGGAGATTGCTGGTTAATGTCCAGCTTCACTGCATTGGCAAGCGCCGACAATGGCGTTCCCCGATGCTGTGTAGCATACGATACAAGTGAGTCAATGCGCCTCAAAACTTGGGTGTATAATTGCAATGCTAATATTTGGTAGAAATTGGTATCTACGGATTTCTCTTCTACCGAGATGGAGAATGGGTCTACTCGATTGTCGATGACAAGCTGTATCTCAAGTCTCCGGGCTGGGACTCGCCCAGCATGCAGCGTGACCTTCTCCAGCAGATCGACCGCAACGAAGAAACCGAAGCTACTTACAGAAAGACGTACCAGACGGGCTCAAAGGCTCTCTTTTTTGCCCAGTGCAAGGATCAAAATGAAACTTGGGTGCCGCTGCTTGAAAAGGCCTACGCCAAGGCCCATGGTGATTATGCCTCCCTTTCTGGTGGCTGGATCGGAGAAGGTCTAGAGGATCTCTCTGGTGGAGTCACTACTGAGCTGCTTGCATCCGACATTTTGGACCTTGACGCCTTTTGGGACAATGAGCTGTCCAAGGTGAACAAAGAGTTCATGTTTGGCTGCTCTGCTGGTATCCTGGATTATGGCTATGGCAACCGCGATGGCATCAGCGAGGCTCATGCCTACGTTGTCACTGATGCTCGCACCCTCAAATCAGGCCAGCGACTGGTCAAGCTCCGCAATCCCTGGGGTGAAATCCGCAAGGGCCTCTGGGAGGGAGCGTGGAGCGACGGCTCTAAGGAATGGACTTCTGAGGTCCAAGAGGAGCTGGGCCACAAGTTTGGCAGCGATTCTGTCTTTTGGATTACGTTTGAGGACCTAGTCCGCAAGTATACCCATTTTGACCGAACTCGTCTGTTTAGGGAGGACGACGACTGGCGCTGCTGCCAGCGATGGATCGGAGTCGACGTCCCGTGGAAGGCTGAATACCACGAAAAGTTCCGCATCAAGCTGACCAAGGACTCTCCCCTTATTCTCGTCCTATCACAATTGGATGGAAGATACTTCAAGGGTCTACAAGGACAGTACAGCTTCCGTCTTCACTTCCGCCTTCATCATGAAGATCAGCCTGACGCAGAAGATTACATTGTGCGCTCTCACGGCAACTACTTCATGAAGCGATCGGTGTCTGTGGAGCTTCCTGATCTTCCTTCCGGAAACTATACGGTGTACCTCAAGGTGACCGGCCAGCGCAACCAAGACTTACCATCCGTCGAAGAGGTTGTCAAGAGAGAGAGCGAGAAGCGGATCGAGAACGAGAAGCTTGCGCAAGTGGGCTATGCGTATGACCTGGCTCACAGCAAGGCCTGGGAGCACATGGAAAAGGTTACCGAGATTCGTAACAAGAGAGACCAAGAGAAGGCCACCTCGCACCGTCAGAAGGAGCGACGACGGCAGTGGGAGAGACGTCACATCAGCCGCGACGTGGCCAAGAAGCAGAAGAAGAAGAATGCCGAGAAGAAGGAGCGGAAGAAGGAGCAGCGGGAGGAGCTCAGGAAGAAGGCCATTGAGGCAGCAGCCAAAGCAGAGAGCAAGTCTGAGAATGTCTCGGGCGTCTCAACACCTCTGGACGCAGACATTGTCAACATTGATGTCAGCAAGCTGGCACTCAACGACGACTCCGACTCCAACGCCAGCGGCTCGCCTACTGATACCCCCAAGTCGGAGAAGTCCAGCATCTTCCCTTCGGACGAGAAGGAAGATGTGCCCCCCGTTAGCGGAGCTCCTCCTGCTGCTGCTGATGAAGAGAAGGATGCAGCAGCAGATGAGCCCAAGCCTGCTGCTGCGGAGGAGGAGAAGAAGGCCGATCCTCCCGCGGTGGTCGAAGAGTCTGACGGCGACTCTTCTGACTCTCCTGTTGAGGACTGGGAAGAGCTTTACAGCGACGACGACTACACCCGCAGGCCTCGCCAGTTCCCGTATCCTGCGCCTCCTCTGCGGGATGACTACGACACCGAGGAGGAGAAGATGCCCACGCCGTGGAATGCCGTCTGTATTGTGGGCATCCGCGTCTATTCCAAGGACGAGGAGCTGGAGCTCTTGACTGTCATGGAGGGCGGATCGCTCGATGGCATGGGCGAGAAGGGCCAGGCGGATCTGGATAATGCGCAGGATAATGCTGGTGGTGTGCGCCTTGGTGAGGAGAATGGTGCGGGCGAGGCTGGCCTTGGTTTGGATTTGGAGTGATTTTGTTTTTAGAGTAAAGAAGCGATGATTGTTGCGTTTTTGAGCGTGGATAGAAATTATGCGCGCGATGGTTTTGTTAGATATTATGATTTGTAGAGAGTAGACTACTGGGCGATTTTTGATGCGATAGAATGCTTCAATGGTTTTGGTTGAGGGATGTCCATGGTTATGGAAGACACCGCTCAGTTATGATTAATACACTGCTCATTTTATTTGATGCATTATTCTTTGAATCTCGGTGCTTGATATGAGATGGTGACTGGCTATTTGTGGCTGATTGACGATGATGATGCCTATCAGCAGCCTTTCAATGCTGCTTTTCTAATATCACCGCCACTCCTGGCCATAAGCAGATGGAGACTTGCATGGCAGAAAACATTGCAATAGGAAGTGATAAATATGAATATGCTTTACTCTATAACTTGAAGAAGTAGTATTTTTAATTCTTTTGGCGTCAAGGTTAGAGTTTATAGCAACTTGATACATTCCTGCATGGGGATATTGCCGCAGAAGCGATAGGGTACACGGCATGCATTCTAGCGCTGGACCTCCAACGGTTTAGGCGTTCTCCCTGCATTAAGATGGTGCAGGTACTGAATACTACGTGCCCACGCCATAAGCAGCAGCCTCGGCTTGGTTATGGTGACCTCCAAGCCCCCTAACGGATGCCCCAGCCGCGCTAACTGCAGGTACTGCGCTAACTGGAGCAGAGCTGGAGCCGTATGACGCCAGCCGGCTTATCAGGGTGCACCTTATCGGCTACCTGCTCCAGGCATCGTTTCGTTTCACCTCGACATCTCGTCGACTGCGATTTATCTTTTCCGGCTCATCATGTAGCCCGGGCCTGCGCTCATTGACAGACACACTCGATTCTGCGATACACGAGACACGAGACACGAGACAACACGTGCAGCAGCGGCCATCTCAACATGGCGTCGCCAGCAGCGTCCACTCGCCGCAGCCCCGACTCGTCGTCTGCCGGGTCGCTGAGGCCGTCCAACGACCGGCTGGCCATCTCAGTCGACACGCTCGTCAACCATCTGCTGGTATCCAAGCGGTCGCTGTCGTCCATGACGCTTGTCTTGCGCGCCGATGAAATCGTCAGGGCGGCGCGGCAGTCCCACGAGGACACGGTCATGCTGGCTGCCCAGACGGGCTTTCTGCGCAACGCCATTGCCGACCAGGTGGTGATTCTGGGGCGCGTGGGCAAGAGCCTGCAGGCAACGTGCGAATGGGGCAAGAAGGACTTTGTGCAGCTGGTGAAGAAGATGGACCAGGTGGACGGCGAGCTGGAGGGGACAATTAATATGCTGAGGACGACAGAAGTAAGGTCGGCGCTGCGGCCCAAGGGCGAGGCGAGGAAGAGCTTGTTGGATTTTGTGGATGAGGGGAGCGTGTATGGCATGCGGGACGCGATGAAGCAGTGCATAAAGGAGCTACAGGCAAGTCTTTGCTGATTACTTACTGCATTGTCTGTCCCTGGACTAACGGCCTGTTTGTGGTGCTATAGGGGATTCAGCTCTCGTTTGACGGCGATCTTCTCCGACTCGAAACCGACATCCGAGACATCAAGAAGATTATTGACACGGCGTCCACGCCTGCACCGCAAGATATAGTAACACAGCTGCTCGTTGAATTGTTTGAGCATTCGGGGAACATGGCCGAGTGTCTGGCTTCGTTGACGCAGCATTTCGACATGTGTGTCACGGCGATTCGTACTACTGAAGGAGCGGCGGCCTTGGCGCGCAGGAAGGCCGCTGAGGTGACACAGTCTCAAGGGGGCGAGAGCGTGTCAATATCGGGCGTCATTGCCGAGCAGGAATCCAACAGATCTGATCTCGAGCCACAGACGGCGGAGGATCGAGCAGAAATGCTGCGAGTGGTGATCCAAGATGCGAGGCTTGTGGATGGTGTTGTGCAGGATATTCAGGATCATCTCGCCCAAGTCGAGCAAAAGAATGCCGCTCTGGGAGATCAGACTGACCAAACGAAGAAAGCGCACCTAGGCATGCTGGATGCATATGCTACGCTGGGAGAAATTGGAGATCGCCTGGCCGATTATTTGGCTGCTGAGGAGGATTTCAAGACTCGATGGGAGATGGAGAAAGAGATTGTTTTTACCAAACTTGAGGAGATGAAGCAGATGAGAGAGTTTTACGAAGGATATGCCAGCGCTTATGGCGGGCTGCTCATGGAGGTTGCTCGTCGCCGGACCGTCGAGGACAAGGTCCAGAACATCTTGCGCAAGGCCCAGGAGAGCGTTGATAAGATGCTTGAGATAGACCGAGCCGAACGGGAGACGTTTCGACAAGAGGTTGGAGAATTCCTGCCTACTGATCTATGGGTCGATATGCAAGGTCCGGCAAAGAGATGGAAGATTGTTGAAGTTGGCGAAGACGAACGGGAGGCTGAAGAGGGCTTTGCGGATGAGAATCCAAACAGCAACTAAACGAGAATGAGCATCAAAGCGATATATCTTTTTTTTTTTTAACATACAACAGAAGGGAAGAAGAATACCCCGCCAGTTTGACTTGAGATACAACAATTATTTGGGTAATTAGCAGATCTGTTTTGATATTGGTTGTGGATTTTGAAGTTTGGGAAATAACGGTATTTTGTATTTTGGTTATTGGAATTATGGGACACTGGGAATATTGGGGTTCATGTATATATTTAGCGATTTGCTATAACAACTTTTCTTTTACGATTGTCGGTGTGAGAAAGCAGTTTGGACAGATGTGTATGTTTATTGCCCGTATCATTGTCCAACATCTGTTTAGTTGCCCATCTCGAGAGAATCAACATCTGGAATATCCGTGAGCGCGTCTTTTGCTGTCTGCTGAATTACCTGACGTATAGCCTCAGATCGCGGTGTGATATCCACCTTGAACGGCTTCGGCTTCCTGGTAAACGTTTCTACATTGGTGAAGAGAAACCCCGTCAGTGAAATGTGTGATTATCCAATCGAGACAACACTCACCTGACCAATCGGCCATGTCCAGCGGAGGCTCTCCCGGCTTGGGCGTAATGTTAAAAGCCCATAGATAACGAGAAACTTGCATGAAGAGCGAGTTCTCTGCGACTCGTATGCCTTTTGTAAAAAAAATTAACCGAGTAGTTCGAAAGAGAACAGAGTGTTTCGGGCAAAGTGACATACCTGGACACATACGACGACCAAAGCCGTAGTTGAAGTGGTCGCGCTTCCGGTAATCTTTCAGTCTGGCACTGGTAAGTGCGTCCAAATCGTCG
This sequence comes from Trichoderma koningiopsis, assembly GCA_022985005.1. Lineage (NCBI taxonomy): Eukaryota > Fungi > Ascomycota > Sordariomycetes > Hypocreales > Hypocreaceae > Trichoderma > Trichoderma koningiopsis. The sequence continues at coordinate 537,593 of JAJPEM010000002.1, forward strand.
CCCAGAAACCGTTCTGGCCGAAACGATTCAACGTCATCATATTTAGTTGGATCCCGGTGAAGATTGTCCAAGCAGGGCAAGATGGTGGTGTCGTGGGGGATGGTATTTCCGCGGTACACAAACTCTTCAGTGGAGGCGTGTGGAACGCCAAACGAAGTAATGGGGCTGCATCTGTGAAGCTCCTTGATAAGGGCTCGAATGTAAGGAAGATTGGGCTGGTCTTCCCATGTTGGCAGGCGACAAGGCCCAACTACGCGGTCGAGTTCTATGATGGGTTCTTAGCGTCTGATAACTTTTCATGACGGAGGATCAACCGGGCCTATTTCATACCTTGCTGGGCTTTCTGCTGAGCCTCTGGATTCATCGCAATGAGCTTGAGGAAGGATTCTGTCATCGAGGCGGTTGTTTCACTGGCAGTGACGACCAACGCAGTCAAAAGGTCAACCAAGAGGTCGTCGTCGAATCCCTGCTTCTGTTGGTGGCCCAGGGCATCGATGCCAAAGCACGCGGGCGCCGTTCCGGCCTCGATTCGCTTTTTTAGTGACTTGAGAAAGGCCTTGTTAATGGCAGTGTCGCGTTCGTGCAAAGAGTCTGCGAGCTTGACCCAAGGCTGGAGCCAAAGCGGCAGCTTCTCAAGGATCGGCAGCCAGTCTATTATGAGGTATCCAGGTCGCATATCTAAAAAGCGATCAAATGGTGAGATGGTCTTTTCTGCTGGAGATGAAGGGGGAAAAGGACACACTATACAAAACCGTTTCCCAGATATCGTGTAACTCGACCATGATCGGATGATTGAGTCGGCTGATCCTGGTTCCGTATATGGCACTGAAGTTGACACTCAGCGAAAACCGGTTTATATGAGATTCATAGCCATCTGGGAATTCGCAAAACGCGACCAAGGCCATTTTAGTCTCGTAATCCTGATATTTCCTAATCTCTTGCGATTGTCTCGGGCCAAGAATGTCGACAAACATCCGCCGAAAGAATCGCATGTCTTCGCCGGCTTGAGCAAAGGGTAGTGATTTAGGCCAAACGCGGTCTAGGAATATATTCTTCCTTGGCCTGTTGGATGTCATGGCTCCTCTCTATATGCATGTTAGAATGGGCTACTTTTCAAGAACAAGATGCAAATAAATTGTCGCACTGTCAGGCGACTTGTTTGGATGCTGACCTTTGTTAGTATCTCATAAGCATCTTCCAGATTGTGTATCAGTAAGTTCGGCTTCGGGCCCATCCACACCATGCAGATGCCGCCGAAATCTTTTGCCATCTTGGGAAGCTCAACGGGTATGTTTTTCAGAACTTTGTAGTAGTATATGAAGTTGCCTAAGAATGGCCATGGCTTGGGCCCAGGAAAATATTTGATAGAGCGAGTTGGAACATAGCTCAGTAAGGCGGTTAACAAGCAGGCCACGACTCCTAAAAGAGTGGCTTGCTCATAGGTTGCTTTATAGAGCGGGAAAAGACTAAGAATCATGGTGAACGGAGCGAGTCTTTACATTTGTCGCGAATGCAATGATGGCTCTCAAGCTCACCCCGCTGGAGATGTCGTTCAATATATAGACGAGATGTCTCAACGCATCGCTCCGAGAAGTATTCCAGCTATCTAATTCAAATTGACAGAGAAGTGACGTAAAATACAATACACGGAGGGTTGCATTATTGCATTATTGCGTGCGGAGAGCTGCTAGCCTTGCTACGTAGCTTTACGCTGTTGATATCTCTTTTCGGCTGTCGGCTCGTTCTGTGTGAAGGCATTTAGGGATCAAGGTATAGTAGCGTATCTTAATATCTGCACACTCCATGCTTACTTCTCACCATGTACCAAGTCATCTTCAGAGTATCGTCCGTGTCCTTGTGCCTGCCCTTGAGCCGAGACAGCTATCCCTTGCCTTGGAATGATTTGATGCTCGAGAAAGGTGTGTGCGGCCTAAGGCGGAGAGAGATCGTCTCGGGTGTTTTTTGAGAAGCAAAATTCCCCGGCTTCGGATTACTTTCCCAATTTCGCTCTTGACCCCTCACTTCGTGTTCTCCTATAGAGCGGTTCTCGTTTGTTCATCACAATATTTTGGGTCGTATGGCTATCTAGCCTTTCACGGCTGCACTCCTTCGCGGGGTTCGCCTTGCAATGACATTGGCTACAGCGTCGGTAAACTACCTCTACGCCTTAGCATACATAGAATTCCTCGTGGGGGTTGCTAAATAGATTGCTAAACCAAGATATTTCATCACCGATCCCGCCAAAAGCGGTATATTGCATACGAGGCTCGCATGCTCATTGGTGCCCTCCCCTATATAAAAGGCTTTCTGTTTAGTGAAATTGATACGACAGACTGTGTTGGATGACCACAAATACCACCCAAAAGGTGGCGTTGCGGCGAACTTCTAAAGAGAGACAGATTACAAACAAGTTACGCAACCTGGGGTTCCATCTCAATGAAAGATGTACTCGTCGTATCATCTATGTAACTGAGTGGCAGTAATATAATAGCTGACCTGGCCCGTTTGGGCGATGCTACGAGCGGGGCCACAACAAAGAATACTCAAGGAGTGAAACTTCTTATTCGACTAGGTGGATTTCTACATGGCTTCAAACACTTCACAACGCTTAGTCTGAGTAGCTGGTAGAATCAAGACCAAAGGCTGCTTCGGAGAGCGCTCACCGAAGAGGCACGCATGGCTTGATGTAAAGGCTAGATGCTCCGTCCTTTGATGAAAAATAGACAATCACCATCTGCAAGTTGTTTTGGATTAGGTACAATATGAAAAGTGTTGATACAAGGTGGCAAGTCCACAAAAATAAATTACCAACAGGCTAAAAGAAGGCTTGCGTCTTATCAACTTGCATGAAAAAGAAAATGATCCACTCAACGCCAAAGGCTCTACACCATTTGTTGTTCTTAGAGAGGAGAAGCACGGATATGATTATACCATGTATTAGGATGCAATAGCTAGTAGGTAGTATATGGAATTGCGACGTCGCAAACGTATGGTTTTCCTAAAGCGTGCTTCGCTACTACCCAGCGTCGGAGGAATTATATCCGACTTGCATGCTCCATAATGCCCGCCAGCGAATGGGAAAGGTATCTGTGACATTCAGCTTCTACCCATGGCTGGCAATCGCTGAATGAGCACGAGAGTAACAGGCACTCGCGATTTGAGTCCTAAAGTGTTTGTGAGCTAGATATGAATCGGACGGTTACGCGGTGTGTAAGCTTCTTATTCGCCCATGAGCTAGGATTAGGGTCCGTGTAAGATCCAGGTCACAGTTCGGCAATGCAGCTGTTCACAATATACTTTATTGACACATGCTTGATCAATAACATAGGTGTTATACCAATAGGCGATAACACAAGAAGACCACTCCAAACGAGCGTCGCTAATAGTTACATCCGTCATTACCCCAAGAACCTCAATCTCAAATTAGAGCGTACCCAAACATTGCGCGTCCAAATGTCGGACAGGGAATAGAAACAGCAGAACAGATTAAGTAGACTGTGCATCAAATTTAAATGCAAAAGAAATTATGGAGATTCATGTCATTCATAAATAACCATTCATGAGGCCTCGGGCAAGCCCCGAGGGTTGGTCAAAGTCACCTCTCCGCCCAAATCAGAGACCAGGCCAGCAACACTTGACCTGTTCCCAGCAGAAGTCTGTGCTTGACTGCTGGGTTCCGGTGCTGCCTCTGTTGTTGTATTGGGCGCTGATGCCTCGTCAGGGAACTCATAGTCTGGTGGTGGTTCTGAGTCTACAGGAATCTCTGCAACGGTTGGGTCCTGGATCGACGCAGTCTGCGCGTGGGAGTCGTTCTCAAATCCAGGTGCTCGATCACAGCACTCGTGATATGCGGGAGCAGCAGCACCAAAGCCGACAGTTGTCTCGAATGCACTCTGTCGGATTTGCTGAAGAGCGCGTCTCTCGTTTTCCAGCGATCTTGCTGTCTGTCGAATAGCGTTCCTGCACGACTCGCTAACCTTCTTCATAGCCTCGTGATACTCTTTCTGGGCTTGCAATGCGCTTGTCAATGCGCTTCCCAACCTTTCCAAAAGCGCAGTGTTCTGTGACTTGTCCTTCAGACGCGATGTCGCTTGTGTCTTGGCACTGACGAGATGCTGTTCAAGGTTGCGCTTGGCTAGTAACTGCTCGGGCCCTGGCCTTGTTTCGAGGACGTCAATGGCTTGGTTGGTAAGTTCGAGGCCGCGATCGATGTATGCAACGCAGCGACTCAGCGTTCCGTGGAAACTTCGCTGGGAAAAGATGTCAGAGTGGTTCTCAAAGCCTGCTCGCTGTTTTTCGAACAAGGCACGCTCGATGGCGAGTTTGACCACTTGAGCTGCTTTGACACCTCGAACTGCTGCTTTGAGAGCCTCTGTTCTCTCCTGGAGGGACGCCTTGGCTACTTTATGTGCCTGTTCCTGCTCGTCCTCGTCCGGAAAGCCAGCCGTGGGTCCATCGAAGATTTCCGAGTAGAGATTATCAATGCCTTTGTGTGCAGCGCCGTGTCGTTCCACCAGAGTTTCCAGGGTCTTCATTTCAACAACCAGTGCCTCCTTATCAGCGTTGAGCTCTTTCAGTGTAGCTTCGGCCTTGTGGCGCTTTTCAAGCACCTGATGGTATGCCTTCTCCTCACGCTGCGCCTTTTCATCAAAAGCATCTCTCTTCTTCAAAAGAGTGTAGACCCATTTTTTTCCAATGGAGTCTCTATAGGCCTTGTGGCTCTTGAGCTGCTGATTAGCAGCAGCCACGGCCTTTGCAACCTCAGGCTCAAGATCGGCTAGTCGTTTGTCAACATGCTCAATCTTGACCTGGTTATTTCCCAGCAGTCCGGGTCCGTGAGCTGTAGCTTCCAGCTCACTCAGTAGTTGCGAATTTCGTGTTGCCGCTCTCTCAATAGCTTCTCGTACTCTTCGCTCGGCCGCTGGATTTGATGGTGGATGATGATGGTGTACTTCTTGACGAATCGACATGTCGACGACTGTAGGTGGCAGGAAATCCGAAGCTGCAGCTTTGCGATCTACCATGGATATTCTCGTGTCCATGGTGATATGTGAAGTCAATTTATACGCTCACCTGGCTGTCTTGCAGGGATGCGCAGATGGTGAGCGTGATGTCGAAAGTTTTTAAAACCTTCAATCAAGTGGACGCGCCGCGTTGCGAGATGACGACGTATTTATCCACCACTGGAATTGATAACTGGGTCACGATACGAAATTAAGGCAGACCTGTCAGATTCTACTACAATGCAGGAGATCATCATCTTACCCCGAACTTCAGAAAGATTTGTCATCATTTGCAAGATTCCAGTATACGGCTAAGCAAGGCGCGGGCGTCAGCACTTGACTATTTTGCACGATACAATACTATTTGCTGGCAATGGGCACTAACACCGCCTGCGCCACAGCTTGAATTGTCACCAAGCGTTTGGAATATTCCAAGCCTATGACCTAACAGCCGCCTTGGTTACGCTATCAGTCGTTTTGTGGCTTTCTTCAGAACAAGAGCACTGCCTACTCTTTAGTGGAATCGTACTCACAATCAGAGAATCGTTTTCACGATCAGAGATTAACGACATGAACGGCCTGTCTCTGTAGCTGAGCTATACGCTAAGCTAGGTTGTAACATTAAAAACAGGGGCCTTGGAACACCGCCAGCTAAATGCCAAGATGATGCATGCTTAGTTCATCGGCAATGGGTGAGCATACGTCGAATCACAACGCTAGTTTTTTATTAATAGAATAAAGCCATTCACCGCCTCCATATATGCTCAAAGCAGTAATAGGTGTTATAAGTTCAAGCGCAGCCATGCGACGGAAAGAAACACTGGCCTGGTGTCCATACTATATGTATGTGAAGGCACCAAATCCAGTACACGCTTGGCTGGCGTATTTGCATTTTCCCCTCTTGGCGGCCCTCCCACCCAGTCAACCAGTCCAAGGACCATAGCCCAGTTATATAAGCAGATTCCACTACGGGATCGGCAAGCTGAGTCTTGAGCTAGACAAACAACAGACAAACATATCTCCGGCGGGTCGAAGTGGGATGCAGCTCCCGTCAACTGCTGCCGGCTTCAGCCCGGAAGCCCCCAAAAACGCCACCACTTACTAAAAGGTTCTGCAGGAAGGACAACGCGAGCATCGTAGCAACATTCCGTAGGATCTATTAGTCAGTCTCTTGAGGAGATCCAGTTACAACGCAACGATGAGTCGCCTAAGTCGGGTAACCATATCAGCGCAACAATTAACGCCCCAACTGTCAACGTGTATAAAGGCCAGCGTTCGCCGATTGCGCTCAATTGAGCACAACCAAGTCTTTAATCAACTCACATCAACCAATTTTCGAGACCAACAAACTCATCTTTAACGTCCGCAATGGCTGCCGAAACAACCCCCACTCTCCACTACTTTGATCTTGGTAGAATGGGTCGTGGTGAGGTCATACGGTAAGTCTTACACTCATTAACCTACTGACTTGCTTACCCCTCGCTGTTTGGACACCTGACAGCCACTATTTGCGTTTCTATCTAATACTACTCTTAGCCTTTTTCTACGCGATGCTGGTATCGACTTCAAAGATATTCGGCATCCATATGGGACATGGTCTACTGAGAGCGAGAAGTTTAAAGAACAAGGCATCACCCGAACCGGCAAGCTGCCGGCTCTCATCATCAATGGTACCATCTTAAACCAAGTTAGTCTATCGAGCCGCCAGCCCCATTTCATTGAGGTATCGCAAAAGAAGACGCACTGACAATGACCACTTATAGCATATTCCTATTTTGCGATATCTGGCTCGAGAAACCGGCCGATATGACGGCGACACAAACCATGAGAAGTTCCAGGTAGATGCTGTTTCTGACAATTATGTCGACTGGAGGGTAAGTGCATCGCATAGCGAATTCACAGTTCCACACATACACTTACTTCTCTTGCTATGAACTAACCTGAAGTCATAGGCTCAATGGGTAGCCAACCTTGGAAATGTCTCAGACGAGTACAAGAACAAATATCTCCCAAGTTATTATGCCGTCGTCGCGAAGTATTACGCGGATAACAAAGGCCCATATCTCCTTGGCGACAAAATAACCTATGCCGACTTTGCTGTCTACCAATCAATCGACAATGATGAGCGAATTGGAGCTTTGCCAGTGAGTTTTATTCTTTTTCTCAAGACTGCTATTGTACGAAACAGCCCCTGACCTATGGCGCAGGCCGAACTACCAGCGGAGATTGTTACATTCCGAAAAGCTATTGAGGCGCGACCAAATATTGCAGCTTATATTGAAGAAAATCGCAAGAAGGCATAGATATGATATCGCTGAGTTTCAAGCCCTCATTGGATACGAATATCACATTGCTCTTTGAGCGTAAGAGGGACAAACATAGCTATTAAATAGGAAACAAAACTCATATTGCTCGATCGTCTTTAATCTCTGAAGTTCAAAAGACTGTAGTTAACTTTGACTAAGCCTCATGGGCCACTTGCCTACAATGACGTGCAGAGAATCGTTCAACCTTGCATGATGGAGCTGTTTGTTTTAAGCTTAAGTAAACCAAGCATACATCAGACTAGTAACTAGTTCCATGCGATGTCAATACCATAGGGCAGCTGCGCAAGTGAAATGTGATATTTACAATAATCCAAATTCACAAATCAGTATAGACGGTGATAGTAGTTAACTTGCTGCTCCCTATTCCAGCATCTCAAGGTTTAACAAAGGGCAACAGAAAACATGCAATAATTATCTCAGTGTATAAAGTTATACGAACTGAGGATCATATGTACTTTTGGTTTTATTTTCTGCTTAGTGATACACGCGTGTGTACATACTTATATCCATCACATTGGACCATGTTCCTAAAGCGAGCATCCTACATGTAGTTTTGTTTCAGAACTCAAGATTAATAAACACAGCTTAACCATATAACTTCCATCATGTAACGTTGCGATGTGATTAATGAGTTACGAAGTAGACATCCTTGTGAAAGGAAAATGAAAACAGGCATCGTGATCAAGGGCTTTGGCCTAGTTTTATATCGCATAAACTCAGTCCGGCGCATCGCTTACAGAAACTGATTGCTCTATCTACTTGTCACATATGTATACGTAAAATCTAGGCAGACAGCACACTAAGATGGCCTGATACTACCGCTACCCGACATTACCCCATATTTCGTACCCGTTTCAATACTCAGGTCAAGGAATAATGTGATCATCACCTTCTCCCCTGGACCGTCTCTCGGGCATATATCCATGCCTGTATAGAAGCCTGTCAACTAAAAGCATCACATGCGTATCTGGCCCAGTTATCGTAGCAACTCGACGGCGTTCTCACTCCGGCCGGTCTCGTAATTAGCGGGCAAACTAGAACGGATGATTTGAGTAATCCATTTCTCATCTGTCCACTCTGTCTAGTTTCAAAACTGGCCTAATGCATTATGGAACATCTGCGGCCGGCGACTTGTCAGATTGCAAGGCAGCACGCGTTGGAGAAGACTTATATGCATGCCCGATGAGATGAGATCTAGATTGGAACGCTCCGCAGGCTCCGGAGCCAAGCTTTATGACAGTTTTAGCTTCGTTGTAGCGTGCTATTTGCATTATCATGAGGAGAGAGGGTGAGACTAGTTACTACTACCTAGGTACTAAATAATGGTTGACAAGCTACCTTGTCAAAAGACATATATGAGCCAATGTGTCCACGCGTTTTCACACTACCGATTATACTTTAATAACTCCTTTTGAAGTTGCCATACACGGACACAATCGCCGATCTAACAGCTCTGTGCGGAGTTCGGAGCAATTATTTCGTGATTTCCAGTCTTCCATTTAGCATATTTTTAGCATACCGATGCGAAACACAGGCAGACTCGGCTCCAAGATGAAAATCCTTCCAGAAGTCCCAAAACTTTCACGCTAAACTCGCAGCCGAAACTACAGGCGATGTCACGGCAAACAAAACAAAAATTCGAGAACAAAAACAAGAAATGCAAAGAGCTGATCTTGCCCCTTTCACACCCACCCACCCTTGGCAATTTTTGCCCGCAGCTGACAACAGTTTAAAACAGACTGCTAATGTCAAAGGATCATGGAGCGCGTCTCGAAGCTGATGCACAGACCGTTGCGTCCGCCGATCCGGGCACGCCGCTAGAAGCCTCGCAACAGCCCATCTTTTGTCGTGCCATTTACTCCAATTCCTGATAGCGCCCACCGACTGCGTGTGGAGATTTGATAGAAACATCTCGGCAGTGAGTGTGGTATACGAGAAAATGGAGTACTCGCGGTAGCATTGACTCCATATTATGGAGCATTCTTTTTTGAGAATGCCCGCCCCTATTATCGAGAAAAGCGAGAGTGGACAAGCTCTATGGGGAAAAGGTTTTGGAGAACGATATTACTTACCGCTATATTGGTGAACTTGCTACGAATACTTGTACCTTTACTTGCAAAATAACAGAGTAGTAGTATTGCTGCTACCCATGATTTTCTGTGCCGATAAAGAGAAACCCAGACGTCTTGCTAGGAGACCCATGAGCGAACAAGTTACATTCTCTTTACAAACGGCTAGTCAATAAAATCCTTGTACCGGGTAGAGACATCCGTTCAATTGCAAGGCAAAACGCCAAGCTTCTTTGTAGCATACATACTGTACCTTGGCGAAAACTGCCTATCTACTGTTGCATCGAATCATGCGGCTTACATGCGGCAAGACGGTAGCACTCGGGAAGGCCTGGCCTCATGTTTGCGTGGCAGGCTGTGGAGAGAACATGCTGGGGAATCCTACTCGAGCCTGCAGCGTGGTATCGATCAGAGGGCGGAACACGGATGACGGATTAAGGGGATCGCACGATATTCCCATTTGTATTAGCTCCGAGTGAAGCAATGAGAAAGGATTTGACGCAGAGCAGTCGCCATTTCTTATGACGTCTGGAAGTTTTAGAAATGGGAAAGGGAATCGTGCTATAGAGCGAATTCACCGTTTCACAATACGAATTTTTGTCAATAGTCTAACAAAAAGGAAAGCTAAAAGCGAAACACAAGTGCCGTCTACCCCAGCAAATCTAATACGCCATGGAATTCGGTATGTTGCCATGTTTCTAGGCTTACCTGCACGTCTTGTTGGGCAGCCAGTATGTCAGCGGTGTTAATACGGCTGCGGAGAGGATTCTCCTCTTGAATGACCCCCAATGATCTTCTGACAAGGAAGATATTACGGGCTGTACTTGATAACTGGCCTCAACAAATTAACGATACACCTAGTGGCACACCATTACATCTACAAAGCTACCGATACCGGCATGATGGATTTTAGGGTAGCAAAAGATGGCATAGCGGTTCATGCCGTGTGCATCCCTGTAAGAAGGCCGGAAATTGCTTGCCGACTCGCGTAAATCGCAGCCAGCTTCTGGAAGGTGTCTTACCGCATAGCGAGCTAATAAGTGAACAGACTGCGCCTTGAGGGCTGCAGGTTTATGTGTACTTCCTGCAAGCGTTTACGTGTAGTCTGGTAAAGTAAGCTTTTGTTGAGCCATGCAATTTAAATAAATAAAGCCTAACAAATTGAAGCTTTGGACGTCATGTCGGCTCGCTTGCGCATGATTTCTCATTTGAGCCTCCGGCTGAGGCGTTCCGGGATAGCTGAGTTGGGTGTATCGGCGCTGAGAGGTCCCACTTGGATTTCCAGCTACTCGGGTCTCTGGCAAGATCATAATCTATCGGGGCTGTAGCATCCGCGAGAGTCTATGGACTTGACGTAAAGGCATTGATGGCCCAGCGTCTCACGGGAGCCGCGGCGGTGTGGCGTGGCAACTCTGAGCCATGACCAGCTTCCGGACTGGTATAAGTGTTGGAATACTAGCAAGTGGGAAATTGGTCACTTGAGAGCCGACAAAGCGGTGTGGCTTATGGAAAAGAAGGTTGGAAGCAACAGTAAGGGCAAACGAGGCAAGGAAACTGCTTCGCATCGAGCGATAAAGGAATGTGGGAGGCCAGAGATTATGTGGCACTCGTCGAGCGGTGGGAATGCGATTTTTTCGTTTGGATATTTAGATAATCAACTTTGGGAAATAATGGCCCCAGAGAAGTGATAATGGCTGGCGGCTCTTTCAACGGCTTGACGTCAGTAGTCAATGATGCCAAGCTAATCTAAGTTTCATCTGATCTTACGTAGGTAGGCTTGCGAATTATTCACAGCTGTGTACTCCGTAATTACCATCTCTCTTCAGAAACCGTGGTCTTGATCATGAAAGTTGAAACATGACGAGATATTTCCCCCCACTAGCCCACTTAGTGTACAACTGTGTATTACGGGGAGAGCAGGGATATGACGAGCAAAAGCTGCCGAGAATCAACGCGTGTGATTCATCTACACGAAGACTGGTGCAATTAGCTGTTTCATGAGCCTATATGAGCATGGATCGATTCGTGTAGACCTGAAAGAGATGGAGGCAAGCTTCGGTAACTTGCAACAGTTGATTGGCTGACGTTGAGTTACCGTCAATAACCTCGGTAGTCCTGCAGACTCTGCCGTTCGACGGGACGAGCCGCTTTACTTGTTGGTCGTTGGGCAGACTTTGACTGTTAGGTATTGTTATTTCTCACTTTCGGCCATAACACTGGGTTGTTCGGAGTGTGGGGGATTTACTCGGGGGACCAGGGAGCCATGAAAGCGGCACTCACGATAGGGGGACTTTGGAATGCTGTTGGTGCAAGGAATACATAGCTGACATTGTACAAGAACCACTTTCTCGTATACAGGACGAATTGCTTCTCAGTTAGTAAATGGCAGCTATATATATACGGACGAGGAGGCTATTCCTGGGATCTCTATCCCCAGTAATCAAGGACCTGCGACTTCGGAACGCCCGTTTGCTTATCATGTTTTGATTTGCATGTATCATTGGACGAAAGGGCCACCCTAAAGATCTCACCTGAAGTTTCCGCTGCATGATCGCGATCAGCTAGACCAGCTAATACCTGGTGTAGAGAAGGCGGCGATAGCAGCACTCTTGTGGTAAAATCGGGTCTACGAACGTAGAGCATGGATCTACGTCAGCTATACGGGGGGAAGAATCTTATGTTATAGTGCAGTATCTAGATAAGTCGGTGACCACGATCGGCTTTGCGGCTTCAATGATGGATGCGCCATCAATAGCAAATTGTATCAGTGCTTACTAGGCGGTATCATAGATGTGGTACGCGCGCTGCATGTATCTCACCGTATACTATTCTGCTTTCTTCCCTTCAACGCACATTACCATGCTGCGTTCTTCCACTTACTATTATTTCCATTTCTATTACTTCGCGTTTTTGCATTCTTCACGGCCATATGTAGTTCTATCTTGCATCTCATTTTGTGGTGGGCTGAAAAGCACAGGGCTTGGGATCTACATGTCTCAGTTTGGAATCACCTGCAGATACAGTGGATAGTTCCTCTAGCAAGCGAAACTACTGTAGCCTCTGGAGCCGGCCTGGCATGTCAATTGACGCCGGTGGATCAAAGCCGTTACACTAGGAGCGCTAAATTCGCTTGAGGATGGGCATATCCGGGGACCCGTCGGCATGGGTGCCTGTCAGGAAGGAAATGAAGCGGTCATAGAGCTCCGGCAGGGTCAAGAAACATGCCGCTGCAGGGGTGGAATCATATCATGTCGCGGGAGGGAGCGGCATTTGCTTCTCTCACTCGCATTGCCAGGAGCACTACTTCCCGGGGCCACCCTCGGGGCGTGAAACCAACTTAGCTATACGGTGTGTAAGAGGAGATGGAAAGAAGAAAAAGAAAAAGTGACAGAAACAAAGTACAGTATAAGAAAAGTCCTCTTTTTGCATATCTATTGCTCCGACTTTCTTTTCTTGCGTTTTTTCGAAGCTCCGCTCTGTAAACAGGGGCTGCAGGGAGCCGTGTAAATGACATGATGCAACTCTGCAATATACTTAACTCCTAGGGCTGACCTTTCTGCGCGGTGTACCGTACGGTAGCATAAAAAGGACGCAGGTCCAATGCCGGCTGAGTTTAAGCGCGAAACCCGCGGCCTCCATACAGTAGCCAGGTAGTCAAGGAAAAGCAAGCGGTTTATTAGTTAGATTAGAAGAGAGGAGAGCTTTGGAAGCGAGAGTGCCGTATTACACTTCATGTTAGCAAATGTACGCAGCTGGTAATCATGGCGTAAAACAAGCCGACTAGTGCATCCTTCAATTGAAAACAAGACAGAAAATGCGACATGTGAAACAGTGGATGACCAAAGACGTAAAAAGAAAAGAAGAAGAACAGAAAAAGAAAAGGAACAACAACATGAGACAGTAACCCCTGGTCGTTGCTTGGTACTCGCACGATATCCAGGATGACTTGCCAGCCCCAAGCAGTGCCTGTAATTATACTACACTGCACTAAGTATACTAAGTATACAAGGCCTATAGCCGAGCTACATGGGTCTCCCAAATGCTTTGCAAAGTTTCAATGTCCACGGCAAAGGCCCATAATTGCTTTTTTAGGAAAATGGACAGCAACAGCTGCTCCAGGAGGCAAGGATGATCCATGATACCAGGCATTGGGAGGCCACGACAAACGCTGGTATAACTGGCTGCTCGGAAATTCCTGTACTCTACCGGAGGAGTAAGTGCCAGTATGGAACAGAACACGCAGTCCGGCATATGTAATACGATGGCATATTCGGCCCCCAATATGCAGCCGGCACGTACTAGTCTAGTAGGTTTCGCTGTAGATTAATCTTCTTACCACTTCATCCAAGCACTAATACATGCTAAAGCTATGCAATGCAACTCTACGTGTGTGCTAGCAGCATGGAGTGCAAAAAACAACGACGACTGACCGTCATTCAGTGTGCCTGGTTGTACGAGGTCCAGGTAGAATGCAGTACGGAAACCCTTGCCCCCCTTTTTCCCACTCGAGTGGACTCATCTTTCAGGCCACGCACCGCCAAACACAGATATGGATGAGCGGTCCGTCCCTTACATGTAATGATTGTTCATGTATCAACTAGCAGGCAGTAAGATTGTCGACACGTGTGACAAGTCCTGAACGGGCCTCTCCGTGCCTCTCGCGCTTCTGCTCCCCTGGTCGATGCTCAAAAGGCGGGATATTTTCTTGATTTCATGGAATGTGACAGCCGACAGCGCGATGCCCGCCTTGCCCACTTGCCGGGACCGCACTTGGTATAAACGGTAGCCGTCCTGCTGTTTGCGCTGGTCGCGAGTTGATGCATCCCGCAGTTCCTAGACTTATACCCCTGCTTCTCTTGTTTCCCAATCCCGAGAGAGAGAGAGAGACGCAGAGAATCCCGTTTTGGCTGTAGCTATTTGTACAGCTACTGCTTCTGTTGCTTCTTTATATACCTACATCTGCATTGTTGAAACCATCATCCCCAGCCATGAGCATTCAGTATAGGCGTCTCGACCACACGAAGCGCGAGATTCGCTTGCTGGAGATCAGCTCTACCCGAAATCTCAATGATCCGGTCGAGTGCAAGCTCGTCACAACCCGCCTGACCGATGATCTCGAATTCATAGCCCTGTCCTCGTTGTACGGCGATTCCACCCAGACAGAGCGTATCTGGGTATCAGGCCAGCCCGTCAACATCACAGCCCATCTCGCCGCAGCGCTCAGGAACATCCGAGCCGTCTTCTACCCGACGATTTCACGACGTTTCCAGCGCACTCCTGCTCGGCGCCCCCACGGTGCCCCTCGATGGCTGAGACAGCTCTTCGGCATCAGCAATGGATCGAGTCTCGAGTCTCGCTCACTCCGCGTCTGGGTTGACTTGATATGCGTCGACCAACACGATGAGACGGAGCGTCAGCGCCAGACAATCGAAATGCGCCAAGTCTACAAGTCGGCCGAGCTGGTTATTGGTTGGATCGGCGAGAAGATTGAAGCCACTGATGCAACGCTAGAAATCTTTTCTGAGATTGAGGACAAGATGCCTGCTCGCTTTGGAGATCCTGGTGACCGTGAAGAGCATCCAGAAGACTATGCACCTGAACACCGTTGGGCCCATAATATTCTGCATATGTGGCTCCCCAGTATTCCTGGCGTGGCTCCGTCTGAAATGCCATACTGGCAGGGCTATCTCGACTTCCTGGGTCGCCAATACTTCCAGCGTCGCTGGATTCTGGAAGAGCTTTCACTGGCCCGCTTTCCCTGCTTTCTCATTGGAGATAGCATCATTCCCTGGAAACAGATTCTTCGCTTAATTCGAATGATGGAGGAGTTCAAACACAACGAGTCTGATGTGTACCCACCTGTATGTCTTTCGCAACCACACCCCTTTGTCTGGAGCCTTCAAATAGCTAATGATTAAACTATTACAGTATCTCAAGGATTCCATTGCCGAATTGCCCCTCGAGACAGTCCACAAATTCTTGGATGAATTTGCACGAAGGGAAGCCTTGGAGGAGGCCAAGATTCTTTTGGAGGCCGGCAAAAGCAGGGCTACTTCATCTACACGATCTAACGAATAGCTTTTACCGCAACACATATAAAATCGATAGTTACGGGCACAAAAAAAATAACAACATCAACAACAAAAAATTCATTGCGGCAGGGGGTTATAGCGGCGGCGTCAGCGGTTTCATTCACAAGATTGGCATATCGCGGGTTTTGGTTGTGAAAGGCATGGCAGGGACACCCAAGGTTGACTTCAGGCGCGACGAGGATACCCCATAGAAATTTGGTTTACATGACAAACAGTTTTCTTTTTCATTTGTTTTTCTTGTGTATTCTTCTTCTTTTTCTCCCTATTTTTTTGGTTTCTTTTTTGTTGTTGGTATTGTCCACGCAATTAATCGCGTGATTCTTATCTTCTTCTTCTTTTTTTCCAACTTTCACAAACTCAAGATAGACGAGTTTAAAAGCAAAAACAATATCATAGATCAATGCTATCTTCTCATTTGTTCTCATTAAACACATCCTTTACAATATGTGCTCTATTTGACGGCACTGTCTTATTTCCTTGTACTATACTCCGCGCAACTACGGCTTTTTTCTCTTTGGCCTTTCTGTACTAGTATCCCCAGATGCTGTACTGTTAACAGAGCGGTGAGAGAAAAGACCTATAGTACAATTCTCACGTCTAATGCTTTTACAAGAGCCGCCTTTCCTCCAAAATTGGATCATGGGACTTTCTCTATCAAGTAACTTCCGAACTATCCTTGGCTCTCTTATGGCTAATTGTAGTAATTAGTGGAGGGATTTGCATCAAAGTCCACTGCCAGACTCTTGAATGAAATACGGTATTACCCAGTATATATGTAGGAGAAGACTATTTGGAACTAGCTAATAGACAGGGGTCGACACATATCACGATCTGTGACAAAAGTAACAGACTGCATTCTGCAATCGCAGTACAACAGCCAATGGCGTTGATCTTACATGACCCTCATCCCAGCTCATGGCCAAATAAGAAGCTGACGCAACCGCGTAGTAGTTCCAAATTCGTGTCTAGCTCACCGACAATTTGGGGTTTGTATCGGCAAATTCTGTTAATCTAGTCCTTGTTCAGCGATTACTAGCCATGGGGGAACCTGAATGCCGCAGCTCCCTGCAGGTCGGATATAACCCCCCCCCCCGATACTGGGTAGCAGCGAAGAATGCTTTAGGATAATCATGCATTTGCGCTGATGTAACTCTATATCAGCTGGCAAATAACAAACGGCTGCCAACAAACTATAGGGGGTTTGTATAAGCTCTCATCCACAGAATAGAAACAGGTAATTGTTCTGATTAGGAGGCAGCTCTTTATGTTTACCAGCAGTCTTTACCTCCTTCCAACTACGAGAAATTGGTAATCTTCCATCTACTAGCGATATCACCGTCCGAGTTTCCAAAGCGCTGTGAGATCTGGCCGCTCTGTCCATTGCCAATTGTTTCAAAAACCTGCGTAATCTTGTCTTTCTGGAGAAAGTCGCTGAACGCAGCGTAGTCGTCATTATGTGTCCGGAGCAGCAAAAGTGCCAGAGATGCGAATCCGGCGGCCAATTCAGGGGCGATAGAAGACATCAATTCGCCGACAAATCTTTTCATGTTGACTGTGGCATCAGCCTCCACGTCCTCACAAGGGATTAAGATGTCGACGTTGGGTTTTGAGACCGATCTCAGGTGGCTATACATGTTATTCGCGGCGACTCTAATGGAATTTTCATAACTCGAAAGGAATGTGATGCCGTCCGCGTTTTTAGCCGCGTCGGAGAAGAATGTCAAGGGTCGAGGAGTCTGAGAGTTTGCAGTCGCAGTCATGATCGTCCTATTGGCTTCTTGTTGTTAGCGGGTATCGAGTTTAACGCCCCAGCTGATCAAAATAATGTCAACTTCACAGTTAGTCGGCCAAGTAATGGCCTATGCAATAGTTCTGAGGTTAGCAATTAGAGTGTAATGGTGATAACAGAGACGTCTTTCTGATGAGAGAAAGCCACGCACAGGTTCAACCATACATACCATGGCTACAATATGGGGCGCAATATGTTCATCGCTTACCCCTACTCTGCAATATAGAAACCGCAAAAAGGATTGATCTTATGGATTATGGAAGCCATCTGCGCTCCATGTAAATCTGAAGGCAATTAGTCAGGTATAAAATGCCAATCGGGTTCATTAGGTTCGAAATGAACGAACGAACGTGCCTCCACGATAACCTTCGATGGATCAGCAAACAAGGCAACATCAGCACCGTTATCAATGATGGCAATCTTGATCCGACGACTTGGGAGTTCTCGAATGAGCTCGCTTTTCTCCAGAGCCTACAAAGAGTAGTGACATCTTTTCAGATCCTTTGTTTTCTCATTCTCAATATAATGGAATGGCCAGTGGGATGTAGCGTAAGAGTAAAATGGATACTGCTGATTCAAATTATTGCTCGACTGTGATAAATAATAGAAGCGAAGGCAAGATAGCGACAAGGTGCTGTGCGCCTGTTACCTGTTAAAATGGTCTTTCCACTTATGATTGGAATCAGGTTCAGCGGTAAGAAACTCTCTAACTGTCTGGTGAAGGAAAAACAATTGCGAGCCATAGACACTGATAAGAAGGCCACATAATTTCTTCACCGCGCTCTTGAAGAAACACGAGTCCTGCCACTTGTCTTCATCGAGTTCTACAGACGAAATGTACTACTGTCTCCAAAGCCAATGTCAAAGAAACCTTGGCTTCATCAAGATTTAGAGGCCGTGCTACAGCAAGCATGATTTGAAGAAGGGCTAGCGTCTTCTCTGACTCCTTGCTCCGGCTCAAGATCTTTAGTTACGATAATTCCTTTTCGGTCTTTGTGTTCACTACGAGAAATAACTGTTGAATGGCCTATCGAGTCGCTGTTCAATGGACTCTATGCATTTAGACAATACTGTTAGAGACACAAAGCTTATGTTTGGATTGCTAGCGGGCAAAGAGGGAGAGGGAGATTTTGCAGAGCTTTTAAAAGCCGGACTTGGGTTGGAAACACAGGTCATTTCCATAGAGAAGTGAACCTTATATTCTTAATCCTGGTATTCATTTACTCTTGTGCGATTTTCCATTTCATTAACGTTCATATCCTTGTGATACTTCTCTTCAATTATCCGGTTCATTTAAGGGTTTATACATTTTCTTAATTGCCCAAACTGTCTAAAAGAGGCTATGAATAAGCATAATAAGGGAATAAGGGAATCTTGTTTAATAGCTAGATAGTTAGACTAAGGTAATATAGTTTGGTGGTTAGGTATAAACATATACCCAAAGGTTGGGATACCTGTAAACGTAGAAGAGAAGCTTATAGGACTGTTTTTTTTTATAAGTGTACAAGTATCGCATTCCATCTCTAAATTATGCATATGTAGTGCTTTTTTATGCAACTCCGCAGTCATCCAATAAGGGCTGCAGTTTGGGTATGCATGATTTGCTTGCCGAGGCTGCAATGGCACTCGAATTCAGGGCATCATCAGGTTCCAAAAGTTTCAGCCACCGTGACCCCCTCTTTGCATGCAACAACAAACATTTCCGGGCGCGCTCCGAACAATTCTTCTCATTCAGTATAGCTATGGAGATTAGAAAACGGGCGAAAGCATTCTTAAAAAGACGTTTGGCTCCTCTATCTACAAACCAATCCAATGCAGTCGATTCTGCAGATGCACAAACAACTCAAGATGTTCAAGAAAGAGCAGATGCCACTGTACCGCCTAATGTAAATGGCTCGACGGTTAACCAAAGAGCCACGGATGAGGTTGTCCAAAAATCTGAGGCCCCCGGAGTACCTATCCAATCAACCACTTTGGAAAAGATCCCGATTCGAGAGCTCTGGAATGTGGCATATGAGAACTTACGAGTAGAAGATAATGCGCTGATTGCAGCATATGAGGCGAAGCTGCAAGGAAGCATCGTCGCAGGCATAGGCGAGACGCTGAAGCAGACAACGAATATCAGAGAGCGGATGTCGGCAATTCTTCAAAGCAAAATGAAAGAGATAAATAAAAACACGTTCAAGCTCAAGGTGGGCAGCACCGAAGTCAAACTGAAAGACGCTGCGCAACTGGTCTTGGACGTTGTGGGCTCTGCCAATAGTTATATCAATCAGGCTGTGAGCGCCAGCCCATATGCTTCAGTGGCCTGGGCTGGTGTAAGCTTTTTGCTGCCGGTGAGTTGGGATTATTTAAAATGAAGAGAATGACTCAAATAATAATTTCTGAATATTAGTTATTCATGAATATATCATCTCAAAATGCTTCTCAGGCAAAAGGATTGAAATACATCGCTTCGCTTATTGCGCAGAGCCACATGAGGGAAGAGATCTATATCAAGCGCTATGAGTCGCAGGCTAGCAGCCATGAAGAGTTTCAGCAATCGCATCGCGAGTACAAAGCCGCTTTAGAGCGACTCTACAGGCAAATTTTAAGATTCCAGGCGAAAATCTGTTGTCACTACTCAAATAATTCCGCTCTTCGGCATGGTCTTGATGCTGTTATGTGGGATGACTGGGATCAATTAGTGAACGATGTCCGAGAACGAGATACAGAGTTTGCTGCGATAGAGCGGATCTGGCGTGACCTTCAACATCTTCAAGAACGCTTGGCAGATGAGGCTGCAGTGTCCCAAAAGGAACGCAAAGAACTATTAGACTGGCTTTGCGATACTGATCCATCGTCGCTGTATAATACTGCTCGCGAAAGGCACGAAGCTGGCACCAACGAATGGCTAGTAAAGGATAGTGAACAGTTCAAGACATGGGAGACGAGCGCTGGGTCGTTGTTATGGCTTCATGGAAAAGGTGAGCATGAGACTTTTTGTTTCCACGTGTCACTGTCTTGTCTACTTAAAGTTCAAGTTAACCATCTATAGCCGGCTCGGGAAAATCGGTCTTAAGCTCCTCAGTCATCAGCTACTTAAAAGACCAATATGCCTCAAAGCCTTCAACAGCTCTGGCCTACTTTTATTTCAGCTTCAGCGATGTTAAAAAACAAAAAGTAGATGCAATGCTTGCATCGCTTATTAAACAGATCTACTATAGAGGGCCAGATATACCGGAAGTTAATCGCCTTGCAGACTATAGAATAAGAAACGAGCGTCCAGATACCGGGACTCTTGAAGCAGCACTTGGAGCTTCAATCTCAGGGCTTTCGGCTGTATACATTGTTATCGATGGTCTGGACGAATGCCCTCTGCTTGGCGGGTCGAGAGATGAGCTTTTAAAAAGCCTGCGACACATCCTTTCGAGCTCCCTCAATAATCTTCACATCTTCTTAACAAGTCGCAAGGAGCCGGACATTGACATTGAGATTCGTGATATTCTATCATCACCATTAAGAAATGAGATTGATCTACTAACTCATCAATATATGCTCAACGAAGATATCCGTCAGTACATTGACATGATGCTAGCAACTAAAAAGTTCAAGTCATGGCCGCCGAGCGTAAAGGACGAGGCAAGGCAGTCACTCATTGAGAAAGCGGATTGCATGTAAGTTAATAAATCCTATTATTTAGCCCATAGAAGAAGCTTATTAACAGCCGATGACAAGGTTCCAGTACGTCCGATTTCAGTTCGAAATACTTGAAAAAGTCTCCTCCGAATCCGACATCCGCAGGGCCCTCCAAAACCTCCCTGACGGACTTGATGCAACCTATAATCGAATCATTGAAAATATCGATGCTAAATTTCGAACTCGGGTTATAAATTCGTTAAAATGGCTCGCGTTCTCAAGAAGAGTCTTGAGTATTGAAGAACTTTCCGAGATATTCATCATTAACCCGGATAATAACATTGCCTTCAATCAGGAAGAGCGCCTCTTCTCTTCCACCGATGTACTCAAGTATTTTTCTGGCTTGATTATTACGCAAGAAGAGAGGCAGCGATATTTTACGCAGGAGAGAAACGGAAAGACGCGATCTGGGCTTGAGGTTCGCCTGGTCCATTTTTCCGTCAAGGAATATTTGACTTCTGACAGGATAAGAGAAAGCTCGAATTCGGCCTTTTCATTCAGAGAAGTCGACGCCCATATATACATTGCACGCTCTTGCCTTGCCTATCTCGCACATATAAATACCAAACCTGGTATTGAAGATGAAGATAGTGAATATGAAGATTATCCCTTGACGCGTTATGTGGCCGAATTCTGGGCGCTTCATCTAGAGGAGGTGCCGAGGAACTCATGGCCAGCAAAGGTCGCAAAAGACGCGGTACTCGCCCTTGCTATTCATAGCCAAAGCCTTCTCACCGTAATCCGTACCCAACTATCTTTCGGGGGTGACAAACATTTGTGGGTTAGACCGCTTTGTTATGCTGCTCGGCTCGGCTACCGTCAGCTGGTTGAAGAATTGATGACGTCGGAGTTTAGTACATGTCAGTATTTAACCCAGGAGGATTTGGACTGTGGACTCCAGTATGCTACTTGGGGGGGAAACCTTGATATCATACGGCTATTCCTCGAGAAAGGCGCTAAAATCGACGTGGATTGCGGTGTCCGTGATTTCAAGTCCGCAGTGGATGCGGCTGCATATGGCCGCAATTACAAAGCCCTGGAGCTCTTTGTGAGCAAGGGAGCCAATGTGAAAAGCTTGATTACGCAACGCTGGGACGTCGAATGGTTGAAGTTTGTGCTCAAACTGGGCGCGAATATAGACGGACAGCTTGCTGGACAGGGGACAGCGCTCCACAAGGCATTGTTCGATGGCAATTTGGAGGTTGTTGACCTGCTGCTGGAGAGAGGCGCCGATGTGAATGTACTGCATAAGAAGTTCGGCACGCCACTTCAATCAGCATGCACGTTAAAGTACAGCGAGCTGTTTGGCTCGCTCGATCGCATTGAAGATTTATTGAAGCGTGGCGCCGACCCCAACATGCGTGGCGGACGGTATGCCACAGCACTGCAGGCTGCGTGTTATACTGGCCTACGTTGGAAGAAGTCCCGTATACCCTCGGCGAAGCAGATTGTTCAGCTCCTCATCAAGGCCGGCGCCGATATGAATATTCAAGGAGGGGATTATGGGACAGCGCTCCATGGCGCAGCAGCATCGCCGCATCCCGGCGCCGTTGAAATGATGGAGCTACTCGTTGATGGCGGCGCCAAGATCGATCAGCAGGGCGGCGACAACTGGGGAACCGCGCTGCAAGTTGCTTGCTACGAGGGCACGATAGAGGCGGTGCGTTTCCTGGTCGACCGCGGCGCTGACGTCAACGCAGAGGGCGGCTCTCGATTCGGGACGCCCCTGCAAGCTGCCGCAGCTCGGGGGGGGATCAAAGCGTATCTGGAGGAGGGAGGCAAAGAGAGGTTTGAACGGCAGACTAAACTGCAGATCCTGCAGATGCTCCTAAGCAAGGGCGCCGAGGTCAATCGTCAGGGCGGGCAATGGGGAACTGCGCTGCAGGCTGCTTGCCCGCACATGGGCCGGGAAGTCCTCCGCTTGCTGCTCGACAACGGCGCAGATGTGAATGCGTGCGGTGGCAAGCACGGGACGGCACTCATCGTTGCCTGCAAGAACCTCCGGAGAATATCGACTTCAGGGCGCGTGCCGCTGCTGTTGGATCACGGCGCTGATGTGAACGCAAACAGCGAAGGGCACGGGACTGCGCTCATGGCTGCCTGCCAAGCGGGATTATTTGACGAGGGATCGACTCAGCTGCTGCTGGATCGCGGCGCTGATGTGAACGCACAGGGCGGGACATATGGAACGGCGCTCATAGCTGTCTGTCAAAATGCGGATTCGGAAAGCGTTGTGAGGACGGCACAGCTGCTGTTGGATCATGGCGCTAATGCAAACGCACAAGGCGGGACATATGGAACGGCGCTCGCAGCTGCTTGTGGTCGCAGCCACTCTAAATTGGTACAGTTGCTGCTCCACTGGGGCGCGGATATTCACCTCCAAGACTGCGATGCGTGGTATGCGGCCGCTCGCTGCTCCAACGCCAATGTGCTTCAGCAGCTGCTTGACCATGGAATGAATGTCAATCATGTGCATGCAGAACACGGCACTGCTCTGCATGTCATAATGGGAAGTGGTGAAGATGCAGCTGAAGACACATACTGGCGTGCAACATTTGACGTCTTGTTAAACAACAACATAGATGCCAGCATCGTGAAGGAGAGACTGGGCTCTGCGCTTCACGTTGGATGTGCCATCAAGCACGAGAATGAGCAAGGCTATATTGGGCCTTCTTTCCCTACAGGTGCTAACCATATATCTAGAAAGGTGAAGTACTTTCTCGAACGGTATACGAATGTCGATGTAAATGCACGAGGCGGAGTATTCGAATCGGCTCTTCAAGCAGCCGCCTATTCCGGCCAAACTCTTACTGTAACGCTTCTACTAGACAGGGAAGCCGACTTTGCTATGCGCGGTGGAAAATACAGGAGCGCCTTGAACGGGGCTATAATGAGCGGCTATTGGGATATTGTCGATATTCTGCTGAAAGCCGGCGCGACGCCTGACTGTTACTTGCAAGAGCATCCTGATGAAGCGTGGCTTCAGGCTGTGCTGAAAGAAGACGGCCGAGGAGCCGTTGAGAGATATAGGAAGTTTTGGGAAGTGGAATTGAAGAGGGGGAAAGACGCTTAAAATGAGGAGGTTGTACATGTATGTATCCTAAACACTCTTTGCTTCGTCGGAGCTTGGTTGGCTAGTATCTAGGCAGGTAGTTAAAACGAGTTTTTCTCTCATGGCTATTATAATTGAGTTGACCAAGTACATCGTGGATTCCTCTCTTTTATATTTAATCAGTGAAATATATCGGAGAAATCTCGTGATGACTGTGTATCCTGGACTTATTCTCAATCAAAAGACGAAATAGCGGATGCCATGACGGTGAATTGATATAGCACATATAATGGCAATAAAAGCTCAAAGATGACTACATCTATTCTCTTCTACAACTCTAACAGGCATCGACCACACCGCTCTCCGCTTTAGACACAAGATGCTACAAGGCCTTTCAGATGCTGTAAATAATCCTACAATGTGCGCACTGAACACAACAGTTACGAGCGCTTTTCTGTTAGTGCTTCTCGGTCTCCTAGAATTAGAATCTACAGGCGGCACCAGGTATACCCCTGGAAAATGCCAAGAGATAAATCACTCAGATTGTAACTCCTACCAAGCTAAATAGAAAAACGCAAGAAGCTCTTGGTTCGCATATTTCAAGTATACAAGATTTCATCTCTGGACAGGTTTACGTGTACGTTTACTAAGCGTAGCTTGTGTTGCCACGTTCATTGCTGCTACTCACTTCCCATCAGGATCAAAAACTTTGGACCAATCTTCGCAAAACTCGAAATATTTGTCAAACACGTCGATCCATTTACCAGAATCCAAGTAGCTACAACAGCTTGCGCTGGGAATTTCGTGCTTTGGATGCCCTGTGTATCTTCTAGACGCTCTCGGGGCCTTTTCTTCTTGTCGAGATTTTCTTGTGTCCTCGCAGCCGATGAATGAGTTTGACTTTGATACACATTATCCAGAAAATAATTACGTGGTTAGATCTACGGAAAACCTTAACTGTTATGCCTGGGCGGCAACAATTCCACGACTACCTTCAACCTCAGTACAGATTCAAGAGCTTTCTGAGATAGTAGTATTCTATAGACTTGGGACCCAGATATATCGAGTGAAAATAGCAAATACTTCTAAACTATGCCAACACACATCGCAATTGAATCATTACTGGCATATACATGTACCTTCAAATATACATGCAGTATAGTACTACATATTGGGATGGCTCTGTCAGAGCGTTTATGAAGCGTTAGAGCTCCTTTCCTTCGGATCAAGAAGTCATGAAATCAGAATTAGGTATTCATCACATGCCAGGCCTCACGGCATGTCACATGTTCAACAAGGAGTTGAGAACATCAAAACCATTTATCAGTATGGTAAAAGATCTCCACTTAGCTGCATAGGTCATTATAAACGTCATTCATATAATAAGCTAATTTCGCTAATAACGGCAAGAACGGGTATAACGGGTAGTTGGAACGGTGATTCGTCTCTTAAAAATATGCATGTTTGTGTCTTGTGGCTTATTAGATGTGGATCGAGACTGCATTGTAAGAGTACATGTATCTTGCTTAAGCACTGCCGCTTTTTACTCAATCTCACTAAGACCGCCGAGTGCTGCTTCTAATCCAATTAACATGTGATTAATTTGCACTAAATATTGAAATCTATATATACATTCTGACTCTAGTGCCTTCATGGCTCTTCAATTCTGATATCTTCAGTCCAACCTTCTTTGGGCTGGCTGTACAGGTTCCAAGCTTGTTCGGCAATGTTCCTGGGGTTGAGGTACTTGTTTGTCTCCGTTACATATCCAGCAACGGTCAGGATAGCGACATGAACACCTTTTGGCTCATACACCTTTCGAAGAGATCGAGTAAAGTTCTTCTGAGCTGCCTTGGACATGGATAAAGAGACAAGATTAGTCTCAGGAGCCTCGGGGAGATGAGAGCTGGTAACGATGACTGTAGGCTTAGCACTAGCGTCTTCTGATGCCAACGCCGTAAGCTGCGGGAAAGCCCATTTAGAGAGATTGTTCAGCGCTATCGTAGAGATTTTAAAGTCGCGCAGAAGCTCATCGTCGCTGACTTCCATATGGCTGGATTCTGCGACTATGGCTGCGTTGAACAAGACAAACTCAACCGTTCCGAGATCTTTGTTAATCTGGGCGAGTGTTGTGGTAAACTTTGCTGGATCGAGGACGTCGGTTGAATAGGTCTTCACAGTGACATTGCCACTAGCAGCACTTGCAACAGTAGCGGCGTCTTTCTCAAGCTGAGTAGGATTTCTAGCAACGAGAGCGACTTTGTTGAATTTCTTAGCCGCGAAAATAGCAGCAGTGTTGGTGCCGATTCCAGGGCCAGAGCCGACGATGACTACCGCGTTGTCGGAACGAGCAGACATTTTTGTATATGAGTGGAGATTTGTTGAAGTTTCGAAGGTTTATAAAGAGTCTTGAAGTAGAATATGTGTTAATGTTTGCTAAAGCTGTTGTGCTTTTGTAGTAATGTGCTGTTGAGTCTGTTAGGACATGTCTGTCACAATGAGGGGCTTCTGTCTTCTATTTAAGCTGCAGTGAAAATTTTGCAATCTCCTCAAACCTTCATCCTATTGACTTCGATCGATAGTACTGCTTGCTATGAAGCCACGTCGGTTTTGCTTCAGCCACAGCACTTGACAAACATTATTAAGCTGGTTGCTGGGTTTAGTGGCCAATGACGATATGTTTGTCTACAATAGCGCGCGTCGCCATGCATCTCCGCGGAAGCTTAACAATCGGCTTGCGGTCGGCTATGCCACATGAGATTTAGACTTGCCAGTAGGAGCCGTAGAGCTCACTCATAAAGCAGATTTGCGGCTCCTAGTTATGTTTTTGTAAGCCTTAAAAGAGTAAAAAGTCCCGCCTGTAAGTTTTAGTTTTCTTGCCGTCTTCTTTTGCCGCGAGTCTTTCTAATCCTTCTTCGCGCTGTTACCGATATGTCATATGAATTCCGGCGCTAAGAACGCAACTATAACAACACGGTGAAATAGGCCACCACGGCATCTTCCGCAAATAGGACGAAGTTGTCTGAAAGAACTAAAGGTTTGTTTCTAGCTAGCTGGGTAGACGAAAATTCAGCCTTGTAAGGCGTTGATGCTTGAGCTGACTTGCATCATAGATCTCAACTGTGTATCCCCGCCAAAGCTAATCCAAGCTAAGAATTGTCAACCGCCCGTTCCGTCTCAGCCTTTTTGTTTCGATATTTAATAATCGTCTCGAATAATCATCTCAGCCCTTTTGTTTCGATATTTAGTAATCTTCCTATGATGGCGACTCAGCGCACTGCGGAGTTGAGGCGCATGCTGGCCCTCTCGTATCCATGGGTCAAGAAGCCCTTCGTTGTTGGTGCACCCATGCGCATCATGGCCGGCCCTCAATTGGCTGTCGCCGTATCTGCGGCCGGCGGCCTTGGGTTCATGGGGCCGCAAGCCAAACCAGATGGTGTGCTCGCCGATCTGGACGAGGCAAGAAAGCTGATAGAAGCGTCGAATCTGCGCCACCCGCTGCTCCCCATCGGCGTGGGCTTTCAGGTCTGGAATGGAGACTTGAAGGTTGCAACAAGCGCTATTGAAAAGCATAAACCATGCGCAGTCTGGTTGTTTGCGCCCAAAAATGGCCAGGCAGAGTTGGATGAATGGACCGTTTCTCTTCGAAAAGCATCTCGTGATACAAAAGTTTGGATCCAGGTCGGTACACTAAGTGACGCCCTCGCGGCTATCAACAGCTCAGCGCCCCCAGACGTTCTCGTCGTTCAAGGTTCCGAAGCAGGCGGACATGGAATGGCAAAGGAGAGCACAGGAACCATTGTTCTTTTTCCAGAAGTCGTTGATGCCGTCAACGCCAGGAAAGACCTCGGAATACCTGTGGTTGCGGCGGGAGGCATCATCGACGGTCGAGGAGCTGCAGCCGCATTTTCGCTAGGAGCCGCTGCCGTCGCTATGGGTACGCGCTTCCTTGCTTCTTCAGAAGCACGCATCGCAAAGGGATACCAAGACGAAGTTGTTCGAGCGTCTGATGGCGCCAAAAACACTCTTCGTACCCACTTGTACAACCACCTCCGGGGCACTTTTGGCTGGCCTGACGTTTTTGCACCTCGAACTCTCATCAACCGTAGCTGGATTGACCACGAAGCCGGCGTTCCATTTGAGAAGCTCCAAGTGTTACATGACGAGGCTGCCAAGAGTGGCGACGCCGGATGGGGCCCAGAGGGACGACTGGCAACATATGTTGGTGCAGGTGTAGGCCTTGTACGGGAAGTGCAAGACGCAGGTGCGATTGTCGAGAATGTAAGAAACGAAGCGAGGGATATTCTCAAGGCTTTGAGCGACGATATTTGAGAGAGGCGATGTGGGTTGAATTTACAATGCGAAGTATCCACCAAGACAGTGTTGAGATTGAAACTTTCAACCCATAGTCGAGTGGATCAAACAAGACAGTTACTGTCCCTCAATGCTCTGGTGATGGCATGAACAATTCATAGCATGCGAGAGATATAATTACAAAGCATCCGCGTAATTTTAAATATGCTGTCGTCCCGTTGTTGGGTTGTTGAGAGACCAATGCCTAGTTTTTATTGCACCCCCGCGTTAGGTGACTCAATCGCCGACGCAGACGATTGCGCGGCATGATTAGGTACCCGTAGAGTGGTATGCATAATTGCCATTTCCGGCAACGCGCTAATATCTGTAGAACGAACGAGACTCAATATCATCAATGATATAAGAACTCGACGTGTTCTTTTAATTCGTTGAACAAACTCCGGTAGTCAAAACATCTGTTCTTTCTGCTTCTCTCTACACTAAAACTCTCAATATGACACCGCCATTCAATCAGAGCCAGGCGCTCCCTCGCCAGCGTATCCGTCAACTGATACCTCATCTACGGCTTGGCAAATGGCCCACGGGTCCCCTCAATTCCATTACCGACGTTCCAGGTGTCCTAGCCCACACCGAGTCTATCCATAGCTCTCCTCATAGCAAAGAGATATCTCCCGATATCAATACCGGAGTCACTGTCATCTTGCCTAGGCCTGATTGGTACGACTATGCAAGCTTTGCTGGCATCTTCAATTTCAACGGCTGCGGAGAAATGACATCCGCTCACTGGCTCAACGAAACGGGCCAACTCCATTCGCCAATTGTTCTGACCACGACTTCAGCCGTTGGCGATGCGTATCGTGGAATCTGGGAATACACTATCGAAAATCACTCTAATGAAGATAAAGAGCCCAGCATCTTCCTCGTACCCACTGTCGCTGAAACATATGACGGCTATCTCAATGATCAAAGTAAATTCGCCGTCACTCCGCAGCACATTGCCAACGGCATTAAAAACGCAACTGCAGATGCTGTGCAAGAAGGGAATGCGGGAGGTGGAACGGGCATGATGTGCCATCGGTTTAAAGGAGGTAATGGATCCAGCAGCCGGGTTGTCAAAGGATACGATCATGATGGAAATGAAAAGTCCTACACGGTTGGAGTGCTTGTTCAGGCCAACTATGGGACAATGGAGAATCTACATATTGGAGGCGTTCCAGTAGGCCAAATTCTCAAAGAACAAGAAAATGAAGCATTGCCAAGTCACAAGCCAGGAGAGAAGGAGCCTCGAAAAGACGGAAGCATCATCATCATCGTTGCAACAGACGCTCCTCTTCTGCCTATTCAGCTTCAGCGATTGGCGAAGCGTGCCACCATCGGATTAGGCAAGGTTGGAGGCTACGGCAACAATACTTCAGGAGATATATTCCTCGCATTTTCTAACGCAAACAAAATCCCTCTCGCTCAACTGTCCAGTGCTAAAGATCACTATGTGCCGCACCCTTATGGCGTGCAGATGTCAGATAACTTTACCATTGATGGATTGTTTGAGGCTGCGGCTGATGCGACCGAAGAGGCAATTTACAACGCGCTTTGTATGGCTGAAACGACGGTGGGATTTAAGGAGAGAAGAGTCGAAGCTCTCGACTTAGCCAAGGTAAAGGAGATTGTTGAGAAGAGATTGTGATACCATCATACGGTGCCAATCGGTTCAGGATGCTTTCAGGGAGAGAGAATTAGTACAAGCTAAATTTAAATCTCTTATTCGGTTTAAATATGAGAACATCATATTACCTCTTCAGTATTCTTGGCTTACCTGCATCCGCAATTGAAGCTGGTTTGTGGCAAATAGCACGTTCCATTTGTTGGGGAATAGACTGAGTGAGGTGCCTTTGTAAAGTCCTATACTGAACGTCATCGCGCGTTCGGCTCGTCGCTTCGGCCCCCACACCAAGAATATACTGTGCTTGTGTAGGGTTACAGTGAAACTAGACGCCTATTTTAATGCTCTCAGCTTCGGAAATCCTGAGATGCTCGGTCCCGAAGACAAAATTGAAGAATATAGTATAGATCAACAATCAACTTGAAGATCTTCTTGTAATGTCTTCTTATAATAGAACAGAATTCGAGTATAAAAGGCTGGCCAGGATCGTGAACTACTCTCTATTCCTCAGACAATTCCTTCTCCAATTCACTTTTCTAAGACTATAAACTTATATCAGTTTATCCAAAATGCAATCTTTCATCTTTGTCCTTGCTGTTTTCGCCTCTGTGGCCATGGGAATGCCATCTGAGCTGTAAGTAAATCATTGTTCTTGCTGCTGCCTATGTAGTCTAACTAGTTTGCCAGCAACAAGCGAGTCAACTGCTGTCTCTACTACCCAGGCGCCAAATCCAACTGCCAGGCTGATTGCATTGATCCGTCGTTCTGCAAGGCATATGGAATTCCTCAGACAGGATATTGGTGTGACTGCGGTCCAGCTGCAAACTGCCACTAAATAGCAGATTTACTTTGTGTTTGGAAGAAGGATACACTCCTGGCAGGCCTACATTTCTAGCAGTTGGAATGTAGACTACCGGAGCACTCATTTATACGAACATTATGTTATTGATTACTAAATAACGATAATCTTAACTCATTATTATCATACATGATCATTAAACCACCTTCCTCGCAACTACTGGGGTCGGCGCACAAGGTTCGCTGGATCAGACATTGCGGCAGCAGCTCGCACGTTCAACTTTCTCTTTTCATGAGAGTTTGAGGTGCTCGTATGTCCCTTTTCGTGTCCAAAGATGGCCCACTCCGCGACAGTAGCACCAGTTCCGTTCTTTGCCACAACGTCCACATGATCGAGACCCTGGTTGCCCACAATGAGGAGCGAGGCATATCTAGAGGCGGCAACGGGCTTGGACAAGGTGACATTAGTCGTATTACCAATAGGAATGGCAATGACATTCAAGTCAGTAGTATGAACGTCATAGGGATTGGACTGCTTGATATTCGTCAAAGATGTAACAACCTTGAAGTCCGAGTTATGTTTCTGCGACTTCAAAGCGGCCGCTGGGTCACTAATGGCCTCGTTGTGGAAAATGACAGTTGCGTTAACAGGAGGTGCCTGGGCCCAGTCGAAATGGAAGCCTGAGACCAAGGATCCTACATCCTCCTTGTCGAGCGTTACTGTAATAGAGCTTACGTCGTCAGCAGAGGTAGGTTGCCACTTGGTAGACGTAGCACCGTCCACGGCCGCAATGGGGAATTGACCGGGCACATAAGTGTCAGGGGAGCTGGCGGCATTGCACTGCACCAGGTTGCCGGCGTAGGTTTGCTGAGAGCCAAGCTGCCTGTTGGGAACGACGACAGATCCCTTGACGGGCAGTTGATAAGCTTTGGGGTTTTCCTCGGATCCAGAGTGGATGGTAATAGTCTTTCCAGCAAAGCGTTGGTCAGCTCCATCAAGCGCGGCAATGCCACTGGCACGGCTAATGGTGGTGTGAGTGTAGTTGGACCAAGCCGAGATGGGCCAGCCGCGCCAATAGAACGTCCTATATCGAAGGTAAGGGATCTGCGGAGGCAAGTTTGGATCAATGTGGATGAAGTCATCGGGCACGAGACGGAGGCCAAGGTAGCCAAAGAGAACGACTTGGTTGGCGCCGCCGTGGCCAGTGAGGAATGGATAGGCCGGGTGAGTGCCGCCGTTGATGCTGGCATCATCAATGAGCTGCTCTGAGATTTGGTAGAATGGCGCGCGAACGTAGGGCTTGTAGGCGTATTGAGCGTAGGTGTATGATGAGCATCCTGAAGGAGAAATCTCGTTGGCAACAATGGAGAAGAAAGCGTAGGTCATAGCAGGTCCATCGGGAGATTGCTTGTTGGCATACTGTGTCGTGGGTCAGCATTTATTTGGTACAAAGGTATGGATTCTGAGAATACTCACATAATCAAGATCGTTGAGAGCGTCCTGGGAGCTGTAATTGGTAGCGTAGCTCAGAGGATAAGTGATCATAATCACGTCTGCCTGCTTAACCACGGCACTGCCGTTCATGGTGGTAAATTCCAAGGTAACTCCATTTTCTCGAAGAACCAGCGAGTTGGAAGCCATCTTGGCCCAAGTCTGGTTTTGCTCAATACCAAACTGCTTGCGGAATGTGTTTGCGTTCTGCAAATGTTCCGCAATAAGAGGCATCGTGTATCCGCCGGCATCGACATGATTTGCGTATTCATCCTAAAACATGTTAAACAAGGGATGGCAACGTTAAAACGAAAATAAACTTACAGGATCAGTCATGTTGGTCAATGTCCAAGACGTTTTGTTCGGCTTCAGCATGTTTCCGTACAGTTGAGCGATTGAGTCGTAAATCGGGAAAAGGTTCTCTTGGAAGTACTTAGTGTCGCCGCTGACAACCCACTGGTTGACGAGAGACAGGCCAATATCTCCATTTATATGGTACTCATAGTCCCAGCAGGGCCCAGTAGCAGTGCAGTTTCCATAACGGCCACTGGTCCACGGGAAAACGGCAGCCCCAGCAGAGAAGAAAGTCTCGTTTTGAGAACCCGCAATATTAGTCTTGACGTTTTCCTTGGCCATGCCATATCTCGCCAGACGGTAGTTTGTGATTCTCTCGGCAGCTTCTGGGTGAGCCGCAACCAGGCCGGGCTGCATCCAGAGATCGGCATCCCAGAAGACTTGTCCAGCATAAGAGTCGGAAGTCAGTCCACCGACAGAAATACTGTCGACATTGACTGGGGCTCCGTTGGCTTCCTTGCTTCCATTTTTGCCAACTGTGTTTTGCAAAAGATAGTAAGCGTTGGTGACGGCCATGATGGCAGAGTCGATGATGTAGTTGTCCGCTGGAAGCTTGCCAGACTTGGGGTCGGCGAAGCTGTCGACAGAGCTCTCAGGCATGACATTTGCCCACTCCGTAACGTGGTAGTTTAGAGACTTTGCGTATCCGTTGCTCAGTGCTGCTGCGGCTGCATTCTTAGCAATTTGTCTGGGGTTCTTGAATGCATCGGAGGATGCAGCTCCAACAAATTTGGTCACGCGGGCGGCATGTCCTGCTGAAAGCTTGACTGAAACGGCTTGTGCAATGGAAGAGTCGTTGGTGTGTACGTAAGGCTTGCCCTTTACAATCTTGCGACTGGCCAAGTTTACGCCCCCAGAGCCTGTAATGTCGGCGTATACAAAAGCTGTGACGTTGGAAACGCCAATTGGTCGTACGGCCGAGAAGATGGCGTTGCCGTCTTGTCCAGACTCTACAAAGTCGGTGCGCACGGCAGCGAAGCCATCGAGGACATTGACAATTGATGCCTGGACGTTCTTGGATGAAGTAACTTCCATATCGACCACAGCTTGGTTCACGTATAGTTTGTTGGCAAAGATGCGATAGCTGATGTCAAAGCTTCCTTTGTTGCCTTTAGGAGTCCACTTGTATGACCAGCTCAATACTCCAGCCTTGTAGTCATAAGTCGATCGGAAGTTTGAGATTGTTCGGTTATCAACCGTAGCATCAAGATAGATATTGTCACCCAGATCCAAGATGAGTCCACTCCAATGAGGAATGCCGCTGATGGCAGTATCGGAACCATACTGCGAGATCCATGGAAAGTTTGTCCCGTTCATGACTGGCTGGGAGTCCCAGAATCCAGCAATGGTCGCAAACGACTGGCGCCTCGAGAACAAGGGCCAGCCGCTGATAACGTCGCCATTCTCTTCTGTGTCGAGCTCAAAGAAAGGTCCAGCGCTGGCTACGTTGATGCCGAGATAGCCATTGGCCACAGAACCTCGTGATTCAAACGCGCCCTGTTTCAATTGCGTTGTGCTGAGGAGCCAGTTGTCTTCGTCCCAGGTCACGCCAGCAAAATCGGTCTGGTACACGTTCTTGCTGAACTGGGGTCCTGAGCTTGATAAGCCGTTTCTGCTCAGGCATCCTGCGACGCGATCATTTGAGGCTGCGCTGTAAACAGGATGGACGAACTGAAGCAGCGACAGCAATGCCGCCCCAGACAATGTCTAAATTATCGTGTATTAGTATGCATTTATTTTGAAAAAGAGAAAAGTTATGAAGAGTGACGAGGTACTCACTGTTGACCGCATTTTGTCAGCCTGTCAACGGGCAAAGCAGACGCGATGCCAATTTACACTGCAGTATAAGTTGAAATAAGCCCACCACGAGGTATCGCAGTTGCATGCAGATACTGGCTGGGGTTTCATCGAGCTGAGTGCGGCATCTTGCCCAGTATTTAAGCCTATCCTACTGCTACCTCCAACGCTGGTATTTCCCCGTGCAGATCACCGCTTGGACCCCAGAGCTGGTGATGGGGTGTGGAGAGGACAGGGTGATTTGGGCAAGGCTGTGGCCGTAATACGGAGAAGCCTGCACAACCAGCCTGACTGAGGTCATTACAGGGCATCTCCACCCGAATCTGGCCGTTTGATGATCGTCTACTGCTAGCTTGACTTGGCTTGTGAGTTGGATGATTTCATCAATTAATTTCGCCGTTAACTAGTCGCCCACAGCTTCCAATCAAGACCCATTTAGTCTTACCGGTTTCGCGGCTGCTTCGCCGCAGCTCCCAATTTACAAACAGGGCTCTCAGAAGAACCAACGCTAATTACGTACGGCTCCAACGCGTTTTGACCCTTTTCACCATCGTGAAAGTCCACCCGTCATCGCTAAATTACCCCACAAGCATCCCCAGACCCGGCAACGAGCCGTGAAAGGGCCGATAGTGCCGTAGCACCACCACTGTAGCGCCATAACGTCCTTCCAAGAGAACGCTGAGGAGGAGAAAGAGGAGCAAGCGGAGGATTTTAAGACGACTATCTACTTGTTGAACAGACTAGACAGGCAGATGCTGAAAAAAACAAGTGAGGCTGAGTAAATGATCGGCCTATAGAGTGGAATGGCATCCACGCGAAAGCAGTGACATCCCTGCCCCAAGCGCTGTTCGCTACTGATTCATATTGCAGATTCTATCCCTTGATACCCAAATGTGCCATGGCCACTTCAGTCATAGTGTAGTTATCGTGTCAGGGCAAATAGGCACTTGTCATAAGAAGGGGTAACTAATGCATGTAAATGCCTAGTTCGGTGAATAGTGACATGCTCGCCCAAGTATAGTCTCAGCAAATCGCCTCATACGTACAGAAGCATTGCTGTTGGTGCCCGCGATATGTTCGGTGAGGCCGCGCAAAAGTTCCTCTGCGGCAGTCCTCACAGAAGCCGATCTAACTCCACACCAATACCGAGATAACCGGCTTTGGGACCTGGAGAGTAGCATTACTAGTAAACACTGTTCAGGCACGAACACATCTGCCGAGCAGCCGATTTAATATGAAATAAATCGCGTGAGCGTGACTGGCGGTAGTGCTTTCCGATGCGGAGAGTCAACCAAGTCTGGCTGCCGAATAGCGGATTCGAGTACCTATTCACTGTGTGATCGTTGATGCTTATGCCCTCCTTGGCACACTGTGGGGAGGCCCGAAATGCTCTCGGCAGAAGGCCTCCGAAGTCTAGAATCCAAGTCAGCATCTTCTTGGAACTTTCCGTGGAGTGCCCCTTGAAATTATTACTATTAATCCCTACCACACCGGGCCGATTAAAATGTCTTTCAAGTAATATCAAGGGCTATCATATTCATCAACAACGCCCAAGAGAGATTTGAATAGTGCCAAGCCTCTGGTTCTTGGTACTGTAATGCGAACGGTATTGACGATACACCTCCTTGTCGAGGACGAATAGCCTTTCCCAGCAGTATTATCTGGTCTTCGATTATGAATGCTTGATGTTTAAGTTTTCCGCGAAATATAGGTCATTTGGCATTTTGCGCACAGGGATTGCCCTCTGCAGAAGAAACCTTTCAAATTGCGCATATGAAGAGAGTGAGTGCACGAAAAACTGCTTTATAAAAACCCCATAGTCTCATGAAACAACTGTTTTCAAAGACTCGAGATGCGAAATGTGAATGTGACTTTGCTATGGAGTGACGACCGACGACAATCGCGTGGAAAGCGTGAAGCTGGAAATTCATTATGTGTTCGCCTAGGTAAATTGAGAAATGACATGAATTTAAGTGTTCTAACTCGAAGAAAATGGTGGACAAAAAAGGAACTCGAGTTTTGCTGATTGATACTGTATGCAATTGAGAGACTCGCACCTATCTCGAGCGAATCGAGGAGGCGCTTATATCCGCCATTATAGTGCACCAATTGCAGTGGAGCTCAGCGAAAGATCAACATTATTACGTGTATTGCCTCAGCGTATCACTGTAGGTACTATTTCGTTTGACGTTATGTATTTGCCTTTTTAGTCGCATGGGTATACTCGTTCTTTATGATTAATACTTATTGCTCTAGATATTCCCTGTTTGTAAGGCTGAAGTGATACGCTTGAATTACCGCCATTCCGGGGCTGTGTCACAATATTGCTCTTGGCATTAGGTGAGTCACAAATCAGGCGATTGGCAATAAGCGTCAGAATAAAGCCCAAGAGCGATAGAGGGTTGTGCCAAATCAGGCAGTCGAAATAACTCTATTTAGATTTGCTTTTAGACTGCAGGCATATCAGAGTAAAGCTGCCGCAGATGACAGATGCACCGCCAAAGTTAAAACAGATATGACACATTTTAGCTCTAGTCATTCGGCAGCCCTCTTTGAGCACGCCTTGTTCTATCAACGCGCACTCAGTTGCTTTATTAAATCCTGTTGAGAGGGCACTCAACAGAGCTATTGCAAGAGCTGCCATATCTCTGTATAGCGCAAAGTGCATCCTTTCAGCCCACAGTCAAATTGCAAGAACGCAAAATGCGGCTTTCAGTCATCAATTATCAAGATGTCCTGCAAGATCTGGACAAGGGTGTCCCGATAAACTTTAACACCAACTTCCATACCGCTGAGGAGGCGCCAGATCTTCCAATCCCCACCAACAAGCCATACGATTACGAAATATGGCTGCCTTTGATACTAAAATCTCGAGGCCTGCCTCCTACCGCGCTTCAAGTCGTCAAGCTCTCGCGGGCGCAGATCAGGGTTTTGGTCAGTGCTGCTGCAGCTTCAATCCATACTGGAGTGCTTAATCGATCTTATGCCGAAGATCTCGAAGATGACGTTTATCCTGCCTTTAATGGGCTCCAATTTCCCCCGGAAGGACTTTTTATGCGCCTTGGAGCATGCTCTCCGAAAGATGGTGCGCAGCTAACGCCTGGGAAGCTGGCGATTCATTCCGTCGAGGACATCGTGCTCCGCATCACTACGTCCGCGAGAACGTGGAGCGCGCTGACAAATATACTCAACCATGAAGGTGAAGAAGGCTACGTATACTTTCTTCCTTTCAACTCCGAAATGAGATCTGAGAGAGAATATCGCGTCTTCTGTGTCCCCAGCTCGTTGAACATATCTGGCGTTAGCCAGTATAGATGGCATAAACCGTGGGTTTTTGGTCATGAAAACAAGGATGAGATGGCAAATATTGCTCGCAAAATACTCGGCGGCATACATGAAGTTCACTCCGAAATCATTGCTTATATGAAATCGTCTGAGGATAAGGAGCTGGAAGATCTTATTCGGATCCAGGGATTTACTTTCGATGTGCTCTACGACGAAAATGTAGGGAAATGCGCCTTGATTGAACTCAACACCTTCGGGGTGAGGAGTGCATGCGGCTCTTGTCTTTTCCAGTGGCTAAAAGATCGAGCGTCGTTGTACGGAGAGACTGGCGATATTGAGTTTCGTGTTGCAGTGAGTTAAAGACTTGACAATTCTTTAGCAGCACGGAGGCCAAACTAGACGGAAGAGATGGGCTTTTGGAGTGGCATATTAAATACTAGAATGACTGAAAAGATTACATTTTGTAGTTGCAAAGTCCGTTAAGAATTGACATAGCATGGTAAGGCATAGCTCATGGAAGTATATTTCCTTTATATGCAATCTTTAATTCAACAAAGAAATTGAGCTTGTAATATAAAATGTCCACGAAATTGGAGAACTTGAGAGAAGACCGTTATCATTATAATTATGAGAGGGGTGGAATGCTATGCAAGTAATATACAATATTAATGTGTCGATGACCGACGGTGAAATTCAAACCGCTCGCCTAAAGCAACGCTCGCTTTTTACTCCAGTGCCGGATACTCTGGCAGCTTCCAATTCGCCGTCCTCTTATCCAAGCCGTCCATTTCGCCCCAATTAAAGAATGATGCCATCTTTGCAAACCTATGCAAGATCCAGATTCCGATACTCGTCTTCGGGGACATCAAATCCTCGAAAAAGTCATAGCCCCCATGCATCGAAGTTGCAACAGGTCGGAACGTTTTTTCATACTCTTTTGCTCCTTGCTTCATAGCCGCTGGAGTTGTTAAATCCTTATTCTTCAATGCTGTAGCAATCTCGCCCACCAGCACGTAAGCGCCCACAAGGCCCCAGGCGCATCCATAGCCTCCAGCTGTATGGCAATGGGCCGAATCGCCAAGAAGAACGACTTGGTCCTTTGACCAAGATCCCGGGGGAAGGTGTACTTCCTCGATTTTTGTGCAATAGATATCATCCGCCTCTGGGGCATGAAGCAGTGCATCCATAAACCGGTCACACTCCCATCCACCTCCTTGGTAAATGTCGGCCAGAGCTTTCTTCAGCTCTTGTGGGTTTCCAGAGCTAATTGCTGCATTAAGAGCAGGCTTTTTCCCGCGCAGGATCATGTAGACGCGTGTAAGT
This sequence comes from Trichoderma koningiopsis, assembly GCA_022985005.1. Classification (NCBI taxonomy): domain Eukaryota; kingdom Fungi; phylum Ascomycota; class Sordariomycetes; order Hypocreales; family Hypocreaceae; genus Trichoderma; species Trichoderma koningiopsis. The sequence continues at coordinate 576,626 of JAJPEM010000002.1, forward strand.
TCTGGAATGTCTTTTCTTGTGCCAATGATTCGTCCCCCAGTCAAGTGGCAGAAGGTTCCTCTGTCGGAATCTCCTGGTTTGGATGGGACGCTAAAGTATCCGATATGGCCGTTACAATCGCGTCGTGGGTCTGGGGCATCTGCGCCAAGCATCATTTTGCGTGTTTTTGAACCGGTTCCATCTGCAGCGATAACAAGATCGAAATCCTCTTCACGACCATCTTCGAAGCTGACATGAACCTTGCTGTCAGGGCCATCTCCACTGTCTTGAGTAAAGGCTTTGATGGTAGTGTTGTATAGATGCCGCACGTTCTCATGGCCTTCTGTAAGCCCGTAGAGAATCTTTACCAGGTCACCTCTCATGATTTCGTACTCTGACGTGATTCCCTGTTTCCCAGAACCACTCTTGGCGACGGGAAAGAATGCCTGGGTCTGGCCGTTGCGGTTAATCAACTGCATGCCAGGTTCGTGCACACAAGCCGCCATCACAGCGTCTTTTATGCCCATCTTTTCCATCATCGGTACGCCCTTGCCGCGAAGGTCTACCTGCTGGCCGGTAGCTCGCATCTCGCTAGATCGCTCAATGAGAGTAACGTGAGCACCGATGCGTGAGAGCCAGTAGGTCACAGCCGGGCCTGCGACGCCGCCGCCGACAACCAAGGCTTTCAAAGCGGACATGGTGACACAGCTGTGGCCTTGGAATTGAGATGAGTGTAAGGCAAGAGCAGTTTATGCCAGAATATAAGAAGAAGAAGACACAGAAATGGTTATTCTTGAATGCTAGTGAAGAGTCGCTATTTTCAATTGAGACTGATAATTGTTATAAACATATATCGTCTGTACAATACAGACATATTTATAGTTTTATTGATCGTTTCACAACGTTGGCCAGGCACAAAAGCCGTTATCTGATTGATACCTGAGGCCCAGATCCGAAGCTGAAGGAGCGCGCGGCGCAATCGACCCAGTAGTGACCAACCACGCGGACATTTCACGAGGCGCCAGGCACAAACTTGATTCCTGGTCTAGCAGCTATTGTCCATAACGGCAGTCCTGCGATGCCCCAACAAGGGTAGAGCCCCCAGCTGCGACTCGTAGAGTACGTCATGCAGTACGTGTTTCTGCTGGAGATGAGTCAAGCGCTGCTCCTCGGACCCTTGACCCTGAGTCTTGATGGTTTCGGATGCGAAAATGAGCCATAGAGGCGTTGTGCCTGGTCAAAATCGGGCAACTCGGGCCCGGACTGCGGCTAAATACACGTATGCGGGTATCCTCTTTTCGCCGGTAGTGCCATGCATATGCATCCCAGGCACCCGAATAAGACTCAGAAGAGGAGCTTGTGATATATGGTTATCAGATCGATAGTGGGTCTATTAATGACCCGTCCTAGTACAAATGGAACTATACGCGCAATACTTGGTCATATATCACAGAACTCATTTATCGTTTTATGCTTTTGTTGCGGCGCTTAACGTAATTAAGCTCGCAGATACGATCGGCCGATGGCTTCTCGGTCAATGCTTAGGTAATTCACCGCTTCCTACCCTACTAAGTTAACAGGATTCTATACCTGATCGACGCTTTCACACACTAGAAGCCTGCGCAATTGGTAACTTAATTAAACAAGGGGGGAAAGAAGAGAGGCTTAGAATCGGGCCTTTCATTGTACGATGACTCATTGGCGTTGCGATCTAAGTGAAGTTCTCAAGGCCTCCGGACGATGATACTCAGGACGAGTATTTGCTTCAGCCAAACCAAAGGTATCCACGTTTCCTGGTATCGGATGCAACAATACCAGGGAGCATGATGAAATGGTATTTCTGACTCTCCAGAGTTGATATCCTTTAGACAGGCCTTAATTGGAAGCCGCCGTGGCTGTCCCTTTTGTGGAAGACCTAGATAGATACCTCATTGAAATAACCCTGTATTAAGCTATATCCTGAGTTATTCACAGCAGCGTCGTACAATAGCGTATTGCAACGAATTTAGGAACTCGTTTTCTTTCGAAATGAGAGTATACCTCGACGTGACGTGTGAATGCCATCTTGTCCCTGGCAATGGCGCTCAAAGAACTAGACTTTTCAGATTCCACGGCGTATGATTTTGTCTTCGCTAGTTACGTGTACCTATCAATCCACAGTCTAAGTCGCAACTTCTCTGATACTATGCGACACTAGTTCCTAAGCATGGCCTTGCCTAAAGGCGCATTTCATCGAGTCACTGCGGAACTCTGTTTGTTCTGCTCTATAGAACGAAAGATTTCGGCGACGCGATGGAAAGACTCCTTCGGTGCCCATGGAGGCATATCCTTTGATATTAAGTCCTTCTTAGGAAAAGTCTTTACCAGCGAGAAACACATCATATCCAGATCCCTCGCCCCTTCTCCTGCCGGCATGCAAGGGAACGAAAACAGATATATAAAGGCCGCATCAACCCCTGCCTTATTGAGAAGCTCAAGCTGCGTCCCGACATAATCGGCCTGTTCTTTCTCGCTCCGAGTCGGGACAATATCGTTTTCGAAGATGCCAGTGCCGTCGGGATTCGTGCCTTTCAAGAGTACGAAGCCGCCGTCTCCGCGCTCTGCTGCTCCCTCGTAGGCACAGCAACCAACTTCTAAAACAGCGAGGGGCTTTCCAATCCTGTACCGATCAAGGCACGAGACATACTTCTCCGCAGTCTCTCCTCGGCGATAATAGTCTATGCCGACGATGTCAAAAATATCCCAGTCCACGACTTCCCAGGAGCCAGCCGAATATGTAATCTGTCCTCCGAACTGGGGACGAATCACCTCAACGAAAGAACGCAATGCCTTATTCAACTCGATAGACTTATTACGTAGAGCCTGAGGGATATCCTCGATCATGTGGCCGCTGGGAAACTGCTGGCCGAGAAACATTACACGGTCATTGAAAGAATCTCCGGGGAAAACACCTTGGCTGAAGATGGTGTATTCGCAACCGGCGATAAATACCAAATCAATGCCTTCACTGCGTAACGTTTCCGCAGTTTTTGCCGCCTCTTCGAAGTATGCGCGGGTCTCGTCGATGGTTGCATTCATCTTCCACGGATTGAAAAACACCTTGAGTCCCATCGAATGCGCTGACCGTGCGGCAATCTCCAGCCGATGTATATCCTCTCCTTCAATCCGAACGGCATTGGCATGCAAGCCGTCGGCGATTGTTTGCATGTCGTATTTGACTAGAGCAGGATCGAATGGCTTGACGGAGAATCCAGTGCCATTGAAATTGAGGCCGACATCGTAGACAACGCCGCGGTATTTCATGGTGGAGTGTTTGTGGGAAGGGCTGCTAAGCGCAAATGTCTACAGACTCACAGGATATGCAAAGATAACAACCGTTTCGAAATAATCATGAGACAAGAAACAAGAGGCACGTAATAGTCAAGTATATAAGGCCCTCGAGGGTGTCTCCACTGTTCGGACTGCGCACCCTTGGCACCCCGTGCGTCCGGCCGTGGCTCGAAATTTCATTGAACCTGCAAATTTGTCCTTTCGGTAACCTCGTCGGACAGGGCTTCCAAAAAGTCCGGACTTACACCTTTTGACAGTTCCATCATTTGACCTGCAATTTGCCCTGCCCAAATCGCATTGAGAGCGTCTCTAGACATCGTTGTGATGATGTCATTCAGACCTGGAGGCACCAATAACGGACCCGCTGGCTAAACAGCAGAGGGAGAAGGCGGCCTGGCTTCTCCGTGGAATGGAGAAAGAGCATGATGTTATCGTGAAGGAGAAAGTGGCGGTATGAGAACCTTTCCTTCGTCGTGTCATATGTGAATGAGATGCTAACAAGCTCCACAGTGTGATCGTTGCCATCCGCAGAAGGTGTGATCTCTTCATTTACCTGCAGTCAAGATTGTTCCCCTGTGAGGTGGATTCAACCTTGGTCTACTGACTTTCGAGTTGGTTAGATAAACCAAGTGTAATCGTGTTTATCCGTGCTGCTGTTTTACCAAGGCGAGGGCACAGTGTACACGTACGTTTAGACTGTCCCGTGCACCTAGCGGGCGCGCCCCTGACCCGGCCAATTCGTCTCGCAACGCACCGGGGCTAACTATCAATTGCAACTCAGCCTCCGAAAACTCGTAAGACAGTACCTTGAGTATGCTGCCATTAGAATAACCCCCAAAGGACATCGTAAAGTCGCAGAATCCTTCCCGCATTTCACATCGTAAAGGCATCAGTAATCAGGAAGCGGGCTTCGTACAACACCAGACGCCTGCATCTCACGAATGTGGGCTATAGCATTCCATTGGCATAGCACATTTTGGGTCGCACGCTGGTCTGTGGCAAATGTTTTCGACGTTCTCGCTCTCAAAGTCAAAAACACCGCGACCTGAAGCCGGGGGTTCACGGGACAAGTACTCTCGCCTCATCTGTCTCGGTTGTCATGAAAGGCGGATCCGGTGTGAACTACCAAAGGATGTCATAATCCCGAAATCTGGAGAGGTGCGGGAAGTCGAGACACCTTGCTATCGGTGCAGGAGATTGGGCTTTCGCTGCGTTGTGCGGCAGACAATCCTCGGTCGGCCAAGGACTCAAAGTAAGTCAGTTGCGGCCGCACATCACCAACGCGCAAGAATCGGCGATATCGAACCGCGCGTCCGGACCAAACCTTTACAACCGGATATCAGACAGTATATCATGCCCATCGTCCACGATTATGACGATAAGCGAATCGATTCAGGCGTTTCGAACGACCTACCGCTAGATGGAGATACCAGGCTCCGGAACGAGGGGATATCACTGCTACATGCGCCTCAGTCGTCTGAAATGGCCGTCATCAGCTACGCAATCGATACAATTCGCCAAGAGAACGTAGAACAAGAGTGGTTTCGGCATCTGCCAGCCTACTACGGACACGCGCCGGTCCTGGATCTTGCTGTCAAGGCTCAAGTACAAGCGTGCGCATACGCCCGCGGAGTAGCTCGAATGACGTCCACAGACTGCTACCATGCCCTGTCGCTTGCTTTCGATGCCTTGCGAGTAAGCATCGAGCAATCGCATGGACAATCACATGATCTCATACTCGCAGCAACGGCGCTACTTGCTCCTTTCGAGGGCACCATCAAGAGAGACGGCGTTCCCACCCGTGTGCATATTGATGGGCTAGCCGCGGTAATAGCAGCAAGGCCTGCGACACAGGCTGGGACCGAAGTAGTGAGAGACATCCTGGACTGGTATGCTGCCGAAAGCTCCGTCATGGCATGCTTCCAGGGCACGCTTTCTCCGTTCGAGAAGATCCCCCGAGCATACTTTACTCGCGAGGGACTGGGCTGCAGTGACAGCGATCGAGCAAACCTCATGGCTCTCGGCAACGAGCTCTACGTCCGTATTCCACGGCTTGTGATACTGGCGCGAGCACTACGGCTCCAGCCAGCTTCACGGCATGGACTGCTTATGGATACGTATAAACTGTTGCAGTCGTTGCTCGAGCTGCAAGATTCCGAGGCGGAGAGGCGAGTCATGGAGAATGCCACGTTCCGACTATCGGACAACTCTGTTAACATCCAAAACTTGCACTTTGCTTCCGTGAAGGACTACGAAGCACTGGCATGCTACTGGCAAAGCCGCCTGTCCCTATTAAGATTAGAGCGGCATCTCCATGGCCTATTCGCATCTTGGGCTCTGGAAAAAGTAGACACAGATTTGCGGACCGTAATTCTCTCACGAAGCTTCGCACCGCAGACAAGCGAGGTTTTTCTGATAGCAAAGCATCTCCTGATGTCTGCGGACTACGCTGCCACCCTACCACTGTTCAGGCAAAAACACATGCTCGCTTACGCAATGGTCGTAGTTTGGGGCGCCACGAGGAACAATGGTATCCAACAGGTTGCTGAGAGCACAAATTGCTTATCTGAACTGCTGTTGTTGAAAGTCAACCGTGCACTACACATCGAGCCGAGACTTGTCGCTGAAGACATGGACGATGCAGCAGATATCTTTATAGGAGGGGAGCGAAGGGGTAGACTTGCAAAACTGTACGACTTGTAGTTGGTCGGACGGGAGATGTACAGTAGATTGTATCGGACTTATCATTGAAGCGAACCGCTGAGGATATCGATAGAGTGTAAACGCTGTGTAGCATGAAAGAAACAGAAATATATTCCAAACTAATATCCACTATTATATCGTTGTCTAGCAAAGGACATGCTAGGCTAAACTATCCAAAGTATATATACTCCAGACTGCGGAAGAGCTGAGCTGAACAGACCGGTGCTTAAACTCCTAAAGAATAAATCTAGTACGTAATTCTAGGTCAATGTAAGCAAATTGCTTAAGAGATCCTGGAGTAATATAAAAAGTAATATAATAGTAATTGAAGAGCACATTAATGAACTTGCTACAATCTTAATTTTTATTAATAACTAGCTATCTAAACTATTCCTAAATGAGTGTAAGAAGTGTATATATATCCTGTTATTTACTTATATTTACTAAAGTAAACACTTTCTAGATCAGGAAGTTATTCACCAATGTTCACTTTCTCAAAGCGAACATCTTTTCTAATTGGCCCTATCAGTCAATCGTTTCTCCGTAGTGCCTATATGTACCCTGTAGGCTTACCGTTGCGACCTTAAGTTATTGGGTCGTGACACTTTACCCTCACTGCTTGGGTTCTGCATAAGCTTTGAGGAAAACGTCCGGGTACTGTGGCAAAGATGCAACCAGTAGATCGGGCTTGATTCCCTTGAAAACATAATCGAAGAAACTCACACTCATCCGCCAATGAGTCTCCTGATTGCGTGCGCTTCCGATTGAACCTGTGAAGACTTCTGGGAAATAATCGCCACGAAGATTAAAAGCATCTGCGAATACAGGTAGATCGGTGAAACCGTAGTGGACCGTGTTGTTCACCCAGGTCCATGATTTCCAGCCGTTGTAGCGGTTGTATATTTCTGACATTTGCGGTGCTAGAGCAACAGGTGACAATTCTTCTGAGCCAAGAATGAGAAAAGGTTTGCTGGTAGAGGCGTTTGTTGCCGGCCCAAACACTGGACCATCAATGTTGATGGCACCAACCACGCGGCTGTCAAAAACAAGCGCGTTTTGAGCAGTGCTGCCTCCAAGAGAATGCCCGTAGGCAGCGACCCGAAGGGGTTTGGACGTGGAACCAGAGCAATTCGTATTGCTCGTCTTTGTCGAATTAGTGTCGGTTTTGGTATACGAACCGAGGCCAGGCACCTCGCCATTCTCAATGGCATTGAGCACATCCGTCACATCGTTAGAGCGGACGGGCTGCAAAGCTGCAACGTTGAGATGTGCGACATCGTAGTATTCTTGTGCCTTTTTGCTCTGCATTGCAACAGTTCCGTCAGGGAACACCTGGGCCACAGACTCATAGGTATGATCAATCGCGACGACCGTGTAGCCAGAGCTCGCAACTGATTGGAGGAGGCCAGTGTAGAAGTTATGAACACCTTTAGAGCCAGGCGAGAAGATCACGATCGGGCCAGAGGGGGCCGAGGGCTCAAACGGCCGAGAACAGTTGAGGAGCCTGGCCTGGTTGAATAGATCCGCCTTGGTCGACCGCTTTGTAACTTGATCGTTTACAGTATAATTACCGTATATTGCCAGGCTGTCGAGGATGGCGGCGTTGACGACGGGTGGACCATACGGGATATACGTCTGATATTCGTCTGGGCATGTGAAGCTGTCGAGATGCGGCCGATATACAGCGACAAGCAAGCGTCGAAGCTCTGGCGAGTCTGCAAGCGGGTCTTGGCGTGTGGTCTTGATCTCATACTCATTGATTGTGACTGGGTATGGACCAAGCTGTGAGTTCACCAAAGTGTTGCTGGAATTACCGCCCCCCAGCAACTGAGCTGACGCAGGCGGCAAGCAAAGCAAAACAGATGCCAGAAATGGTATAGAGTTGAGATGCATGATGATAGTGATGATGGAGAAGAAGATGAAGAAGTGGTGTAAATGTAGATACGAATGGCTGGACAATGAGCTCCTTTATATCGTCGGCGGCGCAGACCTAGCTGCGACAGGTGCTTACTTGTCGACTAGCAATTTGGGCACCATAATTATGCAGCGACAGTCATCAAAGTCGCGTTTTGGCGGCGCAGCATGATGAATACAGTCTTGCCCCATTTGTCGAGGCAGATGGTGTTGTTTTGCCATGCTGTGACCATATTAGTGGCTTCAATGAGGCGGAAGTAGAACCGCGCTTTTTGCGGTATAGCGCAGCTTAAGACCTCCGACCGAAGTGGATCATCGGCGTCGCCTTCGGTCAATGGACCCGCGGCCACGAATCCAGCGTGTATTGCAAGAGCTGGGGGCTCGTCTTCCCGGCCTCGAGGAGTACAACGTAACTGCTTCTCCACATTCGTGTCTCGAGCTAAGCACTTGTGAATTCACCCTCGCCATCCGAGGGGTTGAAATAAGGTAATACACATGCTGCAAGGGGAATTAAGATATTGCCGCCGCGAAGCGTAGTCCCGCGCTTTTTACGGTATAGTCTAACTCGGACTTACAAGCTACGTTAATGAGATACACATGCTGGAGGATAGCTAACAAGGTATAAAAGTGTAGTCCCGCGCACATATACGGTATAGCGCAGCCAGGATTGTCAAAGTCACAGTCAAACAGACAAGCCTTTTGTCAGGCGTCACTATGTACGTCTTGGTCTTGTTATGTCGTTTTTTAAGGAGATGCGGCATGATGAGTTTGAACGTGTTAAGTAGGTCTTTGAGGCCTACGACGAATTGACTGAGATGATGAGCATCACCTGAAGAGAATGGAAATGAGGTAAAGGACTGTTTCATAAGCTCAAGGCGGTGATGGGAACTGGTTCAATTGAATGGACGTGGTTAAAATTAAGAAACGTTAGCCGGCTCCAGGCGGTTTTAAAGGATTATAAGATAGGACAGAACAAGGAAATTTAGAAAAGAAGCTGAGGGTTTCAAATGAAAGTTGCGTTAGTAGTGTTGGTTCTGACGTCGAGTGTGACGACAGGTACCACTGGGAGGTGTCGATTCTAGATTTACTTAGACAACGCTCCATGAAGGAAGGTCTTAAGGGAGCGAATGCTCATTTGCTATCATTGCGGCAATGGAAATGGACATGGTGAACTACCGTATCCCGTGCTGCGTGATACCAAATGCGGTCGTCAAAAGAACGGCGTGCGGATCTTTGGTGGTCCGCATGTCCGATAGGCAACCTCAGTGCCGACGGCGCGGCTATCTCGACTCGACCGTCCGCTCAACTTCCTCTGCTTCACTCTAATTCTTCGGACCTCGTGAGGCACATCTGGCAGCACTGCAGCCTAGGTGACCTTGCTTGAAGCCTCCTGGCCCAGTGTTGCTCCCTTTCCAGTCGGCTCTCATTGCCCGCCGCCTCCGTCCGGCCGGTTCCGGAGCTTCGGGGGCCCAAGTGACTGCCACAGCTGCGCGGCCTGAGCTGCTGTTGACGAAGCCATGGGTTCGCCAACGACCAAAAGTGCTCCTGATGGGATTTTCCCTGTGTACGACAATACCTGCAGCAGCGACGAAGGGAAGGTCGCAGAGCTACCAGAACCAGGCGCTCCGACTACGGAGAAGGTCGCTGTACGTCAAACCGTGTCCGATCTGAGCTTGTTTCGTTGTGATTACACGTAACCTTTGAGATACTAAGCTGATTTCATCACAGTGTGGTAGATGTCGACAACGCAAAGTGATTATACTAACCACCCGCTCTTACTGCTTCTGCGCATTTATCTAACCACGGTGCATTCAGATCAAATGCGATCGCATCCATCCTTGCAGCCAATGCACTCGAGCACAGTCACAATGTTCGTACCCAGTAGCGCAGAAGCGGGAGAAGCGCCAAAGGGTCTTGATATCCAGCATGTAGTAGGCCGACCTCATACCACTAGGCTTCTCTCATATATACCAGGAGTAGAAGTTGACATACCATCCGCTTGCCCAGCGAGAGCAGGATCGAGCATATCTCACACAAGATTGATGACCTCGCCCGATTGATGGAAGGATTGAATAGCCCAATCAAAGAAAGGCCCTCGCAATCTGGCAGCAATTGCAATGAGACTTATCCGGTGGAGAACAACAGACGTCCTCGACCTACCGCCGTAGAGTACGAAGGCATCGACAACTCCTTATTTTCCCATGCCATCTCGGCCGCAAAATTTCTTGAGGAAGCTGTCGCAGTCGATAGCGGCGAGCGAGCTTCGAGCACCGCTCGAGAGATTAGGTCGGCACTCCATACTCTTCAGACTGTTCTGGACTCTCAAAAGCGACGAAACGTTGCAGATGAAGATGCTGCACTGTTTCCAGGAATTCTCCCATTCAGCGCAACCACGAGAGATCTGCCTGTTCCTCCAATCGACAAGGTCATGGCGTGCTTGAGAATGGCCCAAGGTGCGTATGGAGCTTGTACCCCTTTATACCTCGTTGACCTTGTCCGAGAACTGACGATCACAAAGACCACTCCCCTGTCCCAATGTCCTGGCTTAAGGAGCTGAAATCTTTAAGCGATTTCACAATTTATTTGATCAAAGTCTGCTCTCCTGGTCCTGTCACAGATGCGGAGCTCATCATCGCGTACACATGCCTTTACTGGCTGTTTGCGGATTGTGCCGCCATGACCCCGAAGGAGGCCAGGCAGGACCTCAATGACCAAGCACAGATATGCCAAAGCAACCTTGAGGCGGTACTTTCAAGCTTAGGATTTCATATCCCAACAACAATTGACTATGTTCTGGCCATGTACTTGGCAGTGAGTTTTCCATGGCTCTCTAACTGTCGGCTATGTCTCATGTCTGATGAATGCATTCTTGACCTCTTACAGACACTTTACTGCTTTCAAAAGGGTAAAATCTTTGCTTGCTGGACCTTCATCTCGAAAGCATCACTCCATGCTCAAGCACTCGGACTGCACAGCAGCACATCGATGATCGGCGATACGGTCGAGGAGCGACACCGCAAGACTTGCTTGTTCTGGTCCATCTACTCCCTCGAAAAGGGCCTGTCGCTCCGTCTAGCGCGGCCGTCGACAATTCGAGACTACGACATAACGATATCCAAACCTGAACCACAACCTAGCACATCTGCTGCCATCAGACAAAGTCTGTTGGATTCTGTCAATGCTGCCCGCATCTACGGGCTAGTCTACGACGAGATCTACAGCCCGAGGGCTTTAGCACAACCGGCGGAGACACGAATCGCGCGTGTTCATGCATTGGCTGCTGAGTGGCGGGAGATCTTGACAAGCAAAGCTGAACATTTGGTCTGTGGATATCCCTCATGTCATTTGCTGGTTTCTGTCACTAACACGATGAAGACGAAATTAGCAAGACGTTTTGAAGGGCTGCATGAGTCTGCAATGGTCGAGTTCACCAGGCACGCCAACAAAGTCAGCGACTACGGGGTACTCGCGGCAATCTACAGGGCCACATCTGGTCGGACGCCTGCCTCAATATCTGCCGAATGCACCTCTGCCGCCCGAATCGCACTGCAGGAACATACGAAATGCATCGCTTTGCTCCTCAACAACGAGATGCACTCTGCTCAGCTTGAGTTTTGGGTCAATGGCGCCCTCTTGCTTCTCCCATTTATACCATTCAATATTGTCTTTTGCAATATCGTCGAAACGACCAACCTGGATGACTTGAATAGCCTCAAGGCTCTCGTCCAGGCTATGGAGCTTCTGTCTGAAAAGCCCGACTATGCGGGCTGCGCCAAACAGCTACGGATCTTCCGAGCCCTGTACAATGTGGCGGCGAGATATGTCGAGGTTAAGGGAAAAACATATTTTGCCACTCGATCGGGCAGCGACGGCCTAGACGTTGGAAAGGGCTTTAGCAATGTCACAGCAACAGGGATTACTTCCGCATCCTCGCAGATGCATTCGTCCAATGGATACATGGGCTCTGAATCTGGTACGGACAGTTTCGATCGTGTTGGAAGTATCGGCGATGGCCTTGAGCTCCTGCCTGTACCCCAGGGCCTCGAGAATCAGACCTGGGCAGGTCCTGGAGGGATGGAGCTCGATCCACTCGGCACGCAAATAGGCACCTGGTTTCAAGAATCCGACGATGTAATAGACTTCCTCGGGGGAATATAAAACGTAGCGTGCTACTTATGGCTCGTAAGGTAATTAAACTCCAGAGTCCCGACTCGTCAAGGTAAGGTTAGGCGAGTTATAAAAAATTGGCCTACTAACCCTCTAAAATAAATATATAAGTTAGCTATACTGCTTTTATCTCCAGAGATAGATGCATTAGTTATGTTTCAAGTAGCTATACTAGTTTCCATCTTCGGACATGGATCTAGCATTGGCTGCACGTGAAATGATAGAAAAAGCCTGCCTTTTGGTTATTAAGCAGTAAATAGTGAAGACTAGCTTTTAAATGATAAATTTGCAGTGCTTGCCTGTCTGATAGGAAAAAGCCAAGCTGGCTCGGGATCATTCAAGTGGGGTCGGGCCCATCTTGCTCGACAAGTTGTCATAGGAAGTCGGAGCCCTCGTCAATCCTATTGCACAATCCTACTTTATCACTCATCAATTGTATCTCTCTTTCGTGGCAGACTTGCCGCTGGCCATTACAATGGAAAGAAAAGTGATCGTTGGTGAGCGAAGAATACTAGGACCATAGATTGATGAATATTTTGGAAGATGCGAGGTTGGCCCGGGATAATCACACTCTGTACAGAATGAGGCTCTGTCTGACGTATCCAAAATGCCTTACGTGTATGCCTTGTGCAAGTGCCGGATGGCTATGATATAAAGGCTCGCGACATCCTTCCAATGCCCAATCAGTAAACGGATAAGCCCAACGTTATCGATTGGACGCGTTTAGTCTTATAAAGCTATTTTATGATGAGACCTCAAAAACGCTTAAAAATAAAGAAGTAGAAGCAGTAGAAGCAGTTTATAACGGAGGACACATGTATAAAATTGCCTTGGTAATCATCGTGATTATCATAGCAATGGCTTTCATAGCAATAAACTCCGTATTGTGGCAGCATGTGTGATCCGCCGCGCGTAGCACCTCCACCGCCATAAACTGCACCGTGTCGGTCTGATGTCTTGCTTTGCTTGGACTCTTATCTCAGCCAAGCCAAGGACGATAAAATTGCGCTTAAAAGCATCTGCCGTTGTAGGGTTATGACAATGATGTTCCCAGATCTCATCGCTGTATACCATAATTACCAAATGGTACTATTACTTGCGGCGCAATATCCGTAATAAACTGGTCGCCAGCCAGGGCTACCGAAGCACGCTTAGAAACAAGCAGTACAGAGATTTACAGGTAAAGAAAGCAATACCTGTTTACTTAATCAAAAAATACTACCAAGTTCAAAGACCTTGCACGCATGAGCGTCTCAGCTGAATCACGCCTCAGCTCCACTAAGAAGCCCTGCGCCACTAATCTGGAAAATTGGCAGCTCTTCCCTATAGTCGCATGTTCTTCAAGGCTAAAGAAAAAACAAAGGACGAATGAGATGCCGCCAAACTGACGTTTTGCCCGTGTTTATAAGTCACAAAAGCTTCCCGAAAAATCTCTTGATGGTCCCTGAAAGTGGTCACCGGCCCCAGATACGTATAATTACCCCTGTGGCGTTAGCCACTTCCGTGACGGGCCTCGAATGTCTTGGGGCGGGAGACGCATCTAGATCCAATAGCTTCACCTGAAGAGGGGCGCTAACAGCTCTTCAGCTGGCCCTAGGTGCTTGGCTATTGACACAAGCATTGCAATAGTTTTGCGCTCCATTGCCTAATTCCGCTTGAGGCTATGCGGGAGCTGCGCTAATCGTAGAAATATAGATTCAGCTACCAGGGTGAGCCCATGCAAATGGCCACTAGCTCTATGAAGCTATCTGCGGATGCAAATGGAGCGTGAACAACAACGCAGTGGCTATTGTAAATATTGTTATTATAAGGTTAAAAAGAAATTTTATCATTGGTACATGGGTAAACAGATATATATAGAGGTTGAATTGGCCATCCATTCTCAACTTCCATCTGTAGGCTTTCTCACAGTAAACACAGCTCGCCGTCAACATGGTCAAGGTCAACTCCGTCGTCTCTCTCCTGGCTCTGGGCTCCGGTGCCCTCGCCTTCGAGCGCAACGCCCAGCGTGGCCTCACTGAGGAACATATCACCTGTACCACTGAGCTGGGACCCAAGTCAACACACCACGTCCCGACGAACTGGCACTACAAGACCAAGACCCTGACTTACACCGAGAAGGTCACGGTCACTCCTCACCCGGTCGTCACGCCGACCAAGACGGCGACCAAGACCCTCACTCACACCGTCTCGACGGTTCTGTCTGAGCCCACTTCTACTGACGTCCTCTCTACCACCCTCACGAGTAAGTGAACTTGCATAGATACTTTACAATACGTTTGATCAAAATTGGAAGTGCTAACATGAAGAAAGGGACTAAATACGCCACTGCTACCAATGTTGTCACTGAGACAGACATCACCTCTATCCAGACCACCATTACAACTACACCAACCACCACCATCCCTGCTCCCGCAGACTTCACTCCTGTCTCCCAGAACCAGGACTACGTCGCCAAGGTCAAGGCCCGCAGCGCCAAGAACCTTCTCGAGCGAAGCAAGGACGTTGTTCAGTGCAAGAAGAACCCCAAGGGCGGCCACGCTTTCTACCCTCCTCTGTTCCCCCAGTCCGTCACTTGCAACAAGCTCGTTGAGCCCGTTGTCTACAAGCGTGTCACCGTCACCGCCAAGCCTCGCACCGTCACTGCTGTTCCCACCACCAAGACGGTCAGCACCACCGTCACGAAGACTCACACCAATACCGTCTGGCCCAACGACATTACCAGCACCATCACTTTCGGTACATCGGTTACTGTCACTTCCACCATCGATTCCACTACCACCAACTACATCACCGCTGCCAGTAAGACAGATGATCTCCCTTCCTGATCTTGAGCTTGTCATGAAGACTAACCTTGTGAACTAGCCACTTATTCCGCTGTTGCTCCCGAGGCGACCTTCAACGCTGTCTGCGGCTCTGACAACATTATTAGCTCTGCTAACGGCGGCCGTGATATTTCCATCCAGGCCACCGCCCCAGACTACTTGTCTCTTGTCTCTGCCACAGACTCCTACTCGTGCTGCATGGCCTGTCAAAACACTGCAGCCTGCCGTGGCTCTTTCTTCTATCCCGCCGGCTGCTACCTGGTCGTGAACCGTGATGGTGTCTGCAATGCAAACCAGTTCCAGGCTGGATCCGGTTACTTCAATGAGCAAGGAACCTCTGGTTCAGTTAGCAACGGCCCTTGTGGCCTGCTGTCTAACCTTGGTAACCACAACTCCGGTAGCTTTTAATTTGGCGGCATAAAGTTCTGAAGCTTCGATGTTCTGAATACCTTTCGTGGCACTTACATATTGTCCTATATTAGAACTCATTTCGTAATATACATAATTTAGCAGATTAGATGAATAGATGAATACTCCCAATTCTACAGTCCCAGCAAAAACATTTTGGAGTTAAAATATTTGGCTGTCAAATGGCGCCAATGTATATGTAGTATATAAGCAATTAATGATATTATCAATAAGCGACTGTGATTATAACTCTACTGACAAACCCAAAAAAAAAAAAAAAAAAAAAAAGATCAATACGCAAAAGTTATTAGAATACAAATAGTTTTGAAGCCATTAATCTCACTCAGTGGCTTGATCAATGAATAGCCTGTTGAACTTTGGGGTAGACTCTAACCATTTCCTGATACAGCTCTGGATGATCTCTGATCATGACCTGAGGGTCCCAACCAGCTGCAACAAAGATAGTGTCGATACCGCTGCCAATAGGTGTTGTGAACACGTGCCCAATCTGAAAGCCAATTAAAAATGCATAAGCCATGATAACGGCAGTATATTGTCCGTCACGGTTATATGGCGGATCCGTTTCGAGAAGATAGAGGTAGGCGAAGAGAGCGCAGGCGTAGCCAATGAAAATAGCACCAAAAGAGAGCACAGGCCCAACAAGGCAGTCCTATTTGCGACTGTTAACAGGGCGCAGAATAAACTGAACAAAATGTAGCAACTTACGTTGACAAGCGCATCGATGCCACGATCCTTAATCATCCTCCAAGTATCTTTGGCTGAGGCAATGTATGCCTTACCGTAAAGGGCAATATGGCAAAACGCATACCGGTTAACGAACTGCACAGCCCATTCAATGATACTTATGACACAAGTAAGAAGACAAAAGATGGCATAGGCAATCCAACCGGCGGCACCCCCCTCGCTGGCCGCCTGCGACCGAACAACACTGCACAACTGCTTTAGAGCCTGAATAAAGGCCACTATGAGACTTCCGAAGCAGATGGAACCAAAACTGTAAGTGAGTGCTCTTTTGGCAGCGCCACGAGTCGCCCGTTTTGGAAAGTTATGCGGCGAGAAGTACCACGATCCATAAACGCCAGCGATAATGGTGTGGATAGTGTTCTTCAGCCACTCAGAAATCCAGAACATTGCAAACGTCACGTAGACGACGAAACCAATAACCTTGCTGTGGCTGCAGTTGTTCCCCGATACGGAGCATCGTGGATTGTCGGGCGATGGCTCATAGGAGACGTAGATGGCAACGAGCGTAACTGAGAACCAGGCAGCTAATGCCGTTGCGCAAAAGCCTCCAAGGAGGCTTACGAGGTAGACATGGCCATATTTCTTGCTAACATCGATACTCGTCTTGAGCATCAGAGCTGAGAAGGGAATCCTGCTGATCCAAGTAAAGAACGCAAATATGAGGAAAGCGGCGAAGATGATGAATACTATTCCTGCAGACCAATATCCCTTGATCAAGTAGTAGATGGCGGTCCCAAGCGCCCATGCAAGATTGATGATGCCCGTGATCCAAATGAACTGCTTTGGAAAGAGGCGCGCGAGCCAGACATAGATGTACGAGAAGACGAAAGCAATGACCAGACAGAAGGCGAAGAGTATAATGGTGTTGCTGTTGAGCGAAAAGTTGTTCAAGTCGTCGTAGATGCCGTGTCCAGCGAATCCTTTGGCATATCCGTGAATTGAGAGGCCCGATATGGCTACGTAGCCGCCAAAAGCTACTAGGAACTGCAATACAGACATTTATTTGTTAGAGCTATGAATCAGCACGATCAGAGCTTTCCAATGATGCACTTACAAGGAGGCCCGCCCACCAATCGTTGAATTTAGGCTTCTCAAGCTTAAAGGCGTCGTTAAAAGAATACTTCTCGTCATCTTCGCGTTGAGGAGGGTTGAAACTGTATGGTGGAGGAGGGCCGTATGGGTGATCTTGGTAGCCATTCATGGGTTGCTGCTGCTGTTGGTTGCCATTATATGCTGGATTGTTGTTGTTGTATCCTTGATTATACTGAGTCTGGTCCTGGCTCTGGCTCTGGCTCTGATGTTGATATTGCGGTTGGTTCTGATGTTGGGGATCGCCCTGCTGCCTGTATTTGTCTGCTTCACCCATCATGCATATCAAGATGTAGAGCAATTGTTGCTCTGGTTGAGTAGATAGAAAAATCGCCGCCCCTCTATGGGTAAAGATGGCGAGGGAGATGGTAGAGATGTCTCAGATCATGCAGAAGGAGCACAATGAAAGGGAGAGATAATGAAGGGATAAGGCAATTGAAGAGGCAAACCAAGAGGCAAGAGAGCCACGAGGGCTTTGGCCTGAGCCATTGATTTTCACGTGGAACTGCAAACAGCTGCAGGTACAGAGCTCAGCTACCGCCGCAGCTACGCTGTGAATGGATGAGGTCATGACACCGCAGCTATCAGATTAGCGGGTTCCGATCGGTAGCGGCCAGGTCCCCATTCGCTGAAACACAGCGCCTCGGAGATTGAATGGCTGCCGTGATCGGCCTATCCGGCGCTAAAGCCGCGGTCTGGGATAGACTTTGGAGCTGCCCAGGTGGCTTATTGTTAGCTGCTGTAGGAGGGCCGGAAGAGGCCGCATGCGACAGTTTTCAACGGGAAAATGGACAGTGTCTAGATTAATAGGGAGTTGATGTATTGCTAGCATAAAGCACCTGAGCATTAAGCTGCAGCGTTGTCAGTCGCCTCCCTCTTATCCTCTAATACCCGTGTACACACCGATACGCATCATCATCTTCTATATCGTGCATCAGTTTACTCGTACCTGTAAAGTACTTTACTTTTCAATTAATAATAGTAAATAATAGAAAGATTCCATTGAGAGGCAGAATTTAATTATTGAAAGAAAACTGAAGAAACGATAAAGCTGTCTGCCGAAACACAGCCGTCTGTTGCGATAAGCCCCAGTCCTCCTCCCCCGTACTCAGTATCAGTAGCTTGTAATTTTATGCCATCAACTTCAACGGAGATGGTGTAGTAATCAGCTGTCAGGGTTACTCGATATGTACAGTCTAATTGCCATGGAAACGCCGCAGATGAGAGAATGCTCCTGTGCGCATCGTGTGCCTTCACGATGCTGATCCTCTTATCGGCAGTGAAAGTAACGGCGTAGTAACGGTTGATTCCTTGGACTCTGATAGCCAGACCACCAGGAGCCCCAAATTTGACCATGAATTTCGGAACTGTGACACTATAGTTGGTCCATTCTCGCGTGCCGTAAATTATTATGCCCTCCCCTTGTCCTTGGGCAATTGAAAACGAAGAGTTGCTGAAATTATCGGCGCCATTGACCCAAGCACGACGCCAGAATTCACATGGCTGCTGTCGAGGCACTTTGAGTACCATTTCAGGCACACCTGTCCAGGAGAGGCTGTCGAGCCAAATGGTACCAGTATAAGGGCTTGATGAATCGGCGCTGAACACGAGACCAATCTTCTCGATCGGCTGGCTGTCCATTGTATCTGGTATTGTCCAATATAGAGAATAATACTCTCCAGGGTGAAGTAAGGTAGAACCGCCATCAACCACGATCACTTCATCGTTCCGGCTGTATACCTTCAACCTCATCCCAACGCTTATCTGGCCAACTCCCTCGTTGCCAGTGTATACTTTAGCTGTAAGTTCCTGGCCTGGATATAAGAGTGGTGATGCCATTAACTCATAAGTCTTCATATGTAAGACCTCTTTCGGTGTAAATGTCTGGGTAAGGATTTCAACCTGGCTCTGCCCCATGCCTAGATTCTCCACATCTATAGCCAATCCAGGGCCATGGGTACTATTTACTCGCTGTTGCATCACAGCTGAAGCACCCTGCGCACTGCCAGACGGCCATGAAAGCTGAAAACCTTGAACACTTCCTGGAAGGCTAAAGTGAAACTGTGCGCCACGCTTAGGAGGTTCAAGGTTGTCGTGGCCAGCTAGCCGTCGGCCGATATTGGCAATATCGTACGCAATGCGGGCAGCGTTATTGATGGAATATCCACCATCTGCACTCGATATGAGAGCACGATCTGCCAATGGCCCCCGCCAGTCATAATTGCCCTGGAATGCAGACAGGCCAAGCATGATGGCAACAAGGCAGCCCACGTTACCAGAATTGCAGTCAGTGTCCCAGCCACAGGTATTCACTATATGCATAGCTTCGTCAAAATTGCTGCTAGCGTAAAGTACCGCCATGATCATAACAGCATGGTTGGGAATTACATGGCAAATGCCATGAAACTTGTCGTATCCATATGTATCCTCTATGCGCTGGCGGGTTTTCATCCAATCCCCATCTTCTGCGACCCATTCTCGAACGTTTCCAATTACATGGGCAACAAGAGAGTCTTTAGGAATACTTGAAAGGCCGACATCGAGAAGACGATTGATATCCTGTGATATGAAGGCTTCTGACTCCATTGCAGCCCATAATTGAGCAGCATATACAGCCTCTCCATCATGGCTGACCGAGCCAGCAGCGCGAGCAAGCTTGGCCGCAAGGCTGGGATTCCCTGGAGCTACAAGAGCCCAGCCATCAATAAAGATTTGCGCACCGATCTGCTCAGCAACAGTCCGTCCATTTGTCTGTATCGCGCCACTAAGAGGTGCGGGTATGCCTCGCTTCAAGTTCAAGAAGGCAGTATGTTCCGTTGACATACCCCTACCGCCCCACCAGAATATGGTGCGGTTCTCAATAACATTGTTAAGCCAGGACTTTCCAATATCTTCAGAGGATATGTCAGGGTGGCATCCGTGCTCTTCTAGCGCCCTTACAAACTGAAATGTGCCAGAGACGTCGTCATCAGTGACGACAAGAGGATCACCAACTTTTTCGTGAACGTAGCCGCGAATATGGCCGAGCTCTTCGATAATTCTCTGATGAGTCCAATTTTCGAACGGGCGTCCGACATATACACCAATAAGTTTCCCAAGTACTCCAGCATAGACTCTCTCTAGGTATTCGGTTGGCAGTTCTGACATTTTCGATGTGGCTCGAGGCTTGGAGACCCAGCTGTTTCATTCGAGAACAAACGACCGCTATTTATACATTTGAATGCAAGGCTTGTGACCGATAGTTATTTACAAGACCAGTCATACGAACGGAGATGAAGCTTATTTTCATTGCGAAGCTGTTGTTGTTCTAGAAATTAGGTCTGTTTGTTCCACCTCCGCGTTATGAGGCACCTAATCTAGGTGCTTCCCCGCATGCCTATCCCCACGACTAATCCCGGAAACGAGGGGCAAACAGCATTATTACTGGCTACAGGCATTCTACGGCTCAAAAAGTTTGCAACGTTCTCCGTTTAATTTCTCATAATCTGATCAGCAATTGGATTCTAGAAACAGAGCTTGAGAAATGGAGACGTGATTGTAGATAAAATTACAAGATTGCGAATGAGACCGAGAGCTCATAACAGTGATCTATGCTAAATCAGGTGTACTCTTTGCGAATAGATTCGCAGGGTCCAGTCGGCTCTTGATAGCTCTGATTCGAGTCAGGCCATCAGCTCCGTAGTAGTGAAGACCGTCACCCTTATGAGGTGAACAGAAGTTGAGATACTTGTGCGGCATAGCAAGGCCTGCTGCGTTAATGCCATCGGTTACTTTATTTACCCACGCATCGCAGCTCTTCAGTCCCTCTTCGTCATCAGGAGGCGCCGCTGCGAAAATGCCGAGCATTACGTGTGGCTCACGATTTGAAAAGGCTCCGTTCGTCAAGAGCGTGGAATCAGAGCCTCGTGTGCCTTTTCCATGTCTGTCGTGGATGACAACGATTGATGTAGAGGTCGGTAGTGGCTCTGATAGGATGCGGCCGAGCTCTTCCGACCAGACGGGAACTGAGACTGTCTTTCGGAAGAATATGAGGTTTGCAAAAAGTTCAGGGTTCTTGACGGACATTGTAAACTCGTACGGCGTAGCTATGGTTAAATGTCAGCTCTTACAGGTGAGAGAAGGACAGGCACTTGAAGCTTACTCTCTTGGACTGTATTGGCCACCACGGTTCCAAGACTTGACATGCGCTCAAAATAACTTTTCGCCTCATCAAGATCGCTCTTGTCCTCGTCCAGAGACCAGACAGGAAGGAAAAAGAATAAGCCTTCGCCCCCCGGTGGGTGTACGATGCCTACATCTCCCACGAACTTATTAGGCTTCTTCCATGCATACAATTTGGCGAGCCTCTCGGTAATTTGAGACGCTTCTTTCTGTGGAAATGCAAGAAGCCCACCCAGAAGAGTCGGGCGACGATGCACTCGAACGCGGAGGGAAGAAACAACTCCAACGACACCAGCTCCGCCACCGCGCAGCGTCCAGAGTAAATCAGGGTCGCAGTCGGCATCGTCTGTGTCCACAACACGCCCATCAGCCAAGACAACTCTTCCACCGAGGATATTGTCCGCGGCCATGCCCATGGTGCCATTCCAGGAGCTATAGCCACCGCCACAGGCAAAACCGACATAGCCAACTACAAGAGAAAGGGGAGTTGGCGTTGCAAGATTATGATCGTCTAGAAACTTTAGTAGTTTTGCGGATGTCACTCCTCCTTCGACAGTTACATGCTGCCGATCCGCAGACAAAATCATCTGATCCACAGAGCGAACATCAAGTGAGACATCTTGGGGCCCAAAAGCGCGGCTCTTGCCCCCTTGGTCGACGCCAGAACTTCGAATTGCCAAAGTAAGCCCATTTTGGGAGATATATCGCACCGCCGTAGAAATTTCGGCTTCATTCGTAGGGCGCACAGTAGCTACGGGCAAAGTTGTGACAGACCTATCGTTGATTCGATTCAATGCTTCAAAGTTGACAGAAGAAGCTGTATAGATGTGGAGATTAGGAGCCTCGGAATGTAACGCTAGGAGAGCCGGCGCATCCTGCTCAATCGACGAGGTTGAAGAAGCGCCCGGGGGAGGTTCAGTGTGAAACTCGGGACCAGATGTTATAGAAATCATTATAAGTCAAGATCGCCGAAACATATATGTAAAAGTGTTAGCGCCTAGGCCAGGGCTTTTGCTTTATTAAAATATTGAGAAATCATTCGCGAAAAGCATGGCTTGGAACGGCTTATATACATGTATTTAGGTCTTCCCAACATGGGTACCTTACTTTGACGTGGCTGCTCACCTAATCTTTCTCACCGCACTTCTCACGGACTTAATGTACGTTATAAGCCAAAGCCGATCCGATTAGCAAGTTTGATCCATGGAAGTCGCGAAGGATTGTACATAAAATCAGCAATCAATTCGTCTCTTCAGGTCGCATGTATCGAGAATTCCGTGGCTTTCCCACTAATGGGGTTGAATGCATCCTATTTATCGAGATAGGCCGAATACAATATACGTGGGGTCGCGACTAGAGAGAGATAGGATAATATGCATGTCATTTGGGTACCAATAAGGCAACAGTTAATTAATAATCTAAACTGGGCCAGACAATAAGCTTTTAGCGTTGCCTTGGCCTACGCAAATGTAGAAAACGGGCGCCGTCAGCGGGCTCTCGTGCAATGAGGCCATACATAATTGGTCATTTCAACCAACTCTAAACGTCCGATAAATAGTTCATGTTGCCCTCCTGCAGCCCTTCACGCCATTGTGTAACTCGGTCTTCCAAGCTCAAATATGATGCCCCTCATTATAGCGAATAGCTGAATTCAGTATTTTCCCTATCCGTCAAATCAAGAAATTCTTGATTCTCAATCCTGGTGTAGGACGGATCTGCCCGAATGAGGCGCTTCTTGGCGTTCTGTCGTCGGTAATATGCCCAGATAAAGACAAGGTCCACGATACACAGTGCCCAGCAAACCAAGATGGTGATTTCGCCTGGTCGGTATTCCGGAGCATCTTTCGGTCGAAAAGTCTGTGGTCCTGAATGAGGGTCAATAAATTGTGAGGCTAATGCAATGTGGATGTACGATGCTTACCAATGATATTCCCAACGCAGTAAGCTACCAGGTACATTGCTGCTACCGTCGTCTTCTTAGTCCATCCTATCAATACATTAGTACGTGAAATGTGGACACAATTGTTGCTCTTCTTACCCGCGACGTTTGTAGATATTAGGGATAAAATTGCGACGAAAGGGGCAGCGTCTGCCTGGTCGATGTTAGTTTGGTCATCATTCCCATCTTCAATGCATGCTTACCTGAGTGAGATAGTAACCAGCCAGTCTACCAGCAGGCCGATCCAATGGAATAGCAACAATCATGATCATACCGACCATGGATAGTACAAGAGCAGCTATAGACACCAAGAGACGGCTCCCAAGTCTGTCTCCTAGAAATCCGCAAAGCAGCAGCGTGACGACTTCGACTGCTCCGCCGGGAGTTCCATAGAGCAAACTCTGCTCGGGAGTATAGCCAAACGAGACAATGAGTTGACTGAAGAAATTGGAGATTCCACCGTTGGGAATATCAGAAAGCAATGCGTACAAAACAAAACCCCACACGATAGGATCTGTCAAAGCTTCCTTGACCTGGTACCATTTAAAGTGCTTATTTCCAATACCCTGTTCGTTAACTTTAATCCGGTGAACAGCTAACACACGCTCTTCTTTAGTGAGGAATCTCGCGTTCAGCTGATTATCGGGCATGATGAAGAAGAAAATTATTCCCATCGTGCTTGTCAATACGCCAGTAAATATAAAAATCGCCTTCCAGGGCGCAATCGAGAATCCGTGGATGTCGGCACCGCGAGCGAAGCCGTACGCTACCAAGCCGCCAAAGATTTGAGCCTGCAGCAATGTTAGCAATAGTAGTACAAAAAGGAAAGGGGCTCTTAACAAGTTGTCATACAAAGCCATTGAAGCTGAACCATATGCTAGTTCTAAACCCTTGCTCCTTTTTTGTATACCACTGCGATACAAACAAAGTAAACCCAGGAGTAACAGCAGCCTCAAAAACTCCCAAAAAGAGACGAATTACTACGGCTCCTCCAAAGTTCTCTGTGGTGGCAAATAAAGCAAGGACAAGTCCCCACATGATGATGTTGAAAGCGGAATATTTCGCGAGCGGCAGGCGTTGAAGGAGGCGGTTTGTGGGAAATTCCCAGCCAAGGTATCCTTTGCATAATATGAGCCAACTATGTGTGGAAAATGCAAAGAGAACAGTTTACCGAAATAGAATAAGCTCGATAGCCACTGGTAATTGTCGCCAACAAGTTTGAGGTCGGTTTTCAAGCCCATGATACTGGCATATGACAACGTCGTTTCTATCGCGTGTTAGAACAGTACTCGCGAATAACAGTATGACGATTCTCACTGTCAAGGTAATTGAGGCCGTAAATGATACACATTAGCTAGAGGGTAATTGTCAGCCCAAGTAGCAAAACGCAAACACATGCCATAACTAACAGGCATAAGATTCCAATCAATTTTGCGCAACAAACGTCGCTCCGTCTCCTCATCAAGCTGCAGTGTAGCGGCATCCAGGCCAGCAACGGCGTTAAGAGCCTCATCGGCATCAATTTCGACAATTTCTCCCTTCTCAACAACGGCCGTAGAACGAGGGGGTTCATGATCGACCTTGTCGGTCTTTTCTGTCGTGTCGTCCGCCATATCTAAACCTCGCGTAGATATACGGAGATGAGGAAAGTTAAAAAAAAGAAGTGGGATGTATTACCCACTACGTAACAAAGAAGTTGAAGAAAAGTGAAATTTGTCTGGACCGGTTGATCAACCCTACCTCTTTAAATGGGATGTGGTTACATTGTCTTACTCCGATCCCAAACCCCGCTCTCTCCTCACAGATACAGGGGTGCATCTATCTATCTACAAGACCTATGTGGAAGGCGATTGGAAAGATAAGACATCCAGGATGCTGTTGCGTGCTCCAGATCCGTGCATTGCATATCGTCCGATCCAAGGGTGTCAGGGATTTGCGCATTTTATTCGAGATACGAATGATAAAGTAGCCTACCTCGTCACTTTGCTCGTTCGGTTTACACAATCTATACGTAACCCAAAAACAATGATATTAGTATTTCTGCGCACAGCGCTGAGTGTTTATCAACTCGCCAATCTTGCCTCCTCTTCGGCATAGCGTAGTGTGGGGAAAGAAAGCTATGCAGGGATGAGAATAGCCGGTGACGGAGAGATCGTCATGTGCACCAGAGCCGAAGTCACGGCAATTGTCTTGAATTTGCTGAGCAGACCTTATCTCGGGCTATGTGTTTCCGATATTTCCGGCATATCACTGCTTCTTTAGCAGCAATAGGGCCATTGCGACTATTGTTAACATACATGTAGTATTTACTCTATCGTCTCAGTTCGTTGTAACAAGTCGACTGTCTAAAGGGTGCGATTCCGTGAAAATACATCTTCGGGATTTATCCTCTACGAGAGTAGTACTCGCATACAGTAGTGCCTAACTAGTTGCTCTTTTTGTTCCGAAAGTGACCCTTTCCAGAGTAACCCTACCAGCGTAAGCAGTTTAACTATTTCATGCAGCCGACTCAGCTGCAGCGCGAACATAAGTTGCATGGAACGCGCAGATCATGTCTTTAATGAGCCTGTCGTCTAAATTATTGGCAACATCTCGTGTATGGGTCGCGTGAAGATGGATGCTAAGCAGAAGCTGGAAAACTGATCATCCATGATGACATTACTAAAACGAGACAAGAGAATAACAAATGAATGTTGTGAACCTACGCTTCATTCTTCCAACGCAAAGCCTTTTCTAGCTAAGTACCAATTGCACTGCGGAACCGCTAATACTGTCTTTCTATGCAGTAAGCCTACGCGCTCAAAGATTGAGTGCTATCATGAACTATTTGAACATTTGTTAGCAATTTATTCGACCTTGTTTTCATGGTCGATTAAGTAAAGTGGCGTTGTTAGTTCAGCATACGAGCTATTTTCTATAATACAAGCTTAAACTTTTCCTATCCTCTCAAAACCGTGATATATCTCGCCCAAATACCCAATTCACAAACCAATACACAGGCACCATAAGCTTATTACGCACGCTCATGCTCCTCGTCAGATATGCTCCTCGCCATACTATCCATGCCACCCAGCCGCGCAACGTGTCGGCAGAGCTTTGGTGTATTGCCTTCCAACCGCCAAGGTACGTCAACGTGCCCCAGTTTCGGAACTTGAAAGGCTTCCAAGCACTCGCGATATCAATGGAATCGTCATTGGTGCTTCTATTGAGCTGCCTTGCTAGATGCGCTGCTTGTTGAGAGGCGACTTGAGCTGTTTTGGGCAACGACTCGTTACCCTCCACTACCGCGCAATCGCCAATCACAAACACATCTGGCAAGACTGGTGCTGTTGCAGACAAGGCAGTTTCGTCGGATCCGCTAGCCTTTTTATCAGCTATTCGGGCACGAAGATAGCCATCTGTGACGATTCCACCCGTTCTGGAGTCTTTCAAAAGGTGGCTTTGTGGCGCCTCTGCCTCACTGGCAGCTGTAAAGTGTTTGTTGACCATTTGTTCCACAAACGGGTTCTGCATAAGCCCCGTGCTCCAGACAACTAAACCAGCTTCAATCTCTTTATCGCCGTATTCTTTGATCTTGATGCTCAGGCCGCCATGTGCATTTCCGAGTATCCCGTCGGCGACCCTTATTCTCTCAAGGTGATGCTCAGTACGGACTTCAATGCCCTGTCGTGCAAACACTTCCATTGCATACTGCGCCAGAGCTTTATCAAACATGGGTAGTACTTTCGGCGCAACATCGTAAACGGTAATGCGCACAAGAGACATCAGCTCTGGGTAGATTCTGCTCAGGTCTTCGTGGATCAGGTCGTGTAATTCCGCTGCAAACTCAATTCCCGTTGGTCCGCCGCCAACGATGACGAAATGAAGGAGCGACTTCTTTTCTTCTTCGGTTAGAGGTTTACCCGCTGTTTTGCTGTCTTTGCCGCTTGGAGAAGTCGGATACGAACATTGCTCGAATATAGAGAGCACCCGCAATCGGATTCGTCGTGCATCGCCAATATCTCGCAGGAAATGCGCGTGTTCTCGCACACCTGCTATGCCAAACGTCTGACTGTAAGCACCAACAGCGATGACAAGCTTATCGTACTCTACATCGAAAAGCTCTCCTTTAGGTGGTCGGGTTTCTGTCGCTACTTCGCTCGCAGCTGTAGATGCTGAGATTGGTGATAGGTCATGTTGGAGCTTATCAATGGCATTGGCCTCAACGCGGATTACCTTGCGAGAAAAATCGACATCGTCGGCCCAGCCCTGATAAAAGCGTAAACCCCCAGGCGCGCGGCGGACGGGCTCTAAGATGGCGCGGAATTCAAGGGTGCCGACTGATGTCGAAGCAAGTAGTGGCGTGAAAACAAAGTAACTGCGAGGTGAGATGACGACTCGTTCGTATTTTGCTGGGTCGAGGGTGCGAGCAAAGCTATATCCGGCCCATCCAGAGCCCAAAATTACAACACGCTTTCTTTTGGTGTCTTCAGAAAGCTTGTATTAGCAATATATATATTTTTTTTTGCAAGCTAAGAATGATTGAATGAATAAACGGACTGAAGAAAAAAAATATTACCTTTCTTTGACTTGGGCTCAATACTGTAGGATCTGGTGGATGATTGAGAAAACGTTAGGGCTCTAAAGAGTTTGGCCTGTTCTGTTGAAGCTGCGAATCGGCGAGCGTTTTGGCGTATGCAAACTTGAGCTATCATTTTGGAATTTATATGTACAAAAAAAAAAGTAGCTGCCAAGCTGCCGAAGCAAAGGAGTTTGTTATAAAGTGAAGCTTTCAGGAGCGCTGACTCGGGCTGTCCGATGATGTGTCATAACGATCAGGTGACGTCACTCAGAAGATTCCAAAGATTTAAGCTCATGAATTCATTCAAAGGCAAATTGAGCATAATATACGTTCATATGATCATTCTAATCAAATTGAGCTTGCATTGCAGCACTATTACGGGTTTATACCACAGCAACGAGTCATCCTGCCAAGGGTCAGTACGCTCTCATAATTACCAAAGTTTTCTTTATGAAGCAATTGCCTGTCCTTTTTTTTTCCCTGAAAACCCCCTTTTCTCGGTATTCTTCATCTCTCCGTCCGTAAAATTGATGTGGTAGGGGCTGCTGGGCCGTTCCGATTCTTCGGGCGTTTTCGAGATTTTACGCCCCGTTGCAGTTATATAATCCGAAGTCCTGCGCCGTAAAGGTGGATCTCACGGGCCGCTATGGTCAACGAAAAAGTTACGGAGCAAAAATTTTGACAGAGGGCGATTCCATAAATCATCAAAAGAAAATCTTTTTGATTTCAATTTAGAGTATTGTGAACATGCTGTGTGTGATTTGTGGCAATCTCAATGTTACAGATCATCAGTGGCCTTTACTCGCTGTTAACTTCATGCTGCCATGGCCACTTAATTTCCAGCTTCATCCGAGTACACCCGATATTTGGGAGCCTCCTGACAGATGAACGTTTTTTTATAGCTCAAAAAAATGACAAGTAAATTTGGTTTCCACATGATGGATAATTTTCTCCTTTGTTCTTTATTCTTTATTTGTCCTTGGCTTGCAGTTGTACATTAGCAGTTGTTCGGCAAGAAAAGAAATGCCTAGGGAGTGGTATTCGCGATTATGCAAGTGCCTTTTGATTAACAAATATGAGCCATATACTTACATTTATTTCAGCTGATATATAGAAGATTCTCTTGCAATCTTCTAGTGTCTAATCAAAGTACAACTATCTGTCAAAAGACACGCTGTATCAGAAAATTGCTTTCTCTTAGCAACAAAACGCTATAGGTTATGTCAAGCCGCCTGGTGTATGCTATACACGCGAAGAGGAGTCTAGACAATATTATCGACTAAATAAAATTAACGCGTGCCAGCACATATTATTTTTGCCTTGCGCATTCATTCTTAAGCTTATATATTGACACTGACACTCTTTTGTTAGATATTTTACAGCCTCGTGATGTAGTAAATTATATAAACGGCGGCAATACGACGAATACGATTGCCAACTCACGTCAGTTGAGTCTCCTATTTACATGGATTAGAGGGCCAACTTTTGATAAGTTCATCGTATAGAACAACCAAATCAATGACACATGTATCGATGTAAGTTCAAAGATTTGGACGATATCGGCGATAGCCAACCACGGATCATTTCAATATCAGCCGAAGCTTGCCTTCGCTTGCCGCGCAGTCCCAACTATGGGGACTGGATGAGTCGTATTGCCAGTCGTATTGCCGTCGCCTTAGGTCAGAAATGCATAGGATGCTACCCAATTGTCATCCACAACTAACTGGTTTTCTGGATTCCAATGCGGAACTAAGAAGGGGAATAGTAGTCGACTCAGTAGGACGAAAGAGAACGCCGCCAAATGGCCGCGGTGAGCTTCTTAGACGGATTGCGGTGTTGTGTATTTCACGCATTTCGACCAATAGAAAGCTCAGTTCACCCTCCGAAACTAAGGCGGCACCAACGCTTTATACCTAACCCACTGTGGCCCCTGCCGAATCGCCGAAACTGCTAGGAGATAAGAGGCCGAAAGAGACTCTCGGCCCGCCCGCCGATTAAATGCTGACCACTGAATAATACAGGCTTGAATAAGAAAGCTACTGCAGCCTCATTTGTAATGTGGCATTTTCCCCCGCTATCCGCCCGGATCTACCCTCTGAACTGAAATGTCAGCCCTTTATTACATGTAGAGAATCAGAGATTCAGCCCAAGAAGAGGGGCTCTAGTTAAATCTAGCCACGGCAATTAACCATGGATTTTAGATGCCAATATTCCTAGTAACACTGACGGTCGCGTAGTACAGCTAGTGCAACCTCTTGAATAGGTAGTCATTAATTGCCAAATGTAGACAATGATGAGGGACCACTTATACTGAAGTTCAAAAACGTTATAAAAAATCAACTTGCAATGATTCTTGTTCTTCTCTTAGCTGACCGCAGATAACTAAACACATAACTCGATCCAGAACCGCTGTTTCCTAATCCAGATCGCCTCGGCAAATTGCTTAGAAATATAGCGTCATCTCCTCCATCTTGTGGCGGGCTGTCACGCAACCGGCGGTCCCCAGCTGTCATTCGAGGACGCGGGTTAGATCCACCACACGAAAAGCGGCGTTATGAGTTGTTACTCCGCGCGCAGAAAATGTATAAATTGAAACATGTCGCAAGCTCTTTTCGCAGACCGCTTGCCTCGTTGACTAAACCGATCAATTCACCGTTTCACACAAAACCTTATTCTATTACTAGGAATAACATCATCATGGGAGCACCTCAGACGAGCAAGGCTATCATCAAGGTTGCGCCAGGCAAGGGCGCTATCCAGGAGCTGCCGACCCCAAAACCCCGCGATGGATACGTAATTGTCAAGACAAAGGCGGTTTCTATTAACCCTACTGACTGGAAGAGCCTTCACAACGACAAGGAAGCCACATTTGGCACAAAGCTCGGATGCGATTTTGCCGGCGAGGTGGTTGAGGTCGGTGCTGGAGTAACAAACTTTAAAGTTGGCGATCGAATTGCTGGTCTTAGCCCTGGAGCGTAAGTCCTCTGCTCCAGATATGCTGGTGAGACTCCGTCGGAAACTAATGTGCACATTATAGAGATATTCTTGAGAAAGAGCATGGCTCATATGGAGAGTACTTGACAACTCAGGCAGACGTCCAGTTCCACAACCCACTGAGCGACGAAGAGGGAGCGACTCTGGGAGTCTCAGTTTTCACAGTCGTAAGTTGACATTCACCTATCAAACTTTTACAAATTCAGTTCCTTGTTTGCTAATTACAACATCATTCAGGGCCAAGGTCTATACCAAAACCTCAAGCTGGAGCTACCCACAAATCCCATCACAACATCTACTCCAATTCTCATTTACGGCGGAAGCACCGCATCTGGCATTTGGGGCATCCAGTTCGCCAAGCTCTCCGGATACAAAGTCATCACAACCGCCAGCCCCCGAAACTTTGACTACCTAAAGTCTCTGGGAGCCGATGCCGTCTTTGACTACAACTCACCCACCGTTGTCGGAGACATCATTGCCGCTGCGGGCGGCGAGCTGGGCCTCGTCTGGGACTGCATCTCCGAAGGAGAGTCGTACAAAATTAGCGCAGCGTCCTTCTCGCCAAAGGGCGGAAAGCTAGGCCTGCTCCTCCCCGTCAATGTCGACGAGGTTCACGCCATCAACCCTAACGTCGAATCCGCCGTGACTATGGCCTACAGCGTCTTTGGACAGCCCTTCCAGAGAGGCCTTTCTAGCGAAGGAAGCCCTGAAGACAATGAGTTTGCAAAGAAGTTTAGGGACGTTGCGGAGCCGCTGCTTCGAGAAGGCAAGCTCAAGGCTCCCAAGATTGAGGTCAACCGCGGCGGCAGCGGCCTTGAGGGCGTCTTGGTGGGTTTGGAGGAGCTGCGCCAGGGCAAGGTCAGCGCATCGAAGCTCATCTACACGATCTAGATGATGGAAATGATGCAGCTGAATTGATGAATTGATACAAATGTCTATAAATGCCACAAAGTCAAATAGCGCAATGCATTATCAAAGAAAATGCTCTAAGTACATCAAGTCCCAATTCCTAAAACCAATATATGTGGAAGACGGTATGCAATCTAGGTCCTTTTCCCTTTTGGTACAAACATTTTGCATGTTGCTGTGCATGCGTCCTCTAATCCTCGCCATGGGTATCTTAGTCTCTTCCTATAGCCATTTTTTCCATCGTATGCTCACCCGCCTTTAAGCCCACTTTCCAAGCAGTGCCATGATTCCAGTGCCGAGATATAAAGACACGAGCATGAATGCCAGACGCTTCTTGTCTTGCGTGCGATACGGGTTGAAGAGGAAGTCGCGCGCAATCATCTCGACGAAGCCGGTATAGATGAGGATACCCGCGGAAACGGAATCGAGAACGCCAGACACAACGTTGGCGGTAAAGGAGCCACTGTTGTATGTGGTCCGCAGACCGAGGCCGATGGCAATGGCAATAGGAGTCGTCAATCCATAGGCGGCGCAAAGAACCCAAGGCATCCACTTGAAGCGCTTGGGGAATGGGATGACACTCAAACGAGCGCCGATACCCAGGCCCTCAAAGGACTGGTGGAAGACGAGGACCGGGTATAGAGTGTTGAACTCATCGCCAGCAACACCGAGGTTAAGGCCGATGATGACACTGTGAAAGAGAACACCAAACTCCAAAATCAAGAAGGCTGCAATCTGAGACTGAAAGCCCAGGGCCACTTTCTCGGAATCTCCATCAAGGCCCTTGAGCTCCTCCACGTCATAATCATCACTAGGCTTGTCGCTAGGGGCACGGTCTCTCACTTGCTCGTTGCCCTTTGCATGGAGAGGAGGAATAGGGCCATCCTGGTCAGCCGAGTGAAGTCCTTGGTGGGAGTGAGCGTGATGGCTGTTGGTGATGGTGTCTTCGACCTCAACATGAGCCAGCTTGAATTTTCTGTCGACGTAGTACTCGGCCAAAAAGTCCAACAGGAAGATGAGCATAGCTGAAGTCAGCGCTATGGCAGGGGGCCAGCTATACTGAGCCCAGCCGCCAGTCATGCCAACACAACTAGCCGGCCCAATCTCCTCATAAGCCGGATCAAGAAGATGAATGAAGGCTGTGGCGATAATAACGCCAGCGCCAAAGTAGCGGGCAAAGAGATAGACGTAGAGGGGGATCCGCAGGCGTCGGACGCGGGTGGCCAGGACGGGGAAGAAGGTCACTGCCGTCGACACAATCATGATGACAAACAGTGCCGAAATACGCACGCCGAGACGTCCATTGTACTCGTTGCCGCCGGTGTTGAGGTAGCAGATGATGTCTCGGGGGTCAGCCGTGTCGAGATCGACAGACTGAGGGTTGAAGTCTGTATCCGCCATGGTTGCTCAAGACTTCGATGCTCAGTGGGAGACCAACAGCAGTAGATTTGGCAAGCAAATGAGATGAGATGATAACTCGACTGAGGGCAACGAAAAGGAAGAAAGGGTGGGATGGGACAGTATTTGAAGCTGCAGCCACGGGCGGATTCCTCTCTCTAGTTTAGCCCAGATAATAGCTTTGGAGGGCGCCCGCACCACATGCCAGAGACGAGGCTGGCCAACAAACGGGCCACGGCTCAATGTCTCCAGCAAGCACCCGTTCGGTGGGGATGGCCTTTGGCTTCTTGACTTGTTATTGGAGCGCGCGGATGGCCTGGTGCCGGGCCTGCGCTGATAATTTCAAGTAGCATGAGAACCGTGATGGCCCAGCTTGGCCACCGAAGGGCAGCTTCTCACGACGAGGCTTTGGGGGTGGCAACATCTCGAGTCGGACAGAGGCCAGCAAGGGGTTCGGGCCTGAAGTTTTCTTATAGGAAACATGTTCCAGCCACTGTTGGCTTGGCGCTGGAGCTGAAGCATCACGCGCGACCTAACTGAGACACTTTTTTATATTTAGATTTTCAGACTACATTTTGCAGTTTCTTTGGTTTTTCTCCCACGTGGAAACAACTTGAAGTTTGTGACACGCACAAAAAGAGATGTTTTGATATTTCCCCACCACAAATTGCGTGATGGGATAACGAGACTGGAGTTATGATGGAATCCTTGTTTTTCCTCTCCTCGTCGGCGACTACGGCTGAGAACCCTGATGGTCACACAAAGTCCCATTTGTGGTGGTGAGAACCTTGATGGCCACTCTGCCCCACCAATCAGAGAGCAGCAAAATAAACGTCGGAGCTAGCATTCAACTCAAGTCATTCTGCTCAAATTTATATGCACGGTTACTAATAGCATTTGTGCGTGCTATTGGGAGCTGAGGTCTAACTGTGGCTTGGGCTTTGTCGCCTCATGCGCATCAGGGCTGACGGTTGGCCCTGGCGGCGCAGTTCCCTGGCAGTTGGCGAGTGATGGGTTTTTCATCTTATACAGATGATATGACAAGGCGAGTTGCTATGGAATACCTGAAAAATAGAGAAAGATACAGAGAGCTCAAGGGTCACTCGACCAACCTGCCTTGAGAGAAAAAAGCCTCCGAATTGGTCCCTCTATGACTGCAACGTAGTTGGTCACACAGAGCGCTAAGCTGGTGATACAGCCACGATGTTGTTAGTTACATGCAGCTAACGGATATCGACAGGAGGATCCGCAGAAGTGGAATAAAGCGGAATATGCAAAATTTTCAGCTTGGTACTTGTGTCTAGAAGCAGGCAAGGCCGTTTCGCGGTTGGTACTATGTGGTAAGTGGTTGTATTGAGTAGTGACAAAGACTGGAGCTTATAGGTTGCATGACTGCTATGTACAATCAGCTTATATATCTTTTACCATTATAGCGCCACAAGATTTTTCCGGAATTTCTACTAGTACTTAGAGGTTGCTATTTAAAATATACTTGAGTTTCTCTGATTTTATCCTAGATAATGGTAGGTCAGACCCAGTCCTCTTGTGCCTGCAGGTATGGGCTCTAGCACTATTGCACAACAACCCTGCCGCTTGATTTTTTGTACTATTGTCTTGTTTCTTATGCATTATCATATATTACTACAGTATCAAGCCCGTAGCATGAAATATATATGGAGTACGACTACGCAACAGACGCGGGCAATATACCAAAGGGCGCACAGGACAAGTTTATTTCCAAGAGCGTCCTCGTCTAGGTTGAACGTGCACTGATTTGTATACTTTACTCTAGCTCTCCAGCCGTTAAAGAAAACTTTTCTCAAAAGTCCTTTTCATATCTTCCATCCAACACAACGTCATTTTCTGCGTGTTTTCGAAGAATATGTGTGGATCCTCGGCTTCCAGCCTTCATCTCGTGGGGCCAAGCCCGGTAGCTGCGGCAGCCACCCGCGCGGGCCATTTGGGCGCTATTCCGGAATCCAGCCAATCTTTGCATCGCGCTAAGTATCACGTCTTTTGTCTCAATCGCCAGGGTCAGATCGAAGGGCGTTGTCAAGAGGTTAAACCAACGTCAATCTGGTTTTATCAAGTGGCTGTTGACACATTGCACATGCATGGCGAGCGTCAGCCAGCGATTGAAACCTGCATACCACTAGCACGCTACCTATAGTTTCGCTCAGCTTGCTCGTAGCAGTATCAAAACATATCAACATCTTATCACACCTACTGAGGATATGTTTACGAAAGGGCGTCGTGTTACATACGTGTGAACGAAACGGTAATTAGTACAAAGAAATTTATACACGCTCATTGTATCCATCTATGGTGATTATGTACCTATACAATCTCAAACAGTCTCGGGTAGCTCCAAGTTCTCCCTCATGTTAGTGAGAATGTTCCCCAAATTTACTCTGTTCAGAACCTCCACAAGAGAAATGCACTTATACCTATCAAACAGATTGAGAGGCAAAAGCTAGCTGTTCTCCGTAGAATTGTTATAATTGCCAAATGGCCCTCATTTACAAGCAAGGCTATGGCTCTTCGAAATTTACCTAGAAAGCTAGAAAAGTACATAACTATGTCTCTCCTAAGACTGCGCTAGCATTTTGCTGCCAAGTCACGTTATTCTAATGATAGTGTAAGTGCTTAAGATGTTGCCGAGATCTAAAATATGACAGTCATTATCCCGGCCCTACCCATCTGATTTACTTGGTTAAGCGCCAAGCCAAGCCAAAATTGCGGCGATCTAGTATTTCCTCTCGATACAGGTATGATGAAGTTAATTCGTCTAGGATGTCGCTAAGGCTTCACTTTTGTGTCCAAAGAGGCTTCATCATGGAAGTATGTCTATTCGTCTCAGCGGCATATATATACACCGCTATTTCGCTTCAATTCGAGGAAGTAAGCGAAGCATATATGGCAAACTGGAATTTCGTTTCTACCAATAACCTAATTGGTGCTCAGTACGCCACTAAGCCATCTAAATAAAACGACCGTGCTTGTTCACTTATCTGCTGGACGCCTACCCAGTCTTTACTCAACACAGACCGCGACTTCACCGACGGGCATATGCGAAGTGGGACTTGTCTCGAGAGCTACGGCTCTGAAACGCTCAATCCAATGCTAGGAAGACTGCCACAGAGGAGATTGTAGAACCGTCTTTGAGATGCTGCGCTCGTCACCCTCATGACCAGTGCCTAGCAAAGAACCCGTCTGGTCTCTATTAAGCGATCTTAACACTTTGATGCGTGAGCTTACGAGGATAGCGTATAGGCCTAGAGAGTGAAATGAAATGAGGTTATACGATGCTGCTTATCTCAGCACATGAACATACAAGGATTTTTCTTAAAGTTCTCCCGAAACGACTTCCATCCATGACTCGGGAATTATTGGAATACGCGCGCTGGGCGGTTGCAGATACCTGTTACTCATACAACCACCGACTACGGAGCGCTGCGTTTAGATCTAGCGTATGGGTCTCCACCCGCGGCGACACGAGTTCGTGGAGTCAGGCAAACGAGTTCATCTCCCTAACGCGCCAGATTAACTCTCCAAATGTAAGATTTCGATAAGTTGCCGGCTCGGACCTGCGTAAGAGAAACGAACCAGGTTCCAAGGAGCCAATCAGCCCACTAAATCAGGTCGGTTCCCTTCGGGTTACCGAAGCACAAGCATACAAATGATGTAGCGAGAGGGCGTCAGCCGCCTCACGAGATCAACGCCGCATGTAAATCAGGCATCTCCTCAACGACGACGACGTTTCTCTTGGTAACAAATATCCACCAATACCCGATGCATCGCAGCGCAATGTGGAGAGAAAGCATCCTTAATCCCTAACTCTATCACCCGCTGCAAGACGAAGACCTGGGGAAGCGGCATGGCCTGCCCATGGGGTGATGCACTGCCGAGGGACGTAATACGTAATAGCTGCAGCCAGATTTGGAGGTTGGGCTGCACATCGACCGCATCGTGCTGCTTGCCTGGTCTCAGACACGGGAGCTGAGTGGACCTGGGTGTGTGGAGTTGCGTTCTGATACATACGCAAACAAGCCTGGCTGATGAGGATTCTGGCTGTCTCTCTTTGTAAACCACCATACTAATATCAACTAGCCTTTCATTATCTCCTAGATACAGATGTAGTGCCTTTCCCCGTGATACGACACGAGCATAGTAGCGTAAAACAGAGCAACCGGGGTCAAACAGACCTAAAGTCTTTTGCCATGCTTATCACCTGTTGTTCATGCTGCTGTCCATGGGTTGCGTCGGCGCAGAGGCAGAGTCTGGAGAAACACCCGCAGCTACAGCGTCACATCGCCCGTCCTCGGAGCTGATCATGCTTGCTAGTTGCTATAGCTGGTATTCCTGACGCTGCTAGGCCCCAGCACTCGCGTGGTCAGGCTCTGCATTAGGTTTCCGTTAGAGGCGGAAAAGTAGAGTTGTTGCCATCGCCATCGCCAGCGCCTTCAAAACCAACCACAAGAACGCCGAGATCCATCCCGCACGCACGACTCTCACGCTGAACCCTTTTCAGCGGTGGCCAAAAAGAAAAAAACCAAAAAGGGTATCAGGGCACACCAAGGAAGAGGAGGAAAAAAAAAATTCAATTCCCATTTTTCGCCTCCAAGCCCCAGTTTTGCAAGTCAATGATTGGCCTTGGCCGCGGCAATGCCGATGGCGCTCCTTTAGCACTGTAGAAAACGCGCGCAGTTTTTTTTTCTTTCCTGCAGCCACCAGGAAAAAGAAGCCGTGAAGAAGCCAAGCGCTAAAGAATACCGCTAGAAGATGCAGAGAAGCTGTGCCTGGTATGTTATCTTCCGCTGCTACGCCCTTAAAATTACATGTTCAGATCGTTAGTCGGTTGGTGAGTTTGCCGTATTTGGCCATGTCCGGATCTAGAAAGTGGCTTCAAACTGGGGGACGACTGGTATGAACATGAGCCAAACGAAAAAGAACTGTCTTCACAATGACGCAGATCAGGAAAAGAGAAGGGGAAAAAAGTAGGTAAAAAAACAGGACCGTAGGGTCGGATCCGACCTCCTCGACTCGTTATCGCGGCGTTGTTGTGCCGAGACGGTGCTAGCTCCATCAAACTCTTCATCGGTTGATGGGGCTTATATGGGGCGAAAGTGAGGGTCTCGCCAGGCCAGCCAAGCTGATAAGCTGGAGCGCTGGGTAGTGTAGCAGTAGTAAGTAACGTTGATGTGGTCGAACATTGAAAGGGCCGAGCCAGCGAGCAAGACGTCGTAAACCATAAAGTTCTGCCCGTCTGCTGCCGACGCGTTTTCTGCTCTTTTCTTGGCTCTCTTTTTCTCCAGCTTTTCGTCCCGCGTATGGTGTTTTGATATCGATCTGGGTGACCTCATCTCTCACCCTCCATCATCATCATACTTACTTCCTTTAATACTACCTGCTGCTCTCGTGCTCGCCGCCGACCCTCCGGACCGAATCCTCCCCCCCTTTCACCCATTGACTCATCCTTTTCGAGTCCAATCCTTTTTTTTTTTTTTTTTTCCCAATCTTGCTCTGGTTTTTCGAGAGTAAAGGAAACAAAATGGCCGCTGGCGAAGCTTTTGAGTCTTCGTCCCCCGTGGGAGGACCGCTGGTGTCTGACGAGAAGTACGTCCAAGGCATCAGCGACAAGCCCGTAGGCGATGGTCCGAACCACGACATCGCGGCAGGCCACGCCGGCGAGGAGGGCCTGAAGCGTGAGCTGAACGGGCGTCATCTGCAATTCATCGCCATTGGTGCTGCGCTCGGTACCGGTCTGTTCCTGGGTATTGGTGGTGCTCTGTCCAAGGCCGGACCTGGCTCTCTCTTCATTTCCTTCTTGTTCCTCGGCACCGTCGTCTTCTCCATCATGGTGGCGCTGGGAGAGATGGCGTCATACATTCCCGTCACGGGAGCCTTCACTGTCTATGCGTCTCGGTTCATGGATCCCACGCTCGGTTTTGCCATGGGCTGGATCTATTGGTTCAGTTGGGTCATCACCATCGGTCTGGAATTGACCGCCAGTGGTCTCATTATCCAGTACTGGACCGAGTCTGTCAGCATCGGAGTCTGGATTGCCATCTTCTGGGTGGTTTTCACCGCTGCGCAGTTCCTGCCGACGTTCATCTTTGGCGAGATGGAGGCCTACCTCTCCAGTGTCAAGGTCATTACCATTGTCGGCTTTGTCATCTTCGGCATCTGTGTCAACGCTGGTGTTGGTGACCAGGGCTACATCGGCTTCAAGTACTGGAGAGAACCGGGAGCTTTTGCCGAGTACATGGTCGACGGTGCCATCGGCAAGTTTGTTGGTTTCTGGACTGTACTCATCACTGCTGGATTCAGTTTCCAGGGAACAGAGCTGGTTGTTATCGGTGCTGGTGAAACAGCCAACCCTCGCAAGACCATCCCGTCCGCCATCCGATGGACATTCTGGTCCGTCTTCCTGCTCTTCAACTGCACCGTCTTCTTCGTCGGCATCAACGTGCCCTACGACAACCCCGACCTCCAGAACGGATCCACCAACGCCTCAGCCTCGCCTCTCGTCATCGTCGCCAAGCTTGCCGGCATCCAGGCTCTTCCCTCCATCATCAACGCCGTTCTACTGACCGCCGTCCTGTCCGCCGCCAACTCGGACATCTTCTCCAGTAGCCGTATCTTGGTTGCCATGGCCGGAGAGGGTCACGCGCCCGCCTTCTTCAAGAAAGCCAACCGATACGGAACTCCGTACTACGCAGTCGCTGCTTGCTCAGCTTTCGGTCTGCTGGCCTTCCTCAACCTGTCCAACAACGGAACGGTTGTGTTCAACTGGCTGCTGAACATCACGGCCGTTGCCGGCTTCATCAGCTGGTCTCTCATTAACCTGTGCCACATTCGGTTTATGAATGTCCTCAAATACCAAAACATCCCCCGTGACGAGCTCCCATACAAGGCTCCCTTCCAGCCCTACCTCTCGTGGTTTGGCTTCTTCTTCAATGTCCTGATTCTGATTACAAACGGCTTCACCGTCTTCATTGAGTGGAACACGAGCGACTTCTTCGCGTGCTATGTCAGCGTCTTGCTCTTCATTGTACTCTATGTCGGCCACAAGATTGTCTACAGGACCTCGCTGAAGTGGATTCCCCTTTCTGAGGTGGACATTTCCAAGGGCCGATCCGATGCGTGAGCGAAGAATAAAGAGGATGATTGATGATTCGGAGTAACTGTTTGTATGCGGTCATAGCGGTTAATAATTGTATTTTTATGTTTGATGAGTGTCATGATCTACAGGTAGTAATTGATACCCCGTTCTAAGAGGAATTTGAAGATCAACTTTTCTGCACTTCTGTCTCGTGTCGAATGCTGTGTCTCGTCCGCTGTTTGGGGGCTCTTTTCTGTAGCCTCGCAATAAATCCGGGGATAGCTGATTGCCAAGCAATGGTGGGGGTTTATAGGAATAAGTCTTCTAGGGAGAGGAGAACCTTGGGGTTTAATACCGCAGGTCTTAATTGGCTCATACAGTTTTCAGGGCCATAAGTCTTCAACATGTATTCGCAGTAGGCTCTTTGTATTTCCCCACAGCGAGCTCTATCACATGTCAGAGACTAGCAACTTCGTGCAATCTCAAATCGCGCTTTCGTATTGTTTTTGTTGGGCAATTGTTCAATGTGTTGAAATTATGCGGTAACACGGACAATGAGCAATGCGCTAAACTAAAAGGGGGGAGAGATATTCCCGTAATTACCGTCTTCCACAGTTCCTGCCGTCAAAAAGAAAAGAATGTGAAATGATGGATAAAGTTTAGAAATACAGTTGTGACAGTGATTCGAATATTAATCAACGAGATGATGTGAAAGAGGCTGCAGCAAATTTCCCCCACCACCCCCCAAATGCTTAAGAAAAAAGAGATTGCCTGCAAGCTGCAAAAGGCACGCGACCTCGAGCCGTCTGTGGAGTTCGCCTTGCCAGCACAGAAGGCTAAGCTTGATATGGAACCGAATCTCTGAAGCAACGTTAGCCTTTTCACGTGTAAACAAAGGCCAATCAGAGCGCCAACCGCTGCAGATTATCAGAACCACAGGGCCCCAAA
Source organism: Trichoderma koningiopsis (assembly GCA_022985005.1). NCBI lineage: Eukaryota > Fungi > Ascomycota > Sordariomycetes > Hypocreales > Hypocreaceae > Trichoderma > Trichoderma koningiopsis. The sequence continues at coordinate 617,821 of JAJPEM010000002.1, forward strand.
GAGACCCACGGCAGCGGGTTTAGCACTTTTCAAAAGATAGAAGCAATGCCTAATAGCATGCAGGGACGGCATGAGGTAAGCACAGGCTTCAATTGCCGGCTATAGCCTCAACCAAGTTTTGCATAACCTCCCTGCTTTTCGCCCTCACATGGTCTCTTCGATCTTCCCCGCCTGTGTCTCTGTCTTTTGCCCATTTTCCTTCTTCCGCCATAGCTTCCTTCGACGGCTTATTGTACTCTTATAATACTTAATCTTCCAACGGCAAGAACAGGTGGCTAGACCAGGTAACACTCGCCACGCTAGAATATCAAGTGGGCCAACAGCCCGAATCCTACCACACCAGCGATTGAGCCCAACTCTGAGCTGCAGGGCGCCAGGAAAAGATCAATTGGTGCTCAGGGGAAATCCAGAGCATCAGAGCAGAGTGTTTGATAGAGAGACAGGCTCAGCAGCTTTTCCTCAGCTGCCATCCATCACTCAGACCCCAATAGCCATTGCGCTATCCGCTTTGCTCCTCTTTGCTGCGGCTGACTCGCCAAACTCCCAAGATGAGCGTCATTGATATCACCAAGGATCTGGCGGCTCTGTTCGAGCAGCAAGCACAAGCGACGCCAGATGCCATTGCCTTGGAGGACGAAAAACGGACTCTCACCTACGCAGAACTCGACAGCCTAACCTGGTCTTTGGCTGATCGTCTCCGGCAGTATGGCGTTGGCCGTGATGACCTGGTTGGAGTGCTGATGGGGCGGAGTTCAGACAATGTCATTGCATCTCTTGCTGCTCTGCGAGCGGGAGGCGCTTTCCTCGTGCTGGAGCTGGCATATCCCACAGGCCTCCTTCAAGATGTCATTGACGATGCGAAGCCAACGGTCATCATCACGCAAAAGGCTCATGCGGCCAATATCAAGGCTGATATCCCTACCATCATCATCGATCAGCCTGAGCCATCCACCAACGGACATGCCGCCCCTATTGTTGTTGAGACGAGAGAGCCTCTCCCGGCCAGTGACGACTTGGATCGCCTGGCATTCGTGTCCTACTCATCAGGCACCACTGGCAAGCCAAAGGGCATTGCAAACCCTCACAGAGCACCCGTTCTCAGCTACGATTTGAGATTCCGCACGAGCGACCTTGGGCCCGGTGATCGTGTTGCCTGCAACGTCTTTTTCGTCTGGGAAATGCTGCGTCCCTTGATCCGCGGAGCCACCACAGTTGCTGTTCCCGACAGCGCAAGCTATGATCCCATCGGGCTTGTTGATTTCCTCGCTTCCAGGCGAATTACTGATACTCTCATGACCCCCACTCTGCTGACCACCGTTCTCTCACGACATCCGAACCTTGGTGAGAAACTCCCGGAGCTGAGGTCATTGTGGCTGAATGGCGAGGTCGTCACCACAGATCTTGTACGACGGGCTTGCAATGCCCTCCCCAACACCCGCCTCCTCAACGTCTACAGCGCCAGTGAAACCCACGAAATCGCCGTGGGTGACATCAAGACGTTTGTGGATTACGAGGCCCGCGTATGCCCGGTAGGACCACCTGTAGATCCTGAGCACATTTATATCTTGGACGAGGCAGGAAACAGGCTCGATGCAGGTGTAAGCGGCGAGCTTTTCGTCGGCGGCGATCTACTGGCGAGAGAGTATCTCAATCTCCCGGAAACAACGGCCATAGCTTTCCAGGTTGATCCTTTTGAAAAGAAAGACGGCGCTCGGATGTATCGAACTGGAGACATGGCGAGGATGCTTCCGTCAGGCCTTCTCGAAATCACAGGCCGAGTCGGCGGCATGATCAAGACTCGCGGATACACCGTACAGCCAGGTGCAGTTGAGACGACAATTGTGAAGCACTTGGCAGTGCGGGATTGTGCCGTTGTAGCTCACGGAGAAGGCTTGCAGAAACAATTGGTGGCTTACATTGTCCCCGACATCGACAATCTCCAAGGTCGAACCATTGTGGTTATCGATGAGGCTGGCCATAGTCCGGTTGCCCGGCGAGCTCTGTCTGCCCATCTAGCCCATTACATGATTCCACCTCTTTGGGTTGAGCTCAAGGAGCTGCCCACTCATGAGGTTTCTGGCAAGACCAATCTCAAAGCGCTCCCGCCTCCTCCAAGACCAAAGACACCAGTGCAAACAGCGAAGCTGGAGAAGAACGTGACTATCAAGATGGATACCATTATTAAAATGTGGTCTGCGGCTTTGAATGTCCCAATCTCAATTATCACGCCAAAGCACGACTTCTTTGACCTGGGCGGACACTCTCTGATTCTCGCTGATCTTGCCAGTCGATTGACCAAGGCATTCGGCTTTCCTGTTCCTCTGGCTCCATTGGCTGGTAACCCCACGCTGGATGGACACCTGGAAGCTGTCAAAGCTGCTCGTGATGGTCACACCGAGGAGGTGCAGGCAGATCTCCCAGCCGTCCTGCGAGCCGACGCCGTACTGCCCGAGGACATTAGCGCTACAGGCGTGCAAATGAAACGCCTCAGCGACGCGGAGACGGTCTTGCTTACGGGAGCCACCGGTTACTTGGGAGCTTTTCTTTTGAAATACCTCCTTGAAAACACTTCAGCACACATTCTGTGCCTGGTTCGATTCACTGATCCATCAGGAGATTGCCGCCCTGCCGGAATGGCCCGAATCCGCAAGAACTTGATCGACTTGGGCATCTGGAGCGACTCGATGCTGGAGCGTATGGAGATTGTACCAGGCAACCTGGCCAGGAGCCGGCTGGGTCTATCTCCAGAGGCTTTCGAAGAGCTCGCATCTCGTGTCCAAGTCATCGTCCATTCAGCCGCCACTGTCAATCTTGTCTATCCCTATGCCGCCCTGAGAAGCGCAAACGTGAACGGAACAAAGGAGATTATTCGTCTTGCCTCGCGCGGCGGAGCAACACTGCATCATGTCTCTACTAACGGTGTTCTGCCGCCTTCACTTGATGGTTGGTCCGAGGACACCATGATTGATTTTGACGATGTTCCCACTAAGCTGCAAGATGGCTACGGACAGACCAAATGGGTTGCGGAGAAGCTGGTGGTTGAAGCAAGCAAGCGAGGCATTCCGGTGAAGATTTACCGGCCAGGAACCATCAGCGGCCATAGCGTTACTGGTGCTGCTAACACCTACGATCTTCTCAATGCCCTGGTGGTTGAGTCGCTTCATCTTGGCCAGGCTCCCGATGTCGCTGACTGGGTCATGGAAATGACCCCCGTTGATTTTGTCAGCAGAGTCATCATCACACTGGCCGATCACACTCAAGGCCAGCAGTTGGTATACCACCTTGGAGACCCCAGCCCGATCAAAGCATCATCTTTGTTTGATTCTCTAGCCGAGCTCGGCTACGAAACGGGACGCTTGGAGTGGGACGAATGGGTAGAACTGTGGAGGGAGAAGCGAGAGTCTCGGGGAGGAGACGAGCCATTCACCGTGGACATCTTGCGTGGAGGAATGCCTACAGTCGACTCACTCAAGGGCGCTATTGTTCTCAAAGACGGTGCTACCCAGCCAACTCTAGACTTGTATGGCTTGAAGCGCGTCAACATCGACAATGCCCTGCTTGAAACTTACATGCGACACTTTTACGCCCGTGGATGGCTCCCCAAGCCACCTCGCCGCCTTACAGCCAACGGAACAGCTGCAGCGATTGGTGCAAAGAAGGGACGCCTGGCCGGCAAAGTTGCCATTATTACGGGTGCTTCTTCTGGCATCGGCGCTGCAGTCGCCGCAGGCCTCGCCAAGGAGGGAGCGTCTGTGGCTCTCGCGGCACGCCGAACCGACGCCCTCGAGGGCATCAAGGCCAAGATCAACAGCAGCATCAGCGGAAGCAAGGTCCTCATTCACAAGACCGACGTTTCAAACAAAGACCAGGTCGATGCCCTCGTTAAAGAGGCTACGGAGAAGCTCGGCCCCGTCGACATCATCGTCTGCTGCGCCGGCGTCATGTACTACACCATGATGGCCAACGTCAAGATGGACGAGTGGGAGCGCACCGTAGACGTCAACTGCAAGGGCGTCCTGAACTGCATCGCCGCCACCGTCCCCGGCATGCTGGACCGCAAGACCGGCCACGTCGTCGCCATCTCCTCCGACGCCGGCCGCAAAGTGTTCCCCGGCCTGGGCGTCTACTCGGCCAGCAAGTTCTTCGTCGAGGCGACGCTGCAGGCCTTGCGTGTGGAGAATGCAGGTTCGGGCCTTCGCGTGACTGCTATTCAGCCGGGTAACACGGCGACGGACCTGCTTGGCATGTCCACTGACGCTGAGGCCGTGAAGAAGTATGGCGAGCCGTCAGGGGCGAAGATTTTGGATCCGGAGGATGTGGCGCGGTCAATTGTGTATGCTGTGTGCCAGCCGGAGCATGTTGCGGTGAATGAGATCTTGATTGAGCCAAGGGATGAGCCCATTTAGATGAGCTGGAGATGTGAAGCATTACACAAACATTTGAATATATTTTGAATAGTCACTTTTCTTTAGTATCATTTAATCAGAATACTCAAGAAACCATGCTGCATTCCACTACTTGATCACAACTCTTATCAATCATCAGCATCATAAAGTTACAGACAAGTTGGGATTGTATAGCATACCGCCACATTCCGGACCATCGCGGCGGATCGTCGGCCTCAGCGCTGAAATTGCTGCAACGTCCACGCAAGCAGGACCCACTGCGGAGCCGAGCACCTCCGATTTTTCGGGATGCCGGTTTTCTTGCTTCAAATTGGACAATAGTAGAGTTCATGGAGATTTATTGCCGATGGATCGAATTGATAGTGCCTAGTGATAAAAATACCAGAGAATGGTGGAAAATTCGTTCTTTTCCTCGTACCTTTTCATGCTTAAGGACTTGATAGACGGTTGACGATCAGCAAAGATCTCCATACCCTTAAAGGCCCTGCATTTTCACCGCAAGATATCTTCATCAATATAAACATTCTGATGTATGCTCTACTGTTCAATCAAACCAACTGAACATAAAATACCAATCATCTCATTTACAATTGCCTTTAAACACTACATTCTCATCAACTCTACTTCTCTATCCAGTCCCGGCTCAACGGCACCTCTCCAACCACAATTTGTTTCAGACCAAGAAGATCGCCAACGCCCACGGTCTTGGCATTTTCCCTTCATCCAACAAGTCTCATCAAATCATGCCCATTTCCTCATCCGGCCTCAAACATTTACCAAACTCCCCTATTCGTCTTGGCGAACCAAACCTCCAAAGCCCGCCACGCCAAAGATCAGCGCTCTGCCAAGCCAATTCGACCATCCGCATCCTAAAATTCCATCCCCATAGAAAGGGCCCACGCACGGAAGTAGAATCTCTCCTATCGAGTGCCGCGACGTAGAGCTTACATGTACTCTAAGAGTCTAGCTTTGCCTCTTCCTCACGAAAATTTGGCGCCGTTACTGTCGATCATCAAACTTGGGCAGCCCACAAAGTTCAAAGGCAAGTGGGTATGGAAAAAAGGGGAAAGGGCCGCGTATGACGATGTGCGACAAGATTTCATTTTTAAAACAGCTATGCGCCCACTTGGAGATTTTTTTTGCGAAGTAGTCGGTTGTTCTAATCTTGATTTTCTTCACTGTGCTTGTTTGACTGTCTTTTTTGGTTAATTCATTCATTTAATACATTTCGAGTCGATGAGCCGGTCTTAAAGGCTACTAGTACTCATAAACTCAATTGTCGCCAGCATCTATTGCGATGAGTCCAACTTCAGATACCCATCTTGTACTATATTCATAAAGCGTCTATATTCATTCTTTTCTCTCAAACTTCTTTCATTTACACATTTTTTAAACTCTGATTAAACATCCACGCAATGCACTCTTTCTCTCTCATCAGCGCAGCGGCGCTTCTCTTCACTCACTCTGCTCTCGCCGACGTCCCGCTCATCACCAACGCAACCGAGTACATAGACCTAGCCAACGCCCAAGGCGGCTTTCCCAGCCAAACGTTTCGCTCTTCGGCCATTGTTGCTCCCATCTTCTTCGTAAACAAGTGGGAAAAAGACCAAGTCGACAATGCAGCATACGTCTTTCTCGGGACAGTTTATGGAGAATGGAAAGCAGGGCCCATGATATTCGACGCTCACGATATGAGTCTCATATACGCGGATCAAAGATATGAAAATACTTATACATCAAACGTACATACAATCAACGGCTCACGCTACTTTGCTTTCTGGGAGGGCGGCCACACCCGCGGCCACGCCAATGGAAACTGCCTCTTCTTTGACGAAGATTACAACCTCAGATACACCGTCACGGCGCAAGGGCTCGGCGATGCTGAGGCCGATATGCACGAGCTTAGTGTTACCAAAGATGGCAGCGTCATATTTTCAACATATTTCAATATTCCCTATGACTGCACCTCCGTGGGAGGACCGGAAAATGCACTCCTCATGGACAGCGGCTTCCAGGAGGTCGATGCAGCAACCAATCAATTAATCTTTGACTGGCATGCTTCCAGGTTCTTTGACATCAATGATTCATTCGCCTTATATAATGAAGATTATGGTGTGAGCCCAGACTCGGGCTTTGACTTTTTCCACATAAACTCTATACAAAAAGTGAGCTCCCATTTAAAGAGCTACGATACACGAATCATCGTCGCTAATATTCTTACAGACTGATGACGGCAACTATCTCGTCTCTAGTCGCCACCTCTCCCTCCTCACCCTCGTAGACGGCAAAGACGGCCACCCAATCTGGATCCTCGGCGGCAGGAAGAACCAATTCACTGACCTCTCCAACGGCGAAGCCACCAACATCGGCTGGCAGCACGATGCCCGCATCCTCCCCTCCGACAACCCAAGTGAGACTCATATCACCCTCTTCGACAACCACGGCGAATACAGCGGTGTCTGTCAGGAAAAATGCCAAACCCGCGCTCTCCACATTGCCATTGACCCCGTCGCTCTCACTGCCCGAGTGGTTAGCCAGTTCTTCCACCCAGAGAACATTGACTCCGGTGCCATGGGAGGGTACCAGACGCTCAGCAGCGGGAATGTCATGACAGGATGGGGGCACAATCCCGGCTTTGTAGAGTATACGAGTGACGGAACGCCCGTGATGGATATTCAGAGAGGAATTATTGGCGGCGAGGTTCTGGCAGACATGTTCGCCTACAGAGTGAACAAGGGAGATTGGACGGGAAGGCCGCCATGGCCACCAACTGTGGCTGCTGATGCGCCTAATGCCAGCACAATAGATGCCACTGTTTACGTTTCATGGAACGGTGCAACCGATGTAGCTTCGTGGGCAATTGTAAGTTGCTTCAATCTCTTCCTCGTCATCCAGCACAGAACACTGACCTCGAGATAGTTTGCCTCCGACGATCACAAGACCATAAGCAACCATACAAACCTCATCGCCGAATCTCCACGCCAGGGATTTGAGACCGTCATCTCTCTCACGGCAAAGGATATCGGTCGCCGGTACCTCGCTGCAGCAGCAATATCAGCCTCCGGTGATGTCCTCGGTTCAACGGTCGTCATTGATCTTGAAAACGACGGCCAGCCTGCCATCGTCACAAGCGATATAGTTAGCTTGAAGCCGCCATCCCCTCCGCCTCCGCCTCCTCCTCCGCCACCATCGTCTCCAGTACCGCCAACGCCTCCATCACCACCTTCGCCACCGTCTCCGTCAGCCTCAATCTCTTCGGATGAAAAAAGTCTCAGTACTGGCACATTGGGAGTAATGGGCGGGTCAGTATTCAGCGTTGTGGGTGTATTTTACGCCGCAGCGTTTTACTGGCGAAGAAAAGCAAGATATAGGGGTGGCCATGGAGAAGAAGGATACAGAATGGTTGATAGGGAAGACTAAGAGTCAGGATGAATTTCTTTGGCAGCACGTTAATGTAATAGATAGGTAAGCATTTCATATCAAGGAAAAATAGAAGAAAGCATTATACAATTCATAAATAAACATGCATAAAAATAATCTGCAGCAAAGATATGGTAATCTGGAACAGTGAAAAGGAAACTGAATCATCTCTCGTTATTCGTATCATATCATCCAAACAGTTCGTAACTCTTACATCAACATGACTCAAACATATAACAGAAAAGGAAAATCACCCATGCGGAGCTCGCACATCCGATAACAAATCGCAGCCAGTATTTCCAATATCTGCTGCACAGCCCTTTACAGAATCAGGCATCGTCAATAACAGTGCCATTATCGTCAAACTCATATACCTCTTCGAGAGCCAATGCGCTCTCCGAATCCCGAGCCACCTCTCGCTGCACCGAGAGAGACATGATGAGTTTCTTGTCCGGCCGCAAGATACCCCACATTTCAGGTATCATCAACACCTTAGACGTCTCTCCTGGAGCGCAATGCGCCATCGCTTTGAGGTAGGCTAGCTGCTTACCAGCCATCATCCAAGCAAATGAAGTTTTCTCATGTCTCTTAAAGGTGGTTGAAGCTTTGAGAAGCTCCCAATTATTTGTTGCATAGTCTCTGGTAGGGTCGGGGAGCAGCTCTGGAAAGCGGCCGCTTGCGAGTAGTTCTTGTGGAGGTTTGATACCGAGCCATTTCTGATATAAAGCCTCTACTTTAGTAGGATAATTAGAGATTCCTTCTCCTTTGTCTCCCTTCCTCATACTGACACGCCACTCAGCCTGAAGTGCCTCAATCTCATCTCGGAGATACGTTCGCAGCCGTCTGCAGTACGAAGCGTCTTCGTCATTCCCGCTCGCTCTTGTGTCATACTTGTTGTACAGCTTGACAAGGTCTCCGTCAAAGGAATTTGCGTTATAGGCCTTGGTCTCTTCGGCCAGCTTCTTCAAGACTTCATCAATCGCACGTTTAGCAACATCAAACCTCAGGTAATCAAGAATATGTAACCGGCCTTTGACGCGAGGCATTTCTCCATTTTCTTTGGAATATTCAGGATCGTGCAGAAACGTATTCTTCATTCCAAGCTGGTTTTTGACAAATCGCTTCCAGTCTTCTTCGGTAAACTCAATTCCCTGTTTGCTCTGATCAACCAAGTAGCCAAGCAATTGGCTTAAATGGATAGCATGTTTATCTTGCACCGAATTTCGCATATAGCAGAGTCTTTCTTTATACTTTGTACATCGACCCAAAAACGAAGGTTGTAGATTAAACAAAAACGCCTCAGATAAAAACTCCAAACAAGCATCTTCGAGGCGCTTGGACGCATTGTCTGTATTCTGGTTGTAGTCGCCACCTGCCACATTGTCCAATACATTCGTAAATTTCGTAGTGTTTTTGCGCAGATATCCACCTTTGATGAAATCCATCTGCTCTGGTACGGAAGCATTCTCGAAATTCTGCACAATGCTTTGATCCCAGCATACCCACGCTATGTCGCCGTCATAATCGCCACCAGACAATTTGTCGGCAAGAGGAACAGATCCCTTGGTTGAAAATATAATGACATCCTTCAATTTCCGAAGCTCGGGTCGAGATACTACTCTGACCCTCTGCATATCGCTGGGTAAATGAGCTGGAGCTCTTGCTACCAAAATATCCATCTGCTCCAGTAGCGTGTCTGAGAACCCTTCAACCTGGAACTTTGTGGAAAAAGAAAGATGCACTTCTCCTTCCTCGAGAGTAGATGAGAAGTCAGCAGCCATGTAGATGTATGCCGAACAGGGAATGGTGATGTTCATCTTGATCTTTAGAGTATCAGCCTTCTTCTGATAGATTTCCAACACAGCATCCTTCAAGTACTCGAGCCTTTTGTGATCGAACCCAGAGTCAAGTAGAAAAGCCACTTTATCAGCACTGCTATCGGGCAGACCAGCTAGAAATTTCGCAGACCCATCAAACAGCCGGTCGTTCTTTGACGGTCCGGATTGATGAATCCATAGTCGAAGACTCATAGTGTCTTTCATCGCATCCGTTTGTTCTCCAAGTTCGGCGTGCAGCGCTCTCTGTAAGTGCGAAGATATTACCCGCCGCATTAATCCCGAGTCCTTTGACCGCGCTTCCAGGACCGGGATAAATTGCTGATTTAAGGAAGCCGATTTCAGCTCTGTAGGCCAATTACGTATCTCAAGAGTTCGATGGTGCACATCTTCGAAATCGCATTCCCATTTCCTCTGCGACGGGTATAATTCGACCCAGTCATTTTCGAAGTCTTCCTCAAAATCGTCTTCGCTGTCAATATCAATTAGCCACATGCCTTTTGCACTTCCCAGTCGGCCTTGGAAGCAGCTCGGGCAATCCGTCAGCCCAAGCAACTTGGCGACTTTCTTAGCGAGGCTTGGCGAAATGCGACCAATGCCATCATTCATCGGCATCTTACCCATCCCCAAGTCCTTGGGTCGTCTGCGAATCTGATGCCGGTCGAGTACAACAGTGGGCCAGGTTCGACTCAAACCTAACGCAGCTTTGTTAATACGATCGTTCTGATTGCAGAGAGATGATACCATAACTCACTTAGTGCTAAACGAGAAAATAGTTTAGTAACAGGTTGTTCCCAATTCCGATTGTCATCGAGATTAATCGCCCATCGCAGCAGGTCGCTAATCTTCATTTTTTTGCGATTACCAAACTCCTGTGCTTCCTGTAGCTGTGGAATGCCGTCTGGGGTGTTGGAAGGACGGAAAGAATCGCCGTCATAAGCAAAAAGATGTAATTTCTCGGGAGGGGGGCCTTTACTTGGCGCCAGACCTTTCCTTCCTTTCGCGGAGCGAACAAAGAAAGGTTTCCAAAATCGTCCAAGGAAATAATGACAAGACTTGATGAGCCACTGTACAATCTTTCTGAGGCTGTCTTTGTCCTCATCGATGATCTTTGGTTTGCCATCTGTTGATGCAGACGGCGGTGGAAAAGTAATTTCCAGGAAGCGGTCGGCACCGAACCGACGCGCCAGTCGATGACCTAGCTCTAGCTTTAAAGGACTAAGACGAAGATTATACAGCGGCCCAGTTGTATCCTGGTTATAAACCAGCTCTGCTGAGAGGGCTATCGTCTTCGATTTGGATTGGAATTTGCCTAATGCCGTTTCCCACGCTGCTGACTCGCTAGGCTGAGGTAAGCTTTTGCCCTGAAAGAGAGGGTGCTTAGAGATTGTTTCTCTCAGACTACGCTGATTGTGCCATTTGTCGCTCGATTGATACAATATATCGAATCCATCCAGTGAAACGTTGCAATGAAGAGCAGCTCTGGTAATCTCCCAGATGACAGCGAGAGGTGCTTTTGTCAACTCAGGATGAGGTAATTTAGCTATCTCACGATCGTATTAGCTGCAATCCGCGAGACCACTGGTAAATGCGAACACCTACGCCATATTTTGGCAAGCCTTTCTTCCAGAGGTTTGCCCATGCAATCACTGCTACCTTGGCGTGATTGACTTGAAGATGTAGGAATCTGAGATGACGAACTATTCTGGTACTGGGGCCGGCCGCTGAGTTCTTCTTTCTCACGAGGAGAGAAATCAGAGAATCCTTTCGGTTCAATTTCATCTTCACTTGATCTAATCTCTCCTGAGAAAGAGTCGGCTACTGTGGTTTGTGAGTATGGGTAGTTGTTTGAGCGGCTTGGCAATTCAGAGCCAATAGATGTTTGACTAATAAACGAGACATTTTGCGCTTGCGTTGAAAACACTTCGGAATGAAATGATGTTCGAGTCGAGAGAAATGTCCGATCAAAGGATCTTTGCTGAGGAGATGGGCGAAAAGCTTCTCCTTGTGAGCGACTCACAGAGCGACTCCCGGAGGCAATCACCGCACTAATATTTGCAAAGGTTTCTCTAGAGCGAACTGGAAGGGCATCCACGGCATCATGATGCTCGTATAAATGGCCTCTGGTCCGTTTTGGAGAATCCTCCTGTATTTCCTCGAATTCTCTCTTGCTCCATGGCCTCGATTCTGGATCACCTACTTCGCAGAGAATATCTAGCAGGCATTTCTGAAGAAGAGCTCGATTTACTGCAGGTGCGCGATTACCGGGACTTCGTGACGCAGATTCAGACAAAATGATCCGCCCACGCTGCTCAAAATGCCCGATATATGCGGCTAGCCGATCATCTCCTGTGTAGTACAATAACTGGATTTTCCGATATATATCCTCAACTCGAGCCTCTTCGTCACTTCGTTGACGCTCTCGGGACTTGCGAGGCGAGAGCGTCACATCGGGCTTGCTGAGCTCCAGCGCAAAAGTATCATTGAGCCTTCGAATAATACGATCCAGCTCTTGAGCAGATTTCTTGTGTGGACGAGCCCCCAAAGGGCCTGACGCCATTGTATCTCCAGCGCCTGGAAGCCACTACGATTAGCATCGGTAGTATTAGCAGTTAGCAAAAGCTTACCAGCTTAGCTCACTTGACTCGCCGGGTCTTGTCGTATCGCATTTAGCTGGTGGCATTCGGCGATACCCCGCCATCGCGGGAACGGCCTGGCTAGCACCCCAGCTCCAAAAGGTCCTTCACGTGCGGCAGCATCACGTGCATCTCAGCTTGGCGTGAGGCAAAGTCGCGGACCGCCAGATGATCCGCCCTCAGCTCACTCATTCTCTATCCTCCGCCCTTTGCTCTCGTGGAGATGCTCGGGGTTCGGCGTTGACGAACTACACCAGACCGAGGAACGACTCACAAACTCATTGGACAATCGACTCCACTACATGCAATTGAGATTGACCTTTGTGTTAAGATTCTTACATCAACCCCAATCATGACTGAAAGTGCCGACGTGGACGAGCAGGTGCCCGTCGAAGATCTGACACCTGAGGAGGCGAGCCGCATCATCCACTCGCATCGGAAAGTTCGGTATGGTAAGGAAACCTCCCAGCCGCAATTGCGCACCTCAGTACGGTGCAAATTTTCTCTCATCGGACTCGCCCAAGCTCCCGTATAGTTGCCGTGCGACTAATGCAGCTGCAGGGACTGCATGTTGGCCGTGCCGCCAGCGCAAGGTGAAGTGTGACAACCAGCAGCCTTGCGAGAATTGCGTCAAGCGCGAGCACCCTCAGCTTTGCTCATACAAGCCAAATCGATCCTCGGCGGGCAAACACGCTACCACTGCTTCTCACAGCCGCAAGAGGGCGCGCTCACTCTCTGATGGAGATGACAACGTGAAAGCGGAGCGCGGGGACAGCTGGCCACCGACAATTGGTAAGTAACGGCATATTGGCACGCGTTCAGTTTGAGGCACGTATTTATTGAATGACCATGTTACGTAGGCATCTCCACCAATCAAGAGGATGCTGAATCAGTACCTGATCGCTACGTCGGACAAAACAGCATACCGGCTTTGCTGGGGGAGCAATCGCCAAATGACAAAGACGATGGAACCAGCATCCGCCGGGACATGCGCTCCATCCTGGGGCTTGATACATCGGCGCCCTTTCCTCTCATGTCGTCGCATCATCTTCAACGGATTGCTCGAGATATCGCCACCGAATTACCGTCTGATAGAGAGGTCATGAAGTATGTCACTGCATTGTGTTAACCACGTTTGCGGATAGTGAATGGAGGCTTGATACTAATGTCGCTGAACAGGCTGTTCCGTACCTACAAAGAGATCCCGCAACCTTTCTGGGGCTTCGTTATTGATATCGATGAACTTGAATCCGATCTCATGATTTACTTGGAGGATCGATCTCGAAGTGCTTCCAAGACTAACAGAGCATCAAAACCGGTGACGGCCTCCTGGCTTGCCATACTCTTCGCAGTCTTGGCAGTTGGCTCCCAGTACCATGAATCGCCGTACCATATTCGCACAAAGGATTCGCAAAAGTACATACAGATCTCATTCCATTTGCTCCGACTGGCAAACTTTTTGTTAAGGTGAGTCGCTATGCTATTGCACGTTATTTTATATCCGTCAGCCTGTCTCGCTAACAATGGCATATCAGACCGTCGTTTGACTCGATCCAAGCGTTACTGTTGACCAACTTTGTTCTTCTCAATGACATGAAAGCTGAAGCATCGTGGGCTCTTACGGGCCTTACATGCCGTCTCGCCCAGTCTTTGGGGCTGCATCGCCCAGCAATCCGCGGCAGCCGCGAAAGCTCACCCCTCGGCGCCAAGTCCAAGGAAATGATTCGACGCAGGCTCTGGTGGACATGCGTCTGGCATGATACCTTGACATCTCTATCGTTTGACCGGTAAATCCGCCCCTTTTCGCTGACGAGACGTAGAATGCAATGCTAATACCGACGATGCGTAGGAGCTCAATGACGAATATTCCGAGCTGTCCAATTCCTCAGATCGTGGACGCAGCCATTGGAAACTACACCTACTTAGAAATGATGTACAACCTCGTCGAGATCATTTCGCGCCGACTCAACCCTGATGTGATGGCAACCGCCAGTTACGAACAGATTATTGGAAACTGCGAGGCAGTCGAAGAGCTTCGTAAACGCGCGGCCCCCCATATGCAGGACAAGGAAAAATGCAAGACAGCGTTGGACCGCCTCCAATTCTTCGCCATCCACCTCCATACGTCGTTTGTTATATCTGTGGCGTGTCGGCCGGCGCTTCGAAGGGACTGTCCCTTTGACCCAGCTCAAAAAGCAGCTCTGTCGGAGAAGTGCAGGGTCAACTTGACCGACACGGTCAAGATGTTCCTCGCCATGCATCAGCTTTCGGTGATCCCGACGCGAAGCTGGGCCTTTACGTACCACGGCCTATCGTCAGCTTTGCTTCTTGGTCTCCTTTCCGATACCAAGTCCGACCCCGAAGTTCGACAGCTCCAGGGAGATTTGATTGAAGCTCTTTCCGCAACGGCAGCCAAGGATGTCAGCTCTCCAGAGGCTCATGTTGCCAAGACAGACAAGGATATCGAGCTCTCAGGCCCCCTGTGGAGGGCACTTACCGCGCTCAAAAACATCTACGATCACGGTCAAGTCAACATGTCGAGCTTGAAGCGGGGCGATGGCGACATGTCTGCAGCTGCCAGCGGAAATCGAACTCCCTTGCTACATCTTGGACTGAATGGCCAGGCCAATTATAACGCCATGATTTCAAATCCCTCATTCCGCCCCTTGCCGCCGGGTGCAGATCCTCGCGAAGACGCGGCGATGGCCATGGCTGAGATGCAGAACGGTTCATCGATACAGGACATGTCTGCGTAAGTGAAGGAACAAACTCTCTTTTTCTTCTAGAATCCCATTTGAAGCTGACTTTGTTGTACTAGGATGAGCTATCCTCAACAAATGCCTGGCAATCTTGCTATGGATGGCATCCCGCCTATTGTCGACCCGATGCAGTTCAATGCTCCCATGGAACTCTACGATTCTATCTGGGTTGGTAAGTAAAGATCGCTACCGCCTCAGTATGCAATCTACATTTAGCAGTAAGCTAATTGATACCATCAGAATCCCCTCCTGACCCGTGGAATACCGGCATGGATGCCTTCAACTTTGACTTCCTGGCACAGCCGCCACCTGGTCAAAATCACCAGCAGCAGTACTACTTTTAATCATGGAGAGTAGATTGTACGACGTAGTTTTCAGCTTCTCTTTTCTGTCTTTCTTTTATCTTTCCGAATACTTTTGTTTGTAAACGTAGACTGTAGGTGGCAACTATGGATGACGATGATGACGGATACCCCATAGTACGACAAAAGGCTAAAAAGGTGTTTTTGCTTTTTGTTTTCGCTCATTCTTTGTTCAAGGGATTGGTGGGTTTGTTGAATTACTATTGACACGCGCATATAGACTACAAATTGATTATAATAATATCTCACGAGCAAATTTCTCAATCTTGCATGGTACAATGTGACGGTAGCCAGGAGACAGTTGTCAGCGCTCTCTTTGATCATCCAGTTATGAGATGGAGGTCCCATATTCAGATCGCAGCCAGAGCCCGAAAGGGGGTTACACACTCAATAGTGATAAACCGCGATTCCAGAGCTGCAGCTTGCGACGATCAATGCTCATCATTCAACATGTCTCCTGTCTCACTATGCATGTGCTTTAATCGGATATCAGCTCTAGATCAAGGTATCAGTAACACCAGCACCACGAAAAAAAGAATCGAAGAAAAAAGTAGTCAAATGCCATTTTGTATATCATTTCCAAATCTACCTTTTGACTTTTCTTTATTTTTACTTTAATTTTTCTTTTTCTTTTTTTTCCGTTTATTTCTTCGATTTTCTAGAAGTGCTTGAAACGAGCTTCTTCTTCAAATGCTTGGGCATCTTCTCCTGTCGTTTCTCGCGCTTTGCTTCCTTGACGGCCTGTTTATGTAGCTGCAAGATATGTCAGTCAACAAATTCATCTCACATCACACTCGATAATAAAAACTTACCTTCTTCTCATCCTTGTCTTCAAACTTGCGCCCTCTGGGCCTTCCCTTCTCAAACCGGCTCTCATCATCCCCAGACTCATCATCATCACCGCCAAGAGAAGCTCCCTCTCCAGACTCATCCTCTGAATCATCTTCTTCCTCTTCATCTACATCCTTGTCCTTTTCACCAGCCTTGGTAGGAGCAGCAACAACCTGGTCAGCCAGCAACTTGCTATACACCAACTCATTGCCCTCTCCCAGACCCAATCTCTTGACATCCTTCTCAATGTCATAGACCTGCTCCAGCGTCTGCGGGATGTACTGGTTTCGAAAGACTTCCGTGTCGACCTCCTCCGCGGCAGCCTCCTCCTCGTTCGTAGCAGCCTGCCGTGTCTCGTAGAGCTTCGCAATGGCCTCGCCCATGGCAGGCTCCTCGACCGGCCCCGCCGGCACGGTGATGAAGTTGAAAATGGCCCGATCGGGCAGCGTGTCGACGCCCTTGCGGCGGAAGAAGTCGCCCACGTTCTTGATATCCATGCGCAGAAACTCGAGCGATCGGGGATGATCCGGCTCCACGCTCTGCGACACATCGATGATGTACAGCTTGCCGTTGTGGTAGAGAATATTGTACTCGCTCAAATCAGCGTGGACCAGCCTGCAGATCTGGTACATCCGTCGCATCGTGCCCAAGAGCTGCACATACAGATTCTGCCACTGCTGGTCCACATCGTCGCCCTTCAGATTCGCATCTCGCAGCCGTGGGTACGCCCAACCCTTCTTGTCACCCAAGAATCCCATCACCAGCACATGCAGCTTCAGCGCCAGCGGCTCCGGACAGGGGATTCCCGCATTGTATATCCTCCTCAGGTTACGGTACTCCTTCTCCGCCCACAACTTGACCATCTTGCGACTGTTACCCTTGTCGAAGCCGCCCTTGAAGCGGTGCTCGCCCGTGATGTAGCGCTCTCGATCCTTGAACACCAAAATGGCCGTCTTGTACACCTTGATGGCCCGCTGCGTCGCAACGCCCGTCTCGTCATCATGCGACACAGCGCCGTAGACGTTCGCCTCTTTACCTGTGCTGATGGCGCCGTGGACTTCACTCACAACGCCCCGGTTAATCATCTGCAGCAGAATCATGCGCGTGCGCTGGTCCAGCACCTGCTCGCTGGTGGCGCGGTCGGCCTTGTCCTTGTCGCGGTCGTCATCCTGCTTGACCGAGTCGAGGCGGATCTTGACGGCGTGCTTGGACAGCGCCGAGACCTGGTCATCGACGCTGGCAAAGGTGTTTGCCTTTGGCTTCTGCGCATTGGATCGCGGAACGGCGGCACCAGCGTCGGTGGCCTGTCGCTGGCGGTTGTAGTTCTTGGTCAGGTCGCCGTCCGCGGCCCATTCCTCGTCATCGTCGATCTGGTCATCGTCGTCGAAAATATCCTCGAGATCGTCGTCGTCGTCGCCGTCCACGGGGGGCGGGGCATCGGCCTGTTGCCTCAGCAATTCGCGGGGCACCTCTTCGGTCTGCTCGTAACCCTGGCTGGCCGTGTACTGGTATGGTGGCTGGTGAGGCGCCGCTGGAGAGGCTGCGGCAGCGTCTGCAGCGTCCATTTTGCTGCTGTTTTTTTCTTGTGGTTCGCTTTCTTTCTGTATTGTCGTCTGTCTTTTTTGCAGAAATTGCAGAAATGCAGTGTCGTGGCAGCGCTGTCGAGTTTAAACGGCAGATGCTCCAAAAATTATGTTTGACGCAGTCGATTTTTATCTTATCTAGAAATTTTGGAGTTTCCGTGTGGTGGCGCATAAAAATTCGGGTACTTTGCGCCAAGTCACTCCATAGACTGACGTAGCAGCAGCTGGCGGGGCTTTCCACTGACTCACAGGGCGCTAGCAGCAGAATGAGTACATGCTGTGGATGTATTTCTGCACGCTATTATAATCCTTCTGCCACTACGCCTCTGCTTCTGTCTACTCCTACTAGCATCCTGTGGCGAAGCTGGCTTCTGATTTCCCATGAGCCTCACATCTTGCCGAGCTTCCTCAGCAGCCGCTGTGAATTGTCATCCTGTGAGTCAAGCCGCACCTGACTCATCAACTTGATCAACCCAGACCTTAACGCCGTGAAGCTGGCCGGGTCGGCTTGTCCAAAAAACCCATCTCGATGCCGTCTATGCCCAAAAAGCCCCCATCCATGTGATTCATGTGAGACACGGAGTATGCGCTCAACGCCAGCAATGCCATGCATGCAGAATACATACAGGCAGCCAAATATTGATGCCGTCACCTTGACACTATACGTTGCGTAAATTCATCCTCTTGGCAATAACTTCTAGCCGTAGAAATGCATCCGTGACCATTGAATAGAAGTGTGGCCGTTGTAAGGGGGCTTACACGCACGCGTCGGCCTCTCCAATGTCTCGGTCACTCCTAGACGATCACCATTTAAGAGATAAAATGTGTCTCAGAATATTGTCGTGTCACCCGTAGAATTGCGGGATTTCCCCCAGGCCATCGAGCTGGAGATGCGATTTTTCCCCATGCACATGCTCTGCTGCAGCATTCCTATGCAAGTCTTGGGTGTTTATCACGGGGGTTGGCCAAGATATCGACATGTCAGAAGTTGAGCTGCAGCATTCTGTAAGTTGGCAGAATGGCGCTGGAATCTGTAGGATGGAGAGCCGTTTCATGTTGGTATGCTTTTGAAATTATTATATATTGGACGTAGAAAGGTCGCAAATATCCATTGCCTCGTCTCATCT
This sequence comes from Trichoderma koningiopsis, assembly GCA_022985005.1. Classification (NCBI taxonomy): domain Eukaryota; kingdom Fungi; phylum Ascomycota; class Sordariomycetes; order Hypocreales; family Hypocreaceae; genus Trichoderma; species Trichoderma koningiopsis. The sequence goes on from JAJPEM010000002.1 coordinate 636,780, forward strand.
CAGCCCCAAGAGAAAACAACAGCTGGTTGTTGTTTGCTTTTGGACATCAAGTTCCTCTTCTTGTGTAATAGTTTCTTCATATTGCAACAGCAGTTATTTTCATCATGAGATTCCACAAAGCGTCTATCGCTATCGCGTGCCTAGCCGGCTCTGCTTCCGCAGCAGTCGCTCAGCCAAAGGACACCACAGAGACCGCCCCCAAAGGAGAGGAATTCTCCATAACTCAAATCAAAAACGAGCGATGGAAGGGGCCCAATGCTCCGGTTGCCTATATTGCAGCTTTGTCAAAGTATAGCCCTACGATTACCGAAAAGGTCAAGCACGCGATTGCGGTCAATCCTGAACTTCGCCGCAAGTTTGGCAATCTTATTAATGCTGGTAGGCCAAATCTTCTTCCAGCGCAAATCCTTGAGAGATTTATATATAACTGACTCAAATTAGGAAACCAAACGGGTACTGCTGTTGCGACGCCCTCTCCTGGCGCAGATTCAGAATATGTGCTCCCAGTCCAAATCGGCACACCTGCTCAAACGCTCAACCTTAACTTGGACACTGGCTCGTCAGACCTGTAAGTGCTCTCTAATGGAGACCAAGCCGGTCGATCATATGGAGTCGAGGCCGTGTAGGTCAGCTATTGTCTCGAATTCATCACTAACTCTCACTGTGTGCAGCTGGGTCCTTTCCACAGACACTTATCCGTCCCAAGTCGAAGGCCAGCCGCTGTATAAGCCAAACAACTCCACCACATCCAAACGCCTGCCCGGAGAATCCTGGGTCATCCAATATGGCGACGGCTCCAACGCCAGCGGCATCGTCTACACAGACCGCGTGCAGATCGGAAACACCTTCTTCGCCACGCAGGCCATCGAGTCGGCCATCAACGTCTCCGACGACATCAGCGACGACACCTTCTCGTCCGGCCTCCTCGGCGCGGCCTTTAGCGACGCCAACACGGTCCGCCCCGACCGGCAGAAGACGTATCTCGACAACATCAAGGACCAGCTCGCCAAGCCCGTCTTCACCGCCAACCTCAAGAAGGGCAAGCCCGGCAACTACAACTTTGGCTACATCAACGCCTCCGAGTACACGGGCAGCATCCAGTACGCCGCCATCAACCCACATTCTCCTCTGTGGGAGATTTCCGTCAGCGGCTACCGCGTCGGCAGTAACGACACAAACTACGTCTCGCGGGTGTGGAACGCCATTGCTGACACTGGTACTTCGCTGCTTCTTGTTCCGGATGACATTGTCAACGCCTATTACAAGCAGGTCGCCGGCTCAAGGCTAGACAATAACTACGACATGATGGTGTTCCCTTGCAACTCAACACTGCCTGATTTTGTCTTTGGATTGGGTACTTACAGAGGTGTCGTCCCGGGATCGTATATCAACTACGGGAAGATCAACAGGACGACCTGCTTTGGAGGAATCCAGACGTCTGAGGATGCACCATTTGCCGTGCTAGGAGACATTGCTCTGAAAGCACAGTTTGCCGTCTTTGACATGGGGAACAACGCTGTGGGATTCGCAAACAAGCCTGTCTAAACGGGAGATGCGAGGCTCTGCTCCTCATGAGTGGATGACATGATGATATAATGCTAGGTAATCTGTTTTTCTTTCCCAATAAGTGGGTGGATTTTGTGGCAATGATGCCAAGATTCTAGAATACTCGTCTCCGAGGCACTATCTGGTTGGTTTAGCTATCTTTTTAAAGTTGCTCGTCTAATGAAATAATCTCCGATGAATCCATCTCGTCTTTCGGCCGCTAGCGCCGCTCTTTGTTAGTATTTTTTGATGACACGCCTCTCACTTACACGAAGTTTAGCTTAAATCCGCTGGCGAGCGCGCCTTGGCAGCAAGAAAATGCGAATTGAGAATGTGCTAATAAGATTTCAATGCAATATACTGCTCTACATGAGAAAATCTATTCATGCGCATGGATGCAGGGTAGGCAGCCTATTTGTCAGAGGCCATTGCCAAGAAGGGCAATTTCTAAGCACGCATGGTGGCATGTAAGTCGGACGAGTTGCTGCTGATCTGAGGAGTCTAATTCCCGTTTAGCCAGCATTGCCATGGCCAATGGAGGCTGCAATTGCTCCCGTCTTCTGAGGTCATTATGAGAACCGAGAGATTCTCTAGAATTTAATGAGACGTCAGAAAGCTACATAAGAGCCCTACGCCTTCACTGCTAAATGATTGTCGAGCATGTCCCTCGCCTGCAGCTCACCTTTGCCAACCTCCAGGCCCTAAACCGCCAACTCAACCCCCGCAAACACACAATGGCCTCCAACATCCTCGTCCTGGGCGCCGGCGAGCTGGGCCTGGCCGTGCTGGAAGCGCTGGCCAAGCACCCCAAGCGCAGCAGCAGCAGCAACTCCATCACCGTCGCGCTGCGCCAGGCCACGCTGGACTCTGCGGCGCCGGACAAGAAGCGACTGGTGCAGCAGCTGCGCGCGCTGGACGTGCGCTTCGAGGCCGTCGACGTGGTGCAGGCATCGGCGTCGGAGCTCGCCGCCGTCTTTGCCAGATACGACACGGTGGTGTCCTGCACGGGCATGGGCCTGCCGTCCGGCACGCAGACGAAACTGGCTCGGGCCGCGCTCGAGGCTAATGATGAGAGTAAGGTGCGATACCTGCCGTGGCAGTTTGGCATGGACTACGACGCCATCGGCCTGGGCTCCTCGCAGGACCTGTTTGACGAGCAGCTGGGCGTGCGGGCGATGCTGCGCGACCAGACCGCCACGGAATGGCTCATCGTCTCGACGGGCCTCTTCATGAGCTTCCTCTTCGTGCCGGCCTTTGGCGTCGTCGACCTCGCGGCCAAGACGGTGCGCGGCCTCGGCTCGTGGGACAACCGCATCACGCTGACCACGCCCGAGGACATTGGCCGGGCGACGGCAGAGGTCGTGCTGGACCCCCGCGGGCTGGTTAACCAGTGCGTCTACGTGGCCGGCGACACGCTCTCGTACGCGCAGGTGGGCGATTTGCTCGACGATCGCTTTGGCACGCACTTCCGGCGCGAGCTGTGGGATCACGACGAGCTGGCGAGGCAGATGCGCGAGCAGCCGGACAGCGTCATGGTCAAGTACAGGGATACGTTTGCGCAGGGCAGGGGGGTTGCTTGGGGGCAGGAGAAGACGCTGAATCGGGCGCGGGGGATGGAGATGACGGATGTCAAGGCCTATCTGGAAGCCATGGACGCATCGGTGCTGGAAGGGTGATGGTGGTGGCTGTCGTGTAAGTGGTGATGCTTATCTACGAGGAGGCTGATTATCTGCTTTGGGCTTATCAGATAATACCTAGATATGTACTACCAATAGAAACTAAACAATAAACGCATTAGGTTATTAACACCTTTATCAGTGGTATCAGTCTTATCAGACTGTATGTTTAGCGGGAAGAATATGTGGTAGTATTGCCTTGGTACCCAGTAGCCTGCTGTAAGTCGAAAGATGCATGGGGAAACGCGTAGTTGAAGTGGAGGGCTCGCGGCATATGCTCAACATGCAGCCATGGAGTACAAAATACCGCTGAGAAGTTAGAGATAGTAAAACAATAGCGCATTGTGAATAAGAATACGGTGTACACAGTACTCTCGCATTCCTCGCGGTACCAACCTCCCTCTTGCAGCACCTGGACATGCTCTATCCATCAAAGACACGAGCATCCGGCAATCCTGCCACAACATCTCCTCGGATGATACTCGCTCTTTCGTTCCGTCTGCAAAACCCCCTAAATGCTTGATAGTAAGCCGAACGGTTTTACCCGCGGGTTTATTTGAGCACCTTTAAAGCCACGATGCATGTACAATTGGAGCCTTCCTGCTGCATTACTCGTATGATTGACTATCGGCTACTAACATAATCCAGGAGGAACAGGCGGTCTCAAGCGCCTCCTGACCCTCACCGGAGTACATTAGCTTTCCCCGCATTATGTGCTGTCCGTCCCGTGCTAGTACAGCAGGACCTTTGTTCTTGTCAATGTAGGTAATTAGGTAGTGTCACCGTGTTTGGCTGTCTTGTCTGTTGTTTGCCCGTCTGCCTCTCCCTTATTCACATGGCGGACGGACTGGCTCAGAGCCTCGGGAGCACAGCTGAAGCGTGACCCAATGACTGGGCTCTCATTGCAGCCTAGAGAGGCCTACGCTGGAACCAGGTTAGTGAAGCCACCACAAGAGATGTTTCAAGCCACAGATAACACAGCCATGTGAGTCGCCTTGCCCTATCAGCTTGCAACGTGAGCCTCTTATGGTAGGTACTGTGCGCTTATCTCCGTACTCTGTACTCGGTATCTGCTGCGTGACTCCATACTTTGTCACAGTACAGGTACTTGATCCTGCGCTTACGGACTCGCGACCAAACCCGGGGCTCAGGATGCTCATCCCCGGAAGCCTAAAATGGGCTCTCGGAAGCGCGTGGCCGGGAGTTTCTGCTGGTACTCTTTACAGCTACTCGACCTTTGCTGAGCAGTGTCTATACTGTCACGTACGTACCTGGGTAGCAGACAACTCTATCATCCCCAAGTGCCATCAACGTACACGTGTAGTATGAGTTGAGAGTACTATTGATGCCCATCCATCATCTCACAGAGTTTACTATTGCACTGTTTATACCTATTCCATATCTGTTCCTATTCCATGTCATCAAGTCATCATCAGCAACCCCTTAACCTCGTACCGTGTGACCCCTCGTACTGTATACCGCCGCTGATACCAGCCCTCGGCCGGTTCCTGGCCGTATCCACCACGTTCCCTGTACTCCGCACTGCGCTCTGCAGGCAGGCGGGCCTTGGCTCTCGCCGCTTTCCTCTTCCGGCGCGGCCTCCTATTCTGCCCTCGTCCTGGCTGACCGGTGACACACTGACACACCTTACCTCATGCCCGGCTGGCTATCTGCACACCTTCATTTCAGCCTGCAACACCGCCCAAACAATGGCTCGCACTGCTTCCTCCGTACTGTATCCTGCTCGTCAGCCTCGTTATGGCGCTCTTCCGCTTCCGGCCAACAGCCACCCCTTTCCCGAGCCCAGCCGGGCCAACACGCAGAGCAGCGTGTCTCGTTATCCTCGGTGACTGAGCTGCGCCACCAGCCCGGCCGCTTCCAAGGACGAGAGTGAGTCACGTCATGCGCTCGCCGCCAGCACGGCCAGATGACTCCCCCCAGGCCAATCAGCACGCCATGCAAGTGACGGCGAGATAGGCGTCCGAGGCCTGATGGACAGGCAGTATAAGAGGATCGCTGGCTGGGCCGCGGGACGTGGGCATCCAAAAGGACCATCTGTCCTCCTCCTCGCTGCTTCTTCTTTGTCCTTCTACACGGCTCTTTGAGCTTCTTGTTGTATTACTACTACGTTCTACTACTTGCCCCAGAGGGCCTTCAGCATTCCGGCTTCCTCCTGGGACACGCCCTAATAGCATCACGAACGCGCCTTCTGTAACTGGAGTGCGTCACTGTTCGTGTTCTGTGCTTTGTTTGTAAATCTGTACTTTACCAAAGCAGCGCTCCTTTGTACTTTGTAAGTGAATCCGCCCATTAAGCGAGAGCCCCTGTGCTAGTAGCCATGACATCCTTGACTAACATGTCATCCCTTATCCTTCAAGTGACAGTTCATCTCCTCCTCCTACGCCCTACTCCAGTCGACTTTGACATCTTCATCTTCGACCATCTTCCATCACCCGTTCGCATCTGATCGACCACGCGGCATCTTTCTCTTATCTGTCCACAACAACTATACACACACACCTATATATAACTTCATCATGGAGGCCATCATGGATCGCAGCGCCTTTACATCCCCTGCTGTCAAGCGCCATATCCAGTCCAAGCGCGGAGCCATTCGACGCCGTGGTGCCAACTATTTCATTAGGTCTACCGCGAAGCGTTTGGCCGAATCTCCAAACCTCGCCTATCACCAGCTAGCCTACCCGTCCAACTATCCCTGCCTCACCGGTGCCAAGAAGGCCTGCCGAAAGGACGGAGCCCCCGTCGAGGGACCTCGTCCTCTTCGATCACAGATTGAAAATGATCTCCGCCAGGTCGTCTTCTCCCAGGCTTCGGCAATCAGGCGGGAACACCGTGTGCCGAGGGTATCACCTCGCAGGGAGGCAGATGAGGGCCGGGAGCTCGCCCGCAGCGCCGTTGCGCTGCCAAGTGATGCGCACCGACTTGTAAGACGGCCCAGCTTGGAGCGCGAGGAGGCTTTCCGCGTTGCAAGCACCGCCAAGGGCAAAGTTCACATCCGCGCGTCTCCCGAAAGCGACGATGCGCAGGTTGCTGAGCTCTACCACCAGGGCCTGCTCTACGATCACGAGGAACAGCGCCCTGAGGAAGTCTTCAACCTCAACAGCATCCAGCACGAGGACCCTGTGTATACCATCCGTCCTGCCAAGCGTGGTCGCAAGTCAAAGAAGGGCGGCAAGCCTGCTGCTCTTACCCTCTCCTTCACCGACCTTGGCGACTACAGCGCCAAGGCCTCAACAGCCCACCTCTCAACCGCTGATGACTCAAATATCGGCGAAGCATTCCCTCCTCTGAGGGTAGTCTACCAAAATGACGCCTCAAATCCATCATTTGATGTGGAGACTTCTCAGCCTCCAGACTTGATGATGGACGACCTCTCTGAATACGACTGCTTCTCTGACGGCGAGCTTGACGACGACGTTCCTTCTCAAACAGAGATTTTGGAAAACGCAAACAACCCGTCCGCGGAAAACTGGATCATGCTAGGTTGATCGGCTCGTAGCAGGTCTGCTCAGGATCCCCCCGTGCCCCGCCGGGATTTGGAAACTGGACAGGTGGGAGAGCCTCACCTCAGACTGGTCCATCATATAATCTAGCGTGATTGCTTGTTTCTGCGAGCGTGTTTTTCTCTTCTTGTTTTTTATAGGGGGATAGAAATGGAACGGATTTTTCCGGGGATTGGGATAGATAGATGTCTGTATACTACAGCCTGCATAGCGACTGGTGTACCGACAGAATCCGTGATGACACTTTATACTCCTATATGGATGGCGGCGACGCGTTTTTCCTTTTTTCTTAGCTTAGTATTTGGATGATTACGGACTTTGTCTAGCTAGGTGTTTTAGTCACTTATATGGGTGTTGCCATGGCGCGCACTGGAATATTATTACGATTCTATTCTCTTCTGCAATTGATTGTATTCTTTCTTGAACGATGATGAGAAATGGAAAGGGTTTACTACAGTACTTGTATGCGTTTCATGTTGTTAAATACCTAACTGTCTTTGTTTCAAATTGATCTATCGACTATGCGGATTCTGCGATTTGAAGCTTGTAATTACAGCGAGTTGACATACCTAGCTCACTGCTTGAGAGCCACCCATGAACTATTCTCAATCTCTAAGCTTTAGGTTATGAGATCGAACTAAAATTAGATACAGTGAAGTATTGCTATAGCCACGGCTTTCTTACCAAGTGCTGCCATTGACCTGAGCGTACATTAAATGGTGACTTCATCAAGACTACGATGACGTAATAAGCCGTTCGCATGTGACAGCCACGCAACGCGCCAGCGCTCATCATGACGGACGCGTTGTATGCCCGATTGGGATTAATATAATGACTAAGGAAACGGAACACTGGCTCCGGTTTGTAAACTCGTGAGACTCTTGTACGTCAGAATACGCAATTGGTGAGAATCCGATGAGCCGAGGGTTTTGATGATCCGGCTGGTGGCGCTGGGCCGATGTTAGCCTTTGTTTGTGCTTTGGAGGGTTCTGTGAGATGGGACTGGGCGATCTGGTGCAGCGTTTAGAAAGAAGCTTAATTCTTGTTTTATGGCGAATATTTCCGAAAAGAGATGTTCTTTGCAAATAGGAAGCACAAGGCTCGTTTTCTAAATTTGATCATAATATCGTTATGTGTTCTTGTATTACGTGTCGGTCTTACAACAGGGATGGGTGCCCTGTGCTGCTATGTCTCATTTGCTATGCAATGGAGCAGTTGAATCTCGATAATAGTGTAGACAGCTGCTGAGAACGCTTGGTAAATTATGTGACGTTGTTCTTTGCGTATGGCTTGAACGGCTGGATTTCTACATGATGATTGTGCCTAGTATCTATGCACCTGCTTCTATTTTGCCTCTAGTCTTTGCAAATTCCCATTGAGCAATCTAAACGCCTATGAGTCTAGATAGGATCAAAAAAAAAAAAAAAAAAAAAAGAACTCGCTTGGTCAATATACCTGCTTGACGTCTTGATGCCACGGACACAAGATTGAAGCACACGGTATATTTCTCTTCTGTATTGACGAGTTCTTATAATCCCGGTTAGCAGGCATCTTTCATATCGGTGTATCATCGGCGAGCAGAACAATGACGTCTTTTTAGCTAGCTTTACCAGTGAGGATGCTGAGAAAGGCGAGTGGCTATCTTCGATTGACTACCCCTGCCTAGCACCTAACCCAACTCTATCTGCATGTTATCCTAGTACCAAGAGCAATGGCTATTAACACTCACTTATATTTAACCATCAATGCCTTCTGGAAGCACCTCTGAGAAGAAACAATAATCGTGGCAAGCTCTCCCCGCTGCCTCTTCTACAGCTACTGAAGTTGAGACGCAGAGGATCCTACATATTACAATAACCACAACAGTGTAGGCGTCGATGACAGCAAGACTATTGCGATCTAATCGTTAGAGTTGTTTACAGGCTTCAGAAGCCTTTAGGGCAAAATTCACGTCAATAAATGAGAATAAGCATTTGGTCCCTGACAATCCATCTACTAATTGACCTGGTGTACTTGTTGTCCGAAACTTTAAATGTGGTGGCTTGTGGCTGACAGTGCAACGCGTAGCTGTTCTGCTTATAGCCATATATTGCACCTACCTGCGAGATTACTATTGCTATTTTTTCTCACCCCACTGATTGTTGTGAATTCAGCAGATATCCGGAACCGTCATTACGCCTAATCTATTTCTCATATAAGAGCAAGGCTAGAAGCAGATCATCTTCTATCGGCACCTTTGCAAAGCTGCGGAGGGCTCAGCCAAATAACGTAAACATGGCGGCAGACATGAACAGACAAGATGCGGATAGACTGGAATCAACAGCGACACTACTCGACGCACTCAACCTGGGCGATTCTTCAAACCCGGTCTTCATTGATACTATTCAAGACGTGGCCAAAATGGTTGATTCTATTCAAGGACTACCGACCCAGCCGCCATCAATATATGTTGATCTAGAAGGGGTCAATCTCTCTCGCCACGGGATCATCTCGATATTACAGTTGTACATTCATCCTTTGCAGCGAGTCTATCTAGTCGATGTTCTCACCCTTAAAGACAAATCTTTCTCGGCACGCGGACAAACTGGCCATTCCTTGAAGGATATTTTAGAATCAAGAGCAATTCTAAAGGTGTTTTTCGACGTCCGAAACGACTCAGACGCGCTATATCACCACTACAAAATTAAACTACAGGGCATTGTTGATCTTCAACTCATGGAGCTTGCAGCACGGAATATGCCTGGGAAATACGTTTCTGGACTCGCAAAGTGCATTGACAGAGATGCGCCCCTCTCTGACCACGAAAGGCGCAACTGGATGCAAATCAAGGACAAAGGGCAGCGGCTTTTCAAGCCTGAGAATGGCGGTAGCTACAACGTATTCAACGAACGTCCCCTGCGAAGGGATATTAGCCTCTACTGTGCCCAAGACGTTCAGATTCTGCCTCGCTTGTGGGTACACTATAACAGAAAAATTACGCCGCCTTGGATGCAGGCTGTAATCGGCACTTCAATGAGAAGAGTAGAGGAGTCTCAGACGCCAAGGTACGCTCCAAACGGACCTGACAAGGTATTAGCTCCTCCCGGTTGGTACATAGACTGATATGTATGCTATCTGAGGGTTTCCTGTCATCATTTTATCTTGGGATTTTTCAGCTTATCGTGAAAAAATTGGTTACATTTTGAGTTCCCGGGTAAGCACCTTGATTTAGTGTGAGATATACTTTCGCGTAACGAGCTGTTGAGTTTGATAGCCAGGTAATCTAGATAATTCTGGCCAGTAGATTCAATAACAAAGCTCGATAGGCGCAGATACAGCAGCTAAATATAATAAAAGTTTAATAAACTGGGCTAGATCATGGAGACTAATTGCAGCAAGATCGCCCGAAAGCAACATAACCGTGATTTAAGTTCCACGCCGAGGTGACTCACCCATCAAAGTGACGTGGCCTTGCAACTCTCCCTTGCGTCGCAAATAGGTATATAAACCCTCGATGGCCCCCAAAATTAGACCAAAATCCCTCTTCGTCCACACAACAACACAAATGGAGCAACATCGCGACGCGCTTCAAGACAGCCGAATGGCAGAGAATAAGCTTGCGGGGCTAATCGAGCTCTATAATCGATCACGTTGACCAAGGACGACCCGAAAGAATTTGTACCAAAGGCCACAGCTGAATGGTTACAAACCGGTGCCGATGAATAGCAGCCATATAATTGACCATGCCAGTGTCTGCAGCCGAGAAGAAAGAAGTCTCAAACAAGGAAATTAGTGGTTGAAAAGTTGCAGTAATGGGTAGTTTATCGGATCACATTTACAAGGAATAACTATATTAGAAATGACCAAATGCCTCTTAATTATTCCTTGCAGGTGTGGTCAGATAAACTACCTATTACTGTGACTTTACAGTTATTAGCTTCCTTGTCATTTAATCTTTCTTCTACGTACAGCTACTGGCATCTATCTACATGGCAGTCGTTTACCTGCGATGGACTGTGGCATTTCAGACATGGCACTTATTGCAGCCTCTTTTTTGTCGCTCTTGGGCGTCTTGATCGATTACAGAGTTGGCTTAGCCTGGAGTATTTCTGCTGTACGACTGCTTACCCGGGCATTTGTGGGTTCAAGACCTTTTGTCAATTTTAACAAGTATTCGAAGTGCTTGATATATCTCGGCCGTCAACTCATTCAAGTGGTATTTGTGGATTCTCCAGAAGCGAAGTTGTTTGGAGGCTACTCGGAAGCGTCGGGGTCGGTTGGAGTGAGAAAACATGCGTTTAGTTGTGCTATCCGGGTAAAGTAGACTAATCTCATGAATGAAATCGTCTTCATGCTGAACTCCCAGGGAACTGAACGCCAATGGAGAAGAACAAATAGATAGTAATGGATATGGTATTATTTCATCCGAAGTGGTCCGAGACTCTTGTGCAATGCCGTAACGGCTTCTCCGTCGAGCGACAAACAGCCGGGACTTCCGTCTAAAGATGGAGCATTCATTTTCAACAAATTCCTCAATTGCAAAAACTAGCTCATACATATATTTCGCACCCTAGAAAAGAATTGGAACTTTTGACACCGCTCATGATATTGGAGGAAAAATTGTCCTAGTAGAATGAATATCTCTGCACCTCTAATGTGAGACGATCAACCCAGACTTCATTTTGATAGACTTAGCTCCAAGCCATACCCAATTTGCTCATTAACAAATACCTTTTAGGAGAAGTGTCCCAGGAACGCGAGCTGGCCGTGACAAATACCAAGTAAGCAGTAACCAGAAACCACAACTTGAAGTGGAGCCCGTCCAGCTGAAGTTGGGCGCGTATTGAATACGCATGTATGAATTTCAAATACTTGCGGCAACTCGCAACAACATATCCGAAAGAGCTGTCGCAATACACAACAACATGTTGAAACTATTTGTCAAACCTCAATTCAGCTGTAAATATGAAAATATATATAGATAGCTCACTGTAACATTAAAGACTTCTTATTCTCCATCATCAATCTCAACATCAAGTAGAGACTCGAACTGATCAATCCAGCCAGATTCTACTAATTAGACAAACGCCATGTTCACATCAACTCTCCTCCTGGCCCTAGCCACCGCTGTGACAGCCAGAAAATGTCAAGACGTCAGCATCCCAATCTCAATCTCAGCCACCAACACCGCCTTCAACCTCCCACCACCAGCAACAGACGTTGATGTCGCCAATCTTCTCATCAATCTCGCCGAGAACAGCGCCAACTACGTCCCTACCATCCTAGTAGGAGTGAGTAATTTTCCCAAGACAACTTCGACGAACAAACAACAATGTTTGGAAGTTCCTTCAAACAGGGGCTAAAACCGTTTATCTTTTGTAGCCCAAAAAAGTCAGCGGCAATTACAAGATTGGTGCCACCTACTGCCAGCCTGACCATGGACCAGGCAAAGCCCTCCAGATTCTAACTCACGGCGCCGGTTTCGACCGTAGCTACTGGGATCTTTCCTTCAACAACTACAACTACAGCTACGTTGCCCGAGCCGTCGACGAGCAAGGCTACTCAACCTTCTCCTGGGACCGTCTCGGCATCGCCGCCTCATCCAAGGGCGATCCTGTCAACGAGATCCAACAACCTCTCGAGGCCGCCGCTCTCGAGAAGCTTTCCATGATGCTTCGCGACGGCTCCGTCCGCGGCATCAACGCAAAGTTTGACAAGTTCATCCACGTCGGCCACTCCTTCGGCTCCGCCCTCACTTACAGCTTCATCAACGCAAACCCAGACTTCAGCGACGCCGCCATCCTGACCGGCTTCAGCCAAGGCTCAAACTCCGTCGCCGCCTTCCTCCTGGGCGGCAACTACGGGCCTGTGAAAGACAATGCCGCCTTTGCAGCAAAGTACCCTCGCGGCTACATTGCGCCAAAGACCGCCACTGGCGTCCAGATTGACTTCTTTGCCCCTGGCGATTTCGATCCCAAGATGCTGGCCAATACTTTCGCCATTGGCCAACCCAGTGCTATTGGTGAATTCCTGACACTTGGCGCCACCACAGCCAATGATTTCAAGGGCCATCTTTACATCATCACAGGAGGTTAGTACTCTCTTCGATATATAAGCCATGTGACGTCGCGTAGCTAATACTTGAACCGATCTAGACCGAGATTTGCCCTTCTGCGGTGGCAGCTGCTACGACACCACACCCATTCAGGGAGCTTTCCCCAATATCCTTGCTGCCTCCAAGCCCAATTTCCCCAGCGTCGCAAGCTTCAACACAACCATTGTCCCTGGCGCTGGCCACGGCCTCAACATGGGATACTCTCACAAAACTACATATGATTCCATGTTCAACTTTCTTAGTTCTTACTTATAAAAGGGAGCCAAGTGATGTTCACACGGCGGAATAGACGATAGAGTATTAATAGAGATAGTCACATGTTGCTTTAATATAGAGTCAATTCATTCCTAGCGATTCTTTCACCTATTACAGCCCTGTTATCCGGCAATAGCTTTACTCATCGCTGGTTTTCATTGAAGTTGATCGTCGAAACGTATACTAAAACGGTATAGCATTAGCTTGCCTAAGCCACTTCACCGGACCTTGGACGGAGCCGGATAAGCTATTTCGTTCCTCGTAGACCAAGGCGATTATCACGAGCTATGATCATTTCCATTGGATGAACGATTTCATGCTCCGTGAAATAGTGGGTATTATGAGTGCCTTTCGCCTTAAACGAAGTATTTAATGCATACCATGCATGGAAAGACGGATATTATGTGAAAGATCTACGCCAGAGGTTCCGCAGCCTTTGGCGTGATCATGTTTAGCCCAAAATGCGTGACATGTCGTAATCAGCCTTGAGTCCATACCGAAACGAAATTTCGTTGTAGGCTGAGCTGGGAATATAGCAATTCCATAAATAAAGAATTAGGTGACTTCCATTAAAAGAATAGACTGTTCAATATCTCATCCCGGGGGCATTTGATCAGGCAGATTGAGCCATTGGGGCATGTCTGGGATACCCCATGTCAAATAGGTCGACATTTCATCCGCCGTTTTGATATAGTCCTCAACCGAAGGCTGAATTATAGCCTCGTCCTGGACCAAAACTCCTGCTGATGGTATGACGTGAAGCGAATCTCTTGGAGGCAAGCTCTGATTCATGAGTTCGGGCGCTATCTCTAACGGGGGATACGTTGGTCTCAGCACAGGCAGCGCATTTGCAAAGTCGCTGCTGCCGTTCTTATCTATCGACGTCTCGTAGAAAAGGGTTTGCGTTGCTTGGATTAGAGGCGACTTGCCATCGTTTGCTGACATCGTCTTGGCACTGCTTGTTGACTGTGCCTCCTCAATCTGTGCTCTGCCTCTCCGGAATGAGGCCAATGCTGAAAGGTGATGATCTTCCGCAGACCCTGTAACTTCGGCAGGATCAATAGGTATACTAAGGCTGGGAGTTAGTCTGGAATACTAATATATTTTACTTAGGACTAAAAATACCTGAGCGTTTCTTGGTATCTCTCTGCAATATCCCGAAAACCAAAAAGGTGGCAAAGTGGAATAAGGCCCCGTACCTATAAGCATTAGCGGACAGTACGTTAGATGAGTTAGAAAGAGGAATAGCCTACAAATTGTATGGGTGCCTCTTTTCCACGATTGTGAATAGCCAGGAGAAAGCTGAAGTTGGTGATGATATTATCTCTGGTCTCTTGTAAAGTCTGGGGAGACTGATCCACCGTAGCCGCATAAATAATCTGCACTTTGGTCGATTCGATAATTGCATCGGGGCAAAAAAGATCATCGAATGCGTTTGGACTAAAGGTCATTCCGGTACGGATAATGTGGGATACTTGGGCCGCATGAAAGCGACACAGATTTTGGCAATGTACTCGGAATTGAAGAGGTGCGTTTTTGAATGCTGACGCGAGGGGGAAGCTGAAGCCGGCTAGGGAAATCCGGGTGAGGTCAAAAATGACGGCATGAATAAAGAGATGCAGAGCGAAAACACCACCGAGCATTCCCTTTTCTTTCAGCACGAAAAGGTTGGTATCTGACAAGTAATACTTTTCCGGCAAATTGTTGTACAGTGCGTTGAGTTGACCAATGATTCTGACAAAGTCAGACGACGGTTCCCAAATGCGCATGGCATCACCAGCAACTCGAATAAGCCTAGAAGTAATTATTAACAACAAGTAACCAGAAAGGGGCAGACGTAGGAATACGGGAAGAATAGGACATACTGCATTCCTTTCGTTCTGAGGCGCACCACTAATATCATCAGTGATGACAAGTCCAGTTCTGTAATAGCTTCTTGCATTCCTGCGCCTTCAATCTGTAACAGATAGTGTGGTGGTGATGCAAGCTGAGATGCAAAGCAGTCGTCCGGGCAAGGCAACGGAATTTCCGGTATATGGTCCTTCCAGCACATATTTTTCTCGACGCCATTGGCGGCAAGACCATCAATGACAAAGCTGGCCCAAACGATGCGATTTTCTACTTCTCGTTGAATCATCTGAGCGGCTGTATGGCGATTTTGAAGCGGGCGCGGTGAATCCAAGCTTAACAATCTTATGGCGCGATGTAGAAAAGCTAGCAGAATGAAGACCAAAGCATGCTGATCCTCCCGAAGACCATATTCGCATAGAAGAGCTACCGTCTACAGGGAGACATGATTAGATAGATCGGCAGAACTGGAGCTTGATTGGCAACTCACCATGAGACTCTGCACGGTAGGAGCATGCAGCTCTCCCAATACCTCCTTTCTCGCTCTCTCAGCCCACTCATGCCCAGGAATCGCGGTTGGAAGTGAATCACGATCAGCGTTATCCAGACTCAGTATTGCATCGAAGTAAATGTGCCTAAAGCCCATGCAACGGGTTAGATTGCGATTTCTCTCTATATTTGTAAATAGTAGACAGCGTTAGCCGAGAATAGCATACCTAGCACCAAGGGCGCATATTATGTAGAGCAGAGGTTCTCCGTAGTCCTGCACAATGCTTGCTGATTCGAGCGACTGCATAAAAGATGGGCGATGGATGAAAGAGAGACAGCGGAGGTAGTGATTTCGTTCAAAGTAAGAATTAATTAGCCGAAGCCGCAGCCCGTGATCTTTTGGAAGGGTATCTGTGCATAGGCTTTATTTGGCATTAGCTCATGAATCGGGATACGGAGAAAAAAAATTGAGCTGAGAAGAGCTCTGGTCTTGGGTCCTATTCTACCTTTCGATATTGACGCCGAATGCCTGTAGCAGTGTTGGATTCGCCCACTGGGTAGGTTCCAAAGGCTGAACCGGGGCCGTTGATGTGAGTCCTGCAGCGGCAATCGTAGAGCTGGCCACCGAGCTGGCGGGCTGAGAAGAAGATTCGCGCTCCCGCTGCTTGTCCAACTTTGAGGGATAGATGCAGGGCAGGTTACGCAAGATGCAGCGGCGACAGGACGGCCGAGTCTTGGTGCAGCGATGCTTCGACGACCGGCATTCTTCGCAGGATCCCACCCGCCGCTTTTCAACTCCGGCAGCCTTGAAGATGTCGTCCGCAGATTTCTGCATCTCCTTGCGCGAGATGAATTCGCTCTGTGGGCTGAAACCAGGACATCCGACACCCAGTCGAACGCAGTTTCGACACTCTGGTATAGTCTTGTCGCATTTGACCTAGACCAAAAAAGAATTTTATGAGAATTTCGTCGAATATTCAAGCAGATAGATGTTTAGGAAGTTCGATTTTCTGAGATCCTTCGTTGCTACTCAAGACCTTGGTGGACTCTGCATACCTTTCTTGATCTACAGACCAGACAGGCTGCGGTACCGCTTGGGTTAGTTGACATTATCTCGCAAGGATTAGATACTCGATGACCATCGAGTAAGAGAATGAGTACAAAGATGGAAGACAAGAGACAGAGACAGGAAAGGTGCTGGTCTCACCTATGGCTGCTTTTGGCGCAGTTTCATTTCGAGACGCAGTCGCGCCGCTGCGCTGCTGTGCTTGCGAGCCCATTTGCTGGCTGCGAGTAGTTTCGCTTGGCTGTACAAAGTACCGGGGATGCTAAAATGTCATCCTTCTTTCATTATCACGCAGTGCTCGCCTTTACAACTGGGCATGGTGGGAGGGGGTATATTCCCTTTGAGCAACAGATTTCACCTCTCAAAATGGCGATTGCATGCAAGAAATGAAATTCCAGAATCATCGCTTCCCGCCTTGTAACTTGTCAGGTCCCCTTTCGACGGCCGACTCTGCGTCCGATCCAATCCCAGACGCCTCAGCGGAGTCCGCACTAGTTTGGCTGCTCGACAGCATCGGAGAGCTGCCGCAGCCCTGGCTAGGATGAACCCGGTGCATCTGACGAGGAGCCCAGCTGATGGGTGGTGGAGCCTGCTTTTTGAAGGCTGGAGAGATGTTAGTGGCCATTTCGCAAGACACCATCTCACTGTATACCGATTCAATACCGACATTGATGCTGGACAACAATCGTGGAGCGAGAATGCGGCTCGAGCCGATCTGATGGCTCGCAGTTCTTCATCTCTGCAAGCTGCGGCGATAGCGGCCAATGACTCGAGTCATGAGTCGAGATGAAGAGACAAATTGGCGTGGGGACTTGTGTTTGTTTGCGTTTCATTGTTTTTTATTTGTGTCGTTCTTGCTGGCCTCGTGGAACTTGATAATTCCTTCCCGTACCTTCCCAATTTTCGACGCTGTTTCTATTACTGCTTGTACTCTTAGCGATACTGCACCCGGTATAATCGACATTTGCATATGATAGTATCATAAACCCGACATTGAAATTCAATTCTACGATAATTCATCCAAGCTCGTGCTTAGAATTACACCAGCTGAGTTCAGGACCACTCCAAAACGCACAGACACCCCTGCACGAGTAAGGTACCTGTGGACGTGACACTTGTTGTGCCATGGCTGCCGCCAACTCCTACCGGGCGCCAAAGGCTCTGCAACCGCGCGAGAAGTCCATGAGAGGAAGTAGGTACTGTATCGATTGATTACTCATTATTTACGAAGCATCTGCTATGATACGAGAACGCTTACATGCGTCAGTCTGTACTCGATTAAATCACAGCCATAAGTATTACATATAGTCTTTATACTTATAACAAAGACAGAGCCAATGTTGCCATTGGCAATCCATGCGTTCTTCTCCACAAGAGGAATCTCGCCATTTTCTTTTAGAATCGGAGCATTAATAAACTTACTTTGATGCACACGCGCATGCTTCTCACAATTGAGCAAAAATTCGATTCATACGTCCATTATGTCCTCTATGACACATACCTCAGACCTATTTGTTACAGCAAATAATATCTTGGCAAGTCACAACCAGCGTGTTGCTATATCCATTTTCGGCCCTTTGCCGAAATGTGGCATTAGCCTTAGTCTCTAGCGCTGATGATCAAGCCCGGAGTGTATGTGCAGGCTTTACTACCGTTACATGCTGCATTGTTACATTCTGCCGTGCTGGCTGCATATGGCATGCTCGTGTTTTTCTTTCACGTGGCAATTGCAAGGCACCCTTTATGCACAAGGGGGCCAATTGGAGTTATACTCGGGCGCTTGTCAATACGCCAGCCCCAGTTCATCGTTTACTATACCATCTCCAAGCCGAGAATGTCAGACCTCGCCCTGCTCAATGCAAGCGGGAGCTCCCTGCTGAAGCTGCTGAGAGAGCGGCATACAAGCAGATCTTTTTCAAGGGGTTCTGCTGTTCTATATTCTGTCAGCTAAACCACCTTATGCGGTAAAGATTGAAAAGGTAAGAAACGCCGAGCTCGGAAAAGCACAGACGTGATTCGGAACTCTACATGGGGCAAGACAAGGTGTTGCGGTGCCTCTTCGAGCTTGTTTGCTTGGAAACGTTGAATTTACACAGGTCACATTCGGTGAGGAGGCCTGTTTTTGGTTCTCAACTCTGGCAACTCATAATTTCCTTCTCTTTTCCTAAAGAGGGCAAATGGACGAAATGGCATTAGTTTCAGCTACACTAATAGCCCATTTATTTTCTAACGGCAGCACTCCGAACCCAACATGCTCCCTGGATCCATCCATAGAAATATCCACCAAACCGGGAATGAAGGGCGGCGGCTTGTGGGGTTCTGGATTTCGACAGCTGTAGTTGCTTGACTATTCCCCGAACGAATGCCTACCCAAGCGAGGCTAGTTGACAGGTAGGTAGATCCTGGACCCGGCAAACACTGAAATAAAAGTCCGTGTGCCATCTATTGCTGCCTACAGGCAGTTTGTGATGGAGACACAGTGCATCTCGATGGACAATGTAGGGGATCCGATCATGAGTCGTGGAGAGGGGGGTTTTGGAGGTAAGGAACTAGTCGTGCGTATTCCTCAGTGCCCTTGATTAGTATCGCTCCAACTGATAAAGCCACAGGTAAGTCACAGATACATACTATTTCGATATCGTATGCCTTGTAACACACTGTCCAATGCCTGTCACGGTGTTATATCGGGTCATAATCGAAATTACCACGATGACTATTTGTCTTACGCCATTGGTAAGCATCAGCACACCGAATGCTTCGGGACGCCCGACTTCTATTTCCGTATGCTTAAAGCATTAAGTTGAGGGTAGGAAACTGCATTTCTTTCAGGGGAAAAAGTATGCATAAGCGCACATGTACCTAGTTTGCGAGAGGCTTTCTTGGAACGATGAGTTTCTGTAACTGTCATTGGACGGATCGTATGCGGACTGCATGCGCCTAGGGACATCCCTGGCAGCTTGGCAAGACTTGCTGCATGGCGATAACTATTAGCAACGTTCTCCAAATTCTTAACGCCTCCTACCCGTTTCATGAACAAGATCAAGAGACAAGTAAAACTCAGCTAGCGTGGTCAAATAAAAGTCAAGTACAATGAGATTGCCTGGTGAAACTCAAAAAATGAGGTTCATAACCAAGTTCAACGCTTATAACCGAACTTCAAGATGACAAGACAAAATAGAAACCGATATAAGCATAAACAAGTACGGTAGCGCCCAAAAGACGAACTAGATCCGAATCTCAGGTACAGCTCCTACTCCAAGGCGATCCGAGTTCCTTTGTTCTGTCAAATGCTCCAACCGCAAGGCGCGGACGAAGCTGGACGATGACGACATCAAAATGCAACCAGAATCTATGCGTGCTGCCCTAGGCGGGTAATCTCGCATTAGAGAATGACGTTGTGGCCAACCGAGATATATAACAGACGGCGTAATAGAATAATGAAAGGCCTGAATTAAAATGGCAACGAATGCCTGCATCTTTTTATCAAAGTCCAAAGAAGAGGCCCGAAGGAGATGGCAACACCAGCCAAAATTAGAGTGCTGCAACGAGAACTCAACAGATAGCGAAAAATACATGGCGAAAGCGTCACGATACATGGCCACTACGTGACTCAATGGCACTCTTTGGCGACTTGATGCTGAGCCATCGGAAGACAAAGCTGCAAGTCATCGAAACTTGTTCTGTAACAAGATTACCCATAAAGTGATAACATTCATCGCCCCATCTCCAAATTCCGATACTAGCGTAGAGCGATGCCCCTCTTCCCTATACTTCAGATAATGGGAGTGAGTAAATTCATCAGTTGCATAAATCTTTAGAATCGCTGGGCGCGAGTTTGAAGATGATCACAGATGACCTATGGATACATGAAAGATCAAGTGGCATTGCCTCACATTGTTTCAGCATACCAGACGGACTATGACATGACATGACATGCATCAACATATGACATCAACTCTAAGGGAAATGTCTTAGGTACGAGGTTCGGAGAAAAAGATCCCAGTCCATGATATGAAGAGAATAGTGTCAACTTAAACTCAGCACTACAGGTAGATTCTTATACTTGTAAGCATGGATATGTAAGCCAGGCAACTCCTTTCACGGGCACTATGACAATGATACCGATTGACGCATATAGGCACCTAGCTTGAAGTAGACAACATATGGGGTATTCAGTGTTTCGCCCACTAAATCGCTAATAGCGCAATGCTGTTTTCGGTGATACGATGCCCAACCGAAATCCGACACCGCCCGCTTACTGGCTGCTTATAATCTGATATCAGCCCATTCATATCGTGCAATATGAATTAGCTCATTGAATTTAATCACCCAGTATCTGCTCCGTATAGACACGTTCCTGGGGCGAACTCCCACGCCGCTACTATCCGCACAATGAAGATGGATATCTTATCAGTGGATCCTTTGATACCAAATATCGCGATCCCAGGTCGACGCAAAGGGTGCGCGCGCGCGATTCGGCGACGTCCGCCAGATTATCTGCAGTCGCCTACTCAGATATCGCTCACTAGGAGAATTTCGATTAGGCCTACTTCGTCTCAATAGGATCTGACAGAAAACACAAAGTTGCTGCGTAAGATAACGGCGTTCGGAGAGAGCTTATTTATACGACCCACAGTTGGCAGTTCGCACTTGCTTCAGCTATTAGCTAAAAAGGCCGAGGATAAAAGATAGCTGGGAGCCCGTTTCCGCTTGCGTCCGTCATCTCCAATATAACTTGCATCGGACTCAGAAACTGAATGAGACTGTGGTCTTATACGTGAACACAATGTCTCTGCGAAAACTTGGTGGCTTCGGCCGGCAGACGGCATCATATGCCACAATCGCCTCCTCGAGGGCCTCAATACAGCCGCTTATGCATCGCCCCGGGTCAAAGGTCCGATTCGGAGCAGCTGTGCATGGTGTTGGCATCAACAAGATATCTGGTGAGTGCTTGGAAACAAGGCAAGGAGAAAATTGGAGGAGAAGCAGCACCATCCGTATATAGCAATGGAAGACTTGGCTGACACTCAATGTCTCAGACGCCGACTTTGACATCATCAAAGACGCTCTATACAGACACCAGGTCCTCGTCTTCAAGGCGCAGAATGACGTATCTCCAAAGGCACAATACGAAATCACACAGCGGTTCGATCCCAAAGCGACAGCCTCATACGGCCATGGCAAGACGCTCGACGCAAAACGATCCATCCTGCACCCTGATCTCAAGACGATCCCACACCAGCCACAGGTCCAAGTTATTGGAAACGGTTTTGTAAAGGAGTACGAAGGACTGAAGGATATCCAGCTGCGACACCCGCACCACAAAACGTTCCACGCCACAGTTATACCTGAAAAAGATGATTTGGACTTCACCCGTTTCTACAGATGGCACATTGACGCGGCGCTGTACGGGCTGGCTCCTCCGGTGGCCACGACGCTCTTCGCGGACCGGGTCCCTCGC
Source organism: Trichoderma koningiopsis (assembly GCA_022985005.1). NCBI lineage: Eukaryota > Fungi > Ascomycota > Sordariomycetes > Hypocreales > Hypocreaceae > Trichoderma > Trichoderma koningiopsis. The sequence continues at coordinate 658,738 of JAJPEM010000002.1, forward strand.
GGCCGCACGCAGACGATCCGATACGAAGACACGGGCGAGCAGATGACGGTACCGCTGGGCACGACGGCGTTCGTGTCGGGCTACACAATGTACGACCTCCTCTCTCCCGACGACCAGCAGTTCGTCCTCAACACAAAGGTCGAGTACGCACCGCATCCCTACGTGTGGATGAGCGGCGCAAAGTCTCGCTCGGACGGCCTGGGCCTCATCTCGGAGGGCAAAGAAGTGCCGCTGGACAAGCTCCCCGAAATAGAGCAAGACAAAATCCAGATCCTGCCCATGTGCTGGCGCAACCCGCAGGACGACCGCTTGGCGCTGCAAATCCACCCGTCGGCAATCCGCAAGCTGCACCTGGGCGGCGGCAAAGTAATCGACGACCTGGAGGAGGTGCGCGAGATCGTCTACCGCCTGCAGCGGCCCGGCATCGCGCCCGAGCTGGTGTACGCGCACGACTGGGAGGAGGGCGATTTCGTCATTTTCCACAACAGGAGCCTGATTCACTCGGTCGTGGGAGCGTTTGCGGAGGACGAGGTGCGCCTCTTTCGTCAGTGCAACATTGCGGGCAGCAGCTTGCCCGAGGGGCCCAGATACTTCTGATGATGCAGAGAGACGAACTCGTGGTGCTGCGCTTGGCTGATTGCAGCGCCGCCATCGGCCAGCCGGTTATGCGGCTCGCGAGCGACTGCGATAGAATGTGACGAGGCAGGCAGATTTTACTGGTCGGGCAGCACCAATTAGCAGGACAAAACGAACTGGCAGCAAACGATGCCGCGATACATGGCAGGCATGCCGCGCGCTCCGACCTACCGCCTTTCCCCTGCATAATGCCTTGATCCTCCCGAAGAACGGAGGCCAAAGACGCTTCGAGAGTCCAGCCATCTTATGTCATTCTGCGTTAAGAATAGCGTTCGAAGATCATGTTTGACACAACGCCTGCATAAACGACTTTTGTCCGTCATGGGGATGGTAATGCTATAGGGTCCATCGCCTTATACAGATCTCCATGCGGTATACTTCACGTCTGATCGACTTGACCGTAAGCGGAGTAATTTAAAAAAAGGCCGATTGCTGAGAGGGGGATAAGCGATCCTTGGCTTCGGATAAAAGCATCTCTTGAATCCCGCCAAAATCGTGTTCTCATAGCCCCTCAGATCTGGCACCCCAGCGAAGATTCACATCACGAGCCCTTTTCAATCCCCGGTGAGGCATCCATTCTCGGCCAGCCCGTGGAAAGAAGTGCCCTGTCGGCTCAGCTGCCGACTCTCTGTATGTACATGGCCCCTAGCGCCTCTTTTGTCGATTTTGATGGTATAGACGGAGTAGGATGCGAGGTCGATTTGCCCGCCCTAGCGTCCGCTGTCTCGCCCATGCATTGGGCCGTAAGTGTTACAGGGCGACTGGGGGGGGGGATTCCGGGGGGGCTACAGCGGAGGGGTTACAGCAGAAGGGTCCTGGAAGCTTGGCGGTGGGTTGCACTGCAGCGGTGTCAGGGAATTTGTAAGAATTGCACCCGTGCACGCGATACGTAGGCGCGATAACGCATCTTCTCGTTTTAGGCAAGCACCACATAAGATTGAACCTGGACTGTTTTATATCAAGTGCTTATCTTCACAGTGACTCCTACGCTGCTTATAATTCCTTTCCACTTTTGATTCGGAATCCTTTTTTTTTCCGGGGCAGTGCTTATTACACCGTACTGTAATTTGCCTCCTAAACTATTTTTCTTTTCTTTTATCACTTCGTCTCTTCTTCTCTTCTTTTTCAAACCTCGAGTTTCAGTTGAAAGAAACTGCTGCTCCAAGACCACTCTTAATGGCGAAGAGGTGACCGCAACGACAGGTCCATCTCGTCCTAGCAGCTGTCTGCTAATCCACCAGTCACCGTGAATATACATCCATCTTGACTTCGACCTCGACTTCATCTATAGCCGTCCTTCACAATGGCGCCTCCTTCGCGCGAGCCTGCCTCCTCCGGCGGCTCCTCCTCAGACCTCACTCTCATGGACCCCGACCCCATCTCAGAAACGACGCCTCTCCTCAACGGCAACAAGTCCAACGACACCGAAGATGCCTCTCCTCCTCCTTTGGGCAAACCCCTGCCTAAGATGCAAGTCTTCCTGCTCTGCTACGCAAAGGCCATGGAGCCAATCGCCTTCTTCGCAATCTTCCCCTTCATCGCGCAAATGGTCAAGCGCAACGGCCACCTGGCCGACTCGGACGTCGGCTTCTACAGCGGCATAATTGAGTCGCTCTTCTCCGCCACGCAGATGTTCGTGCTGTACTTTTGGGGCTACCTGGCCGATACCGTGGGCCGCAAGCCCGTGCTGCTGTGGTCGACCGGCGGCATGGCCGCGGCGACCTTTTTCTTCACCGTGTCGACGTCCCTCTGGGAGATGATGATGTGGCGGTGCGTGGCCGGCATGTTCAGTGGTTCTGGGCTGGTGATTCGCACGATGCTGTCGGACCACACGACGGCGGAGACGCAGGCGACGGCGTTTAGCTGGTTTGCGTTTTCCAACAATGTGGGCATCTTCCTGGGGCCGATTATTGGCGGCGCGCTGGCCGACCCGGTGAAGCAGTTCCCGGGCCTCTTTGGAGGCATCAAGCTGCTGGAGGACTACCCGTACCTCCTGGCCGGCGTGACCATCACCGCCTGCAGTCTCTCCAGCATCATCCTGGCGGCGATCTTCCTCGAGGAAACCCTCGAGCCCAAGTCAGACACCACCACAGCGGGCGTCGCCGCGCCAGCTCGCCAGCGCCTGTCCACGTTTGAGCTCCTCAAGGCCCCCGGCGTCGCCAACGTCATCTGGGTCTACACCCATGTCATGTTCCTCGCCTTTGCCTTCACCGCCATCCTGCCCGTGCTGCTCTTCACGCCCGTCGACCTCGGCGGCATCGGCTTCCCGCCCTTCCGCATCTCTGTCTGGATGGCCATCCAGGGCCTCAGCCAAGCCACCTGGCTCATTGTCGCGTTCCCCAAGCTGCAGCGCCGCCTCGGCACAAAGGGCTCGCTGACTGCCTGCGTCGTCGTCTACCCGTTTTTCTTCGCGGGCTTCGTCGCCATGAACACGCTCCTCCGCGTAGGCACTGATACCAGCGCTGCGATGTTCTGGGTCGTAGCCGCCATCGTTGTCACCGTCGGACCTGGCGTGTCCATGGCCTTTACGGCCGTCCAGCTCGCTCTCAATGATGTTGCTCCTAACCCGCATGTCTTGGGCACTCTTAACGCCCTGGCAATGACCGCCGCCAGTGCCATCCGGTCGTTTGTGCCTGGCGTTGCGACGGCGACTTTCGCCGTTGGCGTGCGAAACCAGATCCTCTGGGGTCATCTTGCGTGGGCGATCCTTATCCCTCTTACCCTGCCTCTGAATATATTCGTGAGATGGCTTCCGGAGGATAAGCAGTCCCATAAACTTGTCCAGACTGAGGATGAGGAGTAAAAGATAGACTACGGTGTAATTTTTTGAGCAATGAGCTTTGTCGATTCCGTTTTGCATATAAAAGGGGTGCAGAAAGAGGGGAGTGATGGGAGGTGAATGCTGTTGCTACGTATCATATACCCATTTACAGCTACGTATAAAAGGCGTAAAATCATGGGGTGAAAGTATCCTGTTGGACGTTACAACAGGCTATGCATCTACATAGAAAGCATTTAGGTTGAGGTTTTAGGTATTTCATTACTGTACAAGTATATATGGCGCAAATATATGAGCAAATCCTGGCTATAAAACACCAATCAGTCCCCGTCGCTGTAAACACTAGCCCAAGGAACTGACTACTTCATCACAGGTGGCAGAGAAACGAAAATATGAGAGAAGAAAAAGTAAAGATTTTCTATAATATATATGTGCTATGATTAAATAATCATGTAACGAGCGAAAGAAGAAAAATAAATATCCAGTTTTCCTCCCTTCCAATCCACATTACATGAGCTGAAACGTTTAAAAAAAAACTAAAAACAAAAAAATGTTGTGCATGACGCCGTGCTACCGTGATATAATTTTCCTTTTCAAAGACACAAAACCCTGTATTGTAAAATGCTTGATAAAAAAAATCCAACGTAGAAGAAGAAAAACAATCCGTTTTGAAAAGGAAGAAAAACAAATCTCTCAAAAATAGATGTCAGTCTGGTTCTTTTTGTTTTGCTCTTGCTTAAGCAAGTACGTTTTGCGATAGGATAAAGACACTGCTCTTCAAGAGCCTCATCTCCTTTTCTCGTCCGCATCCTCGTACACCCCTAAAGCAAACACTTATTCTTCATCTAATCCACGCCTCTCACGTCTCGAATGAAAACAACAAAGTCTTTTTAATCAGTCTTTACGTTTTCCTCGTCTGGGACCTGGTCTCCTCTCCAGCGCTTCCACTCAAACATCTTCCTAGGCTTAGCCTTGATGGCCTCTTGCAGCTTGGACTCGCTGCGCTCCATCCAGGTATCGGCAGTGGCAGTGCTGTAGGGGTACAGAGGAGTGTTCTCGGGATGGAAGAAGAAGTCATCGGACTGGAAGCTGCTGTGCGAGGCAATAATGTCCATATCGGCGGCAATCTGCTCGCAGTAGCTGTCCAGGGGAAGATCGTTGACGTCGTGTCCAAAGGGGTTCTCAATTTCCTGACCAATGAAGAGGAGACCGAGGATGATGTACGACGCGACAGTGGTGGCAGGAATGGTGATGTAGTCGAGCACGTTAACCATCTGGAATGGAAGCAAGATGACGTAGAGCCATGTGATTTGCTGAAACAAGATTCCGTAGGCGATGGGTAGAGGGGTGGTCAAGACACGTTGGCATCCAGTGTAAGCATCATTGAGGGCAGCAAGATTGTTGTAGGCCATGGTCTGTTGCATGGGCACGGGGAGCTGGCCTCGGGCAATCAGGTTGTCGATGGTGACGGCAAGATGGTTGATGATTTCGAGCGGCAGGTTTCCTACAGGCTTCTCCGCTCTCTTGATCAGCTTGCGAGGGTTGCTAGCTGCGAAGGAGAGACCCAGGTAGTCGCCAACAGACTTGAAGAGGCTGTGCCTTCCAACGCCGCCATTGATAGGCATGGTGGCGGTGGCAGTCTTTGCAAAGGTATCCAGATGGCCGACGAGATGCTCAATATCAGCGTACGAGGTGTATGGCTCGAAGCGCAGGCTGTGCTTGAGAGAGATGGCAAAGGCAACGACCAGGTTCATGGCGCTGATCTTGTGGAGAATCTGCTTGCGCATATCAACGTCCGCCAGGGGCTTGGTGTGAATCCAGAAGACTCGTCCAAGGGTCTGTGATGATGTAACCAGGGAGGCGAAGAAGCGTCGACCTTCGGCATAGCGTTCATATGCCGTTGAACCTCGGAAGCTGAGACCTGTGGAGACGACGAAACCAAGAACTGTCAAGAGGATAGAGTTGACGCCGATTTTGTGAACCTTTTCGTGGATGAGAGTGATGAATGTACTCCAGAGGGCCATCCAGATCAGAGGCACAATCATCTTGGGCATGATGCTGCCGTGCATCTGCATGAAGAGAGGCCATTTGGAGTGCTTGGACATATCACGAGGACCGGCGAAGTAGTCTTCGATGTTCAGTGTGTGCCTCCGGCTGAGGGCCGGCGGAGGGGCTGCCCTTGAGCCCGGGACATTTGTCGTCTCTTGCTCAAGAGGGATCTCAAGGCTGTTTTCGGGGCGCTTCTCATTGTGGGATGGTTGGTCTATAACGACAGTAGTGACCTCTGTCGGCACGTAAGCATCGCCGTCCGACATGGCTGCGGTCGATCTCAGCGGTGTTGATAGAGGTAGATGCTGGTTTTGATGATGGTTGAACGGCAAAAAGCGAGATTGGAGTCAGTTCTGGCGAGAAAAAGATTTGCTCGCGTGTCACCGTCTAGATAACAGGGAAGTGATCAAAGAGTGAATTAAGCTTGAAAAGGCGCAACAACAAGCGAGCAACAATTGGGATCAGCGGTACAGGGAAAAGGAAAACCAAACCGCGGTGATACGCACACAGGAATACACAAACAAACAAAGAAAAGAGAAGGGGAAGGGGATGAGAGGGGGTTAGGGAAGAGAGGTTGGATAAGTAATAAAGAAAAGGAGAGGCGAGGCAAAGAAAAAAAAGAAACGAAGAAAAGCGCCGGCGGTATATGCTGAAAGTGTCGATGGACGAGGTGCGTCCAAGTACAGGTACAGGTACCTGTACAGGTGCTACGAGCCAGGGGCCAGGTTCAGGCTCAGGTTCGGGTCCATGCGCTAGAGCTTGTTCTAGCTCAGAACCAAAAATTCCACGAGGCAATCAGCGGCGCCTGTAGGGCAGACGCTGAGGTCCCTGGAGCGCCACGTCGTTAGTGAAGGATCTAGCGCTGCAACGCCTGTCAGTGGAGGCCGAGGCACTGAGCTGACTTTCATATTCACTGAGGCTCTTTTTGGCACTAGAAGGAATTGAGCTGATTCAGCCAGGTAATACCTAGGTACCTGTACATTTCGTTCTTTCTTGGCCTGTCCTCCTTCTTCCCTCTCATCAATGGTTTCGATTTTACATACCTCGCCGTCTTCACGCTTCCGTGCTTTGCGCTGAGCCACCATCGCTAACTTCTCTCGTTCTGTTATGCCTCCCCTTGCCCCTGTTTCTTCTTCTGCAAACCTCTGCAAGTCGGCGTCTCCATAGCATGTGCGTCGCGGCATCCAATTCGTCGGCCCAATTGGTGGGTTCCATCGACGCCTGTCGTCTGAAACAAGCGGCTTCCAGGAGGCTGCTTACATACATACATCCAACCCAAGGCCTCGTGAGGGAGTACTTGGGCGCTCGCATCTGCAGGTATTGCCTCTCATTGTTTTCGTGGGGTGGATACGCGGCAAGGGGGAGGCCTGAAGTCGCTGACATGCAGCAGGTGCATGACCGTCTCGTCATCTCCAAGACCCTCTATGGGGCCATGCATGCTGTGCTACGCCACCGACCGCCACGGGGACCCCAAACCGGGCATGATTTTCGACATCAGATCAAGAGGAGAGACAGCGGCTGTGTGGGATGCTGCAGCAGAAACTCGATCAACACGGCCAATGTCAGGCATGCAACCCGCTGAGGCCTGCTCTGACGGACGGTCTACGATACAATCCAGCTAACCCCTGGGCAACAAGCCACCAAAACGAGTATAGAAGCCTGGAAGCCTCCGAGGCGCCCATTGTTGCAATCTCTTTAGCCGTCCAAGCCTGGGCCAATACGAGGCGGTCGTTATATTCCTAGCCAACGGAGCCGTTCAGCCAGCTGCAATATCATCCGAACGGGGACCCCCTTCGCCCAGCTTAGCTGCTGCTTAGGGCGTGAGCTACGATCAGAGCTCACTAAACTTGTCGCCTCCGCCGGCACTCATAGCCGCCTTTCACCAGTGTGTTAGTTGACATTTGCCATGTTGGCACGTCGTTGGCCAAGGAATTAAGTGCTTAGCGTCAGCGTCTACTCTGCAGCAAGTCGCTAAAAAAGTTTTCAGGCACAGAGGGCTGCCAAGGCCTGCCCAGAACAAGACTTGTCACGACTAATACAGTATCCGGCTACGAGAGGCACTGGTGGGTCAGGAGAAGCCGTGTGCTCGAGCCATCAATTTCCAGAAAAAAAGATCCATGAGAATAGCATTCATTGGAGCCTTGGGCCAAGCTTTGAAAGTTATAGCCCGGTGGAATTAAGCATCAACCGTTCGCAAATTGCCGTCCTAGCTCGCGCGGAAGATCACAGCACAGCCTGCCAAGCCCTGTAGATGTAACCCAAGAGACTGCAAGCTTTTTTCACCATCAGGTTTTAGCACATGAATCGTTGCTAACTCTGGTGCTAGCAGCGGTATTAACGCATGCCTGTCGACGGAGGCACTCCGAGAATTCTCACTGCAAGGATCTGGTACCGGTACGAGGCCGTGCCACTTACCACCAAGGATTTGCGTGCATGGAGGCTCAAGTAGGGGGCCAATAACTCTTTTCCTCCTTCGCCCGCACGACCTGGCTTGATCGCGATTCCCTCCGCATCGAATCGTACCAGTGAGACGATCCTTGAGTTGTTCGCCAAGCAACCCTTTACGGGGCATTAGCACACGACCTCTTAATCTCGTGTTGCATTTCTTCCACTGAAGCGGTGCCCCCGCCACGGGCCGTTTCGTTGACTAACCAGTGTGGCCGTGTTGATCCTCAAATTTAGCATCAAGGCGAAGCTTGTTTTTCCTCTATTATTTCTGATTAGCACTGCCAATCTTCTTAGCTTCAGACGATTAGTTTTTATGAGCCGCGATTTTCCAAACTGGCTCCATCTACTCGAAATCGGCGTCCCACCCTTAGCCAACTCTGTCTAAAAATACACGCCTGCAGCTTGAAGCGAGCAAATATGACTCAGCGCCGATAGTCTGCAGCAGCTAGTAACTGAGAATTGAGGCTCAACTAGAGAGCTAGGGACACTTGCTCCCCCTTTTTCTAAACAACTGGCCGTATGGAGTAAGACAGATTCCCGGCCATAGGTGGCAGACCGACGTGGAAAACATAGAGAAACTTTTGTGATAGTTCATTTTCCATGCAGCAGTTTATGCAGTAGCAGCTACACTCAGCAAGGCTCAAGGCTCTAGAAGTGCCGGCTAAGCGCTGCTTGTCGCAAACCATTTCTTCGTGTGAGACTAGCTGTCCGGGGCTGCATGTCTCAGACAAGTTCGGCAACACAGGCTCACTATATATAGAAAGGGCTGAAGATGATGCGCATATAGTAAGAGCAGATAGTGGATAATGCAACAGTACATGCAGTTTGCCTTGTCAATCGAGTTCGTCAACTGCAGCCGTCTTAGCCTAGGCCTGTAGACATAGAAGTTTAGGAATTGATTTTGTTGTTTTTGATAGAAAAAATATCTTTTGCTATCCCATATAATCCAATTGATTAGTTTGCGGTTATATCTCAAAACTTATGGTCGGATCACTTAGTATTTCTTCCCCTTTAACCCACCCCCCCTTCTCCATCAAGTATTCGTACTTGGGTATATAATACTATCGTCCATTGCTTTCGTTTTCTAATATGCACCCCAGAATAATAAATGCATGCGTCGAGCAAAGTTACAGGAAAGTGGAATGGGCATTTACGCTCAGTCTCACAAGTATTGTTAGTATTTTTTTACCAATCGGTAGCCTGGATGGTAACAAGTTGTTGGGGAACATGGGATCTATCGAGTCTCGCTCTCGCAGCATTAGTCTCGTTTTCATAGCATTTTAACCTCCCCGAGGCATTCAAGCGTTGTTAGCATTTTCATCAATCACTAGCTTGCGTTATAAGGGATCGTAGGATTTTTTTATGTCGCTTTCACAGCATTTACAACTCTCGCCAAGGCATTCAAGTGTTCTTAGTATTTTTACCAATCAGTAGTTCGCATATGTCAGGTTCTCCATTTCGGCGCATATTCTTTTTCACAACATTCTCAACACTCGATGAGGCTATACTGAACTTCACAAAATTGTTCGGGAACGTTATTTGGTAGGAAAGCTAAGTTATTATAATGCTTTCTCTCTAGCTCATAGTATATAAGAGCGCTATTCACAGTCTTTAAAGCCCAATGTGTCGCAGCATTTTTGAGAGATCTGGGTCCATAGCTCGCGATGGGGGCCATACCCGGTCCATTATATACGCCATAGCAACTACAATTATTTCTGCTCGTTTAGTAGCTGGGTCATTTTGTCAAAGTGTATCAAACATCCTTCTCTTAATAATACCATCCCGGCGGCAACTGCCGAAACTGTCCAGTACAGAGCAACGTTTCGGCTGGTGGGTGCCTATTGCTGCATGTAATCTCGAGAATCTCTTATTCTCAATGAGTGTTCACATATACGCTATAATCTCAAATTTTCTCCTAACCCGGTATACTACGTAAATTTGAATACGCATAAAACTAGCTGCGTGTATAGTCATATGAATCGCGGCGGCCTCTGTAAATGGTAAGTCCCATTGCGGAACTTTCCGTCACCCCTCATCCACAATGACAGAGCTCTTGCTTTGTGTGTAAGGCTTGTTGTTGTAAACTAGCCTGCTCATGAGCAATTTCAGCTAAGAAGAAAAGCTTTCCCCCAGTTTTTGCAGCTTTATGAGTTTCGCGATTGAATTCGAGTCATGGAAGATGCCGTGAGATCTGCTCATTGTTAAAGTTGAGGTTTGAAATCATTGTTGTTGGGTAAGCATTTTCTTGGTGTGTTCTTTTGGTTCCAACGGTCTTTGAATGCTTAAATCCGGCAATTGTAATTCAGTTTAGAGCGTGATTTATCAAGCAGGTATACAGTTTCGTATGGAGATGCCTGATAGACGGGTTTCGTAAGTTTAATCATGTAAGTCGCTCCCAAAGCGGCCTGGACATCTGTCTAAGCGAGCTTGTTCAAGTAAGACTTATGTAAGAATGATTACCTTTCATTATCAGTTCTCGAGTGAACAAAAGAACTAATAAAACACTGATCCCACCACCACATGTGCCCAATCGCATAGCATTCTGGCAAACAGCAGCTTTCCTGCGGCCAAAAGCCTGACCCGTATCGGAGATAGCATCGAGCTAACCAATCAAAAGCCTAATCTGAATTTGTCCCCATAAGCCGAGGCGCAATTTGTCAGCTACCAAAATCGGATGTTTATCCGCAGAAGGCATCTAAACGCCTAGGAAACGCCGTAAGTGGCAGTCTCTTACTAACATTGGGAAAGTTTTGTAAAACTTATCGCCTATAACCAGGGCGGACTTGCGGTATTGAGCGGGCCTATTGCGGGCATATAGTGTATCCGATTACACCGCCCTGGTTGTGTACGTTGGCTTGGAGAATTCGCTATTCTCAAGCTATCTCACAGCTCACAATGATATCAGAATAAAAAAATTTCAATGCTACCAAAGCGCAGGTGGTGTTTTGTTTTGTCAATTCAATTTTATCAAGTGAACTGCTTGTCGCACAATTAATAGTAGATATAAACTCATCCCGACCCAGATTCATTCGTGCTACACATGGCTGAAGTTTGTTCTCGCTTTTCGCTAAGGTCCGAAAGACTATCGATGTCTAACGCCGATGGCGTAGCTGCCGGCAAGTGGGAATACTCGGAATCGGCAGCTTCGCTAATGGCTATACGCTGGATCTTTGCACCGCAGACTCCACACTTGCCTTCCAGATAGCTCGAACTGAGGCTTTTCTTTCTGCTTTCAGTTAATGATGTCACCAAGTACACGCTATATAGCCATCGATGAAAAGGCGTATATAAAGACCCTTCAGCTCGCAGCTCAATTGAGAGCTGGAAAAACATCTTCCCTCATAACCAAGTAGATAGAATTCCTCATTTAATTTCATAACTACTTGAGTCTCATATCTACCACGATCAATCTCAGATCTCATCATCATCATCATCATGGCATCAGCCGAGCCCAAGTTTGTAGGATGGGTTGCGCACGACAAGGACTCCGCCAACGGCAGCATGGTCTGGGAGGAGTTTGAAGTGAAGCCATGGGAGGAGACAGACATTGACATCAAGATCTCACACTGCGGTATCTGCGGCACAGATTTGCACAAGCTCCGATCTGGTTGGGTAAGCAGCTTGTTCAGTTGACAACCTTTCTCAAACTCTAAAAACTGACTCATCTTCACAGGGCCCGACAGCATATCCCATTGTAGTCGGCCACGAGATTGTCGGCACCGCCGTGCGAGTTGGCAAGGAGGCCGCAGCTCAGACCGGAATCAAGGTTGGTGACCGAGTTGGCGTCGGTGCCCAGAGCGATTCTTGCCAGTGCCGCAAGCCCCCCCAGACCAAGGAGGATCACTCAGACTGCGAGGCCTGCGCATCCGGCAACGAGGTCTACTGCCCCAGATCGGTCAACACGTATGGCGCCCAGTTCCTCACGCCTTCTGGGGGCAAGAGCATGGGCGGCTATGCCCTGTACCACCGAGGACCGGCCAAGTTTACCTTCAAGATCCCAGACGGCCTTGCCAGCGAACATGCCGCGCCGATGATGTGCGCCGGCGTGACCACCTTCTCGCCATTGGCGCACTTTGGCAACCAGAGCGAGCCTCTGGAGAGGCGACTCAAGGGCATGTCGGTCGGCGTGGTTGGAGTTGGTGGCCTCGGCCACTTTGGCATTCTCTTCGCAAAGGCCATGGGCGCAGACCGAGTCGTGGCCATCTCTCGCCGCGCAAACAAGCGCCAAGACGCCCTGGACCTGGGCGCAGACGAATACATTGCCACCGCCGAAGACGAAAACTGGGCAAAGAAGAACGCACGAACGCTCAACCTCATCATTTGCTCCGTCTCGAGCTCCAACATGCCCCTGACCGAGTACATCAGCCTGCTCAAGCGCGACAGCGTCTTCTGCCAGCTCGGCCTGCCCGACGATGGCCAGTTCAAGCTTGGCGCGGGAATCATCTGCGCGGGACGACGATCACTGACCGGAAGCTTCATGGGCTCGCCGCATGAGATCAAGGAGATGCTGCAGTTTGCTGCGGATAAGGGCATCAAGCCGTGGGTTGAGAAGCTGCCCATGAGCGAGGCGAACAAGGGCATTGTTGATATGGATCAAGGAAAGGCAAAGTACAGATATTGCTTGGTTAACGATCAGTAAGTAGATTTTTTGTATGGGGTTGTTATTACGGGATTGGGTGTTATTAGCATGTAGTATGAAAACAGCTTTGGCTAACAAGGCCATTGTGATATGATTGCAGAATAAAAAGCATTTATGAGAAACTATAGCATTTCGACCATAACTACTTTGATCTTGACGATGGAAGCGAGAGACCGAGTTATACCTATTGCTCTTCTATAGACAGCACTTCCATTCACGAAAGAAAGAGATAGCTCAATAATTGTTTTTTTCGAAGATCGTATAGTCCTTTAAACTGTCCAAGGACGTCTTTAAACATGACCGTGCCCTCCATCGGCTCTGAAGTCAACTAGGCATGTAGCATGGTCTCTGGGATCGCCGCAGGGGCAGTATTTTCTCTATAATGACAGCCATTGTCAGCCAGAAGAAAAAGAAGAAAAGGCATGGGCTTTACTTACACCGCTGCATCCAAGGCACGGCCAAGCATCCGCTGAGGCACACATGCAACAGCAAGCAAGGCTGTCTGGATGTGTGGTGCAACCACCTTGCACATTGCGGGCGATTGTGGCCCCATTGTCGACTGTTGGAGAGGCGGTGGCAAGGGCTGCACAAAGGGCGATAAGACTGACGTATCTTTTCATTATTATGAGTTTGAAGAGTTGATTTCTATTGATGTGTTGAAAAATCGGTGCTCAGTTTCTGAGATTGCTTCCTCTCTTATATGCATTTGCATTTCGCTGCTAGGCCAGCTTGAGCTTTGATCACGCTGATCGCATGTTGGCTAGAAAGCATTAACCAACCCCATACGATCTCCATACCATACTTGAGAAATATCTTATTATCATCTTTGAGAGCCAACTAGAATGTTTTCTTTTATTATAACGCTAATAATGGCCTCATGACCACTTAACAATCCATCACCTCTGGTGCTATCACCAACACCAGCACCATAACCTTGCAACACATGCAAGTACATGTATGAGTCTCGACTGTAGCACATGTACATGTGACCTTGATTGTAGAAGCGAGAGTTTGAATCGCACCGCCTTTCTCGTCAGGAGCTTAAAATTTGAAACATTCTTCGATATCAGCGTAAAACCCATCACCATCAAAAAATAGTGTACAGAATAGACTGTCTTTGGGATCGCCGACGGGGCAAACCATTTGCTATAATGATAGCTATTGTCAGCCAAAAGACAGAAGAAGCCCTCTGAACTGTGCAATTACTTACCGTAGTGCATCCAATACACGGCCCAGCATCAGCCATGGCGCAGACACAACAGCATTCGTTGCCTATGCCAGTGTCGCCGTCAGAGCAGCCGCCTCGCTTATTATAGGCAAAGGTTGGCTCATGATCATCTTGGGAACTAATAGTTCTACCGGGAGTTGGAAAGGCGGTGGTAAAGGCGGTGGTAAGGGCTATAATAAATAAGGTGACGAGGCTGATGCACCACTTCATGGCTATGGATTTAAAGATAAAATGGGCGATATGGTGAGTCAATCGTTATTGAGATATAATTATAGTAAGTTGGGGAAGAATCAGCTTCCTGTCGCTGGGATTGGCTCCCCATATATATATTGACATGCTATCGCCTAGTGCCTTGGTCTTGCGTATTCTATATTATCTTTGTTCCATAGGGATGACAGAGGAGAATTGCTTCTTTGAAGAGTTACATTGTATTTATATATGACGTTTTCGGCTTAGGCTTAGATCACATTAATCGCATGCAGGAGTGCTACGTGATGAGAACAAAGCATCAAACCCATACTATTCTCATACTCGGAAGACCATACCATTATCATTTTGTCCTTTATGGAATTATGCACAGCTTCTACATCTACCTATATAATGCTTATAATAACTCTAAGATGTTCACCCTTTCATACCCCTCAGCGCCTGATTCAGCATACTAAACAATAGCTGCTCTTTCCTTTGGTCTATACAAGGCACATATTAACACTCATGCAACTCTAACTTCAAAAGCGAGAGTCTGAGTTACACATTCTCCTGTTCTATTAACAGGCAGCAAGAGAATGTTACAATGATGCTGTGTGAACAAGATATAATCCTATTACATGCCGAAATCCTCATCACACCTTTGGCGGGAGTCTATATGGTAGATGGCCACCCTTATCACTAAACATTACCAAGTAGACAGCATCTTCTGGGGGGCCCTCATTGGGACAAAATATTATCTACAATAGCCCTTATTAGCTTCATCAAAAGAAGAAGAATAAAGTGCACGCTACAAACCCCCTTGCATCCGATACACGGCCAATGAGCCCCTCCAGCACAGCTGCAACAGCACTCTTCATACTCTTTATTGTTTATAGTGCAAATTTGTCGCTTATCATTGGTAAACGTCGTTCCATGGTTGTTTTTCGAGAAATCGAAATCAATAGTTTTCCCGGGAGTCGGGGAGGCGGTGGCAAGAGCCGCGCAAAAAGCGATGAGACTGATAAACCACTTCATGGTTATGAATCGAAAGAGGAAAGGGGTAGTTTGGTTATCTTAGTTGTTACTGGGATGATTTGGTTATTAACACGAGTTATTTAATGAGATGAGTTGGAGAAGAATCAGTTTTCAGTTTCCGGAATTGGGTTTCTTATACCTCCAGATATACCTACTAATTCTTGCCGGGAGCCTTTATCTCTACCTATTCGTAATGTCAATGTTCGTAAGAGATGGCAGAGGAGAGTTGTTTCTTTGAAGGCATTACATGTTTGCTTCGTTCACATATGGCGACTTCGTATTGACTTCGATCACAAAAATCGCGTGCAGAGGCTCTCTGCGATGATTGCAAAGCATCAACCCATACAATTTTCTGGCTTAAAAGACCATTCCACTATCATCTCTACTTGTAAGAACCAATTGGGGGGTTTTCCTTGAGTTGAACACTAGATGTAATACTGTAATACTGTCCTCTTGATCGCTAGGACTGTCTTTCACCATTGGCGCTTCTGCCAACGCTTTAACCTTGCGTCAACTTGGTGACGGCCCAGGTTCTTTCAATGAACAAAAAGACTACATGTAAATTATGTCTATAATTGTGTCCCACAATAAACTAGATATAGCTTCTTGTCTAGATAATGCTCATGCCAACCCCCAAACAATGGCCCCGACACCTGGTCCAATCATACTGTACATCAGTCACTCCTGAACAACATTTGAACATTGAACACTCCCGGCATGCCCACGTAGCAAACTCCACCTTTTGGTCAGAAAGAAAGAAATGCATCAAATCATGCAACTTTAAATTAAAAAATTGGTATTCGAAGAAGAGAAAAAACCCCAGCCATTCATTTCATTAGGCAGTCTTCTCGAAACGCCCAAAACCCATATAAACTCCACAGTCGAATAACAGCCGCTCATGCGCAAATAAACACCAAAGCTGCATCTATACCTCTTCACTCAAATCCAGCCAGAATCTAGTGCATCGGCCCGGCGGGAAGCTCAACCGCAGGAGCTTCTTGCGCCGGCAACTCTTCTGGAGGCGCATCGGCTGGCGCTTTGGGCTTGTTCATCAGGCCGCTGTACTGCGCCAGTTCCGTCGGCTGCGCTGCATCCTGTCCGTGAAGCTCCGAGGGCGTGGTTGACGAGACGACTTTGTTGTACTGTTTCCGCTTCCGCCACCAGAAGAAAAGACCGGCCAGCAGGCCGAGCACGACGACCGGTACTACAACGCCAATTGCCGCCTTGGCCCCGTTTGATAAGCCACCAGACGATGAGTCGTTAGAACCCGAGCCGCCTGTGTTTTTTGCTCCTCCTGGCTTTGTTCCTGTCGTCGCTCCGGCTGATCTCGTTGTTGTCCTCGTCATAGTCGTCGACTCCGTGTCGGACTTTTGATAAACCATTCTGATGCCATAAGCATTCAAACCCCCTGGAGCGGTGAAATCGCCTGCGACCGTGCTTGTGATGCCATTGTCGCTCACTGTCATGGACAGCGTTGTGCCGTCTCCATCCGGCGCAATCCACGTACAAAACAGCGTTGACCAGACACTCTCCAGCGTGCTCGTCGTGACGCAGGAAAGCGAGATATCGGAGGCCAAAGTCGGACAGCATGTGACGGTCGTAATTCTCGAAGCACCAATGTTATCGTGGCAGGCCGAGTAGTAGCCCGAGGGACATGCCAGGCCCGGCGAGAAGTAGGAGGTCTGGTCGGTGTGGAAGCCTTTTGGGAGGCATGATTTGGAAAAGTCTATTCCGCTGAGAAAGCCGCCGGATACAAAGATGCCGTCGCAGTCGTCAGGACGGGTGAAGGTTGTGGTGAGAGGGTTGAAGGGGAACGAGGTGACGACGGGGATGGCTGGCTTGGTTATGGCGTGAGTCGCCGATGAATCTATGCCCGCCATTATGGAAGACGGACGAATGTAGAGAACAAAGAGGAGTTTAGAACCCGAAAACGAAGCTGAACCGCTTCAACGTATTAAAAAGTGCTCTTTCTATAATAATGGATTGATTGATGCTGGCATGAAGAGGGCTCTCGCTCGCTGATCACCAAAACGCAAACTCGGCCAACTACAAGCACATGACACTCAAATGGAGAGAAGAGAAGGATTCAAATCACGAGAAGAAATGGAAAAGAAGAAAAGAAAAGAAGCAGAAGAAAAGAGCGACCGAAAGCGAGACCCGAGTTGAGCTGTGTATTACGTGAAACACCGGCAAGGTCCAAAAACCATGGCCCGCCTCACAACACAACAATCACTCTGCCTAGGTATTCCAAATCCCCCTGCGCTCACTGCTCTGACTCCCCAATTTCCCTGATTCTTTAAAAGGGCACTACATCAGCCTGCATACTGAAAAATCCCAACAGCGGCACCAGCCACTCACGAGCCGCCCCAGCTCTTACTTTTGAAGCGAAGGATCGTCCTCCATGCCCACGCCAGAGAAAATCCACGCCGCGGCAACTCAGCTATTGCGGCTCAAGCCAATAGGGGGAGAAGCGCAGGTGGAGTCCTGGATTATCCTTCCTTGGGGGACCCCGGTCTACCTATTCTGTTTGAGCTCTGGTACGGGCTGAATGGAACGAGGTTTGGGCTTCTGTTGCACGGAGGATTTTAGGGACATTCTTCAAAAGGCAAAAGAGGTAGCAGTGGTCGCCAAGATGTAACAACGGGCAGTAAGCAGGGTTTTCATTACCGGGTTGCCACGTCTTTAGTCGTTCTTAATTTCGGCTTCCCTTTTATGTCCTAAGGTTCAAGTTTTCTCTCTTCTTTGCTGTCTGTTCCTCTTTCATTAAGCAAGTTGTCTTGTCAAGTTAGACTCAATGCTCAGTCCAAGAAAGTCTATTAATAAAGCGGGTTGCTTGAGACGTGCTTTTCTTAGCTAGTTTCGCAAACGAACTACTAGAAGCAGCGACACCGCCATAACGAACCGGTTAGAGCAGTGATAAAGAACTGGCGATGATGATGATTATGGAGCCCCTGCAGCAAGACAAGACACGCCATGGAGCGCTACGAGCTGCAGGGGGGGAGTGTTTTCGAAGCCGCGAATTGGCTGTTCCGCGTGGCTGATGGCTGTGAGATTTAGGTCGATAGGATCGGCAAACACACGCCACCAAGGCACTTTTAGTGCTACCGACAGGCGAAGGCTCGAATAGCTCGGGTGATGGTTAGTTGTCAAGACGTTATTAAGCGCTCAAGGTGGTGGTGCTGCATTAGTATAAATTTGGTTGGCAGACTTGACGTTGGAGACGATTATTAGCCACAGATTCCCTATTTGGAATTATCAAAATGCTCAGCAAATGTCAAGTAACTGGATGATTTTTTTACAACCCAATTCATCAACTACTATCCCCTCGGATCTATGGAAGCATCCCACTTTGTGCCGTCGGGAATAGTGTCGGACAATCAGCAATAGGTCCTGTCACGCATAGAGCCTAAGTTTAGCGATCCCAAAACCCAGCAGCAGCCCCTCCTCGCTATAATCCACAGGGCGGGCACGCCAAGACATAGCCGCCAAACGTAAACTAGCACCCTGTTAGCCTCTTTTCATCCTCGCAACCAACCGCGATATATTGATCTCGACGACAAAGAGGAAAATACCGGCAATCGAACTGGCCTATCACCGCCCAGTCACGCATCTCCATATCCTGCGCTTCAACAAGCTATCGGAGCTGCCACAGAGCTGCAGTCGACGCAGGTGCAGGGAGAGCGGCTGAGGAGGTGAAGCTGTTTCTTAGCAGACATGGATCGCTCACAGCCAGCCTCGTCCAATTTGATGGGTAAGTCCGTAGACATGGGGCCATCTTGCGTGCTGTTTCCCGTCTGATGATGGCTTCAATTTCATATTGTATTTGCTTTGAGCCGTTCAAGCCGTGTATAGTAAACGTGCCACAGCGCCATGCCTGTCATAATTCTCAACAACCGATTCCTCATTGCAATATTCAGCCCTTTAGCTATCCCTCATCCTGCGCTACTATTTGAAACTCGCAATCTCACTCTAATAAATCACAAACACAGACACCCACAACCGTCTCATCGCCGACATCCTCACCCGCTACCGCACCCTCATGATGCTCGCCACCGTGCAGGCCGAGCAGGACCGCAACAACGCCAACCCCGAGGCCATGGCCGTCACCGGCATCTCCATCAAGATGGAATTTGATGGCTTAGTAAGTTGATCCCTCAGCTCATAATTCTAACCTTGCATATATAAAGGCGGTAGCAAACAGCACAACTCACACCCCATCTACTAGTACACCTCTATCAAAGAATTCCTCACCCTCTCCCGCAAAATTAAAGAACTCTGGATCTTTGGCCCCCTCGGCACCGAGGACCAAGACCGCAAGGCCAAAGAGGAGCAGCTTGACCAGGACGTCACCCGAGTGTCTGAACTTCTTAACCAGATGGAAGCCTCCAAGATGAAGAACCTAGCCGAGAGCAACGGCGGCACGTGGCAGCCGCTGGTGAGGGAGGAAATGGAGAGTATGATTGCGGCGGCTGCTTCTGCTGCGGCTGCTTCATCTACGGCACCTGCTGCTACAGCTGCAGCTGGCCGATGATGCTCCTCGCATGCTTTGCTTGTTTAATGGATTGGCATGTTTGCGTTTACTGGCGTTGGGATATGCACGGAAGCTTAGGTATGGTTCATGGAACATGTAGACAAAAGATACCACCAGGCATCGTCGACTACGAAACATCAACTACAATATCACTGTGAGGTAACAAAAGGGGTATGAGAAAAATATGCCTCGAAAAAGGAAAAAAACGCCTTATTGAACCCACCAGAACAAAAGGATGAGCACCCTGTCTATAGACCCACGTCTAGCTATGTACAGCATCAGCATCGGCCCTTTAGCCCTCTCCGCCTTCGGGATCCTCCTCATCCTCGTCGCCGAGCTGCTTATCGACATCCTGCAGCTTTCCATTCGACTTGTCAATCGTCGCTACCTTCAAGCCTCCGGCAGTGAGCCACAGGAAGTGATTTGACTTGAATTGATCAATCTGTGAAAAGAAGCCGTGGAAGCTGTTGCAAGGGATTGTTAGTTAGATATCATCGAACAGGATTGCCAAGAATATAAACTTACGAATTTTCCTTCTCCTCGACTCCAAAGATGCGCGAGTAAATCTGCTCCTGCTTAAACGCCTCCAGCTTCTCCTCATATCTATCAAAGTCGATATCCTCCCGCCCAAGCGTCTCCGTTGCTCGCTTGTTGTAATTTTCAAAGACGGGCCGCTCCAGCAGCAGACCCAGGCCGGGCATCTTGGGAATAGCCATCTTCTGCGGGCCATAGCTCTCCTTAATGCGGTCCAGCGTCGTGCCGCAGCGCACCATCAGCGTCACCAGGCCGACCATCTTTCGGATCTGGTGCATCATGAAACTCTGTCCGTGGACCTTGAGCGACAGCCACTCGGTATCGCCAATGATGATGGGCTTGGGGTTGACGACAAAGGATCGAATATGTCTCTTGGATGATGGGTCGCCGTGCGACTTTTGCACGGTGTAGTTGTGGAAGTTGTTGGTTCCCACGTACTGGTTGAGGGCTTCTTGCAGTCTCTGGATGCGCTCGGGAGACACGCGATAGGCACGCTTAGCGCCAATGTACGCCGCCTTGATGTCGCGCAGGGCAAAGTCCACAGGACCCAGCTCGCGGCGCTTGGGCTGAACCGTCTCAAGGACAACTGCAGGCCGTTGGGACGCAGCATTGTCTCCTTCGTTCGCGGTGGCGGGTTCGGCATTTTCTGATGACGGCTGCTCCTTGTCAACCATGACATAGTCGCCATCTTCCTTTGCCGTCTCCTCCTGAGCAGCCGCTGGCTGTGTGCTCTCAGCCTTTTTAGACTCATCTGCGTTTTCTTCTGAAGCTTGTTCGGAGTGCAAACTCTCCAAAACGGCGGTCCTCGTCTCCTCGTCCAGACCGGCCAAGATAGGTTTAATATCCTTCTCCTCTACTTCGGACCACCAATCCTTAACATCAGCCAGTCTCGCGTTGGTCTCTTCCTCGGCGCCGTATTCCTTGTTGACTTCAACCAGCTTCTTTCCAAGGAAGCTCTGAGGGTGTGGAGGCAGGAGACAATAGCTCGGCATCAGATACTCGTACCATCTCGAATCACAGTACTGGTAGCAGTTGTAGCTGTTGTTGGTTCTCTGGATGCCCCAAACTCGGATCTGCGGCGGGAGAGCCTCGTTAATCTTTTCGACAATATCTTCGTCCTCGATAATCAGCTTCAGACTGATAACATTGCCCGCGGCATGCACGCCCTTGTCCGTTCGCGCGCAGCGAGCCAAGCTCGACTTGCGAGGGTCGTCGGCATTGGCCTTTGAAATGGCGCCGGCCTTGATGAAGGCCTGGAACAGATCTCGCTCAATCGTCTCCTCGTCGCCGTTGAGCTGCATGCCCTTGTATCCGGTGCCGGCATAGCCAATCATGACGGCAACCTTGCGCTTCGGCCGACGGCTCTCCGCCTCAATCTCCTCTTTGGAGAAGGGGTTCGCCTTGGGGTTGTCAATGTCGCTAATCTTGCGGCGCTTGAATTCTTTGTACTCGTCATGGCGCTTCCGCTTGTCTACCTTGGTGCGGCTACAGTCTGATCAGCGCCGTTGGTAAATGTGGCAACTCCCCCAATGATGAATCAGTTGTTCAAACTGGAAAAGAAAACCTACCTCCATTCTCCTCGGCCTCTGTCGCCCTTCTTTCCCTTCTTGCCGCGGTTGTTCCCAGAGCCCTGGCTAGCCTCGCCTGATGCCATTGGCTTGTCCTCGTTGCGCTCAGTTGAGGGCGCGCTAGCAGCGACAGGAGCCTCGTCGCCGGCCGCCATGTTTGCATTGAGGATATTGAAGAATCCCAGATGGCTGCTTGTATGGCGAAAGGGAAAATTCAATATGCGACACAGCGGCTTAAACTTTTGGGGACCAGGAAAGAATTTCCTCCACAAGGCTCTAATAGTGGGGTATCGATAAGTACCCACCACGGCTAAGGTACCAATCTAGGCACGAGTGGCCATCCCAACACATTGCCAGGACAAAATACCCTGTAAATTCAGGAACAAGCAGGATTGTGCAATTCCATGCTCTGGTAAGTAGAGAATAATAACTAGAATAAAATTTGATACCAGTCAGAATCAACTCAAATTGGAATGATGACTCCTCTTGTTGGTAGATTCTGTAAATCAATTGCCATGAATCCATTCTCGACATTAGTCTCATCGTCACATGCTTCTGTCTAAACGTCTCTATCCCCAACATAGATGCGTCAATGCAGTAGAGCAGAATAGCAAAAATGGAATAGCCGAATAATATAGATATCTAGAGAATAGTAGATAAAGTAGCTTGATTTTCATCACTCGACTCAAGATTAATCCACGTGGCTGGTTGCCTCTCAGCGCCATCTCCACAAGCTAAATCTCCCACCAAGGCCAGCGCAACAGGCGACGTCATACAGTCGAAACGACCGAAGCCCACCAATTCCTAGCCTCGCAGCCTGCTCTTCCCTTGACTATTAACACCCTGTCCCCAACAACTCTCCTCCATGTTTGCGCCAAGCTGATAACCGTCTTTACGAGCATCCGTGCCTCTCACTCTTTTACCAGCAAATGGCTTCGGTACAGCGCCGCGCAGCAAAGACTGCTTCCGACCCTCCAAACCCATCCACCAGCATCAACGTCGACATGGCCGCCGCGACAACCCAGGCCGAGTCCTCAAGGCGCAACCCGCCATTCCTGCCGACGCCCCTCGAGAGGCTCCTCCTCGCCGTCTTCCCCGTCATCCTCATCTTCGGCACCATCTTCTCCATCGTTTCGCCCGACATTCGAGCCTCTCCGTACGACTACGTGTCGCAGTCCCACCATCAAGATCCGAGCCTCTCGCCGAGCTACTTTGCCCGAAAGAACAATATCTTCAACGTGGTTTATGTGAAGCGAGGCTGGGGATGGACCACCTTTGCATTCGTCTTTTCTCTCCTCGTGCAGCCCACCCGTAATACGCCTCCCGCCGTCGTTCTGATGAGGAGGATTCGCGCAGGCATCCGCTGGGTAGCCGCCACGGGCTGGTGGTTTTTTGTCACACAGTGGTTCTTTGGCCCTCCTATTATCGACCGCAGTTTCCGCTGGACCGGCGGCAAATGCGAGCTGGCGCAGCGAGAAGTTGCCATGGGTGAGGGCGACGTGCAACAGCTGTTGACAGCCGTAGCTTGCAAAGCAGCAGGAGGCAAGTGGAAGGGAGGCCATGATATTTCGGGCCATGTGTTTCTCATGGTGCTGGGCACTGCATTCTTGATGCAAGAAGTTGGCTGGCCGGCTCTTAGATTCTGCGGGTGGCTCGCCGAAGAGAGATGTGTCGTCATGCCTGACGGAGCGGTTAAGAGCGCGAGCGTCGAGTCAGAGACCGGTGCTGGAGAGGGAGCAGGAGAGCCCGTGTTCAACATTGGCGGGAAGACGGCCATAGGCGTCATGGCGTTGAACTTGTGGATGCTGCTCATGACGGCCATATACTTCCATACATGGTTTGAAAAGGTAGGCCTCGCAATTTCCTGCTGGTACATGTATTACGAAAGGCTAACATTCTGTCATAGCTTACTGGACTTTTGACCGCCATAATTGGTGTATATGCCATATATTACGTTCCCAGATTTGTGCCGGCTTTGCGGGGAGTGATTGGTTTGCCTGGAATATAGATGTACGAGCATGAGCATGAAGCATGAGCATTGGATTAGATAGTGTATGAGTGCGAGGTGAACGATTCTGTATAATGTCTGGACTGGGAAGAAATAGTCTTATTGAATATTTAATGATACCCTTCTCCTGGAAACTGCTTTCTTATGACTCTTTTTAAAACACCAGATTTTAGCTGTAGGCGTAACGTCGTGAAATAGAGCGTGAGAGTCTGGTTTGGAGGGGCATCTCAGCGATCCCCGCACAGACCTCAAACTTGCTTCTTCGCTAAAACACTGACGTCTTACATACATGTACCACTAAGACATCTCGTCCTCATACTCCCGTTATACTATCGCCGCCGAACTACAACCAAATTTCTCTTCTTTTTAGGGCTTTGATATTTCATTCCAAATGTCGCGACTCAAAGCTCCCTCAAACCTCCATGAGCTCGTCAGAGCCACCTTCTCCAAGGCCGTCTCTGCAAACGAGGTTCACTATTTTCCCACTCAAGTCACCATCTTACATGTCAACTCAATCCCAGTAGGTGAAGCCCAATAAGACTCGCTTCTTACAGCGACTGATAGCTAACGAGACTTTCACAGTTCCAACTGCGATTCTCTCCATCACTAGCAAATAAGCCCAAAGGCCCTCCGCCAGATCCTCGCAAGCCGCCCTTTGACCCCTTTGCCAGTCCTCCCGCCTCTCTCTTCATCACTGATCTAGGCCCATCCCATTTCCTCGTTTTAAACAAATTTGCCGTAGTACCAGAGCATTTTATCCTTGCAACGAAGGAGAACAAGCCGCAGACACATGTGCTCGAGGAATCCGATCTGGAAGCCGCGCTTGCTTGTATCGAGGCTTACGAGCAGGCAAGACAATCATCAAGCAGTCTTGTTGGATCATCCGCCTCTTCAGGAGAGAAAGGATCGCAGGATGATGGATTATTCGCCTTTTTCAACGGAGGACCCCATTCCGGAGCAAGCCAGGCCCATAGGCATCTTCAGCTGCTACCAGTCTCTCGGATGAAAGAAGGCCTGGAAGATCAAACTGCCTGGGACGTGCTCGCACAGCAGGCCGATGCGCTGCAGAAAACCCCCTTTGTTACATTCTCTGAACCCATCAATACGAAAATGTCCTCTGCGGATCTCTTTGCCGCCTATTCCCGTGTCTACACAAAGGCGTGCCAGGCAGCCGCCCAAGACACGAGATCCAAAGTAGAGGCAGTTTTTACAACGGGCGAAGCTCTCATCAGCTACAACATGGCCATGACAAAGGACACATTGGTCATATGCCCTCGCAAACAGGAAGGCTCTCCGATCAAAAGCAGCGACGGGCGCGAGACTGTTGGGTCGCTCGCTTTGAACGGCACGGTCTTGGCTGGCACAGCACTAGTGAAGAATGAGGCAGAGTGGGAAGCTTTGAAGAAGAGTCCGGAGCAGCTCCGTGCGGTGCTGTGCAGCATCGGAATCTCAAGAAACGAGACGGCAGATGGTCAGAATAAGCTGTGAACGATACAACAATTTAACATGAAAGACTGTATTTAGAAGAAAGAAATCCTGACAGAGTAAAGAAATGATAAAAAGAAAATAGAGAAAGAGATTATCCTGTACATTACATTGAGAGATGAAATTCCAAATTTTCACGATCTTTGGGTATCTTATGTGCCCAATACGCCTTTAGCAAATGCAAAAAATGCCACGACAAAGAAAATAAAGTGCTCTTTGCTTTGTCCATCCCCTCTCAACTCCGATGATGAGAGGGCTTGTTGTTGCTCTGAATGAAAGAAGACCAAAGAAAATAAAGAAAATAAAAAGCTCGACCAAGAATAAAGCAAGGAGGCCACCAATGTGTACAAGGAAAAAATAGAGTGAACAGAGTGCGTGACGGCGTATTATCAGCCACGTGTAGCATCTCTCTGTCTTCTGCCGCGATTGCAGCATCATTTCTCTTCTCCATAGGTGCCATCGTCGTCCTCATCGTCTTCTTCACTCTCATGCTCGTCGTCGTCTTCGTCTTTGAGCTCAGTCTCGACTCCCTCCATCTCATCTTTGACATCCGCGGTCTCGTCATCGTCATGAGTCTCCCAGCTCTGGTCAAAAACATTGTCTCCGAGTTGTCCAGTATTCTCGAGATACAACCACCTCCGATGACAGGTGTTGTACCCAAAGGAATACGTGCCGCCATGGCTTTTGATGTACTGAGACACCATCATCCAGGATATACCCGCTTTGTCGGGATGCTGACTCCCTGCGTACACTTGGACTGCCTCCTTTAAAAGTTGGATCTGGCAGAAGAAGAAAAAGTTAGGCCATGAGGAAAATCACCAGAAAAAACTTGAACCTTACGTCGATGGGTGTCCACTGAGGATCTCGGACTCTGTCTTCCTTTCTCTTTGTCAAAGTTCGAAAGCGGCCACGAAGGGTTGACTCTGCCTCATTAAAGCGACCATACGTCTTGATCATTTTGTAGGAAATCTCATTTCGTCTCGCCTCCACAAGGAATCTGTCTTTGGTTTCTCGATCGGCTCCATACGGCAACCAGTCGACTTCTACCACGGGCTTGGGACCCTTGCGGCGTCTACCGGCGAGTCTTCTTCTGCGTGCTTTTTCAACATCGGCCTTGGTACCGGCTAGAACGAATGGGACTTTGGGATGAGAGCGAGTAGGTCTCTTATCGCCGGGGAGTTGCTGCTGGTCCTCTTGCGCAATAGGGGTAATCGCCGTGAGAGACTGTGCAGGAGAAGCCACCTGGGGGTTTATTTCGGCGTTCTCATCGACAGACACTGCCTCGCTCTGGATGGTATCTAAAGCCTGGGAATGTCCAAAAAGATCACCCTCGTATGTGGCCGCCCATCGCTCATCCAGGAGAGGATCTTGAATCAGATGGTCTGGCATCATGCCACATCCGAATGACAGAGGCTCACAAGATCCTTCGGCGTTGAACAAGAGCTCGCCGGCTTGGCCTTGCATGTCTTGTACATCCATGATGGCAGCTTCTTGGAGGCCTGGAGATACCCACGACTGCAACGCCTGATATTCATCAAACAGCTGGTACTGGTGGTGCTGGTGCGTAAAATCAGTGACAAAGTGATTCGGTTCCTGTATTTCTCGTGAGTCCATCAAAATACCATCCACCAGGCACAAAAATAGACCAAGAGTCAAATGAAGGACATGCTTACC
Organism: Trichoderma koningiopsis; assembly: GCA_022985005.1. NCBI lineage: Eukaryota > Fungi > Ascomycota > Sordariomycetes > Hypocreales > Hypocreaceae > Trichoderma > Trichoderma koningiopsis. The sequence continues at coordinate 685,541 of JAJPEM010000002.1, forward strand.
ACAAAGTAGGACGGTGGCAGGTAGCGCTGGTCGTCGGCCATCGCTGGTACAGGAAGGGGATACAAATGGTGGTCGGAACCTGGACAATCCCATGGGAGATATGGCTGGCTCAGGGGATCTGCGGCAGTCGGCCTGTATTGAACTGGTTGCCGCTCTTGTTGTTGTTCCTGCTGTTGTTGCTGCTGCTCCTGTTGCTGTGGCTTATAATTGAGAAATTCATCCAAAGAGCCAAAGCTGGCTATGTCCAGGCCGCCGATATTTATGACAGATTGGTCACCAGCCTCTTGGCCATACGGGAGGCTTCCACCCAGAGCAGAAGAAACGCCTGGTTGGTCTATTCCCTTGTCAGTATGTCTTGTTTCAAATCATCAAACACAACCCTAGCTTAACTAACCATTGCCATCCGCCATAAGGTTAGACATCTCTCTCTCTCGCTGCTTCCGAGTGAAGGATCTCGTTTGACGCATCGCAGCGATGTAGCCTTCCGTATGAAACGAGCGGGATGAACAAGAGACAGGGGCAGGGATCAACGATGTTCGGCTTCTGGCTCAAGCAATCTCGAACGGGTAGATGGATCGAGACGGATATCTGCTGGAGTGGGAAATGATGAAAAAAATTCTGAATGGGAATCAGGGGAAAGAACGCGTGTGTCTAAAATAATCTCAACGATCGAAAAAAAAATTGAAAAATGCCAATATAGAGCTTGTCAAAGATGAAGACGGGACTGATGGCGATGTAGAAAAGGCTATTCAGATGGAAAAGTCTATCATGTCGTGGCGTGTCAGATCTCGAATCTGTAGATGAGATTGAAGAAGAAAGAGAGAACGAGGGATCAGTTGTTGTTTTTTTCTCTCCAGGAGAAATCCTGGATTTCTACGTTGCTGCATTGAATGGTCTGCCAGCTGGCAACTGCAATACTTTAATAAACAAGACGATGGCCTTTGAGGTTTTGTCACTTGGCAGCTAGCTTAGCTACGCAGGACCTCATTGAGCTTCCCTTTGGCACATGCCTCTGCTAATACTAGAAAATTGCCCTCCCTGCGTGAATAGTGGGCTTGAAATGATATGAACTGTCAAACCTCTCAGTATATCTTGCCGTAATTGGCCAGTCTTTCTATTCCATCTCTCCTCTATTTCCTATAAAGCGTTGGATGTGTTGAGATAGCAGGTAGCCTCATGGACAATGTTTTTCCACTGTAGATATAAATAGAGCCTTTATTTCGGAACGGTAGACCCCCTATAGCGTTCAAACATGGCTTCATCCAATTCTCCTAGCCGTGTTGTTTCAAAGACCCCCAGACGCTTTAGTATAATAGATCCATGACCCATGCTCTGAAGGCTTCCTGCCGGCTGTGGGAGATGAACCGGTAGATCGACTGAATAGGAGTAAACAAAGATATCATAGGTGCCAATCAGGGTGCGGCAGGATGATCAAAAACGAAAGCTATAGGGAGGCTATCAGAAACGCTATAGAACGAAATGACAGCGGATGTTTGCACATACGTCTTACTTGAAATTAAACCACAGGCCGCCTTCCCGTGCGGCCACATAACATTCATCCCATGGCCGCATTGCCGTAGCACAGAAAACACGCCGCCAGGGTTGGCACCAGCCGCTCAGGCACAGCAGCCCTTGAACCAGGCCATTGGAATCTACCCGTCTACCTATTTACTCACTGTGTCCAATTTAACTTGGCAGGAACTCGGATGGCATGCATGTCTTCTGACATTGCCGAGTTACACACGATGATATTGCGCAAGCGGTAGCTCGGAAATAGGAGCGTTGGCGGGCAGTACCACATATATGCCTAGAAAAAAAAGAAGGACATAACACCAGTTGGAGGAATATGATAAAAAGCGTATAATGTTACTGGTTTGAAGAAATAGTTACCTATCATCTATACTGTGCTACTGTTGATTCTTTAGATCAGCTAAAGGAGCCGTAATACCGTAGAAGAAGAAGAGAGATGCCAAATACATCGTTTGCCGCCGTTAAAAATCTCTAGCGACAGATTCTACATCGGACTACCAGTGCTCCGTGAAACACCCAAACAAAGCATGCCCAGCATTGACCCAGCATTGACGCAAGGATCTTTCTCGCAAGCAAAAGATCAAAGGGCATCTTGAACAAAGCGTGAATCTAAGCCTTCTTTCATCTTGCCGTAGTGAAGAAATTTTCGTTCTTTCGTCCGCCACATTGTTCAAGAGTATTACAAGGCGAAGCTGGATATGGTCTTTTTATGCAATGACTGGCCTCATTTCCATGGCCATGCACAGGGCAGCCGAGCTAAAAACGTCTATGCACGTTGGAAACACAGACATTTAACAACAAACAAGGTCATAAGCCAACAAAGCCTTATAAAAAAAAAGTATTGCTGAGCTCCTTCGCTTGGGTCGTCAATTTGCCTGATTACAGCCACTAGTTTGATCACTCTGAGGTTGGTAAAATGCTGACGAGGTGTCTTTGCAGCTACGTTAAACATAAGTGAATTATTAGTATTTGCTCTAGGCAAAATTATTTCGCCTAACCGTCGCATAATTGTAAAAACACATATCTTTTGGTAGGTAGTCGTTGGTATAAACTATGCAATGAACGAGGGCGCGATACACATGCCAAGATTGCGAGTTCCCTAGAATGGAAAAGCCTAACCCTCACAGTTTAACATCCAAGGCTTTCAGTAGGTCGATACATTCTCAACTTATAGCAATTACACTGCCGGTCCTTACTTAAATTGAGCTGCAACAATAGTCTGCGGTGCGAATCAATTTAAATGAGAAGCTTCACCCAGCCTGCAGCACAAAGTCCTTTTCGTGAGAGTGCCTACTTCAGTCCATTTCCCAATCATGCCAAGCAAACCCCTATTCAGCAAACACATAAAACAGTTGGGAAGAAGAAAAGCGCCAGTCTTTTTATGTTCCATCTATGAGCTATGCCTATCTCTTCGTATGCCCAATGACAATCTCATGCTATAAAGAAAAAGCCCCAAGCAGGTATCCAAGTCGTATACAACACATCCTTTCATAATCGTCATCTTGAATAAGGAGGATAGCACGTAAAGGCAACGATCAACGTATCCTCACCGCGCGCGCCACTCCCTTCAACATGAATACCCTGCAAAAGGACTAAATGTCCGAATAATAAGAAGAAAAAGAAGAGTAGAAAAAAAAAGAGGTAATAATAGGCATGTTTATATATGTACATCAAAGGAGAACAACAATTTCCGGGGCTTAATATACGGCTTACACCCAAAAAAAAAAAGAGTTCGCCCTCGCAAAAACTCGCCGGCCCTAGAAAGAATTAAAGCATCAGGCTTGCAAGCCAAATGAAAGCTGAAAAAAAGAAAGATGTGCCGTTTCTTAGTCGTCCCATTCTTCGTCCAGCTGGTCTATCAATCGGTTTTCCGCTTCGTTGTTCCGGCTCGACCCAATATGCTGGTAGCCTCGCCTGCTCGGCAAAAGACGTCCGCACGACGACAACAAGATGACGAATAAATCCTAAATATAAAGAAACACACATATACACATTAGTTTAAAAAGGTAGCCCCGCCTTGGGCCGGGACGGACGCACGCTGAAAAAGCTCCCAATGCCGGCCCACAGACTGTAGTTGGGCAGTTGCCGCCATCCTCGGGCGTGCGCAACGGTGCGGTTGTAGAAGACGCCGCCGAGCACGTACACGAGCACGGCGATGACGAGGATCAGTCCGAATACGCTTCCGGGCCCGACGCTACCGGGCTTGTGAGGCTCCGCGTGGGCGCAAGCATATGCAGAGCGGGCTTCGAAGAAGTAGGAGCATTCATCGGGGTCGACGCCGACAAACGAGACGGCCGTGGTGGTTCCAGGATCTCGATCGCACAGGAAAGATATCGTGGCCGACTTCCGCCTCGTCTTGGAAGAGGTGTCGCTTTTCTCAATTGTCTCGATTTCGTGGACGTGGGTAGATGTTGAAAGGCCTTCGCTATACTGTTTCGTGCCTCTCTTGCGATAATCGTAATCGTCGTCGTCGTCATAATCGTCGTCCTTTGTGCTTGACTTATGGTCCCCGCAAGGTGATCCGCCAGTGTACTGCAAAACGAGCTTTCGCCCTCGACTATGCAGATCCAGCGACACAGAGCTAAAGCCAATCGTTAGCGCGCAGAAACCACGTCGTTATCCGCAAAAGCCTCAAAACAAACCCAATTGAGTAAACGCTGTCATGAGACGTATAATACGCGCTGACATTCGCCCACTGGTTCTTCTTCAAGCCAACCACATCGCTCACGGGATCGACCACCGGGCCGCAGATATTCAGCGTGAAGTTCTTGCCGTAATCCCAGCCTCGAGAATGATAGTCCTTGTATGTGCCTGACTTGTGGGTTTTTCCATTCTCGGGAGGCGCCACGGCTGTGTCCGGCCGCAAATCGAAGAATCCACCATTTGTCAACGACGTTGCTGTACACGCAGGCACAGGCGTCGTAGCTGTGGCAGTACCGGCAGCGTTGACTCCGGCGGCGGCTGTTGCCAGAAGCATCAAGAGGTAAGACGGTGAGGTGATCATGTTGGGCAGTCAGATGACGTCGCGTCGGTCGCTTATGCTTATGAAGTCTGAGAAATCTCTGATCTGGTCAAACGAATGGCGGGGGAGCTGAAAATCGCCTCGAGGGGCTCTGTGCGTTGCGATGATTGCGCTATCAACGAACAGGCGCGTAATGTGAGTAATGAAACAACACGGAGAGAAATGAACGACTCTCTGGATGAGATTTCCTCGCAGTTGGTGGTTCGCCGCAAAGCCTGCTTAGCGTTAAGAACTTCACCAAAAGCAGCCAACTTTCGCAGTTCGATGCCTCCAAAGAGTGACGTTTGTATGTTAGTCTCAGCCTCGTATTGCCAGCCCCAGCGCCACGATACCAGGTGTCAACCACGATGCCAGTTATCGTCAAGTCACGGGACCCGCACCCGTTGCCGCCTTCTGGTTGGCTGGTTCCTGGATGGTGACGTAAGTCGGCAATCTTTGATGCACGCTGATCGGGAAAATACGTTTGTCCGTCTCAAGACACTAGATCCGCAGCTACTGCGCGCTAAGCTTAACCAGGCGAATTTGATATCACACACGCGCCCCTGTGAAGGTGGCATTTGGAATTTCGAATTCTCATCGCGACGCCCGCCAATGGCTTGAGGCAGTGCCCGTATTCGTTCACGTATACGCTTGTCTTGGAAGTTGAAGAGACTATTAAAAGACACAGCATTGTCGCAGGAAACCTGTGCTAGACGGCTCTTGGTTCTCATCGACGGACGTGTCACAATGGCTCCTAAATCCAAACCAGCTGCCACGGAGCAGCCTCACGGCTACGAATTCGGAGGACCGTAAGTTGCCACCTCACAGCAGAACAAGAGGAACTCTATTAATTGACACGATTCAATCAGACTAGGTGCCTTTGGAATTTCGTTCGGCCTGCCGGTTCTCGTATACCTCTTCACCTTTACTTGCAACGACGTCTCAGGCTGTCCCGCGCCTTCGTTCCTGAGCCCCAAGACTCTATCTCTGGATCAGCTGAAGCTCGAGGTGGGATGGCCTGCGGATGGCATCTGGGGTCTAGCCAGTTGGAAGGCTTCTGGAGCTCTTGCGGCCTACTACTTCCTCAACCTGATTTTGTACGCGATTCTCCCTGCCGCCGAGGTCGACGGTACGGTGCTGCGATCCGGCGGACGTCTCAAATACAGGTTCAACAGTACGTGATATGGAAACCAAATCATGGTGTATGAATACCGCGGGAAGGGCAGCTGTGCTAACTCCATCCAAAGCAATGTACTCAAACATGGCCACTCTCTTCGCGCTTGCTGCAGGAACCATCGCCCAGGGTGCTGAATTCCCCGTCTGGACTTTCATTAGCGAAAACTACGTCCAGCTCCTCACTGCGAGCATTCTTCTCTCTTATGCCATCGCCACATTTGTCTACGTTCGAAGCTTCAGTGTCAAGACCGGTAATAAGGACAACCGCGAACTGGCCGCGGGTGGCCACACTGGGAACATGCTGTACGACTGGTTCATCGGACGCGAGCTGAACCCCCGTATCACGATACCCCTTATTGGAGAGGTCGACTTGAAGGAATGGTGCGAGCTTCGACCGGGCATGATGGGATGGATCATCTTGAACTGCTCATGGTGCGCTCAGCAGTACCGCAACTACGGCTATGTCACAGACAGCGTTGTCTGCATCACCGTCGTGCAGGCCCTTTACATTATCGACTCGTGGGTGAACGAGGCAGCTATCCTGACAACGATGGATATCACCACGGATGGATTCGGCATGATGCTGGCGTTCGGTGACCTCGTTTGGGTCCCGTTCGTGTACTCTCTCCAGACCCGCTACCTGTCTGTGTACCCTCGTTCACTGGGCCCTGTTGGGCTTCTCACCTGTGGCTCGCTCATTTGCCTTGGCTTCTACATCTTCCGATCTGCCAACAGTCAAAAGAACGCCTTCCGAACCAATCCTAATGATCCTAGCGTCGCTCACCTCAAGTACATTGAAACCAAGACTGGCAGCAAGCTTCTCACCACAGGCTGGTGGGGAATCGCACGCCACATCAACTACTTCGGCGACTGGATTCAGGCCTGGCCGTACTGCTTACCCACCGGCATTGCTGGGTATCAAATTCTTTCTGCCGGCACCACCGCAGCGGAAGGGGCTTTCATCATGGCTGATGGTCGACAGGTGATTCAAGGCGAAGCCAGAGGCTGGGGCATGCTCATCACCTACTTTTATATCGTGTACTTTGGAGTCCTCCTCATCCACCGAGACGGCAGGGACGATCAAAAGTGTTATCGCAAGTATGGCGAGGATTGGGTCAAGTACAAGAAGGCTGTACGATGGAGAATTATTCCTGGCATTTACTAATGTCATTTGGCGAGGCCAGCATCTTCTGGCTTGAGCAAAAGAACGTTTTCTTACCTTACTCTGCCAAGAAAACTACCGAAGAAATTGAATGAATTTCAGTTGGATGTAGAAACAAGTTGGGCACGGTTCACGTGCTCAGGATTCGAAAATGAAAGAATCGTCAATAGAGCCGTGGAATTTGCAGCCACCCACAAGAGGCATACGGCGCTTCTTACCAACCTATTAGAAACAAACTAGTAATAGTCTCTATGTAATGATAATTTCCATGTAATACAACTGTAGTTGGCCGATAGCCTTTTGTTCTGCAGGCGAGCCCGGAATGCTGCCGCAGGATTTGCTCCACCGTTCGGTGTAAAGACTCGATGTGATTTGCAACTTTGAGAAGCAAAGTGGATGACGCAAACCGTGTGGACAGTCTTGAAGCCGAAAGCTAACGTTGGGCGTCTTGTTCAGTCCAAGCGTATACAAAGTCAAAGTGCACACTGGATAGACGAGACGGGCCGAACCAGTCCCAAGGCTGAGGATATCCGGTGCAAATGACCAACTGGTTTTCAATCACGGCGTCGCCAAGCCGCCTCCTTAAGTTGCTTATTTTCAGTTAACCTAGAAGGGTAAGAGACAGCATCTTGTTCGGGTTATATCCCAGAACAGCGACGCGGAAGTCCGGGGACGGTACCATGGAATTCGTCGAGGACTGTTCAGCTCACAGATTCCCATATGCCATCAGTAATCCGTACCTAGAACGTGAGTGTACGGAATTCTTGATATTTTACAGCCGTCTGCACCTTGAGGGTAATGATATGTTGGAGAAGCTCTCCGCTTCACACGTGCTGGCTGTTGATCAATGCAACGATGCAACGATGCAGCGTGCTGAATGAGGCTATCTCAGATCTACAGCCAGTAAATTGTAGTTGGAGAAACCCCAAACAAGTGTATACGATCCGCTTGCGCTGGATAAATGAACATCCTAGAGCTTCTTGGAAACTTCCAAACCGAATTGTGGTAGCGACGAAGATTGGTGGAAAAGTTATCGCGTAGCCTATTTAGGATGGATCCAGAGTAATTGGCGAAACTCCCCGAAGGTCTTTTTGCTTACAATCAAAACGGCCCGAACAAATTGGCGCTAGGCCAGGAGTCGAGGAGGCAGTCGATATTTGGGGTAAGTTGCGGGGAAGTGCGAGAGCGGAGCTGCTGCCTTTGATCGGCACTCGATTTTCTTTTTTTCATGGCCGAGTTGTGCGTATCGTGTGAACATGATTCTTGTTTTGGAGTCACAACCTCTGCAAAATCGGGGTAGCATGGCATGACTTGAATCCTTCAAGAGGCAGGAAGCGCTGCATCACACCCATTTTCAGACTTTCAGTGCAAGAAGAGAAAAACCTTGTAGTTTTCGTATTGCAACCAGTGCCTACAGCACGTCGCATGAATTGTCGTGGCATGTGCCACTCCAGCCAGGATGGCAGTCAGTGAGCATCGGAGGTTTCCCGCAAGGCTTGACTAACAGCCAGCCCGGGACTTGGTGCCTGAGTGGCGCTCGGGAGAGACAGCAAAGCCGGCGGCCGGGGTAGTGCCAGTGGTAATGGGGGGAATGGAGAAGCTCTCCACGATGATGACGCTCCGCAGCGGGTCCATGCAAAAATACCACCCCAGCATGTTCATCAGCGGTCCAGCGGCCGTGGTAGACTGATCCAGGCATGTCAAAGTAACGAACAACAGCTTGGCAAACGTCTGCGCCCGTAGCATCTGATGTCTTTCTCGCTATCCCTTTGTCGAGGGCGTTTCCCCCTAGCGTGATGCGAGTCTCTTGGTGTCGCCTCGCCGTGGCTGCATGTTACCTCGCCTCAGTATTGAGTCTGTAGCGTGGCATGCTTAAATGCATGGTTGTTTAATCACCGCTCCGGCATTAGTAGTTTGGCGTTGCCTGAATGGGCAGACAGCACGGCTTTTGCAAACCTTTCTCTTTCAGCGTGCCCGTGCTGTTTCCAGTAGCAGATGCACCTGCATAGCTTAAAGCCACTACAGCATCCAATTCAAAAGTGCCAGAGCCCATATAAGTGATAACATGCTCGCTTGGCCGGCTGCCACCCGCTGAGTCGGGAAACACTTGTAGCCCGCGTTTTTGTGGTGCGCAGGACCATGCCACCCCCCGAAGCAATGAAACGATCCATCGTAGATCGGAAATGGCCAAGCCATTGCTGCTGGCTGGAAGGCGTCGATGGAGAAGAAGAGCTCAAAAGTTCTTGTGACCTTGGGCCCAGGCGGCTGGGGCCCCGCAGCCGGCGGAGATGGGCTCCGTAGCAAGACGCCGTGCCCACGATGCTATTTCGCCATTTCGCCGCTCAGCGCCAGTCGAAATGTCAAGATGAACGTGTGGACGAGGCGGACAGAGCATCGAACGGCTCTTCGGCCCTTCTACAGCTTCTCCCACTTCTTGGCGATGCAGGACGAGGCCCAACACTCCTCGCTTGCACATGGCGTCTGTCCAACTGCTCTAGGAATTGTCTGCATTGCGCTTTCGGGGAGGATCCCAAGAAACTTCACCCAGTGCCTGGCCGATGCAACCCTCTTGGATGCACATTCAAATCGTAAAAGGGACCGGCGTTCTCGGGTAGCCACCCCGGCGGTGCTTCATGGCGTGGTCGTATTCCTTGTAGGATTGGCAATGCATTCGGCCAAGAACACGCAGTTCTATTTCCAAGTAGCGTAGTCCCGCCGTTCTCCGAATACGCGAGAGCAGGCAGCTCCCATCGTCAACTGCCCATTGCCGCTCTGGCTAGCTTCGGGTGCACGACAGACCGCTGTGCGAGCTCGAGGCTGAAATGAAGGCTGTCTTGATGTGGAAGAGAGAGACACTTGGAGAAGAGCTACTGCTATTGGCTCTGGCTCTGTCAGCTTTTTTTACTGCACTCGCACAAGCGGTACCTTGAATTCACAGGTACACCTTTGTGTCTGGCACGGATCGGTACAGATAGCTACATGAAAGAATTCTTCTTTGTCCTATCAAGATCGCATGCCCAGGCGTTGAACCACTCCATTGGTTCTTAGGTCGGCTAGCATTTAGGCGTTGGATGCCGCTGTGGCCGGCGTATAGCGCAGTAGCAGCATGCTGCAGCGCTACAAACGTCAATGTAGCGTCAAGTTCTCCGTACCTGCAGCTTAAAAAGGTACATACGCGGAAAGGCGCTTTCCTTTTTCTCCTGGCGTCGCCCCTTCCGCTTATGGCCTCTTTCTAAATTTTATAGAAGGAAATAGGCAATCGAAATAATCCGCGTTCCGAAAGCTGTCGGCTTTCTGGTGTAATGCTTCGCGTTGTAGGCTGTAATCGTATCTGCCTTCTCCATCTGCCTCTGTTCAGCGTGACATCGCGATCGACAAAACAGATGACGCTGCAAGGCATCGCAAACCGTATAGGAACTAGTCTCGAGCCGCTAAGCTTGGGCTCCTATTCTTGTGTATGCTTGATACGTGTGCCCCGACTACAGGCAATCTCGAGGGCGCATCCCGTGTTGCACAGCGTGCGAATGCTGCCATTCCGAAGAGTGGAATACACCGGCGCTATGATTCTCACCTGTGCTCTGCTTTGAGCTCGTCCAGAGCCCCCTGCCCGTGCCGTGCCATGGGGCTGTGGGGGCTGTCGCTGGCAAGAGATTGCCTGCTCAGCTTCTCCAGGCCCGGGACCAGGGTTCAAGGCTGTACCGTAGCTCATGTACTGTACAGGGGGGAAAGGCGGAGAGAGACACCAAGGCCGAGCATGGACGTTAGCTGCAGCTCCGTCATGAGCAGCGTGGAGGGATGGCGGGAAGAGAGAATGCATAGCAGAGGCGAGGACGCAGGGAGAGGGGGCAAGGTGGGCATCAGATTCTGACAAGGACTGTCGATGCGACTCTGGCCCGGAGTATATATGATGGACGTCCGCCCTCGCCATGGACGGCTCTTGCTGCTCTTCAAGCGAGAATCTCATCGCCAGCCGCCGATCCTGAGTTCCTTTGGTCGTGGCCACCCGAATCCATCATGAAGACCTTGTCAGTTTTCGCTGCCGCCCTTTTGGTGGCAGTGTCTGAGGCCGCTGTCAATGTACGTTGCGTTCCTGATTAAGCATTCATTTCATGCCAATTGCTTTGAGACATTGGCCTTCCCCTATTTACTTGAATATGGATGGCTGTTTCCATGGGCCTTGGGACGCCTCATTGGCAATCCATTGGCACGAAGGCACCTGCACAACGCGCCAAGTCGCGAAATCCTGATTCACCCACCAGCCATTCTTACCTTTTCATCTATTGTCATGGTGCCTTGATACGCCTGACAAGCCCTTTCCCGATTCACCTCTCCATTGAGCATGTAAGAAGATTCAGCGTGGTCAGGCACGAGGAAGGCTTATTGAGCATAATTGGCAAGGCGATTCTGTCCTCTGCTGCTTCCTGCGCGTTTGCTGCGGCTTGTATATCTTTTGACTCACAAATTTGTTTATTTTTGTATCTTTTGTTTTTTTTTGCCACGCATCTTCACGGCGCTCTAGCCATCACTTCTTTCGCCATGAAGACACCATTTGTTTTGGCCGCCTCCGCGGCGCTTATTTTGGATCTTGTTACAGCTGCTAACGATATCGACTCTCAGCCTCGATATGCCCTATCGAACACTTCTCAGCCCTCGGGCGAGGCGTACTCGCCTCCTTTCTATCCCTCTCCATGGATGGACCCCAATGCTCCGGGCTGGGAGCAAGCTTATGCCCAAGCTAAGCAGTTTGTGGCAGGCCTGACTCTTCTCGAGAAGGTCAACCTCACCACTGGTGTTGGGTAAGTTTTTTTGGCCGTCACAGGTTGCCGCTGGAACAGCTGCTAATGTTTTTTACAGTTGGATGGGTGAGAAATGCGTTGGCAACGTCGGTACCGTGCCTCGCCTGGGCATGCGCAGTCTTTGCATGCAGGATGGCCCCCTTGGCCTCCGATTCAACGACTACAACAGCGCTTTTGATGTTGGTTTGACGGCCGCCGCTAGTTGGAGCAGAGCTCTCTGGCAAGCTCGCGGTTCTGCCCTGGGTGCCGAGGCAAAGGGCAAGGGTGTCGATGTCCTTCTCGGACCGGTAGCAGGTCCTCTTGGCCGCAACCCCAACGGCGGCCGCAACGTCGAGGGCTTCGGACCTGACCCAGTTCTGGCTGGACAGGCTCTCTCTGAAACCGTGATTGGTATCCAGAACGCCGGCACCATTGCCTGCGCCAAGCATTTCCTTCTCAACGAGCAAGAGCATTTCCGTCAGGTCGGAGAGGCCAATGGCTACGGATACCCCATCACTGAGGCCCTGTCGTCCAACATCGATGACAAGACCATTCACGAGATGTACGGCTGGCCTTTCCAGGATGCTGTCAAGGCTGGCGTTGGTTCCATCATGTGCTCGTACAACCAAGTCAACAACTCGTACGCTTGCCAGAACTCCAAGCTTATCAACGGCTTGCTCAAGGAGGAGTACGGTTTCCAGGGTTTCGTCATGAGCGACTGGCAGGCTCAGCATACTGGTGCTGCATCCGCCGTTGCCGGTCTTGACATGACCATGCCTGGTGACACTCTCTTCAACACTGGTGCCTCCTACTTCGGAAGCAACCTTACCCTTGCCGTTCTCAACGGCACTGTGCCTGAGTGGCGTGTAGACGACATGGTTATGCGTATCATGGCTGCCTTCTTCAAGGTTGGCAAGACAGTTGATAGCCTCATTGAGACCAACTTTGATTCTTGGACTACCCAAGACTACGGCTTTGTCCAGGCTGCTGTCAATGAGAACTGGGAAAAGGTCAACTACCAGGTGGATGTCCGCGCCGATCACGCCAACCACATCCGCGAGGCTGGTGCCAAGGGAACTGTTATCCTCAAGAACACTGGCATCCTGCCCCTCAAGAAGCCCAAGTTCCTTACTGTTGTTGGTGAGGATGCCGGCGGCAACCCTGCCGGCCCCAACGGCTGTGGTGACCGCGGCTGTGACAATGGCACTCTTGCCATGGAGTGGGGATCTGGTACTACCAACTTCCCCTACCTCATCACCCCCGACCAGGCACTTTCGGCCCAAGCTATTCAGGACGGCACTCGCTATGAGAGCGTCTTGTCCAACTACGACATCAAGGAGACGCAGGCTCTGGTTGGCCAGCCCGATAACATTGCCATTGTCTTTGCCAACTCTGACAGTGGCGAAGGCTACATTACCGTTGACGGCAATGAGGGTGACCGCAACAACCTGACCGTGTGGAAGGGCGCCGACGAGCTCATCAAGGCTGTTGCTGCTGTCAACAACAAGGTCGTTCTTGTCATCCACTCCACCGGCCCCGTCATCGTCAAGGACTATGCTGCTCACCCTAACATTTCCGCCATTCTGTGGGCTGGTGCTCCCGGCCAGGAATCCGGAAACTCTCTCGTCGACATCCTGTACGGCAAGCAGAGCCCCGGCCGTTCTCCCTTCACCTGGGGTCCTTCTATCGAGAGCTATGGTACTGAGGTGATGATGAAGCCCAACAACGGCAACGGTGCTCCTCAGGATGACTTCACCGAGGGCCTCTTTATCGACTACCGCCACTTTGACAAGGTCGCCCCCAACAAGAACTCTGCCAATGCTCCCACATACGAGTTCGGTTTCGGTCTCGGTTGGTCTACCTTTAAGTTCTCCGGCCTCAACGTCCAGAAGAACAATGTCGGTGCCCTGACTGCCCCTACCGGCAAGACCATTGCAGCTCCCGTGCTGGGCGCCCCCATTAGCAAGAACCTCAAGGATTATGGCTTCCCCAAGAACATCCGCCGTATCAAGGAGTTCATCTACCCATACCTCAACAGCGTCACCTCTGGCAAGGAGGCTTCCAACGACGCCAACTACGGCCAGACTGCCAAGGAGTTCCTCCCTGCTGGAGCCACCGACGGTACTCCTCAGCCTCGCTCTCCTGCCTCTGGTGAGCCTGGTGGCAACCGCCAGCTGTACGATATCGTCTACACCGTTACCGCCATCATCACCAACACCGGCAAGGTCATGGATGACGTTATCCCTCAGCTGTACATCAGCCACGGTGGCCCTAACGATCCTCCCAAGGTGCTGCGTGGATTCGACCGTATCGAGCGCGTCGCTCCCGGCCAGAGTGTCATCTTTAAGGCAGACATTACTCGCCGTGATATTTCCAACTGGGACACCGCCACACAGCAGTGGGTGGTGACTAACTTCCCCAAGACTGTCTATGTCGGCAGCTCTTCTCGCAACCTGCCCCTCCAGGCTCGCCTGCGCTAAGCGGCGACAGAGGACAAAGTTATGATAATGTCTTATTGTATAAATAGTAATTAGTGTTAAATCAGCTTAATGACAAACATGATACCATTGATCCGTCTTGAGTGTGTCTGTGAATGGAATATTGAGCTCTTTACTTTATGCATTCGATCGAGCTGTATATCATCTGAGATTACTAGTATAATGAAGTGTACGTAAGGGTGCATCTCAATGACGCTGCCTTATTAGAATCCAGCAATTGCCCCATCGCATGTTTGTTTCTCCCGTCGGTCACCGGGTGCTGCTTCATGCGTACCCATGCAGGCAATCTACGGAATGCACAGTAGAATCTCATTAAAAGCTGGAGTTTATCTGCGTTCACGTGGAGCAACGGCCGAATGTACCGATGGATTCATGCACCGTCGTCTACTCTTGAACAAAAGCCCTCTAGCGCGATCGAGGAAGGAAAGAAAGGACAAAAAGAGACGCCCGCCGATTTGGAACAGCGACACAATGAATGGCAAGATCAAGGTCCGAGTTGAGATTCGACGAATGGCGTTTCACCGCTGCTGCATCTTGGCGTGACAGTGGGCAAATAGCTCGATTAGCCTGGGCGCTTAAAACAGCAGAGGGAGGGAGATGGTGTAGTTTGATTGGCTGGAGGGCGCTTTGGCTTGACCCATGCCTGGTGATGATTATTGGGTGTGGATCACTCCAGGCCTAATATTAGCCACAGCATGCAGTGAGTGAGAGTGCCCGTGGCATGGGAGAGTTGCAATGGCTGGGGAAAAGAGCGAGCATCTGCTGGTTTTCTTTTCTTTCAATCTTTTTTCTTTTTGCATCTTCAATTTTGCAAGCGAGAAACAGCATCGAAAGCAGAAGAAACGAGATTTTTTTGGCATAGTCCATTGTTTCATTTCTGCATAGCCCTGAGACCCCTCCTCCGTATTTTCCCAGCGGCTCCGCGACTTTGAGACACGAAACGTGTGACGAGCGTCCCACCTGCGACACAAGCTCTTGTTCCTATTTCTCGACTTTGTTCGGCTGGGCGCGCTGCCGAAGGGGAGGGATTGATTTGGTGCTTTACAGCTGCCACTACTATTTGGTTTGATTAGGAAATCTTCAGCCCCGTACGTATTGGATCTCATAGAGGATTTTACCCCATGTATAGGGGAGCTGAGGCTAACTTTTGACTTGTTTTGGGCCCTGTTTGATTAGCCCAGGCTAGGGTCTTTGCTCTCATATCTTCTTCTTTCAGCGCAGCGCCAAGCGTTCTTCTTCTTTCTCTTCTTCATTCATTTCTCTTTCGGTGGTTTTTTCTTGGGTCGTGTGTGTGACTTTGCTACGCTCTTTTTCTTCCGAATACTCGCTGGCGGGTGGTTTTTCCAATCTTTTAATCAGCTTTCTCCTTTTTCACGACGTTTGAATTATATCGCTAGCGATATCTGTCTCTCGCGACGAACATATAACGCTTCATCACGACGATATTTCAGAGCTTGAGTCTCATCCTACAACAACATACATCATATACCACTCACCACATATAATCCAACCCGAATAATCACCTCAAAATGGGCAACAACCTCTCCTCCACTTTTGAGCCGGACCTGTCCAAGGTCGTCCTCAGCCCGACCGATCGCCGCGCCGACATCATCCTCGGCGTGACTTGGCTGATTGTCATCTACATGATGGTCATGATCTGGACGACTTGCGCGCTGGTCGACAGATGGAAGGGCCCGCAGGACAGGATACGCGTTGGGGGCGGAAGGGTGTTGATGGCGCTGGTCATGTCGGCGGCGTGGCCGGCCGTGGTGGTGTATCTGGCGATGGCGAGTGGATGATTTGGAAATTTTCGATGACGACAAATGGAGAAACTGATTGAGAGGTGCAAGGACTACTGCGAGGAAAGGGTTAAAAGGAGATGAGCATTGTACGTTTATTTGGTTTGGTTGATGGGATATCCAAAGGGGGTGGTTACAGGTTTGATACCGTGCCACGGGCTGGCAGTTGTGTCTGTTATGTCTTTTTATAATAAAAGGAAAACAAAAAATAATATCGTGGTATATTGCAAATGCCGCACAACTCGTACACTATAAACTGTCCCTACTCTCATAATCGTACATGGTTGAAGATAATCTCAGATGCATCCATCTATCCAACCAGCGTGTTTCGGCGACTCCTGTCCGAGCGCATGTCCTTTCGCCCAACAATGCTCTCCAGCGTCTGCGCCAGCGCCTTTGCGTCATACCGTCCCCCCTTGCCTTGTCCATCTTTCGGCCCATACAGCCTCATCGTGTCGATGCCCAGCTGCGCAAACACCCGCTTGTCCACCGCGGGACTGTTGGGCCCTTCAATGTAGATGACGTGCGTCACGTACTGCGAATACTCCTCCACGCTCGGCAGCGGCAGGCCTCTCGAGTCGGCGCAGGCGTTTGCAATGGCGGCGACAAAGTCGAGACCCGAGAAGGGGTTGCTGGAGGGCCCCGTCTCGCGGTCCGTGGTGCCGTTGAGGACGAGGATCTTGTTGCGGATGTGCGGGCTGGCGATGGCCTCGCCGACGCCCTTGAGGATGAGGTTGGGGATCAGCGAGGTGAAGAGCGAGCCGATGCTGTAGATGACGGTGTTTGCGCTGCGGATGGCCTCGACGACGCGCGGGTTGGCGGGGATGCGGATCTCCTGGCCGTAGGGGTTGATGTACCAGATGCGGGCGATGCGCGAGGGCAGGTCTTCCTCGTCTTCCTTGGAGAAGGAGATGGCGGGCCGGCGCAGGGCGGGCAGGCTGCCGGGGAGATTGGCGTCCTCGATGGTGTCGTGCTCGTCTAGGTCGTGGTTCGTCGAGAGGGCCGGCGTGTTTATGCCGGTGCTGACTCCCGTGCTCGCCGGCAGAGGCACCGCCGCCGTGGGCGCGCTGGGATGCGAAATGTCATTCTGGCCCGTGATGACGGTCCCGTCCGTCAGGCCCGCCGCGATGTGATGCGCAAAGTTGGTGTTGAGCGCCGGCAGCACCGCCACGCGGTCCGGCACCGCGCAGATGGAGCTCAGCAGGTAGATGGCCGCCTCGAAGCTGCCCGTGAAGAGCCGCGCGCCCGTCAGGAACAGGTTGCCGATGCTGGAGCCGGAAAAGTCGAAGCGGCTGCTGGGCCGCATGCGCTTGACGACCTCGAGGTTGAAGCTGTTGAAGAACGAGCGGATCAGCTCGCGCTTGGGCGACGAGATGCTGTTCCACAGCGGGTGCGTGCCCTCGACGATTTCGAACCACTCTGCGCGGGCGGAGGCGTAGATTGTGGGCAGGCGGTGGTTGAAGAGGTGCTTGATGGCGGTTGTTTCTGGCTTGCCGTCGTTGGGGATGAGGCGGACGAGGCGAGAGCGCACATCTCCAATGCCTTTTACAGTGTTTTAGTGACAAGAACTTGACTGATAGTGAGATATGGATATAAACTCACCTGGGCCCCCAAACACGCGGATAATCTCGCTCGTGCTGCCGCCATTGTCCGAGATGGGAATCACGTAGCTCAGCGTCGCCGCATTGGCTGCCCGCACGCCTTCAAAGACGTCGACGAGGCTGTTGGCGGCGCTGCCGCCTGAGAAGACGACGATGCCGGACTTGGGCTGCGAGCTCGGGCCGGGGCTGGAGGTGAGCCTGGAGAGAGGCGGCCGAGGCGCCGGAGATGGTGCTAGGAGGGCGTCTTGGGGGGGTATTTGCTGGGCCATGGGTGTGGATGCGTGAGGTTTAATATTGAAGTTGCAGTAGAGTTGCAGTAGTTTGTCTCTTTTCGTCTATATCTAAACGATGCTTACTTTCTGCTCATCCAGCACTTTTGTCTTCACTCATGTCCAGCTTCTTCTTAAATACTAGATACCGTCTACACATAGACAAGTGTCCTGTTGAGGCATTGCGCTCAGTGATGATGCCTCATACGTGTCTTTTACGGGCAATTTAGGGAGTAACAGATATGTGTTGCGTTGTTGACGAGGCTGATGAGCAGAGTTTAATTAAGCTAGGACTGCACAGCCGCTGACTTCTCTGGATGCAGTAAGGACAGCAGTCAGTGTACGCGGATCTGGAATCGTGCCAAGAATCTTGGCCAGACAATAAAGCCCCTTTAGCTGCATAGTGCTCGCTAATTGAGTCTCTTTTTCCACTGGTAAACGCTGTTCAGAACTATGCTGGAAGATTCAATGGTTGGATGCATCAAGTGAAAGCTCAACTCCAGAGCCAGACATTGCCCCAATAGTCAGCCATTTAGCGTCTACTATACTGAAACTCAAAAACCAATTCAACCGGCGCCGTTCTAGACGCCGTCGCCGGGCTTTGTTTAAAGCCTTTCAGCTGTCCGGCGAGCCAATTCACACCGGCGCGCATTATTAACTGAACTTACAAATCTGCTTACATGTACGCTGGAAAACTCCAACGGCCTGGAACGCACCTTGAAGCTTAGAACACGCCCGAGGCCCCGAGGCCCCGAAGCTCGAAGCATGGCGAGTTCGTCCTATTGGTAGATAGTATTGTCACAACATTGTCTATATTCAGCCTAGGCTCTGCTTTCATGACATCAGCAGGGCAACTATCTTTCGAACAACTGCAGAAATAAGTAAAAACTCGAGCCTAGTTGTAGAATTGAAAGTAGATGCCCATCTCTTCTCTGCCCGTGGAGTACATGCGTTTCGGCAGATGGCGTTCAAGCCCCTTTGCCTAATTGGCGAGTTCTCGTTGTGCCGAGCACCACGCCCGATGTGAGCGACTACGCATGATACTCATGTAAGTCAGGGCATATATATATTAGGCTAGAATCTCAATGAACTCCCTATTTGCCAAACATTCATTCCTTCATCGAAGCCAAAGAAACTGGATAGAAGATCTATCGTGCCCGTCTACATCTTGTACAAAAGCTTTCCGTAGCCGCTAACTCAATCACAATATGGCTTCCGAGCAAATCCCCAAAAACCGTCAAGCAATGGAACATTGAGAAGTTTGATAACTTCAATGGACTCAAGTTCTCCGAACAGCCCCTGCCCGAGCTGGGCGACAGCGAAGTTCTAGTCAAGAGTATGTGATGACCTTGTTCATATCTGTCGCCAATATATCTATAATTGCAGGAGACGGGGAAAAAAAAAGAAAGTCATTAAAAGAGGGCTGTATGCTGACGTTTGTTATCTTACTAGTTGAGGCGGCATCTCTCAATGTTAGTCAATTGGCAACATCGTCCTTACCATTTACTAATCTACAATGTTATAGTATCGTGATCTCACCCTTGCTAGAGGAGAGTATCCCCATGGAAAGAGAGAAAATGTCGTCCCAGGATCCGACGGCGCAGGTACAGTCGTAGCCGTCGGCAAGCAAGTCTCTCGTTTCCAGCCCGGCGACAAAGTCATCACCACCTTCAATCAGGCATACATTGGCGGAAACCTGAACCCCCAAAGTTTCAAAACTAGCACCGGAGGAATCCTCGACGGCACCCTAAGAACCTACGGCGCCTTCAACGAGCATGCTCTCGTCCGTGCGCCGTCAAATTTGACAGCTCGCGAGGCGTCTACTCTGCCCTGTGCCGCAGTGACGGCCTGGAACGCCTTGTACGGATCCCTCGACCACACGGTCAAGGCTGGCCAATGGGTCCTTGTCCGGGGCACCGGCGGCGTGAGCATCTTTGCTCTGCAGTTTGCCAAAGCCGCCGGCGCAAGAGTCATTGCCACGACCGGATCTCCCAGCAAAGTCGAGACCTTGAAGAAACTCGGCGCCGACCACGTCATCAACTACAAGGAAGACCGCAAATGGGGCGAGACGGCGAAGAAACTCACCGGCGGCCGCGGCGTCGAAATCATCGTCCAGGTTGCCGGCGTCAACGAGATGGAGCAGAGCATCGAGGCCATCAGGATGTGCGGCGTCATCACCATCGTCGGCTTCTTGGCTGGCCGGTCGGGCGAAAACGAGATGAGCTTCCAGAGGTGTCTGGCGAAGATGTTTACGGCGCGACCCGTCTTTGCGGGCAGCAGAGTCCAGCTGGAGGAGATGGTTGAGGCGATTGAGGCGCACCCAGAGGTGCTGAAGCCGGTGATTGACGAGAAGGCGTTTAAGCTGGAGGAGCTCAAGGAGGCGTATGACTACATGTGGGCGGGCAAGCATTTCTCCAAGCTGGTGATTGATATAAACTAAACAGCACAGCCTCAAAATAGAATAGGTAGTATAGTGGCAGAGCAATGATAATGATGAGTTAAAGATATGACTTGGTCTCGAAAGGCGGCCTGTTCAACGTCAAACAGCCGATTTGTTGAGAATGACCCTTGCGGACAATCGGGATAATAGAGTAATGGTTTATGTAGGCAAGCGTTCCAGACCCATTGTGTTGGGATTAAGATATGTTGTGCTGTCGAGCTCTGTTACACAGCAGTAGGCTGTGATGTGGATGGATGGGTTGACTCGGATAGATGTGGCTACCCAGACAATGACCGTTTCTATCCGCTGCCTGTGGTTCGTGGTACGTTTGAGTATACGCATTTCTATATGACCCAATTTAATATTAGTGTACACAGGCAAGATAATAGTCCAGTTTATACATACAACCAAGTCAATTATCACTTCGTATTGTAATCAATATAATACATGTAGCCAGTCATCATTATCATATGAACGTTGGCACTACAGTTTTCCTTGTTTTTAACCTTAAACCTATTTGACTCCTCCTTCTCGGACTAATCCGAATCATCTGACCAGCCATTAATGTGCGGCGATGCATGTGTGCATGTAAGGAGCACAGCATTGTTCAGTCTGCACCGTTGTCTTATAGAGGCAGTTATGCTGCTGCAAAGGATGGATACACCAAGGCAGGACCAAGCCTGTGCCATCATAACCAAGTTAAAGCATTGAGCCGGTCTCGGACATACTTGAAGCGTCAGTCACTGTGTTGTGCCGCCTTGGCTGCAGAATGACGAATACGATGATATCAAAGTTTGCCTCGCTGGCGCTGTTATTATTTCATTAACTAATTACCAATTGATGGAATCCGCCCATCGGTATATGTATGTATATGTGTGTATCATAGTAAAAGGACCGTGTCATGCCATAAAAAAGAATCGTTGCCTTCCTTGCCCATTTATTCCCAGAATGCCATGCCTCCCCCGATAACAAAAACAAATTCGTAATGCGTCCGTGTCAATATGCCTGTTTGATGCGTGCCGTGCCCACAATGCGTCCGAGTTAACTCATGCAAAAATGATTAAATCCACCTTTGCGTAATAGTAAATGAATGAAAATGATAGAAATGCCGGTAAAAGTTGCGGTGTGGAATGGGACCCTCTTTACTCCTTGTAGTCGCAGGTCATGCTCCAAGCCTGGTAGCCGACTGTGTTCTTGGAGCACTGCTGAGGGGTGAGGACTGTCTTGCCCTCGGTGCACTCAAGATTGGTATAAGCCGTCACTATGAGCCATGAGTCAGTAACTAAATTCATGAAATCCCCTTCAAATAGGAGAGAAAGAGTTGAGAAGGAAAAAGGATCTTACAGGTGCAGCCTTTGTTGATGTCCGTCAGGCTGAGAGAATGAGGCACGGCGCCGTCCTCCTCATCATTCAAGCTCTTGCACTCGCCGTTCTTAAAGTCATCATCAATGACGGTCCAGACACCGAGATTGCCGGTAAAGCAGTCCTCGCCGCTGTAGAGACGGAAGTCGGCGACGTGAATGTTGCGAGGGATGAAGAGGGCGTTGGAGCCAGCAATCAGAGTGGCGGCAGCGGCGACGACTGAGAAGAAATGCATCTTGATGGAGTTTGATGATAAAGTAACGAGAAAGAGGAGAAGTGAGATTGAAGATGAGGGGTTGTCGATTAGTGGTAGACTAAGGTATAGTTGAATAGTAGTTGTTTTTGCTGTTGAGCAGATTGGAGCTTGTTCAAACGATGCTTCCGGCTACTCTTTATACTTTGCCAGGCTCCGCCAAAGGCTCATCTAGACGATCGATCCGGACAGGCCCAGGCGAAGCCGATCTCTGACGAAAACAATCAAGAGGGATACGAAATGCACCACGGCTTCCGAAGATAGTGCAGTGGAGCGGCGCAGCTGCAGTGTTCCTCCCGGATACGATGTCTCTGACCTCGAGCCATCTACAAGCAGGCTATCCACCTAGAAGCCTGGGTTTGCCGAGTCCACGCACTGTACGCAAGGGAGCCGAGGAGGCCTTTACCGCATCGCCCCATCTGGATCAAAGACTTGAATGAGCTGGAAGAATCATACGACAAGGCAGCACGATTCATTCAAAGCTTCAAGTCACAGTGCGCAACACCAAAGGGCATCATCCCCGCGTGACCCAAAAACCCACCAAGAGTTGTGCTGAGCTCAACTCCTCTTTTTCATAAAAACTGACAGATAGAGTTCAAGTCCAGCCAAGCACCGCCGATCACTGATCTCATGCTAGACCCCAAAAATAACGAGAGGCTGGCGTCTTTTGCTCCACCGCGTTGCCGCAAGCTCAATCCCGCTGCAGCTTCGCGGACGCCTCGGTGGCGAGTAGCTCTCGACCGAAAGTTGCACTTTGTGCTCCGTGCTGTGCTTTTCTACAGCGCTTGGGTTTATTTCTCTCAATGCTATTACGGAGGCGTCGTCATGGGCGGAGTTGGGGAGCTCAAGGCCCGCTGGAGCCTTGACATCATTGCGAAAGAATCGGGCCATCGCCTTTCGGGTGCTAGTGCTACTATGTATAGAGAGTCCTTGGGGGGACTGAGACATGACTTGTTTGTTTGTGATCCTTGCAACCTGTTGATGTAAGGAGGCCAGTGCATCTGGGGACTCAACACCATCTGCACAGACACGGGGTCGAATACGAAAAGCACGCCCGCAGACAAGTTTTTCATGATGCGAAGCAATTGAAGAAACAAAGAAAAAAAAAATGATCATCGTATTTGATTCCAAGACTCGGCATTCCCGCGCATTCTGCGCCACTGTGGTGTTGTGTAACCAACGGCAGCACAGCCGTCTGTCGTAATCAACCACTGCCGATTCACATCGCATACACAGGCTGGCTACGAAACAAACAGGTAGCAGAACATCACGAGAAAGCGCTCCGCATACCGGAGTAGAATGTCCCTTCATGCAGAGAAAGAAGAATGGAAAGTCCCACTGCCAAGAGAAAAAAGCCGTGGAAACCGGCATGTTACCCATGAGAGCCAAGGCCGAGACTTCATGCCATTGCGGTACGACTGAGGATTCTCAGATTCGGACATTAGTGCATCGGCACTTTCTTCACGTGGTCTTACACCTCGGTGTGAGGATACAGGATACATATGTACCTATATGCATGTAGCTGCGGGCGTGGCATAGAAAAAGGGTATTTGCAGTATCCAAGTGCAGTATGTGCCATGGACGATCATCTCCTCGTAACGTGAGCTGACATCTAATTATAGCGTGGTGTTTCCATGCTCGGTCTGCGTTTATTTCCACGTCATGGCATGCTCCAGTGTGGAACTCTTATTACGTGTTGGAGAAACAGAATTGGAGACTTTGACAATGGCAGCAAGAGAGTGCGAGTGGCACACCGATTGTGCTGCAGGGTCCAATCATGAACCCCTTACCTCTGCAGCTGTCAAATGACATAAACTTTCGCTATAGGTAAGCATAAAGGGATACACACGCTCTAAGTATCTTGAATAAAGTTGAAGGCCAGCGAATGTATCCTAAGCTACGTCTATTGGTTTTATACCTACGTGTAAGCAGCGGGTAGTACCTCGCAGCACTCTTCACCGTATCACAAATATTGAGCTGCAATAAGCTGCAGTCTATGTTTTGATTCGAGAGAAAGGTATAGAGTGCAGCTTGACATATTTGATGCCCCCCTTGCATTTTGAGTTTGCAGTTTAGAAAAGGCTCAGAAAAACGATTGGTTACGTGTGGTGTAGTCAGCGGAACATGGAGTATCAAGGGAGCTGTCACTGATATCGGCGGGGCAGCGAGCAATAGCAATACAAGCCGCCATTAAGTAAGCGAGAAGAAACCAAATCATCATCTGAATAAAGGCTTATCTATCAGTACTACGACAGTCTTTTACTTTTGGCAACATCTCTCTTCCTCTTCCATTTATCTGGATAAATTTCGCGGGACCCGCGGGCGAGCCGCATACGACGAAGTCGTTGAGCTGGCGCGGGGTGCTATATGGACATGCCAACAGTTACGGCATGGGCGAACACACGACGGAAAGTTGATAATACACCATTTGAAAAAAAAACTTACAATTACCAATCAATGGCTCTTTGGATGCCTCTCAACACTCTCGTGGCTTGATCTGGCGACCGACGTGCCAGTAAGCCTCGCCATTGAGCTGGCTTGTAGCAGTGACAACGCATGCCGCTACCCCGCAAAGAACGCCTTGTTTTGAATCGCAACTGTATGGGAAAATATGCCTATTCAGCAGCCCAGTATTTTCCTGTTTGAAACAACTTGGCAGGTCGTGCAGCGGCTTCAGCCGCAGCGGATCTAAACGGGAAGCTGATTCGCAGTCCAGGGCTGTCACGTCGCGCAGTATCTGCCTGAAACTCTGAGGGTATAGATACGTTTTCAAGTTCAATTGGTAGCCTTACAATAAACTGCCACGTATCTGTGACTCTTGAAAAGCCTCACTAAACTCTAGATGCCATGTCCTGTGTAGGTAGCTAGTGACTTTAGAGGCGCATATATTGGGAACTGAAGACCATGGTATCCATCACTTGAGGACGAAAAGCCAAAGAATTCTTATCATCACAATTACTCTGCTCAATACTGTCCGCTGTGTCAAGCAACTCAACTCTGATTTCTATTTTGTGTTTTTATAACAATAGAGCTCGCTGATCCAAGACTGAAAGTCGCACCACGTTATCACATAACCAACGTCGTCATGGCTCAGCAGCTCGTAAACATTGATCAAACCATCACCGTCAATAAAAAAACCGGACAGTACACTGGATCGGCACAAGCTGTCACTCTTAATCCATGGAACACTCTTTACGATCCCCATGGAAGAGGCATAATGAGATACAGCGACGGCAGCGTCTATGAAGGCCAATGGGAACGTGGAAACTACTCAGGAACAGGAAAATATACTTCAACAGACGAGGAGTACGTCGGATCATGGGTATACGGAATCAAATCAGGCCATGGAAAATTGACCACACAGAACGGGCAAGTTGTTTACGACGGCTGGTTTGCAAAAGACAAGAGATCAGGCGCCGGTACTCTCAAATACATCAAAACAGGCGTCAGTTACACAGGCGAGTGGAGCAACGATATTCCAAAGGGAAAGGGTACCTGGAAATGGGCAGACGGGAGCTGGTGGGAGAGCACATGGGGAGGGTCCGATGGCAAAACTTCCAGCGGGACTGGGAGGACGCGCCGCTATTTTCCAAACGGCGATGTTTACGAGGGGGAGACTACTGATGGCAAAATGACCGGCACGGGCAAGATTACTTACTCAAGCGGCGAGGTGTATCGCGGTAAGATCAAAAACTCCAGCAAACATGGTCAAGGGAGCTACAAGACATTGGACGGAATGCTGTATGAGGGGAAATGGGTTAACAATAGCAAATCGGGTCGCTTCAAGGTCACCGACTTGGCGACGGGCAGGGTGAAGGACCGTACTTACTGAGCTACAAAGAACGTTGGTCGGGCTATATTATATGGGGTTTCATGTATGTAACGGCGTTATTTACTGCGGATGATGTTTTTTTCGGCCCTATCTTGTATATCGACAGTGTGGAAAGGCTGAAATCTTTTTGCATTTTATTCAAGTCTGTTCAAACTTTTCTCAGTACATCATTAGCAACAGAAAGCAGATGTTATAATATAACCTCATATTCGTCGTAAAAGTATCGAAACCGCAGAACTGAACAGATTTGGCAAAGGTCGAGCGTACATAAAAGCGAAATTTGATAGAAAGAGCTAGCGTAAATTTTGGGAGAGAGCTGAAAGTCAGGGTATATCTTGCTGTGACGAATTAAAAGCCATCACCAACTCCATAGTGTGGTTGCATGCATGACACTGCAGACGTCTAAGGCAGACGTCCAAGTACTCTGATACAACTCTCAGCTCCGCATCCCTACTGCGCCTGCATACGTCATTTGCATTTGGCTGACTAGTATTTGAGCACAATATTTCTTGTGTGATTGACAGCTCTAACAGGGTATCAGGCACTGGTTGCCTATTTGCTATGTGTGTCAACGTCTGATAAGATCAAACTCGACTTGCTTCTTCTGCCCATCTTAACCTCTTATCTGCACCTTTAATAAGATGGATTTTTACGATACTGCTTCGACGGCCGTTGGGCAACTCATCCAGGTGACCATTTTCATCAAAGGCATCATTACCGACATCAAAGAGTTTGAAGAAAATTTACAGGATATCCAACTCAAAATCAATATTCAGCTTGCGACGTTAGAATTTTTTCGCCGGCGCTTTGTTGACAGCAAAGATGCCTTGATGCTCCCTGGTCGCAGCTCGGAATTCCTGGTGCAGACAGTCACCGATCTGTTGCTAACGATGACCGGGAAGCTGGCAGTTTATGAGGCTTTTATGAGAAAATATGACATTATAGATGAGAATGTTGGCGACGAGAAGAACGGAATTGGGGGTGTACCAGAGGGAGAAACGGACTTAAAGGCGTCATTCCTGGAGAGAGCTCGGACAAAGTTCAAGACTCTTAAGCTCAAGGGCTACGACTGGGCAATTTTTGATAAAAAGAAACTTCTTGCAGTCTTGGAAGACTACAAGTTAGACACGGATAGTCTTCGGGGCATGATGCAACATTTCTCTCAGGAGGCCATATACAGCTTTGTAGAGAACTCATCGCTAAAAGACACCGGTCTGGAATCGGTGATCAAACGACAGAAGCTGGCAAAAATCGAGTTACCTTCAGATTTCGCCGAGATTGAAGGAGAATTTGCTGAAGAAGGAGTTGTGACGGATAGATTTCAACTGGGTCGCTGGAACCACCAGGGATCGTCGACACAAGTGATAATTGAACACCACGAATACGAAGACCAGCTTCGCTCTGACGACTTGGATGAAGATGAGATAGCCAAACTGAAGCAACCAGTCAGGACGCTTGCCTGGCTGCTTCAAAACTCGTCTTTCCGCGAGACTGGCGAGGAAGCAAGCGAAGAGCAGCCTGTGATTTACTCGCTGCAGTGTCTTGGATACAAAGATGATATCACGGCGAAACGGATGACGTTTCTGTACAAACTGCCCTCGCCTCCAGATGGAACGAGTTGGCGGTATGACAGTGGAAACACACTGGCAACTCTGCATACTCTAATTACTAAATTCGATAAGAAGACCAAACGAGCGTTCAAACCGCCTCTTGCAGATCGATACAGCATTGCCAACTCATTAGCATTGACAGTGCTAAACATTCACGGCTCGGCCTGGATTCACAAAAACATCTGGAGCCACGGCATCTTGCTGTTTCTTCAAGACAAGACCGGCAACACATACCCCCTGGGCGCAACTACGGAAATACCAGGTTGCACGCCCACTGCAGTCACAAAAGACGGAGCAAAACCTCGACTACTCGCATTCCTCGGCGACTGGGGCTACTCGCGCCGCATCCACGGCTATACCGACATGAACGTAGACTTTGACATTGAAGCAAACCTATACCGCCATCCAGAACGCCAAGGAAAGCCAAAACGCCAGTTTTCCCGCATCCACGACATGTACGCCCTGGGAGTGGTCCTCTTAGAAATAGGCCTCTGGCGCACCGTCTCCCAGCTCTTCGACAAGCAGATCAATGAGATTCGGCAGACGGCGGAGACGAAGCTGCTCAAGGCAAAGGATGTTTCTGCCACGCTGACGGGGCTGGCGAAGAAGGAATTACCAAAGGAAATGGGCGAGAGGTATGCCTCTGCAGTTTTGGCTTGTTTGACGGGGGATTTTCGTCAGGAGAGCGATGTGGATTTGTCGTTGGATATGAAGGACAAGGTTGTTGATGTGACAGCGCTGGGGGTCAAGTTGTAGCATAAGGTAGTGACAAATACAGAAACATTGAGAGAATCGTAAGATTCATGCCATACGTCAATCTCCAGAAAGAGTCACATCAGTTACACTAGAGTTCGATCTTTGGCTGATGCAGAGTCGCATCGATGTACTCATATATATGACGAAGATGTTACAAAGAAACAGAGCTAATGCAAGGCCATATCCCATTTCGTCTTGCTGCATGAGATTTGCGCTGACTCACGTGTGGCTTTTGTACATTCATGTATGGCAGCCTTACTCTGCTGGTACGTGCAATCTCCAAGACGACACTGAGGCTGATATATCTGTTTCGCCGCGTGCTCATGAGATTTTTTGTGAAAACAGTACATACAGCCAGAATAGATTAGATATACTCAAGCTAGATAGGTATAGCCATAATGTATGGCTATTACTCGTGGACAGCATCATCGTCAGCCACGCAGGGAGCAGAATCTCAAAATGCTGAGATCCCAGTCGACCTAGGCCAAACATCCGGCATCTCAGTAAATACTGACGAAACCTCTGGAATCTCAGTCAATCTAGGCGAATCAACCAGTCTGGTCGCATACATCACCGACAATGGAGCCGTCGAATCATCCGCCACAACAAACAGCATCAAAGAGCATGCCGCCAACAAAACGGCCAGCAGCTCTCCTTACAACCTCCTATCCCTCCTCGCCACAGCGCAAGACAAACAAGTCGACTTCCTCCCCATAACATGGGACGAAGCAACCTCTGACCGCGGCGGCCAAGCCTCCATCAGTCAGTCCTTCTTCAACGACAAGATCAGCTACGTGTTCAAGCGCCTCCACCGAAACTTCAAGTACCCAGCTGACGAAATCATCGCCCTCAGAGCCGTCATTTCGGAGATTATAGTGCTGGGGCACGCTGAGATACGAGGCCATCCGAATATCGTGCGGCTGGTGGGCGTGTGCTTCGAGATTGATGCGCAGACAAAGATCCCGTGGCCTGTGTTGGTGCTGCAAAAGGCGGAGCATGGGGACTTGAAGAAGTTTATGGAGTCGCCGATGGGTCAAGGGTTGAGTTTTCAAGAGAGACTGGACTTGTGCGTTGATGTAGCTGCTGCGATTACTCTCATGCATCGTGAAGGTAAAGCCACATCTCTTTTCGTTAAACATCAGGCTATGTGGTCTCATTATATTTATAGGCATCATCCACGGGGACATCAAGCCAGAAAACGTCTTAATCTTTGCATCAGAAGCAGAAAATAAGATAAACACAAGAGTCACAGACTTTGGATATTCCACCCTCCACGCCAGCAACTCATCAGAAGCACAAATCAGGCTCCCCTTCTCGGTACCGTGGAACGCTCCAGAGACAGTCGTAGACCGCGACCGCCTATTCTCTGTTCACGATGCAAAAAAGACTGACATCTACTCTTTTGGGATGTTATGCGCATATGTACTCTTTCACAATTCTTTGCGGAGCACGCTCAAGCTGTCGACCTTGAAAGAGGATGGGCGGCTCTTCCAGTCTATTCAGGAATGGATTTGCATAGAAGCTGATCTTGGCCCGCTTCAAGAGAAGAGCCTGACGAATTTCTTCTCTTCTGCCATTGCCTTTGATCCGAAACGTCGGCAGTTGGATCTGCAGGAAGCAATGGAAGGGTTTGCTCAGGTTGTGTAAGTCATGATGGCAATCTCTCCCCCTCCGGAGAGTAATGTATATGTTTACGATACGCTTACAAAACCGCTTCAAGTGTGCCACCCCTAGAGAATGACGGCTTCAGCACCTACGAAATGTACATGCCATATCTCGGCGTACTTCCTCACCACAAAGATTTCAATGTCCGAAAAGCCCAAGACGATCACTACGCCAAACCTAGCTTCAGCTTATACGATGCCTATTTCCCACACGAGTCAGCATTCGCCGGGGAAATCAGCCCTAATTTCAACGTAAGCATCTCATAGCAGCGCCGTGATAACTAATCTGCAGCTCAAATGTAAGCAGTAGATTGATAGCTAAAAAATCACCACTTAGATCCGCAAAAGCTACAGACAGCTGATGGGGGCAGACTACCGGCTCTGGGGCCACATTTTCAGGCTGACCAGGGCCAAAGCGGAATCGTCATCCGAGGACTCGCGCCCTTTTGCCTTTCAGACGGCCTTTTGCTATGCCGTTGGGTTCGGCACGAACATGGACGAATCGGAAGCCAGGCTCTGGGTCCAGCGGAGCGGTAGAGCCTGGCACGATCTCGGGGCCGAGATCGAGTCGTGCAAGGCAGACTTGACGCCCATGATATACAAGAATCTCGAGACAGACTTTTCGCCTATACAGTACGTGGACTACTACGAACAGACAGAGCAGCTGGCGGATGTTCTCGACGTCTACAATGCTGCTGTACGTGATACGGCATCGGTCCTGGGTGATAGCCATCCGGTGTACTTGCGTCTAAGCCAACTTCGGGAGTTGCTGCTCCTTCGAAAAGGGGACTAGGATAAAGTCCGCTATGGCCTTATTTTCTCCATATAGCAGTTGTACTCTTTTGTGTGAAGGAATACTGGGGCTAGTCTATTGTCTGCTGCTTATATAGCACAGCCAAGACGGACCGTATATCAGCTTATTCGCAAAAAACTAGCTGTACTTGCTTAACGATTTTAAAGGTTCATCATGTGCCATCCCGTAATACTCATTGGGTCATTGCACCATTCCCGAAGCGTTGCAGATACGACATGTATCATGAGAATTGTAGCACATCTTGCTAGTGCGGTTTTACACTGTCTTTATATGGCAATGTTTATGAAATCTACATTGTTAGTCACGATCTATGAAACAGGTATAGAACCAATGAAAAACAATCCTAACAAGGGGATCACGAAATCTGCGGCCAGGCAGGAGATTCCACTTGTACTAGCCACCTAGTTCGCTTAGGTTGGGAGCACCGCAGAGGTACAAGAGCCTGATACGAACACGAAGTCTGTACAAGAGCCTCATGGTGCCAGATGTTCCGAAGCTTGCCATACCTCGAGAATGAACAGTTCGGGCCACAAGTGGGAGGGTGCGACCTATCTCATGATAAAGGCGCTCATCAGAGCCCAATGCTATCCCACAAAGATACTTCGGTTCAAGACAAAGGGGATTGGGTGAATCATAACGCAGCATAGCAAAGCCTAAATGACTTCCTTGCGCCCTGAAGTAACGGACGTTTCGGAGACTTTCGTTCCCATGCAAACCCTGTTCTCGCCAGCCAACTAATAGTTGATTTGAAATCGAGAACGGCCCATCTGCATGTCGCCATCATGTACTTGAGTGATAAATCGTGGCGATGGTGTCGCAATGCATGTCGTCCTTTGGGATTGATCAATAGGCAATGCAGGAAATGCCATCGTCGTGCCGATAACATGGTGTGTTACACGAGACACTGAAAGGCACAAACGGGAGGCATAAAGTAGCGCATACGTGACGGTTGAAGCCTACTGCTTATGCCTGTGTTGTAGAAGGGAGTTCCGTGAAGGGCACACTAGCCACTCGACGCCCCTTGCTCTCTTCATTTTGCATTGAGCTCGTAAATGCTAGTACTGATGTCGATGTTGTCGTTTGTATCGATATCCAAGGCGCATGCAGCGTCAAAAGAACCCAGTCAAGTCAGATCCCCGTTGTACCATGATAGCGTACCTTTACTAAGGCCCTATGCGTGAACCAACATCGCGCGCGCGAAAGGATCAGCGACAACACCAGCAGCAGTGATAACAAACTCCTGAAAATTTAATCAAGGGCCAATGCGTCGTTTTTCACTCTTTTTCAGCAGCTGTAATTAGCCAGCGACCAAAGTTTCGGGGCGCCGTTTTGAGCTTGTGCAGGAATGGCGGCGAGGGATCGAAACGCCTTCGCGGATGACGATTGCGCCATCCCGGCGGTGCCAGTAGCCAGCCGAAGCGTGTCGAAGTCGAGTCGTGTCGAAGAAAGCGACATGGAACTAGTATCAAGGGACTAGCCAAGCCTAGGTAGTTGTTTAGGAAGAATTGCTACCAAAGATCGACAATCGAGAAAAGAAAGGGCTCGACCCCATGGGCAGCAGGAGGACGGTAGACAGGGCTCCAGTTTAATAGATTAATCTCAGAGTCGAGCCAAGTGTCTGTAGTACTCGTGCTAGTTGCAATAGCAGCACCCCCTCATCGCGGATATGCGTTGGATGGAGTCGAAAGGAAAGGCTATCGAGCAAGTTACTGCACGACTAGGGAGGTGGCCTTGCAAGCCTCCGTCCCGGCCCTGCGTCAAAGGATGTCTGCTTGAGGAAGCTGGCGCAGCGGGATGGCAGAATAGAGTTGCAGTCGCTCAGGCTGAGCCGGCGCCAGGGTTTGGCCGTCTGGATGCTACCAGGAGCCGCAGAGAGGTGTACAAGGTATGACAACGTTGTATATGAGGAATAATGGCTGCGTGAGTGCTGAGATGTCCCATCCATGGCCGTTACCATCATCAGCTGAGGTCAGAGGTCCCAGCCAAGAATTGGCCATTGCGCCGGTCTCGTATCATCCCTGCTGCTCAGCGGCTGTCGGAGACTCTGGTGGTGCTCATCGAGGATCGTCGCGGCTCCTGGAGCTGCTAGTCGGGAGTCGGAGCCGCGCTGTTGTGCTCCTTGGCGTCGATGGCGAGATTCACCTTCGGCTATGGCTAGGTGTTCGTAACTAGCTGCAGCGCGCAATTGGCTTATGTCAGGCGAGCTAGGGAGCACGTGAGCAGCACGCAAGGAGGCGAAAGTCGAGTGGAAACAGAGCTAAACTTGCGAATTTGTTAAGATTTTTTTTTTTTAATCTAGTTGCGTTCGATGTTTTCTCTTTTCATTGGGGCTGCTGGACTTTTATGACTAAAGAGATCCTCCGCTACACTGGCTTAGCTCAGTCCTCTCCTCTGGGCTGTCACCACCATCGGGTCGTCGGGGTGGGGCTTCAGAACCTCCCTGGCTCTTGGCGGCGACTTCTATAGGCTCCCCGTAGTGCCTCTAAAGACGCTCTGTAGGGTTCTCCTCTTAGCGCCCCATCCGTTAAGCTTTAGCGAGCAGCGCACGCTGCGCGATAACGCCATTTCGGCCCCATAGCACCCAAGCACTGCTACAGCTAGCGGGCATTTTCTACGAACCCTTTTGGCCACGGCTCTCCATTTAGAGTCTGCTGACTTTGCCGCGATCATTTTTCAGCGTCCCATTGCCATTGATATCGATCTTCGTCTTCTACCAACCATCGTCCCCTGCCTGGATCCTCTTCCATCCCCTCTTCAGTGCCGACCACCCTATCAAACCATTTTCTCTCTGTCCAGCTGCGGCTTTGTGTCGTGTGAGGGACGGCAACGCTACACATACCTTCGATTCGTCGACTCTTCCAGATCGCCGCTTATTCACCGTCCAGATACCGCCTCTGGCTTATTTCATCATCTTCACCACCACCAGCGCCACCGGCCAGAGCTTCTATTCGTTATCCGCGACCCTCACTCGACTCGACTTACCAACAGCCGTGTTCGTATCTCGCCAAACCCACGGACCCCTTTCTCTCAAACGCTTGTGAGCAGACGGGGGGCCCTTTCAGCCAGGACGCAACAGTACGCCTTAGTGTGTCTCATACATACCAAGCTCAAGCACGCAATCGCCTTTGCCTCGCAGCGCATGAGTGGCCTGGCCGCTCGCAATCCCAATTAACCTTTGCGTCGTGCGATAAGGCCCTCACCGCATATTATAACCATGGAGTCCCTGTCAACTGCCGCCGGCCACGAGCCGAACTCTCTCTCCTCCACACCATCTCGATCCCATTATGAGTCTGCCTCAATGGCTACTGCAGCTGCCGCTGCCTCTCTGACATCAACAGCGCCTTCAGCGTCGCCCTCGCCTGCCCTCTCGACCTCCACAGTGACAACGCTGCCCTCAACGTCCATCTCCTTCTCTGAATCTGTGCCTGCGTCCAACCCTGCGTCCGCGTCTGCCCTTGCCTACCAGTCCTCTTCCCATCCACCATCGAGAGACAACTGTGAGCGCCGCCGCGAGGGCGAGGAAGAAATCCCCTCCAAAGGCTTGATAAAGATGCCCTTCGATCTCGCCGGCAAGACTCTCAGTCCCTTCCTTAAAGAACACATCCCCGGCCTGTACGCCCCCGTCGGCAAGAATCTAAAGAAAGAGGCCAAGACGGGTCCCAGTAATGAATTGGTAAACATCAAAGACCCCAACACCAAGTACTGCTACCGTCATCGTCCCGACTCCAAGTGTCGTCGCGCGGCGGACGAGACCAAGATGGGTACCATTCAACGGGTAAGTTGCCACTGAAACCGCTGTAGCATCCATCCCTGCTCAGCCTGTCTGACCTGTCACCTTACTAACCAAATTTCCTCTTTTGCTTGTAGGAGCTCAATAACCTCCCGTCTACCGATCAAGAGGCCATCACCCATGTTTGGTCCCTGTTCTCAGCCGCGCCCGCCAAGCATCGCGAACTCATGCTGCAGGGCATCATCACCCAATGCTGCTTTCCCCAGCTGTCGACCGTCTCCCGCGAAGTCCAAGAACAGCTCAAGATCGACTTCATTGCCACACTGCCTGTAGAATTGTCGTACAAGATCCTCTGCAACTTGGATACCGTTTCGCTATGCAAGGCTGCGCAAGTCAGCCGCCGTTGGCGAGATCTGGCCGATGACGATGTCGTCTGGCACCGAATGTGCGAACAACACATTGACCGAAAGTGTACAAAGTGTGGCTGGGGCCTGCCGCTATTGGAGCGGAAAAAGCTCATGGCCTGGAACCGACATCAACATACCGCACATGCGAACCCACCTACGCGCAGCGTCGAAGATTCGGCTGAGCCAGCCGCAGCTCCCGCTGCCCAAGGTTCCAACAAGCGAGCCATGGTGGTCCGCGACGACAGCGGCGCCAAACGATCGCGAGTCCATAATTCACCCGCCAACGGCCGAGCGCAACTCGACGAAGAGCGAAAGTTTCGACCTTGGAAGGACGTGTACCGGGACCGCTACAAGGTCGGATACAATTGGAAGACGGGACGGTGTTCCATCAGGACGTTCAAGGGCCACGAGAACGGCATTACCTGCCTGCAATTTGATCACAACATCCTGGCAACAGGATCTTACGACACTACCATCAAGATCTGGAATGTCGAGACTGGAGAATGCATTCGCACGCTGCGTGGACATACTTCGACGATTAGGACTCTACAATTTGACGAAGGCAAGCTAATCAGCGGAAGCTTCGACAAGACAATCAAGATTTGGAACTGGCACACTGGTGAGTGCATCAGTACTCTTCAGGGCCACACTGATGGCGTCTTGTCCATCCATTTCGATGGATGCAAGCTTGCTTCCGGGTCCATCGACAAGACCGTCAAGATTTTCAATTTCGACACTAAGCAAACCTGGACTCTGCGTGGCCATTCCGACTGGGTTAACCACGTGCGCATCGATTCCGCATCCCGCACCGTATTCTCAGCCTCGGACGATCTCACTGTAAAGCTGTGGGATCTAGATTCGAAGCAATGCATCAAGACTTATCTGGGACACGTTGGACAGGTTCAGCAGATTTTGTTAATGCCTCCTGATTTTGAGCCGGATGAGGATCCCAACGCTGACGTGGGGGATGCTGCATCGGCAGCCAGCGGACGAGGCGATTCGCCAGTGCCCTTGCCAGAGCAGGCTCCCGACAGCCGTACTGCGTTTGGACCCGGCTTCTCAAATCCTTCTCGTCCTCTGCCTCCTCGTTACATGCTCACAGGTGGCCTCGACAATACCGTACGACTGTGGGACGTTGCCACAGGCAAATGCATCCGCAGCATGTTTGGCCATGTCGAAGGCATCTGGGGTCTTGTTGGGGATACCCTTCGTGTTGTCACTGGTGCTAACGACTCCATGACCAAGATCTGGGAGCCTCGCTCAGGCAAATGCGAGCGTAGTTTTACGGGCCATGCTGGCCCAGTGACCTGCGTTGGCCTTAGCGATAGCCGAATGGCAAGTGGTAGTGAAGATGGCGAGGTTCGTCTTTACAGCTTCGAAGGCAACAGCTTGGAAGAAAGGGGAACGCCATCATAAACATTCGACAACATCATCATACCGACTCTCGCCACTGCGTTTCAAAAGCTCTTATTAGCAGTCGCCGTTGCTTTACACTTCTTTTCCTATTTCAGCACTTGATACCATATCAACAACTGTATTAATCATGATACCATTTTGATTGTGATGAGTTGATACAATTTCATTTTCTATTCACTTTTTTTCTTTCTCCCCGTTTACGGATTTAGACGGACGGGTTTTGGGTTTGGGGAAACTGGGCCGCGCTGGTTGCGCATGGACACGATTTCTTATTTACACAACACAAAACATAGAGCGATTTCTTCTGATTTTGGGCTGGTAAAAAACAGCAAAAAGGAAACGGATGCCCTCGGTGGGTAATTACGGAACTGGCGTTTTTGGGAGACACGACTGTATATGGGAGTAAAAAGTTTTTTTGCGGTATATAGTATGTGTCGGTACGCTTGCGACCCAGATATTTTGTTAGGTTCATTGGCATTTTGTCAAAAAACACTGCACATGATTTATAAGTATTGCAATGTCCATCTCTGTGAAATTGTCTAAATCTTGGTGAAAGCTGCCTACTATATAGCTGGGTGTCAATCTGTGTCCTCCCTCAGACCTATAAGAGGTTCATAGATGTAGGTCACATGACAGCATCAACCTCAACTTCCTCCTCCAAATTCTTGCTCATCCCAGTATAAACTCTTTCCAACATGGTCCCTCGCCAAAAGAATCCATCTCGTCGCCTTTTCCAATAGACCCAATCGCCACTCGTTCATAGTACTCCCCCCTTGCCTTTGGCTCTACCAGCATCACCCGGTACCGCCATTCATGATCATCTGCGTCCATATCCTTGCCACCTGCTGCTCTTACATCTCTGGCCTCGCATATTAACAAGAATTCCCGTTTACATGGCGCTGGAGTCTCGTTAAGCCATGCTGTAGGCACCACAACCAAGCCGAGCTCGTCTCCTGACTTGCCAATGATGCCAAGCTGCTTCCCTGCCGGCGGGAGTCCTTCATCTAGCCATGGTGTTTTAGTCTCAGCAATCTCAAACACGGCTGATACCGTCCAGAATTGCAGGTAGCCAGAGTATGGCCGAGTGCTAATTACATCAAAGTAGTATTCTTTGGGCTCAAACTCGGTCAAAATACGCGGAGTCGGCTCTGTCTGCGAGCAATCAAAGGGGAATCGCTTTCGAATCGGCCCGCCATAGAAGTTTCGCTGGCTATCTGCTGAGCCTCGCCCATGCTTGTGGACAAGGCTGCAGCGCGTGCTATGAGGCCCGTGTCTATGGTACCAGACAATCCAGGTTCTATGTTTCAGAGCCTTACGGATGGCTTTCATATCGCGCGTGTACCAGCTCCACATTTGAGGAAATACGCCGCCCTGCCAGCCAGACCAAGACCAGCTGGGGGCTTCCTCACGGCGAGTTGGCTCGTTCTTACGCGGAAGCGGCTGCCATAAGAGGAGCCAGTCAAAGTACTTGACTGGGAGGCCATGGCATATGTCGCAGTTCAGTTGCATCCGAATTTGACGAGCAACGCCGGCAAAAGCGTTATAGACGTCGGACTGTTTTGTCAGCTGCATCTCTGAGTAGTTTTGTATCGGGCCTTCTACCCCATCGCCGATATCGTTGCCCTCTCCGGCGAAACTTGGTGGCCGTTTCGAGGCAATGACCGACTCGTCGTCCCACGTGTCTTCCTGGAACGATATGTCAGACGAACATTGAAGTGAGACTTGGCCATTGGCAAAGGTAAGCAGCCTGGTTGCGAAATGTCTTTCTTGATATCTGAACGAACGTCAGCCGCACATATTGTTGGAGTACTAAAAGTACACTTACGTCCATCCTCTCTTGTAATAGGGAAAGCTCTCTATGCCGTCTTGTGGCTTCTGGCGATAAGCAAGTCGAAACCCCGGCGCAATCTCCTCTATCGGCTGCTTAAACTCTCGGGTGCCGGGCCGAACTCCAGTTATGCCCGCGTGGGCGTTTCGACTGCCAGCGGCACAGATGACGATGTATGCGGCACCGTACACATAGTCCATCATGCGAATAGCCCCCATCTTGCCCGCCATAATGACCTCTTCTTCACCAGTCATATTATCAATATCAATCAGATCCTGGTATATGCAGAGGCTATCCACCCAGAGATAGCGGATGCCAATCTCCCGTGCCACCGTTATGGCGTCCTGTATCGTGGCAGGGATCTGGCTCCATATCTCCTGCTGGTCGAACGCTCCCGGTTTCTGAAGGACGGCGAGATTTTCGGATGTCATACAAAAGAACGGCTCCCTCCCCCAGACGTAGCTAAGCGCGGCATAGCGAGGATTGCCGCTAGCACGGACGATGCAGCGGTCCTCAACGTCGATAAAGCGGAAGTCCGGAATTGCTCCCGCAGGATCAGCCCATCCCATCTGCTTTATATTCGCACGGTTTCCGCAAACCTTGGAGTGGTTGGTTTCGCAAATAGCCAGCCAGCGCCGGACGACTTGAAAGTCAATGCAATCGGGTTGCATCGGCCGAGGGAGGAAGCGCTGTGCCTTGGCTGGAGCTTCGCTAGGGAAATCATTTGCAAGGAGCGAGATGTCGGGGAAAAGATTCATCTCTTCAATGTCGAGAAACCCCCCTAAGCCGGTGCGTCCGTGTATCTGCAGGATACGGATTTCGTTGCGGCGATTCCACGGCATATTCCGGTCACTGGTCCCGGTGGTAGCCCAACTCATCTGAGCTTTGACTGGTGATCCATCGCTGGCAATGTTTGACACCCGATCTCCGCCCATAGCCTGCAGCACAAGTCTGCAAAAGGGGCAGTTTTTGCGTTGTCTCAGGTCTTTGACGTCGCCCAGCTCGATGATCTTCGCATCAGGCCGTTTATAGCTACCGTAATCTGGATCTTTGGGCCATACGATGAAGCGATCTCTCTTCAGCCTGAGGAGCGAGCAGTCATGGCAGAGCTCATCCCCCGGCTGCAAAACATGCTTTGGGACAGGAAGCAGGGGATGGAGCGGAGGAATTCCGTCGAGCACAAGCTCATCATCAGCTGAAATGTCGTCCAAGTCGCTCTCGGTCAGCCAGCCTTCTTCCAGGGCCGAGGCATTTTCGATATCGACTTCGCTGCCCGCCATTTTCTTCTATAGCTATATCACTTCTGCTCTTCTAAGTCGGCTATTTTCTTCTAACTTCGCGACTTACTTCAAAGAGCCTTGCAGGCATGCTCTGGTGTATTTTATTCCTGCACACATTCTGTGACTGCGATAGACCTACAATTTATAATGAAATAGCACAAGCTAGGCTATTGGATTTACTAACATGATAGAATCACTGATATGATTATACGTGTCTCAGTACGTGCAGCTCTTCCCCGCACTCTGAGCTTTGGTCGAATCAACAGACGCCAGACTGTCTGAACTATCCCAAATAGTTCAAGAACGCCGAACAGGACGGAGCTGAAAATGCAAGCACTCAACAAGTTAGAATCTTCGTAAGCTGAGAAAAGCAGAGTAACCAGTTGATTCTGAATTCGATGAATTTACGGGCACGATCAGTATATGAGCTACTCTTGTGAGAACGACCCGGAGCCTGAAATCCTTCAATTTGAGGTTCGCGCCGAGCAATTAATCGTCCCCCTTTACTGTACCTTGGACCGCGAGCTTGGCCCTCAGGCTTGGCCCGTCAGACTGTGGGAAGAAATAGAGCGGCGTGCTTATATCCGATGCCCATGCAGAAGTGGATTTGTGCCACTTCCACCGCATGCATGAGGCTGTCACACAAAGACGTGTCGCTTTCCGGCCAATAATAGAGAGACCGACTACCACCCACTAGCTCGTTGCAAAGTTGTCAATGCATGCCTATCCAGGCACATCCGGCAACGTTAACATCAAGGTGGGGGCTGGTTTGTGCTTTACAACCCATGGCTGCTGACGAGATGCGAGCGCAAAAAGCTATGCATAACTGGAACAGGCCGACTTCGAGGCTCAAACTGAGAGAATGCAGGCTAAATAGTAGCTACAGCTCCTTTCCCCTAGCTGAATCCATCCAGCTTACACGATGGTCGTGTTGCTATTGATAGCCTATGCTGTCCTACCTCCAAGGATTCACAGAACGGGGCTACATTCATCCCGATCGATCCTATTTGAGAACTATATTCATGCCGAGCGGTTCAACCTGGGTTCTCTATGGGAAATAAATGAATATCCTATTTAAAGTATTTACCGACATAATTCCCGGCTTATTTCTTACTGTTGGGAGATTCTTCTGCGACACCACATCTCTTTTCTTCTCTCATCTTCATTATCATTTGGTTAAGTGAGGAATCGTATCTTTAGGCAGTAGTGTTGAACCATCTCAACTTCATGGATACAGCAACGCAAATGTCTCGTGACTTGGCAAAATACGTAGATATGCAGGCTTGCATAGCCTCCCACTGCGTACTTTGCACTCTAGAATTGAAAGCCAATGAGCCCATTCTTTTCAGTAAAATATACTCTTCCGCATATAAGAGATAAACGCTAACGAAGGTCTTATAGCATCATCGAAGAAGGAACCAATTTGTCTCCAAGAGGGTACATATTATCCATGCGTAATCAACAACTGCCAGCATATCGACGGCCTCGCGCTGGCTTGCCACTCATCCTGTGCAGCAGAGGGCCTGCCGTCCTTAAAGACCTTGGAGGTGACCATCTGGGACCCAGGGTTTGAACTACCGCTTGCACAATC
The DNA here is from genome assembly GCA_022985005.1 of Trichoderma koningiopsis. Classification (NCBI taxonomy): domain Eukaryota; kingdom Fungi; phylum Ascomycota; class Sordariomycetes; order Hypocreales; family Hypocreaceae; genus Trichoderma; species Trichoderma koningiopsis. The sequence goes on from JAJPEM010000002.1 coordinate 726,335, forward strand.
GGCTGATCTCAAGCGCCTTCTAGCATCAAAAGGGGCCTCAAGGCGCGACTTGGTGCGTTCAACTTTAAAGGCAATAGAGAAGGTAGCCGAGGCTTCAAGCGGTCAAGTGAAAACCTCATCCCGTATCTGGGCGACGCACATGACGCTACACGGCGAGACGTATGTCTCATCGCTAAGCAATAAACATGGAGATGACCTTGTTTACGATCCAGGATCGAAATCAACAGAAGATGTTATCTACGTCAGGCGAGGCCCCTTGGGCGTGAAGAAGATTGTGGTCGCGTGTTCATCAGAGACTCTGGAAATAGAGAGTCATCCTCTAGACTGGTGGCAAGTGCTGCCGCTGGTCGAAGACTCTGTACTCCATTTCGAATTCGATGTAAGTAGACATGGTGTGTTCTCTCCATCAGCTGCGGCCTTGTTGATACATACTAACTAACCAAGGGACTCAAACTCCGCGAGATTCGAGAAGCCGAACGAGGGATCTGTCGACCGGCATTATGGTCCGCTCCGTTCTGTCGACGAGATCTCATCCATTTCATTGTGGCACATTCATCGAAGCCGTCTAGATTTAATCGCCTCAAGATCAATGACCCAGATACGACAGGATACTCGGTGGCGTGGAACCCCTTTCAGCTGGCACTGAAGATTGCAAGGCACACAGTCACGAACGACTTGTCATGCTACGCCGAATTACCCCAAGACATGACGACATGGCTATACTTTCCTATGGGCCGAGGCGAGCTCCTCAAGGAGATTTGGCGTCGAGAACATACCCACTGTTGCCGAACAGAGATTGATTTGGTGCTGGTGACTACGGCTGGTCGCGTGCACGTGCTAGGAAAGCATCCGATACCAGGCCATACGTATACCCATACACGCATTACTGCACTTCGAAGCGAGCCGGATTACCTTTACGTCGATGACTCTGCCGGGATACTCGAGCTGGCCCTCAACCCAGCGCCGTCGGAAATTGAAGGCCCGTTTGGCAGTTTGAGCTTGCCGGAACCGACGTCCCAGTATCCAAAAGCCGCCTCTGGCGAGAGCTATTTTTACACGTCTGCATCTCTCGACAATCTGGATTTCTTGGAGCCGTGCAATATCAACGGCGTCACCACTGGCATGGTTCTACACTACGGCGACGGATCACGAGCAGTCGTAGGGCAAGTGAGGCTGGACAGACTTGGCAATAAGCAAAACGTGCCCCGTGATGCAGCGATCCGGTTTGTTGTCACTCGGAACATAGCCCAATGCCCGAAAGTCCGCGGCGTTTTGGTGTTGACGGCGGGTATGCACGAGCAGATTCCTCCCGTGAGTGTTGGCTTGGAGTTGGAGGTTGCTTGCCGGGGTAGGTTGGAGTGGTGGTATACTTGGAGGCAGTGCCAGCTTGCTTATGAGGGACGTAGCAGTGCGTCGGTAGTATAGCAGCGTTTGAAGTCTTATGAGGTACCTGGGTTAGCAGGTATCATGTTCGTATAACGAGTGTATGATGAAATTTGGTGTTTTTGTACAGATCAGGTAGGATTGGATTTTGTCGATTGAGGTTGAAGAGTGTCGGGGGGTTACAGATACAGGGGCCGTTGAAGGAATGCTGACGATATAATGCCTGTTAAATCCTTCGGTTCAAATGGCTCCGAGTGCAATAACACATGGGAGCCACGTGAGGTAAGCAGATCGTTTTCAGTGCTGTTACGAGTACTCTTTTTCTATTAATGAAAGGATTGTTACTTTTGTGCTGCCTGCTTAAATATTTATGAAAGGCATTTATACGCTGCCATTTGCAACGTCACGCTTACCGCAAATGAGTCAAGCCATCTCTACAAGCCTCCGATGAGCGTACAAACAAAACGTCAAATGACCCTTTTTTCCCACTGCAACTGACTTCTGTCTGTGCCTCTCACTCTTAGTCAACTAAGCTTTCGAACTTCCCCCATGAGCCGAAATTCCTACGACCGTTGCAAAACGAACCTCGGTCCAAGACGGCAAATCAGCGGGTCAACCTAGGCGGTGCTTCTACCGCGCCTCCGATCCCTCCCGGCCCTTTAGTTTCAGATAGTATATTTTCTGTTTGCTGCTCTATATTGCCTTGAACTCGTTCTTTTTTTGTCTTAGATAAGATTGCACCCACCAAGGGGGGGTGTGCCGTTGCCGTCATCGCCATCTGTGGCTCGGCACCCCGCATTATCACAAGCTCGGCCTGTGGTCGGTACGAGGGAAGAACGAATAACGTCACTTTCGTCTTTTTGGGCACATGGGAGATGATCGTTTTGGGTGTTGCACAATACCTACATTGCACGGTAAAAGAATAAAATACTCTTGTAACTGTCCTTTAATTTTTGTAAATGACTTAAATAATTCTTTAAGATAGTATGCATGAGAATTACTGCATGTGCATGTAAACAACCCCTGTGCTAGCTACTTGCCTCCGGCCACACGGAGCTCCTCCACACACAGATCGGACTGGCAGCCCCGGCCATTCAAGCCGAAATTCCTCCACCCGTCCGGCTATGGCCTTTGACCTGCAAACTTACGTATGTACTCGTCCCATGTCCAACGTATTGCCAGGTACCGCCCCCCATAATTGATCGTACTGAAACCGAGCTGTATTCAATCTTGACTTCTATTTTCCTCGAGAGATTTCTCACACCCCCCTTTCCCTTTTCTTTCCGTAGCATGTGGGGGTACCTGGACTTCTCAAAGCCGCGGGCCAAGAAGGATAGATTCCCCATGTTTTTTTGCTGTTTTGTTTTCGCGGGGTCCCAGCGGCTTAAGCTTTCTACGAGTAATTGGCAAACAAAAACACAAAAAAACCAGCCTATCATCTGCCCAGCAGCAAACCCCGGCTTTCCGGCCTGAAGGGGGGGCAATAGACACAAAGTCTACCGAGCTGTGGCTCACCTTAATCATTTGTTAAGACATGGGGGTTTTTGAGTCTTGTGATTGGGGCTGAACGGTCCAATGGCTGTGGCTTTTTCTCCCTTATACGCTCTTCCTCATGTAGTTCTTTGCCTCGCCAGCCTCTAGCTCCAAAACGGGCAAAAGGGGGGCGTGTATAGAGAGAAGCCATGATGCTTGGCTGGGGGCTAGGTTGACAGCCGGAATCATATGTCAAAACTGGTGGCTACTTTCTTTTAAAGAAGCGTATATCGGCTCTTTTCTTGCGAGTATGACTCTTTTATTTTTGTGTTTATTCCTCTTATTTTCCTTCCCTCTCGTGCCAATCCCTTCTTCCTCATCCTCTCATTCATTCCTCCTGCTTGCAACTCCCCCCTGCGTTCTAATTCGCTTGATTGAATACCCGGCTCATCCTGGTCCCCCCAAGTCGCCTAGCTATCCCCATAGCTTCATAAGAACTGAAAATAAGCTCGGCTCTTTCCGCGTGGTGGCACACGATATCCTCGGCAGCACAAAAGTTGGTGACTCACTATACAACTGGAAACTATAAACAAAACAAAGAAGCATATCCTGGAGAGCAATCGTTCTTAGAGGAGCTCATACATACTTATTTTTGAGTATCAACACAGCCATCACAATGACAAGAGATGGTTCAAAACAACCGCCCACGGCGGCGACAAACCTCATCGGTACGCTATTACGCTCAAACTTTTATTTTCCACAATCAATAAGTTACCAATGACATGTAACTAACATGCTTCGTTCCCATAGCTGGAGGTGGTGCCGGCATGATGGAAGCTCTCGCCTGTCACCCACTAGGTACGTCTCAACCACTTATACAAGCTCACAATCCACAATTCAACATCATAATAACACCCACGCAGACACAATCAAAGTGCGCATGCAGCTCTCCCGTCGCGCGCGCATGCCCGGCGCCCCCCGCCGCGGCTTCATCAAAACCGGCGTCGAGGTCGTCAAGAAGGAAACCCCCCTCGCGCTGTACAAGGGCCTCGGCGCCGTCCTGACCGGCATCGTCCCCAAGATGGCCATCCGCTTCACCTCGTTTGAGTGGTACAAGCAGCTGCTCGCCGACAAGTCCACCGGCACCGTCTCCGGCCGGGGCACCTTCATGGCGGGCCTGGCGGCGGGCGTGACCGAGGCCGTGGCCGTCGTGACGCCCATGGAGGTCATCAAGATCCGGCTGCAGGCCCAGCACCACTCCATGGCCGACCCGCTGGATATTCCCAAGTACAGAAACGCGGCGCATGCGCTGTACACTGTCGTCAAGGAGGAGGGCGTCGGTGCGCTGTATCGCGGTGTTAGCTTGACGGCTCTGAGACAGGGATCGAACCAGGCTGTCAACTTCACGGCGTACTCGTACTTTAAGAAGTGGCTCATAGACTACCAGCCTCAGCATGCGGATGGCAAGCTTCCCAGCTGGCAGACAACCATCATTGGCCTTGTCAGCGGCGCCATGGGTCCTCTCAGCAATGCTCCCATCGACACAATCAAGACTCGCCTGCAAAAGACGCCCGCCGAGTTTGGCACCACTGCGTGGACGAGAATAACCACCATTGCCAGCGATATGTTCAAGTACGTTCTCCCCCTAAAAGACATCATAGACTGAACACAGAAAGCTAACAATCCTTTCCCTCCAGACAAGAAGGTTTCCACGCCTTTTATAAGGGCATCACTCCTCGTATCATGCGAGTCGCCCCCGGCCAAGCCGTCACTTTCACCGTCTACGAGTACCTCAAGTCGAAATTAGAAAAGAGCAACTTGGCCTTTGTCGGCGGCAAATATGAGGAGTAAGAAAATGGCCTTGTTTGAGAGTCGATTGCATTTTTTGCGATATACCCCTTTGTTTTTTGGTGATCGACCGAGATGAGTGGACAATGATAGTCTCTGACTGTAGTCTAGTTCTAGACAAGAAATGAAACAGGGTCAGCCCTTGCATGCATAGGAAAGGATATTATGGTTTGTGAATAACGGTAATTATATGACGAGCAATCATGTTTCGGTTAGAGATTTTATTTTGCATCCCCGGACTGCGGAGTTGAACCATGTACGTTCTGCAAGGAAAGGAATCGTCCCCGAGGGGTCTTCAGTTAAAAAGCTGGATATATATCTTGTATAAAAAAATTATGGACAAAGTTCTATTCAGGCTAGATCGTTCCGTTCGTATGTGTCGTAACTCGTGAGGGCGTCTACCTGCCCGGGCGCTTGGGCCTGCTAAAGCCCGATGAGACCACCTTCTTGGGATGGAGATCGTTCAGGACTTCCTCCTCAGTAAGCTCGCTGGGGTCTTCCACCTCGAATTTCTTCTCCAGGGTGATGCCGGCCTCTTGCTCGGCAATGGTGAGGACGGCACGCTTCATCAGAGGGTACAGCATCCTGCTCTTGATTGCCTTGTTTCCAGCCGTGGCGGGACAGGTATAAAAGAAGAGCACCGGAGTCTGCTCGGCTCCATCGTGGGTGTGAGTAAACCGATAAAAGGTAAATCGCGGCTCAACTGGCGAGATGCTCTTGATGAGACTGCTGAGAGAGCTGGTATCCAGTGAGTCAGTCGCCAGCTCGACTCTCTCGGTAGCGGCGTTGATTTTCTGCGTCACACATAATTAGTCTTTTGTGCTGAGCACTTTTTCCTATTTCGAGGCAGCTTACCAGTGTAGCTGCGGCCTGTTGCCCCTCGGCAACCTCCTTCATTGCCGCAATAGCATCCTCGTTAACCGGCATCGACAGGCTCTTGCTGAGGTGGATTTCCCGGATAGCTGTGCCTGATCCAGCCTCCTGCTCAGCTCTCTTAACATCTCCCAGAGTCTTCTCCTCCTCAGTCAAGGGAGCCTCCAGGGCGTTGTGTGCATCGTGGGCCTTGAACCCCTTTTCCGTCAGCTCGTGAGCCATAGTCATGAACGGCGTCTCGCGGAAATGCTCGGTGCCCAGCTCTCGCGTCAGTGTCAGACGCGTCGAAGCGAACAGCATCTTCTGGCGGACCTTGGCGGCATCGGGCACGTACGTTACGGCAACGAATTTGGGCGAGTCTTCGTAGCGGCGGAGGATGGCATAGAGGGCGACATCGGGCTTGATGAAGGGCTCGAGGACAGAGAGGTTCTGGCCAAAGTCGGACGATGTGCCCGCAATGGTCTGGACGGGCGTCAGGGTCTCGCGCTCAATGGTCACCAGCAGGGCAAAGTCGGAAGGCGTCGCTAGCAGCGAGCTGAAGGCCTTCTGGAGCTCCTCGGAGGCTGTCTCGAGATTCTGCGGTCAGCACACCGCAAGGGGGAGGGCCAGTTGGTCGGCCATTGCATTGCTACGGCATCCGTACCTGAGATTCCAGACTGCATGGTGGCCCGATGCTATTCAACGATTGCAGTCGATAAACGATTTTCGGTTCAGGCCGGTCTGATGCCTCGATCAGCTGATGAAGGCTCCAAGTTTCGGGGTTCTAGCCAGAGCCCGACGACGCATCCAAGTCCAAGCTGCTGCCCCGCCACGGTTGCACAACCGCGAGAGCCCCTCCACACAGTGCCCCACCAGATGGTGTGGTCAATCCATATTCGCAGCTACCCGGTAAATGGACGTTGGAAGTCGAATAATGATAGAGCAAACATGTGACGAAATAAATGCATTACAATGTCATCTACGACGAAGAGCTATCATAAATCGAGACTATTTTCTGGAGGTAGCGATTATGCTGACCAAAATCACAGGTATTTGACAGGCATTGAAGGTGAAGCTGCCTTTGGTATTGAGCAGCTGGATTGTAAACAAGATCATAGAGACTCGCCTATAATGCGTGCACGATGCAAAGTCAAGAGAATACTCAAATTAATCAATTATTTTGCAGTCTTTCTTGTACAATATTGAGTGTGTGCGTAAGTCTTTACTGCACTTAGCTACCAACCACTGTACCAGCCGTCAATCAGCTTCCAAAAATCTCCCAAACACAATCCACTGAGATATTGCTCATTATTGAGCTCCTCCGGCTCATCAGCTCGAAACAATGTTTCGTAAAATTTTACCAGATAATTGCTGCTGCCAGCAAGACGAATCCTCCACCAGAGAGAGGAGGAATGGACCCAGAAGGGGAATCCGAAGCCGGAACGTGAGAGGGAACTGGAGGATCACCCTCGGGCTTCTTGCTTGGCCACGGCCAGAGGGTGTTCTCCAGGGACACGACAGGAGATTCATTTGGCCCTCCAGCAGGATCACAGTTAGTCGCTGAATCCACACCACCAGGATTTCCACCAGGAGAGCCTGGAGTATTTCCCCCGGAATAGGACTCTGGCTGAGGCGACGCGCAATTGGGAGAAGGTGTCGCACTTGGAGCTTGTTGATTTGGGTTGGAAAATGTTTTGGGCTCCGGCGCATTGTCAGTTGGAATAAGAGGTCCCTGAGAGCCTTGGGAATCTTGGGAGCCCTGAGAAGGCGTGTTCAAACCAGTATTGCTCTCTGTAGTGCATGGTGATTCTTGAGGACTCTGAGGTGTGGGAGTGCCAAGGATTGGATTCACGGTTGCTGCCGGATCCCCAGATACAGGGCCAACGAAAGATGTTGGAATTCCTGGTGCTGGCCCTTCTGGCGTGATTCTCTGAGGCTGCCACGGTTCTCCAACTGACGAGACATCGGCAGATGTGCAAGAGGTATCAGCCGCAGCGACAGAGGACTGAACGTTTGTTGGGTCTCCATATGCTTGCACCTGGCTAGGTGTGACTCGTGTGTAAATGTTGGCAATAATAGGTGCATTCTCTGGGCAGATGCTCCCACACATGCCGAGAGTGCTATCTCCCATACATGGATAGTCACACTTTGACTCGTCGGTTGGTTGAACACCATTCGCATCATCTCCACATCGGCAGGAACTGCAGGATTTGTCAGAGAGACAGGATTTTGGCAGAATGTCCTTTGAACTCACTCAGGAAGAAGGGCAGCGAATTGGTGACCTTGGCAGGCACGTTGGCACGCTTCAGGAATCAGGCGGCTGTCAGAAAACACAAGGGCATTTCCGAAGCAAGACGGATCGATCGAAGAGCAGCCCTGATACGAAAATCCACCGTAGCTGTGCAAAGTTTGGCAAAAAGCACCCATGGCGCCGATAATGGCGAATAGGAAGATGCCTATCATCTTGTTGATAGGAGAGAGCGGCTACGTGTAGGATTTGGACTCTGATACTGACAAGAGCAGAACAACGAGTGACACAGTTGGGCTGATGAACGATGGGTAAAGATTGAGACGGAAGAAAAAGAGTAGAAAGGAGAAAAAAAGAATTTGGACGAGCTGGATTTATTTTTTTTTGGGCGTGAAGGTGGAAATGGAAGTCAGTCCAGAGGGAAGGAGCAGACGGGCACTGAGAGGCAGGTGCCTGTCTCTCCTTCCCGTAACACCAAACGATCTCTCGAATAACGAGATTTAGCGAGAAGATTGAGATTCAGTGGACGGATTGGAACGAGCAAGATCAAATCACTAGTCAGGAGCCTTTGATTTCATTTGGTTCGCGAAGTTTCCATTGCGGCTGCGTTTGGCATATCATATGACGAAAGTCGAAACGACAAAGTGACCTCGTTTCGCTGCATGTTTGGCAAAAGAAAGCTGTAATGGTGTAAATGAAGTATAGAATTCTCAAGTAACGCGCGTTGCCTACTGATATTGTCTGGAATATGCTGCAAGAGTTGATGCTTCACTTATAAAGTGAAGTTTGAGTGCAAGAGTACTTCCATCTCAGAAGCACAGCTCTCTACATTGTATACGTAAATAGTATCACATGAGCTCCGTTTAGACTCATTTTGAAGCATAGAATCACAAGAAAAGAAAAATTCCTTTACTGAGCAATTGCAATATGCAACGATGTCTCGATTTCCAATTGAAAGGCCTCAATATCTTGAAGGCCCCCACAGGATTGGCCAAGAATCTGCCTCCCAATTAACAGACCCACAGTACCTTATCCATGGAATTGACCCACATCCAGTTATCGCCTCAGGCCAAAGCGTCCCCGCTAGCCTTTGCAAGCGCACAAACGTGAGCAGAGGGCACGAAAACCCCAATTTAGCGAATCCATTTTCCAAGTGCGCCAAAGTTTACCATACCAGGGCCCTCGATTTTTCTGCTTGTTATCACGATCAACCTCATCCCAACCCACCGTTGAGCAACCACAGCCAAGATGAGCGCCATCAACAAGATCGCCGCCAACAGCCCCTCGAGGCAGAACCCCTCCGAGCTTGAGCAGAACATTGCTCAGGCTCTGTTCGATCTCGAGAGCAACACTGCCGACCTCAAGGTTGCCCTGCGACCTCTGCAGATCGTCTCTGCCCGTGAGGTGAGAATGACTTGAAGTTCCAAGAAACAGCTAGAGACCGAAAATTTTCTTCGATATCCTGTTCCCAAAGCTCTCTACGAATGGCTTCGACGTACGATTGGGCGCGTTCCCTCCCTCGCAGAGCAGGAAATATGTTGTATGAACATGCCGATTCGACAGAATTGAGTCGTTTGACAACCCTCTCTCTCCGAGCGGATAAAAAAAATATTTATAGAGGGACGCGCCGTCTGGCCTGAGTACTATTGACTTCTGTGGAGCAGGACGGGAAGCGGTCCAAGGCATTAAACTGTCCTGGAGCTCGCATGCTGACTTTGGGATCTTGATTAGATCGAAGTTGGCCACGGCAAGAAGGCTATTGTCATCTTTGTCCCCGTCCCTTCCCTGCAGGGCTTCCACCGTGTTCAGCAGCGGTAAGCAAAAAACAATTCTCACCCCCCAGAGGCATTTCAACCCGAGACTAATTCCCCATCTGCAGCCTGACCCGTGAGCTGGAGAAGAAGTTCTCCGACCGCCACGTCCTCATCCTGGCTTCTCGCCGTATCCTCCCCCGCCCCAAGCGCTCTGCCCGCTCCCGCAACACCCAGAAGCAGAAGCGTCCCCGTTCCCGCACCCTGACTGCCGTCCACGACGCCATCCTGGCTGATCTCACCTACCCCGTCGAGATCGTCGGCAAGCGCATCCGCACCAAGGAGGACGGCAGCAAGCTCCTCAAGGTCATCCTCGACGAGAAGGAGCGTGGTGGCGTTGACTACAGACTCGACACCTACTCTGAGGTTTACCGAAGACTCACTGGCCGCAACGTCAACTTCGAGTTCCCCCAGTCTACCGGCTCTGAGTTCTAAATGTAGTTAGAGGAGAAAAGAAATTTAATCGGCATTTCTAAACTTGTCAATGGGAAGCCCTTAGGAAAAATACAAGGCAATTAAAAATGCGTTGCTCTGTTTATAAAGCATCGGTGGGTTGGTCAACATTTGGGCATGGCGTCTGATATCAAGGTAGCTTTTGTTTTTTTTTACTCAAAATGATATGAAAGCTGCTGGCATGATTTGATCAATTCACTTATCGCTTCCTCTTCCCTAAATTCCGTGCTCTATCTTGGTCTTTGTCTATCTCTCATGTGTCTATCGCTGTAAAAAAAGAGTAGCTCATTAATCTCGACTGATGCGCCCAACTCCAAGCACGCACCAGTATGCCAATTCTCGCTTCTCCCTCGCCTCCTTATTGTCTTTGCTGGCCGGGCCATCCATATCAGCTTGCGTATCAGCCTCCCACTCCATGCGCACAAACATGGGAATCTCAAGAATATCTTCGCCGCTCTTGAGCGGGCTGGTATCAATCTTCTCGTTGCCCTTCTTCGGCAGCTGGTCGATTCGCAGAGACGCCGGAATAACTTCCAACACGATGCTTACCCAATTTCGCCCCTTTTCCCAAATCTTGCCCACTTCAGGGCCCTCATCCGCCTTGCGACTCCTGTCCTTTTCGTCATCTTTCAACGCATCATCCCACATGTCAGTGTTGGCGTCCACCTCAAACTGTGGGCACAACACCGTGACTCTGCTGGAGAAACGGCCCGGAGTTGCATTTGGCGAAGCCAACGTGACTTTGATGTTGTCAAAGAGGGGATTCTTGAAAGTAACGACAAAGTGGTACGGCTGATGCGGCTTCAATGGCGCTTCTTCTTGGACCATGGGCCTATATGTGACGGGCGCAGGCGTAGCGGTTGGATTAAGTGGCCGAATCGTGATTGTGGGTATGTACGATTTGGCGACCAGACGAATCTTGAATCTCGTAGACGTTACCTTTGCCTCTGGCTTTGATATGATGTGGCGACATGCCGGACAACGTTTCGACCGCTTACTGCGAAGCAGATACGCAATCGGCCGGAGTTCGTCTTCGAACCGTATAGGCTCTGTCTGCTCTTTTCGCTGTTCCAGTGAAGCTGTAGCGTCCCACCCTCCGCTGATGAGCTTCTTGATCTCCTTTGACTCATCCAAGTTGGCGATTTTCAAGCCGTCGTTGGTACCCAGTGCCTCGCGCATGATATCCGTCGGGCCTTGCTGCAAGCGACCCTGGTGACCCCGACCGGTGTACAAGGACATGATGCGCGTCAGAGCAGCCGGAGACGAAAATCCAAGCCCATCATGTAGTGGGAGCCCGCGTATTGAGGTGTTTGTTTCCGAGAGCCGGCTCTGGTAAAACGCCTTGAGGTTGGCAAACTGCAAATCCGCATCGACCTGGTCGTCGGGCACGGGTGGCTCGTCTGGGTTATCCTTTCGACGGTCCTTGACGTCTCGTAGCGTGAGCTTTGGCTGGCCTCCGTTGTTGATCTTGGAGAGCTGGTTGTATATGCCGCTGGGGCGATCGAACTCGATGCCAATCTCGGTCGAAGTCCAGTTGCAGTACTGGCAGAAGAGCGCGTACGGCCCACCGGTGGGATTCGTCTGATACTGCGTGGGCAAAAGGTTCGCATCTGTGGTGGGTTGAATGGCGCCGACTTGGAGCGGGCCAATGCATACTGGGCACTGGTAGCAACTTCGCGTACATCTGGACCAAATAGCGATCAGTTTTTGATCATGACAAATCTGCGTTCGAAGACGAAAGGGGCCGTTGTTTACCTGTTACCCTCGCTGCGCAGGTTGCTGCTGGGCACCTCAAAGAGGCAATTGGGGCAGTAATAAGTGACAGACTCTTCTGTTACGCATCTGGGACACCGAATCTGCTGGCAGTCTTCGCAGTAAAGGAGGTACTCGAGAGGATATAGGCTGTAGTTTGATCGCGGGGCTTTGGGGTCAAAGGTTCGCTCGTCCTCTTCCGGGTCGGACAGCGCATTGGTGGAACTGAGGCCCGTCTGATCCGAGCATGGGCACTGGATGTATGTGTAGGGAGTCGAAAGCGACATTGTTCTTCCTCGCTACATCTCCGTTGATTCGATTCAGCGAGTGCAAGTGGGCGTCGCTAGCCGTGCTCCCACCCACAGCAAAACCTCGGTGAGGAGCTCCCGCTTCCAGCAAGGTGAGCTCGGTGAAGCTCCATTTCCACGTGACCCACTGCTGGTTATCAGATCGCCCACCGACAGCTTATGTAAGGCTACATTGGTCGGTACGTCCTCGTATTTGTTCCCCGCTTTCTCTGTTGCAGATGCGCCCCGGATTCTGGATGATCGTCCTGGCCAAAGCTCTCACAGCGGGCGATCGATATATTGCAATGACGCTGACATGATACGTACGTCCTCGATTGACATGTGCACGCTGGAATTTCGGCAGTGGCGGATCTGCAGGTTGTTGCTCGTGGGCGCTACCATACGAAGACGACGCGGAGCCGGCCGCTTTCGTTTGATGCTGGCAACGCTTTCAGAGCAGATCAAACCTTTTAACTTCATCGCCTGATTACTTTCCGTGGCAAACTGCTTAATCAAAACTCTACTTTATCTTTCACTATGATAGTTAATTTTTCACATCCGTGGGCGTGTTTGGTCAAGATCGACTCTCCGTACTCGCTCTCGTGTAAGCCAGATGAAGTCCCGACGCCTCTCGCTGAACCGTGATAGACGACTTGGAACCCCCTTTTTTCCATGGCTTCGCAAGCGATACGAAGACACAGTGCAATTACTTCGTTGTTTAGGCACAATCGCTCCGTCATGTGCCACTTTGAAGCAACACTAATGTTGATGCCTCTTCTGCAAGCTTGTTATGCGGCCAATGGAGGCAGCTAAGTTGCAATAACACTTCGTATGAAGCATTATGGTTCCAGACTATAACGTGAACTGCCACTAGTGCTGTGATGTCAGTTGTGTTTGCTGTCTTTCGCTTACTATGGTTGGTGGTTCTACTAGGCTATGTCTTAGAATGCAATTGCGGCCAACAATATATACGAGTATGCCACCGCCAGCTTTTGTCGGTGAAGGCTCAAGTGCTCTCATCTGTCTCATGGAGATGCTAAATCAGCACGTTGCGTGGCTAGGGAAATCTTCTACAGCCTTTCTACTTTAGGAGATGTAAGCGGGGGATGAGAAGACTGTCTCTGGAGGCGTCTTGGTTACTCATTCGAATCGTTGTGCCACCACGTTTCTTGGCCAAGTCAGGCCAGGAACAAAAAGAAAAGGAGAGGCACGGGAAGAACAGGAGTAATCAGGAACAGCGGCTTGCTGCTCGTATTTAGCCTTTTGCTTCGGCTGGGCTGAGTGAGCACACAAAATCGCTATTTTACGAGCGTACGTAAGGCTGACAAAATAGATGGGCAAAAAGAAATCAACGGGCTCTTGCACTCTTGCACTAGGGTTCTCCTTGCCTTGCTGAGCGTGGAGATGTCTCTTGCTAAACGTCTAATCGGTTGCGATTCAGAATGTGGTGGAGATGTGTCTTGGATTTTTTGCCCAGGTAGAAAGAGAAAAGGCAAGACTGAGACTAAACTGTGGACGAACAGCAGGGACCCAGCAGCGTCTCACATGCTGTAAAACCAACCACCTGGATAGAAGGGAGAGGTAACAAAGCAGCATTTGAAAGCCATTCATATCGGCGGTTTTCGATATTACCATACTGTATGCTGCTTGTTCCGGCCTGCCAGCCGCTGCCAGCCTAGGGCTCTTTTATTTGGGGGCGATGCAGGTAACGCAATTCTGGCAGTCAATGATGCTGCCCGCACAACGTCGGGCGTGTTTTGGCGCATCGGATCTGAGATGGCCGCAGCCCGCAGTCCGCCAGAGCCGCCCAAGTGGGGATTGAGCTGGGGTGGTGAATATCGCGGACCCCTGTCCGATGGAGATGGAGAAAAGACTGGATGGCATGGCATGGCATGATGCTACTCATCACTTTTCTTCTTCGGTCCACTCCCGGGCGCTTCTTCAAGGATCGGCCACGAAGAGACAGGGAATTGTCGCCAGGATGGTATTCCAGCCGTTCCGAAGAAAATAGAGCATTTGTGAAAAATAGCCGAAGGAGAATCTGATGCGCCTTGGAGCGATAGTCAGGAACACACACCGCATCGGCGTCGTCTTGTAAGCTAATGGGTGAATGAGACATGTAACAGGTTCAGCTCCACCAGCATGGCCGCGGCAAGCCCGCGAGCTTTTGCGACTGTGTACAAGTACCAGACATCAATTGCCATTGGGGCTGTTCGTTGAGAGGAAGCTCAGCTCGTCAATAGCGTGAGTGACGTGGATGCATCTCGTTTGTGTCTTGTGAAAGCGGGCTTGTGGGAGAGAGAGCGAAGGATCCCTGGCGTCATTGCCGTTGCCGCTACATGTGCCCAAGGCTTGACTGTACTGCACTGTAGCATGCGCAGATATGCCACGGCATGTGCATAATGGGTCATGATGGGAGTGAGCACTGCGTGGTGGCGGGACCCAGACCAAAATCTGGTTTTTTTCCCTTCTTCCCTCGTGGTCAGACTGGCCTGGCCGGTCGCGGCCTTGTCGATATTATGCATCCGGAGGTTGGGCCATGGCCGTTGAGCAGGTTCGTTTTCTCCGCCTAAAGAGGGGAAGAAGAGATGGATTTAATCAATTCTGCTGTTGAGAGCAGGGATCATATACTATGTAAGGTAGCATTCGACGCTGCCGTCTAAATCAATTACTCATAGGTGTTGGTGCTGAGCCCATTTTCGTTTCTTCCTGCTTCTATCGACTTTTTTTTTTCCTCCATCGTGGCCTAGCCGAAGTGGAGTGAAGTCATGCATTTCGACCACATCAGACTCCTTGTCGCTGCCAGCTCACCACCGCCTCGTGGGCGCTGCAGAGCCACTGAGCGGCTGGCAGACCCCTGCAAGCGACGAACGCTTAGAATGCAACAGCGCCCCTCCACTTCCAAAAAGCTGTAAAGGACGCCTGGCTTGGCTTTTTGCAGCCCAGGAGGACGGCGATGCCATCCCTGCGCCGCTGCATGTGCTCTGGCGTCTGTACTTATTGGCTGCGCTGCTCGCAGCTACAGCTTCAGGTACACTGCCTGACTGCTAATCTTAGCAATTGGGCTATAATAGCGCCAAGGCGCACCGGCACTGTTTTACTTGCAGGTGTCTACGCTGGTTGTAGCAGATGCTGTGCAGATCTACATCTAATCCGCCTGGCGCTACATGTAGAGTAATCTGTCAAGTCGATGGTTGATGCATTTGGATGGTCGCGGTGGTGGCAATGTCCGTAGTTCCGTGCTCTGTAATGGGCACATCACATCATGATATTACATGCGAGGGATTGCTACCATAGACGAGCACCTGGCGCTGATGCAAAATACAGGGGCCGCATCCTTGCAGATTTTTGGCTGCTGGCCTAAGCTCCTCGCTGCTAGGGGAAAAGGAAAAATTGCAATGCACTAACACTGGGCTAAGCACCCGGCTAAGAGCAATTGCCTTTTCAGCTCCCGAGAACAACAAGAGCTACGAAAACGTCGTCCAGACCTCTGGGCCTGGCACTTCTTCTTCCTCTCATCTGCTTTATACTTTTCTGACCTCTGCCACCGAAACGCCCCTCCCGGCTCGTGTGAGCCCTTTCCACCACTCGCAAGCCAACGATGGCTCTGGACCTGTGACCGATTCTATGGCCGCTTTCGACTGCGAACCCGTACTGCCGTGATACCGCCATCGAGTCGACGGGCGCCCAGCAAGCTTCAAGCCTTGCAGGAACCACACGCCGGCCGTGCAACACGAGAGCGGGCTCGCCATCATTAGCCTGTGACGTCTCGGCATTGCCTTCTGCGTGATTCGTTGCTTGACGTCGACTGGCTGCTGGCCTGGCTTCTGTTTTACCTTTGCATCCTGCGTGGGAGGGCTGGCGTGGTGTGAAGGACGCAAGACGAGGAGCATTTTAGACTTTTCTTCTCTATTCTGTTGCTGTGGGGGGACTATTTGGCCTGCATATACAAATCATATATACACAGGGTATATATACTAACTTGACGCCGGGTGGCCTGTCTCATATCATTGGAAGCTATCCCGCCCCCTTGTCCAGCGGTCTCCCTCACCAAAACGCCAGTCCTTTGCGGGCTTCGTTTGCTGCACTCCACTCCTGTGTGTGTGAATAGCTTTTCTGCCGCATCTGATGGCCGGCCCGAGGGCAAGATCAAACAGCGTCCGCAGGGCTCGCGGACTCTCCATTGGAGAGGATGGCAAGGTCGTGCCGCTTAAGCGATGGGACGGCGCCAGCAGGACGTGCAGGGACTGGGATGGCCTACGAAGGGTAAGTCGAGCCTGTAAATGGCAGCGAGGCCTGGTTCTGAACACGAGGCCAGCGCCCAATTGCGAATTGGTAGCATTCATCTGACTTTCTATGGTGTTGCTTATAGGACTCGGATATATGGGAGAGGAACGGCAACTGCCTCATCCACTTATACGCCAAGGGCGATTCAAAGCGTGGACCGTCTTTCAAGCTGCCATTTGCCGCTCTGCTGTCGGCGGGCTGCTTGCCTCTCGTCGAGAAATTCCTAGTACTCGAGGGTATCGCATCCAATACGGCGCAGGAAATTGAGCGGTGGGATCAGCTGCATCCCAGGTCGACAGCTGAGCTGTATATACCGGCCCCGCCCAATGCCACCGATAAGCAGGCGCAGCAATATCACCTCGCCATACGAAATCTTTGTGCATGGATTCTGGGGAGACCAATGGTGGGGAGGCACTTGGGCAGCACCCTCGTTGCGCTCCTTCACTCTATGCGAGAGTTCCGGTCCTCGTCAGGAAGCAACGTCGATGACTTGTTGAAGTATATGCGCCACGCGCAGTACCTCGACTTGGCCGGAGCGCCTACTCACGCCACGGCGGCCCTTTATGTAGCAGAGACATTTCAGCTCAGCAACTTGTATAAACGGGCTTTTGCTCACTGTGTTGGCATGCATGACCGCCTCTTTTACAACTCGGAATATCAGGTAAGGAACGACACGCCTGGAGATTGGGCATTAACGCATGCCCTCTTTCTTTCTCCCCTGCTTGTTTCACTGGTCATGTAATAAATGTACAGCCGATGCTAACCTTCATCTCATGAACAGCTCATCAGTGCGCTATCGCGATCGCTCGTACGCAGAGCCCGTCTGGAGATGAACGCAATGCTCCAGCAGACAACCACCAGACTCCGGAGCTTCCTTGATGAAGAACTATCAGAGACTAACTTGGGCATTCCAGCTGGAACTCGCGCCCACCTGGAGCGGTTTCGAAGCTTCCTGATGTCCTTTTATTCGGCCAAGTTTGGCTATTATCCTCCCATGGCTTTTGACGCTGGCCTGCTCAATACCATGGCGGCCGATTTTGATGCCTTGTACGAGCTGTTGGTGGACAACAACTATACTGCATCGGATAGCATACCGTCCACAGCAGTTGGTGGTATCTGCACTGAGCAACTTGTCCAAACCTTTGATGAGACCAACCACTTTGAGCCTCTACCGCACCCTCTTCCCCAGCTGCCTCAAGTTGAGACGTCTACTGATGGGCTCCGGCTCTTGTCCAAGATCCCTTTCCTAGAAAAGGTAGCTCCGGAGCAGCAACAAATTTCGATTGCAGCTCTGATTACGGCATCTAACTGGACGGAGAAATGCTTCAAAAGTGATCTCGTGCAGGCGTATCGCCGGTTCGAAGAAGCCATGATTATTTCTCCTACCAAGGCCGATAAGAACGAAAAGATCTCCTTGCTGGAGGCGCGCAAGGTACGATGGGTTCTGATCTACGCGGTTCACCAAGTTCTCCGCCGTGCAACTCGAAAACCAATAGAGGTTGATGGCGAGGACGCGCCGTATCACCTTTCAGCCTCGATGAACTGCATCCCTCCATGGTCATCGGCACCTCGTGAATCGAAGAAGCCCTTGCGCATTCAAACCGATATCGTGGCTATCGATGAAAACATGCCCAAGCGAGCCGTTAAGATCCAGGAGACGGCGGTTGGCAGAATAGAGATCAAGCCCGACATTGACTATTTCGCCTTGACACACAAGAACCGCAATTCATCCTTATCCACCGTATCTGATAGCCCATCACCCACCACTTTGTCCCGCTCAAGCTCATTTACGATGAGCCTGCGACGCAACTCGACTATCCGCAGGTCACTGAGGATATTGAGGAGGAGCTCCATGTCAGGGTCACAGGCATCAATGACGCCGCCTGGAAAGCCATTGTACCACGAGATTGTTGTACAAGGCTATGGCAACGGAACACAAACAGTTACCGTGGAGGAGGACGAGGATGGGCTGATGATGAAGGGCAATCTGGCGGGTCGCAGCGACTCGACGGCATCGGCACAGTCAAATTCGAGCTCCAGCACCACGGCCTCGTCAATTCCCGAGAGCATGAGCAGCACGGTCGACACGCTCTCCTCGAGTGTACTGTCCAGTCCCGCAACGCCTACGTCCGATGCGGTTTTGGAGCTTGAGCTTATGCTCGCCCGCTGGGGTCCACAAGACAAGGCGCCGGTAAGAATGGGGCTGCCGCGTTCGGTCTCTGCCAGCGCCCTTTCCGGCGACGTGGAAAACTTGGCGTCAGGGCTCCACTACTACCCAGAAGCCTTCCCCGAAGCCCCCTTGAGCAGAAAAGAGGATATCAAGAGAAAAAGAAGGAGTTTAGAGCCCGCACGGTCGGCGCCGGCGCCTGCCGCCCTGCAGCGACGCTACACCATGCTTGGAGACCTTCGACGGAAAAATTTTGGGTTCGAGTCCAGGCCCATTTCTGTCCGCATTCGCGAAAACCGCATTACCGAGGAAACGTGGACTCCCAGCCGGAGAGATTCAGATGATTGGTCCATGATGCTGGCGTTTATGGACGGAACTGATAATAAAGACGCCACAACAACTAATCAGAGCGACGCCTGGGCGCAATATTCAGACCTTGGAGGACTTACCGATATGAGTTAGTATATAGACATGCCTACGGTTTGGGCGTAATGAGAAATATGACTCGGAGGTGGAAGACAGATACTAAAGAGAGGGAAAAACGGATACGACATTTTCCATGGAGGAAAAGCAATTTTTGGGCATTTTATTGTTTGCATGTTTTGTGTTTTATGGCTTGGTTGATACCCTGTGTCGGCTGACACGTTTACGATACCATTTTCTCCGGCGGTCATTCATTACTGGTGTATTGGACATTCTTTCTGTTTACAAAGTCCTGGGATATGGTATAAATCGGGATATATACTTAGGTATACAAGAGGGGTCGCCCTCTTAGACTGGACGCTTGAATATTTATTTTGTAAGAGCTAGTATATGAAATAGCAAGTTGAGCATTGTTTTTTTTTATTTTTGTTTTCATTTCTTCGCGCGAATTGCTTTGCGGGTATAGTGCCTACAGACAGAATTCATAAATGCATATCTATATACACACCTTTTGTATGTATATTTATACAGATACATACACGTGCAACGTGGCTTCTTGCCAACTCTCCTCGACTTAGAACAACACTGCTGGAGTAAGCAAATGGTTTACACTGCTCGTATCCCAGGCACAGCCCTGAACTCCTCCGATTGGTCTGTTCGACCGCTTAGTCTCTCTTTGAGCGTGAAGAAGAATTGAGCGAGTCGATGAGGTCGGCGCCGATGGACCAGATCATGTAAGTCGGGCCGACGAGCCAAGCACCGCTGGTGGAACAATTAGCATTTTTTGTCGAAAAGAAAAGAATTGGTCAAACAATTAATATTGAGGTTCAGGGAAAGAGAGGGACGCACTTGGGAATGATCCAGAGGAGGATGAGGTCGTTGAGGGGGTTGTGGCCAATGTTGTCAAAACCGC
This sequence comes from Trichoderma koningiopsis, assembly GCA_022985005.1. Classification (NCBI taxonomy): domain Eukaryota; kingdom Fungi; phylum Ascomycota; class Sordariomycetes; order Hypocreales; family Hypocreaceae; genus Trichoderma; species Trichoderma koningiopsis. The sequence continues at coordinate 746,232 of JAJPEM010000002.1, forward strand.
TGTAGTACTCGTTTGCCCCTATACAATCCGTCCAATTGGCTCTTGTCAGCACGCGTTTTTAAACATGTCATGTCAATTGAAATGAAAGCATGAGGGCTCATCATTTTGACTTACAATACAGAGTCGTCTTGCTAAGCGTCATGACAGCAGCAGCATAGCCAAACAGCGTAGCCCTGGCGCCGCCTCTGCCAGCCAGCACCTTGGAACCCCCCTCGGCGGTCTTGCTGCTAAACAGCCAGGCGGCGACATAGTACAGATACATGAGCGTCTCGGCGGCGTTGAGCAGGCCCTGGGCGCTGGTGAAGCCGTTGCCGGCGTTGAAGGCCTTCCAGCCGTAGATGTGGTCGACCTCGCCGTAGAGCTTGTAGGGCGCCCAGACGGGCCAGTGGAGCGAGCCGCCGGGCATGGACAGCGGGCGCAGGAGGACGTAGCCGGTGTCCCAGATGACGAGGGGCAGGGAGATGGCGAGCCAGACGAGGGTGGCGGTGGTGGGCGCGTGGCGGAATGAGCCTGACGATACTTTGGACGAGGAGGATTTGGATCTGGCGATGCGTTTGGCGGATGGGGTTGCCGGGGGGAGGGAGGAGAAGGAGGAGGGCTCGACGCTGGCGGCGCGGGAGGAGGAGGCGCGGGTGCTGACCATTTTGGCGGTTTTGGTGTTTTGGTTGCTGTGAGTTGAAGGTTGAGTTGGTGGCGAGATGGTGTTGAAGTTGGGTGGTGGCGGCGAGCCTATCGTGAGACGGTATTAAATGTTGTTGTTGGAGTTGCTGTTATTGGCCTCGATATTAATTGAGATGAAAAACAATGGATGAGGCAAAACGGAAAAATAAAAAAGTAAAAAGGTAAAAGAGAAATGAGACCCCAATGGCCGGAGGAAATAAACAACCTTGAAATGAGGGGGAGGGGCAAAATAGCGCGTTAGGTTGTGTTGTCAAGGTGTGATGGGTGGGAGCAACGCTTTATAAACAAATGGCGATCTTTTTCTTCTTCTTCAATTGTTCTTAATGCTTTTTGAGTTTACAATAAAATGAAGAGAGACGGTGGAAGAAGAAGGTTTCTTTTTTAAATGAAAGCTACATGAATATTATTACAATTAACAGTGTGTGTTGGCGTATTACGTGAGTGCGCGTTGCAGAAAAAAAAAAGGACAGCATGACAGAAAAACATTAATGGCGAATCACAGTGAGGCGGGAAGGATGCGACATTGGGTGTGGGCGGCATGTGGCGCCACGCCTGCGCTGTTGGAGAGATTTTGATCGATACGACGCTGCTGCGCCAGCTGAGGCTTGGAAGGGGTGAGCGTGACGGCGACGGCGACAGGCTGAGATTTGGAATGGGAGATTGCGAAGTTCGCTTATTGGTGCTGGATCCGAATACGTGTATGTGCCGAGGCTGAGATTGAGATTGGGTTGAGTAGAGAAGTTGAGTGTTCGGCGGTGTTGGATGAGTTGCTCCGAAAGCCGTTGCTTCGGGGCAATTTGTGTGATGACATGGCAACTGATAGAGGGCGATTGAAATTAGTTGTGTAAGTCATGAGATGAGGACGTGTTGCACGTGGTAACTGAGTGGCATTTTGATATAATGGAGATTTATTTTTATTTGCATGTATGCTTAACCTTATACCCGATGACGTATGAAGGCTTGCGGCGCAAGGCCTCGGGGAAGAAAAAAAATGCTGTGAAGCTTTCCACCCCAAATGTTCGCCTCTCATCTCATCATTAATGACTACCTATCTTACATACCTATATGTCGTAATAATATGTATACTTCGTATGCACAACGCTTGTCTCCACCAATACCGAACTCATGTAACCGGGCAGTGCTTCGCTCATCCGCCAAACGTATCTCCCCCATTCTCCAGATACTCGCGCTCCTCATCCGTCGTCTCGCGCCCCATGACCCGATTCCGATGCGGATACCGTCCAAATCGCTTTATAATCGCCCAATGCCTCTTTTCAAATCCGAGATTCAGCTGCGCGTATTCACTGGCCGCCTCCTCACTGGACTGCACGACTCTCTGTGCCGCCATGTGATACTCGTGCGCCACCTCGGACTCGTCGTTCCAATCTACAGCCATCTCAGAGGGCAGTAGACTCTCCACGTCGCGTTTTAAGCCTTCGTACTTTTCCACCGCGAGGTCATGCAAAGAAATGTCTTCCGAGTGCATCAGCGGCACGTAGAACCAGCTGCGGTAGGCGAAGCGCCAGCGAGTCTCGGGACACCGCTCGGGGATGCCGCGCTGGATGGCTGTGAGGGCGACTTCTCTGGCCATGGGATCGAAGTAGTTGAAGACGATGTCTGCATGGTCTCCGCGGTAGCAGTTGCGTGGGATTTGATCGAGTAAAAGGATCAGGCTGAGCCAGTCGTGAGAGTCATTTGGCTGTAGGGCGTAGATGATGTCTTGGCCTGATTTGATGCCGTCGCGGCGGAGTTGTTCAAGAGTAGGGGCAAAGCGTTCTCTAAGGCGTTAAAAAGGACATCAACAAATATTCTGTTTTGTAAAAGAGATGACGAGTTTATGACAACATACACGCATAACTTGTCAAACTCTGGCCCGCCAAAGAACCATCTCTTATTCTCATCTATGGTGGGCATGACCAGACTATCTGGCCCTGATAGATGCTCGAACCAAAACTCCCGGACGCTCGAAAGCAAATCTGGCGATAGGATTAATGATATGCAAGTCATCGTGTCCTTTGATGGGGCTGATGAGTTGTGAATGGAGCGAGGGTGAGCGCCAGTAGGGGCTGATATGAATGGTCTCGGCTGCAACCAATGACGCCCCGAATGTGTCTGCTGGTGACTGGACAACGTTCTCTCAGTGTGAAATCCTCTGGAATACAATGTCAGGGAAACGGGAGCAACTAAGTTCTTGTCAGTTCAATTCGTGCTATATAAGGTGTTAAGAAAAGAGTTGGCTGACCCCGAGGGCAGCACAGCGGCCCAGCTCGGTGTATGCCGGACAACGACACCGCCGGCAACTTCATCAACGTCGATTATAGATCCAGGTCAGATATTGACTAAGCACGCCAAGCCGTTCAATATTTATATGACAACCAATACTCATATGATAGCAGGACAAGCAAGAAGAATACAAAAAGGGAAGATGCAAAAGCTATAAAGAGCAAATGCGGCCATCAAAACGGACTTTTGACACGGGGCCAAGCCCGCATTAAGGCTGGCTGGCTTTTAGCACGCCCTTGTCGCTCTAGCACCAAGACCGAAAGGCCGAAACGCTACAAATTTCTCGGACAAGTATGGGCACTCTGTTGAACACATTATTCATCACCACTTACCCGCTTACCAAGTCATGAATCACCGCGCGGGAAAAAAGGGCCCATGCAGCCTATCTCTCTGAAATTCGCACAACGCAGGCACACTAAGCAAAAACGACCTAAAACGGAAGGATTTCGCCGCGCAGCCAATCACACGCCGTCATCTGAGGATTTATCATCATGGCGATACGCCAGGATACTGATTGGGGTGCGTTTTGCGTTGAACACTAAAAGGGGATTCGCACGACTCATTAGCCGTTTATCTTGCGCGTGCCCCAATTGATTTATAGATATCAGGTGGGATGAGGGGAGGGAACAGGAAGACTTACATATCTCCATTTCCTCGAGAGACAGTCCCTTTGTCTCCTTGATGAAGAACCACGTGTACAGCACCAGAGCCCAGTTGAAGCAGCAAAACATGAGAAAGGCCTTGTAGCCGAGGTTGTTGACGGCCGCGGGCGTGATCTGGGAGAGCGTGAAGCCAAAGAGCCACTGCGTTGCAGCGCCGACGGCGATGCCTCCTTCGCGGATGCGCGTTGGGAAGATTTCGCTCATGTACAGCTGCATTGCGCAGAGATTAGTATATCGTGTGATTTTTGTTGGAAAGTTTAAACGTACCCAGGGTATAGGTCCCCACGAGATGTTAAACGTCACTATACGCATCGCATCAAGTGTCAGCAATCTGGACGAACTTGTGTGCATCAATATTTGACTTGGACACTCACTCGCTTCTAGAAATACCATCGTCAGAGATGCTACGGCCGGCGGCGCCAGCGTCCCTCCGCTCACGGGAGGATACCGCTGTGTCAGCACCGCAATGATGAACATATAAGTGCCCATGAGGAACGACCCGGCGAGCAGAGACCAGCGCCGGCCTATGCGCTCCACGAGGAAGATTAAGAAGAATGCACAGCTGACTACCTTGCACACGCCGAAGAAGCCACTGAGTAGCAGAGCGTTTTGACCGGCGCCGACGGCCTGGAAGACTTGGGGAGAAACTAGATTGATGGTCAGAGAGATATCCGTGAGGTAATATGCTGACAATTCGAGAAGATATGGGATTCGTCCATACAGTATGCCAGAGGTGTGTTTCCCGTCAATTGAGCACCTAAATTTCGGATTCGCGTTATCAGCAACCAGCAGTCGACACTCTGATCATGAAACTCACCAATCTGAAGAGTGACGGCAATAAAGATTCGATACCGATTCGCCGGCAGCCAGTATTCTCTCCACGTAACTCCAGCAGTCTGCCGCTCTTCCTCCTCAATGCCCGCCAGAATCTGCTGAAACTCCATCCGTACCTCTGTACTATCCCCTCCGCGCACCCATATTAACGACTCCAAAGCCTCTTCGTGGCGATCCCGCTGAGCAAGCCACCTCGCGCTCTCCTTTGTCACCAGCATCCCAAGTCCCAAAATACCGCCAGGCACAAGCTGCAAGGCAACGGGGACCCGCCACTGTCTCGTCGATGAGGGTATGTGTTGCGCGGCGCCGTAGTCGACCCAGTAGCTCACAGCTACGCCGAGGGTGAAGAAGAATTGGAAGAGACTGCCGAGCTGGCCGCGGATTTCTTTGGGGGCCATTTCGGCGGAGTACATGGGGATGATGACGGTCGCGATGCCTATTGCAGCAAGTTGTAGTTAGAATTCGTCGCATATAAGCCAGGGACTGATGGGTAGTTTGCTTTCTAAATATGCGTGTTTTTGAGGTTGGATTTACCTGCGCCAACGCCTGATATTGTCCGTCCAATGTACCAGGTGACAATTCCGTGCTGGTAAAAGAGCTGCAGCACGGCGCCAATGTTGAATATGAGCGATCCTACGGCGAGAGACCATCGGCGACCGTAGCGCGCAGTGAATGGCCAGACGAACAAGCATGAGAAAAAGGCTATAATTAAGAGACAAATGTTAGAACACATACGCCCGATTTCCTGCAATTCCTTCTTTTCTTTTCATGTTTCTTCGCCCCGTTCGCCACCATAAAGCAATCAAATAAATGCGCTCTCATGTATGTTTAATACATACCTCCGGCCTGCAGCAGACTGGCCGACAGCGAAGTGACATTGTCCCTCTCGCCATCGCTAAAGCCCATGTCGCGCATAAAGGAATTCAGCGTCAGGACACCGCCCACGATGCCCGTATCGTAGGCGAAAAGGAACGAGCCGACACATGACAGGGAGACGAGGTACGTGGCCCTCCATGTGCCGAGGCGCGTCATGATGGGTTGCTGGTCGTGTGAGATTTCATGAGGAGGAGAAGAGGAGAGGAGGGGGAATATGGTGTGTGGGATGCACAGCCCGTTGGTGCGTGTTAGTTTGTATGTATGTTTATATAAACGTGTGGCGTGGCGATGCCTTTGCTCGAAGCAGGGTCTTGGCTAGAAGATTGAATTAAGCATGCTTGGGATCCAAAGTAGAGGAGCTGCGGCCTCGGAGATTTAGGTTGAAGAATCGTGAGATTCAGTCTGCAGGATTGCGCATGCGAATACGAGTAATACTGCTGCTCTTTGCTATCATTCTCTACTAGGAATTGCGGATCAGCATCAGGCCGCGGTCTCGGATCTCCTAGCAGGCCGATTGACGTAATCCGAGACTGCGGCCATTCAGCCGAGCTGGCAAAGCACGCATCGATAGTCCATGGAGATTTTTCCTGCATGGCGTGTGCAGTCTTGGCTGCGGGGAAGTCGTACAGAAGGTCGGTGCGGAGAGAGTGGGATTCAAGATGAGATAGAATCCCGTTTTGGTATATGCAAACCTGGGGTAGTTGGCCAGATTCCGCTTTGGGAAAGGGACTGTCTTCTTGTTGATTTCACTTACACCAGCATCTACACAGGAATGACTTTTGACAGCTATCAAGTACCTAGCTTAGATCTTTTCCCGTTGAGGACAGTGCTGGTAACTGCCTTGAACAGCCTTTGTATCTTAAGAGGCTGAAACTGCATGCCTCTTGCGCTTGTATGTGTTATTCAGTTGTTGCAGCTTTCATAGTGGACATGCTAGCGCTTATGCGCCTTGCAAAATAGTCTAGTTAGTTGATAGGAGGCAGGCGAGATCGTTTTAGAGAAAGAGAATAAGATTAGTTCATACGAGCAAAGAGCAAGGGAAGACGATGATGAATGAAGCTGAATTGAATTGTTTTTAACAGATGGCCAGCTAAAACAGAGGTCATGGCCTCTGGTTCTATCGAGGTTACTCAGGACAATTAGCATTGTAAAACAAGGGCACTCAGTATAGGGCATATTTCAAAACTGCAAGAAATGGCGTATGCTTGACTTTTCAAGCAGTGTATACAGGACATTGGTAGTTGTCCATGTCAGGTTTGTAAAGTCGGACTGCTGGAAAGATAGAATCGGAGAGCTTCAGCACTGGGTAGCAGAGGACGGCAATAGACGCAGTCAACTCCCAGAATCGTAGTTCCCCACCATGGTCGTTAATCTTAATTAAAACATACTATTGAGTGCTTCATTTACTAAACATTTTCATTCGCTTAATTGCCAAAGTTAGAGCAAGGGATCATTGATGGCCTTCAATCTCGCGGCCACTTTGCTCCGTCGCCTCCCCACGGCGGGCCGAAAGCTTCTCACCACCGCCTTTGCATTACATATTAGATCGAGCAGCCATGTCCCTATAGGAGCTTTATTCCACTCCATTTTACAGGAATTTAATACGAAGTATTAGGTTTTGGGCAATGTACACCTCATCGTCTCATATTGACCATGTAGTGATGACAAGATGACCACAGTGCTTCACTGCGTCACGACTTTGTATTCAAGCCGCCAGCTTACAAAGTGTCAAGCCTACGATGCGATAACGTCACCACATCAACATTTTGAAATCAGGCACTTTTGATTGGTTCCATCTAAACTATCATTATAGATTGAATTATGAATGATCATCATAGATCACTTACATGTTACAGATGCCATGAAGTATAAAATCACCATTTCGAGCAACATCAATCTCAGTCAATTTCAACCTCAATTCCAACAGACACACCAGACTTCAAACCAGGCATGTTTAGTAGTGTTCGCACCGCTCCTCTCAAATTGCGCCAGTGCAGCAAGTACTATTCTCCCCTCTTTACCAAACGCACCTTTCAACAGGCTCTCGCAATGTCTACCATATCCGACGCAATTACCAAGGACCACCGTGAAATAGAACAATACTACAATGAAGTGATAAACAATCCGAATGATCACGACTACCAGACTCGGTATCAAAACCAATTCGTCTGGGAGCTCGCTCGCCATTCTGTAGGCGAGGAGCTGGTTGTCTATCCTGCAATGGAGAAGTATCTGGGTCAAAAAGGCAAGGATATGGCGGAGAGCGACCGAGCGGACCATAAAGTGGTGAGTGCCAATAACACACCGATGCAGTGCACACCTCTTACTCAATGTCTTTTACACAGGTCAAGGAGAGGCTCAAAGTCTTTCAGAATTTGAAGGCCTCTGATCCAGACTTTATTAATACGCTAAAGGACCTTTGGGCACCGCTCTCGGAGCACATCAAGGAGGAGGAGGAACGAGACTTGCCTGCCTTGGAGCAGCAGCTTCAGGCAGTTGAGGGAGAATCGGAGTCATTGGCCACGAGTTTTGGTCGCACCAAAGCTTTTGTGCCCACGCGCAGTCACCCCAGTGCTGGGGAGCATCCGCCATTCGAGACTGCAATGGGTTTGCTGGCTGCGCCAATCGATCATCTCGCCGACTTGTTTCGAAAGTTTCCTGACCAAAAGATATCCCCTAATCCTTCGACTAAATAGAAATAGTTGAAATACTTAGTTTACTTACCATGTACACGAATAGCATAAATGATAGGAAGACGGCTTGCACTTTTTGGCCCAAAAAAATTCTCTTATATTTTGGCGGGATTATGAACAAAAGTACTCATTGCATACAATATGATTTCATATTATGGTCTCACCGGCTGAGTATTGGGACACAGGTTGTTAAACCGCGACTCGCTTCACTAAATTTAAGCACCTCTGTCGGCAAGGCATACTGTTATTGCAAGATAAGTGTTTTCTACTCATGGATATAGTAAAATTCGGAAAGCAAAACATTGTAATCTGTAGTATCACCTTTCCGCGAGTCCAGGGCGAACAAGTTTCTTTCGCAAGGAAATGAAGAGGAGAAGCGTTTCAGCCGTCTTTGCTCAGCGGCGCTCAGAATGCTATCAGATCTTGTAGAAACCGTAAGCAACGAAAGTGAGAATATTACACTCAATATAACTGACAAAGATAATCTGTGCGCAAACATGATTAAGTCTCTCACGAATATGATCACTTGCATCCCCTGTAGGCGGGATAAGAGTGGGGGTAAAGAATGGTTGTAACACGCAGTTGTAACTATAATCACTGTAAGAAAATCTGAAAGATGAAGTCAATTGGTCTCCTTCCGCCGCAGCTCATTCTCAAGAGCCCACAGTGTTTTCAGCATGCAAAAAGATCTTCCGTATAGTCATATCTTCTGCCGGGGAATCTCAAATGTCGCCAGAACAGAGACATGGCTCCCTATTGGCCTTACTCAGCGGATTTGCCAGACTACGGTAAACGATCGGCAGTTGGAACCCTAATCACAAAGTTCTAGTACTTCCATTAAGTATCGCAGATGCTTGATGTCACGAACGCAATCATTGCGGTGCAATTACTCCGGCAATTACTCGCTATTCCCATTCATTGCCAATACCATTGTGATGGATAATACTAATGACTATTGCCGCAAGGCCGCTTTCTGTCATTTTTAAAGAGGGGTGAAGTCATGATCACTCCTCCCAAGGTACATAAATTACCGTTAATGGGTCTTACCTAAGAACTTGAACGACAAGATGAGTCTCGATGCGCATTGAAAATGGCCACCGCCTTATTTCCGCCCTTCCCTGCGAAATGTATATAAGTTCAACATAACTCGCTAGTTGTTTTCGCAAATGCGTAGACGAATAGAATTCTTTTCTAAAGCGACGTTTTTTTATCTGATACCCTCTGTCGCATTTTGAACTTGGAAGTCTGAACGATCTTTACTTTGAACGAATAAACCCTTCTTTAAGGGAAGCACAAGACAATAGCTATCGCTATGAGCATGGTTGTACTTGGTTATGGCATCTCAATACGACCTGTAAAACACGAGTCGAGGACATTGTGCTTCGATGAATTGCTTGGATGAGCAACGAGGTATGTGAAATATTATATATCGACTCTTCTTAGCATGGAAGGCTAATGAGAAGCAGAAAACAGGCCTGAAACACAAATATTACGATATTCACCATAGAAGAGGGAAAGCATTGCAAAGAAGGAGGACTCACAACTGATGACAACAATTTTTAATAACATAGATTCGTCGATGATATAGGGGTCACCGACACCAGAGAAATATAGATCATACAGAGACATAGATAGATCACGAACTTAGACCAAGAACTATAGAAAAAGAAAGATTAGACATAGACTATAGAAAGCTATCCACGACAGAAGCAATTAATGAATGTTTTACTTTGTGTGTGACGTTTTACACTGCATTGGCAAATTTAGTGACCAACAGTAACGCCAATTGCTGATTGCTGTAAGTCTTGAAGGGGCAAGAATCGATTGGTTTCCATTCTTTTGCATAGTTGTTGTTTGTTAAGAAGCTCTGTAGCCGCATTTAGCGTTTCTTTCTGTACTGAAGCTTGCGATGGCACTACGCTGATAATTGTGGCATCGTATTCATTGATCCTAGGGCGCTCCAACACATCAAACTGGCTGTGGACCAGGTTCGACTTGGCAAAATGATTCTGTCTAGCCTCCGTCCTCTGCCGCAGCACGGACTCTGGCGCATCGAGAAAGAAGAAGTGCATGAGAGAATACCCGGCGCGATTGCAGCTTTCTCTCAGAATGTCCCTATAAGCTCGTTTCAGGGCCGAACATGTGATTATGAGATGGTGTTGGGATTGCTGCCGGTTATAGGCCGAGGCTTGCTCGTTGATTGCTTCAAACCAGCCCTGGCGGTCCGCGTCTGTCAATGGCTCTCCTCTGTGCATTTTGTCGATGTTGGCTTTTGGGTGAAGCTGCTGATGAGATTAGCATTGGGTCTTTCCAATGCTACAATTCTCTCGGGGGATCTTACGTCGTCGCCTTCTAAGAATTGAGCTCCCAGCCTTGAAGCGAGAAACTTTGCAACTGAGGACTTGCCTGAGCCTGTGGGACCCGAGACAAAGAGGATCCACGATGGCTCCTTCACAGAGCCTTCGTCAGGGCCACCGTTACCGTTGATGGAAGGCATTTTGACATCAGCAGAGTTGAACGAAGCAGTCATGATTTCAATTGAGACGAGTATATTGACCAAAGAAGCTGGTAAAGTTGTACTATCGAAGACAGATTCTAAAGAACATATAGAGCCCCACAGGGCAATAACCAGCCTTATCACAACCAATTCTCGTACCATTTTTTAAACAATGAACATACATCGTCGTATCTCACCCCTTGCAGTTGCTGTGATGGCTTTCATTCACTGTACGTATAGTGATGGCGTAATATTGGGACTCCTGCTGCTCAATATGACGTCAAGACTCCAACTCCTTCAACGAATGGTGAGAGTGGTTCCATGTTCGGCGCTCAAACGTTTTTTATATTCCGCTTCTTTCTTTACGAATAGGTCTAAAATAACGGTCCAATGCCCCAATGCATACTATGCTCAAATGCAGTTGCCATCCTCAGCAAACCCATATGGAGAGCATGGGTTCGCCCCTCACAAGCTGTCTAGCTGCAAATAGTTGGCAACTCTATCAGCCGCTCCGTCATCCTGGCCCAATAGAACTATCAATCGAGCACACTCTTATAAAATTTGGGTTACTAGATCCATTCTTGCTATTGATTGAAGTCAGCGTGTGTCATTCGGAGCGCTCTCCGAAAACTATAATGAAGCCCAAACATGACGAAACATATGCCTCTACCACTCGCCACTGGCGCCGTATGGGGAATTCTGGGGTAATAGAGCTGTAAGTAGTAGATAATTCAAGGGCCCAACCCGTTTTAAAATGACGTATCAATTGTCTGCACGAATGAGCCCATGTGCGTGTCGACACACGTTGCACTTGTGCCGTTCTTACTGAATGAGATCCTTGGAGGCTTTCCCGTATCATCAGCCTGATGCGCCCAGTACGTCAATTTCCAACAAATGCAGCTCTAAGTTACCACTTACAGCATGTTGGCTATCATCTTGATTGCATTAGAAAGTGCGAATAACAACTGTAAATCTCAGGAAGCATTTAATAGCTTCTAGAAATATCATATTGTAGTAGTAGCCTCGTTGTTATTGTAATAAAGCCACAAATGTGTGCAGAAATCTTTTTATGCAGAGCTGCACTTTAAGGCACAAGTTTGTTGTACTACTGCTCAACCGAAACAAACGGCATACTCGACACGACGACGCAATTGACACTGTTATGGCCCAAACTACCTCGAAGGTAGGAAAAAGACCAGCGTCAATTTACGAATTGGGGGACGCCAGTCAACTGGACCTCGCACACTTGCAGTTGAATAGGGGGGCCATCTCCAGTTCCATGGCCGGACATGTTACACACAATAGCTGCGCACTGGGCGATGCTATGGATCCTTCCGATTTTACTTCATATCTGCAATGGATCTCTGCAGAAGATGAGTCGTATCCTATTGACGACTCACATTATTCCAACCGTTGGATACCGAGGATTTCTCCAGAATCTTTATTCTTCGAAGGCACACAAGTCGCAGAATCACCGGAGAAGTCATATTGGACGGAGCCTGGCTTTGCTAGCGACTTGCTAGACAGCTCATTGTGGTCGACTACATCAATGCCTGGGGACACAATCGACGACCAGCTCACCACTCTGTACGAAAGCAGTGAGACACCAATGGTCTCTAGTGAGAAAGAATCTCAAGACGAATCTGTGGTAGATAGTGATCGCAAAAGGCAAAAAAGAAGCACTTCTGTTGATGAGCAAGATGCTGAAACAGAGAAAAAAAAGCGAATGCAACATATAATCCGAAACCTGGAAAAGTTCGAAAACGAGCAAAAAAATTATGCGAAACAGCAGCTGAGGGCAATAAAGAATAGCCACACCTAGGGTGCGTTTTCATTGTACGGCAATCGGGCATTTTATCTTATTTTGCGGCGATACTGGTAGCATGTTAAGGAAATGGCACAAAAGTCTGACTTGACACAATTCTCGAAATTTCGATGAGCTTCAACTCCATTTGCTTCGTGGGCTTTGGAAAGATTTGAAGAATATAGCAATGTTGACCAATTTAACTCCATTTGAGGAAGATAATGATAAGGTAAGATCCGGAATGCCGATATTGAGGGCCTGTAGATCTAATGTCGAGCCCTTTAATTGGCAGCGTGCTACCTTAGAGGTGACACTATCAGCAATGGTGGATTTGCAGCTCTAAGATTCTAGACCTACAATCTGAGCGTAGAAGGAGAATCGGGCATCTAATAAGAATAAACAGCACCGTCTCTCCGCTTTGCTCTGGAATGATTTAATGTGGAAAGTCGTGCACGTCAGTGTCTGAACATTCGCCGCAACTTGCGTCATCTACAAAGTCTGAAATGCGTTCTGCCATATGACTAAGGCGGTTGAGCGTGCACTATATATTAAGAGACGCATATAGATACAATTCATTTAGTGCTCCGGATTACAACACTGATCTTCAGAAAGCAATAATCATTCAATCATAAAAAATCTCGATAAAAAATTGCGACATGTCCAGACAGAGACTCACAATGGTGGCGCTCGCCGGTGTTGGAGTCATCGGGGCCACAATGATGTTCCCACGAAAAACCGATACCAAAAGAAACGACATTCAAGACAGGAGAGACAAAGCACAAGAGACACGCGAGCTCGGACTCGGCAGCGCAGGCGTTGGAGGAAACAAAATGACGGGCGGTCCAAGCAATTCGACAACATCAGGACCAGATAAAGACCCAAGATACCGCGAAGTCGATACAGGAGACTCGAAACAGTATCTACCCGCCGGTGGCGTTAGCAGCGGAAGAGGAGGAGGAGGCACGACTGCCAGCGCGTCGGAAAAGCTGGGCTTCAAGGGTTCCTTTTTGGGTGGTTCTGGAAAGAAAATTGCAAGCCGGGAGGACGAAGTAGGATACAACGACACGAGAGGCATCAGCAGGATGGGTCCGGAACTTGAAACAAAGAAACGCCCCGATCCTAGGTGATCACTAGGTCAGAGAGCGTTGATTCGAACACAATGAAGATTAGTGTGATGCATAGTTATTTGTCGAAATCATTTCTGTCGTTTCTATTGCCGTGGTGATTAATGTCAATGGAAATGTGGATTGTATTATAGCTTTCCCATAATCAGGCTGCAAATGAAGTACACAAAATAAATACATTTTGTACCAGTACTGCAATAGTGTAGACTACATACTTGACGCCTACTTCGAACTTCCAGTGGCTGGATAAGGCCGCTGCTCTCGGGGAATAACTGGGCGGCTCGGGTATAAGAGATTGCCACTGCATCGAGTTCTCCAATGCCCTCTGCGACCACTAGCTTCAACGCGCAATTCGAATTTCACAATCCCTGCAGCAGTTTTATAATTGGTGCTTAATTGTTCCTTGTAGCTGTGTGTGGATCATTAATGCGGATCTGCAAGCTTGAATTTGCGAACTTTCGGCATCGACGTCACGACAAAGAATGCAGTTCTCTGGCTTATCTTGAAGCATATATTCAATCAATAGAAGGCCTCGCCATGGCATTGCGGCTCTCATCCACGCCATTTTCGGGAGTGGAAGCTCCTACATATTGCACTCTAAAGCGTGCAAAGAGGAATAGTACTCGTCAACCCAAAACTAGTGACGTTCAAGTATATAGCTGATAGCCTGATGACGCCCGCTGCACGTCATGAATATGTCAACGAACCATACATGTTATGCCTGTCGAAGCATTTTGAGCCACTCTGACAAAGTCGTGTCGCCATTGTATGGTGATTTACGTCCGGAGAATAAATCAAGCTAATGCACGCCAAGCTCGAAATGCGCAAAATTGTAGCGAGTATTAGTATCGAAGTTGAGATATGAAGGCGAACGCATCGTCGCGCGAAACTGAAGTTGAGAAAGTTTCTTCATCAACAACTTGTCGCTGAAGGGGAAAAGAAAAGAAAGAAGCAATAGTAGCATCGTGAATTGCAAAGGAAAAGGGAAAAAATGCCTGGGGAAGTTATCGATCAACCAAATCCTCCACCCACAACCAGCCATCTCCCGGTCTTGGTAGAACGTCTCGAGGTAAAGCCGCAAAGGGCGTCATTAAACAGCCATGATTTGTGCTCACTAAGGGAATTCCAACGGGCGGCATGCTACATTGCTAGCTGTAAGTGAGCATGTATGTAAGCTGCCATCCACATAGTGCTAACAGTCGAGTTTTACAGCCATGATCTTCCTGAAGGACAATGTTCTTCTGGAACGCGATCTACAACTCCAAGATGTGAAACCAAGGCTCCTAGGTAAATAAATCATCATTTGTTACGATTACACAATGGTTAATGTGTGAATCCAGGGCATTGGGGCACATGTCCCGGGCTTATACTCATCTGGTCGCACCTGAATCTCCTCATTCGCGACAGCTCCGTGGATATGTTGTTCGTTATTGGACCTGGTCATGGAGCTCCTGCTGCGTTGGCTTGCCTGTGGCTTGAAGGTTCACTACAGAGATTCTATCCAGACAAGTACCAGTTGAATAAAGAAGGGCTACGCAATCTCATCACAAAGTTCTCTGTCCCTGGAGGGTTTCCTAGGTACGCATTTCGACAAAGCTGATGGAAACCGCTAACAGCTAACATGCTCAAGTCACATTAATTCAGAGACTCCAGGCTGCATCCATGAAGGAGGTGAACTGGGCTATGCACTTTCAGTCTCTTTCGGTGCCGTGATGGATCATCCAGATCTGATAGTTACATGCGTCGTAGGAGACGGCGAGGCCGAGACCGGCCCTACAGCAGCGTATGCATTAAAATCAGGCCAATCTACTTTGACTCATTCACTAATATGTGGCAGAGCATGGCATGCTATCAAGTACCTCGACCCGGCAGAGTCTGGCGCAGTCATACCTATTCTTCACGTCAATGGTTTTAAAATCAGCGAGCGTACCATTTTTGGCTGCATGGATAACAAAGAGTTGACCCTGCTCTTTTCTGGCTATGGCTATCAGGTGTGCATCGTGGAAACACTTGAAGATATCGATGCCGAACTGCACTCCGCCTTGTTTTGGGCTTTAGCCGAGATCAAGAAGATCCAGGGTGCAGCACGATCAGGCCACCCCATCGGCAAGCCCCGATGGCCGATGATTATTCTCCGGACGCCAAAGGGATGGACGGGCCCTCGAACGGTTGACGGCCAGATAATTGAAGGCTCGTTTCACGCTCATCAGGTCCCCTTGACAAAAGCCAACGAGTCTGAGGAACAACTTCACGTTTTACAAGATTGGCTGAAGAGCTACGACGTGCAAAAGGTGTTGCCGGATGGGAAACCGTCTCACGATGTCCTGGACAACATACCACCAGAAGACGACAAGAAATTAGGCCAGGTCAGGCTTGCATATAACTGTTATCTTGGCCTAGACATGCCTGCTTGGGAGCCACACGCAGCCAAGAAGTCTGAGCAAGCTAGTAGCATGCAGCAATCGGGCAAGTTTCTCTACGATATTGCCAAGAAGAACCCGAAAACCTTTCGCATTTTCTCGCCTGATGAGCTAGAGAGCAACAAACTTAGCGCCGTGCTGGATCAATCCGGTCGAAATTTTCAGTGGGATCAATACTCTCGCGCCTCAGGCGGTCGCGTGATCGAGATTTTGTCAGAACATTGCTGTCAAGGCTTCCTGCAAGGATACACCTTGACGGGAAGGACTGCCATTTTCCCAAGCTACGAGTCTTTCCTGGGGATAATTCACACCATGATGATTCAGTATGCCAAGTTCTCAAAGATTGGCCGCAAGCTGTCGTGGCGAGGCGATCTTAGCTCTATTAACTACATCGAAACAAGCACGTGGGCGCGTCAGGAACACAATGGCTTTTCGCACCAGAATCCGTCGTTTATCGGCGCGGTGTTGAACTTGAAGGCTGACACGGCAAGAGTCTATCTACCTCCCGATGCGAATTGCTTTCTTAGCACATTGGATCATTGCCTCAAGTCTAAAAACTATGTCAACTTAATGATTGGATCCAAGCAACCCACGCCAGTTTACCTCTCTGCCGAAGACGCCATCCAGCATTGTAAAAATGGTATTTCGGTATGGAGATTTGCGAGTACATACAACGGCGAAGACCCAGACGTGATTCTCGTCGGGATTGGCGTTGAAGTGACGTTTGAAGTCATCAAGGCTGCAGAGCTGTTGTCCAAGCTGGCACCAGAGCTACGCATTCGAGTCATCAACGTTACCGACCTGTTAGTCCTACCGGATGAATCTCATCACCCTCATGCCTTGAATACGAAAGACTTTGAAGCAATGTTCACATTGGACAAGCCAGTGTGCTTCAACTACCATAGCTATGCGACAGAGCTGCAGGGTCTTCTCTTTGGACGCCCGGGATTGCATCGTATGTCAGTGGAAGGCTACAAGGAGGAGGGCAGCACTACTACGCCGTTTGACATGATGCTTCTTAATGGCGTTAGCCGTTTTCATGTTGCTTCAAGAGCTCTCAAAGCTTCAGCTAAGCACAATAATGGGATTCGAGACAAGCTGAGCACGTTGCTAGACAAAATCACAGAGGACATGAAGAGCATCAAAGACTATATCACGGAATATGGGAAAGGTGAGTCTTGAATTAAGCTTACAGCTAAAGGAAGAGGATTACTAAATTTCTTTTTTAGATCCTGATGATGTTTACGAGCTGAAATTTATCGGACACAACGCTTAGAAGGAACATGCATTTTTGCATAGCGACAACAGGGGCAGGCTTTGCCAGTTTATAGCTTAGAAATTGAGATTATTTCCACTTTCAAGAATGTACGAATACAACGATTCGCTGCGCAAACACTCGTTTATGAACTCGCATGATAGCCGTAACTTGCGGGTTTATTTCTCCACATGCTTCAGTGTTTCTGGATTGTGCGCAACTCCATGCCCATGCTGGTCCGTGAACATCACCTGAGTCTGGTCAGTTCGTGTTCTGTGCGATCTTAACTGGCTCGATGATAGCGGCTGTAGATGGATACCTTTGGAGGATGCTTCACATTGGCTTCTTTTGCCTCCTCCTCTGTGTAAACAACCTTTTCTACTTCTCCCTCGCGTTTTCCACCCCTAATGGGAGTCCAGACGTCGTCGCCTTGTTCAATCGGCTTTCCTTCCTTGTCTTGAACGTTTGACATATTTGGAGCTTGGTCTTCCTCCTTAGTATGAATAAAAGTCAAAATTATAGGATAACGTTTAGAAATTCAATCGAACATGTACTGTATAAAATACACTTTATTATAAAACTAATAAATTATGGTTTGCGGACTATCTGTAGTGGTGCGTCTAGAATCAATGACGTCGTTTTGACACCCGCTGTTTTCCCCCCATACATCAACATTGCCGTCATACATATTTCGTGAATACCCAACTTTTATGTCATACCACAGTAATGCTTTTTGGGGAGATGTAGCAGAAAATATGATAAATAAGGATGTTGATTCCTTCTATCAACAGCTCCAGAGCTTGGGCACTTTTCCAGAGTTTCTTCCTATTGTGCATCTCAAAATTTAGTAAACATGGCAACTTCAGAGGCAGCTTATTTGGCTGAAAAAGCCGTCGGCCACGGTGATAATGCCATCACGGAGCAAGATATCTCCAATTATGAAGGTGTCGGAGCAGCGACCATGATGAAAGCATTGGTGTGGCGAGGAAAGAATAAGGTTGAAATAGGTTTGTAGATTCTGTTCCATGCCATATGTGGCAAAGCATCTGAGTTTGCTTACAATTCTACGTAGCCAACGTTCCTAAGCCCCAAATCCTAGAAGACACCGACGTGATTGTCAAAGTCACCGGTTCTACCGTCTGCGGCTCTGATCTGCATCTCTATCACGGAGTTGTTGTACAGCTTGCAGATGGTGATATCCTGGGGCACGAGTTCTGCGGAGTTGTAGAGGCTGTTGGTAACGCTGTCAGCAAAGTGCAAGTCGGGAAGCGATATGTTGCTTCTTTCCAAATTGCATGTGGGGATTGCTTCTTTTGTAAACAGAAGCTATCGTCGCAGTGCGAAAAGACAAACTCGAATACGGCTATGAAGGGTCTCTATGGTGGAAGGACAGCTGGCATTTTTGGGTATTCGCATCTCACAGGCGGATTTGCTGGTGGACAGGCAGAGTATGTGCGTGTTCCACTGGGTGATGTGAACTTGTTGGAAATCCCCGATGATGTTCCAGATGAGAAAGGTAAGCTTCATTTCAGACCCAGCAGTGTCGATGCTTATAGCTGACGTACCACCCAGCTCTCTATCTATCTGATGTTCTCTGCACCTCTTACCATGCTGTCAAAGATACCGCCGTCTACCAAGGCGACGAAGTGGCCATCTTTGGAGCAGGCCCTATCGGACAGATGGCGGGAGTCTTTGCTCTCGGAGAGGGAGCATCCAAGATCATATTCGTGGATACTGAACCGCGTCTTACCACCATCAAGCAGCGGTTCCCTGCTGAACACAGCAATAAGCTCGTTTTGATCGACTATAAAAAGTTATCTTCTGGTATCACCTCCAAAGAGACTGTAGTCAACAAACTAAAGGAGCTCTCCGGCGGACGAGGCCCAGATGTCGCTATTGAGTGCGCCGCAGGAGAATACGCCAAGGGCTGGATGCACTGGTTGGAAATGACAGTCGGCGCCGAGACTGACACCAGCGAGATTCTCAATGAAATGATTGAAGGAGTTCGCAACTACGGCCGTTGTGGTATCACTGGAGTTTACGTTGCATACGTATGTACACGTCCTACTTCTTTCCGGGAACTATCATGAACTAACAGAGTATGCATAGACAAACCACTTCAACGTTGGCTCGCTCATGCAGCGAGGCATCCGACTCATTGGAAACGGTCAAGCACCGGTACACAAATACTGGGACGAACTGCTCGTCAAGATCCAAAAGGGCGAGCTCAACCCAATGCAGATGGTTTCTCATAGAGTAAGGCTCGAAGATCTTGACAGGGTATATGCAAAGTTTGATGCAAAGGAGGATGGCATGCAAAAGGTATTCGTGGAGACTAAACACTCTTTTCCCAAGGCCTCAGAGTCTCCTGAAGTAACCAGGTACTAAATACGCTCGACGATTTCATATTTTCTCGAAGTTAGCTTTTAATAATACCAATTAATACTTCAATGTTCATCAAAGGTGAAAGTTATTCTGCGCCCCAGTTCGGTTGTTTAGCACCAACCCTCAGATGTATTCCTGCCCGGGCAACTGCAACTTCTGATACATTTCAGAAGAGAAACAATAACTGGGTACTACAAGCTAAAGAAAAGGGGCTGCTGGGGTATCCGATAATATGTCAGCGGACAAAATTCTCAAGAAATAACTTAGCAGGTAAAGGCGAAAACGCTCTGCATACAGGTACGTGTAGTCTTGTGAAATTATAAATTATGAGATACGTCCCTGAAGAAAAGTCATAAATCTCAAGATCTTCATCGCTCATTCCCGAAGCAAGGGCACTCCTCTGTCGATTTATTCCAGACAAAGATATTGCGTCCCTTGATAAAGTGATGCAGACGCCATTTTTATGTGCTCCCAACTGTCAAGTCTGAACCGGCTTGCGAGTTATTGCTTTCGTATTGGATCTACTGCTGGTTTCAGATACGGCTGAATTCGCGACAACGGAGGCCTGGTGGCGCGACTCATCAGCAGCTGCCGACTCTGTCTCATTTCTTGTCTGCAACTCTGCTGCAGTAGCCTCGTTTACCGGCATTTCGGCCCTTGGTGATGCTGGCAGCGCATCTAATTCGTGAATCGTGTTTGCTTGCGCATCAAGCTCGGGCTTGGGAATACAATCGGAATGCAACTGAGCTTTATCGTACATAGGATCAAAAGTATCTGGCTTGGATAGTCTATGCCGCCGCCTCCAAAATTAGTAGAAAACGCCAAGTGCGATGGCGAGTCCGATGATGGATCCGACAACAGGACCAGCTATCCAGGCGTGGCTTGGTGGAGTAGCTGCAAGATTATATACATTAGATATAGAATGCGAAAACGCTAGATAGGTTTACAACTAATTTATACCTGAAACAGATGAGCCCGAAGCTGCATTATGGGGCGCAAGAGAAGTCTGGGTTGCCAAACTAGAAGTTCTACTGGGTGTTGTAACCTTTGACGTCTGCTTGCTCGTTGTGGCCGTTTTTGATGACGACTTAGTGGTCATTGCCGCATTGTTTGTCGGTAGGAGATACACAATTGTCGTTATTTGGCCATTCGTCGACGTATATGTCAACGTGGAATACGAAAGTAGATGGCAAAGCTCGAGGTATGGCAGCAAAGGTGTGATACTCATTGTGCCACCTGTGGGATTGGAGCCCTGCGCCTTGATGCAAGCGCTACAAGAGTCAAGGGCCATGATGAAGGTAGAGTTGGGAGCGCATAACTGGCTCCTTAATCCTTCGGCGGAAGCAATTGTCAAGGCATTGTCTAATGATGATATATTAGCTCTTAATCCGGTGGAATATCGAATGCGGTCGCTTGATAAACGCTTTATGACGTACTGCAGGGAGCAAAGCAGACAGCAGGCACAGAGCCGCCATTATCTTGCCGCAGAAAGAGGCCTCTGGACCGAGCCATTGGTATTGAATCACAGTAGGCTTTTTCTTTCAAGGTGATATTTGTCAAAGATGAGGAAGGGAGAAAGACGCCGTCGGAGGTTGTTGTCTTGGAGCGCAGCCTTGTCGCATAGCCTTGGGGGCCGAGCCTGATGTTACAATGTTACATGGTGTCAATTCAGTAGAACTATTAGGATCTCCGCTTCGAAGCGAGGCAAATCCTTCAGGGACAAAGGGCACGTGGACCAGATGGTATGATCAAGGCTGGATGCCTCATAAAAAATTGACTTTCTCGCTTGACAGTATGTATACATACCCACATATAGCTATTGTTCGACTAAAATATATACTTAAGTCTCCTTTTGACACATTTACATAAAGAATGAACTACCAGCACACCTCAATTACATATACATCATTCGTTGTTGAGATCTATAGTAAAAGTAGGAGACGCTATAAATAGATAGGTGTGGACACGCAAAGGTTCACTCAGAGATGCATTAAAGCTACAGGCAATTATCCTACAAATGAGTCGAGGTACATGTATTTGTAGGTGTATCAACTACGCAGTTTCACAATAGTTCTACTCATTATAGACCCTGAATAAAAAAGGCTATTGTAATGTACTGACATCATACAATGAAATGGAAGAAAGTATTTACCGACATTAGCACCGGTAAGTAGCCAACATGAGGAATACTAGCAGCCCAGAGATGATGGTGCGCGAGACACCCAATGTATGTATATTTTCCTTTCCCTGAGTGATGGAAAGTCATGCCAAAGTTGTTAAAGACGCATACCCCGCTTATACAACCGAAGAGCGCTTCCAGCTCTTGATTTCAGCCAATCGTTAAGCGCCGCGCATCTCCGAGCCTTGCGTTATTAGTGGGCGTCACGTAGAGCAAACGCCTCGACGTAGTCATTAGAATCAACACTCTTTCCATCTCACACCGAATAGGGCATCGACAACAAGATGGAACAGCCGGCTTCCTCTGCTGAAGAGGTTGCAAATCAGATTACAAATAACCAGTTTCGCGACGGGGCTACGATACACCAGGGAAACAACAACACCACATTCCACCTCAATCTGACCCACCGTCCGGCCCGAGCCGCCATTCGCCTCATTCCATATCCAAGGAACGAGGATCTCATCCATCGCCCAGATCTCGTGGATAAGCTCAATAGGCTCCTGCCATACCCATCAGCAACGTTCCAAAGTGCTGCGCTCTGGGGTCTGGGCGGTTCTGGGTAAGTCCATATTCTCGACGAGTAAAGCGCATAGCTAAGTGGCTCAGGAAAACACAAATTGCACTCAACTATGCCTACCAGCGGAGCGCCGATGCCAGCTGCTCCGTCTTGTGGGTGCATGCCGATACCGAGGCAACATTTTCGCAAGATTATAAGAGTATAGCGCGGAAACTTCAGATTGATAAAAGCAACCTGAGCGGCGAAGATCTTTTAGAGGCTGTGCGCGACGGTATCGAAGCGCTGCCTAAATGGGTGCTTGTTGTCGACAATGCTGATGACTTGAAATTATTCGGCGTTGGTCAGACTGCTGAAGAAACGACGACTCTATTTCAGTATATACCTCATGCATCTACGGGCACAGTATTGTGGACAACTCGTGATGCCCATATTACAAGTACACTTGTTGGCCAGCGACAGGGCATCGAGGTCGCACGCATGAAACTGAACGAGGCAAAACAACTGCTGATGACATTCGGAAGTGCAGAATCAAGCATAAAAGAAGCCGAGATTGATTCATTGGTGAGGGAACTACAGTTACTTCCATTAGCCATTATGCAAGCTGGAGTATACATGCAACGGACATCAACAACACCGAAAGAGTACTCGTCTCTGCTGACACAAAACAAGAAAAGATGGAAAACTCTTAAGATCAACGAGTTTAACAGGCATAGGAAACCCAGTGTGCCTAATAACGTTCTCGAAACGTGGTCCATTTCGATTGCTCGCATCCGACAAGAGAGCGAACAGACGTACAACATCCTTCATGTTATCGCCTACGTTAGCAACGAAAATATTCCCCAAGAAATAATAACGACCGCACTCGAGCACCTTGATAACCGCCTCGAAGACGATCCAGAGGAATTAGAATCCGAGGCTACCAAGGTTATCACACGGTTGAAAGAGTTCTCTTTCATTGGCATACGCAAAGTAGACGGCGATGGAAGAAATTATGAGATGCACAAACTCGTACAAGAGGCTATACGATACAGCCTGAGTATGGCGAAGTCGAGCACAGTCAACGAAAAGAGTACCGTTCTCGAGAATGTTTCCGGGAAGGAGACAAAGGTGCAAACAAGCCGACACAGTCAGCCTATCAAATTAACGGGCACGAGCAACGATGAGCACATAGACAGCGAAAAATATTTCTCGAGTATCGCCCTGCAAGCCATAGCAGATCTTTTTCCTGATTCACAAGTAGATACCTGGAAACGATGCGATAAATTTTTAGCACATGTATTGCAAATCGAAGAGTTCGCCGATGTCAACGAGGAGCAAATTAAAACAGCGCAGCTACTCGGAAAAGCATCTATGTTCCTTTATGAACGCGGACGGTGGAGAGAAAAGGAGCATGTGGATGAACAGATGCTACAATATAGGCAGAAAATGTTAGGAGACAGACATCCCGATACAATCCAAGCTATAGCAAACCTTGCATTAACATATAGTAATCAAGGCCGGTACAGCGAGGCAGAGCGTCTTGAAGTTCAAGTGCTGGATAGCCGAAAAGTGATTCTTGGAGACAGGCATCCCGATACAATCCAAGCTATAGCAAACCTTGCAGCAACATATAGAAACCAAGGCCAGCACAGCAAGGCAGAGCGTCTTAAAGTTCAAGTGCTGGATAGCCAAAAAGTGATTCTTGGAGACAGGCATCCAGATACAGTCCTAGCTATGGCAAACCTTGCAGTAACATATAGTGAACAAGGCCGGCATAGCGAGGCAGAGCGTCTTGAAGTTCAAGTGCTAGATAGCCAAAAAGTGATTCTTGGAGATAGGCATCCAGATACAGTCCGAGCTATGGCAAACCTTGCAGCAACATACAGTGAACAAGGCCGGCACAGCGAGGCAGAGCCTCTTGAAGTCCAAGTGCTGGATAGTCGACAAGAGATTCTTGGAGATAGGCATCCAGATACAATTCTGGCTATGAATGACCTCGCTTGGAGTTGGTATGAGATGAGTCGCCATGAGGATGCAACTGCGTTGATGCAGCGGGCTCTAGAGTATGGAAACTCTACATTAGGGCCAGATCATCCTCAAACTAAAAAATCTGCGGAGTCTCTTCAATATTTTACATCAAACCCGACGCGCTAGGGCATCAAGAGTTACTGATAGCTTCAGTTCTGTTTTCTCTTGTTGAAGGGATAAAGAATAAAATTTATGGAAACAAGTATATTCCGGCGCATAGCACTGCGTATCACAGTCATGATTGACCTCACTTATGCTTTCCAGAGCCTATTTGAGAAAATGAGAAGACATCTGCATGTATCCGGCAAGATGTTTGCAGAGAATGCAGGCTTCATAACGAGATGATATCACTTTGTCTTCGAGGAATACATTTATGGAGCATGCGACTACCTTCATGAATTGAAGAACACAATGATCTCTTTCAAGTCTTTGTCGTCTAAAATACAACAATGGCTGCCTGTAGGTTCCCATTAAGCCAATTGCAAATTCCATTTCTGTAACAGAACCACAGCTAGTCAGGCAAAGTCATTGAAAATCCTCTAATCATATTGAGTCTTAGCAGAAGTAATAACAAAAACACGTAGCGTCTAGCTATAGCAGCGATTAAAGGAGGTTTGTGTTCAAACAAGAATGTAATATAACACAAGCTCAGATCACAAGTCACATGTCTTTAAATCACCGATTTCAAACTTTAATGAATCTCCTTGTAATATTATCCTTGCTACATGCTCCAGCTATCCTATACATGCCGAATATAGACATATCCTAAGATACAAGCGTCCCTCCCAAGCTCCAACTCTGTCTCAGCTCCCGCATGACTCATACAGTCAATCCCACACCTTAGCACCCTCAATTAAGCAACCCCGCTAGCCAACCGCTTTGTCAACATAGCATATAAGCCAAAAATAAATTGATCACATTTAGTGAAGTAGCTGAATAACTCAGTCAGTCATCGTTCGGTGCCTTCATCTCTGTCCTTTGGGCGAAGCTCTGTTTTCGTCGAACCTTCACTTTTTGCACCATCGTTCATACCTCCCTTGTTTCATCATTTTTTTTTTTTTTTTTGGTTTGCGTCTCTCTCAAGCACACCATTCCAATGGTATAGCTCGTTGTAACTTTTACGAAAGCCGTGTCCCTTCTCTGTTCATGTTATCACTTCACTGTTGTAGGAAGTAAGTGCTTGAGCTAATGAAGCATGAACTTTCTTCCAATCTCAAAACTCCATTCTCAAAAGAAGAAACAGCAAGACCCGTGAACATCTCTCGTTTTATTCTTACTCTATGTTTGTACTGAGAGCTACCTGTAGATCTGTTGAAGTTATGTCAAGTACATACGCATCCTTTGTTTGTAAATTTCGACATATTTATCTAGATGTATGCAATAAAGTCTTGCCATTCAATTTTAATAAGTCTTCAACAGTAACAACAAAGTACATTTATCAGCTATCTTGTACGTGCTGTATATGGCGTAGATATCCTGAGATACAGCCATTCATCGAGCTCCAGGACTAGCTCCAACTCCCCGCATGACTCACAGCCAACCCCACAGCGTCAGCACACCTACCTTGTCAACACTGCATATAAGCTAAACTTAACTATTGACATTCAGTGAAGTAGCTGTAATAACTCAACAGTCTTTTGAGAGTACTTCGTGGTCCCTAGTAGACTATGATGGTTCAGGTTATGCTCTTCGGAGTTCTTCACTTTTTGCACTTCCGTTCGAATCTCCCTTGTTTCCCTTTTTTTGAGAGAGGGCTTCTGTGACTACCTATCCTCGAATGCAGCAAAGATGACGGCGTACTTCGTCTGCGCTTTTACTTTTGCGTCTTCGTTTACGTTTCCTTTTCCTTCTCTCTCTATCTTTTCCTTTTTTCTTCTCATTTTAATACTTTGTTTCATTTTCCAAAGCGTACCTACATGCCGCAACTCGTGAACGCACCCCTGTATTGCTACAAGTGGCATGCTACGCTATACCCGACATGTACACAAAACTTCGCTATTAACCGTCGCTGCTCTATTCGTATTACAGTTGAACTCAAACCAGCTTATTCTTCTACTCTTTTATACTCTAGAACACTTTGGATAAATGAAATCAAACAAAGCCTAGTACCGTAATACCTGTTCTTTTTGCAGTTTGCTTCCTTCTTACATCAGAGTAGATGCTCCATCAGCGTAGCAAGCGTCGCAATAGCAAAGTAGACTTGACGTGTATTGAATATTTATTTTTCAGCTTGTACAAGCTTGTCAGATCCATAGACGCCATTGCTGCACAAACATCTCATGGTCAAGCCCATCAATGCCGCTGTTACTCGCCTTGCGCCTGTAGAGTATATTCGCCCACCTATTTTATCTCCAATGTATATCTCAACCAGTAGCAACTAAACAGCCCATATACTCACCCCAGCTCCATAACGAAGCTGCTCCAAAATCACTGGCGCAATAATAAATCCATGGTCCATAGAGTCCATCCCATAAACTCACAGCCGCTCTAGAGCTCTCAGCCTTCGGTGTGACTAACTCACTCACCACAGCCACAGCCGCCGCCCCACCAAAACAGCCACTCATCGTCCCTCTTACAGCAGATCCTTTATAAGTCAAAGTAAAATGTAAAGACTTTCAGTGAAGTAGCTGCAATTTAGACCTACCTACCTACAAACGATGGGAAAGCTTGCTCTCCGTATGGGGAGCCTTCACTTTTTGGCTGTTTTTGTGGTCTTGTGTTCGAGGACCTCTTGCTGCATCCTTTTTTCCGTTAAATACTTATAGTTTGTTGTCTTCCTTCTATTTACACTGGTTTATCCGGCAGGACGTGACGTTGATTAGGCCTTTTTGATCTCTCGGTTGAGCGAACAAGGGATTCAAATATTCATTCGCCAGCTGAGTGCATGCTCAGCGAGACCCGAGCTGAATCAAAGTCCAACAGCTCTCTGAATAAGGACTGTGAGACGAGCTAAGTGTTTACGAGGTTGCTGGGTTAGGATCGGGGCAGGTTCGTGTTACTAATGCTACCTGTGTATATGGATAATCATATGTATGTAGGTAGATGGATCTGTCTGTTCCAGCCCCAGACCAATTCGCAGAACTTGGCTAGCTCCGTGTACCGGAGGCGGGATCGGGTGAGGGAGAAGAAGAGTCGGAAGTGGCTGCAGCTCGTTATGGGTCATGCACTCCGATGTCGCCCCGCACGCCATTAGGTAGTGACTGTGCGGTGCCTTTTTCTTTTTTTTTTTTAATTTGAGTCCCCAGGTTTTTGTCCGGCTTCGCTCTGATCTGAAGCTAACCCTTTCTTGGCTAGCCACTCTCATCTCCCTTGCTTCCTCGCACGGGCTACTCAAGTTCTACACATTAAAAGCTCACTTCACACATCACTAAACTATATCAAGTAAGTGACTCACCTTTACAGTATACATTAAATAGAAGAACAAACTGTAAGCAGCTGCTCTACTTATCTTTTATTATAGATGGTATTTAATGATAATAGCGCGGCAGTAACCTGGCCTGAAATAATTATAGGGAGTCAAAATATTGCTAGATTATTGACTAATGTGGTCGAATAACTGGAGTCCTCATCTATAGCGTGTGTTCTTATACTCGATAATTGAGAAATCGGAGGGGCTTAACACCTATGAAGTCACATGTAAAATTGAAGGTAGGTGATACAGTTTGTCCTTTACTTGCGTTCTTACTATGTGGGTCGTTTTCCAGACAATGATGTGTGGGAATAAACTTTTGATGTGTGGCAATTGAGGACCCTCCTCGCCCTACGCTGCGCTGCACTACCTCACCTAGTAGCGCCAGCAGCGCCAGCGCCTCTTCCTCCAACAACTTCTTTTCTTCTTCATCATCCTCGATTTCGAAGCAAAGACTGGCATCTTCGGATTTTGAATTCTCCTTCTCTTCACTGAGCGCCTGTGCTCACTCACGCAATTGGGATCTTTCCCTTCCCATCCCACCCCGACTCTCCTCTCCTCCGAATCCATCTACTCCTCCGCGATGCTCCGAAATCGCCCTACGAGAAAAGCTGTCCGCGCCCTTGGCCAGGCGAGGGCCTTGACGACGGCGCCCACAGCCACTCTTGCGCAGTCAAAACTACCCGCGACGCAAAGAACAAAGGCCACTGCTACCACTTCTGCCGCGCCGTAAGTTTCTGGCTGTTTTTCTTGGTTCTCTGCATCCTTTCGTGGTGTCACGCTTCGCTGCCCAACAACTATCCGGATTTGTGACTCGAAGGACGCCGAGAAGCACTCCAATGCTCGCTCCACCAAGTCAATTGATGTTCCAATTGTTAACTTCATCTCAATCATGTTACTGACTTGCTTTACAGTCAGACTCGCCCTGTGCCCAGCCCCGCCTTCAACTTGGAACCCGAATCTCGTCATCATGTTCAGCCTCTCGTCAACCGATCGAAGCCCGAGATGGATGAGTCGTAAGAATTCTCTCTTCAATAATGATGAGCCCTTGCTCATGTGCTTTTAGATTTATCGGAAAGACTGGCGGCGAGATCTTTCATGAGATGATGCTCAGACATGGCGTGAAGCATATTTGTTTGTCTCCCATCTCCAATCGAGCTTGTCTTCGCTGGCAGGGCCAAATGAGAATCTACGTGCTAACCAGTCCTAGTTGGCTACCCCGGAGGCGCCATCCTTCCCGTCTTTGATGCCATCTACAACTCAAAACACTTCGATTTTATCTTGCCCCGACACGAACAAGGCGCCGGCCACATGGCACAAGGTAAGACTTGCTTGGCTGAACAAATAAGGTTGATGTTAATATGTCATAGGGTACGCACGTGCCTCCGGAAAACCTGGCGTTGTCCTCGTCACATCGGGTCCGGGAGCGACCAATGTCATCACCCCCATGCAAGATGCTCTCTCAGATGGCACTCCCCTCGTGGTCTTCACTGGTCAGGTCGTAACAAGTGCAATCGGACTAGACGCGTTCCAAGAGTGCGATACTGTGGGCATTAGCAGAAGTGCATGCAAGTGGAATTGTATGGTTACAAGCATTGCTGAGCTCCCGCGTCGAATCAACGAGGCTTTCGAGATTGCTACCAGTGGTCGTCCCGGCCCTGTTCTCATCGACCTTCCCAAGGATATCACAGCTGGAATTCTCCGAAAGGCTATACCAACACAAACTAACCTGCCCTCTTTCCCAAGCATCGCTTCTCAGGCTGCTAAACGATTAATGGAGAAACAGCTTAATGCCTCCCTTCATCGTGCTGCCGACCTCATCAAAGTAGCTAAGCAGCCTATCATTTACGCTGGCCAAGGCATTATCCAGTCTGAAGGTGGACCTGAGCTTCTTCGCGAGCTGGCTGATAAGTGTTCTATTCCTGTTACGACAACTCTCCAGGGCCTTGGTGCATTTGATGAGCGTGACGAGAAGTCATTACACATGCTGGGTATGCACGGCATGGCATATGCCAATATGTCTATGCAGGAGGCCGACCTTATAATTGCTCTTGGTGCTCGCTTTGATGACCGTGTTGTCTTGAATACTTCAAAATTTGCTCCCAAAGCTAAGGCTGCAGCAGCTGAGAAGCGAGGCGGCATTATTCATTTTGATATTTTGCCCAAGAATATTAACAAGGTCATTCAAGCAACTGAGGCTATTGAGGGCGATGTTGCCACCAACCTCAAGATGCTTATGCCTATGCTCACACCTACAAGCATGGAGCAACGAAGCGACTGGTTCAACAAGATATCCGCATGGAAGGCCAAGTGGCCTCTATCCAATTATGAGCGCGCCGACTCTCCTGGAGGCAACGGTCTCATTAAACCCCAGTCCCTGATTGAGGAGCTGAGCGATCTCACCTCTAAATTGGACAAGAAAACAATCATCTCGACCGGAGTGGGCCAGCATGTGAGTTCCTCATGAGCAGCCAGCACTAGTACGAACACCAACTGACCTGAAGTAGCAAATGTGGGTAGCACAGCACTACACGTGGAGAGAGCCTCGATCGATGGTCACAAGCGGTGGACTAGGTACGTAATATTTTTGCAGCACCTTGGCCGTTTCTCTCCGGTTTCCCTAACCCCAAACCCAAACCTTGTCATGTTTCTTGGCCATTGAAGTTTGTAACGACCCTAATTCTGACTTTGGGACGCAGGCACAATGGGCTTTGGGCTACCAAGTGCGATTGGAGTTAAAGTAGCGAGACCAGACGCCCTTGTGGTCGACATTGACGGCGATGCGTCGTTTAACATGACTCTGACAGAGCTCTCTACCGCTGCTCAATTTAACATTGGCGTCAAGGTTATTATTCTGAATAACGAGGAGCAAGGCATGGTTACCCAATGGCAGAACCTGTTCTACGAGGACCGCTATGCGCACACCCACCAGCAGAATCCGGACTTTATCAAGTTGGCCGACGCAATGGGCGTGCAGGCGAGAAAGGTCTTCAAGCCAGAGGACGTTCGGGCTAGCCTCGAATGGCTCATCAACACAGACGGTCCAGCTCTTCTCGAGGTTATTACCGATAAGAAGGTGCCTGTCCTGCCTATGGTACCAGCAGGTGCTGGCCTCCACGAGTTCTTGGTTTATGATAGAGGTAAGCTATAGTTCCTGGGACTGTAACACGATAACATGGCTATTTGCTAACGGCGGTTGATTACAGAAAAGGACAAGGCCCGGCGACAGTTGATGCGCGAGCGAACCGGTGGTCTTCACGGCGGCTCTTCATAGTCAGGAGTCCGGAAGAAAGCAAAGCTGTTAAGAGGAGGCGAAGCTGTTGAGTGAAAATTGTCAGAGGCCTATAAGGCACATTGGTAGTGTGATATTGCGTTGATTCTATCAACTAGGGGTAGGCGGATTACGCCACCTTGAATACTTCTTCTTACCCCCTCGTAAGGGCCTAGTTAATTGGAATCTATGGTGGACAATGCCACAGTCGGGGGCCAAAAGTCTACGAACGGAGAAAAAGGGGAGATTGCACCAAATGATGCAAGAATTCATTTTACATTTAGTCCGCTGTAAATTTAACACGTCTATGTTAACAAGATGAAATTTACTTAATTCTAAAATTTTATTTATTTCTCTCTAAATTAGCTATTTATGAATTTAAATATAGATGTAAGTAGTATAGCCTTTGCTGTAAATTAGTATGCTGTTCGCAGACTTTTGGCCCCTCGCTGTGATTCGACTATCCCTTATTGGGGGCAACCATCTGAGTGTGTATCATGGTGATAATCTTACTCAGTTTGGTGAAAGTGGCTTGATATAAAGAGACATAGTGTCACCAACCAATGCACGGTCGGATAGAGTGCAGCGGCAGACACGTTCCGACGGGCGCTGTCGTGGCATTAGCTGATTCGGCTGCGGACCTTGCGTTGGGCGAGCATTACGGAGAAGCCAGGCAATCGTCGGCACTTGACTGTCATACCGGGCCAGCAAGACAGATGTTGTCTCACTGCCCATCTGCAGGCCTGGCCATACAGGCATCGACGAATTTACGCTCGGAAATTCGCCGAATTGACGTCTCTCCCTTGCATATATGCGTCTCTCCACGACTGGGCTGCATAAGGAAGAGTACAGCTGCGCCTAAGCGGCGGATAGCAGTCGATTGGGAGGGGCTTTTGCCGATGCGAATTACGCCTCATCCGGATGGCCGTGTGTCAAGAGATAGATAATCCAGCTCAGCTTGGCTCACCGCAGTTCAGGCTCCTCTCATGAGCGCCATGTTGGCTCACCTACATCAGCGTCGGGTCGAGCACAGACACATTCAGCCGACTTCGGTATTATCTGTGACAGTTCGAGCGGGTCCTGAGATCCTGGGCGGCGGCTGCTGCACCAGTCGGGGCAAAAGGGCTTGTTACTACGGCTGCTACTTTGCGCGGTCAACGAAGGACGTGGATGGGAGACGAGCAGCTTGGAAGATTCGTGAATCGCTCGAGGTGTGATAATTCAGACGGAGTTGTGTGTATTGGAGTTAGTAGCTCTAGTTTTCACAGAGCAAACGGTGGTCAAAGGAGTGAATTGGACTCGATAAACGGAGGTGCAGCAGAGACGAGGCGACGGTTAATCGAGAGTTGAAACAAGCGGCCGCATCATGCGTGTATGATGTATGATGAGCTTGGCACGAAATCACGGCTTACGACAGGTTGCAACACAGCATGATGAGCGCATAATGTAGGGAGGAGTAAGAGAAAGGGAGAAGGTCAAAATCAAGAGTACATGTCGAAGGCATCCGGAGGTTGGAACATTTAACTGGGGACGCAGTGCAGGGGTCTTGGGCGACTTACTCGATTGGGAGGACTGCCAAACCTAGCGTGGCAAGCGGCGCTTCCTCGATTGCTAAATTAGTAAAGTATTATTTTGACTACATAACCTATCTTTTAGATTTTTTTTAAAAGTATGAGCCTTATTAGCTAATGTTCTTATATAGATTTAGAATAGAAGTATTATATATTATACTATTTCTAAAGAGTATCAGCATGATATATTAGATTGGAGTTGTATTTAATATGCTAGGCATTTTGTCTCCATTGCAGGTCTCAGCCAGTAACAACTGAACAGCTCATATAATCCAATCCATTATGACATAATAAAGTCCAGAGTCCATGCAGTGGCGACCGAAATGAGTACCCGCTTCTATTAATGTAAAGTTTCTCTCCGCACAGAACTACTTTGCGAAACTGTGGCTGGTGCAGTGCTAATCCTCTCTGATCATTATGTATATCCCCTAAATTTTAAGAATAATTAAAACTATCAATTAATTGACTATCTCTGATTGAATTGGATTGAACTTATTTGCACTCTGACTGCAATCAGATTGAATTGTCCGCAGCCTCAAGAGGTACCTTGTTCATTGTCAACCCCCTCTTCTCCATGACCTTGACTACATTGGCCCTTATATAGGGATTTTTCAATTGCTTAAACACCTTAGATGCCACATCGGTGTACGGCATCCAGTGAATAGGCCTTATTTCGTCGACCAAATAAAAACATTGCGTGTAGAAGTGCTGCATACCGCAAAGGCAAGGTGACTTGGGCGAGCCAGTTGGTTTAGCCGCCTTGACTGGTTTGGGAGGCTTGGACTTCTTGCCTCCCCGTGGTTGGTATAACTTGAAGTCATATGATCTTGGGCCAAATCCAAAGACAGTATCGATTTGACCAAGCACTTTTCTCTTGAAACATCGCTCAAACATCTCACTAAGCGCAATAGGATCAGGCGAATCCTCTGGTCCTTCCTCGGTCTTTTTGTCGAACTTCTTAAATTTCCAATACAGAGCAAAATCCCGATAAATTGGGGACACCTTTTCTAGAAAAAAGAAAACCAACTCACGGTTTGATATTGGTGGATAGCCAAGGCGCCGAGCTTCTGTAATCGTTTTTCGCCAGCTCTTGAGATAGTCGTCCAGCTTATGCCCGTCGATGCCTAGCGACAGGTGATAATAATATAGCTGCGCAACTTCATCTCGATAAGCCAGTTCGTCGAGCTCAGTGCGTTCAGAAGGCTTACGGCGGTGTCGAAGAATCAGGGCCTTTCGAGGGGGGCGGGGCTCAGCCCTCTGTGACTCATATAGGACGTTTGCAGAGCGAATGAATTTCCTGAAATCTTTGCAGTCGCCCCGGCTTGCGAGGGTCTTACAAATAATAAGGGGTTCTTCCAGGCCTCTGTACCAGCCAGGCTCGTCCGACTGGGCCAAGTCTTCCATCTGGATTTCATAGCGGTCGGAGAGTGACGAGTAGATGAACGCCAAGGCCCGTAAAACGAGGCGAGTAGCACAAAGATCGTTTGTATCGGGGAGATCCAGGCCCTTAGCCGTCTCATAGGCTATGAGCCATTGGAAGTACCAATCCCACAGGGTTGACTTGACCGGTGCCCTCAAAGCAGCGTAATATCGGTCCGATACCATTTGCCTATACGCCTCGTCACTAGGTTTTAGTTTGTTGCTCAGTATGGCTAGTTGATTGGCGAGATCATATTCGCCAGCAATCAAGTACTCATACCGTCCAACACTGTTCGCAATCTCCCGTCTCAACGTGGCAAGGTCTTCCTGCTGGTCCTCATATTCCTCAAGTTTACCCAAGTACTCGGCATGTAACACGTTTAGCCTGAGTCTTTCGGTTACAGTTAGATCATTTGTGTCTACTGCCCCGGAATTGATATCCTTGTAGGTTGGAATTGCTGGCCGCGGCAACGGCGTTGACTTCTGCTCTTTGGAGGGATCAACCAAATCCCAGATACTAAAACCAACCCAGAACATGGACTTGATCCAGTTATGCCAATTCTCTGGGCCTTGGAGGGTCACCACCATATTTGAAACGGTCCTAGGCGCAGGTTCTAAGGCCCAGTTGAGTGGATAAGAAGCCAAGCTAATCGTAGTATCGTGATATCAGAGCAACAAAAGCATAGGAATCAGTAACCAAGGGATATGAGTATAACCACCGATGGACGTGACATAAAAGCCAACTGGCGGTAATCAACAGCAAGGAACGAATGTCTTACAAGAAAAAAACCGCAAATCGGCTTTCCGTTATATCAATTAAAGAGGGGTATTTGAGCTTTCATGTGCTATTGGCTGGCATAAACTAAATGGGGCTGGCGGCGGCCCCTACAGAGCCGCCCAGGCGCAGCGCCTCTAGCTCATCAATAATACCGCACAGCAGCATAGCCTTTCCCTTGCCAGGGTCTCCTTAAATCCTAAGTAGCCAACACTGCGGATCGTTACGCCACATCTTAAAGTCAGCATGGTTAAGGATCCAGCAGTACGAGTCCCTTAGTAGGTTGCCTTTAGTTTCTTCAATGTGCGTTTTGTTATCGCGGGGATCGGTAACTCGTAAGTCTGCTAAGCATGGGTCTACTAGGGGGGCTGCGTAGTTGTGAATGACTCTTTGATTGATATTGACATTATTGCCAAAATTGCTATTGGCAATATTGCTAGATTGTGGCGTCGTTGGACTTATTATTATTGAAAGACTCAAAAGTACATAATTAGGATTAGTTGTTAATAGCTTAATTAGAGTGAGGCGTTGGCTATAGACTTGGGAAAAATATGACATTGGGAGTTAGCTTAACCCCTCACCCCAATAGATATTCTCAACCAATCAGCCGCCTCGATATACCGCAAATTTTTTTTAAAAAAAGAGATACTTGAAGGCATTACAGCTCTAACCATGAACTTAATTGTTGGTTCTATCTCGTATATATAGGAAGCTAGGCTAGGTTTAACTATAGGATAATAGTAGACTAGCTTTAAAAAGATATACAGTATCATGGAAAATAAGCTGATGACATTAGCTTGCTCCGCTGTATTAGCGTGTATCCTCGCGGCCCGTCCCTAGATTCAGGTTGATCCATTGCATACTATTGCATTATAAACTGAGTTTTACCCTTCAATGATCATCAAAGGGGCATTAAATAGCTAAACTAGTCTGATAGCGGGAGAATATCCCGACCAGATAAATGTTAGACAGCTTAACGAGCTGCTTAAGTGCAACTATAGGCTTTCTTAAACTATTACGTACTGGGGCGAAACTTATCAAACTAACCCATTCATTAAAGTATGCCGCAATGCGTTGTATAGATTTATTAGCAATTATACGTGATAAAAAGAGCCTGTTCTGGGCGCTTCGGTGGCATGAACTGGCCGATTTTATTGCTGCCTAGATGGCGGCAAGCTGGCGTCACAGACAAAGGTCAGTTCCAGCTCGTAGTATGGCGTACAACTTGCTTAGAAGCAGCGCACGGTATCAGCCACAATGCGCCATATAAATAGTCTGTGCAGAGAGAAACTTTACATTAACAAAGCGAACACTTATTTCAGTCGCTACTGTAGGGTCTATCCCACAAAGTCGCCTCTCTCAACCTTCGGTGTGACTAACTCACTCACCAAGCCACAGCCACAGCCCACAGCCCCACCAAACAACCGCCATCCAACCATCATCTCTCTCCACTTCCTTTTACAGCAAGCCCTTTATAAGGCAAAGTAAAATGTATAGACTTTCAGTGAAGTAGCCGCAAAAATTCAGTTATTTGGGTAACACTGCTTGCTCTCCTTAAGGAGAGCCTTCACTTTTTGGCTGCTTTTTGTGGTCCTGTGTTCGAAGAGCTCATGCTGCACCTTTTTTTTTGCGTATATATTTCGTGGTGTTTTTGCTGGTTCGTGAGCCAAATTGCTGCAATAACTGCCGTATATGTAGAATATTACCAATCTATAGTGCGCACCGAAAACACGATTAATTACCTGTGGTTCATTTTTCCTTCTATTTGGTTAGTGATGACGCTGTACGCTGAAATCTGCCCAACATGTGGCACACCTCTCTTACTTCATGATATTAAGGCTTTATACGAAGAGCATCCCACCACAAAACACAGCATTTCAATTAGTCACCAGCTGAAGGATTCTTATAAAATAATACCACTTCAATCAATTCACATTTCACATTTCAGTCAGGCAATTAAAATGGTCTCAATGTCTTTCAATTCATTCTATCCAGTCCGCCATCGGAATACATCTATCCCTAGAATGCACATCAAGTGCCCTTTCTTTTCTGACGTAGGGCTCAAAATCAAATCCTGACCACGCCGTTCCCAAAAGTAAAACCAAAAATGACTTTGTTGGTAGTAAATAAACACAAAAGGAAATAGAGACTCTCATCCGCTGCTATTGGCAAGCACCCTAAATATCTCCAAAGAGAATGGATTTAATATAGGACAAAAGGCAAAATGAGAATCTAAAAGTAAAGAAACGAAATGAAATATGAGACAAATCCCCAGCATATTCCTTGTATATATACACGTATCAATCATAATATGTTCAGATATTTCAAGTGCTCGCGGTAGCAAGTACCGTCAGAGTCACAACCACTGTCTTCTCGGGACCACATCCCAGCAATGGCGGCGATTCGGTCGATGTCGGAAAGGCGAAAGTTCCAGACAAGTTTGGCTTGCCCGGATTCTCAGCGACAGAGCTCGCCGACTCGCTTTCATTGCCAGGATTTTGTTTAGGCCCGGGGGCAGCAGCCACTACATCTTCGTCGCCCTTCTATGACGTCTCGTAAGAAATGGCAGTGCCGCAGAAAGTGTTACGGTTGTCCTTGTCAAGGACGACCTGCTGGCCGTTGAGGTTGACCATGCTGATACTGGCCTTGGTGCTGACACCAAAGAGCTTGACGGATGAGCTCTGAATGTCAATCATGTTATCCTGGCAGTTGTTGGCGTTGACACAGTCCTGGGCGTAGTTGTTGAAGAAGCTGTACATGCCGGTGCCGTAGATGAGCGTGTTGCTGGAGTTCACCACACGGATACCCCAGGTACGAGCACAGGTAGAATCAGAGCACTTGGAAAAGTCAGGATCAGCAAACTTGGAGTTCTGGGTGAAAGGAACTCGGGCATCAGGGTTGCCCTGCATGTAGGCGGTCTCTGTCTGGAGGATGCTGGCATAAACGTTCTGAGCGGCGTTGAAGTTATAGTTGTAGAGCTGGCTGTGCTCGGCAGCGGTACCCCAGAGCCAGGCACCCTTGGTGCTCTCGAGCAACAGACCACGGCCGTTGTAGATGTTGACCTGGTTGTGGTCAGAGAGATCAAGCTCGTGATCAGCGACCCAGAGCCAAGTGTTCTCCATGTAGATGGAGGCAGTAGAGGTGACATGCAGAAGCAGGAAAGCGCCGTAGCAAGATGGGTTGGGATTAGTTGTCTGGCTGGGAGTCTTGACGCAAGTGTTGGACTGCAGCTGAGTGCCAGCAGAGCCACCAATACGCCAGTGGACATCCCACAGACCGGCAGAGCCCTGAGAAGCGCCAGCAACGTTCCACTCGACAATGATGGCACCGGGCTGGGGGCCTTGGGTCTCGAACATGATGTCTTGAATCTCAACGTTGCCGACATCACCAGGCTGGCCAACCTGCCAGACGGGCTTGGGGTTGTTCATGTCCTTGAAGTTGGAACCACCAACCATGATGAGAGGCCAGATCTCACCAACAATCTTGATGTTAGCGGGAACCTTGATGGTGTTGGTAATAAGATAGGCACCGTGGTCGAAGTAGACGATCTGGCCAGAGGTGGCGCTGTTGAAGACGGCCTGGATGGCAGCAGTGTCATCAGTGGTACCATCACCCTTGGCACCGTGGGCCTTGACAGACACAAAGTTGCTCGCAGCGACTGTTTCGTACTGAGGCTTGCTCTTGGTGAAGATCTTACCGCCAGTGGTCAAGGCGGCGGGCTTGCTGACGGTGGCACGAGTGCCCTGAACAGCCTTTCCTGCAGCAGTGCCAGTGTAGGCGCGACCCTGGGACCATGAGGCAATGGTGGAACCTCCGTTGAGAATGGTGGCGCCGCCGGTGCTCTTGACAGCGATGGGGGTGTTTGTAGTCATATCGACGTTGTCCAGGACGAGGGAACCAGCGGTGCCGTTCTGGCCAGTGCTGTATCCGGTAAGCACACCGACCTTGGTGTTGGAGATCTTGGAGTCGGAAAGCAAGATGGAGCCGACACCGCCCTGGCTCATGTCAATACCAACGTTGGCATTGTTGATGGTCAGGCCTTGGAAACTCCACAGCCAGTTCCAGTTCATGTAGATGGCGGTCTGGCAGCCGTTGAATTGAAGGTTGCGGCTGGTGAACTGCTGGTTACCGACCCACATGCCCAGGGCACCACCGTTGAAGGTGAGGTCGTTCAGCCAGCCTCCAGAGCCATCCTCCATCCAGATACCCTGCTGCTTGTTGTTGGAGGAAGTATCGGTGTTCATGTTGAAGATGACGTTCTGGATGGAAGTAGCTTGAGCAACCTGCCAGTGGATGCCGGTACCAGTGTTCTCGGGCTGTCCAGTCAGGTCAATCTTGAAGTTGCGAATCTGGCGGAAGAAGTTGTTCTGGGAAGTGTATCCGAAGGGGTTGGAGTCAATGACGGCAATACCCGCGAAGTTGGAAGCAGCCTTGAGGGTAGGGAGGTTGGTGGCATCACCGATGAGATGGGTGTAGTACCAAAGCTGGATGGGCTTTGAGACGATGTAGGTACCGGGAGGGAAGTAGACGATGGCTGGCGTGGTGGTGGAAGAGTCGCAGCCGCTACCGCATCGGTTTCCGTCGCTCAGAGCAGCGTTGATGGCTGCAGTGTCATCGGTGACACCATCACCCTTGGCTCCGTAGCTTTGCACATTGCGATAGATTGGGTAGCTGGAGGAACCCGAGAAGGGGACTGCGCCGTTTCGCGCAATGTTGGGAAGCCACCAGCTTGTGGCGGCAGCGGCCTCGACCACAGCCTTGGTATCGGCAGCCGGGGCTGGTGCAGCAAGAGAAGGCGCCGCGAATAGACGCAAGGCCAAGAGAGAGGCCGTCAAGACGGTTGAGAGACCCATCATGACCAGGAAGCAGTTGATTGCCGCTTTTCTGCGATTCGAGTTTCGAGGATGGTGTATATCTTGTTGACTAGGTAAAGGCTACGCGAGACAAACAGAGTTAGCGATGCGTTGAAACAAACAGAGAATTGCCTTTCTCAAGGCTTTTATATGAGTTAAACAATTGAAAGCGTGATGCTGTGTAGAAGGGAAATATATATATGCACGTTGTGTAAAGGGGAAGGGGAGTTGTGAGACGGGAACCATTGAAGAATGGACTGACTCTGAATATCCTCTCCCTCACAAGCTTCAAGCTCGAAGCTTTACTATCACAGCGGATATGCGCAAGACTGCTGTCAATGCGCAGGGAGGAACACAACAATGATGAGAAGAGGTGTTGGTGAGAGGATTGTGAAAAGTGAGGCCGGACCAGGTCCTTTAATAGGCCGCGGCAGTGAATGGGAAAAGGCTGGCAAAGGCGCAGGACAATAGTGAAGGATGTGGTGAAGCATGGAGTGTTGAATCGACACCCCCCTTGGCGTTCAAACGCCCTCAAACCCCACCATCACGCGCCGATTGCTCTTTGCATGAGACCGAGAAGGAGAGCGAGGCCAAGGCGAGAAGACGCTACGCAGCTTCTTCTTTGGGCTCAAGCGCTGGCCGCCGTGACGAGGGTCATGAGGCACCCGCACACACACGTGAAGAGCGCGCACACAGATTCCCAGCAAACGGCGCTTCTCAGCATCTGGCTCCAGAAACTTTTCTGATGCCTCTCGGGCCGTAGAAGTCGAGCAACAAGGGCCATCCACGCTCCATTCCGCTCTCCACAGATGACACCTCCGCATGCATGCAGCGTTGTATGTAGTAACGTATGCAGTGACTTACCACGCCAAGATGATGATGCTGAAGTTGCGTACAGGTCTTGTACGGTCACTGCTGATGATGGAAGGCAGCTGTATGCGGCGAAATGTCAGGCACTTGCTAGCACCGTCTTAATGCTGGTGAATCTAATCGACGGATCGTCTATCTCTCCTCTGATATATGTCAGGGGGATGAGGAGACGAAGGGCCGAAAATGAAGTGGGCCGTTTATGCGACAGATGAAGGTGATTTGATGCGAAAGTGAAGTTGCGAGAAACGTTTGTTCAAAACAATATCAGACGACGAACAGAGCTGGCAACTGACGGCCAGTGGCGAAACAGGAGCAGCTGCTGGACACAAACGAAACAAAAACAAGAAAAGGACAGAAAAAGACAACTCGAGCGCTTTTCAATTGACTTTCAAAAGTATGCCCTCATTCGTCTACTTGCGAATGATGATGAAACAAGAAGATTGTTGAAAACTCAATTGCAGCCCTATGGAGCAAGCGCGCCAACAAAACGCGTAGATAACGGAGATGGAGATGGGAAACCTGCCTTATATCGAGCGCCCATGCCAAAAATAGGCCAAGTTAGAGTCGGCATTGTGCGCGTAGGGCCGTTGTGGCCTCTTAATTATGGGCAGAAGCCTCTTCTCCTTAACTCCCTCTCTCCTTGTTCCGCACTGGTACGCGCGCGGCGGCAACTGTTGGACGGGAACGGCGGGCTGAACCAGGACCTCTGAGACAGCCAGGAGCCTAAGCCTCGCAACAGCTCATCAAAAGCAGAGACACAGTGGGCGGTAGAGTGCGGTGCTGCCAGAGAAGCGCTCCGTGTTTGGGTCTGGAAGCTATTCGCGAGCCTGCTGGGCATCGACGGCGCATTAGCCCGGAGTCTCTGGTCAGTCCTGGCATTTAGCGTAGCCGCCACCGCGGCGTGGTGGGTACGTGGCTGGCCTCCAGGCACCCAGGGATGTCCATTGGCTGCCACCCTCTGTTTCAGCCAGCCTGCCCGTGGGATCTCGACATGGGTGGCCAGTGGTGAGCCGATGCCAGGGAAGCGCTTCATGGCCTGGTCTGCCCGTCGACAAGAGCCTCTCGAGAAGCTCCGGCGCTGCCCATCTGCTACTCGGACGTCCGCAGAAGAGAGGCAGACAGCGAGAAAAGGCCGTCGATCCAAGAGAGCGTGCCAAGCATGAAACGACGAGACTCCCCGAATGAGAACGCAGTACTGTTCTGTTTTAACCACCCGAAAACGAGATTGGGCGCGCTCCAACATTCTAGTCGACGACTGATCGGCAAGAGACGCAGACTATCCCATTAGCCTATGTATATTTGCGCGCCAGAGCATCATACAGGCCGCCCGCGGGCATCTCGCGCGTAAAAAGGGCATTTCCAGACCATCATGACGAGCCGCATAAAGTCATGGCCCCATGGTTTGCGCCCCGGCGTCGATCTGGAGCTGGTGGCACGACCGCTGGAAAACCTTTTTTTCTCGTATTCAGATGATCGATTCTTTGGCGGCGGGACAGGAAATCTGTTTGTCGCATCCGATCCTGGCATCGATCATGTCTTCCGTGGTGGAACAGGACACAGAGCAGCTCTGCCTCTGCTTCTGCTCTCCGCCCGAATCGGGAGATGAGCCACTAGGCTAAAAGCTTAGCGCCGCACCGCTGGAATTACGCCTCTGCCCCTGGGCTAGCAGGCTCTGGAAGGGCTATTCAGCACTAGCCACAGCACCTACATCATTAAGGGATCAGGGTTACGGCGGCAGTGACGGGTGCGGTCCGCGCGCTGTACTTGTACACCGCAGCCAGCGCTCTCACGCCTTGTAGAAGCGCCGCTATTGAGATGCGGGTGGTACTGGTACGGCCAGGCACCCCAGCCAACCGTAGATAAGTCTCCGACCATCGTGAAGCAGCTACACTTGAACCTTGAATTTACACATCAAATGCTTCTTTTAGCCCCGTTTGCGAGAGTTCATATCGAACCACAAATATGATCAGGTGGGATATCCATGTTCGGTTTGCTTGTGAAAGCCACCGGCCGACCCGCTTGTATCGGCAGCTGTTCCTCTGTTTCAGTAACAAATGATGTCTTGTACTCGCATGCGGCGCGACTGAGCTGAATCACTCCAAATAGGGGCAGCAATGGAATGGGCAACAGGATGAAATCGCCACCGAGGACAAGAAAGGAAAGAGAAGATGAGATTCATTGTCATGCATCTCTGAGATACTACCGCAACTTGATATGCCATGAGCATGCTCCCTGTCAGCATAAGGAAGGATTCATCAATACTCCGAGCTACATTGTGCTACCATACTAGCACCAACTATCGAGATGCACCACGAAGATCGCAATTTAACAGCCTCTTGTGGCATCTGGCACGGCAGACGCAGTCGGCCCATTGTGCTGGATCTGCGCAATACAAGTACAAGCAAGGCTGCATCCCATATCCGATATACCCGACCACACAGAAGACCGTGCGTACTTGTACGACAGGCTGTCGCCCGACGTGGCACTTTTTCTTGTCATGAGTTTCCTAAAAAGGATGAATGACAGAATGACATCAACAAACAAGTGGTACAAATTCGGAACAAGACACAAGTCTGTCCGATATGGCCATAAACATTCATGATCGGACAAACGATGCACCGCCAGAGCGAGCCTGCTGCAGAACTCATCGCTGGCAGAGCACATCTAAAGCCGAAAGGATCACAAAGTTGAACCAGAAAGCCATCGCCACCCCACGCCGACGAAACGCGGGAGTTAATAATGGAGCGTCCCAAATAGACAAAGGACCAGGGCATTGACTGGCTAGCGATTTCTGGAGCCCAGCCCTTGCAGCAAATCTGCCGCTAGCTAGGCATCCAGCCTTTTGGCAAACGATCCTGGTCAGCTCCTCCTGTTCTCCTGTACAGTCGCCTACCGTTCGACAAACGGTCGCTAGTGGCCCCTTCATTTCAGGCTGTTCATGCCAATAGTACTACTCGGTACTAGTATCAAGCTTCTACACCGCATGCTTCTACCTCGCTATACTCGCCACCAGTCAATAGTTCGCTCACCTCTTCTACTATACTTGGACAACCCCTAGCAAAGGCTAACCTGGCCACGCCAACCCACCCTTGCAGATGCACCCCAGAAACTGCCCGGAGAGAAGCCGGCAGGCCTGCTCCAGATGCCGCAAGAAGCGGCTCTGAGCGTATAGAGCACGGAGTACACGCTGCGACGGGCTTCCCATGCCCTGGCCAGCCCGCCCGGTAGATGGAAATAAGCGAGACCGAGCAGGCAACAATTCTAATTAAGCTTAGAGGAGAATATTGCTGCCAGCACTCACTGCCGGTCCCATGGTAGAGCCCAACTGCAAGCGCACCTATCTTGTCTTGCTTCCACAGTCCACTTACAGCTGACTAAGCTAGTCTGCATCTTCTCTTCCCGAGGCATACTGAGTCTATCAAAGTGCCCTACCAAACATCACTGCCCAATACCACTTCAGCTGACGACTTGCAGCTTCCAAGAACCCCGGGCCGATGACAACCAGGGTTTCCCCGCACAGGACAAGACGGCTGCATATACAGACAGACAGACAGCATCAGTATTATCTTTAACCATGCCGCGCTTCCCCGACCTCACCTGTCAGTGGGCGATTACCCAGATATTGAGCAATAGGGTACGCTGAAATACGATCGGCTGCAACCCAAGCATGCAATGGAACTACCCGCAGACACCACACCAGGGCAGTAACTGGTAAGCTGCCTACCTTGTACTTACCTATTCGACCTTTGGGTGGATTCTGCAGCCGTTCCATCACTACTAGAGCCATGCAAAGAACGCCTCGTCCAACAACAATCAACAATTCAGGTACTTTACAGCACAACCCCACAGAGGCGTATTCGTGTAATTGCTC
Organism: Trichoderma koningiopsis; assembly: GCA_022985005.1. Taxonomy (NCBI): domain Eukaryota; kingdom Fungi; phylum Ascomycota; class Sordariomycetes; order Hypocreales; family Hypocreaceae; genus Trichoderma; species Trichoderma koningiopsis. Next base: position 790,488 of record JAJPEM010000002.1, read on the forward strand.
CATAGCTACTTGAGTGTGGCTTCTTTTAGCCCATCTATCGCAGCTGTCAGCTCACCGCCCGTTTCTCGGAATGGGCCGGTCCTGTCAAGTCTCCCCTCCCTCCCTCTTCCTCGTTCGCTATAGATTACCTACTAAGGAAAGCCTTTATCCTCAATGCTTGGTAATACCTACTATTCTTGGGCAATTTACTTGCGGCCAAGAATGATGACGCGGTTTCTTTTATATAACGGGCCGAGAGGGCTTGATTGAGGCTGCTTACACGTCAAATTAGGGTAGCACTAGCTCAGAAGAAGATTCTGATGGGCTTTTTCAACAGCAGAATATGCCGCAGACGGATGCCAGCGTATTAAACTCTCTGTTCCGTATTGCTATATACTCTACATGCCACAACATGCAGGGCTGCCTGTTCTGTCATTATAGACTATTTTCGCCTTGTTTCGTAGTAGCTGTAATACCTAGTACCTCTCATTGAACAAGATACTAAACTGGGCTACCAAATTGCATGTTTCAAAACACCATAAACCTCATCATCAACACAGCGCAGTCCATTTCATCCCCAAAGCCCATATTCTTTCTCAGACTTCACTTCTCAGTCTTCACCCATTACATGCACATCTTACCAATCCCGTCCCCCGCAACTTTTCCCACCCCCAGATTATTCTCTCTTCCTCTGCCAAAAAACCCCACAAAACCCCTCCCGCATTCCCCACAAACTAACTCGGCCATACCCGCAGAAAAAAGCTGCATGGTCCTCTTCCTCGTTCTTTCCACATTCCGCACATACGCCGATGGCAAAAAAACGCACACACAGGGCCCAGGTCACGGATCATCAGATCATTGCCACAATAAGTAGATCCCAAAAAATCACACCGGCCTCCCCTGCTGACTTACTAGTAATTCTATACACACACACATACATATTCTTTTTGCCAGTCCACACCACGCGGTCCATCCTCGGCTCGTTTGCTCCGCTCTAAAAACTTTCCGTTTCGATGGCGTGAATCAACTCACCTTCCTTAAGTTACTAGCTTCCGAAAAAGAATAAGACAACAAAAAAGCTGTGCGTCATTGTATCATATTCTTTCTTTGTAAACTTGCATCTCTGCTCGGACCGGTTCTTTTCTGCAGCTAGCTGTTTTGCCCGCATTCATTGCGTTAGTTTAAGGCTCAATCCCACAGTTGTAGGTTAGCAGCACACAAAAACAGTAGATGGTTCTTGATGCCAACGTAAATACTCAGCTGGACAAGGATACTCCAAATCCATCTACCAAATCTAACACGCCCCCTCCATCAGCAAGAGAGAGAAAAGGATAAAAATAAAAAAGAGTTAAAAGCAACCAACCCTTGTTGGAATAACCAAAACTTTCTTCCCTCTTCTCCCCGACGCAAGTGAGTAACCGGGGCACAATCTACTTTCTTGTCGTACCCATCTCTCGTTCTCGCAATCCACACTAATGCCATCTCACACACAAATTGAGAAACGTTCAAAACAAGCTGAAAAAATAATTATCAAATAAAGTGTAAATTTCTTATGTGTACATCATAGCATAAACTCGTCTATATGTCTCTTACGCCACCAATCGAAAACAACAAAACTCAAACAAGAAAAGACAAGAAAAGATTAACCCATTTCCCTCAATTTTCCTAAACCGCTCGCTCCCATTAAATAAAAAAGAAACAAAAATGAAATAAACAACAAAAGAGCACAAGTTATGCATGTCTATGTCTTGTATGTGAGGAAGAAAAAAAAAAAAAATTATCCGACATGCAGACTGGGCGTCAAAAAAAGCTAAGACGCCTGTCCAAAAATGTATCGTTGGTTTGGTAGGCCTGGGCCTAATGCCAAGTAAAATGCCAAACATGCTCGGTCTATTGCAACCCTATGCCCAAAAAAGTCTATTCACCGAGTGGTGCAGCTGATGTAGAAAAGCCAGTCAAAATAAAGTCAAGTGTCAGAGAGAAAGCGGCGCCAGGGCGACGGGCGCCACCGTCTGGTCCGTCATAGATGCAGCCAAGGAGAAAAAGAAAGCTAAAAGCCGATTATGTGCGTCACTCCGTGGTACCAACGGGCGATTGTTGGCGAGACCTGCTATTACAGGTCCCACAGCCAAGCATAGTCTAAAAGTCGGACCGGATGCTGATATTAGGTTGTTTAAAGACTGGTGCCGCGGATACCGGTATTGGCGCTCTTCAACAGTTCAATGTTTTCGACGTCTGCGCCAAAGTCCATGATCAAGATCTTGGGATCCTGCCCAGTGCTGACGATACGTCGGTAGTCGCTCTTTGCGCTGAGAACCCAGCTGGCATGCCAGCGAGGAAAGTAGAGCAGTTGGCGGCCAGTCTCCATATCCCAGACCTTGATGTCGGTGTCGTAGCTGCCACTGATGAGGCGTCCGCTCACGCTATCGATGTGCAGGCTGCGCACCAGGTTGTCGTGTGCTCGCATCTCACGAACGCACTCTCCGGTATTGGCATCCCAGATGCGAATAACCTTGTCGTTTCCGGCCGAGGCGACGAATCGCCCATCCTCAGAGAACTGAGAGCAAGCCAGACCCTTGGTGTGGCCGACAAACTCACGAATGCATTTGCCCGTGTCAATGTTCCACAGCTTCACGCGGAAGTCTCCGGAGCATGACACGATTGTGTTTCCGCGCATCTGGACAGCATTGACAGGGCCCGTGTGGCCACGGAGCTGTCGGAGAAGAGCGCCAGTCGCTCGGTCCCAAACGCAAATGCTAATGTCCTTGCTGCAAGTCACAATGTGCTTGTCATCAAACGCCAAGTCGAGAACAGCAGCGGTGTGGTGAGTAAGGCGGCGAATGGGCCGATATCCGTTGCGCACGTCGTACACGATGCATGTGGAATCTGATGAGCCAGTCACCATGATTTCGTCATCGTATTGCAAACACAGGATGGAGGCCTTGTGATGCTCTGCAAACGAAGCCACCTGCGGCCTGGAGGGCGCGGCCTTGTAGCTGTCGGAAAAGTTTACATAATGCGTGGGATTGCCCTCGGCGTCTTCTAGAACGTTGGGGGTATTGACGACTTCAGGAGGTCCAATGATCAGACGGCATTCCAAAGTTTGCATGTCCCAGATTCTGATAGTCTTGTCTCTAGAGCCGGAAACAATTTTGTATCTAAGTTCGAATTAGTACAGGAACGAGCAACCGATTGGATGGGTAATATCAGGGGTGAAACATACTCATCAAATTGTAGACAGTAGATGCTGTCTGTGTGTCCGTTGAGATACATGGGGCAAGCCTTGCCCTCTTTCCATTTCTGAGCGAGCTCTGCTTTGGCACGGTAGATTTGCCTCCAATTCTTGGAAGGAGCAATCTCGGGAATGCCCAATCCGGCACCGGGCTGAACGGGCTCGCTGGTGGCATAGGTAGTGGTCATCTCTCGCAGGCAAGACTCTCGCCAGATGTGCTGATTACGGACCACCTCGCTCCAGTATCGAGACACAACGCTGGCTTTAGTAAGGGCAGCAGCATCAAGATAAGCCAAAACGTGGATGGCGAGTTCGGACGGAAGCTCCTTGATAAAATCGATCCTGCTGATGTTGCTATCTTGACCAAGCATTGACCCATCTTCACTGATACCCGACTCCATAAAAGGCTCGGTGACGACAATGCCAATTCCGCTCTCGCGGTCATTGCTATCTTCGCTCGCAGACTGGAGCCATTGAGCATGCGTCGCCTGTCTGTTGTAATACTCGTTCTGAAGCGCTACTGAGGCCTTTGCGGCGGCCCCAGTATTCATAGGGATATAAGGGGGCTCATCTCCCATCGCAGGAATAGGCATTTGGAGGTCCAGCTGTTGCTGCTCGTTGAGGCCATCCTCGGCGCCATTAAGACCGTAGAAGGACCTCGAGCGACGGAAAGGCGCTGCGTGGCGAAGGCGATTCCAGGTGTGGTGTGCGCTGGTCGGTCTGGCATTGGGCGGCTGCTGGTTGAAATCAGAAGGCTCAGCCGTGACCGAGGATCGACGATGAACATGAACCATGCCTTTGAGGGACAGAGAGGCCCGACGAATAACCCCTTTGATGGTGCCGGCGGTGCTTTGGGCGCGGCCACGGCGCTTTCGAGCAGGCAATTCATGTGCGTCTTCGGAGTCGTCGATGGCAACTTCGGTGATCTGTCTCGGCAGGTGCGAGTCGTCGTGGCCAAAGGCAGTGTGTTTGTGGTGTCGGAGGAGATTGGAGAGGCTCATGCTGCGCATACGCTGGTCATGGGGTTCGCCCGGGGCTGGTGCCGGGACACCAGCGGCCTGAGTGCGAGCAGGCGCCCCCATCACGTAGGACTGAGCGTGGTTCGCCATGATGCACGTCTGAAAGTCGCGGCTTGTAAAAGAAGCGTTGGTGGTACAAGGTACAGAGCCACTAAATCGAATGTGTAAAGCGTCGATCGGTATGTCTTTGGTGTGTGTTCGGAGGGTTGAATGTGACTGAGATGCGTTGATGGCGAATGAAAGACGAGACAAAGGAATTTGTCGAATACGGAGAAGCTCGCGAAGTGCAAGATGAGCTCGTCACGGTGGAGTTTCGTCTTGTTTGTCGGCGGAAAGAAGGACGGCCGACTAGTCTAGAGATGGTCTGCTGAAACACGCAGCGGATCCAGCAAAAAGAGGCGTCGACAAGCTAAAGGGATGGACGGAGAGGTTCCTCGCAAGGCAAGACAATGGCAGAGTCGAAAAAGACAAAGTGTCGGAAGAAAAAGCAGAGAGAGCGCTTGTATGAATTGAAAATTGGCTGTTGGAATGCGGCAGGGGAAACGAGATGGGCGGTCCTGCTATTGCGCCACGCGGCGGCTGACAACACTGCCTCGTGCGTGTGAGTCCAGAGACTCGTGTCGGCTTTAGTGACAAGAGTGGAAACGGACAGCTGCTAGGCGGTCATGCGGAATGCTGTTGCGGCAGACGGCAGCAAGCAGAATATGGGGGAAAATGGGCGAGAAGGGAAAAGGAAAAAGGAAAAGAGAAGCGGTTGAGGGAGAAGAAAAGAAAGAGGCGAAGAGAGTGATGCGACTCCAGATGAAATGTTTACTACGAGCGTTTTAGATAAAAAAAAAAAAAAGGGACCGCCCGATAGCGGTACGTATCGTTGCCTTTGTCTGCCGCTAATGCCACTGCCGGGCTGTGTTGGCGCATGTACCGCTACCCGGACGCCTGCGCGAGTACCTGTACTTTGGGACGCTTGCACAAACTTTTTACGCCTTTTTGCTGGTGATGAATTTTCTCCCGGAAGTTACATAGCGCCCGCATTCTCTCTGGCTGAAACACATGGCATAAAGCATCAGATTGACTTTTACTGACCAGACTGTTGCAGTATTTACGATACACATTACAAGTACCTTGAAGGATTCGACAAGTGGTAGCCCGCACAGGTCATCCCGTCAGGGGCATCCCCAGAGTATTTTGGGACGGAGAACCACAAAGCGTCGATGCCTCTCTCCACCGCGCTTCCCGTAGTCCTTGGTCTAGTAGGGGTTAGTGGTCGAATCCGGGGCATCTCAAGGGGGAAGACGCCAGATGAGCGTTTGACCAATGGCTCGATTCAAGGCGTTGCCATGGACTGCAGCACAAAGCGTCAGTTATCAAAAAGGTGCAAGTTGCTGTGTCGTGGGGAACAAGTGCCGTGTACCGTACCATTCGAAAATCTCATCTCCCTTCCCCAGGGGCCACAGCCTTCCGCAAAATTTTTAAAAAATAGGGTCTCACCCGCAAATGGCGGGCAGCCATATTTCCTCCATCCCTCCAGCTCGTACCGATACTTTCGTCTGGCCGATCTATAATAAAGCGGAGCGTCCGAACATCAATCGAAGACTTTATTGGGCTTCTATTTCCCACTAGCTTTTCGATTTTTTCCTCTCCGTGCTTCCAGCAAATTTTCCGCGTCGTCTGCCCGCACGGCCTTTCCGGAGCTTGCTGCAGCTTGGATTGGACCAGCTGCAATGGTCCATCTTTGGGTTTTCGGCTTCTTGAAGGATTATTCGCCACGTATGGCTGCCCACCCAAATGTACGGTGTGATTGTGCCTGCCAAGCAAAAGGCGGTTGGGCAAAGACGACTGGCCAAAGTCCCTAACAGCCCATGTCGCAAGAGTGCATGCAGACGAAATAGGGCCAGTCTCACAAAATTGTATCATTGCCATCACTATTACAAAATACGATGAAGCAAATAGCATTAGACTCATGGCATTATCCACTGCAGCGTAAAACATTGATCCATGGCAACCCGGTACAGCCTGTGCGCTGGCTCGTCTCCCTACCGCTATAAGAGATTGGTGGCTGCAAGAGACGAATGGACCAAAAACACCAAAGACAATCGCAGCTAAATAGCCCCTGGGCATAGCACCGCACTCAGTCCAGCAGGGCAATGATCGCCTCCCTATCCCTGCCGATCTTGAAAAGGGCAGAGAGAAAGATTAGCCACGTTTTCGGGGGTGGAGTCGTACGGCAGATTTCGCCATTCGCCTGGCCTTGAGATGGTGGCCTCGAGGTAGCAGCAGTAATACGGAGCAGATGCAGCGTGGTAGCATTTGCGGCGACAGGGCTTACTTGCATGTGCTCAGCTCACGTCCACTGACAGACCAATGGTGTGGGAAAGCGCACATACTGGAAGTCATCTGAGTGGGAGTCGGAAATAGCCTACTGTGCCTTTCTCTACGCGCAGCTGCTTACCAGTTCCAAGAACTTCATGCAACGTCGCTCACCGAGACTTGCCCCTACAACGCCAGCAAACCACAGCAGCATCATGGCTCCCCTAACCAGACTCCCGCTCGCATACCGCCTCTTCTTCCTCTATCTTGAGCCCATCTCCGCCCTCGTCGGCGCGTTTTACACCCACTTCCGCCAGCAGCGCTACCTCGAGCTCCTAAACAGCGCAACCGCGCCAGCCAGCCACGTCCCGCTGAGCACCTCCGTGGCCATGTCTCAGCTCGCAAACATGTACTTCTTCTTCGCCATCAACGAGGCACTCGTTCTCCGGTCAACCGGCGATCTGCGAGTTTGGCGCGCTGTGCTGTTGGTGCTTCTGATTGCGGACTTTGGGCATTTGTACTCGATGAAGGAGCTGGGTCCCAGCATCTACTACAGCGTCATGGATTGGAACGTCGGCGATCTTGGCAACGTGCCCTGGGTATATGCGGGGGCCTCGATGAGATGCTGTTTTCTGGCTGGCGTTGGCCTTTGAGGGCCATCGAGGCGATGCGATCCGTCATATGATGCATCTTTAATATAGGCAGTAGTCGCTTCAACTTCCAATTCTTTGACAGCAGAAGCCATCGTCGGCTCGGCTACCAAGCTTCAGTCGTCGGCTCGGCTAGTAGACCCGAATCGCATCCATCGTGAATCGCACGGATGAAGCCTTCGGCACTCTTTCGGCATCGGGCGACCCTCTCCGGCACACTTGCTTCATTCGATAGGCAGCTCGGCTTAAGTAAGCATCGAGCGCCGGCTTATCGCGCGCTCTCTTTGGTGGAACAATCGGACAACCGCTCGAATCATCTCCAGACGGGCGAAAATGGCCAACGAACGCCTCGTCGCGTCGCTCTGAGTGGGGGTTTTTATGGAGGGGCGCCTCTCATCCCGTAGAACGGAGGGAATCAATGACCTTTTCCCCAGGGCTCTCCATAGATTTGTGCGGGTAAAGTGAAGTCAGAGGTTGCCCCTCATCTTCTGACGATGGTGGGGTTGAGTGAGCGACAGGCAAAACGATGAGGTTGGGATATATATTCTGCTGAATGTCTCCCCTCTTTCATCTGTGACCTGCGTTGTTAAACTTTCTTTCTTCGATCCATAGATCAAGCAGATTGACACTTTGTCTTCCACGTTGCTTTAGACTTTGATCAGTAAAAGACCAAAATGGCCGTCCCCGACAAGTTTACGGGCTTCCAGTCCCCCAGCGCTGGCAGCTGGCTCGAGTTTGAAAAGAACTCATGGGAGCCCAGACCCTTTGGCGACTACGACGTCGATATCAAGACAGAATGCTGCGGCGTCTGCGCCAGTGACCGCCACACCATCAGCGGCGACTGGGGCGACTGCCCGTACCCTCTGGCCGTCGGACACGAAGTCGTCGGCAAGGTCGTGCGCGTCGGTCCCAAAGTCACTCTCGCCAAGGTCGGCCAGAGAGTCGGTGTCGGTGCTCAGGTCTGGTCTTGCTTGGAGTGCCACCAGTGCAAGAACGAGAACGAGACATACTGCAAGCACCAGATCGATGCCTATGGTGCCCCTTATCTCGACACCGGATTCACCACCCAGGGAGGATACTCTTCTCACTCTAGAATTCACGAGTACTGGTGAGCAATTTCTTATTCGAATTTTTTCTTTCATGAGAGCTCAGTAAACTGAATGACAAAACAGGACATACCCAATTCCAGATGCTCTGCAGAGCGCCGACGTAGCTCCCATGCTATGCGCCGGCATCACCGTCTACAGCCCTCTGAAGCGCTTCGGCGCCGGACCAGGCAAAAAGGTCGGTATCGTGGGCATCGGCGGCCTGGGCCACTACGGCGTCATCTTCGCCAAGGCCCTGGGCGCCGAAGTCTGGGCCATTTCCCGAACTCGCGCCAAGGAGGCAGATGCCCGCAAGATGGGAGCCGACGGCTTCCTGGCCACCTCGGAGAAGGACTGGACCAAGGGCCACGAGATGACCTTTGACCTCATCGTCAACACCGCAAACTCCTTCGATGGCTTCGCCCTCAGCGAGTACCTCAGCCTGCTCGACGTCCACGGACGATGGAACTCGGTCGGTCTCCCTGGCGGCGAGGGCGTGTCCATCCGAAACCAGGACTTCCTCGGCAACGGCTGCTTCATCGGCAGCTCACATCTGGGCAGCCGCAAGGAGATGCTGGAGATGTTGGATCTGGCCGCCACCAAGGGCCTTCAGTCCTGGGTGGAGAAGATTCCCATTTCCAAGGAGGGACTGCAGCAGGCCATGAACAAGCTGGGAGATTCGAGTGTGCGGTATAGGTCGTGCATGGTCGACTATGACAAGGCATTCGGAGCGTAATGTATGAGCACAGTATGTAAGAAAGGAAAAAAACTATGAATGATGTGAACAGATAGAAAATATGAGAGAGATATACCCCAGCTTTTATTGTCGCACATTTTCGCACATTTTCGGGCGATTCGCAGAAAACTGCCATAAGCGAACATAGTATGTACAGTCAGCAGGAGGCGGAGATGCTACGATTGATGCACCTTGATGGACTGTCTGGGTACGTACGGAGACGTCTCTGCCTGATAGGTCGGAATGAGACTAAGAGTTCACGCAGTTGGCTTTCAGACTCTGTAGAGCTTATGTAACAAGCTGTACCATGTATTTTGCAATTAGAGTGCTTGTCGAGGATATTTCATCTACGCCCAGAGGCTAGCATCCACATCCAGCGTTCGCGCTCTAAACCCAGTACGCGTATACGATTGATGCGATGAGACCAAAAAGGGGCCTCGCCATCTGATTACTATTTGTAAATTGAAAGATAGGTTTAGTAGTCAACCGTACCTCGTCTATTCCCCTTTCCGACATGAAAGTCTCTATCTAAGCTTATCTCAAGTGCACGCCCCAGAGCTTTTTGTGTTTACTGAGCACAAATACGAGGCACACGCTTTCCAGTCAAAAAGTACTCGAATACATTCGCCTAGACTGTAAAAATGATCCTGCTTAACAACAAAGCCCAGCTCTTCACTTTCCTCCAACCCCACCAAAAATACGGTAACAGCAGCTTTCTCTCGAGCGAGTGAGTCACGTTCCACCCAGAAAAAAAAAAAAAAAAATAGCCTCGTTGAGAAGGCCGATTGGAAAATTGCCTATTACGGCAATTTTAGCCAACCCCTAACCTAACTAACCGGCGAGACAGATTGAGTTACTTGGCATGTGGGGGTGCTCCGGGCTCGGGCTGCATTTTCTTCACTTTATGCCTAGAATTGCCGTAGCTGTTAGTCAATTCACGTCTTCAGCGCCAATTCCAGTCTCGGTAATTGCCAAAATTCATTACTGTAGTAAATGACCCCGTCAATCGGTATTTGTGACTCTATTCACCCAAGCTGGTACCACGCAACAATTATTTTCAAAGTGGAGTTCCAAGGCTGAGATTAGATCAAAATAAGGTCGCAATTGGGCGGCCGAGCTCAGGAGACAGGGATGACTGTTTAGGCCGGACCTTTTGCCAACTGCCTACTCCGTATCTTTTAGTGTCCGTTGGGTTTAAAGCCTCAGTCTGATAAAACATAAATAGGACACGGGCCCGCCGTTGGCTTCTGTTTCTTTCGTTGTTGTGATGTTGGGGGGAGTGAAGTGGTAGAGTAGAACAATTACAAACGGAAATCTATAGAATTTGCACAAGAAATAAAAACACCATTTTTACCACAACAAACAGCAAGCCTTTCATCCATCATTGCCAGTTCACCAATTGCAAGTTGCACAATTTCACCACGCCAATCCTCAAAATGTAAGTCTAAACAGTAGTTCCCAAAGCACCAAATACACAAGCCTTCACTTACACAAATCCAACCACCAGGGCTTCTTCTTCCTCTCCTCCCCCCTTCTCCTCCTCCTCAATCTCCCTCTCCCTCACCCTGCGCTTCGCCCGTCCCGCATCTCGCTCGGAAATCACCGCCGTCGGCATCTCCCCCTCCTCAACCATCGCCTACGCAATCTACGCCGGCGCCCAGACAGACCAGCCCTGGATCGACACCTTTGACCTCCGCTCCCAAACGAGCTACTCCAAAATCATCGGCTGCGTGGCCGCCTTTTCACCAAAAGCCCACTCTTCTCCGTCTTCTCCTTCTCGCCTTCGCTTCAGCACAGTCACATCATCAAGATCGACTCCAGCATCAGCCTCAGCGTCGTCGTTAACTCCATCATCTTCATCTGCGCTCCCCCGCATCGCAACCCTCTCCGCCACGCTCATCATCCGCGACTTCGCCTCCTCCAAGCCCATCCTCGAGCTCAAAGACGTTGCCTCGCCCATCGCCTGGTCCCCCGACGGCCGCTCCATCGCCGCCGCCGAGCCCCGCCACCGCGTGGGCGTGTGGGACGTCCGCACGGGGACCCGCACCGGCCGCGTCCCGGGCCACATCGACGCCGTGACGCACGTCGCCTTCACGCCGGACTCGCACCTCGTCACGACTTCCCGCGACGGCACTCTCCGCGTCACTAACCCCGCCACGATGAAGACTCTCTACAAGCTCGAGATTGAGTCTTCATCTACCAATCCGCGCGCCTTGGCCGTATCGCCCGATGGCAGCACCATTGTCTCCATCTGGGGCACAACCGTGCACATCTGGATGCCCCAGCACGGCCAGCTTACATCGTATGGCCTCTCCAGCACGCGTCCTTGTGAAGGCTGGCCGCTCTGTATCTCTCCAGACTGCCGCTACATTGCGTCTTGGACTGAAGAAGGCTTTGACATCATGGACGTGGCTTCTGGCGCGGTTATTTGCACCAAAGAAGGAGGGCCTTTGGTCACGTCTGCTGCTTTCTCTACAGACAGCAAGACGCTTGTTTTGGGCAGAATGAGCGGCGACGTGGAAGTTTGGAATGTTGTGAACAAGGCGGACTTGAATTAGTTCCCTGTACATGTAGAGATACCAGATTTGGCATGCATGATTTTGGCAGCAAAAAATAGGCGTCGTACTGGCTGGTTTTCTTTTGTTTTTCCATCTCTTTCTTTGTCTTAATGTTGGATTGTTATTATTGCACCATGTTTTATTTTGCTCCCTTGTTTGTCTTTGCAGTTGCTTTGTCGTTATTGCATCATACTTGACTATTCTGCAATTTTTTTGTTTATTGGCATTTCATAAAGCATCTGCATACGTTCGTAGCATCAGTTCAAGTAAATGAGTGGTATTATGTATTTAAACTTGGTATATATATAAGAAATGTAATAACAATAGTTCATTGAAATGGGTATTTTTCACCGTAGCCTTCCTTCGTGGCCTGAATCTACCAGGATCCAAACTGTTTTTCTCTTTCCCTCTTCAAAGCAGCAACGATTTAATCGTGCGTACCTTCGTGTATGTATATGTGGTGGAATGCGGCAACGCCAAACATCTCACTAAACAATGTCGCTCTCCTCTCATTCCAACTCGGCAGTCCTCATCACATTATATCCGCTCGTAAAAGTCACTCATCGTCCTGTCATATCTACCTTGACCTCTTCTCCATACACCAACAGTCGAATTAGATATACGTCAGTCTCTTACACAAGAACGCCATCGCCTGCAAAGTTCATCGGCCAATTAGGCAACCCAACCCAAGGTCTCCAGCATGCCACGGACTTCAGAAGGCGGCATGCTAGCCACGCCCAGTTGTCGCACCATGGATCCTCGTCGCAGGCGTTGCAGTCCAACCGCAAGCTTCCAGCCCTCAGTCTCCTCCACGATAAAGAGGTACCGCTTGGCTTCTTGGTCACGAATCGTCGCACGGAGCACGTGCAAGCCCTTGGACTTCCACTCCCCAGTCTGTCCTGTCGATGACGGAATATTGGTGTTCTTGAACGTGCGGTCGCACATACCAAGCCGACAACACTCTCTGCAAGTATGAAGCATGTCTTGCAAGTAAAGGTCTGCTTCATCACTAGTCAGGGCGCTGGCACCGTCACGATCCGGTTTTTTCATCTTGTGAAAGAAGCCTGAGCTTCTTCCAGTCGCAGATCCCGCTGGCTGTGGTGCGTTCAAACAGTGCGGCAGGCACCAGACCTCGACAAGCTTGAGCGTCCAAGCCTTGACATCCCACTCGCGCTGGGGAACGCCTCGGACATCGTCATCGATAAAAAGTCCCTCCGTTGTGATGCGAAGAATTAATCCATCCGTCACCGTGCCGACTCCCGATATGAGCTGGCTGACCGGTGTCTTGGTAAACTCGTTTTGGAAGAGGTATACAGATTGAATTACAACCTTGTCAGGGTCGCTAGTCGAATAGGGGCCTGATCGCATCGAAGGAGGCGGCGTTGTTCGTGCGGTTGTCTGGGAAGCGGCCCACGATGCGTCGGATCCTGTGAGAGAAGACGTCGACTTTCTATGCCTTGGCTTGTTAGGCGGCGACTGGGCATGAGGCGGTGGTGGCGGCTGCTGTTGCTGCGACTGCTGATATTGTTGTTGTCGATGATATTGCGGCGGCGGCTGTTGGTGTGGTGGTGGTCTACTTGGCTGATCGTAAGGCCTGGCAGAGTACGTCTCCGATTCTACATAGCTGCTGTTGCTACTAACATGAGACTTTGCAGGACCATATGAGTGTCTCGCCGAAGGGTCTGTTCTTCTAGACGAAGATGAGGGGGCTTCGGACGGAGCGGCAGCAGGGGGTGGTGCCCTTTTCGTGGGACTCTCGCCTCTATCAAAGGACCTTTCCTGCCTCTCTGTCCTTTCTGATCGGTCAGGCGACGAGGTTGATGGCGATACTGTAGAAGGCGAAAGGGGAGGAACAGGAGGCCGGCCATTGGGCCACATGCTTGTCTTTTCGCCAACGCTAGAGTATGCATACGTGTTGCCAGCCCGGCTTGCTCGAAAGTCAGTTGCTTTGGCCTCAGCAGCAGCTTTGGCCTCAGCGGCCGCTTTAGCTTCAGCTGCGGCTCTAGCTTCGACTGCTGCTCTGGCGTCTGCAATGATTTTCGCTTCTTCGGCCGCCTTGGCCTCGGCTCTGGCTTTGGCCTCTGCTTCGGCCGTTTTCTTGGCTTCAGCTTCTCTCCGTCGCAATTCTTCCCGTTCTCTCGCTTCTCGTTCCCTAGTCTCTCTTTCCAGGGCCTCTCTTCGCCTAGCTTCCTGTATCTTTGCTTCCTTCTCTATCGCCTCTCTTTCTCTGGCTTCTCGCTCGCGTTGCCTGGCCAGCTCCAAGTCTTCCTGTTGACGCCTCCTCTCCGCCTCGGCTCGCTCCACCTCTTCTCTCGCCTCTCGATCTTGTCGCTCCTTGGCTTCTTTGGCACGTAATTCAAGTAGCTTCTTGGCGGCTGTTTCGCGGCGCTTCTGCTCTGCTTCTTTGAGTCGCCTATCTTCCTCCTTCTTCCTCATCTCTTCGCGAGCCTTCTCCCACGTCCCCTTTGGTGTTTCGGGCTTCTTCACCTCCGACGGAGTAGGTGATTTTGGTTCGGGCTCAGGTGCAAGAGTGGGTTTCGACCTTGTTTCGTTAGGTGGCGGAGGATCTGTCTTTGTAGGCGAACGCTGCTCTGAGCGAGAATCTGCTCTCGGCGTGAATGGAGGGATCGGTGCCAAGTCTGGCATACGAGGTAGCTTGGATGTTGGTTTGAATGCCGGTATCGTCATCTTGTCTAAATCAGGAAATGTTTTTCGCTCTTGAGGAGCCATCGACACCTTTTCAAGCTCAGGGATGCTTCTTTTCTTCTCAGGGGAAGGGACACGTTTAGAATCCATTGATAGAGAATGCCTCTTTTCCAGCGAAGGCTGCTTTTTCTCAAGCTCTGGAGGGTTCTTTTCGGCCAATGGCGTTCTCTTTGGAATTTCAGACTGCTTCTGCTCAGACTTTAATGGCGTCTTCTCGGCTTCTGAAGGTGACATCTTATCGTCCACCAGGGTCACCTTCTTCTTCTTTTTCTTTGGCGACGCTGATTTCTCGGATTCGGTGGGAGCCTTGTCCTCTGATGGCGGAGGCTGGCGCTGGCGTGTTGGCGGCCGCTCTGACTCTGACGCCGGTGCACCTTTTTGGGATGGGGAGCGATGAGACGGAGATGAAGCGGGCTCGCTCTCATGCCTTGGCGGCCGCGGTGGTTCCTCCGACTGAGCATCCGCACTCTTCCATGTTCCATTAGATCTGTCGTGGCGTGGCGGAGGTGGTGCACCGTTAGAAGGTCGGCTGTGAGGTGGTGGCGGAGGAGGCTGTCCGTTTGGGTCAGATTGTCCTCCTGAATTGGGGCCGCCGAAACCACCCTGTTTGCCGTTGCTTGATCCATAAGGTCCATGTCCATTGCTGAATCCTCCACCTTGGCCTCCCGATGTGCCTGGCCCTTGCGATGAACCACTCGAGCTTGACACAGGTACCGGTCCACCAGCCTGCATCCGGCCCAGGGACCAGGCCCCAATACCAACTCCCAGCATCAATGTCGTTACCGCCATACCCGAAACTTGAGCGCCACTCAGCCACATCTTAAAGGCTGGGGCCATGAGTTGAAACACGGCAACGCATATCAGCGCAGAAGCAAAGCCAGCCACGAAGCTGTTGGTATTCGGCTGCAAGGACGGCAGGTACAGAAAGCCGGAGCCCGACGAGTGCTGGGGAATGACGAATATGTCGTAGTTGCCGGGAGGCAGACCCGAAGGTTTGGGCGCCTCGCCATGCGGCGGAGGTGGAGGCGGCGCGCTCATGCTTGTCGATTAGATTCGTCTGTAGGAAAACAGCTCGATTGGGATTCGTGTACGGAGCTGTCAAGAGCAGGCGCTGAAGTGGCCAAAATAGTTGCAATCGCCTTGAGTCTATGAGCGCATCGAGAAATCCATGGGTATAGAGGTGAAATTATCGCGACCAGGAATAGGCGTGCAAGACGAAGCCTAGTTGGGAAATGTCAGAAGCTGAAATCGAATCGCCGCGTCGCCCGCCCCTCCAAAATCTCAAAAAGCGAATTCGCGAACGAAGCAATCTGTTGATTGCGACAAGCACAACGCCTCTCTATCTAGCCAGTTTTCCAGAAAAGGGGGCTAGACAAGTGAGATGAAGGACAAGATTGATCTCCGCGCTTTTGGGTCCTAGCGGGATGCAACTAACCAGTAACGACCGAGACAACCAAAACACCGCTGAGAAAACAAACGCCGAGCTCCAGATCAAAAAGACACAATCACACACGCAAAACGCACGCGCAGCACTGGAAGCTCTCTATGAAGCAGAGATGCGGTGGAATCGACGCGCGTAGAGGATGAGGAGGCGTGGCCTCGACATGGGAAGTGGAAAAAAATAAATTAAATTGCAAGAGGGCTTGGGGTGGAAGTGGGGAGAGCAGAAGCTGGCCTTGGACCTGGAGACGGGAAACGGGTTAAGAAGAGTGAAAACCCACAGCGGTCTCGAGTCTCGCTGTTTACCTGCCCGCGCTATCGCCAACCAAATTGAGCCCACCAGCCACTTCTGCGTCGGACCCCTGGCAGCCTGGAGGGGTTTCTGGAGGGGCGGGAGGCGCAAAAAGACAGCGGCTGGCTGAGGCCTGGAGGGCATTGGCCGCGTGGTGGCGGATGCCCCGTAAAAAACGTCACAGAGGGGCGCAAAGGCCTGGAAGCTGCGAAATCTGCTAACATTGGATGCTGCGATGCCTGGCTGGATAGCATCTCAACAACCGAGCCAGCACGCGCAATTGCAATTGAGTAGACAAGAGGCAACGTGGCACGACTGCGACTGTGACTCTGCCGACCAAAGCCTTGACGTTTCATTCACTGACTCTGCAGCATCGCATCCACCAAGAAGCAGAGCTGCCCCTCCCCAGCCATCTCGTCCCGCTCAAAGCCGCATCGATGTAGCGCTCGCCTACCTCCTACCGAGCGCATACACTCAGTAAACAGATTCATGCATGCAAAAGTACGCGACAACCATTTTTTAGCCATTCACAAAGCCCTATTGTCGTTGCGACGCTGTTTCTTCAGTCCCCGGTTCACGCAAGAACAACATGAATGCTTTTTCGCCAATCATCGCTGCTCGCTACCGCCGGGGCCCTGTCTAGATGGCCGAGTAACTGGATATTCCCATCCTCGCCCCCACGGCCCTGTTACCGGCATCATTCTCTTGTTCCTAAAGATCCACTGATAAACACCATCTGGCCGGACAAATCAATGACGGCAGCTATAGCCAAGATGAAGCACTTTTGCTGCTGCTGCTATTGATATGGCTTTTCTTTCCCTATCACAGGTCACCTCACCCCACGAGTGCAGCGCATCTGTATCACCCGTCGCTTACGTCTTTTGCGTGAAAGTGGACGTGTCCGATGGCGCGCTCCGCCGCTGCAGACAGAGCCGAAGTGCATGCAGACAGCTATGGATGCAACATGCGGCATGTCACCGGCGGAAGCTGGTTCACTGGGACTCAAGGCCGCTAGTATTCTGTTAGTGGCGCGGCAGGCCTGGGTTTCGATAATCGAACAGGAACAGCAGCGGCGTTGCCCAAGCAACTTGCCAACATGAATCCTGACTTTACCACCTTGACGGGTGACATACGCCCAATTACAGCGTAAATTTGCCTTCGTAGTCGTTGAAGCAAGTGGTGTTGGTAGACGCCTCAGCCAAGTGCCGTGTGTCATGGCCTGCTAACCGCTCCAAGAGGTAAAGTGCATGCTGATTTCTAGGCGTAGGTACATACCTACTAGACAACTTACCGAGTCCCAGCCCCGCGGATTTTGAAACCTCCAAGATGGTGTCGTCAGTTGTTCCAGACCGTGAGACGCGGACTGCAGCCCTCGGCACTTCAAGGCATCCATGTCAAGATTCATTGGGCAATGCCACGCTCTGCACAAGCAGCTGAGACTATGAATAAAATCTTACGAGATGGAAACCCTTGCACTCAGCAGTGGCGGTGTGATACGGAGCACAAGCGTTGGGTTTCACGTGCTGGGCCAACCAGCCACAGCGTGAGCTGGCAGCTGGCGCTTCGCTGAGCTCCTTGTGACTGCAGCCAGTGCTAGGAGCGTATTCGGATTGTGTGAGTTGCGCTCCTGATAGTCATCTGCACATGAGCAGTTCCAATGGCAAACCACCAACATTCAAAACCTACAGCCAATTTCTATTCCACCTTGGCTTTTACTATCATTCTCAGCAGCATATTTGATAATCGTACTTGTATTACTAAAAATTGCCATAAAAAGTTATCGTCACACCAGAAATCATCGTGATTGTACATCATCTCACCCCGCTCCTTGTGTCAAAAACATGTTGCGCCTCAAAAGCCTCGTCACCAACAAGAACCAAAAGAAACAGTAAAGGGGGGAGGAACACCCAATGCATAGTGCATGCTCGTAAAAAGAAATGTTTTCAACGTCTCGCTCGCTTGCTTCCCCGCGTTGAAATAAAAAGAAAGGGTAAACAGAAACAGGCAAAAATGAATTAAAGGGACGTTTATACCGGCTTCCCACCCATGTAAAGAATCACAACCACAAACTCCCATACCCAAGTCAAAACATCAGACAGCGTCTCCAGAGCCCAGAACCAGTAAGCCAGAATCCGCATAGCGAGCAGAACCATCTGCAGGAGCGCCACGATGACGCACAGTCACATCTTCTTAAGACGCCGGTTGGCGATCCTGACTTTGCCCTCGACCCGATCGACATCCTCATCGAGCGAGTCCAGCAGCTCCGTCTGTCGCTCCACCTCCTCGTTCATTTGGATTCCCATTTCTTTCTGCCGCCGTATGATCGCCGCCAGCTGATCGATCGCCTGATCCTGGGACTCCATCTCCCGCTTCTGCAGCAGCAGCACGCCCTGGTTGTCGAGCTCCCTCGTCCTATCTGTCTCGGGTAGCGGTGCACCCAACACCCTGCCCGTCGGCGCGGGCCTGTGCCCTCCCAAGAGATTTGACCTGTTGGAAGAAGAAGCCTGCACATGGCCCATGCCGCCCCGACTGGTTGCCGCTGGCGCTCCTGGCATGCTGCTGGCGAGCTTGTCCAAGCCGTCCCGCTCCATCTTGGCCGCCGAAACGAGATCTCGCCTCCGCCGTATCTCACCATCGCCCAGTCTGCCCGACTCTTGCATCCTGCGAAGGCCATCGGAAAGATTGCTGACCAGTCCCGACGCCTTCACCAGCACCCTCTTGGCCGCCGCCGCAGCCTCCGCCGCCGCCGAAAAGTTGCCGCTGTCGGCCGCACCGTCTCGTCTCGAAAGGGATTGTCGTGCCTCATGCAAACACTGCTTCACTTCCCTGTGAACATCAAGCCAAGCTCCCGGATCCGCCACCCCCGAGGCAGTGCCAACCATACCTGCCGCCGACACTGTAGAATTGCTCGTGCTAGAACTGGGCAGATTCAAGAACGTTCTCCAGGCCGAAGTGTCTCGCCATCTTCGATCGGGCGACTCTGCGATTGCTCGGAGGTATGTCTCGAGGCCGAGTTGTCGCTCGCGTGTGAGGTCCGGGGAGTTGATGGTCGACCTGAGCCAGTGCTTGCCCGGCAAGGGGTGTGGCGGCGGTGCGCCCACCTGCTCGACAAGAGCGCTATGGAGGGCGTCGAACTCGGAATATCGCTTCTGTACAATGAAGGATCGCAGCGGCAGGCGGAGGCTAATGTTGTAGAGAGTGTAAGGCTTCGACGAGCCTTCGTCGGAAACGCTCGTTGAGGGTATCGCAATCTCGGGCGGTGGCGCCATGGCGGTTCTCGTTTGCCTCTATAATAACCCCGGTGCTTCAGTTGATGGAAAAGGGAATTCAATAGATGATACAAAGACCAAATGCTCCTTGTCGCTAGTGTTGTTGAAGAAAACTACAGAGAAATCAACGGCTCGCAAAGTGGCATCTATTTGAGTTTTAAAGTTCCGATGATGATGCAAGCGCGAGAATGGCGGGCTCCTCGTCCATTACGGCACGCATGAATGGATCTTTGGGGGAGTCTCAGTGGACCCGTCCCGGCTTTTAGTGCCTACCAGCTGATGGGCGCTCCCCCGTAATGCTACCTCTGCCGCCCTGAAGTCAACTAGGCGGTGGAGTTGGATGGACCCCTGCCCGGTTGTTTTATTGCTGCTGCGGCGCCAGCCTCTCCCGAGTACGAGTTCAGCTACGAGGCTGCTAGGCAGATAAATAGCGGCCTATTCGCGAGTACGGGCTGTTTATGTGTGATCCAGCCTCACGAGATCGGACAAGATGAGGATATGACATCGATATTAACGGAAGCCTTAGATCCAGGCACCATCTTTAATCTATTTAATCTACAGGGCATACACCCCAACAGCCCTAAGAGCCAGGCATCTTTTAGGACAAGTGCCCTCAATAAAGTCACGACGAATGCCGGGTAAGGTACACGTGCGGCTTCATTGCCCCATTCCTTTGTACATTCATATTGGATTGCATGCAAACCGTTAATGTCGCGTGCTCCTCACGAACCACATGCAGCCTGGAGGTAGTAGTACTGCTACATCGACATGAAAGAGACTCTATTGCTGTGTAAATGCGACTGTGGATACCTCCATGCTGTTCCATGACCTTCGTGCACTTGACCGCTTCCAGAATGCGATCTGATGCATCAAGCTCCGCACCGCATGGGCTGACAGATACGACTATAAGATTCGGGGCTCGATATTCCGTACAAAGCACTAACTGCATTTTGATATTACAAGTGCAACGACAAGGCAGAAATAGCAACATCCACACAGAGACGTATTAATAGTAGTATTGTCCAAACATTTATAGTACTAGTTTGCTCTATAGGATTTAACACCCTAAGTCCTCTTAACAAAAAAAAAAAAGATGTAAATGACGGCACCCATGAAGGTGTCTGCCACGCATGCACGGCCATATGCTTTGAATCAATTTCCCCCACCGTACCCCGTCTCCCTACCTTCTTTCCCCTTTTCTACGCAGCCAAAGTCTGCTTTCCTACAAAGAGAGCTCTCTGACAAAGAAATAGCCCCTGTTTAGAAAGTCTCCTGGTCATCCAGACCCTCGCCCTCTGCGGGAATCTCGAAGCCCTCCTCAGTCGAGTACAGGATGGACTGGATGTGCTTGACCAAGCCATCCTCCTGCTTCTCAAGCTCGGGATCGTCCTCCACAGCCTGCTGAATCAGCAGCTCAATGTCACGAAGCTTGCTAAAGTAGAAATCTCGCTCGCGCTCCAGGCCGGTGACAGTCTCCTTCAGAGTCGCATTCTCTGCCTGGAGAGCAGCTGTAGCAGGGCTGGGGCCCGCCTTGGCGGCAATGCGAGGGCCGGTGCTGGGGGTCGTGCCGCCTCTTCGCGCGGCGCTTGAGCTAACAGCAGCAGCCCTGGGCGCTGCAGCCGCGGCCGGCATGCCACCGCCCTTTCTCCGTGCAACTGCGTCGTAGTCGTGGTCCGGGAAGTTGAGGTCCCAGAACTTCTTCGTCCATTGCAGAAACTCCAGATTGTCCTGCATCTTGCATTTCACCAGCGACTCGACGGGAATGGGCTTATCGACCTGGTGCTTGAGGAAGGTGTCTGCGTTGGTGTGGGCCGTCAGAACATGGCCTGCGTAAAAAGGGGTCCGCCCATCAAGGGGGTTTGGGCGAGGGCACACATACTCTGCAAAACCTTGAAGTTCTGAATATAGGCATAGTCGCCGCTGGCGTTGAACTTGACCTTGGACATGGGCACGTCCATGAATATGCTGTCAAACACCTGGCAGAGCGCAGCGCTGCAGAGAAGCTTCGTGTCAGAACTCGATGGTTTCGTAGCGGGGTCGTCCGTCCGTCAGGCGGGGTGCCAGAACAATAACACTCACCCAGTACCGCATTGCTCAACCTTGGTGATGTTGAGCTGCAGGAGGCTGTTCAGCCAATTGAGAAGCTCTTGTCTGATGTCCGCAGTTAGCCGTGCTCCTCCATCGGCCGCCAGAGGCGCAGTGTAGCGAGAGTGCAGCGTACCTGGATTCACCCATTTTGTCAGGCTATAAATGGTACGCAACAGAAAGCAAAGACAGCTGGTCGAATAGCGCTCGCCGTGCGGATGCAGACGCCGAAAGGAAAGTAGCTAGGAATAAAAAAGGGTAGAATGAAGATGCCGGGTATCGCGTAGAAAAGGGACTGCAGAGCCGGAGACGTGGCGCAGGGCAGCGAAATGAGGATGACAGGAGAAATTTATTCAGCTATTCGTTCGCGTGTTGCGCTGTCAAGGCTTCGTTTACAGGCCTGTATTTTGATAGCGCCGTCCAATCAGCGGGGTTGCTCGGAGAAACAGCTAGGGAGAGATAGCCGCTAATCTGCCGTAATTCTTGCTGGCCGCTGTTTGGTGGCTGAGAACTGGGGAGCTGTCTCACCGCCAAAATTTTCAAAACCGGCAGAAAAAACGTCTCGGCGCAAAAAAAGTCAGAGTCTTGGATTTTTGCTTGCGGCCCCGCTAGAATTGGAACTTTTCTGTCGCAAACACATTGCGAGTGATTTTCAAGATGGCGCCGTCACAGAAGAGATCAATTGAGGACGATTTTATCCATACCCTCTCGGATAACGACGAAGAAGTTGCCCAGGAAGAACTGGTTGCTGTTCAGCCTCCCAAGAAGAAAGCAAAGACCAATAAGAAGTCGGCCAAGAAAAACAAGGATGAAGAACCCCAGCCTGAAGAAAACGAAGGCCAGTGGGGCCAGAAGGAGGAGAATGACGGTGCAATGGATTCTGATTTTGAATTCATGCTAGACGACGCTGGCCAATTCGGCGAAGACGAGTTTGAGGGATGGGGATTCGAAAGCGCAAAGCAAGGAATGGCCGTTGAAAAGGTCGGCGTTGATCTGGATGAGATTATAAGAAGACGAAGAGAAAAGAAAAAGGGCGGCAAGGAGTCTGAGGCTGCAGGAGAGAACGACGAAGAGCCTGCGGAAGGTGCCGACATCGATATGGACGACGAGGAAGACGAAGTGCTCGCAGATGATGCATTCGGTATGAACGTCGACGAGGATGCTGAGGTGTCGGACGAGGACGCCGAAGCCAAGGGCTCTGACGAAGAAGAGGGCGACGAAGACGATGACGCAGCTTCAGATAACGACTCTGTAGCTACGCCCGTTAACCACCCCGACGACATGTCTGACGAAGAAGACGACGACGAAGAGGATCTCGAAGAGAAGGCCAAACGAGATGCGTTCTTTGCTCCCGAAGAAAAGGAAAAGTCTGGAAAGAAGGCTGACGCCTCATCCTTCCAAGTCATGTCTTTGTCGAGACCCATTATGCGCGGTATCACTGCTGTCGGCTTCACCAAGCCAACGCCTATTCAAGCCAAGACTATTCCTATCGCTCTTATGGGCAAGGATCTTGTCGGTGGTGCAGTTACGGGTTCCGGAAAAACAGCAGCCTTTGTGCTTCCTATCCTGGAGCGACTTCTCTATCGACCCAAGAAGATTCCTACAACGCGTGTTGTGATTCTCACTCCCACTCGTGAGCTGGCCATTCAGTGTCACGCCGTAGCCACAAAACTAGCAGCACACACAGACATCAAATTCACTCTAGCTGTTGGTGGTCTTAGTCTCAAAGTCCAGGAGTCAGAGCTTCGACTGAGACCAGACGTCATCATTGCGACGCCGGGTCGATTCATTGATCATATGAGAAACTCGGCCAGTTTCTCCGTTGATACCGTCGAGATTCTCGTCCTTGATGAGGCCGATCGAATGCTTGAAGACGGTTTTGCCGACGAGCTCAACGAAATTCTTACTACTCTACCAAAGTCACGCCAGACGATGCTCTTCTCCGCTACCATGACTTCCACCGTCGACCGTCTTATCAAGGTCGGTCTCAACAAGCCCGTGAGAGTCATGGTCGATTCGCAAAAGAAAACGGCCGGTACCTTGATTCAGGAGTTTGTGAGACTTCGCCCGGGGCGCGAGGAGAAGCGCATGGGCTATCTGGTTCACATCTGCAAGAATTTTTACACCGAAAGAGTCATCATCTTTTTCCGCCAAAAGAAGGACGCCCACAGGGCCCGAATCATCTTTGGTCTACTGGGCTTTTCTTGTGCGGAGCTTCACGGTAGCATGAACCAGACACAGGTAAGCCGTACACACTATCTACTATAATCATCAGCTAACATATACCCCAATAGCGTATTGCCAGTGTCGAAAATTTCCGAGACGGCAAAGTTTCCTACCTGTTGGCAACAGATTTGGCCTCTCGTGGTCTGGATATCAAGGGCGTTGATACCGTCATCAACTACGAGGCTCCCCAGTCTGTAGAGATTTACGTGCATAGAGTTGGTCGAACAGCCCGTGCTGGACGTAACGGTACGTCAGTGACTCTTGCCGCTGAGCCCGACCGCAAGGTCGTCAAGGCTGCCGTCAAGGCCGGCAAGTCTCAGGGATCCAAAATCATAAGCCGCATCATTGAGGCGAAGGACGCGGACAAATGGCAAGCTGAGATCGACGAGATGGACGACGAAATCGAAGAGATTGAAAAGGAGGAAAAGGAAGAGAGGCAACTCGCCCAGGTCGAGATGCAAATCAAGAAGAGCGAAAATATCATCAAGCACGAGGACGAGATCAAGGCACGGCCAAAGCGGACATGGTTCGAGACGCAGCAGGACAAGAACAACGCCAAGCAGGCCGGAAAGGAGGAACTGAACGGCCCACGCAGCGGAAAGAAGAAGGTCGGCTCAACTAAGCTGAGCAACAAGGACAAGAAGCGTGCCGATCTGAAGATGCAGCGCGCCGAAGGAAAGGAGTGGAAGAAGAGCAAGACGGACGCCAAAAACGCCGTTGGCAAGACTAATAAGAAGAAGGCTGCTCCGGCCAAGGGCAAGGCAAAGGTCCAGGCAAGGAAGCCAAGGGGGAAGAGGTGAGCAGGTGGATAGAGCCGTTGATCTGTAAATAATGTGTATTTTCTGTCCCCTACTATTTCTTCATTCCTGCGGAAATTGTTATTCAATAGAAATCGTTCTTTGGTGCACGTTGGTATGTATAAATTGAATAAGTCGTTATTACTAGGGACCTACTACATGCAACCAAGGCTGTTACCTGGTGCACGTTTACACAAACTAGCAACTTGTTATTTCTCAATAGAAGCCCTTACTTGGCGCACGTTTATACAAATTGAGAACCGATTCATCTTCACTAGAAATTGCACTTGATGCACGCTGGTAAAAGTAAAAGTTGAGCCCTTGCAGCTGATGGCCCACGTTTTGTAGTCGCTGGCGCGTGCCGTTGTGATGACATAATGCGCCTACAGCCTCCTATGGGCCACTTTCTAACGGCTAGCTTCCTCTTGTCATGAACCAAAGGCATCGATCACGAGGTCCAGCGCAAAACTCATTGGCAGCCTGCAACAAATGGCATCAACTGCGACTTGAAGCGACGCGCATGTCAGGCGCTCGCCGCATGTGGTAAACCCAGGGAGTCGACGGACCGCTGTCAGAAGACTGGCTCGCCTGAGAGGCCCTGAGGCTGATCTGAGCTTCGTATTAGCCTTGCGGCTGGGAATATCCTCGTTTATACATCTGCCTATATATAAAAGCGGCGCGAACTTGCGAGCCCTGGCCCCTTCTTCTGATTAGTCACTAAAGAGAACCCTGGTAGCAAAGCTGTCTCCCTTCAGGTTACCGTTTAACTTTGGGCGGGCTCGCACGCACCGTCGCCACAGCCAGAGCTTCGTTCGGCATCTTCTACCGCAAACTGTTCGAGATCGTTATCGCGAGCGCTTCTTCAATTTTCACCTCAACACCTTTCCGAGGATCAAGCATCGTATACAGAGCCGCATATATCAGTACATCCTCGGCCGACAGAGCAGGCGACGCACCAGGTCTCGGGTCCTTGACCTCGTCGCTCGGCAGAGCCAGCGGCTGCTGCTGGGACAATCGGGACGGCGGCCGACCAAACATGTGACAGGGCGACCGGCGACAGCACCGTTTAGACAGGCCAAGATGCCACTGCCGGGGGACATGGGCTATGCACCCCGAATGAATGATGCGGGAGATGTCGAGAGGGGCGAGAGGGGCTACCGGCGGAAGAAGTTTGCTGCCATGGCCGGAGCTGTGGCGGGGAACATATACCGGACCGGTCAGATCGCCGTGACGGAGATTCGAGAGACGTATGCTCAGTCCAAGGCGCGGGGCCTGGATGGCGACTTCGACGGGCCTGGCAGCATGCATATCCCGGGAGCATTTCCAGGGGTGGCCATAACATCGGAAGTCAGCCCCGAGCAAATGATGATGTTCCCATGCTACGCGAAACAGCACACCAAGAAGGAGTATAACCAGCCTTCAGCGTACGAGTCAGAAACCGGCAACTTGCAGGACGAGGACTACTGGCGGTCAGAGTGGGAGAGGCACCAGGATGAGAGAGCAATCGTAGATGTTGACGTCCGAGGCTGGGTCTATTCGCCCCATTCTGGCCCAATGACACGGCGAAACCGCATCCTGATCGGCCTTGCGCGGCAGCTTAGCGGGATTCCCGTGCCAAGGGCAGACTCGGTTCAAGGAACAACGCCCCCGACTGCCCAGGAGGAGTGGAGGGAGCAGGAGAAGATTGCCCAGGAAGCTGCGAGGATCGAACAGCAGGGCCGAGAAGAGAAGCGAATAGCAAATGTCGGTGCCTACAGCGAACCGCCTCGCGAGGATACTGGCATGAGTGGAACTGTGTATCCTCCTCCTCCCCCGCCCAGATCACTGCCTCCTCGAAGAGATAGTCGAACGCCTGACCCTCCAACCAGGCAAAACTCGGCAGTGGCCAACGAACTCACCGAGGCCGAACTGGCTACGGCAAACGCCAACTTGATGGCCAGGATAGCACCCTTCTTGACCACTCCCTCAGTGTCTCTCCCCATCACAATCTTTTTTTACAATGACTCGCAATCGCAGTCACGCAATGTTCTCACCGACGACTCTGGCCACTTTGCCATTCGGGCGCCCCTGGAATTTGTTCCTACTCATATCAAAGTACTCGTCAACGAAGGGCTCTCGACAACGCAACCAGTCAAGTACATTGAGCCATATGGTGTCAGCCTGATCAGCGATATCGACGACACCGTTAAAATGTCCAACATTTCAGCGGGCGCAAGAGAGATCTTCAGAAATACCTTTGTACGGGAGCTGGCCGATCTCACAATCGACGGCGTCAAAGAATGGTACAACAAGATGCAGGGCCTTGGCGTGAGCATACACTACTGCTCAAACAGCCCTTGGCAGCTATTTCCCATGCTTGCAACCTTTTTCAAGGTGTCTGGCCTCCCCGTTGAATCTCTTCACTTGAAGCAGTATTCAGGCATGTTGCAGGGCATCTTTGAGCCTGTGGCGGAACGAAAGAAGAATACGCTGGTCCGCCTGCTGCGAGACTTTCCTCAGCGCAAGTTTCTTCTCGTCGGAGACAGCGGAGAGGCTGATCTAGAGGTATACACGGAGCTGGCGCTGGCATACCCGGGCCGGATACTGGCCGTCTTTATTCGAGACGTCACAACTCCCGAAGCTGCGCCATACTTTGAGCCATCTTTTGATATGACTCGACGGACCATGTCTGGTTTGACCTTGAACAGCAACGCTCCAAATGGTAGACCAGCGGTGCGACAAAACTCATCATCACCAGGGCCAATACATGCAGTCAGGGCTCCTCCTCCAGCTGGACCGGTAATGGGCACTCTCATCGACTTTTCTGACGAGCCTGAAGAGGTCAATCTGGATGATACTGCCGCCCTGGAACAAATCAAGGCATCCAGGCCAGGCCCATCAACCAGCGCGTCTGCAGACTTGCTCGCTCGAAAACCACCGCCGCCTCGTCCAGCCAAGCCTGCCGCTCTAGCTAGCGCGCCCTCTATACCCACCGTCAGAAAGGGATCAGTAGGCTTGGGGATCTCAGGGGCTGGCACAGGTTCCGATTCACCACCACCGCCACCGCCACCACTGCCGAGAAGGCCCGTCGGACAGAATCAACCAGCAGCTCACCCTCTGTCTCAGATCCAAAACTCCTCTCAGCAGACTGTACAAACACCAAGAGACGAAAACAACAAGCCGCCGCCTCCGCCGCCGCCACGTCGCAGCGCAAGGAACCTCAGCCCCAAAATGATTCCCTTTGGCCGCGGCCCGTCATCCAATTCAGATGTTGACTTTGATCCGCTCCCGCCATCCCTCGGACCTGCACCAGTCGCTTCCGTCACCGGCTTATCGTCATTCTACCGGCCCAGCAGCCGATCTGGAAACACTTCGCCCTCAGCATCGCCCACCATGGGTCCTGTCAACAAGAAGCTCGAGCTCTGGAGGAGGCGACTCGCCAGGGCGCAAGACCAGCTCGACCAGCTAGGCGTGGCACTGTATACCTGGCGTAAGGGGCAAGATGTCGAGGCTGAGGCAATGGGCATCATAAAGCGGTATCTGGCAGATTTGGATATGGAGAAGACGAAGGCGAGGCGATGACAGATTGGACTGGGGAATAGAAGTGTGAAGAACTAGAGAGGCTGTTTTGGCTATGGTGTAATATCCTTTCTTTTTTACTTATTTTTATGTTTTCCTTCTTATGTATGTGCTTTTTTTTTGTGTGTGTTTCTTACACTATTGTTTGTTTAGGATAGGATAGGCGTGGAGGGGATATCATTGGCGCGATAGACTGTACTACACGACTCTTATCTTTCTATTTGCGTGTTACTACTACAATTATATACTGTATGCTTGAGATAGAAACTTGCTTCAAGAGAGTTTGCATATACCAAGAAAGACAAACTGCCATATCTCAATTATACAATTATGATTTTCATCCCGTAAAACTAGTCATCACAAGTATTTCCATGAAAGAGTTAAAAAGGTGCATTTACTACTAAACTGGATGGATATACAATTGTTCAATTGATAATTTCTGCCGCAGCACTTTATCATATAAACAATTACAGGCAAAACTATCATACCAAAAGGCCACCTCCTCGTAAGGAGGAAAACCAAGAACATAGACAAGGCAGGACAGGATAGTACTAGGTACACTAAAAAGCGGTAAAAGTATTAGAAGCAGCCCATCATAAACAAACAAAGACCCAAGCAACTCCTCCAAGTTTATCCTCTTTCCCAATGCTTCTTCAATTAAACCAAGGAAACAAAAAATATCAACAACGACCGCCCTTTAGTTAAAAAGAGAGGGAAGAGAGACCAAGATCGTCTATGAATTCGAATTTACCGCGGGTGGTTAAGGTTCCCGGTCAGATTCATGTGCATCATAGCATCCGCCGTCCAATCGGTTTCCGCCTCATCGTTGCCCCAGAAGTCGAGACCTTCGCGTCCATCCACGCCTGGCAGCCGGATTTGCGGTGGCCCTTGACTCAACCGCATTCTGGCTGCTTGTGCATCTTGGGCGGGAACCGAATCTTCTGGCTCGGCCGCTGGATGTGCGTCATGACCTATTTGTCTTGACTCTGCCTGTTGCTCATAATGTTGTGCTGGCTCAAAGTGTTGTCCTTGGTCATAGTGCTGCTCTTGCGCGTAGTGCTGCTCCTGCTCATATTGCTGCTCCTGCTCGTACTGCTGCTCCTGCTCATAGTGATGCTGTGGCTGCGATGGCTCAAAATGATCGTGAGTGTACCCTCCCTGGTTGTTCGACGCTGATGGATGCTGCTGGTTAAAGTCATGCATAGACGCATTCTCTTGGCCGAAATCACCACTCGGACGATACGCTGTCGGGGTCGGCTGGTCATCTTGAGATGATACCGCATATCCAACTGGCTCGGAATGGGCCATTTGATCCATCTGCTGCGTAAACTCCTCCTGCTCAAGAATCTGCGGTGCTTGCCCGACATTTCTCACGCCGGGTGGCAGGGAAGCGCCCAAGCTACGAAGACTTCCCGTAGATGTTCTGTTGGCATCGGCCCCCTCGCCCTCAAGCACGCTGGCATCAACATCTCTGATAGCAAACTGAGCCATGGTGCGCATCTTGCGCGTTACCCATCCCGCAAGGATCTTTCCTCGTTGCTTCTCTCCTAGTCGAGATCTTGGGAAATCACCCTTGTTGACAAAGGCCACAATATCGGCAACGATCTGATGTTCGCTTAAGATGACGTTGACGATGACGGGCACCATGGAAGCAAGATATGATTTGCGGCTCACTTCGACCAAAACCACAACCAAGCCACCCGCTTGGAATACAGCGCTGTAGTCAATTTGTTAGTCACATAACCGTGTGCTAGATACAAGACAAGGGACGCGAGGGCACTTACCAGCCGTTCGGCACAATGTTGCGATGGCAGCGTTCTACCGACAATTCAATGTCCATGGGGAAGTGGCTTAGACCGTTGATTTCAAAAGTTTCTCCAATGCTGCCGAGCACAAACAAGACTTGCATTTCTACAAGGGCGCCGTTAGGCCCAATAGGTCGATTGACATTGTGAAGGAAGCCAAGGTCGCCGGTTCGCACATATCGCACGTTCGGGTCGCCGTCTACAGTCCGGCCGTTGAATCGCTCCACGTCAAACGCGTCCTTGGAGCCGTAGAATGATTTGACACATGCTTCAGAGTCAACCCAAATCTCACCATACTCTCCATCGAAACAGTGAGCGCGGCTCTCGGGATTGACAATGGCGATCTGGGTGGATACCGGTACCATGCCGGAATCTTGCAAGAGCAGAGCTCCAGGATCCGACTCGTGGTCCACAGGAACAATAAGACCACGCCGAAGAGCCTTGGTATCAAGCCAGAGTTCGATAGGCTCAATGCACATGTAAGATCTCGACGCAACCATCGGATTGAGCACATGTGAGTAGACGGTATTGATAGCCGTTCGATCCAGTCCGGCTTGCGCAAAATGGAGCCGCACCTTTTGGAAAACATCCACTCGCGGTCGACCTTCCGCGGAGATCATCATGTTCTTAAGCTCGTGCATTGTAAAGCCTTTACCTGCCATCATTGACATGGCATGATCAAGCATCTGCGGGGTTGCATATGTGTCTTTAATCTTATATCTCGAGAGGGTAACGAAGAGAGATATGGGGTTTTGGGCGAACTCGACAGGAGATAATAGGTAAGTAGGAGTGCCCACGTAGATACCCATCAAGCAAGTATGGACAAAACCAAGTCCAGTCGTGCTTCGGACGCAGCCAAGGACAGGCCTGGAGCTTGTCATTTGGCACGTCTCCTTTTGTACTTTGCACATGCCCAGAATTGTATCATGTCCAAGCTGGACAGCAATTCTGCGCTGGTCAGGGGTCCAGTACGTCCAGATAAGGACGGGATATCCCGGTCGGATCCAAGCAGGGTCTATCGTCAATTTGAGCTCCCGAAGGCCGTTGTTCTGTTTGGGCGGCTTTGAGGTGTTGTACGTGTTTGGCATGGAAATCTTCAAAATCTGTGCCGACTGCTTAATGTGACTAGAGACTGCCTTTATCTTCAGCAGATGATCAACATCCTGGTTGACCAAAACAGCCTTGACCTTGTAATCGGCAATCAAGTGTAGGAAAGCGGGAACATCCTCGTTGAGTCGATTTTGGTCGAGAGGCGCCATTGGGATGATGACTGCGCCAAGGTTGATGCCCGCATGTACTGCAAACACAAAATCTTCCGAATGCGTATACATGAGGACCAAATGATCTCCTGGCCGCACTTTGACTTTGTTCTTCAGATACATGGCCACAGCAGCCACCTTGGTATCGAACTTCTTCCACGTAATACCCTTGCCCTCTCTACCCCTTCCATCAATGGTGCAGTAGGATAGCTCTTCTGGCTGACGAGCAACTCGCCACTGAATAAGATCAGAGATGCATGAGAAGTTGTTGAGAGGTGTAGATGTCCTGTCGTCAATCACCACTTCTCTGCGATCGATTCCAGAATACTGCTTATCAGCAGGAGCCAGAATCTGAGTTCGTGACTCTGATGCGATTGGAGACCAGATACCTCCTATGGGATCAACTCCAATAGGGAGATTGAGGACCGCATGCTCGACGCCAAATTTGACATGAACGCACGGAAGGTTTCCAAGATCAAACTCGCGGCGACACAACATGTTTCCGATCTCTCTCCTTCCGTTCTTAATTACTCGCGGCAGAGCATTCGGGGCTGTGATCATAACACAGTAAACCCGAAGATGGTGCTCCTGCATAAGGATTTCCATGCATTTTTCTGCCAGCGAGTCCAATAAGGCTGTATCAGGCTGTACTGGAGGACCTCCCGACGTAAGAGGCGCAGTTGACGCAGCAGCTGACTCGAGAACCACGACAGGCAAATGCTCATCATTGACAAAAACGTCAAAGGCAGAACAGTCGTGGATCTTGGGAATGTTCTTGACAAGGCTTACTACAATGTGTTGAACAAAGAAATATCTGTACTCGGTGATTCCTGCACCGCCGTGCTCAACCCACTCAACCTTTTGTCGGATTCGATCCTCATAAAGCCCCAGCACGTATATCTTGCCCTCAATTACAGTGCCGAGGAGACCAGTTCGCAAGAATTCTGGCTCCACAGCTGTTGGTGTCGGCTCTCCTGGCTCAAACTTGTATGGACGCGCGTGGAAGATGAGCTCTGTGTTCTTTGGCTGCGCCCAGAAACCTCCGGAGAGAGATGGCGAATCAACCCAGATTTCACCAACCGACCGCGGAGATGCCAGGAGACCAGTCTCAGGGTCTACAACAGCAAGCGTAGCATCCGGAATAGGATATCCAAAAGCGCCCACGCGGACCATTGTAGATTCCATCGACGTCTTCTTTCGAGCTTCATTGCCATGGGCTATGACAACGACTTCATTGGTCTTCAAGGCTTCTCTATCAAGGATAACCTCTCCCAATTCCATCTTCTCGTCCATCTCCTTTTTCGTGGTTCCTCCGCCTCCTAGTAGACTGGTAAATCCGTTTTTTGGCTTCTCATCCTCTTCCTTTTCATCTTCAGATTCCATGCCAGAGTCATGGTCTAGCATCAGCTGAACTCCCAACCGTTCTTCACCGCCAAGCCAGTCTCGAACACTGATGATCATTCCGCCATGCTCCGGAAGACAAAGCATTGGAGCCACAACTTCTCGTGCGCGCGGATTTCTCAAGGGTCGCAACCATCTATCCGCCAATACTTCGTGAAACTCGCTATCAATAGTAAGGGTATCGATCAAGCACAGCTTTACAGCTTGGAAATTCGGCTCCATTCCCTTTTTGAAATTTCGTGTTGTCATGGGATCTGACTGGTAGTTGTACGCGGCTCGCTTCAATCCAGGATAATCGGCAATCATAACACTCGCTCTGTATTTCGTAATCAAATGTGCGTATAAACCGGGGGATTCAACAGCCTTGTTGTCGAACCAGACAGTGGTGTGGCCGCCGTAAACAGTCAGTAATACGCTGAGAATCAAACCAACTCCCTGGCGAGGATCCAGATAAGACAGCAATATTTCACTGCTTGCTCCACCGCCACCAATGAGCTTCCCATTCTTGTCTCGCAAAGACGAGCTGAATGTGTCTCCTGGACCGTTACCAGGAACAGTAGATATGATGGCGCTCAGACATGCCATCTGGTGCATGATCGTCCGGTGGCTGAGAACAACACCCCTCAAGTCGCCAGTTGGGGCGCGAGAGAATTCGATGTAGGCCAAGTCTGGCACGGTCAGAGGCGGGGCGTCCTCCTTCTTCTTGGGGTGGTAACCACCGAACTCGTTAGTCTTCCACCATTCGACTCCCTTGGGCCAGGTGAGCTTCTGGGTAGTGATATCCCTCTGGAAAGTTTTGAGATTGTTTTCTGTCGTGAGCGCCAAATGAGCTTGCGTAGAAGTGAGGATGTAGTTCAGCCTCTGGTAGTCCTGTAAGTCGTTGATTGGAACAGCCACCACTCCAGCAATAAAACAGCCCAATAAGGCGGTAGCAAAGTCTATGATTTCGCTATCACGATAGATGAGAGCCACTCGGTCGCCACGGTACAGGGGACTCTTGTCTCGAATGACTTGTGCCACCTTTTCGGCTCTTGACGCTAGCTTATCCCATGTAATGGACGCCATCTCCTTACCCTTGCTATCAAGAACCCAATACGCTGGCCTTTTGGCGGTAGTGCGAGCACGATGACGGAGCACTGCAGCCATATTGTCAAAAGTAGACATTGGCGTATTGTTGTCATGAGGATCATGGATGGCAAATGGCACCTCTCTTGGCTCAAGTGGGGCCTGGTATTCTAAAATCTCTGGCGGCGGCATGTCGTTGGCAGTGAGCATCGGAGGTGCCATGGCTGCGGTTGGTGAGAACGCATCGCCAGAGTATCTCGGACCCCCAAAGTCGCCCATCTGACTCTGTTCGTAGTGCTGTTGGCCTGCGAAATCGGAAAAGAACGCTTGGTTGTCGAGCAGTGTCCTGGTTCTACCGTCATCTTGCTGATGGTATGGCTCTGCATATGCACCGTGCTGATCGGGGTTGAAGGCGTAATCGCCAGAAACCATGGTTCCGCTGCGTGTAGGAGGGTCGTTGCTGGGTCCTGGCAAGAAGAGCGAATCTCGTTGGGGTGGTATCCCCGTGGCGCCCTCGGCAATTGGCCCTCCGGGTTGCAAGAGGTTGGCTGGCGAGACAGTTGAAGGCGCATACGAAGATCTCGGCGGCGCAGCGTAGCTCGAGTCGGGACGCTGAGTGTGATCACCATAGTTGCTGTTTTGGTCGTGGTAACCGCCTCCAGGACCGTAGCCGCCTCCATAGCCTCCGCTGCCGCTAACGGAGGTCATGGAGGTCATTACGGAAGCTCGGCGGCCATCGCTTGAAGGATGTGTCGATGTTTCGGGGGAGTGTATGGTCAGGCCAGAGCGAGACTGCGGGGGAGCTGGGGCAGGTATTGTCGGGTGTTGAGCAAACTGCGATAATAACAGTGTCCGCCGCTTCTGATATCTGCGATGCTCTTGTTAGTTCATGATGCTGCGGTGTGCTTTCTGCCGCCGACGTGTCGAGAAACCGCTGCTTACCCCTTCTCTGTAATATCGCCCTCCTGCAAGTCCTGTCGTCAGCCAAAAAGTTCACATTGAGGGCGCGCGGAGCTCAGAGAGAGGCGTTGGCAATGAAGCGCTCCCCAACAGACAACCTACCTCCAACTCGCGGTCCAGCTCCTGGAGCCTCGATCGCAGCTCAGGATCGTAGTCCGCCATGGCCGGCAAACCGCGCGCTAATAGTGAATGTTTGCAAAGCTCTTATGCTTGAACGACAGCGAGTGACGAGCGCTCCGCCATGCCAGACTCACGAGTAGTGCGAGTCTCGTGATGCAGCAAGATTGAAGTTTGGAATCGGCGGGCTGAGGTGCTACCGCGGCTGCTAAAGAACGGCGAGGCAGTTAAAACCAGTTAAAAACCTTGGTGGAAGCTAGAACGAGGGGCTGCCGCTCTAAACATCAGGTTTTAGCGGCTAAAGCGACCGCCATTACGGAGTAGCGCTCCCTGGGCGATTAGTTTCCAGGGCACAGACTCGCTAATCCGATCTGGGCAATGCGCGACCAGCGAACACGAGGTCAGTCTTATGTAATGACGAGGATGGAGAGAAGACGATCAGACGGCACTCCATTTTATTATGCGGGCTTTCTCAGTATACGAAGGAATCCCCTGATCCGATAGTCCGGGGTTTCTACATTTGGATATAATTTAAATAGGGGTAGGAAGCTCTTGATCTAACTACATCTACTTTCATGGTAGGGACTATCTCGCCAATAGTATTGAGTCCAATGATAGTAAAACAACGAACGAACAACGTCATATACGTCTTAGTGCAAATACATATAGTAGAACTAAATCAAATACCCTGCACTATAAATAAAATGTAGTTTCCCGGCCGTCCTTGTCTGTTGTTCTGATGAGCCGAATGCCGTAATTGAGTTTTAGGTACATGTATTTTTAGGAGTCTTACAATGAGCAAAGCATCGCATTCTTACCGGGGCTTTAAAGACAGCTAGGATTAGAAGAAGAAAGATGGCAAATGAAAGTATCTTTTCAATTTTCAATAGATTCTTTGCCATCTCACCATTGTAATACCTTCCGACGCCGAACTGGCGATAAACAGATAAACAATCATGATGCTGAGCGCATGGTTCATATGAAACTCCGAAGCGCAGCATCTTTGTATAGGGGATTCTCACATCAAAGATGACTGGCCTTAAAAAAGACACATAGATATTTGCGACGCAGCACTCCTATAAGATTTTACTATCAGAGCAGTGCCTTTGCCCTTTAATCATTATATCAGGCATTCATTCTACAAGTATCCACAATTTCTCCAGACTGAACAGCCATCGGTGCCTCCCCATATCTTCAAGGGCTTTCAGATCTACTTTTAGCCCACAGAGCCTCATCTCTTTTCAGAAAATGAATGAATGAATGACTATATTTCTTCATCGGATGAAATTTCATTTATCGGAGATCCGTTGCTCTTTGGGCTCTCTTTAGGGCCCCCGCCTTTGTCCAAACGTCTTTATCATCCCGCTCCCTTCATCTTTTGTTCTCGCGCTCTCTCTATTGTGGGATGTAAAATAGCTGCCGAGAACAATGAACAATTCAATGTTCAAAATTTGGTCATGTCCAATGTGTGTTCAAATGCCGTACAGGTGGCAATTTAAATATGCCTTGCTGCCGCCTGATTCGTGAACATGGCTTGATCAATCTGGTTGGGTCATAAATAACACGACGCACTCGCCAACAGCGACTATTTTGCATCTGTGCTGAGAATTTACCTGAACTCATACCAGTCTTGAACAATTTCTTAACTCATACCAACGAATAACAAGAAGAAAACATGTCGCTGTACAATGACCCTCAGGATTTCGAGGAGGACCTCACGCATTTGTGGGGGACCAGCACAATAACCAACCCGGCAAGCTTGGGTAATTTGGATTCAAGCAGAATCCCATCTCCGCACAGGCACATCAAATCGGAGAGGACTCAGCCAGGAACATGTTTACAACCCACAGAATTTCTACCGACGACAAACGCGCACAATGTCGGCCCAACGTTCCGACGAAGGAACAGCCTTGGATTCGATCCTCTGTCAAGTTATGCATCGTAAGTGTCGACGTTGGAGAAATACGATAACAGTCCTGAATGCTAATCTTAAGCTATAGGGGAGAATATATTCACCCCTCGCAGGATACGTTTGTTCCGAATAATCCGCTCTTCTCAATGCAAGGTACCCAATATCAACAGCCAATTGTACCATACGCTCAGCAGCTACTTTCATATAACCAACAATATCCCAATGTCCACACCGAAGTTACCCAGAATGTCTGTTCATCTGCATACCCTGAATATCCTCTTCTCAACGGTCACAATGTCTACAATTCTTACAATACTCTGCCATATGGCAACTGGGTCATTGAACAAGCTCGGCAGAATTTTCCTCCGCCCATCATGAATTCTTACCCGGTCAACGCTGGCTATGCTATGAATACCTCTTACCAGCCTGACCATACGCAGACGGAAAATTCTCAGAACTCAGCAAAAGAAAGCGAAGAGGCGGCCACTCCCCGAAAGGTCAGAACGAACAGGGCCGCAAAACAAAGAAAAGACCCTCTATGCGACCCCCGTCTTGTATACGGTGCTGATGCAGCAACACGTGCTCCCTGGGGAAGCAAAACTTGGGAGGGCGGGCAGCATTTGTTCAGTTATACCAAAAGGGGGCAATGGCTGCGTGACCGCCGGTTTAACAATGAACAACTGCGAGAGTATGTGGATAATTGCCCGAAAGGCACCGTCTTTCGAGTCCAACAATACCCCACGCAGAGCAAAGGCCGAATGGGTGAAGAAGATTGCATGTGTCGCTGGGCGA
This sequence comes from Trichoderma koningiopsis, assembly GCA_022985005.1. Lineage (NCBI taxonomy): Eukaryota > Fungi > Ascomycota > Sordariomycetes > Hypocreales > Hypocreaceae > Trichoderma > Trichoderma koningiopsis. The sequence goes on from JAJPEM010000002.1 coordinate 827,738, forward strand.
ATTGCCCAGTCGCCAGTAAAAAAATCACATCGGGCTGGCTTCGTGTCTGCTTTGACGAGTTTCCTACGGACACATCTAGTGGGAGGCGCGATCCCTTGTTATGCGCTGGTTCAATGCATCTTTGGTGCTTTGAGCAGGTTTTTGATCCCGTGGAGTTCCATCGAGAGGGGCGTCTGAAGCCCGAAACAAGACAGTTTGTTCATGAGGAACGGAACGTGGCGAGCTTGGAAAAACTCACGGACATTGGAATCGTAAAAGGAGCATACGAAAAGTGGTTCGAAGAGCGGCTACTCTCCTTCAATCGACATGGGAGATTTCTGGTGCGACGAGAGTATAAAGACACCCTGTCCTACAAACTGAACAGATTCCACCTTGATAATCAGTCAGAAGCGAGGGAAAGAGCGAGGGAAAATCGGCATGACCAGAAACTCAACAAAGGAGAACCTCAAAAGACAATCGACGTGCACATGGGCGACCTCAGATTGTATGTGGAGCTTATGAAAAGGACCAAAAAACCGAAAAGGGCCAGCAGACCACCAGAGATGAAAGAGAGACAAGATCTACCTGATGATGACTCTCTAGATGCTTCTAGAAAAAAGATACCTCCTCCTCCGGCTGCTAGAGCAAAGAAAGCCAGGAGTGTTGAACGAATGGCATCTTATTTACCTATTGATGCAGCCCTGGGAACACCATCTGCTCATTCTTCGCAAACACAGCGGCGTTCTCCAAGAGGAAGCGACCAAAAACGAACATCCCCTCGAAGACACAAGAAGGAACTCAGAAGACATGTGCTTGCATCTCAGCCACCTGTTGACCGAGGCCATAATCTCAGCACGACGACATGGTCTTCTACTTCGACGGGTAGTTTGAATACATATACGAATTCCACGCCGTCGTCCTCTTTCAGTTCCTTGAACTCAGCTTACAGTACGCCGCAATCAACTCTTCGGCCATCACTCAAGATTATAGTTCCCCCTAATCATAATCAGGGTAGTCTTGCAAACGCCTGTACTTCAATCTATCCCCAAGCAATGCCGGGGCAAAGCTTTAGTGTGGATGATGCGAAGCAACCTGGCCATCCTCTTGGACCACCCTCATGGCAGTGCCAGCAGCAGCCATTTTCCAGCACGGCGACGGTTCCATATGTGAAAGCGGAAGACCAGCCAGTATTCCAAGACTTCAATCTGAATACTCCACTCGAGGTATCACGAGGCAATGATTTGGTGGAGTTTTGTCAAAACGAGACAAAGACTTGGCCACAAGAAGCAACAGAAAAAGTATCACAGGTGTTCGGGGGCAGCCAAGGAACGAGCTCGGATTACTCAAACCAATTCAATGGCCTGGGTCCGGAAGAGACTAGCATATACCAGTTCCTCATCTTCGACGAAGATGAGCTAGAGTCTACCCAGTACCCAGAAGGCAGCACTGGAGCGATGGACAACATCGCAACCCAGACACAAACGAATGCTGCTGCCTGCCAGCCTCTAGAGCCTGTGGCCTGTACCGAGAGCCCGCAAGTTGCCGCTGTGGCAGAGCCTTGGCATAGCGTCGTGGACTTTGGCGGCTATAGCAATACTACTGACATTCTTCTGTTCGACGATTCTATAGCCACTGCCTAGGGAACCAATCACGAGAGCCACATCGGTTAATGGTGTCAGCATGCTGCTACTAGTGAGCCAGCTGTCTGAAAGTGGTCTGGTCCTGGAGCCCGCTTGAAGCGGAAGTATCTCAGCATCCGCCCCGCGAGGATGCGCAAAGTCGACGGGAGTAGCGAGACGATGGTGTATTGACACCCGAGAATAGCAGAGCTACGCCTCTTGTGGATTTACACATGCGGTTCCCCGGCCGGTGTTGACGGGGGGTGCCCTTGCAGCGTCGATAAGGCCCATGAAGCTGCATCGGCACTCCCGAGGTGGAGAGCTGATTGGGGCTCGTTGGTGTTGACTTGCAGGCAGGCGGGTAGACAGGCCTAGCTTGAGGACAAGTTGGTCAAATAATTGAGCGAAGACGCTATGACAGCTCCAGGGCAAAGGAATATCAAGCCTTGGTCGGCTTTGGGAGTAACCGTGATGTGATCAGCCTCGACTTTAGCTTGGCTCGAGCCGCATCGAGCACGGACAGTTACCGAGTCCTATGAGCTGAGAACAGCGTTTGCGCGAAATAGGCAGAAAGGCGTAGCATTATACTTTGCTGTTTGTCTGCTTAAAGCTATCTTCCTGCTGAAGGGTGTTGCAATATCTCGCAGGCGTCTCCGATTCGATCGTCTTTACACGAATCTAAAGATGGAGACGTTGGCAAGACCGTTCTCGCCAAAGGCTCTTGAACATGCAGCCGTAAATCTGACCCCGCTCTGTTCTATAGCATCTGTCCAATATTCGGGGAAATGTTGGAATACGACATGAATGCTTTTGTCAGCCGTTCATGTCCGATTGGCTTACACGCCTCAGGGAGAACTTGCAGCAATTCGTGAACTGAGCGTGGGCTTGATGCTGATCATGGAGTCAAAAAGCGGCCTTGCAGGGGGCCCTTGCTATCTTGATGGGTTACTTTTTCCTTGTTGTTGGTGTCTATCATTAATATTAGTGTGCGGTGGTGTTATCAGTTTTGGTCATTTGTTGGGAAATTTGCATCTTGGATTTGTTTTGCGGAGGTTTACGCGGCTCGACGTTTCTGGGCTTTGGAAAATGGTGTGGTATTGGCACGTGCAGGCGCTTTAACAGCACGTGTATCTACATGCAGTGCCTTCTTCCAGCTACTCTAACGCTGCCAGATGCTAGGAGATACATGTAATTACTTAAATAGGTAGGCCGAATTTATCTATAAGAACTTAAGTATGTAATAATGGGATTATATAAAATCATAAACCGGATAAGAGATTTGACGAGAGGTTTGAAAGCGTTTGCGGAGTAATAGCGCCAGTAGTGCACTAGCACCAGTAAGCAGTGAGGCTAATTGTTCGGCGTAGGTACTTGTAGTTTTGCGTGTTGCTCGTGTTCATTCCAGGCAGTCGAGAAGCCGAGATTTTAACCAACTGCATGTGTCGTAGCCTACACAAAAGCAAGGGAATTTGCTTAAAAGTTACTATTGCCTTACTAGGCGCTGTTCTGCTTCACACCCTTGATTTCAGCTGCTTCATTATGGTCTACGGCTTATAAATCCTAGCTATTCGGATACCAGGCTTTGGGAGGAGATTCTACATGCCTGCAGTAGACATACTCGCATACACACATCTCCATGCATTAATCTCTTGTCGATCTCGGAACAATCTTATCCAGAGCTTCATATTCCTCCTCTTGATTCTATACGTTCACTTTTTGGCATACTGTATAGGAATCAGATATATCCCTCTTGTGGCCTCGCTTATTTACCTATATAGCACAGCTTGTTCACGCATGCCCGCAGCAAAGACGATGCTCTCCCCACAAGAGCCGGGGTGTGAGTGGATTAATGCACCTACGGAGTGGCTTCAGCCCTCTGAGTGGCCGGAGCGGGCTGCGAGAGATCCAAGGAGGCCAGATCCATGCGCGCTGATCAAACAATTGATCCCAAGACGTCAAGTCGCATGCCTGCTAGCGGAGTGGCACTATGTGGTGGATGCTTGGAGCTATGGCACGAGCAAGACATACAGCTTACACGTCTGGACCCATATACCGCGACGTTGAGCTGGAGACGCTGCTTTGCGGCAAGCACAGACATGAGACTATGTGTAAGAAACGAATACAGTAGTCCGAGAAAAGGCAAGACATCAATTGTCTCAGCTCAGGGCCGGCCGACGCCGACACACAAAGCCTACGCTGTATAAAGTTCGTACGGTGTGAGCATCGTGACCTCAAGAGGGGCTGCGCGATGAGCGATGCAGGTGTCAAGTCCCGGATTTTCCCAAGCTAGACGACGCCACGTTTGCGTAAGGAAGCCAGCTCTGAAGATCCTGCTGGCGTCGGAGGTTACAGCAAAGGTTCGCATTTCACCTGCCAAGAGTAGCATCGAATGCTACCTCCTGGGTCATGGATGTCTCGGTGTAGCGTCTCAATCGTCTCACACGCACTGAAAGCACGAGGCAGATGTCACCTCCGTGCATGCTGTTTCCAGGTATGCCATGCTGGGCGTCAGATTCGGCGCCGACCTGGTTCATACAGCACCCTGTATAATAAATATCAGGACGAAGCAGCACATGGCCCTGCATTGCCAGATCACCACAAGTAGAAGGACGATAAAGACAAGAAAGGCAAATATCTCGACACTACCTAGGCACTATTATTTTCAGGTGGGGACCCAGCAGCAAGTAATCATCGCATCCCGGCTCAACCATCCAGTCTCTTTGCGCAGATGCTTAGATCGAGTGCTATTGGCAAGCAGAGCTGCAGTAGCGCAGCAGCACCACTAAGACGATGCGCCTCCGTGGGGTCCATAGCACCGGGATGCGTGTTTTATTTTCGGCTGTATCTTGGTGTGACGCGATTCTCTTTCATTTTTTTTTTTGGTAGCAAGTGAGCCGGTATTGACCAAAACCATCCCTGCTGCGAGTCGACGGAAGACCTCTTTCAGCCTCGCATCTTCCCAAATTGCATGCCTGGAGTAGGACATTTGCTCGTGCAAATGTACCAGTAAGCGCGGGGGCAGTGCCGAGAAAGTACTGGATACCAGCTTCGTTATCTCGTCCTCAGACATTGCTGGGCGCTGTCGGCGCCGTTGTTGGTGGGGCACCGAGTACCGACTACCTGACCACATGTTCCTGGATGCCGTACCAACGAAAGCCACATGCGTGCTCTCACACATTTCGGGACACTTTTTGGGCCTCTTTCTTGCACGCCCCCCTTCCCCAAAGCCCCAAACCCTGCAACCACAGCGCGGCGACCCCGAGACTAGGTGACAATGGCGGCGCTAACACCATCAACGGCCTGAGTCGACGGGCCCTTGTGCTTCGTTGCGCTGCGCTGCGGTGCCGCGAGCGGGCTGCGGCGCAGGCTCAGGGCCGTGGTAGTGGGTTCAAAAGGCGAGCCGTGATCCTGCTCGGCGCGGGGTGGACAGAGGAAGCAAGGCGAGAGTGAAGCAAGCAAACATTCGAAAACCCGGGCGCGCGTCGACGCCTTCATCCACGGGTCCGAATCAGAGAGAAGGAAGCTTTGGGCATCTTGGACGTCTTGGACGAGTTGGAGACCACGAGTCGTCGCCAGCTCTACAAGCACAGCTTCTATAACTACCTGCGAACATCACCGCGTGCCGTGCCACGTAAAGACGGCAGTCCCGTGCAAGAGAAGAGACTGCGAGACGAGCCGTGTTGCGATCGTGTCTTGGCCACCATCTCTGCTCATAGCTCGTGCCAAAGAGGCAGGATTCCCGGCTAGCCAAGGGTGCTTGCATTGCATATACATACCGGCGCAATTCTACTTGGTCTGCGAGTGGGCATGTGTTGCTAAATATCGATCCGCCAGCCTAGCAGCCGCCAATCTGCAGAGCGTCGTCACATCTGCCGTTGCATGCCCGTCTGGCGCTTCACATCCAACGTGCAAGTATCGACCTGCATGCTAGTACAGGTGTTACTCGCTCACATCGGTAACACGACACGTACCTACGATACGAATCAAGCAAAGGCCAGAGAAAGATCCTTGGCGTCGCGGGAGCATCGACGTTCCGAGATAATTTCCCAATTTCCCATAATATTTTAGATCCTTCCGTCCCTCCCAGCAGGCAACCAAGGCCAAGCTATTAGACGCTGCGCCCGCCAGACAAAAAATTACCTCGAGGACCGTCACACTCCATCGTCGCTATTCGCCCTCACATCTCCATCCACCACTATCTTATTTCCTCTTCAGCAAAGCGACTAGTCAGGGCGACAAGCTCGCATAGCGCCTCGTGGGGGCAGCCAGACAAAGCCGGAAACACGCGGTCACGTGTGCCATCCAGCGCCACCTGGATTGAACAAGGAGATCCAAGGACGCTTTTGATCTTCGCTTTGAAAGCAGATACCCGCGGCTTTCTGCCTCTTGTGTTTGTGTTTGGGACTCAATTCGAATTGAGAATCCCCCGGAGTTTGGGACCGGCAAACAGCGTCGGCGTTGAGCGTTGCGCATCTGCAGTCTGACTCGACGCAATTGCGGCCCCAGTTGATCATTGCCATCGCGACTTGGACCTTCAGCAACCTCTAAGACCGCCGTTCGCGCCATGGCCGAGGCCGCATCACCACCTGCGCTGCAGGTAATCATATTGGTATGTTCACTCACGATACGTTTCTTTCTTTCTTTGTCTTCTCTCCTTCATTCTCTGTCTTCCTCGCTTCGCCGGAAAATCAATTGGTCTGCGGCCTCCGTCAATGCTGCTTACTGCCAATTTCCTGTTCCTCTTGGCCACGAGCGCGATGCGCCCTCATAGGCTCAGATCGGGTAATTTGGCCGTGGCATTTCCGATCGGGATGCGTTTGCCGCCAGGGGCCAGTGCCCCAGATCAAGGGACAAACACCCCTCTGCATGAAACGCCTAGCCGAGCTGTGCTATTGTCTGCCCAGAGTCGCTGTCCTATTGGCACAGCTTATCGTGGGGCAGTGTCTCAATCTGACGGCGCGAGCTTACACGACATTGCGTGCCGTCTTATTGCCATGGCCCTGCGCAGCTGCATCACACATCTATATCCACGCATGGCTTGCAGTATTCACATCTACAATGGCTAATCTTTTGCTTTTGCATCCTTCTCTTACAGGGTTCCGGAGGAGGTCCCCAAGAGTCTAATACAACTGCGTTCCTGGTTCGCTCAGTACCCCAGAACTGGCGCAAGGGCTCAATAGTAGCAGTTGATGGAGGCGTTCACCTCTCTGCCATCACTCGTCTTATCGAGGAGGCTCTGCCCGAGTCACCGCCGCCAACCCCGACTCCATCATCTGTTCCTGCTCGTCAGATTCTAACCACTGGTCCTTTTGCGGGGTTGGAGCTCCCATTCGCCACTGCTTCAGCGAATGCCGCTCATGTCACTCGCACCCTCGTAGATACATATCTCATCACTCACCCTCACTTGGATCACATCTCCGCCTTTGTCATCAACACAGCAGGACTGCCTGGCACTCGCCCAAAGAAGCTGGCTGGCCTTCCGGGTACAATTAAAGCTCTCAAGGACCACATCTTCAACAATGTTATCTGGCCTAATCTCAGCGACGAAAATAATGGCGCCGGTCTCCTGACATATTTGAGACTGGTCGAAGGTGGAAGTCCTGCGCTAGGCGAGGGTTACCTAGAGGTATGCGACGGACTGCTCGTCAAGACTTGGAGCGTGAGCCACGGCCATTGCATGGAGAAGCACACGCATCGTGGGTCTTTCTGTAACCAACCGCCGACCCGTCAAGGCAGCCAAGACGGATCAAGCATACCGCTTCGGCGCGACACCTACTACCCGCATGTTCATGACTTCGCATCACACTTTGCCCGAAAATTGTCAAATGTCAACCATCTTTACCCCCCGGCTTTCTCACGACGCCCAAGTATGATGCCTCAGGGAGGCACTTCGACACCGATTTACGGTGGAGGTGACTTTGAGCCACGGCCGTGTGTTAATGACTCGAGCGCATATTTCATCCGGGAAGAGACATATGAGCGCGAGGTGCTCATTTTCGGAGACGTGGAGCCGGATAGTATTTCTCTCAGCCCGCGCAACCTGATGATCTGGCAAGAGGCGGCGCCCAAGATTGCAGCCGGAAAGCTGGCCGCCGTCTTCATCGAGTGCAGCTACTCTGATGCGCAGCCCGATGAGCGGCTGTTTGGCCACTTGAAGCCCGCCTATCTCATTGAGGAGATGCAAGTTTTGGCCACTGAAGTAGAAATCGCAAGAAAGGCGCGTGCTCTCGAGTCTAAGAAGCGCAAGCGGGATGCCGAGGATGCGCAAGTCCAGCGCAAGAAAGCTCCGCCTGTGTCGATGCAAAGCCCCGGATCAGACGATCCCGTGTCTCCTAAATCGGCCAACCCTTTCAACATGCCCACTGAGTACTATTTTGAGGCCAAACACGACTCGGATACGCCACACATCGCTACGCCCACTGGCGAGTTATCACTGGATGAGTTTGGGGTACCTAGTTTAGTGGTGCCGCCACCTATCCACGCCGTCCAGAAGCCCCTTGAAGGCCTCAAAGTCGTCATCATCCACGTCAAGGAGACGTTAGCGGATGGGCCGGAAGCCGGAGACTCAATATTGCAGGAGCTAATAAATCATGAGCAGGAAGCACAGCTGGGCTGTGAGTTTATCGTTTCTAAGCCAGGGCAGAGCTTCTATTTTTGAGGACTTTTTGGTGCCGCTCATTTGCCAATAATGGCTTTGTTTTCTCTTCTCTGTTGAATTACCTACTTTTTTTTCTTGCTTACATATATATGGGTTTGGGAATGACAGTCCACGGACGGTAGGAAGGGGAGTTTTGCATGATTTTCGATGCTGCCCTCTGTTAACAATTATGCGGCTAGTGGGATGATTGATTATGATTAACATGTTTGTATACCATTGCATTGAATATTACAATGAACATTTCTTCAATATTTTTCTTGCTATCGGAACTTTGCTCTTGTCTCTCTCTAAATCAATCCCCGACAGATTTATCTAGCGGCGGGGTCAACAATCGGTTGAATCAACGTCCGGTGCTCATGCAAATGGAAGGATAGCGTACGTGTAGGCTCATGAATCGTGTGTACATGCGGTGTTATCTCCTCGTGAACTACAGCAGGGCGAGGGTGAATAGTATGGTCGGTATAGTGCTCATGGTGCTCTTCCCCAGCTCCGTAATTGTTGGTATTTGATCCACTGGCAATCGGGCCATCTGCTTGCTCGTCGCTGTTTTGCGCGCTTGCTCTTTTGCCTCTAATGGAAGAATCTTCAAGTGATAAATAACGGTAAGGAGACTCGCTGATATAGTCATGAGAAGAGTCTTGTGAAGGATCCTGTGGAGGACCTTGTGAAGGAGTCACATTGACTGCTACTGCTTTCCTCTTCAATGCAGGCTTGAGGTAGCCTTGTTGTGCACCTTGAGGGTTCCTCCCAAGGGATTGTGGCTGATTGTTCGACGCAGATGCATCGGCTAGTTGAGAGCCTCGAGTCTCATTTCGAGAATCTTGAGCTGACGCCGATGTTTTCTTCCCAGCTTGGTTTCCTCTCGCAGGCGATGTTCGTGTGTCTAGAGTTTCAGAAGGCTGGTGCGAATCCGTTGTAAGCGGCCAATTGGGATTATGGCGCTGTTCCTCAGCGTTTGCGCCAGTGCCCAAGGGAGACGTATCTTGCGGCGGATGTGAAGTCTCGTTTAATGGCTGATCAGATGTAGAATGATTTGAACGTCTCTTGTCGCTGCGATGGAACAGGCGCTTTGCCCACTTGCGGATGGCATTTCTTATGCCCCCCAGCCTTTTCGTGCCCTCCGACATTGAGAAGATGAAGATAAGATGGTAATACAGGCACCTTGAAAGGAATTTCAGCCCTTGTTTGGCGAAGATGTATTGGCATTATTGCCCGAAAAGTTAAAAGTAGTGGCAATTCAGGCGGAGCGAAGTCAAGCTGTTCAAATCAACACAGCTCAATCTCAACAAGACTTCAGCAAAATAACATAGCTATTGGACTCTTTCCGACTATCTAGCAATTGCCATGCTAGAAAATCATCAATCCAGATTTTGGAATCAATGGGATATTGACTGCGGAGTTTAAGCTCCGAGGAGCTGAAAGAGAGAGCGGAGAGCTATAGTGGAGACAATGATCAAGCAACTGAGACATATGACGCTATACACGGAGCGTTTGGGGCGATTTGTATGGTATTGCCGCAAACCTAATCGAAACTCTATGGATCTCATTCAGCTGCTAAGGCAATTTAGCTTGCCGTGAACGTGGTCTGATAGTAAATTCCTCTCGATTTCGCCTCAAGAAGCAGATAGCCTTTGAGTCATAGAATACAGCTTTCTGGAAAGCGGAGCATGATTTGCAACCCTGGTTTTGCTTTTCCAGACGAGAAGCCCATTAACCAAACAAGCTCATTGGTGCGACAAAAAGCCACTGCAATTGAGCTTTTCACTGCCACTACGCCTTGCGCCGGCATATGATGCTTTGTTCACGCGAGTTCAGCCTCCTAATTTTATGAATTGAAAACAGGGAAGCCGGTCTATACCAAAAACTGAATTGCTAGAGACGAGCATCTTCATCATGACGTGGTCTATCTTTTGTGAAGAACAAGACTAAGTTGTTGGCGTCTCGGGGCTCGCTTTCTTGCGCGAGATGATGGCGAACATATATATGTATGTATAATCTCACAGTTCTCCTAGCTATCAACTTCAATCAATCCCGAAAACTTTTATCATCTTTGCCGATATACCACTTCAACATGCAGAAAGCTAAGAGAGTCGTTCAGAACCTCACTTCCTCAGACGGGAGGCACGATACTACCGTCGACGAAGAAACTCGACGGCCCGTGACCGAGGAGCATGTTCGCCCCCAGGAGCATGAAAGCGTGAAGACAGCTGTTGAGAAAGAGGTTCATCGGGATCATCACCACACGACGGTTCAGCCCGTTCAAGATAGAGAAGTTCTGTCAGTTACAATTCCCTGCTGGTGTCCAGAATTTATCCTAACATCGTATATATAGCCCTGAGAAACATTCTCACAAGGTCTTACCCACTGAGCACAAGACTTTTGAACATGGCAGCAACAACAACGAGATTGAAGGATTACTGCGACAGGATGAAGCCAAGTACAAGGACACTTCTGCCGTTCACGACACCAAATACACTTCATCTGAAGCGCCCACCGTATCCGGTGAGCGATGGCACCACCACGTTCACGAGCACGTCCAGCCGGTTATTCAAAAAGAAACTGTGGCTCCAAAGGTCGTCCACACGACTGCTCCTATCCATGAAACTCACCACGCCACGGCGGCGCATCACGGGACTAAAGTCTTGCCTCCCAAGACGATGGATGAATTCACTGGCGGTCGTGGTTCTGGTTCGCTTGAGAGTCGCGGGCTTCACAAGACTAGTGAATATGAAGGCTGTCCGACATTTGATTCAAATGACTTGGAAAATGTTAGTCGGGCGGAGGGGGTTGGTCGCTGACTCGAAAATGGGACTTGATAAAAGGCCATTCGTTGTATATTGAAAAAGCAACAGTTCCGACATTCATTTCTTTTGGACTCATGTATCAATATCCGCAATGAAAATGATTTATCTATGTACTCTAAAGTTATCAATCTGTATCACTATGGTATGACTTAATAAATGAACAAAGAAAGCTCTGAATAATGTACAGTAATGCTCCCTTCCTGCTTTTAAATCCTTCTGGGGAGATGTAATCTGCATATCATCAATGACCTCTACTTTCTGTATCTTTCTGTCTAGCTATTTGGATTGGTTCATTTGTACGCGTACTCACCCTCGGAGCGAAATTCATTAGTTGCAATGCTACATACTCCTTTACTAGACGCAAGCGGGAGCTGAAACGAGTGAGAATTGACAAGCTGGAGCAATAGCGTTTACAGATTAGATGAGTATAATTTTGGCAAACATCTACTGCTGGTGATGAAAGCTTCTGCGAGTGGTGAATGAGAGTGTGTAAGCCGCGATGGCAACTAATCAGATAATTGCTCCTTAAGATATATAACAAGGGTTCCCGTATAGTCACGTTGGAAGAAGTTCCGAGAATAGGCTATCAATGATTTACTTGGCTGACTGGGAGCATCTGCAGATCAAGTCGTCGTATATCTCGTACCGAGACATGTTAATACGCCACAACAGGGTTCAAGATGCATAGAGTTAACCTCGTTGGACAATGAGACCAAATCAGCTCATACTACTGACCGCAATCAGGTACTGACTGATAAATAGTTAACAGTGACCTAATACGGCCCAAGCAGTAATCCGAAAGCGAACATTAAAGCATTGAATGAGTCTTTCGGGGTAGAATGAATGCTGAAAGTACGTGTTATATGTGTAATGTGGATGAAGCCATCGGGGAGTGACTCAATTGGGAGTGTTATGTAAGCACGCTGAATCACCCACAGACACTACTATTTAAGCAGCAGCGATCACTGCTTATCGGCGCTATCGCAGACCAAAAAAAGTTATCGTGGGGCAGCAGCTTGAAGATGCAAATGCGCACTCTGGGCTCTTTTCCCCTGTTGCTTCTTTCCCTCACTTCTCGCTGATGGAACGATGTTTATCTCGGCGCCTCGTCTGCTCTGCATCTTTTCCACTTCGACATTATCTCCTCTTTACTCCAGCCGGTAGACGCTCGCGGCAGCTTTCCAGCCTTGCCAGCGCAGGCAGAAACGCTACATCTGCATTATCTCTCCACGATCCTACAAGACCGCGACAGCTACGGTCAGCAAATCCACTGCTCGCTTCACATCTGTCACCGCTTCATTGTTCGAAGAGGCTATATTCTAGAGTATTGAAGAAAAGCAGACCCACCGACTCGACCACAATGACGACCACCGTCGAGCTTGCCTCTGTGCCTTCGGCCGACACGCCAGGCACCTGCATCTACCTGCATCATGACAAGCGCTCGTACGTGTTTGGCCGCGTCTCAGAGGGCACTCAGCGAGCGTTTGGAAGCCGCAAGATCCACATGGGAGGAACAGAACATGTCTTTCTCAGCGGCAGCGTGAACTGGGAGCAGCTCGGTGGTCTCTGTGGCTACCTGCTCAGCGTTGGCGGAGCTATTGAGTCAGCCAAGGAATACACATCGCAGGAAAACGCCAAGAGAGGACAGAAAGGCCAGAAGTTGCTGAATAAGACTCTTCATGCTGGAATTTCTGTGCACGGAGCAGACAACTTGTGCCACACGATGGCGGCGTTACGGCCAGTCATATTTCGACAGCCCATCTGCGTGCGCACCTACGAGCACAGAACAGATCCCCGAACGGAAGATGCGACAAATCTTGAGCCAGATTGGTCGGATGATGCGATCAAAGTGTGGAAAATCCCTGTACGGAGGGCACGATCAAGCAGCCCTAGAAAGCGAAGACGCAGCAGCCAGACACAGGATAGGAATTCACCCAAAGATGCGTCTTCAGAAGAAAACTCCTTCCAGCCACGAACATCAATATCAAACCCCGAAGTAGCGGCCGCAATTGTCGAGCGGATCATGTTCAATGGCAGCCTGAAGAACAGGTCTGTTTTGGTGCCGAAGAAGATACGAGATCTTAAGCCTACGGACAAGGCTGCCATCATAGAGAACAGCAATATCAGGCTATACAAGGGCCCGTATGCTGCCGATGGTGTCAAGCTGTCGAATCCGGACGATATTGTGTGGCATTTCCCCGATCTTGGCGAGATTGGTGTGGATGATAGAAGCGAAAACACCCTCGCAATCAACCACTTTCCTCTTCCTCGGACGACATACGCCGAGACTTCTATGAGCTACATCATCAAGGCGCATGACCGCAGAGGTAAATTCAATGCTCCAGTGGCCAAATCTCTTGGAGTCGAACCTCGAGACTTTAAGCTTCTGACTGCCGGCCAGAGCGTTCAGGGGAAAGATGGCCTGGTTACACCTGAAATGGTTCTGGGAGAAACCCAGCGGGGAAAGGGCCTCATTGTAGCGGATATTGGCAGCCAGGATTTCATTGAATCATTCATGGAGCGACCTGAATGGAAAGATCAGGAGCTAATGGAGAATGTTGCCGTCATGTATTGGATCGTGGGACCAGACGCGACGTATGACCAGCGAATCCAGCAGTTTATCGGCGAACACCCAAACATCAAGCACATTTTCTGCACACAGGATTCATGTCCTAACATGATTACACATCCTGGTGCAGCGACTATACAGACCAAACTGCGCCGAATCGATCCTGAGAGATTTCCTCTCCTCAAGTTCGAGAACACAGTTAAATACCCCGCCCCTCCAGAGGGCTCTTCGGTTGAGCTTGGCCGAGCCGGACACAAGTTTCAGCTCATGCCACGCCTCGTATTTGATGACCAGGCTATCGCTCCGTTCCCAGATTTGGTGGAGGCGCATGACTCTGTAGACGAGGAAGTTCTCCAGATGGCCGAGGCGGCCCATGCTGAGGCGACGGACCCTGCGTTCGTGGCACGGATTGAAGAGCAGGAGCTTGATATCCCGAACAGAGATGCGGAGATTATTCCTCTTGGAACAGGGTCATCAGTGCCTAGCAAATACAGAAATGTCTCTGCTACGCTGATTCGAGTTCCCGGAATCGGAAACTACCTGCTTGACTGTGGTGAAGGAACTCTGGGCCAGATTCGACGTCTTTTCGATGCTGAAGAAGCGGCAGATATTCTGCGTAATATGCGATGTATTGTCATCAGCCACGTCCATGCAGACCACCACATGGGCACTCCTTCGCTCATCAAAGCATGGTACGAGCAAACTCTAAAGGATAACAGCAATGCCACGCTCGCAATATCCTGTATTGGGCGCTATCGGGTCTTGTTGGAGGAATTATCCCAAATCGAAGATATTGGGTTTCATAGGTTGAGATTCCCCAGCTGTCCCTTTCCTAAGGAGAAGGACCGCGACCTGACGACCAAGGAAGACCTGGGAGATGAGAATTTTGGCTTAGCATCCATCAAGCGCGTGCCCGTGCCTCACTGCTGGCGATCCTTTGGAACTCAGCTGGAGCTGACTTCGGGCCTCAAGATTGCCTACTCGGGTGATTGTAGACCTTCGAAGCTCTTCGCGCAAGAATGCCGCGGTGCCCACCTCCTTGTACACGAATGCACCTTTGGTGATGACAAGCAAGACCATGCAAAGGCCAAGAAGCACAGTACGATGGGCGAGGCTCTGGGCGTAGCTCGGGAGATGGAGGCGCGACGGACGTTGCTGACACATTTTTCACAACGGTACTCCAAATCGGACTCACTGAAAAGAGATCGCGTCGAGGGAGTTGAGCATGATGTGCTACTGGCGTTTGACTTCATGGCAGTGAAGCTAGGAGATTTCCAGAAGGCGGCCTGTTACCTGCCTTCAGTGCAGCGGTTTATGGAGAAGCTGGCGGACTAATCTTATGATGAAAGCATGTATTATGACGATGGATGACGGGCGATGGATTATTCGTCGTGGCACTACTCCCCCCTTTTTAATTGAATAGAAACATTAGATACGGGAAACCGAATATAGATCAAAACATGCCACTTTTATTCAATCTCTCTTTGACTCTAAACGAACTAACACCTATCTTACACACAAAATGCTGCAGTATAACGCCCATAGAGAAATACAAATACCGACTCGCACAAGTCCAAACACATCAAACTCTTACCATCGCTGTTGTCACTCCTTCGGTCCTCCCCATCCCATCGACTCAAAACATGACGCAGCTTCATCATTGCCCTCCCACTTTGTTAACGCTTTACTGTCGTCATATTTACCCTCTTCATCTCGCTCATCGCCAGAATGTACGACTGGGTCTTCAGGAGAAACGTCACGATACCCGTCTTTACCATGTTCGTCACGAGAATATACGCTCGACGCTTCAGGGGAAACGGCATGCTCTTCATGTCTGTCCTCGTCATAGATGTCGTCATCATCATTGTCGTCGTCCCCGTCTTCAACTCGACTCGTCCAGCTGGATGTATTCTCCTCAAGGCCAACGTTGAAAATGGGAGAAACGCGGCTCGAGAAAGGCTCGGGGACGTCTCCATCACAGTCATTGAAATTTATGAAGGTGCATGTGCCATCGGGATGCGGTCTGCGTGCTTGTTGGGTCAAGTCTATTCTTGCCGCACCTTCTGTCTGAATAGCACCGCTCATTCTCACAGAACAAGTCTCGTCATTGTTCTCTATCGCCGCTCTGAAGCCACGCGTCAGCTCCGTCGTCCAGTCTATAATCACCTTGTCCTCCCTCGCAGGCTTCACCCTGGGCTTATGCTTAATCGGAACCGGCAGCTTATCGTCTGTCCACGTCACCATGGCTGCTCCCCAACGCGCCTTTGGCTTCTTGTCCTTGTTTCTGCGTCTTTCAATGTGCTCGTCCTCCAAGCGCCTTGCCAACGTCCGCATCCCTACCAGTGAGCGCGCGAGCTCCTTGCTGTAGCTGTTCATGAGAGGTGTGTTCCTGCTGTCCTTTGCTTTAGATATCCAGGCATCTACTACTCGTAGCAGAGAAGGAGGATCGACCTCTTTCTTCTTGTCCTTTTGTTTATCCGTCTTGTACAAGTGGCGAGCTAGCAGGCTCGCTCGCAATGCCGTGAGATAGTGGCAGTTCCCACCCACAGCCGCCAGCATACACGCCTCACACCCTGTCTTGGCACATCCCGGTAAGAAATCCCTTTTCTTCGAACTGCAAAGCTCGCGGTACTTCTTTTCGCCAAGCCACAGCGCTGTCATCTCGTTTGTCAAGTCTAGCCACTCCTCCATGTTGTCGTTGATCATGTCCTCCTCGTCCTGAACGAGCTTCAACTGCTCCTCGGTCATCCAGGAATGGCGTTCTATGTTGAACCTGAGCTTTCCCTTTATCCGCAACACACGGTATATGTTCGTCTGGGCTGTGCTCTCATACGCAACGTTCCACAGCAAGCTGCGAATGACATTGTGATCTAGCTCCTTGTGTGCTTGGCAGAGAGTTTGGCGATGGAATAGTTTCATGACCCCTTTATAGAGAAGAGAATCAGGCCGCAGCAGATCCTCATTCTTTAGCCGTTTAACTTTACTCTCTTGCTTATGAAGCCACTCATTGGTTTTACGGGAACTGTTTTGAGAAGAGTCAAATGTCAGTAGGTTAGTAATCTCTTCGACTTCGTTATCTGTGAGGGCGTTGAGGGAGATTGGCGGCTTAAAATCTATGATGGCCATGGCGGCGGTGTACTTTGACAAGCAATAACAGCTTCACATCTAGTTATAAAAGAGATTCAAACATAAAAAGGAGCTGTTGTTTTGAAAAGTCGTAGCTAAGAAGAGCAGCAGAGAAGAATAACAATATTTTCCTTGAGAAAAGATGTAGTCGTGACACTTGGTTTGGTACTTCTTCCATGCCTCTTACTCAGGCTCTTCTTATATATCCAGCTCGCAACGATCATGATGCCCAATACTTAATGATGATAATGAGCCACAAGCGGCTGGACACGAATTGAACAACATCGCTACAGAGAATATTCCTTATGGCAACAAACCGGTTCCCGTATGCCATATGATAATGTCATTGTATAATCAAGCAGTCACTTCGTGTGTGATGTCTGTTTCGATATCTTACCTTTCGTCCTTTAACACAAGGAAATAGGGCAATCTTCGAAAGTCCTGCTTTACTCGTCTTCAGAGACGGCAAGAACAATCCGCGTACATTGTAGCTATATAGAACAGCAACAAAGGTATTTGGAAGAAAGAATTGGTAATTATTTGTACTGACTTCAACAGTTCTTTGTCAAGTTTTGTTTAATCCTCTGTGATTAACATAAAGGAGTGATTCAGTATTTGTTTTTCAATCCATTATACTAAACATAAGAATACGGTTCAAAATCTGTTCCATAAATCTATCGCCTTATAAAGAAGTTCAGTGACGTGTTTACATAAAGTATGTATTATAACGGTATCAAATTGCAATGTATAAACGATCTCATCCAGCAGTCGGGTATTGCGACAAAGGAAAAAATAAAAGGAAAGAAAGAATAGTCGGTCAAATTGGTATTCCGGTAAACGCAAAACCTCAAAAGAATCTTTTTTCAAAACGTTTTTGATAACATTGTAGAGGGTATATTAGAGATTTTTCTTTTTGAGAGAGAGAGAAGAAGACCATTGCACACAGCACACACACACACACATACGCTTCGTCCCTTCACCACAAAAAAAAGTATAATGAAAAACGAGGGCACCCGCCCCCTTTCACAGCTTCGTTGTTATATCCATCAATCAATTCCATCCCCTTTCCCTCCCGAATGCTTCACCCCTTGATCCCTTGAAATGTGGACGCCGGCCCTCCAGAAGAACATAATATGAACCTTGAGGACAAAAAGAACCCCTTGCGCTATAAAAAAAGAAAAGAAAAGCAAAAAAAAAAAAAAAAAAAAAAAAAAAAAAAAAAATAGGATATGCCACAAAAGAAAGGAAGAAGACAAAAGAGAAGAATAATGGTCAGAAACAGCAGCCATCTGGGAGCGCTAAAGTACAATAACAATTCTACCAGGGACGTTATATCGCTGAAATCCCCAGTGGCAAAGAACCCTTATACACATCCAGTGTGTGCGCGCTGTCACGAAACCTGATCATGCTTATGTAGTCATTATAAGACGAAAATGTGTTGTTGCTGTTGTTGAAAGGGAATATCCATGGGCGTGATTCATCCGACGTAGTGAGGCCGCCCGTTCTTGTCCACCTCCATTCCATGTCGTCTCCTCTCGAATCGAATTTTGGCGGCCTCGGTTCCATCATCGGGCTGTGCCATTTCTTTGAACCATGGGTGGTTGAGAGCCTGCTTGGCGGTAATCCGCTTGGCAGGGTCGTAAACAAATATTTTTCTTAGCAGATCGAGAAAGTTTTTGAAAAATGTTGAATTAGAAGGAATGATGTCCTGGCAAGTTTCTGTTAATCTCATTGTGTGCCATCTCGGGTTATTGGTCTCTAAACTTACGCTCAAATGCTTCATCGCTTTCACGAACCGTCGAGAGCCCCTGGTCGTCTCCGGTGTTGGGTAGTCTAGCTTAAGGCGCTTAAAGTATCTATAGAAGTCAAGTCAGTAACGGGTGGTATCGTTTTTGGATATCTCGCTCGCATAGAGGCACAGAGTCTACTTACTTGGAGGCAGGGTTTCCTCCGCTTCTGGTAGACATCTTGTTCACTGATTGAACGAGGTGGGAGTCTATCCGAGAGCCAACAACAGCTTCCATCATCGCAAGGTGCTCGAGGTTATCGTGCGTCTGGAACAAGGCATCGCCGGTAAAGAACTCGACCAAGATGCATCCTATGCTCCAGATATCGCAAGGGAAAGACCAGCCTAGACCAAGGATGATTTCCGGCGCACGATAGTGCCGGGTGCTCACCACTGAGGAATGATATTCGTCTTGGAAGGTGGCCGATCCAAAATCGATCAAACGAATCTCAGTATCGAGCAGCACTCTGCGCTGGGACGCCTGTCTATTAATCGTGGTAGACGATGAAGGAATCTTTCTGTTATATGTAAATGTCTGATAAGAATTATCACACAGCAGAATGTTTTCTGGTTTAAGGTCGGTATGGATTAGGTTGAGGTCGTGGAGGACTAGAAAACACCAATCAGGTCAGCTATCTTCCTTTCTCCGCGAGCAGCAATGGCTGTCACTTACAAGCTACGCTGGTGAATAATTGTCGGGCAAAGTTCTGAATCTGGCTGTTAGGAAAGGGGACAAAGCCGTTGCCCTTGAGAAAGTCGAAAACGCTCTGGCCCAGGAGATCCATGACGATGCAGATGTGGCCTCGGTAATCGAAGCAGTCTCGCAGGTGGATGCAACGATTCCTGTTTTCTTCGTCGTTGGCCTTGAGAGTGGCCAAAACGCGAAGCTCGATTCTCGAAGCATCGCGGTATTTTTGCACGGATCGGATGATCTTGACAGCCACAGGCTTGTTTCTCTTCAGATCACGGGCCTCTACCACCTTGCCAAATGTACCTTGTCCAAGAAGGCGAACAATTTGATCTGGAATGGCACATTAGCCATCAAAGATCCATCAAAAGCGCAAAAGAATGCCGGTAATGGAGGAGAGGATAGGAAAATACGTACACTTATCAGTCAATTCTGCGTCTGGGACCACGATATAATGGCCGTCGTCATCATCAACTTTGGCGTTTTTGCCAAAATGGCGCTGTTATGGGAAATGAAGGTTAGCGACAGAGCGACTTTCTTCATCAAAATGGGTTTGTTGTTTTCTTCTCCATTAAAGAAAAACTCGTAGCAGCTGTAGGGAAGGACAAGTGGGTATAACTTACATCGTGAATCACTTTGACGGGAACCTCTGCAGACTTCTTGGGCGGAAAGGGTGGAGGCTTGTAGGCCATAAAGGCGCCCCCAAGGCCATCCACATCCCTTCGCTTGGCCTCATTAGCAGCCTGCTGCCGAGTGGTGCGCTTTCGCTTCAACGGCGTGGCCAGTTCATCGTACTGGCCATTCGCAGATAGAGACGTGGGCGCCGTTGTATGCAGTGCCGAGTTTGTGCGGTCGCTGGAGAGGGTCGAGCCAATAGGCGTGTGGTTCGGCAGAGGCGTGTTTGTGTGCGAGCCGGCGAGATACTGGACGTGGTAGCCAGAGCCAGGCTGCTCGTTGTGTCGTCTCTTCTTGGCGGACGCCGAGTCGGCAACGGCGCCGTTGGCGTTGCTATTGCCATTTGTGATTTTGCGGCCGGTATTGGCCTCGGGCTCTGGGGTGTCGTCAATGACAATGATTTCCTTGGGGAGGCCGTTGCGGTAGAAGTTGTTCCAGTCGGGCTCCCGAGAGCGCCGACGCTTTCTCGACGGCTGGTCCTCGGCGGCAGGGCGGCCGGCAGCGGGCACGACGCCAGAGGACGAGTTGTTGGCCATGGCGGGCGTGTAGGGCTCGTCGTATCGCGGCGCCAGCGACGGGTCTGCGGCGTGAGCGTGGGCGTGGTGAGGGGGTCTCGAGGCCGCGGATTGCGAGTGCGGCTGAGTTATGCCATCTGCCAAGGTGTAGCCGTTGGAAGCGTAGTGGTGATAGTACGGCAGCGGCCGAGCCGGGTTCTGCGAGGGAGACGCCGCCGCGTACGAGTTTGCGGCCTGGGTTGCGGGCAGCAACGACGTGCGGTAGTTTGAGGCTGTGGTTGTAGCAGACGAGTGGCCCTGATGGTGGAGGGCGTAGTTTGGCGGGTTGTACCGTGAGTGGTGGTAGTGAGGGAGCGTGGCCGTGGCCGTGGTAGGCGTCGACATGGCCGCGGCGATCGGTGCCCCGGCGACGAGGACGCTGGCGAGGCTTGCAGTCGAGAAGTCGCGAGAGCCGTGCTTTTGTCTTTTTCGAGGCCCAATGCACGGGTTTTGTGGTGTTGCAGAGATCAACGACGCCGAGCTGAGGCAGAGAGCAGCAGAGGCCTGCACCGGGCTTTCTTCGCGGCTGCTCAGGCGGATGAGCGCTGACTGGAGCGAGTACTTTTAGGCTTTTTAGCGCCCCGTGAAAAATAGCTGCTGGCTGGCGGTGGGAAAAAGCGTTGGAGTCGGAAGATGGAAAAAAGAACGTCTCGAGCAGATGTCTTTTCTTTTCCTTTGGGTTTTCGGTTCCAGGCCCGGGGACTAAAGGCTGGAACTCTCGTTTGGCTCAATCATCAGCGTCCTGGAAGCCGCAAGAGGCAGAGAGAGGAACGGGCTGAAGCTGGAATTGCTTCTGGAAAGGATGGCGTGGTTGAAGCGTGACGAGGGCCCAAAATAGGGACGTTGGCGCTTCTCACACTGGGCCTTGAGGGAGGAGCCAGCGCCCGTCACTGTGCTTTCAGCAGCCGAGCACCGCCCTGGCGCTGTGCGGAGCACCGACCCCCCAGCCGAAGAGCGCTAAAGCATGGCGCGCTGCAGTGAGGCAGACAGCGCGAACACGCCCGGAAAGGCTACTGTAGCTTAGCACAGATCTAGTAATACCAGAGGTTTGAGCGACACTTGATGCCGGAGTATACGATGGTTTGACTGCCTATTTTTTTTTTAACTGTGTTTGGTGATCTGAAATTTTGGTTCTTTTTTATCTCTTCTCAAAGTTCTCCTTTACTGCAGACTTCGAAAACACATTGCTCATGAGGCTTTGATTGATTGGTAATTCTCCTACAGCAAATGCCGCCGTAAACTGTTTTACGGGCTTCCCCCATTCCAGGCACTAAGCTGAAATTGTGCAGGCCAGTGCGGGTTCCCCGTAGAAAAAAGTAGCCACGGGGGGGATCTTTCGCCACAAAGCATGATATGATACGCAAACGACTCGGGTCGAAAGTTTGATCCTAGAGGGGAAAGAGAAATTTAAAAGAAATTTGATAAGAAACAAGGAAAGGGGAGAGAGTATTGAGAAGAAGAAGAAAAGGAACAACGCATCCCGTGACATATATTGCAAAAACAAAATAAAGAAAAACAAATGCTGTTGAATTACTCAGTCACCTGTTTACAGCATCAATCAATGCATGCCCAGGCCCACGTCAACTGAAAGCACGCGCAGCACACGCAACGTTGGGTTCAGTGTGCTCGTACCTGCACGTCTGGACATGGCAGGGTCCCCCAAACAGCGCCTTTCTCTAGTGGCTTCCAGCCAACAGGCCGCTGTCGATTCATCACTTTCAGGTCTGCGGCTGGGGCGAAAAATAGTCCAGAGGGAGGGGTGGACCATGCCCTACCATCAATATTACTCCATGTCCATCTAACTGCGAGTAGCAGTAGCAAGCAGGCACCACGGCCCGCAAGACCAGATGCAGCGTGTGATGGATGGACACGGCATGATAGTTGGTCTTGACGCTCGTTCCGCAACTGGCTGGATGCAGGAATCAACGGGCGGGCAAAAGAGCTGAAACCTCCCTTCTGGTGGCCCCGGCTTTCGCATCCATAAATAGGGCCCGTTCGAAAATGGAATTAGCCCCG
The DNA here is from genome assembly GCA_022985005.1 of Trichoderma koningiopsis. NCBI lineage: Eukaryota > Fungi > Ascomycota > Sordariomycetes > Hypocreales > Hypocreaceae > Trichoderma > Trichoderma koningiopsis. The sequence goes on from JAJPEM010000002.1 coordinate 850,212, forward strand.
GCAAAAAGAGAGAGAGGAACGGAGAGAAAAAGAAAGGAAACAAAGAAACAAAGGGAGACTGACTCCCTTAGCTCCAGCTGCTTTTGGAGTCGAGGTCCTCTTTTGAGCTCGCTGGCATTATTCAATTCCAGGCACTTGTTCTCATACGCAGTCTCCACGACGATGATACCGCTGGCCGGCATCAGTTATCAATCCCTGCCACCACAAACTCAACAAACCGCCAGCCACAGACCTTAAAGTGCTAATAAGCGCGGCCCATCCTGTCATCTCCGCTGCTCCCTCGTGCACTCGCATCAAATCTCGACTCGCCCGCGACTCTCGGCGAATCAGACGGCGTCACACCCAAATTCCTTGCTCCAAATCCCACCACTAGCATTGACCTAGCAAAGGCCCAGATTCAAAGTCACGCATTGTAACCCTGTCCCGCTCTCGTCCTCATGTCTTGTCTCCAACGGAGGCGAGCAGCGTGTCTCGTCATATTAAAAAGCGCGCCCCCGGGGACCAAATTTACAATTTATCCTACATGCAACGTACATGCCGAAGGTTGACTAGGCGGACCCGGCCCGACGTACTAATAGAGCCCATCTCCTCACACACACGCACCACACAAACGCCAACAAGATGCTACAAGTTTACAACGTTTAAACGCGAGAACAAGTTTCGAGCCCGAACGATTTCGAACTTCGCCACCGGGCCTTGGATCTCGCTCAAACGCCCACCAGGACCAACTCCAGCCTTTCATACTGTACCACGAATCTAGTTCGGCCACCAACCTTGATGTAATCTTCATTCTTCCACCACAGTACAGATACGAGTGCCAGCCAGCGAAATTCCCGGCCCACCTGCGCATTATGTCACCGGGGACGCAGTCCCGCCATTCCCAGCCACTGTGGGCTCTGCATCTGGTGCCGTAGGGCTTCTATTCTCTTCCCAGCCTCTCTCTGGTTGCAGAAGATACATGTAACTCGAGCGACATGCAATCCCTCGCCCGTGACGTGACGTGACGAGAGAACGCAAAGGCTAAATGGGGCAATCCAGGCAAATTATGCCGACAACACGTAACTGACTGACTGACGAAACCATGTGCTATTCTCTCCGCATCTCAAAACGTGAAGACGGCAATCCCTCATCACTGCTCTGATGCAACGGCGCAGTACATGTTACCGCTCGTCCATGAGAATGGGCTTCTCAACAGCCACTGCGGGTTTATTAGTTAGGCAAAGCCACTACACGCCATCCAACGCACATGCAATGTTTCACCCCTCCTTTCCTTGTCCCAATCATGCAAAATCGCCGTGCATAACATTGCTGCATCACATGCTGGCAATGCCATGATTCCATTTGACGATGCCCAAAAGGCAGCCAGCAGCGTTCCTGCTTCGCCCGCCAACGCCTCAATGAAAACTTCAGATGAGCCCTTCGGTCTCTTGAATGAATCTTCTGCTGCTGCTGCTGTGCTCGAGTCCATGTAGAGAGCCCTTTTTACAGGCATTGACTCTCTCCAACTGAATCTGCGTCACACGCCTTGCATCATGGGCCATATGGGGCTATCTAGACTGCTCCATACCCATCAATTCTGTAATGCTGGTTGCTGGTAGCGTCTCTTTGTCCCCAGTTTCCAGCGCGCACCGCTTTCTCTGTCTCTCTTCTTTCGCTCTCTCCACTTCCTCTGGTGCAGTCTTACGCGAGCAAAGAAGCCAAGCCCAGACTTCTGGATCGCTACGGAGCGCCGCTAATGGTGCCTATCTAGCACTAGCGAGCACCCAATGAAGGGCGTGCAGTCCGTGTTCCGACGAAGCGTCTTGGTCTGCCTTTTATCGCCATATAAACTCCGGCATGCCAAAGTCCACAATGCGTTGATCATGTGGCGATGCAAAAGTGTTAGCCGGTGCGTCATGCTCCATGCCTTTGGCCCTTCTCTTCGGCCTTGAAAATACATATCCAGACGATGCCACAATTTGGAATGAGTGCCTGCAGGAACACTGCTAAACAAAACCCATGTAGTCAACTTTTTCCCCTGCACGGACAGACATGCATACAGATACAGGCGCCCTGTTGGTGTACAAGATCCAATACTCCGTTCGAGCCCTCGTGTATTGACTTTCTTACCCGTGTCAGCAGCATCCCCAACCGTCTACTAGCAGCAGTACCTCATAAGAGTAATAACATCCTCGCCACGAGCGGAATGCGGAATATTCCACGCATCAGTTAAGCCAGTAGCGGAAGGCGGCCAAGGGTCGCGTAATACCTGGATCGTCTCGTAGTAAGCCCAGGATCTAATAATAAGCGTTAGCTCTCAGCAAAGCCCCATGCTTGTAAAGTCGATAAAGGAAAGAATAAGGCATGCAGACGCAGGGATACAAGGGGGAGGGAACGTGCTGGAGAAAAGTGAGATATAACAGTGTTCTAGATGGCCAGAGTTTCATCATGTGCATCCTTTGATCCTATTTACGCTCCGATAAGTCGGAGTCCAATGCGACGTTCCCTCGCCTAATTCGTTAACATAACTCGTTATGGTTTCTTGATCTACCATCTCTCTTATCTACTATATATCGTCTAGCGGAAAGCAAATGCAACGCAAAAAATGAAGCTCTGCATAAAAATCCGGGCATATACTCTATGCGCTCTGCCTTCTACCGTCTACCAATGCCGCTGTGACATCTATTGGTCCTGGAGCCTCTCAAGGCTTTGCTCAGCCACTTCTCCGTTAGACAGTCCTTGAACAGCGCATCCATCTACGTAGCATTAGCATATTTGTCGGACAAGCCGCCATTATGCTGACCGAAATCGTTGTCAAGTAAACGAGCCCGGTCTAAGCGCTCGAAAAGCGCCGTCCCCTACCATCTCCTCGCCGATATATGCAGAGAAGCGGTATCATATATGTTGTTCAGAGTGTCCATGTCATCTTACAGACCACGGTTGAACCAAACCTTGCCACCGTCGCCTCCCTTGCCATGGAACTCAGGCTCCAGGCTCTCGGCGCTGATTGCCTGCCTCTGGGGGAATACTGCCAGTGCCAGGGGAAGTGCCACAAATCCAACCGCCGCAATCAATCCCAAGTTGATACCAATGGGGATTGACGAGGCAATCCGCGGTCGAGCCTTGATCCACTCCTTCTCCATCAAGTTCTTGTACCAAGCCTGCTTGAACTGAATGTGGTAGAGAGTCATGGCCGGGATGATCATGATGGGGGTGTTGTTGATGACACGGCTGGCCGCAGTTTCGTACACTGCAATCTTGGCCGCCTTCTGACTCCTGCCCAGAGAAGGCACATCCGCCTCGGATTTTCCCTCCTCGGTCAGCTTCTTCTTCTCCTCGTCAGAGAGCACGGGGCGAACGTCAATGCCCGTGACAATCTCTCCTCGTCGCATGAGGTATGCGTTTAGGGCACCGGCGGTTGCGACGGCGGCGAAGGGCACGAGTCTGCTCAAGACGTTTCGCGTGCTAGGAGAGACTTTTAATCTTGGCACCAGGGCGTTGAGACCGAGCGCCACCGAGCAAGAGGCTGTGACGGCGATACCGTAGGACTTGGCGAGATCCGCAGTGGTCATCGGGGAGGACTTGTTTGCGTTGGAGCTGTTGATGGCAACATTGAGGGACTGGTTGGCAACCTGCCATGCCACTGTGCCTGCTGTTCCCAGGCCAGGCTGCAGCATACCGGCCGTGACGATCAGGTTCGATAGGACGAAGCATGACATTCGAAAAGGCAGAAAGACTGGTTCACCAGTGTCTAATCGCAAATGTCAGTTTTCTTTCTTCTTCCCAGCATATATCAAGAGACTTGTCTGCTATTCCATACCGGGATGGAGAGTCGAGTCTACAATCTTCTTGGCGTGCCATAATTCCGGCGTCATGTGTTGCAGCTTCCCAGTCTTATACTCTGTGACAAGTCTTTTGGCATTCTCGAGTCCTTGCGAGCCAGCCAACAGGGTGCTACAAAGCAAGACGCAAGAGTCAGCAATTCTCCATCGACATTGCGCTCGCAGAGACTCTTCTGCAAGGCTCACCTTGGATCCGTGATGCTCATCGTGTGCCTCACACGTCCGTAGTACGTCGACAAGTCATATTGAGACGATGGCAGGTCCCGCGACCCTGGCAAAGAGGCGGACATGGCGTGCAGAGGTCGATTGGCGGCGATGCGATTCAATCCAGCTGTGTCTGCCTATGCCTTTTGCTCTTGTCGCTGGGCTGGTGATTGATGCGAATTGTCAACGGCCAATCCTCCTGCGGGGTGCGCAGAGTCCAACTTTTGGCCCAAAGTGTCCCAGCGAAACTTGTGCCGAATCTCAAGACGACGATAAGCGCAGCTCTTAGTTAGGTAGGTAGGTACTAATAGTTTTTGTTACGCGACCCCGATCTCGGCTCTTACGCTGGCAGAGAATTTGTCTTAGTGGTCCAGAAGGAGCCCCCACTGGCAGTAATACACGGCACGCCAACAAACAACCAGCCATATTGGCAGAGATGCCCTTTGGAGATGATATTTGCAAAGACGGTACAGAACAGATGCCGTCAGAAAGCGGCAATGGGCGATTGCATAGCATGCCACTTAAGGCGCGCTCTGTGCCTTGACATCCATGCAATGCGGAGTAAAACGAGCAGTCGATATTGCTCGAAACTCGACATGCGCCAGTCTCACTGTAGTTAAGCAAACCCATGCTCTTCTCCACAGCCGAACTGCGACAGGGAAGGGGCAGATCTCGGCACGTGGCTCGAATCTGATTCGCATGCCACAAGCAGGAGGTGCCAGTCGCACTTTGCCAAACTACATCGACCCGATTCGCAACGAACAATAATAAGACACACCCGCAAAAAGGTGTACGACAAAAAGAGATGCTCCTGATGGAGCTTCGAAGCGACCACGCCAGGAGTCGAACCTGGAATCTCTAGAGGAGGTGAAGAACCGAAATCTAGCGCCTTAGCCATTAGGCCACGCGGCCGGATAATCATGTATCCGATGCATCTTTGATGCTTGATGTTTGGCAGCTTGCAAATTGAGTATACAGAGCTTTCGCTAGGATGGTGAATTATTGCGCACTGTGCGTTGTGGCGCCGACTTGGCCATTGCATACCGTTTGTATTATTTTAGATACTGTACTGATGGTAACTGCACAGGCAGCATCAGTCTTCAACTGTTGTAGAAGTTGCAGTGACAGATTGTCGAGTTTCCAGCACGATTAGTCTTTATTCAATTCTGCAATTACCTCGTAGTATTTACTTTGATCTTGTAACACTTGCGTATTTTGCTGGGATGATGGACATTATCGTATTGGAAAGACAAGCGGCCTATGCATATCAGCCATTTCTGTATGCCGTAGACTCGCAATTTCCTACGGGAAAGATTATCTGCACCCCAATTCTATTATCCAGCCCACCGGCTACAGCAGTGGCTACTACTACTTCCAAGAATATATGGCGATTGAATGCATACTACTCCCCTTTCCATAGGTATGCGCTGACTGCCTTGTTAAGCTACAACTAGATGTTAAACAATAGAACTGGCATGCTGGATAACTCTTCTCTTACTTATTTGTTTCTGTCCTACAGCAAAACGTAGATACAACTTTAGTCCCAACTTTACAGGCCTCAGCAAAAGAAGACTTTGATTGCCTAGCCATCTAATAGCATGATCCGATATCCTTAGTAGTACCCGTAGCTTTGTGCGATGGGTGCCAGAGACAGGTAAGTTGTAACAGACCGCAATTACAGCTATGGTATTGTTCATATTCGCATATACAAACTATTTTCCAGAACTTTGATAATTTGTTCTCCGCGAGCAAATTGGAGGCGACCTGAAGAGAAAAGCACTACATCCATCTCCTGTATCTGCGCTGTTGAGTGTCTTTTTGCCCAGTAGCAGGATCTACTTTGTTATATGTCCATAAGCTCAAAGCAGCATTATTACACTCTTCAGCATATCATCCAGGCTTTGCTGCAGAAACTGCAAGCACCTGCAAGTGTGATAGCACGTGAACTCCAGCTCCTATAAAGCTGCTGCGCCGTCACCTGGCAGTCACTCTTCTGTTACTTCCTCCTCACAACTCTTCGCACCTGCTCTTCCTTTTCTGCTTCTACTTCTTCTTGCTCAAACAGAGCTGTTCTTCCTCAAGTTGCAACTCATTTGCTCTCTGCTTCAACGCTTCGTTCTATTCCTCAATCTACGGGCAACCTGAGGTGACTATAAAGCTGACTTCGCAACATTCGATACCACTGATCAGGCACTAACTGTTGCAATAGTCGAAAGCATGGATTTTACTCCAGAGTCTGGAAGGTCCAGCAGTGTGCCGACTAAGAATGGCGACGTCGTCAAGTCATTCTCCAACCTCAAGGCATGGCTGAGCAATGATCCTAGAGCTCCTAGAACTCCCGCCACCCCCAAGGCTCCATCTTTTTTGAAGAATCAAGTATTTCAAGAGAGCTTGGCCGTAGCGGCCGAGCATCCAAGTTCAAATGAGACAAAAGAATCCAGCAATGCTTCAGTTCGTATGACTGAAGATCCCACTCATAAAAGCGCTACTGGGGTGTCAGATACGACTCATCAAGAACAGAATGAAGCCAATTACTGCTTTAGGCGACCGCCGTCTATTTTAAACACAATCAATCAACTTCTGAGCCCCGAGAAGCCCACAGAGCGCGAACCAGTCAAACGCAAAGCTACGCCAACAGAGCAAGAACCTGCCAAGCGCAGAGCCACGCCCCCAGAACAAGAACTAGACAAGCGCAGAGCTACGCCGGTCCATTCGTCAAAGTTGACAGACGGCATGAACGAATTCGAAGAAGAATGTCCGCAACAACGAAACGTGTCGTGGGCTATAAGCGAAGACCTTTCGTGGGACATAAGCGAAGGCGCTTCAGGCAATGACTGTCAGAATCATCAGGCACGGTATACTACGCCTGCGGAAGCCAATGTTTCGCAAAGTATGGCATGGCTTCTCCAAGTCTCTAACCCGTCTGTGGTGGTGGATTTGTTAGCACCTGCCGCGATGGATCATCACAAAAAGGATATCGATCCCATAACAGGAAAATTCTTGCCAGAGATTATCCATCCAGACACTTTCAAAGCTCTCGGCAATGGCCCAGCCCGTGGTTATAGTGATATTGCCTGGCGGCAGGCCAATATGACGGTCGAGTTACAAATCGATCGAGAAATTCGAAGCCGAGAGGTTCTTGCAGAGAAGGCCAGGCTGCAGGTGGAATCTACTCAACTTGAATTGAAGCCTGAGCCTGTTGAGCCGCCGGCTTGGCCCGATGCTGAGTGTATCGTGCGGCCTGCAAAGCCTGAAGACTTCGAAGCCATTGCCACCATCATGAATTTGGAAAGTAAGGCAAAGGTCAACCCACAAGTGTTTGAATGGAAGGAAGTTGTGGCAGCAGACATTCAAAAGATATATGAGAGCTGCCAGAACAATTTGCGACCATTTGTCGTTGCTACTGCGGCATCGGATCCCTTACTCGACCCTTCCAACTGGCCAAAGAATAATTCAAAGGCCTACCAGAGCTATCTGGCATTTCGTGCAGCTCAAGCCGAAGCCCCACAAGATGTATTTGGCTTCGCATTTGTTACTGAGGCCAGAATCGGAATGCTTGGGACTCCGTGTCCCGGATCCAGGCATACTGGACAGATAGCGGTGATGGTTCATCCCGACCATCGAGGAAAGCTGTATGGCTCCGCCCTACTCGACAGAGTTTTGCTATGCACCGCGCCTTTTCACCGAAGTATGGTGGATTACGAGTGGCAGTGCCAGGACTCGGCCAAGATTTACGAGAATATCTCGTACCAGAATCATCGAAAATATGCCTGGGTCTATGTTGAAACATTTTGCGCTGACAGAGCCGAACCAGCGACCCAACTGGTGGCCAAGTTTCTGCAAAAATTCGAATTCAAGGAGGTAGGCTGCCTACCCAGCGCCATCAAGACAGACCGTTATTACGAGAGCCAATGGCTTGACTTGGTGCTGTGGGCACGCGAAACGCAACCTCGCTCTAATATCGTGGACTTTGCGCCAGGCGCCCAGCCAGAGACGGATAGGATGCATTTGTATCAGACTCCGGCGAGGCCAAAGAAGAAGTAATCTTACGATTCTTCTAGGCTCGTCCATACCGGACCATCATTTGAAGATCCTATGCTCGTCAATTTGATCATACTTTTCTTTTTTCTTTTTTCCTTATTTCATTTTTTCTTCTTTTTCTATTTTATCGGAATTTGAAAATGAAGCTTTACATTATTTGAATCGTACGGGCATTGGAACGAAAATCTACGGTCGATGTTGCTGAGGTTTAGAGTGAGGGAAAACTATGGGGAACGCGCTCTGCATCACGTGTGCGTGTACTGCGCTTCTAGCAGCATATCATAGGTAGCCATATATCATCAGGCAGACGAATAACCAGGGAACTTGAACCTTTTGAAAACCGGTGCCTAAACCAGTGATTATATACTTAAGTACACAGTTTCTCATTGATATTCACTTCATTGCCATAGCCTCAATTCCCAGCTGGATTAAGCTCTATCAACGCACAAAAAGACTTCTCTCGGTAGTTGTCCTTGGGCAGCACGATGTTGTCAATCTTACGCAAAGCACGGTTAAAGGACAAGGAGATGCGAATTTTGATGTTGTGCGTATCCGATATCTAAGAAGACTGGATCGATCTAATTTTTTGAAAGAGGACTGGATAATGCCGGCAAGACAACGATTGTCAAGAAGATCATGGGCGAAGATGTGAACACAGTGAGCCCGACGCTCGGGTTCATCATCAAGACGATAGACTACCAAGGGTAATTATCTCGCGTTCGGCTTCGCCCTAAGTTGCAACCTGAATCTAACAATTCTAAATAGATATAAACTAAACATTTGTATGGAGATCCCAGTAGATCTCATGCTACGGCCATTGTTAACTTGAATAGGGGATGTGGGTGGCCAGAAGACGCTGCGGTCATATTGGCGGAATTACTTCGAAAAAACGGATGCCCTAATATGGGTCGTTGACACAACGGATCGACTGCGAATAGATGACTGTAGAGAGGAACTCCATGGATTGTTGGAAGAAGAGGTATGCGCCAGCCCCTTTTCCTGGGTCGACCGGTCTAACCTGTAGGGTAGCGTCTGGCGGGAGCTTGCTTGTTGATATTTGCAAACAAGACCGACGTGGATGGGTGCATGACGCAAGAGGAAATCGTTACAGTAAGTATTGTTTCATTGGATTGTTTGAAGTTTTGACTATTGAAGCTTACGAGGGGATTGGCTAGATGCTACGGTTGCATGATATTCGGACACATCAGTGGCATGTGCTGCAGTGCAGTGCCATGACGGGCAAGAATCTAGAGGAGGGATTATCCTGGGTGGTGGAGGATGCCAAGAAGCGGCTTTTCTTGTATTAGAATCCTTTAGGGAAGCGTTTTCTTCATTATGAAAGTTTATATCGCATGTTATGTACAGAACTGAGCGTCATTGTATGGGTCACCTCTGCCGGCACCACCACCGTAATTAGCATCATTTCGGCCACCCATCGGCCATCGGTGATACGGAGCACAGAATGAGCGTCGCACAAAGCATTTGATAAGCCTCGTGTGGACGGACCGGGTTGTCAAGGGCGATGAAGAGTGGAATTGTGGATAGGCTGAGCGGACCAACTCGACTGACCAGCGTCTTGGGGGCTTGATTGGCCCGCGCTGAGTGAAATGCCTCGATCAGATTCAAGCAAGACAGGAGACTAGAGACATACCAAGAGGCAGGCCGCGAGACAGTCAATGCTTTGCTGCCTCTATAGCTCTAAGACGCATTGATGGTGGTGGGTTGACTCTAAGCTACTGAGGGCTAGCCATCTCGCGTCCGCTTTCCTCTGTTTCCATGTGTTTACTGTTATGAAAGCTAAAAGGCACGTATAAACAAACCCCCATTTCTAGAAGCCTGCCGCAGCAATGTGGAACAGACCGTGCCAAAGCTTGACTGCCATGTTCAGGGGAGAGGGCTGAACGGGGGATTTCGTCTAAATAAGGAGATGCATGCCCTGTGCTCCCGTATTACTAGCACCAGTGCAATATAACATGAATGTCTGGCGTTGATTTGATTGACGTTGACCGCAAAAGCGCCCCTTGCATATTAGCACCAAGAGACGCACGAGCTGCTTGGACGCTGGTTACAGGGGCCGTCAATGCCTACGGGGCCCCCCTCAGGCCAGCCCTGAGCAGCCCCGATTTGGCGGCGACGCGCTAAGAATTAAAAAGGCGCCCAGTGTAGCAGGCCCCGTTAGACTGTTTCTGCCCCCGATGATGCCGCCTGTTTGCCGGTAGCTCAGGTTCTGTTACAGCAAGTGCGCGAACTACAACCTGGCAGTGAGGCAACAGCTGGAACTGAACTTAAGCTGCAACCACCCCACCGCTACAACGCCAGCAGACACAAACCTCGACCTCGACCTCGACATCGACATCGCGGGACCTTCTACGTACCTCCTTTTCCCCGCCGTGCCATGCCATTGTTCGCGCCTGTGACGTACCGGTAGAGGCAGCCAGATCGTGAACCCAGAACCCGCCATGTCGGACGAAGTATCCCAGTTCCTCGAACAGGTCGAGCGCCTGCGCGGGCAGCAGATTGAAGATGAGGAGATGCGAGCCCGAGAACGGGAAGAGTTTCTCGCCGCGAAAAGAGAGCGCCAGGCCAGGAGAGAGGGTGAGTCTTCTATCTTGTCTCGTGCCGTTTCCTTTTCCCTATTCCCGACCTGCTCCAAGTTCCTACGGCGAATGTTTATCGGGCGGCTTTCCCCGCTGATGGGCGGATTTGACTTTCGGCGGTGCCTTGTTGCTGTGGTGCTCGCCGGTTGGAGCTATCGGAGGTTTGCCTCCAAGCCGTGGTTTATTTACTTTTTGCCTTTCTATGGGCCCCAACGCAACTTGCTGCTATGGAGACCCTAAACAACGAACATTGATGAATTTTCGGGACCTGACCAACTGATGAAACAATGCTGACCCGCCTTATCCAAAAGAACGCGCCAGATCAATCTCTCCGCAGAAATCATCACCAGCCAACACGCCGTCTCCCCGCACACTTCGACGGACCGTCAACCTCTCCGAATCCCTCAGACTCGACTCTCCTGCCGGCGAGGCTATAGAAAAGCTGCGCGAGAGGCCGGCCGAATCGGAAAAGCCCCTGGGAACGGACGTACCATCCGATGCAATGCTGTACTCCACCTCAGCGACGAAAGAGAATGAGGCCCCTGAGGATCACGACGCGAAGCGGGGCGATGCCGCGACTGGCTCTCGAGGCTCACAACTCGCCTGGCAGCGGCGGACGAATCGATCCAACAGCCGCCCGCTGAGTGTTTACGCGGCCCAGAATGCTGCCCAGAGCGCGACGAGCAAGCCATTTGCTGACGCCCAAGAGCCCCACGAGCCGCCTTCTCCTACGCAACCTCTTTCCAAGGATCAAATCGCCAAGAGCCTTGCGTCAAAAGATGCCTCGTGGTTTCGCCAAACCGCTGATCGAGGTGCAGACTCCGCGGCGTACAGGAAGAACCAGGTTGAAGATGAAGATCGACTCGATATGTCAAGTCTCAGCTCACAGCTGCCTGGCATGACCAGCGAAAATGCGTCTGAGCGCCCTGTTTCGCGGGGTAGTGAGAATGTCTTCAACAAACTGTCAGCCCCCTTCACCCTGAACCCACTTGGCTTTGACAATCCGTCTGCCGAAAAACCTCAATCGGAACCTGTTACTTCAACGCCTACTGGTCGGTCTTCTCCAGTACGCACAACCTCTCCAACCAAGGGCATGGGCGGATTTGTGCAAAGCGCAATGATGAAGAGGAGCGACAGTGTAAAGCGGTGGTCCGTTGCCAGTCCGCCTGCATTGACTCGCCCCGAGAATACGAGTACGCATCGTGGCTCTGAGAGGACCCTGGCCAGACCGCAAAGCATGTTCATTCGCGACCCGACAACATCGACGACACCGGGGACAAGCAGATCAACTTCTCGGCCATCGTCTCGTCCAGCCTCTCGGCATGGGGGCGAAGAATCCGCATTTGAGAGACGCCCCAAGACACCATCATCGACGAGCCCACCTCCGTTTCAAAAAACTGGGCTTCCTGATGACGGGTCTCTCCCAGTCAGTCCCTCCAAGACAATGGAGCCCAGACGCTGGAGCCCCACGAAGTCCAGTTGGCTTGAAAGCGCTCTCAACAAACCGGATTCGCCAAAATTACCTCCTAAGCCGGCCTCTTCACAACAGCCAGCATGGATGGTAGAGCTTAACAAGAACAAGACAGGACGTGGCAATCCTACACCGGAGCCAGCTCGACCCTCTCACAAGCACCAAGTTAGTATCGATGGGCTTATGAGGTCCACGCCAATGGGTTCGAAGCTGAATCTCAACACAACTGGCCTTGGAGGCATCTACTCGCCTCCTGGCACACAATCGGCGCATCCAAATCGTGCATCGATGCAAAGCTTTCCTTCGTTGGCGGACCGGCCGAGGTCAAAATCGAGAGGTGCTCTTGCTGACGCAAGGGATGAAATGGAGGCGGCGGCGGAACGGCCAAGATCAAAATCGAGGGGGGCTTTTGTCGACGTGAGGGATGAAGTGGCAGCGGAGCGGCCTAGATCAAAGTCGAGAGGTGCTTTCGCCGAAGTTAGAGAGGAAGTGTTGGAACGGCCAAGATCAAAATCGAGAGGTGCTTTCGCCGACGTAAGGGACGAGGTGAGGGAAAAGCGAGCAGAATCTCTCAGCTCAGTGGCCAACCCACTGTCTGCTCGGGTCAAACCTGAAGCTCCACCGAAGAAAGACTTGGATTTCCGCTCCAATTTGAGGCCACGAGCTGCTGAGGCTCCGGTAGCCAAGACCCAGGAACCAGAGTTCAAGGCTGTTTTTGGCACTCTCCGTAGGACTAAAACCCAGAATTTCAAGGCACCAGACGAGCTAAAGGACAACATTCTCCGAGGCAAGGCGGCTCTCAACGCGACTGACGGCCCACAGAAGTCTACGATTCGGGATGATTTCAAGGACGCTATACAGAAAAAGAGAGATGACTTTCAGAAGGCCCAATCCGAAGGAAAGGGGATCGCCACCAACGCGATTACGAAGCCCAAGCCTCTTCTCCCCGAAGCGCTCGCCCTCAGGGCTGAGCTGGGCAAGCCGACAAGCGGGCTCCAGCAAAATGCCCCCTCGGAGACGCGAACTCCATCCGGTCAGTCGATGAAGCCCGATTCACCAAAACCAAATCCTCCACAGAGAAAGTCAAGTCAAGTGAACTTGGCCAGACAATCCAGCCCATCATTGGCTCCCACTGAGGACCCCTTAACTGAGAAACCCAGGCTAGTCAAAGCGGAAACCGATACGCCAACGAAAATCGAACCCTCATCTATCTCCCCCGGACTTTTAAAGAAGAAGAGCGCGCCATCTAAGCTTGGCGGCCTGGCCGGGCGGTTCAACCCTGCGCTTGCCGGCATGCTGGCCAGAGGACCGCCTCCTGCAGCTCTCAATGGCGGTAACCGAGCCGAACAGTCAGGATCAGCTGGCGGAGATCCCCAGCCCTCGCAACCAGGCCCTCAACTGACGCACATGACTAAAGGTCGAGCGCGTGGTCCCAAGAGAAAGGCCCCATCCAATGTGAGCAACACTACTACCACTTCCACCAATATCCAGACAGAATCGCCTTTGGCCACCCGGCAACCCGCCACTGTTGGGAAGCAGAACCTTCCTACACCTTTTGAAGCGAAGAAGCCAGTGCCACTGCCAGCCCAAGATCGAGTGGCCACAAAGCCTGATGTACCAAGCAAGCCAAGGCCATTTGAGCCAAAGAAGATGGAAGTTGAAAGCCGACCTACGGAGCATGTAGCTCCCTTGAACTTTCGCAGACGTATGACACAACCTGAGATCCCAGTCCAGGACATACCGACACAGCCTGGGGCAGAATCGCCCAAGAAGCTCGACATGAAGCGTGTATCACAATTCTTTGAGCAGGGTAGTAGTGCGGCGACATCTGAGCCACCCAAGCAGCCAAAGAAGCTTTCGCCTCAGAAGACTGGCACATGGGAGCCGGCTAAGGCCGCTACCCCTGTGTCCGAACCTGCCAAGGAGCCAATCAAGTTGACTCAGCAAAAGACTGGCGGCGGATGGTCCCCGGTGAAGAAGACTGAGCGTTCGCTGCCCGATCCTCGATCATCTACACCGAACCTTTTTAGCGAGACAAAGCCCGCGGTTGTCAAAGCTCCTGCACCAGAGCTAGTCTCTGCTGTGAAAGCCCCATTACCAGGTCCCAAGCCATCCGCTTTCAATATGCCACCAAAGGAGATTGAGACTCCTCGTCAGCTGCCTCAGCTACAAGCTGAACCAGTACCGCCGTCACCCGCACGACCACAAACAGGCCACGGCAGCGATGTATCTGCCATACTCCATGACTTCTTTGCTCCTCCGTATAAGCGAATTCCGTGCGATATGGATCCCGCCGATATCCTCACAAACTACCCAAGATTCGGCGCAAAGATCAAGACTTTGTCATTTCACATGTTCCAGATTGATGGCAGCGGCAAACAGACCATCGTCCCCGCTCACCGTGAACGAGTTCTATTCGAACAGGAGATGTACGTTGCCGGACACAACTTTACCAACGAAGCAGGGTGGAAAGTGCGCGAGGTTTATTTCTGGATCGGCGATGAAGTTGCAGATGCAGATGAAGACGCAGCAGAGGCTGTGGCACAAAAAGAGGCAAGGCAATTGGGCGGTAAGCTCATCAAGATTAGACAAGGCAAGGAGACTTCAGAGTTTTTGCAAGCGCTTGGCGGCGTGGCTACTATTCGAAGAGGTGGTAGCATCAGATACGACTCACTCGCCCCGGCCATGCTCTGTGGTCGACGATACCAGGGCCAAGTGGCATTCGACGAGGTTGATATGACTACAGCCAGCCTCTGTGCTGGGTTTGCCTATCTGATTGCTCACTCTGGCAATTGCTATCTATGGAAAGGCAAGGGAAGCGATGTAGACGAGCTGAGCTGCGCACGGCTCATTGGTATGGACTTGACTTTGACTGGACAGCTGATTGAATACGACGAGGGCAGTGAGCCTGATTCCTTCTGGGACATGCTGGAAGGGCCATCCAAGCCTCACTCTGCGGACCACTGGAGACTGAAGCCTAGTTTTGGGAAATACAACAGCAGACTCTTTTGCTCCGACGCAGAGTCTAGACAACAGGTAAGCACATAAATCATTCCTGGCTGCCAGTAATTTTGAAGAATATTAACATGTCTTTCCTCTTTAGATCTACGAGATCAGCCCATTCAACCAGGCCGACATGTCGACATTCAACATCTACATTCTCGACGCCTTCTTTGAGATGTACATCATTGTTGGCTCACAGGCGCAGTCCGAGTACGCCTCCTTCCGCAATGCCCTTGACTTTGCTCAGGAATACGCCGTCTTGGCAGCGAGCATGGAAGACCGTCCCTTTATTCCCATCTCAACTGTCGTTCTCGAGGGCGTGCCCCGTGACTTGAAGCGAGTGTTCCGCAAGTGGACCGATGAGCGATGCCCGACGCTCCTGCAGGTTCCGTCTGGTGAATCAGGTCTGAGGAGAGGTCGCAGTCTCCGAGTTGTTCCCCTTACTCAGGCAATCTTGGCTTTGAAGGAGTAAAACGTTGAGTTCTTCCGTTTCTTTGGGGACTGTGATAGTAGTGGGGTTGTGTATGTTGTTGCGTGTATCTGGAAAGAAGAACCAGAAGACGATATATGGGAACCTTATGGTAATGTGTAGAATTTGAAAAAAAGGGGGAGGGGCGGCGGCAAATCGGTTTTGGCAGGATTGTTGAATTATTAAGAGGCGTACGGGGGAAAGCGCATGTAGAGGTATTTAGATATTCATGCTTTGGCAAGTTGAACGTTGAATGTGGTAGATGATGAGGCACAAACAAGACTATTGTACTCAACAGTGTTATCCTTGGTAACGAGGATGGTTATATCATATAAAATAAAAAATAAGAACATTCGTAATACATACAATAATAAATAACTGTGCTAGTATATGAGGGTTTTACATCTAATGGGTATCAATTCAAAATTGACATCACATGCCAAAACCCAAAACCTCCCTGATCCGTCCCGAAGAAATTCGCCATTTAAACCACACCTGCCTTTCCTTCCTACCCACCCGATTTATTTATTCTAAACCCTTTGCCATGTCCGCCTTCTATGTTTAAGCGTATCCTCAGTTTCTGGCTTCTTCTAACCCTTCTTTTGTCGCGCCATTGCTAGAACGCTCATCTCTCCCTGTCTCTTGCTCGCTTGATGTCTATGGGTGATATGCTGTGCTGTGTGCTTTTAAAAAAACACATGGCATTTCTTTTTTTTTTCTTCTTTTGTTCTTTAGTGGTCGATGGCGGTGCTCTTGCCTTTGGAGGAACCGTTCGTGGCTGGCATGGCGATTGGCTGGCCGCGAGCCTTCTCCGTTAGGCTGATGAGCTCGCTGAGCATCAGTTCGCGAGTCTCACGGGTGAGTTCGTCGACGTCGGCGGTGGTGAGGTTGGTGGTGGGGATAGGGGCCAAGACTATGGCGAAATTAGTATATTTGTTCTTCTGACTCGGGGTTATAGATGAAGGGAGAATAATCAAAGCGCACCTTTGACCGGAATCTTGCCAGAGTTGAAAACCAGGCTCTTGACGTAGAGAATGTGGCTGTAGTTGGCGACAACAACAGGCACAATGGGAACGCCAGACTGCACGGCAAGGTGGAAAGCACCCTTCTTGAAGGGCAATAGCATAGGCTCCTTGGCGTAACTGCGGGTGCCCTCGGGGAACATGTAGACGCTCTGGCGGCTCGTCTTGATCTCGTTGGCGGCGCCGGCCATGGCCGAGCGAGCGTCCTGGCTGTTCTTGCGGTCGATGAAGATGGTACCGCTCAGGCTCATGAACCAGCCCAGGAACGGCACACGCTTCAGCTGGGCCTTTGCGGTGACGCTGCAGTACTTGGGGAAGATGGCGCCCAGCATGAGCACGTCCAGCTCGGTCTGGTGGTTGCCGATGAAGACGGCGGGGCGGGTCGAGCCGAGGATATTTTCCGGGTCGTCAACCACAAACTCGACGCCCGTGGTGTAGCGCATGGTGTAGTGAAAGGCGCGGGCGACGGTCCATTGCGCAATCTGGCGCTTGCCGACAAAGGTGAGCAGGATGGATGCCAGGACGCCGTAGAGAGCGCAGGCGATGAGCGAGATGTAGGCGGCGAGGGAGCGGGCGACGAAGCCGGCCTTGGGCACGACGAGGGACGCCATGTAGAAGGAGAGCGTGAGGGCGGCGTAGCCGAGGAGGAATTTGACGAGGTAGTCGAGGAGGAGGGCCATTCTTTTGGTCACTTGCGGTGTCGGATCGTGGATATATAAGAGAGGAGAGTCGTCGATGATGGCGGCGGGGGAAGAAGTGGACGAGGTTTCCAAGGGTTCGCTATAGTTCCATGCTCCTGTTTCAAGAGGCGAAAAAGAATAAGGAAAAAAGGTTTGCTTCTCTTGCTTCTTCTGCTGATACACCAGATATACGGTAGTGTGCACGCGGGGAACGGTGTGACCAGGTCAGGTTCAGAAGGCGGGAGGAAAAGGGACGAATGGATGGGATGGGGAAATCACAAGCACGGCGAAAAAAGTTGGTGGCCACGGGAACTAGTGGGTTAGTTTTGTTGGAGAAACAATGGTTTACAGGTGACGGCGCTCCGGTCGGCGTTTGTATCGGTGACCTGTGGCGGTGGTTGTCGGTGGGTGCTGGTGGCAGGTAGCGGGGACGAGGAGGGATTCAACGTGTTGACTGGACCTCGGCGGGATGAAAAATGACGTTGGGCCCTGGTGGAAGCCGGGAAGCTACTAGTCGGTACCTAGAGTCTGGCGGCGTGGCGGCGCTGTTATTGGTTCGAAATTGGAGGTCTGGTTTACCCCTGTACTTGGGACGGGTACTTTCAGTATGTACTCTTGCTACTGGGAAAAGTAAATGGAGCGATCTCACCGTCCATACGCATTTTCATCTTAATTATCATTCATAAGACTTTTTTTATGGTGAAGTGTCCAAGAAAAAAGAAGCTTGTCGGCCTTGGAAAAATTGGCTTTGCCTTGTAACAGGGATGCTTAACTGCCTGCTCAATGGTACATGTAGCCAGTTTATGCAGGGTTTGGAGGTGATTGGCTGCCTTCCATTCTTGCCAATATGTACCCTGATGATAAGGCATCGTTGATCCTGCCTGATGTAATTTACCGTCCTCAATACTACAGAATACAATCCGTGGATTTGCAATTCTTGCCACTTCAATAGCCGTCAAGCGAAGAGAGTGACACAATGGGCGATAATCGCACAATCGCCCAAAGCACTTTTGGACACAATGCTTGTATCAATCTGGGCGACATGATCACCTACGGCGAAGGTAGCGTTAGTGTGACTAATAACTACGGCATATTACCTGAGACAACAAACAAGAGGGATGGAGAGGATGGCATTCTCCGTCGCCTCTATACAACACCATACGAAGACCGAAAAGACCGTAACCCGACTCGGGTTCCAGGGACCTGTGAATGGTTCACATCTCACGAACTCTTTAAGGAATGGCAAGAGAGCAGGTCTTCAAGACTGCTCTGGGTATCTGCAGATCCTGGATGCGGAAAATCAGTTCTAGTGAAATACTTGGTGGATTCTGTACTTCAGACAACAGAGTCCAGGACTGTGTGTTATTTTTTCTTCAAGGACGACTTTTCAGATCAAAAAAGCGTCGTTGGTGCTCTACGCTGCATCTTACGCCAATTATTCATACAGAAGCCTCTTCTATTCTCCGACAAGGTTCTACGTCAGTTTATTACAGGCGGGGAAACCTTCTTTAATTCGTTTACCGAACTCTGGAAAATTCTTATTCAGATTTCTAAAAGCCAGGATGCCGGTGAAATCATCTGCATTTTGGATGCGATTGATGAATGCGAAGATCAAGGGTCTCACCTTGCTCAAGAGTTATGCAAACTCTATAGTGCTACGAACGATTTTTGTTTGAAATTTCTCCTTACAAGTCGGCCATATGGCAGAATTTGCCGTGGTTTTAGACCTCTGGAGATCCTAGGCCCGCCTGTTATTCATTTAAGTGGAGAAAACGAGGATGAAACACGAAAAATTTCTCATGAAATCAGCATTTTCATTCGATTTAAAGTTGAAGATATTGGAAAACGACGGAAGCTTTCAGAAGACGAGCAGGATCTCTTACTTCAGGGGCTCATGAGGACCACCCACCAGACTTACCTATGGGTGTATCTTACACTCAAGTTAATCGAAAGAGACACCGTTGTTGACAAAACGATATTTAACGCCGCCTCCTGTATTCCGGAAACAGTAGATGAGGCATATGAGAGGATTCTCTCGAAGAGCTGCGATTTTGAACAAGCTAGGCAAATTTTACATATCGTTGTGGCAGCAGTAAGGCCACTGACTCTCGCAGAAATGAATCTGGCGTTAGCTCTTCAAAAAAACCATCGATCTAAAAACGATATCAAGCTTAAACCTGAAGAGCGTTTCCGCCAGGAATTACGAGACATATGTGGCCTCTTCATAACCATCTCTGACTCAAAGATATACTTGCTTCATCAAACTGCGAGAGAATTCTTACTTAATGGTAATCCGAATCCTCGTAAGGATGTTACTGAAAGTTCTACCTGGAAGCATTCCCTGAATATGCTCGAATCTCATAGTGTTCTCTCTGATATCTGTATCAAGTATCTATGCAACTTAGAGTTCGATGAAAAACGCCATTACGGGACACAACCCTTACGTCAAGTTGCTGAAAACACGATATTACTCGATTATTCTGCGAAATACTGGACGATTCATTTCCGCGCGCTGCCCATGGAACTACAAGAAGAGAAGACTGAATTGATATTGAAGATATGTGACGTTGAATCATATCACTGTGTTATATGGTTCAAAACTTATTGGACCAGTACGAATACCGACTATCCCTGGGGGTTCACGAGCCTTATGATCGCAGCTTATTTTGGATTGCAAACAGCTGTTCAATATTTCCTTGATAACAAGGTTGCCATAAACGCTAAAGATCGTACGTACGAGAGATCAGCGCTATCCTGGGCTGCCAGAAATGACTTTGCTACGACTGCCAAGTTATTGATCAGAGCCTTTCGTTTGAGAGTTCCATGGAGAAAAAGGGCCGATGTCAACCAAGTTGATAGATTCGGCCGAACACCATTATCATATGCTGTCTGGAATGGAAATACAGCCATGGTCGAGCTACTGGTTAAAGCAGGTGCACTGACGCACTTAAAGGATAAAGTGGGCGGCACTCCGTTATCCTATGCCTATCTTGACCAGAATGAGCGGATAATTAATATTCTACTTCAAAAGAAGAATAAAACTGATATTGAAAATGATATCAGCGACCTACTATCCTCAGCTGCGGAAAAAGGCCATGAAGAGGTTGTTGAGCTGATCCTAAAGACGAGTAGGGTCAGTCCTAATGCAAAAAGTCAACATCGCCAACCTCCTTTGCTATGTGCTGCAGAGAAAGGTCATGTGGCGATAGTAAAAGTACTTCTGGAAAGAGGCGCAGACCCGAACCCCAAAGACTTACACCATCGAACACCATTGCTACTTGCCGCAGAGAAGGGCCACGCGGCGATAGTAAAAGCATTACTAGAAAAAGGGGCGGACTCAAACTCCAAGAATGTTCATGGTCAGACGCCTTTATCTAAAGCTGCAATGGGGAGCAGTGTAACTATAATAGAGGCATTACTGAACAACGGAGCCGACTTTGACCACGAAGATGATACCGGTCAGACGCCAATTTCATGTGCTATTGGAAGAGGCAATTTTGCAGTAATAATGACATTGCTTAGATGGGGAATGAATCTAGAACACGGACAAAATTCCGGTCGAGCACCACTTTCATACGCTGCAGAGCACAAGTATATAGCTCCACTAACGGCAATTTTGGCAACAGGAGGAAGTTTAAACTATGAAGACGCGATTGGTCGAACACCACTTTCATATGCTGCAGAGGGTGGTCATCTAGCGGTGATAAAGATGATGTTGGAGGGAGGAGCGGATCCAAATCAAGAAGATCTATGTAATCGGACACCCCTTATGTATGCTGCCAAAAACGGTCGCTTTATGGCAGTGAGGGAATTGCTTAGCAAAGGAGCGAATCCGAGTCACGAAGATATTTACTGTCGAGGGTCACTTTTTTACGCCAACGAAAGTGGTAATAAAGCAGTACAAAAGTTATTGCTTGAGGCAGCAGCAAATTCAAGAGCGTTTTCTTCACATACAACGGAGAATCGTCCCGAAGCAGCAGTGAAATTATTGCTCAAAGACGGAGCAGACATAAAGAGGCTTCTACTCTGGACTGTGGAGAAGGACTATGAAGCTGTAACAAAAGTATTACTTGAGGGACTAGGAGGAGCAGACTTGGCGACACTCCTACTCTGGGCTGAGGAACAGGGCCATGAAGCTGTCGTGAGAGTACTGTCTGAGAGAAAAGCGGAGATGAGACGCGAAGATGAGACTACTACTACGGTAATTGTGGATCAGCTATCCTATTTTTCATCATGAATACTAATATTAATACCCAGGATCAAGCTGAGACCATGGTACAGATTTGATGATCGACGGTGGATAACTTTTTTTTGAAAACTGTTTGAAGTTTCCAAAAGCTTGGAGAGATTTCTTTATTGTATTGCCAGCTGCAATAGACACGATGTTGAAAATGAGAGACGCTCGTGTTAAATTCAAGGCTTTAATATCTTAATCTTCCCGTCGAAAGAAAAGCGTAGAGATATTAGCGTATTTCCTAATTTCAAACCGTGGGCGAATAAGAATAAAGGGGTAACCAAACATCGCAATCGTGATGTTGAGTACAAAGAAATCTCGATTATAGCCTCGATTATAGCTCCGTGTCATTGCCGGAGGATATAAGCTGCTGTGTGTTTATAGTAGTGATTTGTCTGCCAACGAACCACTCTGAGAAACTATTATAGACCCCGAAGTAAGTAGAACAATAACACCATCGGGATCTCGAACCATAGCTGATGTTAGCTGTCCGGCACCAGTGCTACTTGTGATCATTCGAAAATACTCTCCATAGCCCATTGACTGGAGTCGAGCAAGCGTTGCATTGACGTCCACAAAGAAAGAGATGAGGAAGAGACCTGATTCGGGCTGATCGGCAGAGTCGATGGGGCCAGTGGGAACACCTCCTTCGAAAGCGTTCAGCTCGACGACTCCAGCTGTTGTGTCTGTAATTTGCGAGTTACCGAGGCCCACAGCTCGCAAAGAGTTCGTTTTCGCTCCCAAGAGGGTTTCCCAGTCTATCTTAACTGTTACGTCGGACAGTAGGTCAAGGCCGATCCCGTACTGGTAGAATTCCATGCTTGCTGAGATGTTGTGCGTAACAATGGATGTGTGATGAATTGCTAGATGAGCTTGAGACGGGTCTACTGTTAGTATTTATATATCATACTTGAAGAGAAGGACATGGCTGGAATCACCATTTTGACAGACACAGAACGGCAAAATGCCGAATAAAAAATCAAGTAGAAATGAATATCTCTTATCAGTATCATGTCGCTAATGTGCTTTCAATTCAAAGGAAGGTATCTTAGAAAATGTAATAACGAGAGCAATATTGTATTGCTTGTTTCCGTTCGGCTTCAGAGTGCAATTACTTTCATAGAATTATACCACAATTATACACAATCATTTGAGCTGGGAGTTATCACCGACTGTGTGGAACTAGCTTCACTCAACGTACACGCTAATAACGCCGTATGCTTGTTCAAGACTGCCATAACAGGCAAATAAAGTGATCCTCCCACAAATCAAAACATTTTGATCCATTTTTTGATAAAAGTTGGCTGATTCCGCATTATCTCCGTCATGTTGTGAGAGATGCTGACATAATTTCCAATAGTCTGTTTTTGAACCCTTGTTATCTCCGCAAAGCCGGAGAGCATTGATCTCTAATGGCAGCCATACATTGGGCTGGTATAGTGGTAGTGGATATAACTGAAACATAAGTATATAATAAATTCTATCCAAGAAAAGAAAACGAAAACCAATATAAACGGAGTTAGGCGGAGATAGATATTCAATATTGGGGACCCGCTCTCGTGATATGTGCTAATTCGATGTAGTTGAGATGTACGGAGATGATGTGACCTGATAGGTAGAAAAGCATTGGTAGAAAAATGTCTTGAATACTTGTGTATAAAGAACTATATAAGAGGCTCCTACAGAGAAAGTCCTGGTCTTAACACCATCTTCAAAACGAACCTCATCTACTACCTTCAAGGCAAACAATAATCATCAAACCGGCTTACAAAATGTCGCCTATCAAGTTACCACTAGCTGGAAAGACAGCTCTTGTCACCGGTGGCATTCGAGGAATCGGCCGAGGCATTTCTCTAGAGCTCGCCCGTCGAGGTGCCAACGTTGCCATGGTCTATGCCAACCCCAGCCGTCAGGATACAGCGATGGAAGTGGTTAAAGAAATCCAATCACTTGATTCTGGTGTCAAGGCCGTGAGCATTCAGGCAGACTTGAAGAAGTTTGATAATTACCAAAAGATTGTCGACGAGACACTGCAGGAGCTCCATGTCAAAAACATAGACATTGTTGGTATGGATAATCTCGATAGATGCAAAAAAGCCGAATTTGATGAGCCACTAATAACAAAAAATGGCAGTTCATAATGCGGCCTTTGCTTCACCTGTGCCGACTGAGGATACAACGGAACAGGTTTTCGACGATACCATGGCTACCAATGTTCGAGCTCCATTTTTTCTCACCCAGACGTTGCTCCCATACATCCCCCAGGGAGGACGCGTGATCCTTATTTCATCCATTGCGGCTAGGCGTTTCTCGTTTGGATTGCATCAAACTGCTTATGCCATTAGTAAGGCAGCTGTCGAGGCGCTCGCCAGGAACTGGGCTGTTGAGGTAAGTTTGCACACTTCACTAACTCCATTAATAAGTGGTGGAAGTCTAACATGAATATTAGTTTGGACAATCTCGTGGTATCACTGTGAATGGTAAGTCTTCTATGCATCATCAACTTCAACTACGTCTTATGCTAACCGGCGAAGCCTTGTCTGTTGGATTTGTTGAGACGGAATTGGTGCAGAGTCTTTCTCCTGAGCATCTCGACGCATACCGCAAAGAAAATGCGCGAGTTACGGCGGCGGCCCCAAGGAGTGGAACTCCGGATGACATTGCTCAGATTGCTGCCTTCATTGCCGGCGAAGAGTCTCGCTGGATTACGGGAAGCACAATTTCAGCCAATGGCGGGAAGTGGCCAATTTAGGTTGGATACTGTCTCTCTTATACATGTACTTTGCCTTTTAACAAGGAATACATGTGTTACAAAGTCTATTTTCGATGACTGCTTTTGAGTCTCATAGAACAAAGCGACAACTAGATCTGTGTAGTCGAGGTCAATACATTGATGTCTTATTTTTGAGCGTAGCATGCAGTTTAGTGATGGTAGTATTGGGAGCAAAGTATGAACCCGAGTCTTACAATCTCTAATCTTATTCGCGAAATCATGTAATACGCTTCTTCGTGCGTGTCCATATCTATCATGGATACTTATGGTAGGCATCCATCTCAGTAAACGTCTCCACTATATGTTGCCGAACGGGATGTAACTCGGAAGATCTGGCTTTAAGCCCTTTTGAGGCCAAACGAGGTTTTCCCTATTCACCATCGATAAAGCCTCCACTTCGGCGGCGCGGAGGCTAGCCGGCAATTAATTGCCATGAGGAATTGATCTTGTACAGAATATTATAGCATAGCCGTTATATGGGGAGTTTGTCGTGATTATTTTACATTCATAGAGTAACTCTTTGTTGAGCTGTATTTAGCCTGTATGCCCACTATAAGGAAATGCCACCTACAATGTGAAGTTGTTGTATACAGGCCGCACCCTCTTCATCTCTATGTGACGCGACGATCTAAGAGCGTGCGTAGCCAACATTTCGTATATCAACTGTAATTCTCACCGGCGATAATATCACTACAAGAGTTGGCAACAGATGCCTTCACTGTTAAAAGCTCAGCTGCTCTTCTTGTGGATATATTGTTTACTTATGCCACCTATATAGCCGGAGTTGACATTTGGCGAATGCATACGCATGCGCTCGGAAAAGCGGAGATTGTCTCTCTAAATATTGAACATCAGAGTTGGAGAATGTTCATCAGCTTCTCGGTCCAAAGGGTGCAATACCAAGGAGTATTGCTGGGGCATCTGTTTGGTTCGACAAGGGGCTCCATACCGGCTTAGTGCTGCATGCTGCATTCTCCTACAGCTACGCCCTATATAGAGGAATGTGAATGTAAATATCAAGCGGTCTTTGAAAGTAAACACAGTAGTCTATTCCGTAGAGGTTATGTGCTTAATTAGGATATATAGCTGTCATAAACGATGATTTAGCCTAATTTTTCCGGTGAGGATAAATGGCTGGGGAAAAGGAATACAACAGTAACTAGAACGAATTGAGGTTCTGGCATAACATAAGCTGATGGAAAAGACAACAGCTTGGATAATATACATACGGCTAATAGTTGATACTTGATGCTATATAATCTCATATCTGCTCTAAACGTCATTTATCTGAGAGACAATCAGCATCTTACACCCTCAACTTCTCCAACTACCTCCTCATTACACAGAAAAGATGCCTTCAATTAAGACTGCCTTCGCTTTAGTACTGAGCCAAGCTCTTCTGGCTACTCACCAAGCGAATGGCGCCATCGTCAAGCGACAGTGCCCGGGCATTCACGTCTTCGGTGCTCGTGAAACGACAGTTTCGTCAGGATATGGCTCCTCTGGCACTGTCGTAAACCTGATTATCGCTGCTCATCCCGGAACTACCTCTGAAGCCTTGAACTACCCAGCTTGCGGTGGCCAGTCTTCTTGTGGCGGTGTCCAGTATAACGCTTCTGTTGTGGCCGGCATCAACGCTGCCGTCACAGCAATTGACAACTTCCACGCCTCCTGCCCAGATACTCAGCTGGTGCTGGTTGGATACTCGCAGGTTAGTCTCTCTCTCTTTTTGAACAATTACAGTATTAGTTCTGACATGTAATCTGAAAGGGTGGCCAAGTCTATGACGACGTAGTCTGCGGAGGAGGTGACCCTGGCGAGGGATACAGCAACACTGCTGTCCCAATCTCCGCATCAGCGGCCGCTGCTATCAAGGCCGTCATCTTGATGGGAGATCCTCGAAACATTGCCGGACTGCCATACAACGTTGGCACTTGTACCGCTGGAGGTGTAAGTAGTATCTATGTTGTAAGAACCTATGACTTAACTAATTCTGCTGTCAGTTCGATGCCCACAATGCTGGCTTCCAGTGCGCCGCTGCGTCCAAGATCCAGTCATACTGTGATGCCGCAGACCCTTACTGCTGCAACGGAAATGACCCCAACACTCACCAGGGTTACGGCACGGAGTACGGCTCGGCGGCTCTCGCTTTTGTCAACAGCAAGCTCTCCAGCACCGGCGGCAGCGGCCCGACGTCGACGAAGCCCTCAGGCCCGACCAGCACTGGAAGCTCTCCCACCGCAACTCAGACTCAATACGGACAGTGCGGCGGCATCGGCTACTCTGGTCCTACCGTGTGTGCCAGCGGCTTCACTTGCAAGGTCTTGAACTCTTACTACTCTCAGTGCTTGTAGGGAGAGTGAGAGCAGGTTGTGGAGCAAAGGTTACGAGGTCACTCTTGGCTGTATTTAGGACTCGTTGTTGGAATAAACAACACAGATAGAATACACACAGATAGTCAAAAGCACATAAATTGATTAGTTAAGACAAGACCTTTGTTTGCCTTTGATTCGAACAGGAGGCAGCTGTTATGTCAGCCTTTAGCCAGCCCTCTCAGTTCTGTTATCAACCACCACCAGTATAGCTTCATAGCTAACTGGTCTATATATAAAACTTATATATATTTACATTGATGTTTGACAACAACAGCGGTAACAGCAGTAACTTCAATGTCTCATTATAAGTAATTGTAAGCGCCAATACATGTAGCTTGAGCAACAACGGCCTACGCTGCTCTAGTTTCATGGCGAACACTTGCAACAATCACTTAAAAACTGTCTCCTAAGCCAAGGTCGGCAATTCCTCTCTAGTATCAACACATCCTCGTCTATCAGTCGCTCATAGACTGATGACTACCTCATATCATGTGTATCAAAATCTTTCTGCCACATGTATTCCCCGTCCAACAGCCGTGACCGTACTACTGACTCTTCGAGATTTCGTCGAGGTCGTAGGCCACCAGCCAATTCCCGCCGCCGATCTTGTGTTCAACCAGCTTCATCTCTGGGTTACGCTTATTTATGCCCCTTGCAAACATCACCCTAACAAAAACCGGATCAAACGTAAATGTTGTTTCAAGGGTCTTGGCGTTTACTATCTCCGCCGTAGCTGTAAATTCGTCGATTTTGAAGTACTCCTCCTCTTTTGGCACGAATCTTCTTTCCAGCTGGTTTTTAATATGCCCTGCAGTTTCAGCATCAAGCCGGGTGTCGATGAAGTATAATAAGTTTGGGCCTGCTGCTGCTACATATGGAGTATCTGGCGCTATAATCTGGCGACCGTAAAACGTATCCATAAAGTCTGGTGTATAACTGTTGCCTCGAAATTCCTCTTGATAGGTCGGCGTGCCTTCACAGGGCCTGAACGGATTTAAAGCCATACTAAATAATGCATCAAAAGAATTGCCTTTGGGAAAAGCTAAGCTTCTTGTGGACTATACCCTCTTTTGCTGTGTGTGCTGCTATTGAAGCCTTGATGGTAGCCAGAGAAGCGTGGATGACATAAACCGGTATGTAGGTGTGTGAGTTAAAAATGATTGCCGCTGGCTCGAAACATCTTCTCCTATCATGGCTATTTATAACGCCCCCCCGCACGTGTTAGGAGGAACATGAAAACCGGACGTTGTGCTCCCAGGGAGGGGAAGAAGACTATAACACTGTTGGGACCGTAACTGTACAGAATAAATCACGAGGACATAGCTGTACCATCCAACAACAAAACCCGATAACCGAATAGGAAATGTCATGGTACATTTGTCTGTGAGGGGGCTGTGCTCTTCATGCTCTCATTCTGCTACCACTGAAGCCTCCATTAGCATGTTTGTCACATGCTGAGTGCATGTATATTGTTTCCCCTTTCATCCATGTGGCAGAGCCTGTCTTACATGACAGCACGAGAGTCGCGTAGGAACATAGCAGTGTATTCATGTACGTAGAACTCTCAAAAGCTTGAAATTGACAGACTACATGCACTTTCAAAACTCGCACCCAGGCAGTAGGGGAAAAACCTCACTTCAGAGGGCAAAAACCCCTACTCTACAAATATCTTCCTGTATACCCTCATTCAGACGAGCTCACCAATTAGCAATTCTCTCTCCAACAAACCATTCCCTCTGGAAATCAGTATCTAGTGCTCAAATTTGCCACAGCAACCCTTTTACGACCAGTGGAGCTTGTCCATCCGTTGATAGTAACTGGCGTCTGTTTCTCCATCCTGCCTTGGTGTATCGACCGCCTTGCCGCAAATTCGGATACATGTGCCGATGGCGTCCACCATCCCATATTCACACTCGTTGTCCACGCGGTAGTAGTGGCAATGCCTGCAGTTGCCTCTTGATCGCCGTATGCAGTCGTTACGCCCCTGGCAGCCATATGCAGAACAGTCATCGTACCTCTTCGTCAAGAGAGTGTCGAGGCCATAGGTCGTTTCCCAGTCGCCAGCAGGCTCATGCTCCGGTAATTTGAGGCTTGGGTTATGCCTGTTCATTCCCTCTGCAAAAAGCACTCTGGCGTAAGGGGGATCAAACACAAAGACCGTTGAGCCATTGAAGTTTTTCACTTCAGCTGTAGCTGCAATCTCATCAATGGAGATGTATTCGTCCGGGCGCGCCACCATTGCCCACTCTATTTGGTTCTTGATGTGTTGTGCAGTTTCGGCATCGTGTCGGGTGTCGATGAAGTATAGACTGTTGTGGCCTGATGCTGCGACATATGGTGTATCTGGCGCCACGATCTGAGGACCGAACTCTGTATTGATAAAATTCGGCACGTAATTGTCTCTGTATTCCTCTTGGTAGGTGGCTTTGCCTTCACATATCTGAAATATGTAGACAAGTATCGTAATGAGTAGCGTAAAGAGCATTATAGTATCGTAGATAATTTCCTGTGCGTTCTTTCTTGTTTGACCGAGAGGTACTGGGTAAGCGATACGCAAAAGATCGCGATTTGGAAAGCCTTCATCCCGATCTTGCTACATGTATTTATACATTTGAAGAAGAAAACATAGCAAATGAACTTAGGTGAAAAAATCGACTCCAGCCGACCAACGTGAGGAGGTGAATTCTTCGAACCAACAAGCATCATCCATTATAAAGTGATGATAACGTAGATGTCGTCTAAGCAAACTTATGTCGCCCTCCAACTGTTTGCCTGTGATAAGGTAAAAGTTGGCGAAGTACTCAGGTCACAAGTAGGCCACCATGAAATGGATGTGACCCAACATTCGTGTTGGCTGTCTACTGGATCACATTTCACAATTTCGATCCCGTGAACGAAAAAGCAGCCAAGTGGCCCAGGCCCTTGTGTTGGTTGTCATATGCATGCTACAGTTCTCGAAATCCAACATTAAGACATCTTTGCTGAACCTACTGATCTGAGTCTCCCAAGAAATATCTGATGCCAGATATCTAGCCTTTTAAACCAGATGATTATTGGGCTACCAAACTCGGATTGCCAAGACCAATCAATTGTGGTATTTTAAGAATGGCAATGGGCACCGTATCGCCATTTGATTCGTCCAACCGGGGCAAAGGGAGAGCCAATAGCCGCATGCAATGCAACTGTACCTTATACCTTATCAAGTACATGCATATATGCGGATTACTTATACATGTTCAAAAAGAAAAAAAAAAAATTGTATGTTAGGCTGCAACAATTTGACTCTTTCTCAGTAACGAACAACAAAATATGGCTGATACGGATCAATCAAAAATAGGAAAGGGTCGGAGACTTCGCGATTTATTCAAGCGATCATCCCGAATAACGTCACCATCAGCTGCATCAGTCTCTCAGGCCCCAGCAACCCCCCCAAACTCGCAATGTTTGTCACCTGCAATGGTATCTCCTCCATCGTTGGGCTCTGATTCCCCTCAATTACCAGCACCTGCTTCCCCTCGGATTTTGGAAGTGTCAACGCTACCTTTTTCCAGCCAACACTCCACCACACCATTAAATCTTTGGGAAGAAGTCTTTTCCAAAGTCAATAAAGAAACAGAAGAATGGATTCACAAGCAGAAGCTCAATTTTTTAGCCTCAACAGCAGATAATCCAGAAGATCAGATAAAACAGCTTACTGATCTCATTAAGAAGAAAGAAGCCACATTTGAGGCGAAGGATTCACCAATGAAGATCAAGATTGGCAATCAAGAAATTATTTTCCGTGCATATATCGCCGATGTCATTGGCTTCCTTACAATGGCTGGGGATATCGCCATCAACCTTGCGCCACCACAAGCAAGTGCCCCTTGGGCTGCTGCGAAGGCAGTGCTGAAAGTAAGCAGCGTTTTCTTGCATGAAGCAAATGGAATTTATAAAATTAACTATTCCTCAGATCCCAGTTAAACAAGTTGAGCAAATGGCAGCCCTTGCTGGAATCATTCAGCTATTCACTCGGATTGTCCGCAGAGGTCAAGTGTACGAAATATTATACGACAGCGCAATATCAACTGAAAATGGAACAACATCAAACTTGCGCAGCATTCTTGTTGACTTATACGTTTCAGCAATAGAGCTGTTGGCTCGATGCGATACCTTAGTTGAAAGCGGAGTAGTTAGACAGACATTGAATGCTATTCTCCGACCAGACCAAGTCTCGAAGCTCATCTCCGATCTTCTTGAGAAAGAGCGGACATTGTCATTTGAGATTCAAAGCTGTGAGGCTTTACGAAATGAAGAAGCTACAAAACAATTAGACGAAAAGCTAAGAACTTTATTGGCAAGACTCGACATAATTTCATCGCCGCTGACGCGAATTGATGAAGGAGTGGCTAGACTACTTGAGAATGTTCACAGTGATAAGCTAGAAAGGCTTATGGACTTTATCAGCTCTGAACAATTCGGCAAAGGCCATGATTCAATGAAGGATACCAGAATACAAGGTACAGGCGATTGGCTTATAGGCCACGAAAGCTTTCAAGAATGGCAGGCCATTGCTTCGTCGTCAACGCTATTATGCCTTAAAGGAACAGGTGAGTTATTCTGGAGAATTGAGCTTGACTCAAATTAAACTTTCAAGACTAATTCACACCAGTTGGCACCGGCAAAACTTATCTCACATCCCGTGTGATCGATCATATTAAGCAGACATTGGAGATATCTCATCATGACGAAGGATTTGCCTTCTTCTATTGCAGCCGATCTGGACCGTCAATGCAAGATCCTCTTGTCGTGCTTCGGAGCTTTGTCCGTCAGCTATCCTATAAGGCGAACAACTATAGCTGTATCCAGAGGAACGTCATCCAAAGATGCGACATGGCAAAGAAAGAAGGGAGAAGTCTTAGTTATACAGACTGCAAAGAATTAATCTTGGAGTCCATGAACCTCTATTCGAAAACAACCATTGTTCTTGATGCTTTGGATGAGTCTAACATCGAGTCCTACAATCTGGCAGAAATTCTCATCGATATGCTGGTTAACTCTAGAAAACCGGTTAAGATATTTATATCAAGCCGCCCAGATCGAGAATATTTAGATGCGTTTCGAGACAAGGCTACAATCATGGTTAACAGTAGCAACCAGCAAGGCGATATTGAGAAATACCTTGATAAAGCCTTATATTCTACTAAATTTTTTGAAAAGAGGCAACCAGATATTCAAGAAATGATAAGAGAGACATTCAGTACACGAAATGGCGGAATGTGAGTTGAAATTCAGGCCCAGTTTACTATTTATATTCTGATTGAAGTTATTCAGGTTTCGATGGGTCTATCTTCAGACAAAAAGCCTTCAAAAGTGTGTCTCTGATGAGGCAATAAGAACATGGGCTAAGACCATACCTCGTGGTTTAATGGAGGCGTATGATCGACTCTGGGAAGATCTAGAAAACCAGCATAATGAAAGTGATAGGGCACTTGCTGTTCGTACCATCAAGTGGGTGCTATGTTCTTTGACGCCGTTCAAATCAAAAATTCTCTTGGAAGCAATCAGGTATGCTTACGAGGGCGATTGTTTCATACAAATTGAGCTGCGGACGGAGCAAGAAATCTTATCGCTCTGCCAGGACTTCTTAACTATTGATGCAGAGAAAAAAGTATGGATGCTGCCACATGCTTCTGTTGCCGAATATTTCGAATTAAGAAACTCAAATGGCATGAGCTTGGGAGAATGTGACGCATTTGTTTCGAAAATTCAACTCGATTTTATTATGGCTCCCAAGCTGGAGGGCTCTTCTTTGAAAACCCGTCGTTACTGGCCTTCGATCGATACGGGTAAGTACGATGGCCTAGGCTTGTTCAAGCTATATGTTAAGGCCAATTGGTACAAACATGTGCAGCGATACGACAAGTGGCTGGGTTCGTTGGAAGATACATCTTCTGCAACAAAGCTCACGGCTACTCTTATGCGCTTCCTTGGTTCGCCGGGAGAGAGCAGTGTCTATTATAGAAGATGGGTGAACAGCGGAAGGTCAAACTGGATTGCGCCAGTCAATATGGCCATTCCTGTGATGTGTGAGCATGGATTTTACTACACTTTGCTCAATTGGTGGGAGAAGGACAAAATTAACCAGAAATTGGCTCTTACAAAATGCAAATGGTATAAAGGCTTTTATAGCGACGATAAACCGCTTACTTTGCTAGAGCTTGCAGCCGTGGGAGGATACGTGCCGATTTGCAGGTACTTAGTGGGCGCTATTGGCGCAGTTGGCCTGCGCCAAGGACTATATCACCAAGCGGCGAAATTAGCAATAACGAGGAACCA
This sequence comes from Trichoderma koningiopsis, assembly GCA_022985005.1. NCBI lineage: Eukaryota > Fungi > Ascomycota > Sordariomycetes > Hypocreales > Hypocreaceae > Trichoderma > Trichoderma koningiopsis. The sequence goes on from JAJPEM010000002.1 coordinate 883,220, forward strand.
TAAAAGCGTCGTCAAACTTTTGGTAGAGGAAGCAAAAGTGGATATGAACACGGTATACGCGGATACAGAGTGGACTTTGGTCCAATACGTGGTTACACGTAACCGGCTTGGGGATATGTTGCTGTGGATGGTGGATCAAGGCTGGGTGGACGTGAATCGACAGGGTGGTTCGCGCTACGGTAATGCCTTGATCGCGGCAGCACACTGCGGAGTTCTTCAATCAATGGAGATTCTGCTACAAGCTGGAGCTGATGCAAAAATTCTTGCGGAAAGTGGTGCATATGGGACTGCTCTCATCGCAGCAGTAGCTCCTGGCTCCCCGAAAGACGAAGTGTTTTATGAGGCAATGATCGCGAGGCTTCTCAAAAAAGGCGCAGACATTAACCAAGTCCCAATTGTTGGGAACTACGGCAGCGCTTTGGAAGCATTTATCTGGAGCATGTTCGATAGCTGGTATGTATTTGGTAATGACGTGCAGTACGAGCATGTTTTGAAGCTTTTGCTGGAGTCTGGGGCTGATCCTGCGATGATCTGCAATATTGGGCAAAACGGTAGCGCACTAGCTGCTGCAGCGTTTTTTGGATTCAAAGACTTCGTGGCGATGATGATTGACGTTACTGGGAAGGGACGTGCAATCGAATGCCTTCGGCAGAGCAGGCACCCCTCACAGCTAGAATTCGATGGTGGAAAAAGCAAAGTAGAGGCATGGAAGAACAATATGGCAAAAACTGCAGCATATCTTATAGATGAAGTGGGCGTGGACATGAATACGCTGCACAGGATTGGCATGCAAGATGTCGAGATCAAACCTTTTAGGGTTAATACGGGGTTGGGTCTTCGTCTCCGAACTTACAGTATCAAGCAGATAGAATAATATGCATGTTATTTGCGGACCATTGCAAAGTTCTCAATAACTGTAAGTGCCAGATTACTAGGTATAGGTAGAAAGTTAAGGTTTTAAATATATAGACATAGGTACATAATTAACATATAGTAAAGAGAGGGAACATTTTCATTTCGCCCCTACTATCAGTATTTATTTGAAGACGTTGCTCACGAAACTTGCGATTTACAAAGGTATTCACCACACCCTGCTCTTCTTCTTTTTGCTTTCTTTCGAAAATCTGGTCTTTGAAGCAGCGTTGCAATCAAATTGGATAAACAGCTCTATCTAAAGCAAGCCAAAGACTGCTTTATACTTGAAACTATTGCCTACCAATACAATGAGAGTGAGCTTCCATGGGGTGGGTTTTCGTCATTTACTTACAGATCTCCCCTTCACGTGATCTCTATCAAACTCTCTCCAACTTCCAAGTGACAGGCTCCACTGTCGAAAAGACACGCCATGCAAGCTGCACCATCCCTGTCGCCCAAGCCACGAGCTTTTAGCCATCTACGTTTGTTACGAAGCGCCATGGCGAGGACCCGATTTCAATTGTCTGCCTGATTTGAGGAACGCTAGGAGCTGCGAGCCGCAGCAAAGATCTGGCGTTTCTGCACTGACTGTATGTAAACTATATCAAACCTTTGTCTTCTCTGACCACGTAAACTTTTCACTTCGGGCACTTATTGACACTACGGAGCAGCAGCTAGTGCTATAGATCCACCCTGTGTCGATACTACCCGCTCGCGAATACCGTACGATTCCGCTTCTCCATCCTACCGCATTGCATTAGCTATTGCTTGCACGCTTGTTTGGCTTTGTCGCTCTGCCATTGTTGCGCCTACAGCGACTCGCAACTCGTCAAATCCGTATCATGATCTGATCAGCTACACGCAATCCGAAAATCGCCATGGCTCCAGCTCGCCGAGGCCAGCCGTCTGCGCTCTCCGTCCCTCCTCCCGCCTCTTCCACCGCGCTCGTCGATCTGCCGCCCATCTCTGCGCTGTTCCTCATTGACTTCGATGTCAAGGCCGGCTACACAATTGCTTGGAAACAAGCTATTCCGGGGCTCGAACTCGAGGGTCTCGTCGAGTATAAGTCGCTGCCGTCCGGCCTGCACACTGTCACCGACGATCTCATCTACTTTGTTCACGATGGCGCGCATGCTGGCCTGAGCGCATTTGTTAATGAGCCTTGCGAAGAAGAAGGGGCCCGTCATGCCCGTATGATTTCCGTGGGAATTCTAGTTCCTCTGAGCTATGGAAGGCTGGGGCGGGCATGGAGGCATGCCGAAAACTTGAAGCAGATGGCGGCGTAAGTATATCGATCGGCGCATTATATAACCAGAGCTGGAGCTAAGTAAGGTGCTATCAACCAGGAACCTCGTCAAAGATCGCAGTCAAACCGAGATATTAGAAAAATACTGGACTGCCAACAAAGCCAAAGATGGAGAGACTTTCTCAACCATCGCCACGCCCATCTCTCCAGTACCAGACCCGTTGCGCAAGGCTCACGAACGAAATTCATCTCTCACCGATGGCGTTTCGTTGTTCCAGCCTGAGCACAAGCTCTCTCCTTACCATCCTGCGTGGAGCCTCCCCGAGCTGCTGGACAGATTCGGGCCCTTGATATTCCCTATCCATCGAGCCGCCTTGCTTCGACAGCGCATATTAATATCGTGCCATGCTCCAGTACATGAGATTTGCAACTTTGGTAGGTAACCTTCGCCTCTTGCATGGAAGTCCAGAGACTGACAAGCTCCCAAGTATATAACATCTCCATCTTATCCAATATTCCGCTTTCCATCACAGACTCGCTGCCTACACCTGCTCCACCGCAGCGTCTTCGGCCTTTGTTCAGCATTGGCGTTCATGACATTTCGTTTCTTATGGATGATCTGAAGGCATCGAAGCGTGACCGCAGCGATGAAAACGCCGTCGATGATGCCGATGAGTCAGGCTCTGGATGGATTGCCTGTACCACTGATAGCATCCTCGCAACCAAGGACACTCTCTGGGATATGCTCATCACGATGCCTCCAGACTATTCTGCAAATGCCAAGGAGAAATCCTGGCCCATTGTGGAGTGTCCTCGCGGAAGACCAGTCAAGGCTACTCAGCGTGATCTTCGTCGCTTCAACGCTCTACGTACAGGTCTCGCGCGCTTGGCTGCGAGCCCACCCACCCCGACTCCAGGTCAAGACCCTCGATCTCCCGAATCTGAGACTTCAGCAGTGAGGCTATCTACAAGTCATTCGGCCCGGCTAGTCAAAGATGAACCATACGGAGCTACTGACAATCTTGTCGAGCCCCTCACCTGGGCAGCCTTTGCCTATAACGGCTTCATGTGGTGGGCCAGCGCGGGTGAGCAGATTCGCTCAGAAGAACAAGAAGAATCAACTCGCGACTCAGCTCTCCTCGCTGATCTACTATCCCCAAACAGCCCCAGAACTGGGTCCATGTCAATTCCTCCACCTGCTCCATCACCTTCACAAACAGAGCCGCTCAGTAATTCAATCGCTTCTCTTGCCGGCCGCCGCTCAAGTGTCGACGGAGAAGCCAACATCGAGCTCGCCATCATCACCTATTTCCACCGTCTCACCACGCAGATGCTCTCTGTTTTGGTAGACATTGTCGATGCTGCCGATGAATCATACCGTGACAACGACGACAGCGGAGATGCCGATGGAAATGAGGATGAAACCGAGGGTCTGATCCTCAATGAGAGCGATGACTCCGACTCTGCCATTACCATAGATAGCCGGTCCATTGAGAATATGGGCCTTGACGTATGGAGTGCCAGCGATGCTCTGTTTGTGCAAGAGCTTGTTGCCGTGTATTTCGGCAGACAGGCTGTCACTGAAGGGAAAGGGGTTGAAGTATGCGGCGTACGAGTATGTTGAGCCAAACCATTCCCTTTCTGTCTTGTTTCTTTTCTTATTATCCTTTTTTTATATCTTGCTTTGGCGAGATGGCTTGAATGATTCATCTTATGATTACCTATGGGGAATGAAAATGAAGGCGAAGGAGTAATCTCAGGCGATAATAAGTTTCATGACGTATATAGATGTAGGAGTAGTAGTACCAGTAATTACAACAAGTGTTCACACACATATATACTCACATGCAACAAAAGCACCAATTTCTTGTCACAGATGATCTCTCTTTTTTGTTTCCATTTTACACTGCATTGTTCCTCATAATGTGAGTCTAGGATAAAGCTAGGTAATACAAAGTAAATCAACGAAAAAACCAGCATTAAATTTAAATCCATATGCCATATGAAAAAAGAACTCCTCGCCGTCAAGATACACGGCTACCCAACCCAGTCAGTTAGTTTCCCTTGCCACACATACATCTGATGCAAAGTCAACCCCGAATGCTACTCTCTCAAAGTACCTAATGCTTCGAGGCAGAAATTCTTCTCTTCCCTCACTCAAGTTTTCAGAATTTTTTTTGTTCATATTTGTTTTTAGTCTAATGAAACATACTCCATGACAACTTTCTTGTCTAGGAGAAAACAACTCAGCTCTCATCTTCCGTATCAGTATTCGTGTCACTCGCGTCATCCTCCTCTTCATCTGTGCCAGACTCTTCGTCAGAGCTGTCCTGCTTCCGCTTAGGCTTGGGAGCCTGGCCGGTAGGTTGGCCCTTAAGAGCCTGCATTTGTCCAGCAAGAGAATCTGCATCAATGACATGTTAGCTAGTCTGTCAAATATCATGTTAAGGTGTTGGAGCTGCTTACCTTCTTCGGGTTCGCTGATTTCGTCTTCGGCCTCCATCTCATCCGCCTTGCTAGCATCTTCCACAACAAGGGTGACTTCCATCTTGGTATCGAAACCGACGTAAGAATCGCAGATGACGTGCATGCAGAAAGTGTAGTGGCCAGGTTGAGGGGGAGCGGCGAACTGAGCCTTGAGAGCAACCATGTTAAAGGTAGGCTTGCCGTCTTCGGTGAAAATGGGCTGGTCAAACTTGTCAAAGGTAAAAGGAGGGACGGCCATCTTGTCCTGCTTGGAGTCACTGAGGAAAGCATACCACTTGGGAGAGTGGTCTCGGGCGTAGTGGGGGGCAAAAGTCAGAGGTGGCAGGGCAGAGTTTTCCTCAACGGCGACGGGTTTGCCATCAGCGCCCTTGACAATCTTCTTCTTGCGACCCAGAATAGCATCCATATCATCTTCGGCGGCATCAATATCTTCCAAAGAAACCTCGTCGATAGCTGGAACGTTCTCGGTACCGGGAGGGATGAAACGGCCCTTGATAACAAGAGTGACGAGAGATGAAGGAATGACGCACTTTTCGCCAGTAACCTTGAAGAACGCCTTGGCAACACGGAAGAAAGGCATCTGCTTTCCGACATTGATGGCTTCCTTGTACTGCTCTACGGTGAGGAGATCCTTGCCAACGGCGAGTTGTCTTCGCTCGGCGTCGGGGAGGTCCATGAATTGCTGAACAGTGAGATGGATCTTCGAATCGCCTTCAATGGCCGCGGCAACCTTGTCGTTGATGTGAGGGAGCTGGAGGAGAGGAGATGACTTGGGAGATACTGCCTGGATGAGATGCTGGTTGGCCTTGAACGATCCTGCGATGGGGCCAATGTTGCCAAATGCTAATGCGATCGCAGCGAAAGACTGGTTCAATGTACGGGCAATCGCGCCAACTTCGAACTTTGCCTTTGTCAGTGCAGGGTCATCGAGCTCGACGCGGCCCAGATAGGCCCACAGCAAGGCAAGCACTTTTCGTCGTACGCCGCTGTCGAGGTCTTCGAGCTTTTCCTTATCCTTAATAGAGAAACCGCATGCGAATGGCGAGCTTTCGCCTTCTGCCGAAATCCGAGACTCGATCTTGGAAAGGCCAGATTCGGCTTGGTCTCCCTTGAGGACGGCCTCAAATTCCTTGCCAGTGCTAAGAGCAGTGATAATACCACCCTCATCAATCTCCTCGTTGTAGTGTCTGAATAGGCGGTTGGCGCTTTCCATCAAGACGCCTTCTTTTGACATTCGCTTGGTACCATACCACCACGAGCCAACCAGATATGGCAGTAGGATACCCATGAGACCGGTGTAGAGCAGAATCAGGTATTTACCGTTGCCCTCGGCGATGATGAACTGAGGTAGCGCAATGCCGATGCTGAAGCTCTGCTTGCCATCGGGGTGGCCGTACTGGATGAAGTTGTTTCGTACATCCTCGTCTGTCAGGGCTTGGTAGGCTTTTGTGAGTTCAACGTATCGGTCGTTGAGCATTTCCAGAGTCTCGTTCTTGGCGGGGTCTGGCCTGACCTTATCCGGGTGGTATTTGAGTGAGAGTTTCTTGTAATGGGATTTGATTTGTTTTTCAGTGAGACTCTGCGCGTCACAGTAATGTTAGTCTTAAAAGCACATAGCAGTGAAATACGTCGCCCAGCTTCTTGCTCAAGCCCCGCCATCCGTCTTCTTGCTTACCTCTGAGATGCCCAGAATATCGTAGGGATTCCAAATCTTAGGAATGATTCTCTGTGTAACGATGATAAGGTAGACCATGCCTGCCATGAGCGCCCATCCTAAAACAACGAAAATCGCCCGCTTAATCTTCCTCTGCTTCCTCTTCTGCGCTTTGCGCAGCGACGCTACGACGTCGCCATGCTTTGTTTTGTAATCGGACGAGATGCGCGGCGCAAGCGCATCGTCATCGGTGCTTCGACGGAAAAGACTGTATGTCAAGGGAAGGGTGACCAGGCCTGTGACGGTCAAGATGAAGAAAGGGAAGAACTGGCCCTAAAGAGTCGAGAAACATCGCGGTTAGCATCATCGTCCCAGGGCCCAGATAGCTCCAGCCCACCCTGCCAAGGCGAATTGCGAGAGGTGGCCAAAAGAATCCGGTAGAGCAAAGAATTCGGCAGGGCGCAAACGTACCTGTTCGTCGTACGAGTAGTCTGAGCTGCTCATTGTGACGGCCTCGAGGAGCTCAGCCGGCTCAAGGAAAATGCAAACACAAAAATTATGGCCAAAGGTGCCAACTGGAGCGATTGACTGCCCTTCTCAAAAGTGTCCTTTGAATGATGGTATAAGCGCAAGGCCAGCGGCGACGGGGCAGTGGATTATCCGGCTTCCCCACATTTCATGAGGCCAGATATAGAAAAAAATAGAAAGGTGCCTTATCGCGCTAGTGTGGGCTAATCTGCGCCTTAGAGAGGTACCGAACAGCTGCCGCAACCTTGAGAAGATGAGGTACCCCAAATTTGTCTGGGGTTATTGTCCGAATAGGCATGTCAATTGCTATTGTAAGACGCCGGAAATAGCATATCGTGGAAACACCGTGGAAACGCATAGATGTAGCATACGTTGCAACAAATCTCATGCCCTTCTATGACAGTGCTGGACCTATTGCCTTAGTAGTACTAATGCATTTTCAAGCCATTCACATGTGATTATCATTCTGCGACACCATCTTGCTCAAACGTGTCCTTGATCCAACTTCATCACACTCACAAGCAATACTCTGGTTATAAATCAATAAATTCCATGAACAAATCTGTCCTCATCGCTAACACAAATTGCTACTCGCTTGACCAACTCTACTTAATTTACAGTTATGCGTAAGCCCGCTCTCTAAAATCTTTAGTTGCTGACATCACCCTTCTCTTCGCCGTCTTGCTGTAGTGGCGTGAATTCAACTTCGTTGGCAAACTCGCCATCCGGATCTGAATCGTCCTCCGTCGCCGTTGCCGAAGAGACCATTGCCATTTCTCCCAGCAAAATGCTTCTCAGGTCATCATCACTATAAATCGACTGCATGCTTCCCCTCCTTGCCCATGGTCTTGTTTCTCTCCGTGCCTGATCTATCAATCTCTCTATCTTGAGTCGGTTCGATATGAACTTGAGCTTAGGAAACGTGCTCTGTTGTCCCTCATGTATCATTCGAGCAAGTCGATCAGCATCAGGATCTGTCAACAGGCGCCAGTAGTCTGAGGGAATGGATTTGGGCCAAATGGTGATTGTTCCACCAAATTCCTGCAACCAGAGCTGGCTCCAATCTTGTCCCAGGGGGCGTGGTAGCAGCTCTGCATGCCTGATAAACTTGAGCCACTTGTTCATGTCAAGTTTGAGGTAATGCTCAATCGCCGACATGAGATATCCGCCACGCCAGCCACGACCCTTGCGGTGAGTAACGGGATGACCAACAGCGCCTCGTGAAGAAAAGAAAAAGAGGTTAATATGCGGGTTGACTTGGCTTACAACGGTAAAGTTGACGTTGAAGTGCGTATTCAGTGCTTTGATAGGGATATCCGTCCTTAAGCTGCCGTCTTTCCACTTATGGCCAAATGAATACGGCGCCAGTGTTCCATCACGCATCTTCATCATGAGGACAACAGGGTTGAGGATACCGGGAACCGCTGCGGACGCTAGTACAGCAGACCAAATGACGCAGTCGGGGCTAGTCAAGTAGTTGCAGAGGATAGTTGGAGAGTGAGGATCAGCCGGCACGCAACTGACGTTGAGAATGCGACCAGTTCGCTCGTACGCCTCTTTAAATGTCATTGATCCCCTTGTAAACCATGAACATCGTTTGGCCCAGTCAACCGAGTCGAAGCGAGCGCCAGTCTTCCACCATCTGGAGAACCAGGTAGTCATCGGTTCGCCGCAGGCCGTTATTCGGTGCGCCAGCGCTGGCACTAGAAGCTGCTTCAGCTCATCGTTGGTGTGGGTGGCAACAAGGCCTGCTATAAGGGCTCCTCCGCTGGTTCCAGTGATGACGTCTGGAAGTAGGTCTGCGTCAAGCATCGCTTTGACTACTCCAATGTGATAGTATGCGAAAGTAGCTCCTCCGGACAAGCAGAGTGCTGTTCGCCCGTAGTTGGCATGCATATGCTTAAACAGTATTCGTTTCTCGTCAGCTTCGAGCTGATCCGTATGGAGCAAGAATCGGAGGCTCTTCTCGACTGCAAAAAAGTTAGCCTCACATCAGCAATCGTCACGTTAGGTGCAGCGTTGCGGAGCTCACCATCGTCAACGAAATTTTGGACCAGATTCTTGGTCCCATAGTATGTTTGACTGTAAAGTCTCGGATTTTCCACGCCAACAAAGTTATTCTTGACGCAAGCTTCCAATAGCGCCCTCAAGTCGTCAGCAGCCTTTCTCAACTCTTGCCGGTTGCCGTTTCTTTCAAGTGCTTCAGCCTTGATCCTCGTCTTGCGTATCTGTCCCCATACTCGCTTCACTGTCTTGGAATCATAGTAGGCGAAATCGTCGACCTCTCTCCAGTTCTTTCGGCCCAGAAATTCATCAAGCTCTTTGGCAGCCTTGACCCAACCCTCATAGCTAGATGTTCTGCGCATATTTTTGCGCAATATTTCACGGCGACCTCGCCATGTAAAGAAGTGTTCATAGAACCAGATGTACCACCTTGTGGAAAGATACGCAACGCTCAAGCCGATGAGCCATGAGAAGACGAAGAAGAGAAGCGGCCACTTTGATAGCAGATACAGATATCCCTCTCTGGTCTCATCTTTTGTCCTGGTACCTAGGAGTCCCTCTACCGCCGCAGCGCCTTTTCTCCTTTTCTTCGTACCTCGTTTGCTTCGATAGAGACCAGGGTTTATCGGAGCCCAGTCGTTTTGCGCCGTGACGAACGTGCCCATAGTCGGGGTCGGTGGTACAGGCAGATCGCCTCCAGCAGCTCCGGCCGCTGCTGCGACAGCTGCGACGTCATCTTCTAGGACGCTGCCGGCCACCGAATCCCTCTTGGTCAGGTTGACCGAGCTGACGCTTCTGGGCGACTTCAAGCTGGAGGTATCGTCGACTGGGCTTTGCAGAGGGTCAGGCGCTTGTAGTGCCCTCTCGAACGCGGCCAGGTCTTCTGGATCGAGGTAGTCGGTGTCGATGTTGGGTAGCGCAGACGGATCGAAGGCATCGCGAGGAAATCCGTACGAGTCGTCGTAGGGAGCGAGTTCAGGAAGAGGCTGCGCCATTGCGCCGACTGACAGGGTGATGCAGATGTAGATTCACGTCGTCTGGGAACTCATACATTTCCAAAAAGGCGTAGGAATAGCCAAAGACGGCTCGCTGGCCAGTTATAGACTTGCGTTTCGTGTGACCGAGACAAGAAGTCGTAAGATTAAAGTGCTGTCGAGTTGCGCCTCCAGATACGTATCAAGGCGGTCGGCGCATGACGTCTACGGTGGCTGATTACAGCGGATTTTGTTGGGACAAGTGGGGAGACTCCCTAATCTTTAGCGGAGGGGGCAATTAATTCAAGATGCGTCAATGATGGCAGGGGTCCACATGGAAACTGCCACAACCGGCAGTGGCTGGATTAATTAGCAGGACAGAAGTTGGCATAGAAGTTGAAAAGTTGCCTGTTCCGTACTAAACATGTGGTTGATCTTGTTAATATACCCAAATAGCAGCACATATGAACTGCACGTGTATACTATTGCCTTAATTTGATTGGAGATATAAAACTTCATGTTGCTTTATATTCACATCGTATAAGTCCTGGCCGTGCTGAAGTACGCTAGAGGCAGCGCCAAGGATCTCATGCACGACTTGCAGCCGCTGTCCGCGATGGGTCCCAGGCCCTGCACTACGGTAGCTGTTCCTGCAGCCCGATTCTATTTCAGGTCACTGAGGCACTGCTGAGAAATGAGCCTCGGGGGTTCGCCTTCCTAGCCGCCGCGTTGAAAAGTGATTACACTCCTTTTCTTTTGTAACATCTGATTCGTTCCAAAAGCTAATTATCCGCAATTCACTGACTGATACAAGCTATCTATAGAGCTGTATCCATTTTGTAATAATATTGGGCAGTCAAGAATTATTGAGTAACTGGAATGTAGGCGGTCGAAGCACTTACACCAGACGACTCAACCATCACACTCAAACTTACACGTCGGTCTTCTGCTTTAGAGTGAATGTGAATTTCTCGGCAGCACGAGCATGCACTTGTGAATGCGCTCACATAGGAAGCGGTCTAGTTAATACAGACCAGTACCTTACTTACGAGACCCGTTGTGAATTTCCATTCAATCTCAATTGACGTGAATATGGCTTTCTATTTCCCTGATAAATGGTTTCCTCTCCCGTAAACACGATACTTCTATTCTTCTCCATGTATCTCATACTTCTCTCGCCATGGATTCGATCACTCACAAAGTAGATCCAAAAGGAGATACGCTGCTAACCCTTCGCAATCCAAACGCTCCCTTTGGCGGAGATGCAGCCGTTTGGGACAATGCTTTAACAGAACATCGCCCAGACAAGTTAAGACGGAATGAGCGAGAATTGAAATTACTCGCACAAGCCAAGCAAACGACTTCTGATAACCCGCAAGAAGTCCAATTCCAGCTCTCTTCAGAGCTTCTAAGGCGCACATCGGGATACTTCCAAAGACTGATGGCCAACAACTGGAAAGAAGGCAGCTCAAGCCGCGGCTTCGCTTACTCCGTAATTGCGGAAGATTGGGACGAGGCTGCGTTGCTCATTGTCATGAAGATCATTCATGGCCAAACATCGGAAACCCCCTCAGTAATCGACACTGAAATGGTTGCCAAAATCGCTGTTATTGTCGACTATTACCAATGCCGTACAGTAGTCGATACTTACGCAAAATCATGGATGCAAAACCTGAATGCTAAAGAACTTACTTCTTGTGGCTATGGAAGGAAGCTTCTGCTTAGGCTTTTCGTGTCCCATTACTTTTCGAACGACGACGATTACAACCGATGCACGCAGATTATCATACGCGAAAGCAGAGGCCCAATTCATTCTCTCGGGCTGCCATTTCCTCAAGATGTCATTGGTGAGTTAATAAATACCTTTCATCCAAGATATTGCGACTGGTAGGTTGAGTAATTCTATCGTTAGATGATCTTGAAAGTGAAAGGAAATATCATGTTTCGAAAATCATCTCTGGACTTCACGCAACGCTTAAGATTAAGTATTTTCGCAAGAACAGCCTAGCATATTCACTGGTGAATGCTATGAAAGCAATGAAACTTTTTGAGCCCAGACCAACATCGCCTTTTGCGGGCTATAGCGTTGCGGCGATCGAAAGAGGTCTTCTCAAAACCTGGTCAGGTTACAAAATATTTATTCAAAAAGCAAGAAGAGTCTCTACGTACTTTAGACGCGGTTACAATGGCGATATTGCGGAGCATGTTCGAGCCATTTTTTGGACACATTCTAAATGCATACCTGGATTGAGATTGGAAAACTTGTCGCTGTGAGCAAAAAGACATAAAAAAGCTGCCTTGAAGCTTGGGCTCCTCTTTTGGGGCTATTCGTGGAAAATGGTATTTGATCTCTTTAGACGTTCCTACGGTTGCAGCGCGTCTGAGTTTAATTAAACAACATTATCTTCAAAGCTCTACTACTAGCAGCCCTAGATGGGGGGATGAATTAATGGGGGAAAGATAAGCCATTATACACGTATAAGTTTCTTTGCATCTGACTGGCCCAGAGCGTTGCGTCTCGTTACAAAACACGATGCTGTGATTCGTCGCACAGGGATTGCGGCAGGATTTAGGCATCTGCGGTGGGGAGCTTTTAAACCACATGCGTGAAGTCGGCTGTACGTGACATGCAACGATGATCATGCGCTCGAAATATCCAAGAAGTGCCCTTTTCCTATCCCGGAACTCACTTGGAATAGAATCAATTTATTGGATGCATTGTAAATCCAGCGCACAGTGATATATTCAGCAGTGTTGGTTGGCGTCGTCCCGTCATCTCTTGTGTCCCAGCTTCTACAAGTCGTACAAGTATTGATTTGTTCCACAAGCATGGACCGTTGCAGAATCCCTTTGCAGATCTCGTCGTTTCCCTCCCCTCTAAAAGAAAATACATGAGACACAATACGGTGCACACCTCTTTGTCTGAACCGTGCACATGCAAGAGGAGGGGCTGAGAACCTTGATGAGCAGAGAGCTGAGATGCCATCGAGTGATGTGATACGGCGTATGCACAGCCGCCGGAGAGTCGCGGGAGAACCTGGATGGCCAGCGAGGCCCGGGTTTGTCATCATGTCACAAAGGTTTGGAAACAAGGCAATGCCGGCCAGGGAAGCAGTTCAACGACAGGGAGCAAGAAATCCAGCTGAGCAGAGCCGATGAACATTGGAGATTCCAGATGAAATCAACATTGCTCTTGAATATTCCCAAAGCCCTGCTGCTGAACATCTGCCGTCCTCCGTCAAGTCATTTACAGGCGGCTGACAGCGGCAGCTATTTAATCGCCTAGCGCCTGCAGCAGTCTTCAGGGTGCCATCGCCACCAGACATCAGAAGGCCCCTCCTACGTCAGCGCCCCCGAAAGCAGAAACCGCGCCAACTTCTGACTTTGACAGCAGCTACTCACACCACACCAGACTTCATCTAAACAGACAGTCACGGAAGAGCGCAGACTTTGCAACTGCAAAATACGACAGCGATCCTACATCCGCAATCGTCGATATCCGCCAGAACTCCGCAAATCTGCCAGCAGCCGACATACAGCACCGTTGCCGCCGCAGCCGATCTCGACTCGACTCAACTCGACTCGACTCGACTTTGACACTATCTACGGAGAGAGTGACCGAGACACAAACTCGCCATGGGGTTGGAGGCGAGGGGTGTCGACAATGACACCCGCGGATGGATTCTAAGCAGCGTGAGCGGCGTGGGTATGTTGTAACATTCATTGATGCCACTTTCTGGACAGTTACTGACTCTGATCCTGAAGCTTGCGTCTTTGGCGCGTCCATCATCTGCGTCGACGCTCTGGTGCGCCTCATTCCGGGCAAATCAAATTTTCGTATCCAGGACAGCAACATCTTCCTTGCATGCTCGCTGAGCTTGAGTTTCGGCGTCATGGTGAGTCCTCCTTACTCTCATCTACTTCCTCCCCAATCATGCACTACAACCAACTAACCGGTGCCCCTGTCACGACTTTAGCTCTTCTCCTCGCTGTTCAGCATGCTCCCCGAGTCCAAAGAATACTTTAAGCAAGAGGGTTGGACCGACCAGGCTGCTGGTCTTGTCATGATGGGCTTCTTTGCCGCAGGCTTCGTTGGCATCCAAGTTGTCTCGCGACTCGTCCACCAGTTTATGCCTTCCCACGTCGTCGACTGCGACCATAGCCATGACGATACTGCCTCTCACGATGGCCATTCTCACCACGCACACTCGGATCGACCTCGCTCACGATCTAATCGCGGTCGTCGCATGTTATCTCGAGCCCCTGACAATAAAATCTCTGATATTGCGGAGACAAGTAGCGATGAACAGCACCTCACCAGCGAATCTACTCCTCTACTCAGCTCTGCAAGCCATAATGCCAACAACACACTCACTCATCAAGCTTTTGCGAGAGATGAGATGATCCAGCGGCCCGGCAGTCCCTTGATGCTCACCCGTAGCCGAACCACTACTGCCGGAGATTCCACAACTGCCAGCAGACGGCCTTCCATTTTCGAGGTCCAGAAGCGGGTCATGTCCTTTGTCAAGGACACAAAAGCCAACTGTGATGAATCTGGACCTTGTTATGGTTACACTGATCCCTGTGGCCAAGAATGTTTCAAGCATCTAAGCAGTCGCGCGGCCAGTAATGCACGCCCACTGCCGGCTCTCCGCACAGCCAATGGCCATTTTCAACCTCATCACTCCTTTCATGCTACTCACGATCACACCCACACAGATACCAGCGACGCACCTATCAGTCCTAGCCGTGTGGCCTCTCGCGACTCCTTGACTCTTACAACAGATGAGGAGATCGATGAGGATGGCTTTCCCTGCGAGCAGATGGATGAAGGTGACATAGAAGCCCAGCACCATCACCACGTCCCTGCCAATGCCTTTCTCTCCATAGGACTACAAACGTCCATTGCCATTGCTTTGCATAAATTCCCCGAAGGCTTCATCACTTACGCTACAAACCACGCCAACCCCGCCTTAGGACTCAACGTCTTCATGGCTCTATTCGTCCACAACATCTCCGAAGGCTTTGCCATGGCCTTGCCTCTCTACATGGCTCTCAACTCCCGCTTGAAAGCTATGATCTGGTCCGCTTTGTTAGGTGGCCTGTCCCAACCCCTTGGAGCCGGCATTGCGGCCCTATGGTTCAAACTTGCCAAGAAGACGCACATGACGCCGAATGCTGTGGCGTATGGATGCCTTTTTGCCTTGACTTCGGGCATCATGGTTAGCGTTGGCCTGCAGCTCTTTATCGAGAGTCTCAGCCTCAACCATAATCGCAACATGTGCATGTTTTTTGCTTTCCTTGGCATGTCTCTGTTGGGTTTGAGCAATTCTCTTTTTGCAGACCACTAGCACTCATACGCGCGCATGTGTGCTTTTCGATAAATGGCATGATGCAACTGAGTGCATATATCAATTACAGAGCCTGAAGTAAACGCTTTTCTTTCTGTCGCTAGTATGATACAGGCTCTTTTTTTTTTTCTTGACGTTTTGTCCACAATACATTGGGTTTTTATTCTTGGCTGCACTAGACTATGGATCAGGGAGTCAAAGGGGGGCCGTTTGTGAAATATCCTTACCTTTCTTACTTTTTTCGCCTTATTTCTCTTTCTCAGCGCACTTCTCCTCGACAGCGGCTGATAGGTACGAAGTATGGTGTGCCGCCTTGTATGGCTATTCTGGACACCGCTGAGCGAGGAGCTGAGAGCGACACAGAAATCATTGTTTTGCATTGACTGGTTAACACTTGGGATATGGGACGGTTTTGGTACATGAGTTAAAAATTCCAGTTGGTAATAAAGTACCTTGTTTCTTTATCTCTTGTCATTGTTCATTACAGTCGTGATGTCTGGTTTGTAGTATCTATCTAGATCGCGGCTATTCTTGTCTAAGCGCCATAGTAATACACCCAGCTGTTTTTATATACGTGTTAATCCCCATTACCCTTTGTAATCTAATACTAGATTGTCGCGAGTCTAAAATCCATCCAGCGTTGGGTCGATACTTGCATTCAAGCCTGCTTCCCCGTGGGCCAGCATCATAAGATTCGCATCATCACCGATCCAGCCGTCCTGAGAAACCCCGTACGTCATCTGCGAAACAAAAATGTCTGCTTGGGGGAAACCTTCTGTCCAAGGCTGCTCAGTAGCATTTACTTCAGTGTCAAACATGACAGGGTTGGTAAACGGCATTGGCTCGACAGGAGCAGTATCAATGCTGTTTATGGGGTGCACAGCTGCGACGTGAGCATTGAGGTCGTAGTAGCGGATGAAGCCTTCGTTGCACTGTGGGCATTTGAGGGTCTGCTTCTTGACGTTGGTCACGCCGGAGATGTCGTCAATGACGTCTGTTGGGGTTGATTTATCGGTTTTGGAATGCTTTGGTCGTTCTTGGCCAAGGTGGATAAAGCGAATATGATCCTCTAATCGAACTTTTGTGCTGAATTTGTCGCCACAGCCTTGGTCGTTGGTCCAGGCCTCGAGCCCGGGGCCGGTGAATTCGACTTCACCGCAGATAAAGCGGAACCCTTCGTGCGCTACACGGATATGTACATTCAAATTCGACTTCTTTGTGAATTTCTTGTCGCAGCCGGGATAGGTACAAAGCACCGTCTTGCGGTCTTGAACTGTCTTTCCAGAGTGGTGGATTTCAATGTGCGTTTCTAGCTCCCATAACGAGCTTGATTTGTAGTCGCAAAACATGCAATTCTGGTGTTCTTGCCGCATATGTGACTGCAGCTGCGTATCTGTCGTGAAGCCAACTCTGAATGTCGTGCCGTCCTCCCGCAGCTGTGGTGCACATTCCATGCACCAATACTTGAGCGGCCCATGTTCTCTCTCCCGATGTCGATTGAGTGCTCCTTTGGAATCAAACGCAGATACGCATCCTGGCTCTGGACACTGGTGCGCTGGCAGACCTTGATGTTCTTTTCTAACATGTTTGTTGAGCGTTTCTCTTTTTCTGAAGCTTTGACCGCAATCCTGACAGCGAAATCTGTCGGCTCCCTCGTGGACCAGCTGGTGACGCTTCAATCTTGTGCCTGTTACGAAGCTCTTTCCACAGCCATCCCTCTGGCAGACGTATTTGCGGTCATTGGTGTGAACGGCCTTTATGTGCTGTTTCAAGTGCTTGTCTTCGATGTAATCTTTGGTACAGCCGTCGTAAGGGCATTTATGAGGCCGAGAGTTGGTATGAGAGTTCATATGGTCTCTCAACCGCGCAGGACGGTTAAAGCTTTTCGTACATCCTGGCCAGGAGCACGCTAATGTCTTATAATCGGAGGGAAACTTGGTTCGCGGGGTCGTAGCAGCTGTAACTGTAGATTCGACTTCCACACTTGATCCTGGACTAGAGACCGGAGTGTAATCATCGTCGCCGTCGTCGTCGACATCTAATATTGCGTCAGTGACATTGGGATTTTTTCTCATTGGAGCTTCTTGACAAAGCTGTATCCGTACATGAGACTCCAGCACTCCCGGCATTCAGCCTCTTGGGCCGAGGAGTACTCGGCACCTCCTCAGCAGCCGCTCGTTTTCTCATGGTCGCTTGTCAATTGCTGTAGATTGAGGTATGTCGTCGAGCTTGCTCAATGGCAGAAATTGGGAACTTTTTATGTGGGTCACGGGACGATAAGATAAACAAATTGCACAACTGCTCCAGCAGGAAAAGCGCTACAGCAGCAGTGACCCGCCCAAAACTTTAGCAGCTAAAGCCGGGGAAGCTACGGAAAAACTAACCTCCCCTGCAGCAACAACTTTTTTTGCGAGGCTGAGAAAGAGATCCGCCAGCAAATCGCAAGCCTCCCACCAAGACACCCGACGTTCACTTCAGTGTTTTCAAGATGTCTGACTTTGGCGATGACGATGTTAGCGTTGGCGGGTAAGTATTCACATATGCTTGGAATGTGGCACAGAAGACGCGGGGAAATGTTGGGATGGGCGACTGACCCCTTATGCACAGCGACGAGCCCGTGTTGGACGAAGAGGAGGTGACCGAATTCTACGAGCCCGAAGTCGGCGAAGATGACGATAACGAGCACGCAAACGACCAAGATCACATTGTCGTCTCTGGAGACCCATCTGCGGCTGCGAACGCTTCCAAGGACAAGTCAGTCAAGGACAAGAAGATTCCTGACGACCAGCGAACGACAACGCCGTACATGACGAAATATGAGAGGGCCCGTATTCTGGGCACGCGCGCTTTGCAGATCAGGTTGGTGCTAAAATATTGGGAGCGTAGCACCGAGGGATATGCTAATTGAGTGGCAGCATGAACGCGCCTGTGCTGGTCGATCTCGAGGGTGAGACGGATCCTTTACAGATTGCGATCAAGGAATTGCGCGAGAAGAAGATTCCTTTGATTGTACGGAGATATATGCCCGATGGATAGTAAGTTGAAGAACAGCGAGACCAAGATCATCAAATCAATGTCATGCGTCTAACCTCATTCAAGCTACGAGGACTGGACCTGCGAAGAGCTTCTTCAGTAGACACAAAAGGGCTTAACGGAGACGAAAGCGGCCAAATCAGAGGTTACTCGATTCAAGTCGACTCTACCTATCAGGTCTAACGAGCACCGATGCCGCGACTCATCCACCTTTTCGTCTTCTCGAGGAAAGATATTCATTCATCAGCGTGGCGTTTCGAGATTCGACTAAATTCGTCGCATGTTTAAGATATAAAAAGATATCAGGTTGTTGGTTGTTCGGCCGAGCATTGTACCACTTGGTCTTGAATGAGGCACCAAAACTGTTCTTGATCATGGGCCACGCACTCTGGCGCATGCATCAAGAGGTCTCTGCAAAGCTGGAAGCATACACGAAAGAGCATGGCCAATGCGGGTGCAACACTCAGGATCTAGACTGCTTGGATAAGAGTCCTAGTTCCGGACGGTATGGATTGGTTAAAGACTACTACGGTAGGGAAGCTATATTACATGGATTGCTGCAAAGTATAACGGTACAATAATAGGTGTCAGCGAAGAAAAAAAAGTATATTTGAGCTTCTCTTTGACGTTGCAGAAAAAGGCGATCATCTCCAAGGAATTGTGGACGGCACTTGCGCTGTAACGTAGCAGCCGTAATCATACGAGCAATGCCGGGTAATTCTAGGCGCAGCAATAGTCCCGTGAGCAAACAAATCTATAATCCGAGTGGATTGTTGGGCTCTTGTCATTATTAGAGCTACGTAGGTTTCTAGTAGGCTGCTTTCCTCTATGAAATCTTGAGTGCTTTCTAGGTTTCTATAGTCAATAACAATGCGCAGATGGAGTCGAACACAGCCGAGTGGTTCACAAGCTACTCCTTATTTCAGACGAGATACAAAAAAATCTACAAAGAATCTACAGATACAGCGTCTGGTTAGAATCCCGTCTCCAGAATTCTTTTACTAAATCGTAGTGCAACACAATCAAACACGCTGGGCCGACGGGTGCTACCACGCTAAAGGTCCCGCTGTGGTGTTAGTCCACCCTACCTAAAAATAGCGGACAGCCGCAAAAGCACATGGGAGCACGTTGAGTGACATCATCACGCTTCTAGCCAAATGAGATTGGCTCATGAGCACAAGATCTCTTTGTTGACCCTTCGCTGCTGCTGCCGCTACCGTTATGTGATAAAAGTGTAGATCAATTAAGTTTCTCTTCGGAAATTTCCTTAGAGTGGTATTGGCTGTGTCTGTCACCCAAGATTAAGATGTTACACACGCAGCGCTATGTGCCTTATACTACCCAATGACCTCATGCCACTGCCGCCCCATCAGCCAGCGGCGGAGAATTAAGGGTCTAAAATGCGGTTCCTGCATGCATATACGAGTCTGCGTTGGCTGCGTAGATTACATGTGCCTACCCAGGTAGTAGATAGATGAGCTCTTCAAGACGTTGAAAACAGCAGTTGTGAGATTGAATGAGGTGGTGAGATGACATGCATCTCCAGCAACATCATTGCCACCTACGATGCCATCTTTCGCCGGATTCGACCCAAGGATGACGGGAAACGCCAGAGCAAAGCCCGCCAATGGCCATCGCGCAACGCCAGCATTCCTCCCTCGTATTCCCTCCCTCGACTATGCTGTGCTGATATCGCAGCGCGACATCCGGCGATCGGCTCGTCCTCCGTCTGCCAAGCCAGGCGTATGACGTCGAATCAGAGATCGACAGCCATGACACGAACGAACTGCCTCGTAATGTCTCACGGGCCTTTTGCCAATCAGACTTTATTTTCATGGGGATCATGTATAGGTAGGTACTAGTAGGCCACGGATACTATAGAGTACCTAGCATTCAAGCAAAACTGGCCCTACTGCCGTGTATCACATATTGAGGCTTCCCAAAACCTTCGGGTGGCTGCTTAGGGGCCCGTGCCCAAATACGGGGACAGACGTTGCTGCGGCTTGTCGGATCTGCCGCTGAGTGGACAGGGCGTCAGAATCTTTGCTACAAGGTTATTGCTGGCAAGAGGGAAGACGGGAAGACAAAGGGCGGGCGCCGCATTACGTCGGTCTAGTCAGAGGCGAACGGATACACAGCGGGTTTGTGTATAAATTGATTCGGTTCCACGAAGAAGAGGCTCACGAGATTGTCTGAGACAAACATCGACAGAACATCACATACCGCTATCCACCAGTTATAAGACATCAGTTCTACCCTGAAGATCTTTCGTTTTATCTTTATCTTTATCAGTACGACAAAGCGTCAAGAGACTCAACTTCAGACTTACGTATCTATCTACAACCACAATGAAGTTCGCAACCATCGTCACCGTAGCTGTTTCTTCAGCCATTGCCGTCTCCGGCACCCCCATCGAGAAGCGTCAAGTCGGCGGCGTAAGTTTCCTGTAATCATTCTCATCATACTTATCAAGTCTAACTTGTATTCACAGGTCCTGCTATGCACCGGCGCCAACGCAACCGGCACCTGCTCCTACAACGTCTACGACCTCAAGTCTTGCCACCAGCTGCCCGCGCCCTTCCACCACAATACCAGCACGTTTGCGCCCGATGGCGAAGACTTTGAGTGCTTCCCTCGCATTGGCGACTGCGGCTCCATCTGCACCAGCCCGACGGGATGCACTTTCGGCGCCGTCGACTTTGGCTACAAGAACAAGTTTAACTTGGGTGCTATTAAGTGGAATACGCTGATTTCCAGCTTTGACTGCTCGTTGAAGACGCCTTCGAGCACTCAATAAAAAAAAGACACAAAGAAAATAACTATATCAACAAATTCCTAAATCTCTGCTTTTATTAAGCGAGCTAAACGAGGCAGACAGACACGCCTCTCTTAATACCTATGAAAACCCGACATTCTGCCCCTCTTTGTTAACGAAGCGAACACAAAGAGAGGGGGCAGAAGAAACGATATGCATAATGATACTTGTTTAGTAATGAGTCTTTGACAGATCTGTTTTTTGTACTTTTTTTCTCTGCTTTGGAAATGATCAGGCGTTTATACTATTAGCCGATGCTGTTTTTGATACTCTTTTCGGACATTTTTCGGGGCGTCATGATGATGATGATAGAGGTTTTGGAGGGGCAAAGCTATGGTGGGGTAACGAATAAGTAGCAACTATCAATCAATCAACTTATCAATCGATTCAATCACTTAAACCAAGTAGCATCTCATAAGTAATACCGAGTGTCTCATTCCGTATCAAGCAGCAACATCCACTAACCCTCCTCAAGCGAAATACAGAATCTGTTGTCATTAGTAACTGTCACAAAACATCAACACCATGGCAGACATCACCACCAACGCCACCATCCATTCCTTTGGCGGCCGCTTCCTCAAGCTCACCCACCAGTCCAGCGTCACCGGCGGCCCCATGAACTTCACCCTCTTCCTCCCCGCCGGCATCTCCGCCTCCGACCCGGCCCCGCTGCTCATCTACCTCTCCGGCCTGACCTGCACCCCGGACAACGTCACCGAAAAGGGCTTCCTCCACGCCCACGCCGCGCCCCTCAAGCTCGCGCTGCTCTACCCGGACACCTCGCCGCGCGGCTCCGACCACCCGGGCGAGCACGACGCCTGGGACTTTGGCAGCGGCGCGTCCTTTTACATCAACGCCACGCAGCAGCCGTGGGCCAAGAACTACCAGATGGAGACGTACATTACCGACGAGCTGCCCGATGTCGTCTTCTCGCACTTCAAAGAGCTGGATCCCAAGCGCGTGTCCATTGCGGGCCATTCTATGGGCGGACATGGCGCCCTGACGCTGTATCTCAAGAACCCGTGCAAGTATCAGAGCGTCAGCGCGTGGTCGCCCATTTCGCACCCGTCGGCGTGTCCCTGGGGAGAGAAGGCCTTTACGGGGTATCTCGGCAAGGATAGGGAGGAGTGGAAGAAGCATGATGCGACCGAGCTGGTGAAGCACTGGAAGGGGCCTTTGAATGCCCTGCTTGACGTGGTATGTTTTATACATGAGAAGATACTACTGGGCTTGGGTATGCTAGTTAGACAAAATCTAGGGCACTGGCGACAACTTTTACAAGCAGAGACAGCTTCTCCCGGAGAACTTTGCTGAGGCTACCAAGGCAACGGGCATCGAAGGCCTGCAACTACGATACCAGGAGGTGCGTTTTGATTTGACAAGGTGAAGCTGAATGAATGCTGATTTTACGTTTTGTAGGGCTACGACCACTCATACTTCTTCATCTCTACTTTTGGCGAAGATCACATCAAGCATCATGCCAAGCACTTGGGTATCTTGTAAATATGAAAAGGACAACGCATAATTTCTATAAAAGGCATGCTTCATCGGAAGAAGCAGAGTTTATTGAGAAGGAAGAAAAGAACCAGCCAGTCAAAGGTTCTATGATATGATGAAATGGCGAGTTTGTTCAAGTTCTGTTGTTACCTTCCTGATGTATGGGTAGGCATGAGCAACATACATGCTGTGTATAAAAGTATTCAAAATACTATTTCCAGAAAAAAGACTCCAGTACGCTATATGAAGAATATGCATATAATTATCTCACAGACATCCCTTAAAGAGGGTTTCTAAAAGTGCTTGCAAAATCTCTCATCTAAAGAAAGTTTCCTTCTCTTCACAGTCCAGCTGAAACATAAGAGTAATTAAAAGGAGAACATATTCCATTATATCGTACCCACGTCCATTCTGTAGCGCCAGTTTGCAGCTTGCGCCCATATCATTGAAAGAAATTAAGACTAAAAATCCATAAAAGCAGCCGGCATAAATAAGAATAGATAGCGGTAGGCCTAATCCTCCCATCATTGCTCGCTAACATATACTCTCTTGCATCAATGTACGCTGATATATGCGTGTTCCCAGATAAACATGCCGCAAACAACCCTCTCTTTCTCTCTCGCTCGCGCAACGCCAAAAATTTCATTCAACGAGAGCTTCAGCTAATCATCTTCTCCATAACAGGACTCAAAACAAGTCCTTCCTTTTCCGCTTTAAACTTCATCTCCGTCTCAGCCTCACGACGAATCCGCTTGTACGCCAACTTCTCAAACTGGCTGAGGCTCTTCCACCAGTGCTGCCCAGCTTCATGGTCCGATATTCGCTCGAGCAAATCAGCCGTCTTGATACGCACTTCGCGGTCCTTATGAAATAGGCCCAGCGCAATGTAGAACAGCCCTGCGTGCGACTCGGGTGCTACATCGAGAAGCAGGCATACCTCCTCATAGGAGTGGATATGTTTGGATAGCGTGAGATAGATGTCCTTGCTTTGTGAAGGTGTTAGGCGCTGCATGCGAAGACGGTCATGCATGTGAGCCAGGTCCAGCCCCTTCAATGGTCGAACAGTGTAGATCCGTGCGAGGTCCTGAAATCATGATTCGGTTAGTTGCTATTCAAGGCGGCGTAGGAGTTTGTCAGAGATATTTACCTGAATATAGCTGTAGTAGCTGCGTGTGTTACGCCAGCCCTCAATTCTCGTCACATTGCCGGCCAGCTCCTTAAACTTTGCAGTATCGTCCGCCCACACGTATCCATGGCCACTGGCTCCCGGCAATGCCAGATCCTGATCCTGGCCTCCAATATACAGAGCAGATGCGCTGTACACACTCTCCTCAAACTGGGCAGCAATTCTTGTAAATCTGTTCACCCAGTCGCGCCACTTGGCTCGGATAACCCGCTCGCCGTGCCTTGCCGCAATGCTCCTAAGAATGTCCGACATAAAGGCCGCGTCGCCCGTCAAGTCCTGTACATTATTGGAGACTCCGCTGGCAGTATTTGCGAGACTGGGATGCTGCTGCTGAAAGTAAATCAGCCCTTCAGTAACTGGCGCCATCTCAATCTTGCTACTAATCTTGATACGGCCGCTAGGCAAATCGCACAAGACATCCCACCATTCCGGATGAAGCTCAAAGGTAGGATTTGTAACGCCAGCAATGAATCCCGGCACGTTGAGCAGATCCTCGACTTTAGTCAAGTCGGTATAGGGGAAGGCATGCCGAGTGAATCCCCGAAGGATGCCACCAGACGCAAGGGCACACGCTGCAAGGACCGCTTCAGCCACATCCCCCGAAGGCATATTGTGGCCCAGAAAAATGACTCTTTTCTGGGTGAGTAGCCCGTTGATCAGCACAATGATGGGATGCGTATTGACTCCGTTTGTCGTCAGATGGGGATGCAGTGGAAACGGCTGCGGAGACTTGGCATGAGCCTCTGAAAAGTTTTGTATCAACTTGATGAGAGAGAAGTCGCCCACAGTCTCTGGCATGACAGCGGTAGGTACTTTGATAGGGATAGGAATGCCCTTGTACATGACTTTGCTCTCAAATTCATGGGTATCTCTGGCCACGGAATAAGTCGACTGCCCGCCACCCTCGACGTGAGCCTTGGTACCGGCCCGCGAGATGCCGCCAGTCACGTCGTTTGATCCCGTAGTGGCGGTTTCGGCTCTTTCCTCCGCCATACGCATCTGAATGATACGCTCAAACTTTTCAACAAACAAATCTTTGTTGTCGCTCGCGAGCAACAGATTTCTCTCAAGCAAGCTGAGCTTGGGCATAAGAGACAAGTCCATGTTATTGACGGCGTCATACAACATGGATAGAGTCTCAGGCACCGGTGATTTATAATACTCTTCTAATGCGAGCAGTAGAAGCGGCTGCACGAGAGCAGTCAAGTTAGTTGCAAAGCCCAACATAAAATATCAAAACGTCAACCAGCAACCACATACCTTGTATATATGCAAGAAGGGATGTCTCGTACAAATGGCCATTGCCTTGACAATGGCTCCTCGTTTCACTGTTTTATCGTGCTTGGTATTGACCAAGTTGAGCACATAAATAAGTGGCGGCCCCTCTGCGCCGTCTGGCTCGTCATCTGAGGACTCTTCGTCGTCCTCATCCAAATCGTCTTCGCTCCCTTCTGAGTCTTCTTCAGATTCAGTCTCGCCCTCAGGGACCAGTCCCGCTTCTTTATCTCGGCGCCTCTGCCTTCGAGCTTTCCTCCTTGCCTTGGCCTTGCGTTCTTCGTCTTCATCTTCTGGCGATGAATCTTTGTGAAGGAAAAACATGGTCCAATCCTGAGTTCGCGCGTGAGCCTGATCTGGAAGCATCAGCTCAGCCAACATGTTTTCATCTCCAGTAATGGCAACTGGATATTGATGCTCCATGACCGGACCGCGGTCAATATCAAACGACGCCACCAAGATGTACTCGACATGGCTGGCGTCTGATCCACGAGGGTATTGTGACCGGACTCGCTTCTGGGGGTACGACCCTTCGTTCGTTCGGCGTACTGCCGAGAGAGATGAATGTTGCGAAGCTGGCCCAATGGAAGAAGCTTTGGACTTCATGCTCGGGTCTGACGTTCGGTCGGTTTCGGCCATGGGGGGCTGCGGTGACTTTGATGGGCGCGAATGGAAGGACATTTGCGATGGAGAGCGCGACGGGGGAAATGAGGAGAGCGACGTTCGGCGATGATGAGGCAGCGAAACGTTCGAGCTGCTTGCACCGTTTGAACGAGAAGCGTAGGGGAGAGCCGCCGCCATGGTTCAAATGCCTCCGCCGGCCAGGTTGTGGTGGGATGCCGTGCCTGTATACCTAATCGTCCGTCTCGACTCGTGCTTCTCCAAGTATAACTGCAACTCGTCAATCGTATGGATGTAGCCGATAGGTTGTTGAGGCCGAGCCTTTGGATTCGACTGCCGTCGGGATTCGTCGTCGATTACTGCGCAGGGACAGCTATCTGGCTCGAGCGGTCTATGGCCGTGGTCGCTGCCAGGGTATGTTGGAGCGCAATACACTTTTTTGTGGTGCTGGTGGTGATGCTGTCACCCCGCATGTAGCAGCGTCGCAATGGCACGCGCGCGCCGAGGACCCAGCAGCAGCGGCAATCAGCAGATGGAGAGGCCAATGGACGGACGAGATGTTCGCGAGAGCCCTGGAAGCTCGTCTGCAGCACTTGCGCCGAGTCGTCTTGGGAGAAAGTCGAGACAGGGGCTGCTGTATTTACGTTAGTGTCACCCAAAAGGGGAAATGTGGTGTAGGGGACTGAGGCGAGTGGAGCTGTGTGATTCAAGGCCCTGGAGCGTTGGAGGGCCGTTCCTGCTAGTGCCTGTTACAGCGCGTGTCGCTCAGAGCGCTTGGCGCATCCTAGGCCCTCTTCCAGTGGGCGAGGCGCTGTGTTAGCGCTTGGGAAGAATAGAACAGAGCGGTGTCTAGAGGTGTCTAGTGGTGACGCTACTTCGCGTGGCGGAGACGCTCCCGCCATGCCGTCTGAAGAGCCCAACACGTGCAAGCGCGCTGCTGCCGCCACACGACACCAGCCACACGACACCACTACGGCTGCAAGTGACCCTGACAACGGAGCCAGCCGCTGGATTTGTTTACTTGGCTGCGTCTCGATGCAGCGCCGTTATGCATTAACCTCCTCTCTCACAGCATATCCAGGGCTGGCAAATCCACTGGTCCCATATCTCTGACGACATTTTCACGATCATCTGCATTCTGCGCCTCAGCCAAGCACCCAAAGCAGCTCCGCCTACCGTTTGCTGGCCAACCGATTGCGGGCACCGTCACAGCACAGATCCCTTTACCGATTACATTATGGTACGGCTGCGGCCCCGTTCAGTCGGGAAACTGCCGTTTCGCTTATCTGCTAATCCTTTCTCCTTTGCTATCCTAGTCTATCTCGACAACGTTCAAGCCCTCTCCCCTGGGCCTCGGATCGCCTCCCAGCGTTCGAAACTCTCCATTCCGAAGGGGCGAATCTCCGGCTTCGCCTTCACCCCTCCGACACATAACACCCACAAGTTCACCAACCAAAGCCGCCGCCACAACACCCAACGGCACGTCGAGGTTTGCGAGGCCAACGACGCCAACCAGAGATCCATCTGAGACCAAAGAAGAAGAGAAAACGCCAGCCATGACTACTCCTACAGGGGCATCACCGCCGTCGTGGAAGGCTGGGTCAAAGCTGGCAGTGGGCTCCTTGGGCGGCAGCAATGCTCTCTCACAGCTTCAGCCGACTCAAGTTAGAACATTGAGGGATGGATTTCAGATCTTGGATCGGGACTGCGACGGAGTGGTCAATAGAGAAGACGTTGCCGACATGCTCGGTCAGCTTGGTGTGTTGTGTTCCACCCTGTCCACCCCCGGCGAATGAATGCTCAATTCCGCCCGTGATCCCATCCCGTGGATTCTAACTGGTAGCAAAGGTCTCCCCTCAGGCTCCTCCGACATAGGACGCTTCTTTCCGCCATCGAAATCGCAAACCATTACGCTAGCCGCTTTCCTCAACTCGCTGGCGGAGTCCTTGGCTCTGCTGTCACCAAACACCGAGCTCTTATCTGCGTTTTCGGCCTTTGACGAGGACGACAGCGGTCAGATAGACTGGGCGGAGCTGAGGGATGCTCTGCTCAACACACCGCCAGAAGCCGGGCAGTCAGCACTCAGCGCTGCGGAGGTGGACAAGGTGGTCGAGGGGTTCACGGGGCGACGAGCCTTCAACCGCAACATGAATGCGCATTTATCGGCACGACGGGGTGAAGTGTTTAAATACCAGGAATTCGTCCACTCAATCATGGGCTCCAACGGCGGGGCCGAAGGAGGGGCACATGAAGGAGAGGAGCAGTGACGAGATTGATGATTGGCTTTGCTGTCTTTTTTGTTTTCTCTCTTCGTATTACGCCAATTGGTGCTTTCCTGGGATTTCGTTTTCCGGTTGACACGAGTGACACGACGCAATTTCGACTGTCAGGTACGGGGTACTGGGACGGGCCGAGCCTGTCATGGTAGAAAGGGTGAAGCAATCAGCCCTGTGCATAATATTTCCTTGTCTCACATTCTGACTGTTTTGTTTTGTTTGTTTGATAATACGCGCAGCTGTACGAGATACTATAGTATATGGTTATGGATACGGATACGGATAAGCTTGGCAAGTTACAATTAATATTCACATCGCATAAAGAAACATCACATGGGCTACATACCTGCCACCACGGCTCAGACCACATACACAACACTGCGGAGGAGACTCAACTCCGCGTGATGGGCGCTCCAGGAGCCTTTGGAAAGGATCAGCCACGCTGCCATGGTCGTTTGTATTCCCCCAGCTCATCTACACACAACGGCTAGCGACGAGTAGGACTTGCTGGCCTGATAAGCCAGCCACTGAGATGCGCAGCGAGTGACGAAATGAATGGGCCAGTGGCAGATTGCAGTCCCGGGCTGGGGCCAATGGCGGCGTGCAAAGTCGCTGGGGATCCCAGGCCGTGGGCGGCTGGAGCGTGCGGAGAAGGCACAAGCTTGACAAGTAAGACCTTTTTAGCGGCAGGCTCCGTATTCCGTGCCGCGAAGTTGTGAGACTCTGTCTGCCTGGCTGCCTGCGCGTATATACGGGCTACATACAGCATGTACTATTTTCTACGAAGTATGTGGGAAAATGCTATAATAAGCATACTCGTAGATTTAACGGTGATACGAGGTACCAATGCGGCGGCGCCATCAATATCAATCGGTGGCGGCTGTGATGCATTCAAGTCCCATACTCCTACAATCCTACATACGACTGGCATCAGCGAGTTGACGGCCCAGAGACGTGGGTGTAGATAGCTGCAGCTCAATTGGCCCTCTCAGGCACAGGCACAGCTACATACTTCGCGCCATGGGCCAATTATTGGTCCCTAGCCAGAGGCACCTCAGCTGCAGCCGTTCCACCGTCAGCTACCAGCGCAGACAGAGTGGCTCCCTGTGCTCAGAGCAAACACCAAGACAAGACAAGACAAGACAAGAGTGTGTCAGTCAGTCCGCCAAAGGGTCCGGGAAGGCTGGCTGACGCTTTTTCTCCTCTTGGCTGTGCCCGTCAATTAACTCTGACTTATTAGCGACCGCCAGGGCGGGAATACGCCCCACTGAACCTTCTAGAACCGCTATGTAACCGTCGTCCTGATAGCTGCAAGTCCTCGATAATCGACTACCAGACAAGTCCCGCCGCCACAGCAAGCCCCTTCCCCGGGGGTGAAAGTGTCAGACTCGTGGGCGTTTGGGGCACTGTGTGCGTTCCTGGGAAAGCAGCAAGAGAGGGTAAAAAAGAGTGGGCTGTATTACAGGTGATGGGCTTGGGTGGAAGCAAAAGGCGCTGGCGGCTGGGCTGGATACCGGGGGTTGCAGTGCTGGATTCCGCGGCCACATGTAAATAAACACGACCGTCAACGTGGACTCGATTGGCCAGCAGGAAGGGCTTGCAGGGAGCTGCAGGGAGTTGAGGGCTCATCAACTTCACTACGCGCCCGGGTGCTGGGTGCCTCCTTGGCGGCCGGGCCTGTGGCTATATCTCGATGCTGCTGCTACTGTTCACAAATAGACACCACCCGAAACTTGATATCACAAGTATCTCGGGGTACATCATCGCCCACTTGCACTCAAAGATGGAAGAGATGGGTGTGCTAATCCGGCAGAGAGACGGTACCGGTAGACACATGCATCTCTCGTACAGCGCTCCATGTACCTGATCTAGCATCCGTAATAGGGCCTCTTACTGCGACAGGTACCCAAAAGTGGGTGGAGTATAGCGAAGCGGCCCGCCGCGCCGTGCCAAAGACATTCACTGCCTGTTCGTGCAAATTCCCACGCTTGTTGAAATTTCTGACGTGCCCCCCAGCCCAGCAGCTGCCTGTATTTATTTCGTCCCAGGAACCTGGCGAGCCTGGCTTGAAACTAGCTTCACAGGCAGCCCTTTGCAGCGCAGGCTGATAAATCGTGGCCCTCTCCTCCTGACATCGCGCGTCCTTTTGCAATTCCTCCACCTCTATCAGCCAGCCTCTGCCTTTTTGCCTGCCCAAAAAGTCGCTTGACCCTCTTTTGCCCACAGTGCAGCCAGAGCCTGTGGCGCCAAAAAAAGAAAAAAAAAATTCACCCCCCCTACCTAGAACCACCGGATTTTTAAATGCCCGCTTATTGCCTAGGCCTCTGTACACTTCTCTGCAGTTCCAAATATCCGGCATAACCTTGTGTCGGGACAGCCTTTTTCCTACACTCCAAGCATTCCAGCGCCGCGGCCCTCATGAAGTTCTTCAGCGGCAGCAAGGCTTCAAGGAAGAGCGCTTCTACTTCCAGTGTTGACGAGAGCGACATTCCCCAGAGCCCCAACGCAGCTCCTTCGTCCTCGTCGCCCACCAAGAAGCCCGCACGGCCCGTCTCCCATCAGCCGAAAGACACCACCAAGGCGTCGTCAACGTCCAGGTCCTCTCGCCTCTCGCGACATTCGACGGACGCAGGCCATTCGCGCCGCAGCAACAAGTACGACCCGGACACCCATCCATTGAATCTACCTCCTGAAGAGCGGGAGCGCAAACGGCTATCGGCCATGTCCAATTCAGCCATGAACTCCAACTCGATGGATGTCGACCCGCAGCCCGTGAACGGCGCGGCATCACCACCGCCGCCGCCCGCCAAGGGCTCGTCGAATGCCTCTGCCCAGAAGAACTTTTCCGTGCCCATCACCAATGGCAGCATGGCGCCAAACGGCAACGACGAGGCCCCAGCGCCGCCGCCGCACAAGTCCAACCCGTCCAGCCCCATCCCATCGCCTCTGGAGGAAGCAGAGTCATACAAGACGGCCGGAAACCGGCTGTTCAAAGAGAAGAGCTACGCCAAGGCCATTGAGCAGTACAGCAAAGGTATGCGCCAATACATAATGATGCTTTTTACCCATTGTTCATACACCTACGTCTTCTTACTTGTCTTTTTCGTATTCTGCTTCTTCTCTTTTGCCATTGATCCTACAGATGTTCAACAGAAAAAAAAGAAGAGTGAAAGAAACCTTGAAAGAAACTCTGGGCTAACCGTTTTTTCCTACTTTCTTCCGTCGTGCAGCTGTGGATCTGTTTCCCAACTCGGCAACCTATTTGGGCAACCGGGCGGCTGCCTACATGTCAAATGGCCAGTTTGAGGCCGCTCTGGAGGACTGCCTTCGTGCCACGGACCTCGATCCTAACAACGCCAAGGTCCTGTTGCGCCTGGCGCGAATCTACACCGGCCTGGGACGGCCGGAGGAGGCCATGACAACATACTCCCGTATCGTCCCACAGCCGTCCGCCAAGGACATGGCCCCCACCCGGGAGATGCTGCATCACATCAAGTCGGCCAAGGAGACGCTCCAGCGAGGCTCAGCCATGTCCATGGTGCTACATGCTCTGGACCAGGCCGAGCGCGGCCTTGGCTCCGGCGTTTCCAAGCCGCGCAAGTGGCAGCTAATGCGGGGAGAGGCCTACTTGAAAATGGGCCGCGAGAACTCATTAGGAGAAGCTCAGGGCGTCGCCATGTCGCTGCTGCGTCACAACAACCAGGACCCCGAGGCCCTGGTTTTGCGTGGCCGCGTCCTCTATGGTCAGGGCGAGAATGAAAAGGCTATCCAGTACTTCAGAATGGCCTGCAGCTGCGACCCTGACTACCGAGATGCAGTCAAGTGGCTGAGAATTGTTCAGAAGCTCGACCGCATGAAGGAAGAGGGCAACACTGAGTTCAAGGCTGGCCGATTCCAGCAAGCCATCCAGAAGTACAGCGATGCTTTAGACATTGACCCGTCAAACAAGAGCATGAATGCCAAGCTATTGCAGAATCGTGCCCAGTGCAAGATTAAGCTGCAAAAGTACGAGGACGCCATTGTCGACTCAGAACGCGCCGTCTCCCTTGACCCCAGCTACACCAAGGCCCGCAAGACAAAGGCCAATGCTCTCGGCAAGCTTGGAAACTGGGAAGAGTCCGTCCGTGAATGGAAGGCTATCCATGATATTGATCCCACAGATAACTCGGTTCGCAATGAGATTCGCAAGGCAGAGCTGGAGCTGAAGAAGAGCCAACGCAAAGATTACTACAAGATCATGGGCATTGAAAAGGATGCTGATGCTAACGACATCAAACGAGCGTACCGCAAGATGGCTGTCAAGCTACACCCTGACAAGAACCCTGGTGATGCCGAGGCAGAGGCCAAGTTCAAAGACATGCAGGAAGCCTATGAGACGCTCAGCGATCCTCAGTAAGTTGAACCGACCCCCTGGCCCTTGTGTTGACTTCATTCGGAACGTGTACTAACACACGATGCAGAAAGAGAGCCCGCTACGACAATGGCGATGATCTCGTCGACCCTGCCGACATGTTCGGTGGCGGTATGGGAGGTGGCATGGGTGGAATCGACCCTGAGATCCTGTTCAGTATGATGGGCAACCAGGGTGGCTTTGGAGGCGGTGGCTTCCAATCCAGAGGCTTCCCAGGAGGTGCTGGTGGCTTCCCCGGAGGTGCCAGCTTCAACTTTGGCGGTGCTGGTCCCGGTGGCCGACAGCGAGGCGGCTTTCCAGGTGCTGGTGCCGGATTCCCCTACTCGTGACCAGCCGGCAGTGAAGAAACAGAAACAGAGGATGATGACGATGATGATGATGATGGCGAGGAAGATGAGACAGATGCCAACTCTCGGTATTCATTCCACGATGCTTGGCCAAATGAAGAACCGGAGAGTAAGCTGCAGGATGATTTGCAACGTCGCCGAGATGCTCGTAATGAGCTGGTTGAAACTTTGCGACGATATGGCATGTGGCTGCTTGGGGCAGTTGTCTTGCTCCCGCCGCAATTGGTAGCAATGGGTTTGGTGATTTCGGCATTTATATACTTGTGCACAAGACGAGACGGCCGACAGCGTCATCACAGCAGACGCAACACCGCAGGATAGACATTGGGATTTTATTTTTGTTCAAACTTTTTTTTTTTTGGTTTTTTTTTCTTCAACTCAGAAAAGAAAAGACGCGCATCCTCATTGCTATGGCGTTTTTGGGACACATTCTAGAAAGAGAACTGGGAAAAGACAAACACAGTTGATCTTTTTGATTCATTTGCACAAACTAACTACTGTCTTCCGGGAGGAGCAAAAGAGATATCTTTTTTTGTGGGAACCGGATTGGGAAAAAAATATGTGTGAGAGGGAGAGAGAAGAGGACAGCTGGGGGCGAGGATTGCTCGTCCTCTTTTTTTTGTGAATTGGCTTTTTAGACTGACTAGACGATGAACGCTTGAAAGTTGGAAATATTAAGCGTCTCGTTCAGAAAGAGGTCAGGGAGAGCGAGGCGGGGACGTAGTTGCAAAGGTTTATATAGATGAATGCGGGTGACCCGTCTTTTTCCACAATCCACTGTCAGATACCCTTGTCTTTTTTTGATCCACAACTTGGCCTCCTTCTGATTTCTTCTGAAGTTCGCGTTGATACACTTATTCAATCTATGGTTGGCTAAAGCCGGCTACTGTGGATAGCAATCAAGAAGCTTGGACAACCAACAGTACAAGCTTGGAGCGAAATCTCCTATTGCTATATAAAGACCTTTGGGTATCATGATACGCCCTCTGAACGCCTAATTACAAGAATGTCTCGGTGTCTAGTATGCCAAACGCCATAAGCCCCCTTTTACTAAGAAGAAACAAATCCATTTGTATACCAAACTCTCCTCCTTCACTGGCTACCAGTCTGTCCGCCCTGCACAGCAGACGCAGGCCTCGCAGGAAGATTGCTGCTAGTCCCACTGCTGCCACTCTGCCCACCTACCGTCGCCGCACCAGCACCACCAGTCGCAATCGCCGGGTTGCCCCCCGTCGCCTCCAGCACCTTTGCCACATCCTCGCGCAGCTCCGGCATGGCAGAGGACATCTGCTCGGCGAGCACGTCGCGGAAGGACGCAAAGGCGCTCTGCTTGCCGCGCATGAGCTGGTTCCCGCGGCGCACGAGCTCGACGAACTCTCGCGTGTAAATGTCCGGGTTGCGGCCGTTTTCGACGTACTCGAGCAGTTCGGGGGGCACGGAGGGGAGGAGGTGCGGAGGGGAGGCGGCGACGTGGACGTTTTGGAGGGAGGTGGAGAGGGATTTGCTGTTACTCGGGATTAGCTGAGAGCGCAAGGGCGGAACTTTTGAGTTGTGGGTGGAGGTCTGTACATTTCTTTGGAGAGGACTTCTTTGCTTGAGACGCCCATGGAGTCGTATGTTGAGACTTGGACCATGACGCGGTAGAAGTCTTGGATGACGTCCTTGAGCTGTTCTGCAGGGGGGTTAGTTATTTTGCGAGGATGGGGGAGAAGTAGTCCGTACGCTCAATTCCATCGTGGTCTATTCTGTCGACGGGCGCCATGGTTGTGGGTGAAGCTGGCGAAGGAATTGATGAAGTTGCTGTTTGGCAGAGAGAGGTTGAAGTTGATGCTGTGGAGAGTATGGGGAGATGCTTTTTTGGTGGGGCACTTGTTAGCGGAACTACTGTCTAGCTGATCACTGAATAGGTGAGATGCAGAAGGCATCTGTAGGCTTTACTATAGAACAAAATCATTTTCTTCTTATAGAATTGAATTTCATAATGGATACTTTTTCAGCCCGTCGCAGTAATTGACACATATGGATCAAATTCATCCTCGTTGTGTCAAAAATCCGGGTTGTTGGGATGTAGCACGTGAAAGCAGCCATCTGTGAGAAAGGAGCAGCATCATCATGTCTTACATCGCCTTCTATCTCTACTTAATCGCAATAGCTAGCCCAATATTGATTGAAAACTTTCCAGGTATAGCCAGCGATGTTCAATTACCAATTGACGTCTTTCCAGCATTTGCTCTGCTAAGCTTGGCCTTTGCGGCTCTGCCGCACCTCGGGCGGGCACCGACACTCTCTTCACAGCATTTTTAACTCTCCCCAAGGCTTTGATACAACACGTCTGTGATTTGTTGTCTATTCAAGGTATCCAAAATCTTTGTCAATCTTGTAGTGCAATTGATCTGCCAAAAACTTGGGGTAGCGAGAGCTTCACAGCATTTTTAACTCTCCCCAAGGCTTTGGCAGAATACACTGATGATATGCCAAGCTCGCATATGATCTATTTAGAAGGCTAGTCTTATGGCGGCATTTGTGTGGCGCAAAATGGATTTTGAAATCCGTCCATTTCACAGCGTTTTTAACTCTCCCCAAGGCTTTGGCAATATGCTGATGATATACTAAGCTCGCCAATCAAGGCTGGCCTTTCCGGCCTTGTAATGACCCTCTTGTGCGCATAGGCGGGGATCTCTCTTTCACAGCATTTTTAACTCTCCTCAAGGCTTTCATACAACAAACAGGTCTGTGATTTGCTGTCTATTTAAGGTACCTAGTATCTTGTTCTATCTTGTGGCGGAAATGGTCTACCACGAGTGATACGCTAACTCTACCTATATAGCAAATGCCAAGCAAGGTCAGTTCTATATGCTCGAATGCGTCATATGCCAAAAAGGGCTTCCGCAGTCATACTGTGTCTGTAGTCCGAGGCAGCAACTGGGCGTTGATTCTGGCCGGGGCTGGGTACCTGGACAGCTTTTCGAAGGGCGGTGGACCCGGTCACACACACCGTCAAAGGGAGGCATCCTAGCCTCGGCGTAATATTGATCAATCTAGCAGTACGGCGTACAAAGGGTCAATATCCATCAAAAGTCTCAGGCTTGATACAACATCAACGCTGGTCCAACGTCACACGAGCATAACCTCTTATTAACTACCAGATGTCAAAAACGTCGCTCTGTGCCTCCTCGAGCATTTTTCCAGCAATGAGGTACCAGTATGACCAAGTCAGTTCCCGAAGAACACGTCAGCCGTTGAAACTTTGGCGTGGGATTTATCCTTGCGCTCCTCGTTTATACCTACTTGACAGAATACGCTTACAGCGTGTCTGAGGTATAAAGCAGCGCAGGACTAGCGCAAGGGGAGCCTGACAATCGCTGTGACGTTTGGGCCGATATCCCCTGTCGTGACAAGAAGCGTCTTAATTTGGGCAAGTTGGCGACATTGATTACCATCCATGGTTTGAGAGGGACCGTTCAGCCGCTAATACCACGCGGGTCCCGGAGTAGGCTCTGGGAATCGTATACTTTGCTTTCTTGGCCTGAAGGAGGTTGATTCAACATCGCCTGAGGGTCCTCTAACATCTTTGATCTTTGTCCAACGCCCAGGGACTTGAATATTTTACCAAATCAGGGTTAAAGTAGCAGACATGTCCTCAGATCAAACTCGAATGCTCGAATGCAATTCTCAGCGAAAACCTCAGTGACAAGCCAGATGGCACGCTGCCACTGCATGAACCGAACTAGCAGGCCCGGCCCATGTTCCCCGGCCGGCTAGGAACGACCCGCGTACACACCGCATCACCGGGCCATGACTCTCCTGCGACATCTAGCTGTGTTTAATATCAAGCTGTATCGTTGGCGTGAGGCCTGAGCCAATGGTCTTTTCCGTCAAGGATGTGGAGATTGGGGTGCGCGTGGGTGATAACTGAGCTGAGAGACGCCTGTATTACACGGCAATAACAGCCCACTCGCCATGATACTCGCGACTGTACGAGCCTGTGCCAATAGCCTGTCTCGGAGATAAAAACAACAAGCTGGTTGACCAGGCTGATGGTTATAGTACAAGTATGTACGGCATGGCCGTTCTTTGCCAGCCCGACTTGTCAGACTCTTCCTCTTTCTTACCATCAGCCGCAATCCTTTAGCCTATTGCGTGTATATTCCCGCGTGCGCATAACAACTACCGCATCTTGAGGCCTTTGAACACGACTTTATACTGTATCACTGCATCAAATCCCACGCGCTAGACGGCTACCTAACTTTTTTTTTCTCCGGCCGCGAGCTGATACTGCCCAATAGAGCGCGGTTAGCCGCTTTATATGCCGGTACTTTGCCCCCATGTCTTCGTTCAATTTACCACCACCGGCTCCTAAGCCCACGACGTTTGAATTTGTGGTTGGCCAACGTCCGGACCAGCTTAACGCCGGATCCAGCAAGAAGTTGCGGTCGCATCTATCCAAGAGAGGATGGGAGGTCTACTTGGAGCAGAAGAAACTATCATCGCCAGTTCCAGCTCGAGCAGATGAAGCAGCTCATCAGGCCGATGATGGGGCCAGGCGAAAGAAGCGCAGGCGCCATCGCCAGGCCATTACCTGGGATGTCGTAGAGCCAGGCGATCCGAGGATTCCTAGGCCTGGAAATGTCAGAGAGGCCATGCTAGCCCTCGTCAAGACCGGAAGGCACATGCCTTTGGAAAAGACACTGTCAATCGACTACAGACTTGGAGGTGGACGCGTTGATCCTTTCAAATCATATCCTACACCATTTCGATCTTACATACCTAGATTGGTGGATCATTGTGAGTTCAATCTTCTTTTTGCGTTGCCATCTGATAACGGCAAAGAATAGTCATTAATACTTCTATCAGACATTATCCACATGGCCGTGGACATCCCTGAGCTTGACCAGCCCGGAAACGCTGGTCTTCTTCGCAGTCGCTGGTTCCGCATGGCCACGACCGAAATGTCTACGTTCCAAGTCGTCTTGCTCCTCGCCGCAGGCAACTTTGTCAGCGTCAAAGGCGCCGTGCCCGCAGAGCAAGGGTTCAACATACATCAGCTCAAAGGTGATGCTATCCGATCCATCAATTATGCCATGAATGACCAAGTCAAAGCAACGAGCGACTCCATTATCGGTGCGGTAGCCAAGTTAGCGAGTTTCGAGTCCATGCATGGAACGGAGGCTGATTTCCGACTGCATATGGAGCATACCATTAGACTGGTGAATATGAGAGGGGGGCTGGATCATCTCGGCCTTGGAGGGCTCTTGCGGAGGATGCTTATCTGGATTGATGTAAATGGCAACTTTTTGTATAAGAAGCCGCGATATTGGCCTGGTGAGAACTTTGATGGAAGTAAAGATTCGATTTCGGAGCCCAACCCGGAGCGATTCATTGCCGTCTGAAGTATATGGGTGCGCTAGGTCTTGTTGTCGTGATTTTGGCTTGTTCTTTTATATTATATACCATTTCTTGTTTGGGGGGTTTAGGCTTCCCCTTTTCTTTTCTTTGTGGGCAGCCACTTCGG
This sequence comes from Trichoderma koningiopsis, assembly GCA_022985005.1. NCBI lineage: Eukaryota > Fungi > Ascomycota > Sordariomycetes > Hypocreales > Hypocreaceae > Trichoderma > Trichoderma koningiopsis. The sequence continues at coordinate 921,352 of JAJPEM010000002.1, forward strand.
CTTGTTCTTTTATATTATATCCCATTTCTTTTTAGGGGGTTTAGATCCTCCCTTTTTTTCCTTTCTGGGCAGCCGCTTTGGCTGAAGCTCAGACTAATATTTTGTAATACTTGTGTTATTAGAGAGATGAGATCACAGGTACTTTTAGTTAACCAATACCAATAATTTGTCATTTTTTGTATCAATCTTTCTTAGCCAAGGAAAATAAAACGCCACCTTCAATATATATACAATATGGGAGCAAATCAAAGTAGGAAAACGCAAAAAAACTCGAAGAAATAAGAAATTCTCATGCAAAGAGGGGAGCACTCCAAATGAAAAAAGAGGTATATCGAAGATAAATCAAAATGGTATCCATCAAAGAGAATCAAACGCTTTGCCGTTCTGTTTTTGCTTCATATCACGGAGAACAAAAACTCACTTCTTCCTTTCCCGCGCCTGCTTGCTTGTTCGCTTGCTTCTCATCATCCCATCTCCTTCTTAATATTCCAGTCATATTTGCTAGTTATTCCTCGAAAACGTCGCCGACGCATCAACCAGCAGCGTGGCAATGAGCAAAACGCCGTTGAACCCAGCCATCATGTAAAACGGCGTGCCGCTAGACACTGTATCGAACAGATAGCCACCCAGCTTTGTAAGAATCAGGATCGCTGCGCCACCGCAAAGTGAATACACGCCCGCAATGGAGCCTTTGAGGCGCAGTCGCGACACAAACTCTTCCTCCGTGACAATGCGGATCAGGGGCTCCGTCTCGGTGGATTCGTCTGCGTCGGGGGCAATGGCATGAGGGCGGCGGGCAGCGCGCGGGATCTCGACGGCGAGAACGCCCTTGCCAAGGGAGCCCAGACTGCAAACAATGGATCCGATTTGGCTGATGCCGATGAGCGTTACGATGACGAAGATGTAAGGGGTGCCGCCTCGGCCATCAACGTCCTTGATCTCGGGGCTTGAAAGTTGCGGGAAGATGGTGTAGCCCACAATTCCCATGACGGTGGCCACGACAACGGGGTAGTTGACTCTACCCGGGTGACGAGACAGGTAGCCGAAAAGGGGAGCACAGATCAAGCCCATGAGCTGCGCTACGCCAGTCAGGATGGAAGAGAGGACGTACGCCTGGCGACATTCCTTCTTGAGCTCTGGAGAAGGATCGTTGGGCGAGCCCTGGCAGAATCCGTTGCCAATGAAGAACGTGTTGATGTAGAGCGGGACAAAGAGTGAGATGGCAACGGTGGAAGCTCTAGCGACGAAGCCACCGAGATAACCCAGAGCGATCCGAGAGTCAGTAAAGCCAAGGAGCACTGAGTCCTTCATGAGGTGGAGGTACGGGATTACCTAAGAATGAATGTTAACAAGAACTCCAAAACCAACATTCACGAACCAATATTACCTTGTTTTGAGATCTGCCGTAGCCAGCTCCAGTAGATTCATCCTGACTCTTGAGCCCGAACAGCAGTCGCCATCCCTTGCCTTCCTCCCCTTGAAGATTGCGCAGCCCAAAGAAGACAAAGATACCAACAAGCAGAGCAATAGCACCGACAACATAGAAGCTATAAGTCACTGCCTCTCCAGGAGTTACCTCGTCAATCTCTCCAAACTTGGCTGGCAGGGGCAAAAAGCACGACAGCGCCAGCAGCGCGCCGCAGCCCGTGAAAAGACCGACATAGCCCGCCAGCACAGACGATTTTCCCGACCGGCCTTGCGCTTCTGTGGATGATGCCCCCTCTCCAGTGGGCAGCGATCGCGAATAGGCTTCTGGAGTAATGGTGACCTCAGAATCGACAGAAAAGGCGGCGCTCAGGCGCGCAAAGGAGCTTCGACTGCGGCGGCGAGCGCGGGCGGCTTTAGCTCGCTCAAGGGCGGCGTTGCGAATGTCCTCGTCCTCGTTTGTCAGCGAAGGAAGGATGGCAGTGACCATGGTAGCCCTAATGATTCAAAAGTCAGCATACAAGCTCCGGGCAAGCAATCGCATATATCCATCCGCTTCTCGCGTCCCATCCCGTAGGACTCCAACAAGAGCACACGCTGTATCAACCCAGACATAAAGAAAACCACATACGTAGCCGATGCGCCCACCGCAAACAAGACCCGCGCCAGCAACAGCTGCGGATACACGTTCCTCGCCTGCACAAACACTGCCAGCGACACGGCGACAATCGCATATCCGATCACGGCCACCCACCGCACGCCCAGGCGGTCCGACACGAGGCCCCAGGCCGGACACGCCACCAGGGCGACGATCTCGTCCGCAAAGCCCAGCGTGCCGACGACGTCGCCCACGCCATCCTTCTGGCCGATCAGGTCGGTGATGACGAAGGAGACGGAGCTGTTGAGGAAGACGAGGAACGAGATGGAGAAGAGCGAGATGCCCAGCAGGTACGTCGCGGCCTGCGTGGGAGTCGTCGAGGCCGCGAAGGGCAGGAAGCGCTGGAGGGAGAGCGCCATTTTGGAGGGTTTGGCTGCTGTTACAGCAGCGCGCGCGTCTTTTTTCTCTCTCTCCTGTTTTGTATCGACGTCGCTGTTATGTGTATGGAGTAGGTAAGGTAGAGATAGAGCTTCTGGAGCTACAGTAGCTTTTTTTTCCTTGCCGCCTCGGTTCTTAGTGTCGATATCGCGGGTCTTCAATCAAAATGCGCTTTTTGGAGCTTAGTGAGAATAAAATGTAGTCTTTCCAGTAATGCTAGGAAAGCATCCACATGGTGATTCGAAAAGCGCAAGTCTGAAACTAAATGCAATGGCAAAGGAAAAAGAGCAGATGCCAAAACGATGGAAATGGAAATGACTGATGCAATGCAAAGTTGTAAGAAATGACCATCTTACGAGCATGAGGAGCTTCTTCAGCGCTAGCATTTAGCATTTAGCGCCTGCGGAGATTCGGCTCCTTTAAGCTCTTTCGGGCCAATTGGCGGCGTGCACCAACGGCATTCATTAGCATCCCTTCAACTACTGACCGCATTAAGACGCGCCCTGACAAATTCAAACGTCAACAATCTAGATCAATTGGTCTTCTTTAGACTGCACTGTGTAGCCATTCACTTTACTTGAATTCGCGAGATGCTACAAAAAAGACAAGTAGATACAAGTCTTCATCAGAGCTTCACCCTGTGCGTAGAGGCAGTGACGTCTCGTCTTCACTTATAGGCATGGTAGCTCCTCGCGGAAAGCTTATCGGCTTAGCTACGCCACGGATCTACACAAACACATTCATCTCCGGTCTCTAATTCCTTTAAATGATTCAATTTCTTTCTTCGTCTTCACGACTGAGATCATGCAAATAGCAATCGAGATACCTGCCTAATAACAAATGCTCCATTTGTCTGATATCCATAACAAGCTCCTAAACTGAAACAAAGATTCAAACTCCAATGCTCCCTCTTGCTCCTGTAGCCCTCCTCCCAACGTGTCCAGAACATACTCCGTACAGAGGGTATAATGTGTGTATACGTGCGTGATATCATCTCTCTACCAAGCCCAGAGCACCTTGTGGTGAAGCGTACGGGCGCCCAGTCGCTCAAACTCAAACGGCGTGATCCACGAGTCGTTGGTTGACAGCTTCGCAAAGACGCTAGCTCCTTTCCAAGTGACAACCTGCTCATCCATATCTCTCGCGCTTCGACTGACCAGGATCCTATCGTTGAGATCGGGCTTCAGCGCCTTCAGCCTCTCTTCCAAAACCACGGTGAGCTGCGGAACCTTGGCGCCGCCGCCAATGACCATGATACTGCCCAGTAAATCGCGGACCTTCTTCTCGTCGCCCTTAGCAGCATTGTGAATGCTTGTGAGAATAGAAATGTCCAGCGGTGCCAGGGGCAGTACTTCGTCTCTTTCCGTGGCCATGTCTTTGGCTCCCCGTGCTGCTGCGTCCACAAACATTCCTGGAGGCGGCTGCGCGGCTTGGGACTGTCCAGGAACCGGCGTGCCAGCTGCTCGAATGCTGCCCGGAGCAGGGCTATCGCCATTGACGCCATCCTTGTTGGCTCCGAAGACGAATGGAGCTGGCACTGGAGTGCCGCTGCCCTCGGGGGCCGGCGACCCAGCGTGCGATGCAATTGGAGTGCCAGTTGCTGTCTCGGCTTTGGGAAGGAAGTTGAATTGTGATTTCTCTTTGTTTGGCGTTGACGCTTCAGGTTGTGACTGAGAGAAGCCATTTGCGTTGGTCATGAGTGACGGCTTTACCAGTGTCAGAATTGCGAGCTGTGCGGCAGAGGACGGATCGTCGGGAATATCCACGTCATAAGCGTTGTAGGAACGCTCGACAAGCTTTCTCCTTCCCCTAAGCTTTGTGCTATTGTCAAAGATTGCCGGCTCAAACACTCCCATTGCCGCAAGAATGACCTCGTCGTATGTCTTGAACGCATATTTCCGTGTAGGCTGGTTGGGCGCTCGAACATGAAAGTTGTAGAGCTGTACCGAGATGTTGGCTTGAGACATGGTACAATGCTTCGCCTTTAGCTCTTCAGCTAGGAGGAAATCATATCTTCTCCGCAGGTTAATTTCCTGGTAGGGAAAGTTATCGTAGAGCATCATTTTGATAAAAGTCTCCGTGATATCATAGCCTCCATATTTGAGGTTGATTCTCGAGTCTTCAATGCAGAGTCCGTCCTCGACACAGGTCACAGATGTCTTCTGCGCGCCGATATCCACGACGCAGGCTTGTGTATAACCGGCGCCAAAAGTCGCTGCCATGCTTTCCTGGATAAAGCATACTCTACTGAACTCGAACCAGGTCATACAGGATCGCAAGATCTGCTCCACGTACTTCTTATCATAAAGATCAGGGATAACAAAAACGCAGCTGTACTGTTGCCATTCGCTGTTTGTCTTCAGGCCCAGCTCTTGGCGCAGCGCCTTGTCCAGGAGCGTTTCGAAATCGTCAAAGAGATGCTCTTGACTTGTGTACCCATCCTCGTTCCAGTATCCGTGCTGGATAGGCCACCACAGCTTGAACTTGGGGTTTGAGTCGTCAGGAACACGCAATGCCTCGTTCCCAATAAAACAGGATGCCAATGAATTTGGGTCATCCAGTTTTTCTATATCAGTCCACTCGACCTCCAGCACATCGTTATGTCTCTGAATGATCTCGGGCTCCGTACGGCGATTGAATGTCTGGACAAGTTCCTTGGAGTTGGGAAGTACTTTTCGCTTGTTGGCGCGCATTTCTACCTTCAGATCGTTGCACATCTTTTGGTATTTCTTCGACCACTCTTCTCCATATTGCTGATCCGTAGTCTTTGCCTCAAACTGCCGTCGGGGTAAAGCCTCGTACATCTCCGATTCGGTCTGGGGAAATTTGGTCGCTAGGGTAGTCGGGATAGTCTTGGGAAGTGCATCGCTCGCGAATCCAATACGCAGATTCTGGCTTCCAGGATGGATGACAATCACTCTGGATGGGTCCATCCCACCCGAGGGAGTTGCGGCTCCGTCATCTTCGCCGAGATCTGGCAGTGGTAGGGGCAGCTCGCCATTAGCGGGCTTTGAAAGAGCACGATCACGGTCTCGGGCACTCTGTACTAGTCTATCTCGAGTCGCATCGCTTTGGAGTCGGAGGGCTAGGACCTGATCATCCCTTTTCATATAATCTCTACCGCCCGGAGTTAGTGTGTTCGACCAGTCCAGCCACTCAGGTCGCTGCGAATTCTTACGTATAGTAGTTCTTCTGGTTGATGGGGGTAACATCAGGCCATGAGGTCAATTTCATGCCATTGTCAGTTCGCTCCAGCCCTGCGCGGATGTTTTCTATATTAGCATTTGGCAGCCGGTGCGTTGACAGGAAGTCGAGGTTCCCCATGACACAAAGCTGAAGCTATATTTACGTACCCTCCCTAAGAAGCACTCTTTCTGAGACTTTGCCGACCATCTTTATGGTGTAGGCACCTTTGGTGCCAGAATTGGATAGCGGGTGGTGTTGTGCAGTGGTGTGAATGAGGAGGAATTTTATGGTGCACTCGTCATCTTGTCCTCGCCGTAGACGCGATTGACACGCCAATGCGATTAAACTTCCTGCGATCCTAGGACCGAGCCGATAAGATAGCTTGTGCCTGAATGGCGGATTTTAGATAATCCGGACGTGCGTCGATGTCCTGTGTAAGTGGTATTGCGTTGCCGCGACAAGCTTTGTATTGGGCAAGTACTGGTAGATATGCAGCAAAAAAAAAACGCATTTGATCCAAATATAGTAACCTGAAATATTGGATAATTCGATTTGAAGCTTAGCTAATGGCTATCAGTTTGCTATGCTGCTCAAAGTACAGTGGCATGTAAAATTGGTGGTTTCTCAAGTATGGGCTGCCAGATACTATCAATAAGCCAGCCGTTTCACCGCATACCATCCTTATAGTCGAGGTACAGACAGTGATAACGCCAACTACTATAGTAAATAATTGCCAAGTAAGCGATTCATAGGTAAGTACTATTAAAGCCGCAGCGCCACTAGAATGCTTCCTAAGAGGCTGTCTGACAGACTTGCATTCAAAAAGACCGCCCTCTACGGCCAACAGCTACCTACCCTGGAGTCAAGCGAAGTCGCTGCGGTAATGTGACGCCAAGCACTTGAGGCACACGGTGAAGAATTAGATGAATAGAGAGAACAATGCAATGAATATTAGAAGTAAAAAAAGTACTTAACAGATGTTGTTGGCTGTATGCATTAGCGATAAACTTGAACCTAAGGCCTGAAGTGCAGGCGAAACAAGTGACTTATGCGTACAAACACAGACAAACTAAATCAACCGACATTTTACAGCACCTCACCAATACCTTACACTTTCACCGTCTGAGCTGAAAAGGCTAATTCTGTAGACTGCATATTAAGTAATAACAATGCTTTGTGCTCCGTAAACACGATGTACCTGCGTGCCCGCAAGTTGTCGGAGCTGATGCATGCAGCCCAAGTCACCTGACAGAGATATGAGATGTCACTGAATGACGTAACCGGTCTTTATTCTAGGTAGCAGAGCAGCCGGCGCCTGCTTGCAACTTCGTCTCAGCTCCTACATCTCACTACTACCACCTTGAAACACGTATACAGATATCTCGCTTCTGAAAACTTACGGTGATAGCTATACATAGCTGCGAAAAATACTAATTTGGTCATCGACATTATAGCATCTTACTAGGCTGGTGGACTCCTCGTCCCGTCAACTCAACCAACATGCCCGTACAGGTGTACACTTCGAGTCCCATCAATGCCACCAAGGCAACAGAAATCACCCCAAAGACACAACAGCCAGAGGGAGAAGGATTTCAGGCAAGACCGCCTCCACCGACAACAACGTTAGGAAGCCCAACAGCGTATCCTCCTGCACAGCCTGGTGCTCGGCCATCACTACCTATCCAGACTGGAGCGCCTCAGCCTACCAGCACTTATATGCCATCGTCGACCCAAGAAGCCAGCTCAAATCCGCCTCCTCCACAGCCTGGCGCAGTGCCTTCGCCTCCGGGAGGAAAAGGCCACCTCCCGCCTCCTCCAAAGGCTGGAGAGACCTTACAACAGACCCAGACAGTGCCCATGCCGCCTCAAATGTCGTACCAGCTGCCGGCATCAGGCGTTCCAAGCTCATCGACCTCTACCTCCACAGCCTACTCGCCAAGTGTGCCGCATCCAAGACTTATACAGACCTCCGAACCAGACTTCTCGCATCCCCCGGGCTATCAACAGAACACCAATGCCGCAGACTTCAGCCGCGACCAACGAGAGGCCTACAACGCTTCTTTAAGCCAAGAATCATACCTGACTCATGAAGCAGAGAGTGTCTGGAACACGGCAAAGAAGTGGGCAGCGGCTGCAGGAGACAGCATCGCCGCGGCAGAGAATGAAGTCTGGAAGAGAATTAACAAGGAGTAGTACGCTTCATGGACATAACATTCATTGGCCGAGAGATACGAGTGCATGGCCACGAAAAACGACGCATTTCGACAAGCACTGAGCAGTATACTACAACAAACGAAGATCGCAATGCGCCACATTAAATAGGTAACTAAATTAAGCTATACACACGAGCGAGCTTTAGAGGCAAATGAGATCTATTTTACCTTTCAAATAAGAAATGTTTTCGGGGAATCAACATGTTCCTGCGCATAGACTGCGCTGAAGCTAAGATCGATCGATTAGTCAAAGCTTCGAGCGGCAAGTAGGTGAAGAACAATGTCGCGCGTCATGCACGAGCACCCGTTGAGGCGAATCAGTGATGCGCCAGAAAAGATCTCGAATCAAGATTCTGACGCAATATACCCATACAGATCCGTGACAGGGTTGTTACGAGATCGACACTAGGCGTTTTAGTTGTGGCAGTCCCAATTTGCTGCCAGAGTTAATTATAGCTCTGAGCTGGGACCTGCCTTTCATTTCGCCTACACAATCCATCAGCTGTTCCCGGAGCTGCCTTGAAGAAATGTTTCAATTCTGAGCTGACCCAGGCCTGGTTTGTCGAGTCTCAAGTCTCGCGTCTATGATTTTGATCGCGGGCCATGAAACCATCACTTTCTGGAGGTACGTAGTAATGACAGAAATACTTCAAACTCGTTTCTGCGTTTGGATGACCCTTCCATCTTGTGCATGAAAAGTGGCATGAGAATTGGTGAATCAGGCTTAGCCGGGGACACCTCTGACGCATCTGAAACGCGTATAAGTGACCGGGCTCCTGGGCTGAGCTACCAGGCGCTACCGCATTTTTGTCGTGTGGCCGTAGCGTGTCGCGCGTACCAGCTGGTAAGCCCGCCGTAAGGCTGCGGACTCTGCAATTAAACTGAGACAGCGCCCCTGCATCCTGCCTCAGGAACCAGGCAAATCAGAGCCCTCGCAACGTCGCATCACCCACTTTAGACCTCTTCAAAACACAACTCCACTATATCCAACTTTCCCCGGCACCCATATTCCATCTCGGGTCCGCGTTGAGCGCAGACGGCCCGGCTTGCTTCGCTGACCTGTCGTCTGGTCAACTAATCACCCTCTCGGTTTTTCGGCAGGGCACAATAACAGACGATAGAGACGAAAGGAATTCGAGGCCAAAGCGGATGCGCAATTACACTCGTGGAGGCTGGGCGGGCCTGTGGGCGCGCAGGAGGGCTCCGCTGCCACACCCGTGGATCGACTTTGACTGCATGTCAATGAGCTCTACCGGATAGTCTTTCCTTGTGCGAATAGCTACCGACCGGTTGTCTCCTCCTTAATCTATTGCGGGGTTCCGGGCCTCTTGGTTCGTAGCCAAGCGTTTTATCTGCTTCCATATATGGCTCTTGACACACGCTTAGCCAGGGCTGCGAGCTCGTGATCGGCTTCGAGTCCGAGTCGGTCATCTCCTCTTGCAGCGGCGACACCGTTGTCCCGCAGGCGTGATCTTGCAGCTGGACATCTGGCATGCCAGATACTACTCCGTATGTGCCAGTATGGCTGCTGCCTTGAGCCGCTGTCTCACGGCTGGTCGGAGAATAGCCGTTTGGCTGGGCCGCAAGTATGGACGGATGCTACCACACAGCGGACGCCTTCGAGAACACCTTACTGGTACGCCTCTCTCTCTATTCCAGTCAGCAAGGGGGCCTCCAATGGATTGTGAAGCACTGGCTTCGTGATATGTGCTGCAAATGGTTTGGCCCGCATACTCTCTCAAACTGGCTCGCTGACCAAGACTGCCGTGATCTGATATCAAATCAGGCGCCTCTGAAAACAAAAGGACCAAGCTTCTATTCAGCCTTTCTGCCTCACCCCCCCACACCGGGATTCGTTGCTGCCCCTCCCTCTTCATATCCAAGGCGGCCTTCCCGATGCCTGTGATGCATCTGCTCCGTTCTTGTGTGGATCTTGATTGTCTACTGGAGATTACCGTGTGATTCCATCTCGCATCTCGTCGTCTTTCTTTCTTCTTTGGTGCGGGTCTCCGTAGCCTGAATGTTCTCCCGTACTTCTAGCTTGGTTTTAGTTGCTGTGGCACACTCAATGGCTCCGTACTAGTTGCCCAAAGAGGACTATCTTTAGAACGCAGGGCTGCAAGTGTAGCCGTGGCGTCAATCCTTGACCTTGACATTGTGCCTTCACCATGTCTGTTGTTTACTATCATGCTTTTGGCCACCTAGGTGATGTCGAAGTGAGCTATCAGATATAATCGCAGATGGTAATCTGGAGACCCCTTGCGGATGAAGACTCGTCCGGACGAGGCAGAGTCAACTCTGGCCGTGAGCTAAGCAAAGCTAAGCAGAGCAGACCGAGAGAGCCAGCGATTTGGACGTGGGGCACTAGACAAGGCCCAAAGCGAGCTCCCAAGTCTCGGCTTTCTGGATGTCACGTTATTGTGACGCATACTACTCTCGCTGTTACTTGCGAAATTTCCTAGTTTATTCCCAGACACCAATGGGGCCTTGTGAACTGAGCTCTGCTCAGGCCAACACTTATTTTCCGAAAGTTTCTTTTTTTAGTCGGCTTATCCACCTCACCCGTGCCGCGTCAATTATGACACAGCTCTAGCTGTTAATGTCCAAGGGCGTTCCATCGATTGTTTCTCCGTTGCAAGATCAGGTTATGCCTGGGGGATGAATCGTTTTTTTCGGTCTCAATTCGGCTGCCCTGACTAGCCGTTATTGCTGGACTCTTTTACCCGGCTCTTCTGGTCCGTGCCCGGACATGGATTCCCTCTCCCCAATATCGAGCCAAGGGCAGAGCGAAGAAGAAAAGTAACAAAGATAAATTGCATCGCTTAGATGGCAGCTTAGTTTAAGTGGCGTCATTCTCGCGCAAGCCCTGGTCGAGCCTTTTGGAAAATGGCGTTTCTGATCTGAGCATGGATATTTGGGAAAGCTGGCGCGGTCGCCGCGGCGCGGGAGCTCCTCTGGACTAGCAGCTGATCCTTCTCTCGTTCGCCCCGGAATATCGTGAAGCTGCACCTTGGCCCGATGGTCCAGGCTGAGCTGGTGATGATGCTACCTTTTCTCGGACTAGGCTGAGTGCCAGGCGTTGGGCACCGCTCACAACGCTCAACTTTCAGCCTTCCCTCTCCGCGGTGTGCGGCTTGGACAGTCTAGCAGACGCGACAGGTTTTATTTTCTTTGTGGCCTCGTCGTATTACGTGTTTGGCAGCGAATTCTTGGTTGAGCCTAACGAGAAGGGGCCTTTTATTACCTTGATTGGTTTCACTCGGTATTTTGAGTCGTTTCAGTGCCTCCATTTTGGCCTAACTTGAGGATAGAGGCGTCGCGGCCGATCTTCAACGGCTGAGGGCCGACATGCTGATTGGCCAACCAGCTCCTTGAAACTCCCAGTCTGTCCACCCCCTGTCGCCCAAGTCTCTCATGCCCACTTTCCTTGTCTGTGCCTTGCGGGTACGCCAATGCAGAGAGCCGAAGGCCTGTACGCAGGCACTGTAAGCCAAGCCCAGGCCAGCCGGCTGCACCCCATATGGACTGGGATCCTGGGATCTTGAGAGGCGCCGGGGGTGCAGGTGCCGGCATTCAGTGTTCTGAGCATGACCCCGTCGGTTTGGCTCAAACTACGGAGCACGGAGTAGGACCACAATAGCATGGTGGTATTTCTGCTGGGGGCGAGTGCCAGTCCGGCTGCTCAGGGTGCAGCTTGTCAACGACTTATACACGGCCCCTGCCCGAGAGCCTCGCTCTCTCCGTAGGCCACCACCACTCAAACGCTCATCCACTTGGCCAATTTCTGGCATCTTTCATCTGCTCTGGATCTTAGGTTTTGCCTTCCGCATATATGCCCCATCGATCGCTCTTAATCTCTGCAACCCCCCCTCCTTCCATTGCAGATTGAGAGCCGACTCTCTCTTTTCGTTCATTTATCTATTCCCCTGCTGGCCGCTCACGATCTTTACGAGTCAACATCTGCATAATATTACCAACACGACTTATCATATACTACTACCTTACTACTACTCTCACTAGTAGTTGGCCTGTCTCTTGCTGCTGCTGTCCCTCCTTCCTTACCCCCCCTATTCTCTTTTCTTTTTTGACCCCCCCTCACTCCCTTCGACGCCGGCCCCCGGATATACTCCTTATACCAGACGATCCTACTCTCGCTCTCTCTTCTCGACTCTCTCTAGTGACCTGGACATTCGTTTATCTCTCTTGGCCTCCGGAAAAACACGACGACTGCAACCATATTTCGACACCATCACGGATTAGTGTAAGTGAGAACTCTATAAGAGAGGGATCCCTGGCTATGCTTTGAGCAGCACAGTCTCTCTTAATCCCGGGTTGCTTTGCCTAAACGGTGTTGCATGACCGTCTCCAACGGCGCCGCTGATCAGCGAATAGGGCCTAGCCATTCATTTCGACCGTTAAAAATTATCAAGGCAAAAAACACTGAGTGCCGTGTCTGTCGACTTGTCTATATTTAGCTATGGAGCCTAGTCACAATGGATTGTATGTTCCTTGCCTCTCCTTCCTATCCTCGTCCATCGATACTTACTCGTGACCCCCTTGTAAAAGTCGACAGCATATTCAGAAATACTTTTTCCATTCAAGAGGCGCAAACAACAAGGGCGATTCTGATGCTTCTCTTCAAGAGCCGCCCATCAACAACCTGAGCATTAGCGACATGCCTCAGAACGAGGCAATGCAGCCGTCGGGGATGCCATGGATGCCGCCGGCGACTCACCCGCAACAGGTGCCGGCGACGGCTCAGGAAAGCATTTCATACTACATGAGGGACAATCACCATCCGGTAAACACATGGGACCACTCGATGCCGCCCTCGTCGACTTCCGTCCAGCAAAGATCCACCGAGGCTGTGACTGCGCCTGTCACGTTAGCCCAGGGGCTATACCCTGCTAATGCCATGATGACTGCCGAAGTCTCGAGAGATCCGAGCGGCTTTGTTCTATCTGATGCATCGAATCGATGGGCTCAGAAGCCACCGGGGGACAACTTTGACCTTCCCGTATTGGATTCAGATGCGCCCATCGGCCAAGCCTACACCACCGATGACTCCGTTTCCATTCTTGACTTAAGGTATTCAACCCCGTCGCAAGACAACTCAGATCGATTGAATCTGGACGGTAGCGTGGCAAGCCATCGCTTGTCTGGCTCGTCCTATGCCGTGTCGACAACCGGAGGGTTATCCGACATGCCTTCGTATGAGGACTTCTCTGCCGCCCTCTCCGACGTTCGATCACTCAACTCTGACTACCCACCTCCATCAAACAGGACCTCCCTTATGTCATCTACACAGCTGTCACCTGTGGCATCTCCTCGCCTGACGCCACAGACCCGCCCCGAGCAAGTCAGAACCCAGAGTCGCGGCCGGGCGTCGCCGTCTCCCCGACCAAGCATGAGGACTGCTCCTTACGACATCACTCGAGGAAACAAGCAGCGCTGGTCTACCGGATCCTATGGCGTGGGACAGAGGAGACCCTCCCCCGCACTCTATCACTCGCCTCCTCCCAGTGTTCCTCAGAGATACTCTTACCAGTCGTTGCCTGCGCCCTCTGCCTCGGGCATGTTCCCTAACCATCAACAGCCAATCAATGCCAGCAATCCTCTTGCTGCCAGACCGCCTTTTATGATGGCTGGTGCCCCGGGATACAGGAACAGCATGGTACTTGCATCCCAGATGCCGCAGCAGTTGCCCAATCAGATACCCTCGTACTTCTACAACCACAACGAGACGCACGGAGTAGTTGCCCCGCCACCGACCCTGGCCTCGCATGGCCTCCTCCGAGTTCTTCAGAGCAACGGCGAACCGCATCCTCTGACTGGTCTCTACGCAGACCTGTCGGACCCTCCGGATTTGTTTGGATGTCTCCACGAAGAGCAGGCGCCTCCCCCGCCGGAGGATATGAACCCCTCAGACCCAGAGATGGTGCCTTATGAGCAAGAGTTGCGGTTTGAAAACGACTTGTACACTCCCCGCTGGGTTCGAGGACATGGCAACAAGAGGGAAGGATGGTGTGGTATCTGCAAACCTGGACGATGGCTGGTGTTGAAGAACTCTGCTTTCTGGTACGACAAATCGTTTTCGCACGGGATCAGCGCGGCAACCGGTACCCCGTTCCAAGAGCCTTTGGACTCGAGACGCATGAACGGCAACCCTGACATCTGGGAGGGGCTCTGTGGAAGCTGTAACGAGTGGGTTCCCCTCGTCAGCAGCAAGAAGAAGGGAACAACATGGTTCAGACACGCGTACAAGGTAAGTACTGCAATCTTGGAGCAGTATATTCGCCGGCTTGGTACTAACTGGAGGAAACTTAGTGTCATACACACCAAAAAGTCAAAGACTCTCATAAACGTCGCCGAGACAATAGCCAAAGCCAAGTTGGTGGCCATATGCCACCTTTGCATGATTCACGACCAGATTCGCACAGATCAATGACTCCCCACATGTCTTCTCCGGGCTCTGGGGTCGACACACCAAGCCTAGCGATGGCAGTCTCGATGCCAATGCCTTCGCAGCAACCCATGGACTCTCGAGCGTACATGCCGCTACAACAGCAAATGCAGGGTCAACCGCAGGCACAAGCGCCTGTTGGCATGATGCCGCAGAGACCCAGCTCTGTTCGATCACAGAATACGCCCATGGATTCGTACCACGGCAACTTTTAATATTCGACTTAATTCTTTTCTCTCAACGTCTTTCAAACGCACTCTCTCGCTTGCTTTTTTTATTTTATTTTATTTTGCCCACTGGCTTTTGCCCACTGGAACCACAATCGTTTATCAACGTCAATTGCTGTTCGAAATTTCCTTAATTTGGATTCGATATTCATGCGTCACGTTCTCGAAGTCTAATGCCTATAGAGACGCATGAAATTTTAGATTTACGCGACACGAAAAGCTCGCGAATACCTTTTTGTGGCGGGGACTGCTTTTGGTCCCCCAGACCTCTTGTTTTCTTTTTGATTATGTCACTCTCTACACTCCTCTCCTAGACAATTTCCTATTTTTTCTCTGTTCTTTTTCTCTTCCTTTTCTTTACCAACTTTTACCTTTCTTCGCTTCTTTTATTCCTTATTAGAATTTTCCCTTCCCAGTCTCTCCCTCATACACCGTTTATTCACACTTACAGAACAAAGAACTACGATACCGGGATTCCACCAATCATTGATACCTCACTATTATTATTTTTACGCCTTTTCACGCTTTTATACAATATAGATAGACATAGATGGAAACAAACGAGTACAAAGGGTTTATACTTTTTTCAGGATTAATCATTGGATATGATCTCACGAGATGGGAACAAACGGGAGGAACCAGACTGGGATATTCGGCGCTGCGGGCCAGCTGACTGACAGAAAGGGGGGATATACCACGGGATAAATAGAGGCTTCTTTTTTGAAATTTGTTGATTTTTCATTTTATATACGGAAGATGGATATTTTTTTTTCCCTTACATAGTACTATTGGAATTTTTTCTTTTTTTTTTCTTTGCACCTTTATTCGCACGCGCCATTTAGCTGTCTTCTGTTGTGATTGTACCCGTACCAGCGAATACGGTACGGTTCTGGACTCTGAATAATACGGGCCAAAAAGCAAAAGAGACCCATAAGGTGGTCCCACACCACCTGGACGGGAGACCCTGGCAAGCCTGGTGTGTTTCCCCTCTCCAAAAAGGTAATCTAATATTATGCTGATTTATGCGGCTGAGGCAGGATTGGTAAACTGCAACGGTGCGTGGGCGAAGCTAATCTCGGGGCGGATGGTTCTTTTGAGCAGCTGCGTGCGTTGTCGCTGCTTTTTTTTTTTTTTTTCCCGCCAAAAAATCTCGCTGTAAACAGGGCAAAGAAAAGGGCAGAGCTGGCAATGTAGACGTTTGGTTGAATTTAGGTATGGATGACTTACATAGTAATATATTGCCGTGGCTTACTACAAACGTGTGCGGCAAGGCGCCTGATTTGAACGCACCCTTGTCCGGTAGGAGCTGAAGCCAGGGGGTGCATGTAATGCATGTAACTGGGCTGTACCTCTGGTACGCCACCACGTACCAAACAAGTTGGGTACCGTGCCTGATATTCCCGCAGGCGCCAGCATCAATACGGGCGTCTATCCCCAGGAGATAGTAGGGATCCTTTGTTCTTTTGCAAGTTGCATGAATTTTGCCATCATGCTTGGCAAGGGAAAAAAGGAAACAAGAAAAAGAGAGATCTGATACTTTACTGTGCTGGTGAGAGGGGTGCTCAGCTGTCTTTCTGGGTAGGGGGGGTGGTTTGTGGGAGTGGGGATTTGTCCTTCTTTGTGTTCGTCGCTGCCCAACCAACGACAGAAAACACACACTTGTATGGATATCAAACAATAATCGCATGGTATTGCATGGCATGTATAGAATGGGCTCATCACATGCATCGCGCGCGGCTTCTACGGACCGACGAGGGAGGGGAGTGTGCTTTCTACCTGCTAGTTTGCTTTTTACTATCTGAGTACGGAGCATTGCTACTCGTTGAGATAAAAAGACGCCAGGAGAAAGGTAAACTCACGATCTCTTGTAATTTTTTATTTTTAGCGCTGAAACAATGCAGGTACAAAACAGCAGTGTAAAACAAAACCAAGCAGTAGGGCCTAGGAGGCACAAGGGTAATTGATTTGCTCCCATGAGATCACACGAGGTATGGGTGCTTTTTATTTTCTTTGCTTTCCCCAGAAGCCGGGACATGGAGGTAAAACGTTACAAGGGCGGCAAGGTCTTTCGCATAAGGCGTTTCACGGGATGGACATTGTCGGACCATTTTCTCCTGGCTTTTGTTTCTTCTTCACCTTCAGGATTGAAAAAAAGAGCGAATGTATTTTTGGAAGCTTTTGTTTCTTTACCAAGCGGCTTATTCATGATTTGTTTCTTTTTGAGCCTTTTCTTCTTACGGATGTGGCCGGATATGGGTGGGCTTTCGAAAGGATCCGCAAGGCACAGCGCATGAAGCTCATTCATGCGAGCTTAGATGAAAAAGCGCATCGTTCGAAACAAGATAGATTGGCCGCTAAAGTGCTGGGCGGCCAACTTATCTACTAGCAGTGCATAGTAGCTTCGAGCTATCTATCTTGGAATACCGATTTTTTCTGATTCATTTTAGATCGTGTGAGTTGGTCATTGCGTTTGGCTCGTCCGCATCGTTTGAGTCGATTTGGGTACGTATTCCCTCTTACGTGAGTTGAAAATGTCCGTATTGGGTAATTAGGATCTTTTTTCTTTTTTTTTTTCTTTTTCAGCTTCTTCTTTCTTAATGCAGGTTATGTTTTGTTTTTTGTGCATGGGATGAAAGTGCACAGGCTGGCTTATGCCGGTTCTGGACATAGCGTGGCTGCCTAGTTGGTGAGGACCGAGTCTGGGGAAGATCGAGATCGGATTTCGTTCGGGACTTTATCTTATGGTGGCATTGTTCGAATATGGAATCCCAGCAATGCAAAGAAGTGTTGAATAGTACATTGTAAATGGAAATCTATGCCTAAAATGCTGGGTAACTGTTCGGCTTGGATTGATTAGAAGTCGAGATTATGGTAGTATTAGGTAAGATAAGCATTGTTGCTTGTGTCTCGTGAGTTGTGGTGCGTTTTTTGGCTTTTCTGGCGTGGAGGCTCAACAAAGCGCCCGGGGTTGAAAAAAGAGCATTGAGGTCGGGAAGAGCGCTGGTAATTTTCTCAAGATAGAATTTCTGCCAATCATTGGTAGGTGTTTTAGAATTGAATCAGCCTAAAAGCTGTGCACCTCTCAAATGTGTGTTGTGAGGTTGAAGGTTTTAGATCCCATTTAGAGTATACGGTGTTATCGGATCTAAAGATAAGGCTGCCGTGGCAATGGCGTTTCGATAGCCTTGTTTACACTATAATCTCCGGACCTTTTATGAGATATTACATGTAAGCAGTAACAGTCATCTAACTAGGACATATTTTTACCGCAACAAAGTCATCGTTCACAATCAATAGCAGTCGTAATAGTCACAGCATCTAGTAGACAGAGTTGCGCAGCTTCTTTTTCATCATGTCATTCTGCTGCGCTAATCCACCGGTGGGATCCATGGTGGAGAAGAACTTGTCCCAGATTAGGCAAAAGAGGCTGCTGGACCGCCCATCTACATATCGGTAGCGCTGTGAACGAAGTGCTAGTAACTGTGGCAGTACTCGGGCTATTGTCAACGGAAGCTGCAAACTGTACTACGGCGCTTGGGAAATTAGATGAGCAAGAATACGAAGACCGTCATCGGAGGCAGAAGGCGGAAAGAATTCACAGCCATGGCTCCAGGTATAACCAGATCAAGAGAGCTGAGCTACTTGCTCCTTTTGGGCATGCGGAGAAGAGTACCCGATTGCCCTTCTTATCTAATCCATGTAGCAGTTGGGAGAGGCTTTATAGCAGCACGTAGACACACACGGAGTGCATATGCAAGTAAGGGACGCCCATAACAGAAGCCCAACTCCCCCCTTTTTCGTCTAATCTTACGGGTGCAACCAAGGCGCCAACGCAGTGTGTCTTGCTCAACGAGAAACATCAATGGCTGTCATTCCCACGGGCTGGTTCGCAGCAAAGTAGCACATACGACTAAGATACGGTAATTACTCGCACAAGTGCCCGTACAAGTAGCTCTCCAGAGATGGCCCAGGATAGGTGGTCATAACCCCGGCGGCCGTGCCCTGCCAGCCAGCTCTCGGGCCCTGGAGCTCAGCTGCCCAGCGACAGGACCGCTGTAATACTGTAAAGGCCGCTGCAATCCGGCGTGCACTGCTCCCAGCGGCCCACCCAGCTGCACCTGCGCTGCACGGCTCCATTTGCAGCGTCTTCCTAGATCGAAATTGGCCCGTTCTGCCTAGAAGTTACCCACGCAGTACAGCCTTCACCACCACCTTTGCCAGTCGCCATACTGTACTTGTACCTGCTGGGCTTCCTCTCCGCCTTTGCGCTGTCCCATCCAAAGTCCAACGCTGTCTCTTTCTTCCTCTTCCTCTTGTCTGCTTCATCGTCCATTGCCTGCCGCACAACCGCCGTGTCCGCCCTTGGATAGCTGGTTGATGCTCAGTGGAGCTGCAGGACAAGACTTGCCTCCCTTGTTTCTCGCCTGTCCCTCTCCTTTGCCTTGCGTTTTGCCGTTGCTCTGCGTTGGCTTTTTGCTGTTCCGGTAAGACAAACCATCTCCCTCTCCCTTTTTCACGCCCGTTAATTGGCAACGTTGTCGACGAGAGCGAGCAAAGGAGGCTGATAAGACTAGTTTTTTTGTGTTTTTTTCCTCTTGTTTTGACCGCCTTTGCATTTGCAGAGCCAGAGCCAGATTTATACGACGTTATTTTACTTTCTTTCGTTTGCATCTTGTCATGACCGTTCACGAGCACTTTGGATAATGAGAAACGAGCCACTGCGATTTTACACTACTCTTTGCCCAAGCAACCCAGCAACCCACTCGACAGCTTTTCTGCAACCCTTGGATCTGATCTGATACCGCCCTCCCCTCAACGGACAAATACAAGAACACACACCATTATTGCATCGAGGGAAAGGAAATTGAAAAAAAAAAAAAACCTCCCTTGCAAGCATTTATATATATATACTACTATATACACAGCATTTTTTTTCGGGGCTTCCCCACGGCCCGAATTGACGGTGCACGCACTGGGATGCTTGTGTCTGGCTTATCGTAGCGAACAGGAATTCGAGCTGATATGAGCGAGGATCAACAGCTAGTATCAAGGCATGTCCGCCTTGTCAAACACCCTCAAGCATGCCTGCCCTCCGCTCCCTCCAACAGTGGCTAACCAATTCTCTTTGACTCCGCACAGCAGCAGCTTTGGAGATCCAAACGCTCATCCGCCGCCCACGCCGAAGCAGACTCCAACCTCGGGTGCCTTTCCCAGCCCGATTTTCGAAACGCCGAAACCTCCCCAGGGATCCTTCGCCGACACCAGCGGCCTGACGCCTCGCTTTGCTGAGGAGTATTCCGTCTTCAACGCCACGCCGGGCAATCTGCGAGGGGCCCAGTTCCCCTTCGCAGATTTTGTGCCCACCACCCCCTTCGCATCGGCCTTTCTGGGGCACAAGCGACAGCTGTCCGCCGACGAGCAAGCTGTCGAGAGGCTTGCCATCGAGATTGCGACCCGAGCCAACATCCCGCCGTCGAATCCCAACCTTCCACCACCGCCCGTTGACCCGTCTCGACGCCTGCCCTCCTCGCCGGCAGCTTTGATATCATCTACAAAGGCCGCGGTCAACTCCGAAGCCCAACTCGGCCCTGCCTTTTCCTCCTCGCATACCAAGTCGCTGAAGAAGCTCCGCCGGGGTACAATTGAAGGATCCGACGCAGCCCAACCTCTGTCGCCGCCGCCGTCGGCTCACAAGAGCGACCAGAAGCTCGCTCCCAAGATCAACATGCAAGATGACCAGAGTTATGGTCACCCAGATTTTGGCGACGGCTTCCAGGGCATGACGGGCATGATGGGCGGCGCCGAAGACATGTTTGTGTACCCAATGTCTGCGCCCCCGGGCCAGGCCAACTTCTGGGACCCCGCCATGGGAATGGACTTGGATTTCAGCACAGCTGGCGCCGCCTTCTTCCAGCCCTCACACCGCCACACCGGCTCTTTCGACTGGAACAGCGACATCCAGCTCTTCCAAGACCCTGTGCCGCCGCCTCCCCCACCATCATCAAACCAAGAGAATGTCCAGCCGAATGCCCAGCACATCAACCAGCCGGCACGGAGGGAGAGGATGCTGGCACCCAAACCGCCCATCTCTACGGGGCAGACTACGGCTCCCATGACCGCATCTGCCATGTTTCCAACATCCATGGAAGACTCGTTTGGCTTGGCAACTCCCATGGAAGGCGTGGACCCAGGGCTGCTATATAGCCGGCCCCCGACGTCTTCGATGACAGCCGAATTTAACCATATCAACACATCATCCGCGGACATGATGCCCATTGCAGAAGCCAGTGGCAACTCTCGTGTGATGGCCCAACCTCGCCGGAATAACAGCATGAAGGAGACGAAAAGAGGCAAGATGCCGGATCGTTCCTATACAAGCTCCCCTGTCAAGGCTATGAGTCGCCCCGAGTTGAATCGCAGCCTAAGTGAGACCCGGAGCAAGAAGGCAATGGGCCGGGGCGCATTACCGACTTTGGCATCCGCCTCAAGGCCGTCATCACAGGCTGGGAGCATGAGTATCAATACAGATGTGGGAAAGTCGGGATCGCAGATCTCCAGGTCTGGGAGGATGTCACCCCTCAAGAGCCAGCGACGGCTGTCGAGCTTGGCGTCTATTCCCGAGTTTGCCTCCTCTCAACCTCAGCTTCATCGACCACGAACATCAGTAAAGTTCACCATAGATGCACATGGGCGAGCTCGAGCGGAGACGACAGTCGTGGTAGAGGAGTCTGGGAGCATTACCCGTAGTCGAAGCTCTCGAGATCTCTCATCGACCCGGAGAAGCTGGGATTCATCTGACGATGAGTCCTCTACTGACGAAGAGCCCATCATCATTCCTAGCCGAGCCAATTCTTTTAATGCATCGTTTGCGTTGCCTGATCCACGCAAGCCAGTGGGCTCAATCTTCCACTCAGGTCGGCGGAGCATCAGTGATAGGAGCAGGAGTGCGTCGACCCCTTCTCTCGTGACGCCCATCGATGGGGAGAGCGAGGCGGAGACAATCATGACAGATCATCATGAGAGGGGAGGAGATGCGGCGAGCGAGCTGCGTAAAGTGGTAGAAAAACGACAGAAGCGATCCGTACAGGAGAATACTCAATCACACCAGCGCATCCTGACATCGAGCGGCTCTGTAAATTTTAAAAACAGTGCCATATCGCCAGTCAGCATGGCAGACTCGAACTACAGAATGGAAGGACACGGGATTAGATGCGTGTGCAGCAGAAGTGAGCCCGATGAAGACAATGGTTATATGCTTCAATGGTATGTTAATAACGCTTACCAAACCGAACCCAGCTGACATGAAGCCTTTTCTAGCGAATCATGCGAGATGTGGCTGCATGGAAAATGCGTCAACATTAGCAGACGTACCATGCCAAGCGTATACATTTGTGGCTATTGTGCCAACACGCCCAATGTTGCGGCACGGCGACAACAGCAAAACATTGGCCGAGGAGGCAGTGGAGGGCAGTCGGCGTCATCATCTCTGCAAAGCAAGACGCTGCGGACCCTTCGATAGGGACGTTGTGATAAAAAGAGAGCGTGTACGCGTTTGAACGTGTGAACGCGAGGGCGCGTGAGGAAAAAAACAACAAAGGGACATATTATATCTGATTTTGACAAGAAAACAAGCAAGCAGAGACACAGGTTGGGCAAAGCAAAGGGATTTTTTTTAATGCGTTATGTTGAATAAGATTAAACGGGGCTCTCCGCCAACTACTTACTTTACTATTCCTAGAGAATCATGTAGACGAGCTGCAGAATGTTGTACATAGGGGGAAGATACCCCAATGCTATATTATTTGGGGGTAGCTATTGGAGCACCAATATGTGACATGCGAAAGTTAGATGTGAGAAAAAGGGAGATGATCTGTAAGAAGGTTGCACTTGTAAACGAAATATGACTTATACACCCATGGCAGACAGCGAACTCGCTGGGATTTTGAGGCCTAATAGCGGTGGCCAGTGTGAGCAAGTATGACGAGGAAAGATGTAGTGAAAAGCCAATAGTGAAAAACTGCTCCCGACATACAGACCCATTGAAGGAACTATCCTGTCAGTGGCTATGATGCTGCAATGCTCCCTGAATCTGCCCAACGAGGCCAAGGTCCTTGAAGAGGCCGTCGAGGATGCTATTGACGAATACCTGCGGGCAAAGGACATGGAGGGCGACTCTAGCACCGCAGAGGCTGGTGATACGTTTGTCGAGGAGCTTATTAAGGTTCTCGGGGCATAAAAAGAAGAAAGGCTTTTTATCTATAATCTTCTAGTACTTGGCTGAGGTCTTTCTATTCTGGAATTGTTAATGTTTTGCATTGTGATATTATAGCCTTGTGTAGTTTGATGCGAGAGGATATCTTGTCTTATCGTGCTTACAACGTATCCTGAAGAGCTTGTGGATGAGACAGTTTTGGCAATTATTGAATTACTCACAGACATTGCGTTTCTGATAGTTTGATGATATATAATTGACTACTTCTAGAATAAATGTAATGAGCTGGGTAGTTGTATTTGATCTCACAGGTTTTTCCCTTGTATTTGAAAGAAAAACAAAGAAGGAGCTATCCATTCCCGTCTCTATTCAACGCCAGCCGGCAGAGCGCGTCGCTTCACCTTTACTTTCCTCATCTATCACCTGACAACGCACCATCTGGGAAGTCACAGTCTGGTTGGCTCCTTCACTGTTCTTTTGTGTTTCTTCAGCGAATAATTCTTCCATTGGCAGCCCTCCCAACTCTTTCTCCTTCTTTAACATCCCGCATCTCGCACCATCGCAACACTTCATATCTCACCTACTGGAGAATAACCCCAAGCAGAGCGATTCTAATGTTCCGAATGATCTGAAGCAACATGATTTCCAGCAACCGAAAGAAATACTTTGGAAAGAATAACGAGCAAAAGAATAACAACCAGCTTTCCCCAGTGACCACATATTATGACCCTCTAAAATTTCCGTGGGAAAGGAATTCCACGTCATACGCCCCGTGGCGACCGCCAGTGTATCCTTTGGCAATTGACGTGACGATGTGTGCGAACCCAGTCCAGCCGGGTTCAAATGACGTGCAGAAACGGCAAGTCTTGGTCGCAGCCACCGAGGGAGACGATTCGTCTGCTAGAAAGCGCTCCAGGATGGAGGAAGACGATGCCTCTTCTTCCGCGACCAAGATCCACGAATATGACCACCGCCAGACCTCGGACAGCATCCAGACGATGACACTGGCAACACAACAATGGTTCGACGAATTCACTGCCAACAAGCCCACAACGCCAAGACCGATTTCAGCAACCGGCACTCAAGTGGCAACTCTCGAAGAGGAAATGACTTCCCTGAAGCGAGACATGCGCAAGCTACAAGATCAACTCCAGAGCCAAGAAAAGATTCTCCAGAGCCGCGAGGACACAATCCATATGTTCGACAAAATAATGGGACATATGGCTGAAAGGATCATGGCGTTGGAGAAGCAAACACAAGCCTGAACGCAGCTTGCCTACAGAATTGGAAGATGAGGACGCCTTAGATGTTTTCGACTGCTGAGGAACTCAGCTTATTTCCACTAGGGGAATATTAGAGGTTTCCAGATATCTGGATGCGTGGATAAGCTTCAGTGGCATTTGTTATTGATGTCACAAGAAATATTAAAGGGGCGACCGGATTGGATGATGAGTGGCGGTGGAAGTTATCTTGTTATCTAAAACTAAAATGACTTGCATTCTTCTCGGCTTTGTTTTTACGTGTCCCTAGGGTTCTATGAACTTATCTTTACGTCAATCATTGGTGCATTCCAAGTCATTCAGATCTTGTCGTTATCATCACAGGGCTGGTTAGGATTTAGTATGCTCGAGATGCGTAAACATCACCGCCGTTGAGGATGAAAATCCGTATAATTTCATGCCCAGTTGGCCCAGAGTGAATCAAACATGATCTTAAACAATGAAGGCCTTTCAGTACTGTTAATGTTATCTTGAAGAGTAAAGCAGGGTCTGGTTTTGTTCATTTCCTATGAGGGCGTTGATGTCTGCTTACTTATTCCCTAAGAACTTATTTTACACAAAGAGCAATACAATATGATTGCTGTATAATTGACCAAAAAGAATAGAGGAGTTATCGTTTCTAAATATTTAGGCAAGTAACGTTTTCCCACATCTCACTCAACCATTACCTTCTCAGCCTACGCAGCTTTGAATTATTAGAAATGATTAAAAGAGCCCAATTGGGGTTCAGGAAGTGAAAACAAAAGGAGAGGGGGGTTATAATTGTCTCTAGGGAGACATGGCACGCAGAACCCATTTTGAATATCGAAGACAAAAAATGGGGCATAATATATAGAGGATATCAGAAAGCAGTTTTTTCCTCTCTGTACGCACCATCAATGTCATAAATAGCTATACAGGGGCATAGGAAAACAGAATTAGGCAGCCTCTTTTTTTTTTTTTTTTTTCTCTTATCTCATTTTCACACTCAACCCTTTACGCACAAAGGAAAAAGAAGGAAAAAGAGGCAAAAGAAGCAGCCCACTTGGTGTTACAGATAGCTCAGTTGGAAAGAGAGAAACCTTGGGGGAAAAAGGAAAGAAAGCAACAACATTCTCAGCCAGGTTGTTAAGAATCAAGTCAGTTCCAACGACCAACCACACCCATATAATCAAACTTTTTCTCTTTTTTTTTGGTCAACTATCAAAACATAAAAAGAGGCTTGAAAGCCCTCCACACATATTGGATTCTCCTTTTGATTCTCTTAATGTGGGAAGCACATTTGTAAAATTTTGCCCGGTCCGTCAGCCAAGGAGAGGGTCTTTGAGGACTTTATGAGTCGCTGGCAGTTTAGTTGCCCAGGCTAGGGAAGGCAGACTCGTCCTTGGTGTTGATAGAGGCAGCCTGGCCGCCACGTCCACCACGGAAGTTGCCACGGCCACCTCGAGGCTGGTCACCACCACGGCCACCACGGGGGCCACCGCGACCGCCACGGCCGCCGCCACGGGCTCGCTCGGGCTCGACGAAGCGGGGATCGAAGTCGACGGTCTGCTTAACCTTGCGCTCACGCTCACGCTGCTTCTTGCCGCCAGTGCCGGCAAAGTAGACGTCCTCCTCCTTCTCGAGGGGCTTGGCAGCAGCCCACTTCTTGTCAATCTTGCTTCCCTCGTTGGCGGCACGGATGCTGATCTCAGAGTCAAAGGCACCCTTCTTCTCAGCCTGTTGGGCCTGGTAGTCGGCGAAGGAGATGCTCTTGTCTTCGGGCTCAGCGGGCTCCTCGGCAGCGGCATTCTCGGCCTCGTCCTTCTTCTCAGACTCGGCCATGGCCTCACCGGCTTGCTCGTCCTTAAGCTCGGCATTGCCTTCGGTGGCACCCCAAGACTGAGCAGCCTGCTTGTCGGAGCCACTGTAATGGTTGGTCAATATGAGGTGCAAAATTGAGAGGGCGAATAAGGATGATTCTTACGTAGTGGCGCCGGACTTGTGGGGGTGTCTATCGTCACGGTCACGGGGGTAGCGTCCGCCACGGCCTATCTCAGTGTCAGCATATGTTTCTTCTAAAAGTCTCCTCATGAAGGAAGTGGTTTCTAAATGGGATCTGCTCACCTCCACGGACGCGAGCACCCTGACCACCACGGGGACTATCTCTAGGGGTCTCCTCAGTGGAACGGCCCTGGTTGCGTTCCCGGCCAGCGGCACGATCACGGAAAGCTACACAGCAGCAATTAGCATCGGTGAAACATGCATGTCTCAGACGGACTGCCGCCACGGCATTGTCTTTCCAAAAGAGACGGAGATGGCGCAAACTTACCACCCTCGTTGCCGCCGAGGTTACCACGGCGGTTGCCGCCAGTCCTCACAGGGGCCGCAGGGGCCTGAGGCTCGACATTGCGCTTGGTGGTGCGAGCGGTGGCCTTGTCGACGGTCTTGACGGGGACGACGGGCTTCTCCTCACCGTCGGAGTCGTTGCCTGCAGCGTGAAGCTCGGGTCAGTGTGCTGCGATTTAAGATTTTTATCGCGGGGGCTTTTCGTTGACACAAGGAGGGGCTGAGAGCCACAGCAAAGTTTGCGAAGAGGAGGAGGAGGGGGAAGAAGTACCGAGATAGGCGAACCGGTTCTACACGAGGGAGGCAGTCAGTAACAGCAACACAGAACAGAGTTGAATAAAGAATGCATATAAGAGAGCAGAATATTAGGGCATGGGATGAGGGCGACGGCGACGGCGAGGTCTCTGTCCGTGCGGGAAGGATTGCTTGGCCGGCGGCGCAATGCGTATATAGCAAGGATCTAGAGCCCGCTCGCAGGTCCACGACGGCGGCCGAGCATCGAATTGACGGGCAGGAATAGGAACGGAAAACCACGACGACGGCGACAACGCCATCATGACATGGGCCGTGGCAGGATGGTATCATAGGCTGCGTACCTGGGAGGCGACTTGTGACATATTGGTCGCTGTGGCCTACCGGAGGGGCTGAATACTGGCGGCGCTGGTAGTCGTTGCTACTTGGTGGTGGAGGAAAGGAAGAGGTTAAGATCGCATGGCCCTCCTGGCGCGCGAGTCGGTCTGTCTGGATGTTCTTCGGAGAGACCAGAGCGGCTGTGCTGCGGATGCAGTTGAAGAAAAAAAGCACGATGCGGCCTGTACGTCTTTTTTGGGGGGGTTCGCAGCCAGCTCAATGCGGCGGGCAAAACTCTCTCGCTGCTTCTGTGCTGCGCCAGAGCCCACTCCGGAAAAAAAAAAAAAAGCACTGCTGGCGCTAGCTCTGCTTGTTTTTTGGGGGGGCTCGCTTAATTCCCGTGAAATGTTTTGTGGTGACGCTGTTAGGGCTCCGGGGCGCTGGGCCGTTAGTGCAGCAGGTACCGCGGCGTAGGGGCCGCCTCATAAGCAGCTGTTGATATGCTCAATCTACGGTATAATTCAGCTCTGACGTCTCCAATTCACGGCATTTCAGCTACGGTTGATCACGTCTATTCTGCTCGTCGGTGTTCCTTCAAACGACCAGCTTTGGAGGCATCCGCAAAACTTCCTGGGCTGCGCCATGGGAGCCAAATTCCCGCATCCGGGGGCGCTCTGCTGTGGCCGAGCTGTAGCTACGGGGAGATACAAGCCAAGCTACGACGCAGCCGAGGGAGCAGACTAGGGCTTCCGCCCGCTGAAACCTCACTAGAAGGGCTCCGTAAGAATTAAAGCCATGGAGCTCAGAGGTACCAACGTACCGAGCACGGCTGCAATGCTGCTAGCCTCGAGTTTAGCGCGCAGCCTGTGGGAGCTTCAGTCCAGCTGAGGTGCGACGCTGGAGCTGGCAGGTGACTGTGGCGTGGCCGTGATAACGTCATCAGTACGTTATGGCCAATCTGGGTACGAATCTGCCAATGCAAACGCTGCGTTGTAGCATTCGCTCTGAATTGTTTGCGTCTACCAATGGCGTTTACGCTATATTATGGGTCGATTTGGGGAGCCGCTAGATCCTATGTAGGGAAGGTTATTAAACGTGTAAGTTTGCTGTAGACTCATAATGTAAGTAGCAAATCGAGACGGATGGCATAATGAAGTTCTAGATATATCAAGATTTAGCCAATGGCCTCGGGGATCCATCAATTGAGGGAATGTATACTTATGTAGATTCTAGGTAGTGGGTGGCTTGCGAAGCATCTCCAGGCCAAGAGGAACTTCTTCAACGACGTAACCTATAAAGCTTCTGAACAGCTCCAGCAGCAGTCTCCTGACACGCTCGTAACTATTCATTTTGACACACCAGCCAGAGAGGTTTGACAAATAATCAGCCTGGTTCTGAGAAACGGGACACGGGCAACCGAGTTGGCCGTACTTTATGACAGGACCGAGGTATCTTTGGCTTGTGATTGGCACGGGTTGCATCTCCATCAATAGGATCAGATGCGTTGGCCCGAATACTCAATCGAGCTGGATCCAAAGGCCTTCTAGCCGTTTTATAATATCTCCTTTCTCGATTATTGCGCAAACAGCCTGGTGAACGCACCTGTGACGTATCAGCATCGCCCATATCATACAGCTTCAGCTCCCTCGACCAAACCCACAACCTGTGTCGACGTTGGACTCTCAGTTCTCATACCAATAACTCCTTCAACTCCTCTCATTTTTTCCCTCCTCTCACAAACCTCAATATCAATCTCACAATCCCAACACAGCGGCACCTCACCAACCTTCTCAATCCCCTTTCCCTTCCCCTTCCCGCCAACCAAGTCCCTCACCTTCACGCCCCTATAAATCACACGACCCCCACACAACAAGCACCCATAGCAATCTCCATGCCAGAAACACCATCCCAAACTCACGCCCCCTTCTCCCTGAAAAATCACCTCGCCGCATACCCAGCAGATGGAGAGATCGAAAATGGCCGTCGAGCACACGTGGCACGCCAGACGGCATGAGCGGCCGAGAGCGCAGGGAGAGCCGATGTAGACGCAGTCGCAGAATGAGCAGACGAAGATGTTTGTCCCGTCTGAGAGCTTCATTAGCGGCGAGCGTGGGGAATTATTTCTTGATTCCTGGATAGTCGTGTTGAAGAACCTATTGAGGCAAAGGAGTGATAAGAAATAAGACTATTGAGCAACGCCTATCGCATATCGATGATTGAAGATTATTGATTCATGTTTTAGATAGTTAGATTAGGCAGAATTCCCTTTGTCAGAGGAGAGAAGTGAAAAGAAATGGGTTGCAACTTTCACGAATATGGCAAGAGCAGCTTGATAATCACAAAGATAGAATCCAGAAGTAGCCTTCTCCAACATACAAAGAACGTTAATTGGGCATTCGCAGCAATTCCTGCAGTAATACTCGTACACAAGTCGACTAAGCGTCGCTCTATCTCAAACACAGAAATACAACCAATGTTCCTCCTGTAATTCTCAGTTTCCCTTCCAGCGCCGAGCCAATCATGAACAATAAAAAAAATAAAGCATCGTGGTCCTCGAAACCAACCATGTCCAGCCAAATACAGGCCTGAGGTAGAAAAACAACACTACTTAAAACACCAAGGGATCCATAGCTCTAGATTCCATCATGCATTGTGACGTTTCCTTCATCATAGCAAAAGCACCAATCGAGTGCAGTTTCCAACGCCTAACCAACACAATACCAAAACAGCCACCCTGAAACGACCCTCCCGACCAGCCTGACGAGTTATAATTCTTCCCCGTCAGCGTCTCTCCGCAGTCGACGACCAGTACCGAAAAACAACTTTCCCATTCTTCTCCGTTGCGCCCATGTGGCTACCTAACCACGATTTTTAGGCTGGGCGAGCATATTGAGACGGCTCATACTTAATGTTGGTCGTTTCCTGGAGGGCGATACCGAGTTGATGGCTCGGCGAATGGGGCGGACGGGAGTCTTGCCGACACTTCGAGTCATCGTAGGCTTCTTCGCACTAATAGAAGGAGTTGAAGCCAGACGAGGAGCTAACAAAGCCTGGCCCTCAGGAACATGGCTGCTCTTGGCCTTCTTTCCAGCACGGTCAGCCGCCTCTTTATCGGCGTCTTCATCGACCGAACCGGCACGATGGCGTTTTTTGTTAGACATTCCATGCGGAACGCCTGGAAGCACCTTTGGCGAAGAGGGCGCCGCATTCTCTTTATCCGGGTGAGAGCTCGGCGAGGCAGGGTCAGGAAAGCTGCCGGGCATATCCGATATGGGCTTGATAGAAGTACGCACTTGGCGTACGCTCGACTGGCCAGGAGAGGCGCCAAAGCCAATAGGCGACGGATGTCCAAATTTGATTGTATGGTCGCTTCGGAAGGTGAATTTGCCAGGAACAGAAGGAGTGGGAGTGGGAGACTTTGCGCTCTCAGGTTCCGCATCCAGGAGGTCTTTGTAGGCGGACAAATCGGGATAAGCAATACTTCCCGAATCTTGTTCTGCCAAGGCTTCCTTCGCCTCGGAACGCGTTAAGATCTTCTTAATAGCACTTGTTTTGTAAAGCGTCAGAGAGTCCGGGTCAAAAATGGTTCGTGTAACTTCTGGTGTAAACGTCACATGCTTAACCACCTTCTTTACGGGTTGAGTGGCTGCAAGGCGATGTACATTCAAATTGGAGAACCGGGGTGGTGTGACGACCGGCTGCGGGATGGCACTCTGCCTTCTAGGCGTAAACAGGCTGCTTCCAAATACCGATTTCATCACCGATCGTCTCAGAGGCGTGTCGGGCTGATTCACGACAGTATCGTCGGTTATTTTTGACTCTTTGAGGGCCTTGATTTCGTCGAGCGTCTTTAGTTCTCTGGGCTTCTCCATCTCCTTAAGCCCCTTAAATTCCTTGGATTCAGTCGACTCCTGAGATTCAGTTGACTGCTTGAGTCCCCTTGACTCCTTGAGCGCTTCCAATCGGCTCTTGAATGTTGGCTTTGGTGACGGTGCAGCAACAGGCATCTCGGACTTTTTGGGGCTGACCGCATTAGCCAGTGATGATTTGGTTGGACTCATCAGGCGAGAGAGGCTTGGTCGAGCGATTCTGGATGTAGCAGGCCTCTTGACGCTGGATGCTGGGCGAGGTACTGAAGTGCTTTCTTGCATCACTGGCCGTGTTGTCGACGTATCGTCTTCCGCATTCTTCTTGAACCTCTTGGAGGGAAGCGAGTGCTGCTCGTCCTTTGCAGAGCTTTGTTCTTCGCTAGCGCGAGCCTTGAAGTCCAATTTCTTGGCAGGGAGCTGGCTGACGCTTCTCGTTTCTGATGCATGCTTCTTTGTGACGGAGGATTGTGATCCCGCTTCCAGCTTTGAAGGAGTCCGCTTCAAGGTAGTCTGCGTAGTGTCGAGGTTGGCCTTGGACAGTGAACGTTTCACGCCTGGGGTGATAACAGGCTGGAATCTCCCATTTTGTGCTCTCCAAGCGGATGCATGTCCTTCAATTGAGTCCATTTTCTTGAACTCCGCCATATGAGCCGCGCTAAATCTTCCAGACTTGCCTTTGGGCGTAGCAATTGTGCGGCCCTTGGCATCGGTTGATGTAGGTGTTGACTCGTTTGCCCTTTGAGCAACGATGTCGGCCTTGTACTCGGCAGCCTTCTCTTTGAGGCCTTCCAAGACACGCAGAGCTTCGGGCCCTAGGCCCAGATAATCACCTCCATGGGGCACACGGAGAGTGAACGCGGAAGATGGCACACCGCCAACCTTGGTGGGAGTAGATTGAAGTCCAGCTCCATGAGAGCTGTCGCGCTTCCTAGCAGCGGTAATATCTGTGAAACCCAGTCTAAGGGCAGACGAGGGCTCTGCGGTAGTCGGGTGGTATTTGCTGGGGTGCATCTCTGTGCTAGGAGGCTTCAAGGCATAGGTCGCAGGCGTGGCAGGCGACGCAACGGGGATTCTCTTCTTGGGAGTTGCGCTGGTGGGCTCAATACCACCAACTTCTTTTGTGAGCTCCGGCTCGATGAGCAACTCGGGCCCGGTACTGCTCTGCGTCGGCATTGTTAGGTTACAGCAGGTCATGAAGAGCGTGTTGGGGGTAGGGAAAATCTCACCTTAGCAAGCCGAGCCGAGCGGCGAGGCGGCGGCGCAGACATGGTCTGGAAAGCGCTTGATTGTGACTAAAAATTGCTAGGTAAGATGGTATTGGTAGCAGTATTGTGAAAAGCGCAGCTCGTTTGATGAAATGTCTCGTTGTCTGAGGAGGAATGTGGTGATGGAATCCAACTGGACAAGGTGATGGTATCAAAACAATGGGACGATGTGGTTGTCTGGTGGAGGGGGGTTTGTTTACTTTCTGATGGCCCAAGCTCGAGAAAAGGGCACGCGGTGGGTCTTACAGTGCGCAACACAGTTGCGTAAGCGAAATTGGCTTTTAATTAGCACGGTATGATGAAGCTATGGAGCCATGGCAACGCTTAAGCTTTCTTGTCTGTTGACGAATTAACCACATGCTTTATCAGAAGACACAG
The DNA here is from genome assembly GCA_022985005.1 of Trichoderma koningiopsis. Lineage (NCBI taxonomy): Eukaryota > Fungi > Ascomycota > Sordariomycetes > Hypocreales > Hypocreaceae > Trichoderma > Trichoderma koningiopsis. The sequence goes on from JAJPEM010000002.1 coordinate 953,783, forward strand.
ACGTATTCGTAGTATTGAAACAGCAGTGGTAGCAATTTATACTGTCGATTGTTTCTTTCCGGCCAAGATTGAAGGATTTGTAGATCTCCTGATGTCGGTCACCTCTCGTACGCTCCCCTCCAAAAGACCGGCGGCCTACGTAGGTATACGATGGGTGGCAGCGAGGCAATCGCATAGATTGTACTTTCATTCTCGCCATACACAGCAAAAGCTTCAAATTTTCAAATACCAGCACATATAGAAAATCTGTGTCTTAGTAATCTGAACTATTAGCATCTGAACTAGCCTCTCAGTGTGGAAAGCCGCTAAAGCACGCAATAAGGCTCTCTCACTATGGCTCACAAAACAGCGATCCGTTGTTACTACCAACCTAGATCCTCAGCTGCTTGGTCACACTGTTTCACGATCATCGATTTCCAGATTGGCGTTAGATAGTCCATGCACTCGCATCTTACGCCGAGCCATCAAGAACATGGAATTCTTGTCATCTAAATGCAAAACGGCCGCTGTCAGGATGCCAACCCCTCGTCAAGCGCCCAATCTAAGACTTTAGTCCATGTCCCGATTCTCCAACTCCCCAATCACGAGGCCCTCAAGCCCTCAAGGTCCCAGGATCCAAATTCCGATCTCCCCAAAGCACGACACTGCGGAGTCCTCCGCCCTCCGAAGCGACAACGGAGCGCTCTCGGCAAGCGGTAGCATAAGATGATGTGGTTGCGCTAGAATCCTTCCAGAAATCATAGTTCATTCCGCACCGATAGTTTGCGGCTTGCCCAGGTGATGGGATGACGGCGCCGTCACTAGGCAGACAGGCGGCTTGCTCCAGCCGTGCTTATTTTTCTTCTTCAGAGGGCCAAAAAAAGGGATGTGTCCAAGTTTGTCCAAGTCCAAGTGGTTGGCGAAGTGAAAAGGAACGAATTGCGTGGATGGAGCCATGAATGAGTTTACGAGGTGGCGTCTGGTAGGCCGCTAAGCGTCAGAAAGAAGATGATCTTCGCTCCATGCACATCTATGACGGGCCATGGTATTTTTGGAGGGTGTCAGCATGCAAGAATATCTTGATTCCCCTCGAGACCGTTTTGCCATCCCATGTGAGGGCCAAAGTTGCCTTGCCGTGTATGCAGTTGTACGAATTTGCTAGAGGCTACTGTACATTGGCAGATTGGGAATAATACGATGGCAATTCAGCTGAGCAGCAGACAAAAGCCGTCTGTGGCTTTTCTAACCAGCTCCTGTCCAGGAAATTGGACGAAAACTAGATGGCCATTCTCAACAATTCAACAAACCCAATAAACAGAGATGGGCAAATGCATTAAGATGTGTGATCTCTTGCGTTAGCGGCGAACGCCTCTCCAACTAGCTCCGAGAGCCGAAAGATGATCGCTCTGGTTAATGGCAGGCTGATTGACACATCTCCGAGGGCGCTACAGCTGGTTGACTCCCTAAGTTGGAAGCTGAAGTACCTACTAGGTGGTAGGTAGAAATCAAAGCGTTCCGGGCTTCGTATAAGTGCGGAGTGCATTATCCGCAGCATGCATCGTAAACGGGATACAGCTACAGCCTCCCCTTGCATCAGTGCTAACAGGGAACGGTGGCTCAGCGTGGCTTTCAGTTAGGCATTTGGTGTCTCTTCGCTGCAGTCGCTTTGAATTAGAATCAGATTTGAGAGATTTGCCATGGCCAGGCATGAGCATCATGCCTGCCACCCCGTTCTCGCCCGCTGCTCTGATCACGCGGGTCATAAGCTTTTCGACAGTGTGATGAAGAGCTTGACAAAGCCTTTGGTACTCGATCCCATGATTGATTACGTCCCTTCGGGCTTTGCATCAGCCGGGGAATATTACCATCGTGAAAAAGCCCGGGCACAGCCATCGTGATCGATCTCCCCCTAGAATAATTCTCACTGCGGGTTTGCCGGCTTGAATTCCACATGGTTGGCTGAAAGATGGCTCGGCGCCAGGGGAACACCACTTTTCCTGCCCCCATAGTTTTATGTCGTGGAGCATCCCCGCGATGGGGTCGAAGAAATTAGAAGGGATCAGCAAATTCACTCTTCGGTGAAGTGAGACTACCAGAGCCCATGGAACGCCACCAATTGACCAATGTGAGTAGAGCAAGACGCCTCGACCGGACTTCCGGCACATCGACGGGCTGCATCCTCGTGCACGTTGTCGTCCACTCTACAGCCGCTGGCAAATGCGTTCCGAGACAGCGCGCATATCGTCGCCTCATGCATCATTGGTTAGTGACAGAAAGAAAAAGAGGTCATATGTGGCTTGAACATGCAGGCTAAGTACTGCCAGGTATGAGCTGGCAGCTGGCTGAGCAAGCAAGCAAACAAACAAGAACAAGCGAGTCCTACCTAGTCCATCAGATCTGCAGCAGGGCAACGCTCCATCTCAGCCGTCCAATGGGATGCGAACCTCTTCATTTGAAAGGTGGGCTTATGGCTGATCAATGCTACCTGCTTGCTATCCCGCAGTTGCATCCGCCAGAGGCGAGACACGACACGCGAATGATTGTTCGCCAAGGACGCAGTGAGACAGGTTAAGCTTAAACCAAGTCTGTCGTCAATCGCTTTTTCGGTGCACAGAACGGCGGAGAGGAACCCAGACTGTCCAGGGATGTCCAGGGCGCCAGCGCTGGGTAGCAGGACGTAGAGGATGTCGGCTGCATCAAGCTCCAGGCCTCTCAGGTTGTGCAAAGACACCTGAACGGGCAAAGAGCGCCTCGAGATTTGCAGCTAGGGAGTTTGGCCAGGACACTGCATTGTTTGGGGGCTGCAATTCGGCACTAAATACGAGGCGGTTCTTAGGGTTGTTGGCATCGATCAGACCAGGTGCTGGCAGGTCGCAGGCTGCAGAGTGTTGCTGTAAGCCGCTGTAAGCCCGCCCTAATGTGTGATTGATACATGTACATGCACATACGTGCATTCATCCTGTCCGGAGCATGAATTGCATGTCATTCAAGCAAGGCAATGCCATCGATCAGTCGTCGTCTTGTATCTGTTCTGAGTAGGTAGGTATCTGAGTGTCATGCCTGCATGTCGGACTATCGCTTGCCCCGCAACCCGCCTTGGGGTACCGTAACCAGCGGCATTGAGTGGGATGGTTAGATGGCTCTTGGCAGCCGCCGCCGGTTGTCGGTGTCAAACGTGGCTGCTGCTGATCAACGGGCTGTATAGTAGGTAGGTCTTCATGCTAAGAAGAAAAATTTTCTGCTTCTCTTCTTCTCCCCCCCTTGTATACAGCTTTTAATGTCGATATTTGCTCATCCGTGCTAGCGAATGGTGATGCTGTCGTGAGCGTGCACTACGCAGCCAGCGGCTGGCCCTACCCCTGGCAGCACAGGGAATAATGGCGACCATGGCTGGCTAATTGACGGCTTAGCATGTACGGCTCCAGCGCCTAAGGTAGGTACGCTAATACTAAGGTGACAGCTAATGCGCAGAGGCGGATATTCCAGGCGGGTAAACAAGTCAGAAATGTCAAGTCGCAAGCGGCATGCGGCACGGCCATTGATGCGTGCCGTACTGTGTAGACTCTGCAGAGGCGGCGCGGGTCCACAAGGAGGAGCTGGCTGGCTGGACTTGGCTTCTCAGGTGCGGCGATGAAAATTTCAATCCCAAGCCGTGCCTCCAGTCTGTTGCAGCCCGGTGGAGCGCGGGTGGTGGGGGAAGGGCAGCGTAGTCCAACCAGGCGCTGGCGACGCAGCAATAAGCAGACGACGGCCATTCCACTGTGCTCGTCTCCAGGGCCCCTAGCCCAGAGACAGTCCTAGCAGTCTGGGCCGGGCGACCACCTGACCGTCGGCTGGAGAGACTGGATTGAGGCGGAAGCCAACCGGCGCTGCGTCCTGGCATCCACCGCACACCCACTCGCATGGACACATGGTTGGCCGATGCTAGCACATGCGAGGGCGCAGCCTCTCTTGGGGATATACGGTACGGGGCAGCCAAAGGACGGCGGCGATGGCCAGGCAGGCAGGCAGGCAGGCAGCCAGAATGGCGGGTGGTTGACGCTGAAATCCAGAGCGTCTGCCTCTGCTTCCGCTCGGGTCTGGGGTACATGCAGCGTGCTAGGCCTGCCTTGCCCGGCCATGGAAGTCTTCCGCGATTCCTGTTCCCGTGAGACGCCGGTGGGCGCCGCGCTCGTGGTGGCACGGCCGGCCAAGGATGCAGCAGAGCGTCCCCCGTGCATGCAGCTGGACGGCTCACGTCTCACAGGTACCCGTGCCGGCGCTCTGCCAGCTTTGCCTTGCGCATCCTTTCAGTGCCTTGCCCTCTCTGGCCCAGCGCCAGCGCCGAGCTCGCTCGCCGCTCCACCAGCCCATCGGCCGATCCAAGCCAGCCAGTCACCAGCAGGCCGAGCGTCCCCAAGTCCCAAGTCCCAAGTCCAAGCCTAGCACCCCGTCGACGAGCCAGGCCCAGTGCCAGCCTCAGCGCACCCATCAGACAGTTAGTGGCTAGTCGTGAGTCGCAGGCGCCAGAGCGGCCGCGGACGCTCTCCATAAATGGCCACAAATGGCCATAAAGACGGGGGGCCAGCACCAGCGCAGACGTTGCCGCCGCAGAAGCTGCTGGCTCCCCTCTTCTCAATTCCCATTACATAAAAGAAGTCCCGGCGCCGTTTCCCACCAGCTTCTCGAGCTTCTGTATCTTCGACGACCCTCTCGGCAGCCTGCAAATAATCTTTCTGCAAGTGCGGGCTCCCGTCCCTTATCTCGCTGCTGATATATTTTTCTTACGTTTCCGCCCGCCAGGCGCATTCCCGGCCTCCCATAGGCGCCACAGACGCGCTGCCGAACGCCTATCTCTCTGGTCGTCGTCGTCTTGCGCCCAAAGGACCCTGCAATTGCATTCGCCCGCCGCCTAATCTTGCTGATAACAGCGTCTTTGGCGAACCAGCGACCACCCTTTGCCCGCCATCCCATCCCTCTGATAGCTTGCCGCCGCTTATTGACTCCAGGCGACGTCCCACCCCTGAGACGACGTCACAGGACGCTGTTTTGTCTCTTAGAATCGACGGGGCGCTTGCCGCAGCGCGGCTGTCGTCTCCAAGGGCCAACACAAGGCATGGCCGACAAGATGTCCATCGACACCAAGCCGCCGAACCCTGACCGGGACGAGAGCGAAGAGTCGACTGGTTCCACCCCGGAGAGGGAGCAGAACCCGTCCATGACTGCCGGCAGCGGCAGCACCATCATCAACGTCTCCCAGGACGGCCAACAGCCCAAGAGAAAGGGTGGCCGCAAGCCTGTAAGTGCCTTTGTTGGACTTGTCTCTCTACTCTTCAATTCACACCATCCCAAACGTTTCTGTTTCATCCATACATACCTAGGTAGGGTGTATCATGAGCACGTATGCCTATGCCTTCATGCACCAGCCCTTAGTACAGGATAGTTGCACCACTGCTACCACTACCCCCCATCCTACCTACACTTCCTCTAGGCCAACAGCTGCCATGCAAGCTTCGCTTCCACCAGCTACCTGAATTACCCGTTGCGGTAACTCGCTTCAAACCCACGCCTGTTTCTTGCACAACACCAACCTCAAGCAACATAATGGCCTGGCCATCATTGCGCTCCTTGTTAACGCATGCCCGGCTACACAGATCTATGCTACTTCCGAAGAGCGCAAACAGCGCAATAGACAAGCGCAAGCTGCCTTCAGAGAGCGCCGCACTGAGTATATCAAACAACTCGAGGAAACCATCCGCATCCATGAGTCCAACTTACACAATCTGCAGGCGGCGCACCGCACTGCCGCTGAAGAATGCCTGATGCTGCGATACAAGAACTCGCTTCTCGAGCGCATCCTCCTCGAAAAAGGTAAGCTATCTGACCATGCTTCCTTCTGCCACATACCCAACAACTAACACTCTTCACTTACAAGGCATCGATGTCCAAGCCGAACTTCAAGCCAAAACCGGCAGTCCCAATTTGGCGCCCACTCATATGCCGCAGAATCTGGTCCAGCCGCCTCCTCTCCAACGTACCATGATGCATCGACACCACGCGCGCAAGTCTACCTCAAGCATTGCGCCCAAGACCGAACCCGGTACGGCTCTTCCACCACCTCTGCAGCCTCATAAAACCGCGCCATCACCCAAGAATCGGCCAACACCCTCATCTCATGCCAATTCCCCCAATACGACAAGCTCGGCATTCTCTCCTGCAGCCTCGGATACCTTGTCTATGAGAGGTTCGATTTCTGGACTGTCTCGTCAGCAGATGACACCCATCTCCATCACCACCCCTTCGTCAAGGCAGCCACTTGCACAGGCCGGATCGAGGGCCGCGATGGGCTCAGGTGCATCATTTTATCCGACGCCTTCTTTCCAGAATCACATTGAGCAGCTTGGTAAGAGATGCTAATATTTCAAAAACGGCTGCGAATTCCGTGTGCGTGTATTTACTAATGTGACGATTTATAGAACAAGAATATGAAGCAGATATGGTTGAAGACTCAGAGATTGAGACACCGAGCGGCCCCGGGCCATACCCTGGCGGTTTCAACGGCGAGCAGCAAACGATGCTTCTCTCTCCAGCTTCCACCGGGCCTGGGCATCATCAGGTGACCACAGGGTCTCAGTACCCCTCAATGTCTCAACTTTTGGACCAAAACGCAGACTGGGGAGATCCATTTGGCCTCAGCGCTAGCATGGCTTTTCCGGCTCAGCCTTTTCCGTTTGACCAGGCACATATGAGGTGATTAGCAGCTATGTGGTATCCGTCGGTGACCCTGAGTTTGGGCATCGCCTATAAAGCGGCGGTGTGACGGGACTCGCTTAATCCCATCAAAGACTGAATCTTGGCACTTCCTCAGAGTCGAAATACATTCTACTCTTCTTGAAGCGACTGTATTAGGTACATGCGCGTGAGACGGACCTCTCATCCCAAGATTTAGGCTCTGCGGAAGCTGGTCGTGTCTCGAGGCGGATGGCCAAGCATGGACATTTCCGGGCAAGATTGGTACGATGTGCGTTTCCAAACGCTCCGGATCTATTAGGACGCGAGACACCTGGTGGCTCTCCCTATACCTGGTCGATCCGGGTAAACTTTGCCCTACTCCCCGGTCCTGTGTCTGACAGAATGTGGAGAACCGAATCGAGATACCCCCGTGGAGTTTCTCGAATTCTGTTTGGTTACAGTCCCCTGGTTGTTCTCAATGCCTGTGATCATGGGGATCATTCGGACGAGGAATTTATATCAGGATATCAAATGACTGCGGGCATATTTCACGTATTCCACGAATCATCAAGCGTTGATTTTGATACTACCAAAAAAATTCTACATTATAACTTTAGCTCACGATATACGAAGCATCTCTTTGGTGGCATGGCCCATGTCTCTGGGCTTCTTTTCTTAGCCCAGTCCGGAAACGACGACGTGGTGGATATACCCATTGTACCATTGGATTGATGTTACTAAATATTTTAATACGGAGAAATGGAAAATAACAAGGCATGAAAAAAAAGCGAAAGGATTTTTTTGGTACAGAAAAGTTTTCTTTTTTATGGCTATCACGAATGTTGCTTTTTGGCGGTTAAACTACATGAGAAAAAAAGACATATAAAGAGAAGAAAAGGGGAAAATAAATGCCACAAGGCACAGGAAAACATCCGTACGATCAAGGAGAAGACTGGAACCGGTAGCATGGTTTAAATGAATATAATAAATGTAAGCTGACGTTTTATTTCTCCTTTGGCCTGCATGGATGGGTGTGCGTCATGGCGTATGGATACCCATAATTGTACATATACGACTTTACGTCTTCCTTCCGTTTTGAGGCAGTTCCGAGGAAACACATCTCCGCCGGAGTATGAGGGAAGAGAACGAGAAATAGCAAGATTTGAGATGAATACTATCAGGTAACGGTGATATTTGCAAGTACGTGATCCTGCATGTATCTAACTGGTCTCGAGGGATTTCAAGTTGAGATGATCTTATTCGATTTCTATTCCTAGTAAGTAAAGACAGTCATGTAGAAACAAAAGGTATATCTAAATAAGTAATTGCGGAAAGCTGAAAATGCTTTCAAATCGTCAACATGAGTCATGAAGCGTTGTATGCGTTTTTGGCCACCCTTTCTCCAAACTGCATAAAGCACGTAATGCCGCTTGTGCCGCTCTAACAATCGCCAATATGAAGAGCATTCAAGGAAAGGAAAGAAGGGGGGCAGACGGTAAAAACTCCGCCAAAGCTAGTACTACTCAACGAGCAGTATGTATCCGTGTTTCTTATGAAGATCCATCTTCTTCTTCCCCTAGATTAGGTAGGTACAGATATTGACCTTTTTATATTAGCCAGTCATTATTCATCATCTCATATAGACAAACGCCTCTCTCATTTCTAGAGCAGAGGCTCTACGGATTTCATCAAACGACCAACAACCAGAAAACACTCCCCAGGCACAAGGCCCATGCCCATGCCAGGCTGCTCTTAACGTCCGTTCCGGCCATCCGCGTGGCTGTGCTACTTGTATTCCACAGCATGGTAGCAACTCCCGCCTCGGTCACCTCATCGATGCTGCACACCACTTTACATTGCCCAGCGGCATCCGCGCTGCGCCGGAGCAGCTCCCCCTGCGGGCCGACATCTCGGCTCCGCAGCAACTGACTACTGGGATCTCGCTTTTTCGAAGACGTGGAATCAGAGGTGGTGTTGTATATCATCTCTATCCACTGGATCTGGAGATTTGCCTGGTCATACAGCGTCATGTTGCCGCTCCAGCTGCCGCCGTCGCTCCAGGCGTTGAAGTTGATGCCCGAAGCGCCCGCCGGTACCTGAAAGCTGATGTTTGCGACCTGCTGGCCGTTGACGTACCAGACGCTGCTCTGGGCGGTCCAATCGAGGCGGTGGACGGCCCATTGGCTCCAGATCATGTCATTCGGCAGCGTGACGTTCTTTGTGGCCTCGGGGTTGACCTTGTCGTTGCTGGTGAAGGAGGGCTGGTTGGTGTACTGGACCTTCTCCCGCGGGCCGCGAGTCAACACTTCCATGTCGGCCTCTTGCACCGCAGCCGTCGAGTTGGGATCACGATACGTGAAAAAGGCCGTGACGGCTCCCGGCCCGCCAATGGTCCGGGCAAGCATGCGCAGCGACACAAACTGGTAGTCGGACGTCTTGGTCTGGAAGGCCGCCGCGGACTGGAACTTGGGCAGCCGCTGGGTACGCAGCGTCATGTACGTCGCCGACGCGGCGTTGCTGTCGTTGTTGCGTTGGATGTAGACGTTGCCGGGCGAGTAGACCATCAGCACGGATGCCGCGCCAGACAGGCCCTTGCCTTTGCCCTCGCTGTTGCTCCATCCCTGGGGCTGCCACACGCTGGTCCACTCGCTGCTGGAGAAGTACTCGCTCGTCGGCTTGGCGATGGTGGCGAGCGTCTCGTTGGTGATGAGCGGCGGGATGCCGGCGTCCTTGGTCAGGTTGCGGAAGTCGAAGAACATGTGGTTGGCGAAGTAGCCCGGCTGCGTGCCGTTGGTGAGGAAGCAGTCACAGAGGGAGTCATTGCCGTTGGGCAGAGGCTGGGGACTACTGCTTTGGCTCGGGCTGGCTGCGGCGAAGCATGGGATGAGGATGGGGAGGATTACGAGTGTTGTGAGTGGTGGCAGGGGAGAGTGGGAGGGCCAATGCATGGTGTTGAGCTCTTTGGAAAAGTTCAAACTACTGAGAACGAGGAAAACAAAGAAGAAAAGAACAATGAAGGATGCGGTTCGGTCAATGGGTATACAGCTTCAAAAGCCCCTTTTTAATAGCATGTGAAGCGAAGCATCAAGACATTCATCATCTGTATACAGCAACCAACACGGCTTGAGAATGACGAGGGAAAATGAGATCAGGGCAGAAAAGAACAAGAAAACAGGAGCACGAAGGATCAATCGGCCCATGCCTATTGCGTGCCGTACCTGGGCCTGTACCTGTATGCAATAGGCAATGTGGGCTCCCCAGCTTGCGCAGTCCCGATGAACTGATCGCTGTTGGACTGTCATATTTTGACGGCTGGCCGCGATGCATGGGCTCGTATTGGCGGTCAAGTGGAGTGAAAGAGGAATCGACTCCGGCGAGATCTGCGCTATTGCAACGGCATAATGGCAGCTTGCTTCTAGGGGCCGGTGGCGCTATTCTAGGCAGCTCAGTGGTCTCTAGCGCAGCTCAGCTGTCAAGAAGTTCTCGGAATATCGATTTCCCCGAGCCTCGCCAGACCCGTCTGCCCACTTGTTGCCTTGCTCCTTGCATAACCTCAGACCCCCATACTACAGCCATCATCAAAGCGAACAGAGCTATATACTACTTGCGAGAAAGAAGCGCGACAACTCTCTTTCACCGCGTGCCTTTGATGTTCCTGTAACGCAAAGGGAAAAAGGGCGGAACAAACAATTAGCGACTTGTAGCAATTGAACCACCTCTTTGTCCCCGCCTGCTAAGCTCTAGGTGCATAAGTATCATGTTGATCATGGCAATTTCAGTATACTCACGGTTGCAGATGACTTTAGATACAACAAGAACAAGATAAAAAAGCAAAAAAGGCGACATCTATCTATCTACTCATCCATCCATCCGTCATGTCGTCGCCAAGTACCGCTTCTGTTCCCGTGGAGGAGCAGGAGGTCGTGTCGCCATCAGCAGTACTCGACTCTGCCCAGGAAATCGCAAAGGATGAGCGTCTTGACGACGATGGTACTGCAGTCGAGGCTGGAGAAGTGACCGACGACGCTGAATCTGAAGCAGCAGAGAACGGTGCCAAATCTGCCAGCAAATCACCAGCAGAGTCATCGCCTCCTGATGCTGCTGGAGAAGCGCCGCCCCTGCCGAACGAAGCTGTTCCTGATGGCCCGCCCTTGCCGAATGAACCAGTGCCACAGAAGCCAGAAGATGACGGATGGGATTGCCAGTGGGATGCGAATAGCCAATCGTGGTTCTTCTACAACCGGTTCACGGGCAAGACTCAGTGGGAAAACCCTCGAGTGCCAGAGGCAAGCGCTGCGACTACCTCGCAGGGAGTAGCGCCACAGCCGCCTTCTGATGAGAAGCCTGTTGCTGGCGGCTACAACCCTGCCATTCATGGCGACTATGATCCCAACGCATGGTATGCCAAGAATGAGGAGGAGGATGAAAGTGCGTCTGCTGGCTTCGCTGGCGATCCCGCCGCCATCTACGGTGCTACGGCCTCCTTCAATCGCTTCACTGGAGCCTTTCAGTCCGGCGATGCTGGTCCTGAACGGCACTCCGATGAAGCCAAGGCTAAGCGTCAGATGAACGCGTATTTCGACGTGGATGCCGCAGCAAACGCTCACGGTGGCCGTAGCTTGAAGGCCGAACGATCAAACAAGAAGCCAACCAAGAACGAGCTAAAGGCCTTTAAAGAGAAGCGTCGGGCTAGAAAGGAAGAGAAGCGCCGGGCTTGGCTGCGCGATTGAACATCGTCTTCTCTATATTCTCCTCTTTCTAATCAGGACTTTGGGATCTTCACTTACTTAGTTTGGCTCTCTTGCATGGCATTGGATTCTTCAGCTCCCCCATCTGCTTTATTTTGGGGGAAGCATATTACTTCCTAATTTGACAGGTTTTTCGGCTTCAATTTTCTCGAAACATACAACGGCGTTGGAAAGAAAAAGAGAGAAGGGGGATTGCGGGTGGCCCATTATTATTATCTTGGCTGTAATCATGTTTCTTGTATGATTACCCAGTGGTGTTTACGTCTGGCTTTATAACTCATTGCTTCATTCCTAACTTTACTTCGTTAGATTCTTTAATTTTTCATGGAAGGACTAGATTGGTTCGTCGAATAGGTTTGGGATCATGGATTAGATTACTTCGTATATTATATATCCAAAATATACTCAATTACAAGGCTCGTGCCGCGTTCCGCTAGCCCCCTTTTGTTTCTTGCTCTTTTGTGACGTGCCCTCCACTTTGCGTTTCTACTCATCTTCATCTTCATCCTCGTCATCATCTTCTAATTCCATGTTCAGATGCACACTTGCGTCGTCATCGCTATCTGATTCTTCCGCTTCCTCCTTTGATTGTGGTACAGCAGCAGGGAGCACAGCAACCCCCGAATTTTCAATCTCCTGTCTCTTGGGGTTAAGGGGAACATCGGGGCCTTCGTGCTTTCTCTTGGACGGAGATGATGCCCTCTCGGTGTTGTTATTGGAAGCCCGGGGTTCAAAGGGGTTGGGCGCGGAACCCGAAGCAGCGGCGGTAGTGCTCTGAATAGGCAGATCAGCCTTGATATCAGCTGCGGATGATGTCGCCTCCTTCTCCGGAGATTTATTCTCGCCATCTTGATCTTGCATTTCTTCATCTTGCTGCTCCGCCTCTTCCTCCTCTTCCTCATCAATTTGCTGCAGCTCTGCAACTTCGCTTAGCGAGGCAAACATTTCGCTTCCGCCGGCCCCCGAAATGCCGCTAGTGCGCAGGTTGCTGCGGAGGATTTCCAGGCCTTGGTCGCGCGGGAACTGCTGCGCGAGATGGGACAGGATGCTGGGGTACATTCTGCCGTTGTGGTCTCGGTAAGGGTTGAGGACGCTGGCGAGCATGCTGTCGCGGTTGCGGGTGAGGTAGGCTGTCTTGTCGAGGCTGCCGCGGATGACGGGCTTGAGGTGAGATTGCGGCAGCAGGGACAAAAAGGCCGTGAGAAGCTCGTTGGCTATGTTTTTGTGGTCGGGGTCCAAAGTGACTGGTGGCTCGATGGCTGCAGAGGCATTTTGGGGCTGGAGGAAGAGGTCAGTGTTGACTGCGCCGGTGTTACTCTTTGTGCCTTTCCCGGTAGCATTAGAGGCAGCTGGCGGTTTGTCGGCGGGTTTTAACAATCCAGCATCCTGTTGAAGGTCTCGGCAGCATGCTCCGAAAAAGGGCTCCAGCATATCCACGGCAGGTTTGGATAGTGTTGGTCCAGCAAGCTGCAGTACTGCGTTCAAGGTTGTGTATCCTGCTATCCGAACTGACGGGATGCTCATGCCAGACTTGAAAACACGGATAAGGTGGTCCAAAATTTCAGGGACCAGAGGTAGCATGTGTCTTTGTAATCTTTGAAAGAGAGACACGGCGAGTCTCATTGCTGCTACGTGAATGTCGGGCATCAAGCTCCACAGCTCTTCCTTCTCTTCTCGGCCAATGGAGGCATTGGTTTCGACAGCCTGCTCCCAGGACTGAGATCTCGACAATCGAGCAATCAGGCAAACTCTTGAGATGGTGTCTACGAGACTGCTAATGGGAATAGCAACCGCCGTCTTGGTGGGATAACTCAGCAAATCGCCCAGAAACTCAAAGAGGCCAATCAAGCGATCAGCGCCGGCAGCGAGGCCAGACCAGCGAGGTAGATGCTCCGTAGAGTTACCTTCGCCGTGTGGTTCCCCGTCAAAATCAACCTTGGATCGTGTACGGCCGCTGGTTGCCTCCCAAGATTCGTCAACGGCTCGGAGAACCTGGTCGGCGGTGGTGTGAAACTCTTGAAGAACGCCATCAACAAGCTTCACCCATTCATCGCTGCCACCTGCCTTGGCAGCAACGAAGTGAAGAGAGGCCACGAGGCGTCTGGCAGCCCGTTTCAGTGATTCTGGGACACTGATTTCATCCGAGCAGGTTGGCGCAATATAAGGGCCGACAGCAGTGCGGACTTGAGAGCTGAAAGGGCGGAAAGTAGGTGGGTAGAGGGGGATCAGAGTTGAGAACGATTCGCAGATGGTTTCAATTAGGTTCATGGGCGCGAGTGTGAATTGCGCTTCACCCTTTTGCTTGAGCAGCTGTACGCATGCCGTTGCGAAAGCCGGGAGTGTAGGCGTCGCAACCTCTCGGACAAGGGTCTGATAAGGATGAACGAGCATATAGATTTTTGTGAGAGTCACAATAGCCAACTCTTTGGCAGCTGGGGGATCTCCTTTCTATAGTATTGATTAGCATTTTAGAACAATAGTCTCATATAGCATCCATCATATGGATGAGAGTGCCATACCTGGACGATTGAGAGCAGCCCAGAAACCCACGCAGCAGAGCCTCGGAGCGTTTCCCACCCGCCAACATCAACAGCCGCCTTGACCAGGCCAATCGCAACGAACCTGCCCTCGCGGCTTCGGCCATTCAGCAGCGTCGTGATGCTTGTCTTGAGTTTGTGGACAAGCATCGAAATTTGAGATCCATCGCCCTTGGCCTTGGGGTCTTGAGGGGCGGATAAAGCATCGCGACATCGAAGGACGTGTCGGATGAGCGAAGGGAGAGAGTGAGGCAGCTGAGCCGGCGGGATGGAGGTGAGTTTCCGGGTGAGGACCCGGAGGTCTATGGTGGAGGCTGATGAAGACATTGGGTGTCGATATATATTGTTGATATGTTGTCGGTAAAAGTTTGAGATAGAAGCAGAAATCTTTGTCTTCCGTGTAGTTGATGTTGATATACTCAGCCTACAATAGAACAAAGAAAGCAAAGCCCGTCACCTGCTGAAGGCGACGTTTGCAGGATCAAGATAAAATGGATCAGATATCTTCAAGATTGTTCATTAAAAAAATTGCCACCAATTGACCCTCGGATATATCACTTTGTAAAAGCTTCACCTCCAAAATGCAGCTCTCATCTGCTGCTTGTCAACGGTGAACTTTTTTTTTTTTTTCCTTTGCCCATACAGGCAAGGTTCAGGTACCTTGTCGGTCGCCGTGGGGTTCGGAGCCGCGCCGCTGATTGGCCCGCTGTGGACATCCCACTCGGATTAGACATTCAATGTTAGTGCACGTCGCAATCACAGGAGGCACAGGCCAATTTACAGGTGCTGCAACCGCTACCAATTAGGTGCCATTTTGCTGGACCCTGCCTGGGGTGGCCCAATCTTAGCAGGCCACTCTTTCACTGCCCGCCTGTATTGGTCGTACAGCCACGAGCTTCGACCGCTGCACTACGTCAAGGGTCTTGATTTGCCTCTGCCACATGGTCCAGCCGCCTCCCTTTGAACGCTGTCCATCTCCCCTTTTCCGAGGCCTGTGATCGCGACTCCTTCTTTTGCGACGAGGCGGCTGGCTGTCAGAGCTTGTGCTGAACTCACCCGTGACACTGACAGCTTTTCTTTTTGCGCGTTTGCTTTAGAGCTGCATATATGCGTGCGTCGGGGAGGCTTAACAGCTGCGAGCCACCATTCCCAGAACCCGATCTCCCACCCCTGAGCTTGTCGCAAAATGGCTGTAAGGCACCGCCGCCAAAACGATGGATGACAACACAATGCTAATCTCAGTCTCTCTTTGGCCTTCATGTTTAGACAAAGGCAGCTCGCTATGCTGAATCGCTGGACGATGCCCGCTGCGAGGGCAACTGGCCAGACGTCCCCGAGCTGGTTCGCAAGGTCCGCAAACACGATCCAGCGCGAGAATGTGCGTCATTGATCCCCCAGAATCCGGTCGTCGAGTATACATGGAAGCTAATTGCCAACGATTGGTCCATTCGCAGGCCTTACATTGACCGCCGAGACAGAATGTGTCATCTCCAAAGTAACAGCCGCCGGCGACCAACTGGCCGATCTCGACGTCCCTAATCGCCTTCCGAAGCTCATGGCTGTGATTGAGGCCGAAACAAATCCCACCGAAGAACGATTTCAGGCCCAGGTGTGCGTTGGATGGCTGCATTGGGTTGTTGGGGAATACGCGCTGGCGCTCGAACGGCTGCCCAAAAGTCTCAGCGAGCAATATCCGGATATCGACCCGGCCAATACAGCTTCGGAATGGACCAGCGTGTGTGCCTTAAAGGCTGCCTACCTCAGGGCTAATTGCCTGATGAGAGAAGGCCAAAGATTACAGGCGCTGGAAGCACTGCAGGCGGGCCTCCCGTCTCTGGACCGAGTCTGGTGTGGCCATGGCGTCCGTAAGCAGCTGCGGTATTGGTCGGAACTGTTCCTCACCGAGCACTGTATGCTCACCAGCGACGCGCTTCACAATAACGAGTTTTCCTTGGATGACCCCAACTCCATTGCCAGCTTTCGATCTTGGGCGAGGTACTGGAAAATCATGTCAGCCCCCGTCACGGGCGGTTTTGGCTTCAAAGGCGCTGTGCCTCGAAGAAGGATATGGCACGAATATTATCTGGCCTTGTCTCGAATCCTGGAGAACGACCTGCCTTATCCACCCGGGCAAGCTGAAAAGATGGTGGAAGACATGTCAGCTCGAGGCCAGTTGAGAGTTGAGATCCAACGTGCAGAGTCCGCCTATCAAGCTCTCCTGCTTGGTGAGACAGCTTTTCCAAGAGCAGATGAAGAGCGTGCGGAGATTGAAACATTCATCAAGCAAGTCATGATGAACTGGTCCATATTGTGTGGTCGTGGATGGAGCGAGCAAGATCTGGGCCAGGGGGGCCGGGAGCTTCTCAGCCGTAGCGTGCTCGAGGCCTTGTACAATGCTGCCACAAGGACATACCACTCGACAGCCATTCTTAGATCCTTATTCCTCGTTCACTTGTCAGTGGCCGAGTTCGACCTAGCGTTCAAGGCCCTCGACTCATATCTGGATATTGTTAAAAAGGGCAAAGCGCGTGTTGCAAAGACAGGACACGCAGAGCCGAGTTTGGACGACGATAAGACCGCTTTGGAGACTATATCACAGGCTATCATGATTCTATGTTCATACGGGCATCAACAAGCCGCAGAAAAGGCCCGACATTTGGGCACCGAGCTGGAAGAGTGGCTTTCTAAACTTCCGCACTCTAACCTGCAAGAGAACGGTACCCCTATCATTGTAGAGGATAAAGAAGAGATCGAAGTACCAGCTAGCGCCCCGCCCCCTCAGACCATTGCTCTTGCGTGGCAAGCTATTGGACTCGGTCATGCTCACTGGTCTCGAGTGACGACTGATGCTGGGTCGAGAGCTGAGATACAGTCCAAAGCCATCAGATGCCTTCGCCGGTCTCTGGCTCCTGAGTACGGCCGCTCAAAAGATGTCAGGAGCTTTTTCGCTCTTGGACTCTTGTTAGCTGAGCGACGCGAGCTAACTGCAGCCATCGAGCTTGTCAGGTCTGCATTAATAGCTGTGCATGGATTCGAGGAAGACTACAACCTGTTCTATGGGCCTTACTGGCAAGAAAGGTCTCTTATTCCCCTGTGGCACCTCCTATCTATCCTCTTAAGTGCCCGACAAGACTATGTAATGGCAGCAAGGGCGTGTGAAGGTGCCTTGGACCAATTCAAAGATCCAACCATTCTCTTTGGCAAAGCAGAAAATCGATTCCGCAGCGAGCACCTCAAGGACGTTGAAACAAAAAACCTGCCTCCAAGAGGACTCGTTGATGACATGAGCGATGAGGAAAAGATTGGCATCATGGACGTCAAGATGACACAGCTCGCCTTGGTTGAGCTCATGGAAGGACCAGATGTTGCTGTAAATGCCAGTTTGGAGCTGCTGACTCTGTTCTCACGACTATTCGGTAGCATCGACGTGCAGCAGCAGGCACTCAGGCCCCCCGTTATTGCAGAGCCGCCAAGGACCTCGCGCACTTTCAAGGGTAGCATTTTTGGATCGCGAGTTGATAGGTCGAGGCAGGCAAGCAACCAACACCTAGGGGAAAACTCGACTATACCTGCTCGCCCTGCTACGTCTCACTCTACTGCTGCCGCAAGTATCGCTCCGGCGGTCCAAGTGACAGCAGAAAATGGACACACAAGGTCAAGGAGTGGCAGTCTGGGAACTCAGACACGAAGAAGCGAGTCTGGAAGGAGAAACAGCTTAAAGAAAAAATCGAGAAGCGGCAGTCAACGACGAAGGTCATCGAGCGCAGGCGGCGTGTCACATCAATCTGCCATAATTGGAGACTCCGACACGGCTGGCCAGAGCCACGACTTCTTCTCAGCATCGGGCCGACGCCTACAGACTCGCATGGCGAGCTCTTCTCGTGGAAAAACAATTTCCTCACTGAGCTCAAATCTCACCAACAGTTCCAAGCTGACTGAAGATTCAGAGCTCTCAGTCGACATCAGCTTTACACTACCTCAGCTGCTGCCTCTTGTTAAGTTCCCAAGAGAAAAGGAGAGGCGCCAGCGGACAACAATTCTAGTTAAAGTATGGCTGATGATTGCTGGATTCTATCGACGAGCGGGATTAATGGAGGACTGCAAAGGTGCCGTGGCTGAGGCTCGGAAGTTGATTGAGACACTGGAAAACGATTTCGCTAAAGAGCTTTCTCTTGGACCAAGCTCTACTAATGGTCCGGCTTGGGGTGAGAAGAAGAGTATCGATGAGTTATGGGGTGACCTTTACTCCGAGGTGAGTAGTGCAGCTCTCTTAGTTGTCAATTATAATGTCAATGGATTGCTAACATAACATCTAGTTGGGCTTGATATCGTTGGCTAAACAGACGCCATACACGGCCAGGACTGAATTCGAGTCAGCCTTGACGCACTATCCCGATCATCCTGCCGCCATTGTCGGTCTGTCCAACATCCTGCTAGATATTTATAGCGAGAAACTACTCCCCACACCATCTATTCCACCTCTGGATGGGCACGAGTTATTGGATGACGCAAGTCATCAAAGATCTGAGCCTCCATCAGGCAGCCTCAAAACTCTACCGTATACCCCTCTGGGACTCGCTTCCGAGCCTTCCACAGTTGAAATCCCCAACCCTAGCGAAGAAGACGAAAAAGAGGAATCCAAAGCTGCAGGCTCTGGTAGCGATTCTCAAGAGGAGGATGAGCTTCCCGCGCCATACAAGGCCTCTCATCTGCCACTTATAGATCGACTAGCCGCGCGCGATCGCGCTTTTACGCTGCTATCAGGCCTCACTCGCCTCGGTACGGGCTGGGACTATTCTGACGCATGGTTTGCGCTCGCTCGCGCTCATGAAGAGAATGGGCAGCTGGAAAAGGCGAAAGAAGTCCTCTGGTGGTGCGTTGAACTTGAAGAGGCCATGGGAGTGCGTGACTGGCGCAGTCTTGCAGGCGGAGGCTACATTATCTAAATAATTTGATGGGCAAGAATTTCTGTTCTCTTTTTTCACCTTTTTTTTCTTCTTCTTTCGGATTGTTGCTCTACATTTATATATATTCAAGCGGATAGAGAGAAGTGAATAATTTCATGACAGGTATTTATATGGAAGAAAGAGGAGGAGAATGCGATAGAGGGATGGGGCGACGATAGTCGAGGCATAAAAAAACTGATAGAGCACTTGGGACGTTTCATTTCATTCCGCTTCTTCTTCATTTCTTCACAGCTTAGCGGCAGCAGCAAGCAACGTGGTTAATACATATATATATTTCTCGAAATAGATTCTACTTTTGCTGTGAGCCCTGTAGGATCCTAAGAACTAAATCTCGCACTTCCCACGTATTATAGAACAGTATTGGTACTATATAAAACTAGACAAACATGTTGTTCTATACGCAGTCGCATTTTGCTAGGGAATTCGGTGGAACATTCTCATGTACCACACATAATACCCTCCTAGCTCTACACCATGATCGAATATCGCGAGGGAATTCGATACGCGAGGAATCATATGTTCCCAGATACGGATGATGCTCAAGCAGAGAATAGTCAGTGCAGGCGTGCCATCGTGTCAATTATCGTCTACACAATTTCCATTATAGTATATATGCTATCCTAGCTACCTACCTACCTACCTACCCAACATGTCCTCCAACCAGATACCGGAAAACCCGTCATACCAAGCCACCACGCATGTGCGCGGACCAAACAAATGAAATAAGTCTCATCTTCTTTTGTCTTTAATATTTTTTGAAAACATAATGGGGGATAAAACGTTGCAGTTTTATGTGTTGCTTCTATGATATGCCACACACACTATCTCCTCTTTTCCTCACATAATCTCTCATTTTTTCTGTCCAGCTCCAATCTAGCATTTTGACATATGCCACTCCTAGCCGCTACTTATACCATTGTATATGAAGCCGTCAATCTCAAGTGAGTTGCAAACCTCTCATCACCTGTTGCTTAACAGCTGCTGCAGGTAATTTGAGAACTGCCTCTTGTCCGTTGAGGTCGTCAAAGATCGCAAAAAGTCATCGCCGTTGATGCCTAAGCTGGGGAAAACTTCATTCTGCATTTGGTGGATGTAAACATTACCAGTTTTAGTATATATCATCTGCTCCAATGCCGCAATTTCTGTCAACACCTGTTTTGTCTGTGCATCAGATGAGGGCTTGAAGTTGGGGTTTCGCATAACTTCCCAGCACGTTGAGTGGAATCTTTCCATGATGAAATGGTCGAATCCAGGAATTGCTGGGCTGGGGCTGCCTGTTGGCGCCGTTGGTTCTCGTGAAATGGTGGCAACATCAGACCCGCCCCAAAGAGCGGAAATCCTAGCCATAATGGTAAACGCCAGTCGACTCGGCCCAAGATTTCCATCCAAGGTCTTTGCTAGTTCGAGAACAGAAGCAATCATTGGCTCGAAGAAGCCTTGATTTGCTTCACTGATAAGTACTCCTTCTAGTCCGTTGTTTAGGATGATTTGAATGAACGAGAGATATTCTCGCCTTAGTTCGGCCAACTGTATCTCATCATCAGTGCCAGAGATAGGTTCTCCAAGGCCTCCAAAGATGCGTTGAAGAAGCGGTGTTAATAGCATGTTGAGGACGTCGTAGATTTCTGTTTTGAAGCCAAACACCACTTGATCCAGAAGTCGCAGGAACATTGCCATCTCGTCCTTAGATGAGCTTTGCGACAGTAATCCTTCGATCCACTTAGGAAGTTGTGGGAGAACGGCAGCACCTAGAACGCCGAGCAGCTTAGAAAAGGCGGACCTACAAGCGGTCCTAATTTCTGCTGATGAGTTCAGCTCGCGGAGAGCAATGAGAATGGCCTCTGCAGCGCGAGAAAATTCGTCAGAGACAAGTTTATCCGGTGGACCATGCTGGTTTGCTGCGGTCGATCCTGGAGTCCAGTCGGAAAAGCCGTGTGCCAAGGTACCCAGCGCCATGACAATGTGATGGATTTGCAGGTTTGCTTGTGCGTCGCCACCCTTGGCTCGAGGAAGGTGAACCTCCATATCTTGGAACAGAGGATCCATTACAGATCGAGCATATAAAGCCTGGTTTTCGGCTGGCGTGCTATGCGTAGAAGAGATGCATCCAATAGCCTCGAAGAGGTAGAGCTGGCTAGTGAAGAGAGCATCAGCTGAATGGTCAGACTCATCTGACGACATGTCATCGTCGGCATCTTCTCCAGGCACCTCGGCCTTGATGGGTAGCAGGTCCCCAATGGACTGAATGACAGTTTCGGCGACATTTCCTACACGTGATCGAAGATGCTTGATGAACCTGTGGAACAAGTACCAGGATCGTGTCTTGATGCGGACATGGTTGTGGTGGACGAGGCGAACAAAGTTTTCCAGAACTTGGGGGATATACTGCGAGTGAGTTTCAAAAACAACACAATACCGGACACAGATTTCCATGTATTGAAGGACAATTGCAGGGTGCGAGAAATTAGCGATTCCTATATCCACTGTTAGCCCTGTTCCGGTATCATCGCTCCAATAGCCTGCATATTACTAGTACTTACCTGATTCGACCATCTTCTGCATCATAACAACCAATCGTTCGGAAGCTTCCGTAGATGGTTGGCTCTTTGTACCCAGACCCTGGTTTGGTAACGCAAGTTCACCAAAGAGGTACATCTCATGCAGTGCAAGGTCAAGGTCCCGCCAATCCATGTGCGACCCCTGTTGATCCAGTGTCTGGAAAGTAGTCGCAACCAGATTACTAAGTACGTCCATGTATAGATTCTGGTCAATAGCCGCGATAGTCTTTTGAAGGTACTGCAGGCGTCTTCGAAGTTCTTGGAATTCCGCCTCGTCTGTTTGCTCATCCTCGTTACCCCATGACGTCGTCTCATCGTATCGCATCTTTTGAACAATTGCATTAAGTATCGGCGAGAGCATGTGTGAATACTCCTGGGTAAGTTGCCCTAATTTTCGGAGGAAAGTGAGGAGGTCGGTTAAAGATGGAATGACGGTGGAACACACTTCGTCGTACTCGTCGGAGAAGAATCGCAGAAGCAGCGGGAGAAAGCCATCCAGGTGTTGCTTGGCTCGTGTCCGGGTGTCATCGGTGGCCTGGTTGTCGTCGAGAGCCCTGATAACATCCGCCACGGTGGTGTTGACGAGTTTGGCAATAGCCTCGGCAAGGTCTGTATCGTACTGCGGGGTGCCTTTGAGGTCGTTGAGCATGGGGCTGGCAACCAGCTGGCTGACAATATCCTGCAAATTAAGGAATGAAATCATATCCATCTTGTCTGTCGATCGCATCTTCTTGCCACAAATCTCCGTCAGGGTATCGATGGCAGTGTCTCGCACTTTGTCCTCGCTGCCCGTTCGTCCAACAACGGGTAGCAGCAGGTTAAGCATATCCTGGCTGACGACAAGAGAAATGTCCATCCAGCTAACCCATTTGCCGATAACTTTCAAAACTAGATCTACAACGACGTCGTTGGTGCTGTATCTAGAAAGAAGCTGCTTCCAAGATTCGGCAACCTTCTGCATATCTTGAGCACGCAGCTGGTCTTTGAGCTCAGTATTTCGCTTGGAATCGCCGCTCTGCCGTGAAAGCATCATGTCTGCAATCTCGTCGTGTACCGATGATAGAACTCGTAGGTAAAAAAGAACGCCAGAGACGTTGTCGACATTCTGGTGAAGACCGGTCAAATCGAGGAAGTCGTCGAGGAAACTCTGCCAGCCGTCACGGTAGAGGAAGACAAATAGATATGTCAAAGTCTGCGTGAGCTTGTTCTGAAGATGGGCAGGGTCCGGCTCCTGCTGGACACCCGCCCCGTATGACTGGCGGACATACTGCAGCAACGTGTGCTTGAGAAAAGCCAGGCTCTCTCCATCAAGGCCTTGTGTATGAACCGCGTAGTTGACCACCTCCAAACACACCATGCGCACAACTTCAGACGTTCGGGGGATCCGGGCAAAGAGATTCGTACAAGCCTGCCATCCTTGCGGGTCGCTCCGTAGCTGGTTCAGATATTCAAACGCTTGCTCTTTCACCGACTGGTCGGATGTAGGATTCGACAGAATCTCAACGGCATTCTCGACCTAATACAAGCATCATTAGCTATCTACGAAGTCTCCGGGTAGCAAGCTTAAAGCACATCAGATGTTTGGGAACTGTGATGCCAAAGATGGCCACACCTCCAACGTCATTCTTCTCAATCCATGACAGCTTCAGCGAGGGAAGGCTCCGATGGCGGGGCAGCACAGCAGGGATAGCAATAAAAAGGCAACAGCAAACTGACGTACCTGGGCCTCCATACTCAAAATCAGGTTGATAAAACAAAAAACACCAAAGGAAGTTGTATGCTAAAACGGGATGCTGCTATAACTCTGGCAGCCTTGTGCATGCAGCATCCAGCATGCTTATGATTATTAGGCGTCGACAAGGCTACCGTAGAGGCATGCCTAGGTCGGAAGATATTTTTTTTCTTGTGCTCTTGTCGTACCGAGTTCGACCGGGGAGGGCGTTCGACGTGGATCGAAGGTGGTGAAAATAAGAGGCGGAACCCACAGACGTCAAAGTCAGCCTCTTATCGTCGCTCGGACACAAAATGTGCGTCTTTATTCGCTATTTCAAAAGTCGGTGCAGGCTCAAATAGTATATGTGGGGTGCTAGGTGTGAAGAAGTTTGGTGCGGATGATTTTCGGACAAATCCTGTGCTGTGGGCACGGAGAATAGCACTGTGGCTATAGGCGGCATTCCCCTACTGTGTCACAGTATGTATTATTCATCACTCGGTTATCGCCATCACAGCAAGTGAGGCTGCGATAAGGCAGCAGCCGGCTCATTCAGCCATATTTTACAAGCGGCTCAGCTTCCACAACGCTATGGCGATACCAATGGCTTTCAAATGATAGTACTGAGCGTTATGGCATCAGCTTCCAGCATGCACGCTCATGTCAAATCAAATCGCTGCAGATGCCAAAATATAGCTGATTTCTTGTGCTCACGTGAATCATCATGAATCATCATGAAGCTCCCTACATGCAGGCGATGCTACGGAACATTTGTAGGTAATGCTCCCTATACGGTAAAGCCCAAGCGCAGGCCAGAAAAATGTATAACTTGGACAGCAAAGCCGAGCATCTCAGACTAGAAAGATGATTCGTTAAATCTTAAAGGATACTCCGCCTGGCGTTTGTTCAGTAGAACCTTCATACAGCTGAAGCTCGTCGTCTAACCTGTACTCAGAACTTGCAAGTTTCTCAGGTTGATTTTAACATTAGTTAAGCTTACAAGGTGGGCATCATACATATGAATGCCGCGCAGATCTGTCACTGCTGCATGAGTAGCTGGCGCTGCAGACTCGGGCTTTGCCGTCTCATGATACGGGTACACGCGTAAACTGTATGGATCTGTCTGACGTAGCTCGACTCTGCCCTTTAGGTACTGCCTGGAGGTAACCTGATCATCGTTCGGCACACTGCAATGTACATACTGTACCATGCCATGCTGTTTTCAGCAATGGAACTGAGCATCATTACCCTGGAATTGACATAAACTCGTTATCCGTTGGAATTAGCTTGAGCTAGAAATTCTAGAAAAGAAATTAAGCTATGATGGGTGTGGCTCTCCATGTATGATACATGCAAGTCGACGTCTATCTTTTCCACTCAGCGTTGTTGATCCTTAATGCTAAGTCGACTTCTACACTCTGTCGTTGATATGTTATGGAGGGTTGGGGAGTTGCCAGGAGCAAGTCCAAAGGGACATGGAGTTAATCAGGGGCTTGCTTCCAAGTCGAAACCAAAGTTACCAAATACGAAGCAATAGAACAATAATCAACTACAAATAAGGCGGAATGCTAACCTAGCATTCGCAGGGTTGGATAATGATATTTCCGCTGGCACTTGAAGGCCTTTGTTACATTCATTAGGCGATACAAGTTTAAAAAAAGAGGCGAAATTGTTACTCGTAAATGGTTGTAACATTGGCCACCGCGTGCACGTGCGCATGTAACCAACCTATAGTCACTCGGCCATTTCATCTCTTATTTCGTACGACTGAGTCAAAGCAACCTTGTATCTGGGACGCGAGATGGCTATTTATAGGCCGTACGAGTTGACCTTGGGCGTGGTGATGCCACATATGTTGACAAAGCCATCAATAGGGCGGGAGTGAGCGATAAAAAAACAGCCACGACAACGTCATTGCAGGATATAAAACACACGAGACAGAGCAGGACAATGCGCAGAGGCGCTGTTGGTGATCGACAGGAGCGCCCAGAGACCAGCGAGTGCCCAAAGGAATCACCAGATGCAGCCGCTGGGTCTATTGACGGATAAATCACTCGGAATACGCGCCAATGCGATGATCACTGGAGAGAGTTTAATTAGGCCGTGCCACAGAGCAGGCCTGCTGCCATTGCGCACAGTGTGAACAGCGCTGCTGGACGCGGCACTTGGAATGCCAGCTTATTTTGTAGCAGCGTGCGGTGCTTCTCTCACCGCCTCCAGCTGCTCTTCCACGCACCTCCTTACTTGCCTGTTTGCCATCCACAATATCGCCCTACTGTACCCGTACTTGCACAAACAGCAAGCTGCACTCTACGAATACCCCATCACGATACATTGTCATGTTCCCTGTCCATGTTCTGGAAATGGAGCACAGCGCGGTGCCCAATCTGGCCAACAAACCCCTCAATCTACGCCCATTCGCCTTAGCAGCATCTCGGCCAGGAGGAGCCAAGTTCTGTTAGCTTCGGGCTAACAATCGTCAAAGCAACCCCCCTCATTCGGCGAGGCGAATGCCGCCGATTTCACCTTCTAAGAGCAGCCTGGCAGGCCTGGGCGATGAAAGACTAGCAGCTCTCCATGGCCGCGGCTAATTTACATCAAATCACCGCTCTGCTTTAGCACGGCGAGAGAACTGTTGCCAGGGGCGACTCCACAGAATGCGGGCGACCAGCGAGCAAGATTGGCTCGAGGCAAGCCACAAAAACGCTTGAATCTCGCTGAGATGGGCGGGTGAGCAGCGGTTCCTGCATTAGCGCACGTGTGGCGTCCAGCCGACCAACTTCAAGTGTGCCGACCATCCTTTTTTGATTAGAAATATCAAGCATTTTCGCCGCGATATTGGGGAAGAGTAGGTAGGCATATGTTCGCGCCAGCACGCTCCTACGGCCGCATGGTATGCTCTACTTCAACTCTGTGATCGCTGTGATACGACTTGGGAAAACATTTGTGCCTATGGCTTTGTTTCTGGCCTCCCTACTCAGGCCTAGCCGAAGCCATGCTGTCAGTGTGAATTCACCGCTTGTTTCACCCCTGGCAATGCCTTCTTCTAGAAGCATGCTTGGATTGGTAGAACCCTCTGAATTGGCATGAGTACTGATACGGAACAGGACTGTCATTACCCAGGAGTATGTTCCTCCTACTCGGTTGATGTTAGCAGCACTCTAAGCTCGAAAAGTGTCTGACGACCCACTCGGTCAGCAAAGAGACCTGGCATGCCCTAGCAGGAGAAAGAAGGGCACGAGTATGGAGCACTGCTGCTGTGCTACCTGCGCTACTATATCGTGGCAAATGTGCAATATTCGTTTGCGAACGACCAAATTACACACTTGTCGCTACTATGGTACTGTATGATGGGCGGACAGTCCTGTTGTAACGTGCCAAGTGTGTCCGGCCAATACGGTACACGTGGGGAGGCTGCCGGCAGTACTTCGTACCAGTCCCTGCTCACTCCTTGCTACTCTACAGTATACTACGAGCATCAAATGACAGGGGCCAATTGCCCCTGGCATACGATGGCATCGCTTGTACCGGTATACTGTTTTGTTTGGAAAGATCTGGAACTTTGCCAAGACATGGCCCAAGCAGACTAACGCGACCAACGAATATGTCCATATGAGGAAATGAGGTTCACTACTCCAATGACTGTGCTTTGAGATGTTTTCTCAAGCGCGCAGATGTGCAGATTGCCTGGTCAGCTAATAGGGAGCAGACAGCAGCCACTACAGCATTCTCTCGACTCCAGTGACAAGGCGCAGCGATGAGAAGATTTGGGCTGGACTAGCGTCTAGAGATGTCACTGCCGCTTAAAGAGATGTCCGCGAAAGGAAGGTTAGTTGCTGGGATAGACGGCGATATCACCTCGATACTCTTCCCCGGCAGCATAGACGACGGCGCATACAGCCACTCCTACTGGAAATATTCCATGGAGAATGAAATTTTGAATACTCTGTACTCGCTACTTTGTTATGATAGACGGCTGGCCTCACAAAGCTTCACTTGCTCAGTGGTGAGGGTGAGCCAACTTCGCTAATCTGGTCAGTCTCATGCAAGTCCCAGCAGCCTGCCAGGCCCCTTCTTTTCTCCCTATGCATTCTGCTGGGTGTGCTGCAGTCCTTTTATAAAGTCCACAAAAAAGATCAACTTGAGACTGAGTTTTGAAAACACAGGCACAAAGGCCCGCCTCCCGAGACGATCGACCTCGATCCCTAGCGGCGTCACTTTGAAATCGCCACGGAACGGTGGTGCTTGTACAATTATGGCACAGGATGCTCCGTACAAAGTGCAGTATGCAGGTACGAGTTGAGACTATTGACTATTGACTCCAGAGATCAAATGCAAGCATGCTCAAACTTGGGGCCTGCGGAACGATGAAGCCGGTGGCTAGCACAGAGTTGAAGAGGGGTGCTCTCTCGCGTACTCCGTCGTCGTATCTCCAAAGGCGGTATTGCTGCCGAAGAAGCTCCAGCTCATACCCGAAAACCAATTTAGAAGGTTGAAATGAAGGCATGTCTCTCTTAATTGAACCATCCAAGACGGCGAGTTTTAGCACTGGGCTAGCAAGATAGTTGGAGTACATTCATTACTCAAGCTGCTGCATCTGTAATCTCTCCCCATTTAACCTATTCATAAGCAACAGCTACAGGCACACTCCTGGCCCATTCGCTGGCTGCAGTGGCAAGTCTACGTCGTACAATGCACCTGTGCTGGCACAGCATGGCTCAAGACATGCGAAAGCAAGGGTCAAGCCCAATGGCGAGCTGATCTGCTGCCGCCGCAGGAGCGCAAACAAGCATCATGGTCCGCGCTGCTCATGCGCTCATGCGCTCATTCGCACGCTGGCATTGGCCGTTTGGCGCACAGTATGGAGCGATGTTGTACCTGCAGAAATCAAAGACAGGGGTTGGCTGGTTTGCGCCCGGGATGGTTCGCGGACCCCTCCATCTTGGCCATTCTAAGAGGTGGATGAAACTGGCGCGACAAGCATCTCCACCCAGACATCCACTCAGGAACCCCCTAGATGGACATCCATTCTGGACGCAATTTCCCGGGGTATCCAATGGGATGGAGCGAGGCGAGCGCTCGCAACGAGCTCACGGTCGATGTCGATATGCCTATTAATATGAGGCCACGCTCGGTCGAGCTGCGTCTTCTTTTTCCCTTCTTTTCTCTCCAGCCCACTAAGCATAATCGCCAGCTCGCTCTGACTTCGGTCGTCCATTCTTTCAAAACAAACTGCAAAGAAGCTTTACGCTTTCATCCACTCTTTCAACCCAAACAAAACTACTTCGTTCTTCAAGAACCACCAAAACCCAAAAAATCATCCAAGATGCGTTTCACCACCGCCGCCGCTGTTCTGGCCACCTCGGTCCTCGCCCAGGAGCCCGTCTCCACCGACTACACCACCGAGTTGGTCACCATCACCCAGTGTGCTGCCTCCATCACCAACTGCCCGGCCCGCCACCAGACCACCTCCGTCCAGACCAACTACATCCCGTTGACCACCTCTACCTTCTACGTGACCAACGTCCACACCATCACCTCTTGCGGCCCTGAGGTCACCAACTGCCCGGCTCACAGCACCGTCCTGTCCACTGAGGTTGTCCCTACCTCCACCGCTGTCGGCCCCGTCATCACCTCTGCCCCGGCTGTTCCCACCACCCAGGTCTGGTCCAACGGCACTGCTCCTTACTCCTCTGTCGTTGCTCCTCCTCCCTACTCTGCTCCGGCCGCTCCCCAGAGCTCCGCCGCTGCCGTCTCTGTCCCCGCCGTCTCCATCCCGGCTCAGCTCCCCACCACCGGCTATGCTGCTCCCACTGGCGGTGCCCCCGGTGCTCCCGTCAGCTCCGCCGCCGCTCAGTGCCCCGGCAGCTCCGTCATCGCCGTCACCAAGAGCTACACCACCGTTCTGACCTCTGTTGAGTACCAGACCGTTGCTGCTCCTTGCGCTACCGCCCCTGCTGGTGGTGCTCCCGGCAACGGTGCTGGTGCTCCCTCTGGCACCGGCGCTGTCCCCCCTGTCCCCACTGGCCCTGCTGGCAACGGAACGTGAGTTTATATAACCTCTCTTTAAAATCATGAACTTGTATGCTAACTGCTTCAATCCAGCTCTGTTCCTCCCCCCGTTAACGGCGCTGCTTCCTTCACTGGCTCCGTCGCTTTCGCCGCCATTGCCGGTGCCGTCGCCGTCTTCCTTGCTTAAATCATTTCCTTGTAACTTTTTCTTGAGTTATTAGGCCTGCGGGACATGGCAACATACACACGACAGGCATCCCTCTTGAGATCTGGCTGGACATGTACAAAGAGTTGGACTAGAGTTTATTTTCAATAATACTAGAGTTTTACGGCAAATATGGGACTATACCCCCTTGGAGTGTGTACTTAATATTCTAATCGCGCGGGCGTTCGCGGGGACGATCTGGTCAGATAACCGACTGCGGGTCTCGTCCTGGATGTCTTTTTTGAACGAAGCATTTTTTTTGGTCACGAACTGAGATATCAAACTATTTAACGATTGTGCTTTTTCTTTAGCATCTTCTTCAAGAATATTTTTACTTTTTGTTACTTATTATCTGATTGCCAAAATCTCACCTTATGTTGTGATATGTGTAAAAAGTCTCTTATTAGAAGGAGAGGAAAGAAACGCCGCATGATTAACGTGAAACGAGCAAATACGGTTGTTTGTGGATGCTCATTTCGCGAGGCGCTCAAGCTCTTGCCTGTGCGGGTTAGGGGCGTCACTGCGACGGAAATTAAACCGGAAGAAGCGACAGTCGCTGCTGTGATTGGCGGGAAGAAAGTGACAGTGCTTATGTAATTGGGCTTCCATGGCAGGCTGCAAGAGCACAGGGTGTCGCGGATTGTTAGCATTGAAGGAGCTCGAACCAATCCCGATCCTAAAATAAATTTGTCAATGATAATGAAAGGGCCATCCACTCATTCCTTTGGTCTGACTTGGCGGGTGCGTTGCCCGTGCTTTGTAATTCAATAGACATTGAGCTTCTGTTTGTAGTAACTTTTGGATGACACGACGCAGGCACCGAACCGGGACGGGCACTTGCGCCGGTGCTCCGTATTACAAGTATGAGATCTGGGCAAAACGGAGCGGAAGGCAAGATGGTTGTTTGTGGTCCGTACCCCGGTATTCCGATGATCCATAACCATTGAAATCTTTTCTTTTCCTTGATTTCCTTTATCGTGTTTGGTTTGAGTTTTTTTTTTTTTTTTTTTTTTTTTTTTTTTTTTTTTTTTTTTTTTTTTTTTCTTGGAAAGCTCATTGATGAAATACAGGTGTAGATCGGGACTGCCTAACTGGGGGATTCGGCATGTCGATCGCTGCCGACTACCGACTTCCAACTAACTACATGTACCCACGATTGGGATGCTACACTGACGTAGAGGATATTGAATACTTGATCATGCATGTCCCAAAATATGCTGGTAAATTCAAGACCTGTTTTTATATGATAGAGGAGAGGGCATCTAGGCCTAATGAATTACGTAGTGAGTAGTACGCCAGAATACATAACAGTGGTGGCTATACAAGATCCTTCATGCAAAGCCGCGCAAGCCCAGCATAGTGAAACATAAAAAGACGATTCATTGTTTTCCCACGTGGAGGCAATCTAATGAAGACGAAGTGGGCTGAGATGGAATACGATACGCACCGGAG
Organism: Trichoderma koningiopsis; assembly: GCA_022985005.1. Taxonomy (NCBI): domain Eukaryota; kingdom Fungi; phylum Ascomycota; class Sordariomycetes; order Hypocreales; family Hypocreaceae; genus Trichoderma; species Trichoderma koningiopsis. The sequence continues at coordinate 984,663 of JAJPEM010000002.1, forward strand.
CTAATGCCGAGTCGTTAACCAGCTGGGCGGTCGTATAAGACATGGATCCTTGGAGCCTCCCTCTCCTTTTTTGCTGCAGAGTTTGGTCTAACGCAAAGGCTTCCCCTTTGGGCTAAATATGAAATTGACGGTTGCTGCGGACGATTCACTGATTTGAGTAATGTCGTTCTGCTCTCTCGTATTGAGATTTGTAACGGTGATGCTTTGAGAAGGAAGGCCTAGCGTTTGATGAGGAAGTTTGAGCATAATGATACCAGGGAAACTCAAATACCAGTAAGATTCGCTGTTCTAATACGTTTTGGGTAGTGCATTGGCCCTGATGTATAGTTTCATGTGCTACGTGTCCCGCCTGTAGGTGATCCTATGCCAAGACTACATGTGCCTACGAATCATGATACCCAGCAGTATCAGCATCTAATTTGTCAGGACTGGTGCAATCTTACGCTAAGACTGTGGGATACGAGTATAGCACGAGTCAGACGTCTATGTGTCTGTGTGTCTGTTGAGAGCCGATTCATGAATTTGCAGTTTTCGGATTGGATATGCTCGCACTGACAGCTTTGGGAGATGGCAGTCTTGAAACCAGTAGACCTGTCCAAAGATGCACATGTATATATATATATCAATGCCAAATGCAATCTACTGATATCTATTGGAAGAGTTGTCGGGCTGTTTTAGAGAGCCAGAGCTGAGAGCGGATATACGTATATGTGATTAATGACAGATATCGCCCATACCTGTAGTATATATACTATTATTCTTCTGCCTGGTATTTCGGTAAAAAGGTTCCACGCACTGAATCCTAGTCAGAATAGGGAAATCTCTTTCGAAACGTTCTGCAGCAGCCATGGCATGATGTGGCGCCCTGGACTACGCAAAAGTCAAAAGTTACTAGGAGTAGTTAATCGATGAAATGGTGGCTGAGATCCCGCGCGTCGTCAACCAGTCGTGGGCACCTAGTGGCTGTAAGCTAGGCTTTGCGTGCATGCTGGTGCGATTCCTTCGCGTGGGTTGGACCGTTTACTGCATTCGGGCATCAAGCATGATATCAAGACTCTGTATTGCTGCGAGCCTTTCACCGAAACCATGGCAACACTCTCTCTGACCTGCCATGTCCGCAACACAGGTGGTGAGCCCAGCTGCTCCAATTGCATCTTGTCCAACTCATAGCTTAGCACCGTGTATATCAAATTAACAATATCATGTAAACACGTAAAACCATCAAGTTCGATGCTTAATTGCTGGAGCCGCTCCACCGTGGCTGAATGGCGTTGAACACGTCAATCCTTTTCCCACGTCAACCACTAACTGGCTTCGCCCTGCTTTTATCCTCGTCACTCTCGCATTTGCCAACCCAGCGCAAGAAAAAGGCAAGGAGGATTTGCCTTTCCAAGGCATTTTATTTGCAAGAAAAGCTAGCTATAGCCCGTTCCAGGGCACTAGAACATGCGGCTCCTATCCCCGTCAGCAAGCAGCAGCACATGCTAATTGACAAGCACTAAGAAAAAAAAAGAAAAAAAAAAAAAAAAAAAAAAAGGCAGTCCAAGTATTGAAACTGCGCTATTATCAGATCCGCCCGCTTTTTATTACCGCCTACGGGCTCTTGACCGCGTCATGCCACAATCCCGCGATCCTTCGGGCTTCTGAAGTCCGTGCCCCCGTTTCGCACTCGGACCGAGCGCTACGGATTGTGTGACTGATAATTCCGGCAGCGTGGCTTAGATGTTCTAGCTTCTTGGTTTGGGTAAAAACGGATGACCGCGGTGAGAAGACACCGCCAAAAAAAGAAGATGGAAAAAGAAAAAGAGGCTAATATTCGACCATGGGCTTCAGTACCCGATGCGAGTGCGAGCTGAGCGCATGTAATATCATCGAGACGTGTCAGAGGCCTATATGCCCAGCTAAGCCACGATCCGGTCGCCGCGGGGCGCGCGTCCATCCGTCGCCAAAGCGCCCTATTCCTATACACGTACTACTATCCACTGGGCATTGTTTTCTGGGCACGGCAAGAATCTGGCCGTCTTGGTGAACCGCCAAGCCCTATCCAATGGCTGAGGCGGCGGGCCCGCTGGTGTATTTTTTTGTTCCATGGCCCCGGCTTGGGGGGGAACATGTGTAGGATCTTGTTCAGGTTCAGGGGGCTTTGCTGATAAGGCACTGCTGCGGATGACGCATGGCATAGGGAAGGGCTTCGTTTCTGGTTCGAATGGGCGCTTGCCTCTGTCCGAGATGTGGGTAATGGGGTCGAGGAGATAGTAAAACGTGGGTGCGAGTGCGAGCCATGGGGCCGTGGGTGAGCTTAACCCAGTTACGCGGATCCAGCTTGAGCGGGCTGAGGGCTATTTTTTTTCGTCCTGTTCCTTTTCTCGTGTGAAGCAATAAAAGGAGCTAGTGCCCCCCCGTGGACCTGGGAGTGGGAGGTTCTTTTGTATATCCATTTTCAGACGTTCAAAGATATCCCTACGGTGGTGATATATACATCTTGCATATACCACCGGCTCTCCCTACGATCTTCAACCTCCAATCTCATCCAGAAAGGATACAGGAAAGGATACAGAACATAAAGGGGGCTCGTTTGCCTAAAACAATTATTATTTACTCATCGCCGCCTTCACCGTCGTCACGATGCTTTCACAACCTCTTCCCGACCCCATCATCACCTTTGGGTCCGATGAGACATGCAATCTCGACAACTGCCCCGTGGAATGGAGCATCCTCTCCTACCAGCCCTCTCTCGCCTCCAACATCGTCTTTGCCGCCCTATTTGCTGTCATCGGGCTGGTTCACTTCTATCTCGGCTTCCGGTGGAGGACTTGGGGCTTCACAATCCCCATGCTCGTCGGCTGCATCACTGAGATTATCGGATACATCGGAAGAATCCTCCTCCACAACAATCCCTTTTCTTATCCCGGATTCTTGATTCAGATCAGTAAGTGATTCTGTTTGATCCCTTCAATTCTCAGCTTAAAGACTAACCGTTGTGTCAATCTAGTCTGTCTCACTATTGCTCCCGTCTTCTACACGGCATCCATCTACGTAACTCTCTCACAATCCATCGTCTATCTCGCCCCAGAGCTGTCCCGATTCAAGCCCCAGCTCTTCTACTACATCTTCATCCCCTTCGACATCGTCTGCCTCGCCCTCCAGGCCGCCGGAGGCGCCATGTCCGCCAACACCACCGGTTCCAACAAGGCCGGCGTCGACATCTCCCAGGCCGGTCTCAGTCTGCAAGTCGTTGTCCTAGTCCTCTTCATCATCGCCTTTAGCGACTACATGTTCCGCTACCTGCGATCCGGCCGCGCCTCCGGCTTTGGCTGGCGCCTCACTGCCTTCTTCACTGGCTTGACGTCAGCGACGCTGCTCATCCTGGCCCGTTGCGCCTACCGTGTTGCCGAGCTGCAGGACGGCTACAACGGCAAGCTCATCAAGGAGGAGGCTCCCTTTATCGTGCTGGAGGGTGTCTTTGTGTTTTTGGCCGCGTCGATGCTCTGCTTCGGTCACCCTGGCTTGGGACTGAAGCGAGACGGGATGGGAGGCGTCAAGATGCAAAACGACAGCGAGACGGTGGTGATGGAGACCATGGAGCGACGAAAGTAAATGCAGTTTTTTAGGCTCTTAGCGGCAGAGAGGCAAGGCGAAGCATCAAATCATGGAATCACAACTTTTGCTCTCTTGGGAATTTACTACTGGTTTGAAATGGAAAATCTAATAGATGGAATGCTTGTATTATAAAGAGGGGAGGAATACGCGCTTGTTTTTGTTTTTTGTTTATGCTTTTTTTTATGATACCGTTCGAAGCAAAGATTTTTTTTTTTACATAGAAGCGTTAAATGACAAGAATATTTAAAAATATGAAAGGTAGCGCGCGGTTTTCCTGAGCCAAGTTGTTCAGTTTTTGTAGCCCTTCGTCGTACGGTTGGAATGTAAAGGCCGAGTTGAGCTAATGACTAAACAAGTGGTTGGTAGTGTAGCATGCCCACGTTACATTTTTTAATAGTTTATAAATAGAATCCATGCGGACTATAAGTCGGCCAGCAGATAGTGAAGATGGAAGATAGTAAAATGCAAGCGAATATAGTCCTCTATTGGTAAAATAGTATATCGAGTTGGGCGTAGCGCTTCAAGCCTCGAGAGCATAGGTTTTGTGCTTATACCTGTTTAAATACTACATGAAAAAGAATATGTATTTCAATCAGATCAATGAACTGCTCTCTGGATATTCTCCCTTGAAGTTTAGAATAGTATTATCGTCTCAATTCTCCTTTATTTCTGCCAAGATACGTGTACCTTGCCCTACCCGGCACTTCGGCAGCCATGGCCCGGCCCCGCAGTGCCGCACCCCGACGCCTCCAGCGGCCGCTCGATGGAACTTTTGCCCAGCCAAGGACCCCTCCTCCAGAGCTGCTGCCCCTCCACACTTGGCGAGAGATCGACGCAACAACTGGCTGGATTTTTACCTCTTCTCCGCACCTCTTGGATTGATTTGGCAGCTCCCCGGATTGGTTTCGTCTCCTCTTTCTCCTCAATCTACGACTATCCTGTCTCATCATCTGCATGATCTGGTCTTTGACAGCGAGACGGTCGAGGACAGCACTTTCTCTGCTCAGAGCCAAACCAAGCTTAGTAACATCGTCAACCTTGCCATTCTCAACAACCGCCTTCATCATGGCTCCCCCACAAGAGGCCCTCGACTTTGTCGACTTTGTCAATGCTTCTCCCACTCGTATGTCTAGGACCTCGTCATCATCATCATGAAATCTATAGCTTTGTGTATAGCTTTGTGCTAACCAATGCCTCCCCCAAACAGCCTACCACGCCGTCCAATCTGCTGCTGCCCGCTTCGAAAAGGCCGGCTTCAGCCTCATCCGCGAACGCGACTCCTGGGCCTCGAGCCTCCGCCCCGGCGGCAAGTACTACCTCACCCGCAACGGCTCATCCATCCTCGCCTTTGCCATCGGCCGCAAGTGGCGCCCCGGCAACCCCGTCGCCATTGTCGGCGCCCACACTGATTCCCCCTGCCTGCGCGTCAAGCCCGTCTCGCGGAAGAGCAACGTCGGCTACCTGCAGGTCGGTGTTGAGACATACGGCGGCGGTATCTGGCACTCGTGGTTCGACCGCGACCTGAGTCTTGCCGGCCGCGTGCTGGTCCGTGACGGCGACGGCGTCGTGCAGAAGCTGGTCAAGGTCGACAAGCCGCTGCTGCGCATCCCCACGCTGGCCATCCACCTGCACCGCCAGTCCAACTTTGAACCCAACAATGAGGTTGAGCTGTTCCCCATCACGGGCCTTGCCGCCGCCGAGCTTAACAAGGGCGCCCAGTCCGAGGAGCCTGCCAAGGATGATGCCATGGAAGAGGACGAGGACTTCAAGCCCCTCGAGAAGATGACCGTGCGCCACCACCCCGCCATGCTCGACGTCATCGCCAACGAGCTGAGCACCGACGTCGCCTCCATCGTCGACTTCGAGCTCGTCCTCTACGACACGCAAAAGTCCGTCATCGGTGGCATCAACGACGAGTTCATCTTCTCCCCGCGCCTCGACAACCTGGGCATGACCTACTGCTCCGTCGAGGGCCTCATCAAGTCCGTCAGCAAGTCCGACGCCCTTGAAAACGACTCCACCATCCGTATGACCGTCTGCTTCGACCACGAGGAGATTGGCTCGCAGTCCGCCCAGGGCGCCCACTCCAACCTGCTGCCTTCGGTGCTGCGCCGCCTGTCCGTGCTCCCCGGCAACCGCGACGCCGCCAGCGACGGCAGCTATGAGCATGTCCACCACGAGGGCGAGGACTCGACCGCCTTTGAGCAGACGCTCTCGCGCTCGTTCCTCGTCTCCGCCGACATGGCCCACGCCGTCCACCCCAACTACGCCGGCAAGTACGAGTCCTCGCACCAGCCCGCCATGAACGGCGGCACCGTCGTCAAGATCAACGCCAACCAGCGCTACGCCACCAACTCTCCCGGCATCGTCATGCTGCAAGAGTGCGCCCGCAAGGCCGGCGTCCCGCTGCAGCTCTTCGTCGTCCGCAACGACTCTCCCTGCGGCAGCACCATCGGACCCGGTCTGGCTGCGAAACTGGGCATGCGCACCCTCGATCTGGGCAACCCGCAGCTCAGCATGCACAGCATCCGTGAGACGGGTGGAACGGCGGACGTGGGACGTGCTATCAAGCTGTTTGACCAGTTCTTTGAGAGCTACGGCGAGATTGAGCCCAAGATCTTGGTCGATTAAGTAAAGGGGGGGTTTTAGTTTGGAGGAAATGGGATGGACATGAAAGCGATTTGAGATTGTCAAGTTAAGGTTATATGCATATAGTAGTAGGATAAACTACATGTGACACGAAAAGTGTCAAATAAGGGCGTTGACAGGACGGCGAAGGGATATGGATCTCGGAGCGAGACAAATGAAAAAAAGACATAAAGATACCTGATGCCAAGTTGCCTGTGTGACTATTACATGATTTGGGTACATTAGTGCTGGTGGATGAAGAAATGATCATGATAACTCTATATTTATTCTTCATAGTTTCGTTAAGCTATTCGTGTGAAATTGCGTCATGATCGCCGTCTACAGAGCTGTGTTTTACCTATTATAACAAATACATGCGATATTCCTGATATTGAAAAAAATCCAGGGAGAAAAAACTGGCTGCCCATCTTTTCTTCTTTGAAAATTTGAAATGGAGAGTAATGTAGTTTCATAGCACACGCGTCATGGCCTTTCTACATCATTTGACGCTACATCCGTACATGTACTCCTCAGAGAAGACACCGGTGCCGGCGCCGGGCTGGACTGGAAGAAGTTGGAGGGAGAATCTAATTCACCAATAGGAAGCAGCACCGCCTTGTCCCTCTCAACATTCCCAGCTTCTTGCGACGACTCGACGCGGTCAGGCGTGTTCCCCCTCGTCTCTACAACGACGCTCTCCTGAGAAGCAGGCAAGGTCATGGCATCGGAAGCAACCGACGTGGTGGTTGATTCCTGGGACAGCGCGGGTACTTGCGGGATTGAATCCGCGCTTTGGGCCCTGCTATGTGTATTGGTCGATTTCGTGTGGGTAGTTGTGCTTGCGCGTTTGCGCGTTATTGTTGATGGGGGGAGGGGTTTGCGCTGGAGTTCGGAGAGGGGAATTGTTGTCTGGCCGGTGCGCAGCTTGTATCCTGCGAGGCCGAGTCGCAATCGGAGAATCTCTGCTTTCTATAGCGATTACATTAGCCCATGTTGTTGAGACAGTCAAAGAGAAGAGAGAAGAGATGGAGAAGAGTTTACCTCTCTTGCCTGCTCTCTTGTCATTGCTCTGCGTCTTGTAGCGACTAATGGTGTGTCTGTAGCTGTTGTGGCCGTGTCTGGCTCTGTTGGTGCAGTAGCCCAGGAAGCGTCCCCGGCGGAAGTATCAAAGAGAGAGCTCGTTTCAACGCTAGGTGACCGTGATCGCGCAGCCTGGACATGGGAATGTTAGTAAACAAGGTCAAATTAGCCATGGCGAGCAATAACATAGCTACTTACCCCATCAACACACGTCTTCTTGGTCTCTGGACTCTCATCCGCAACCTCTTGGCCCCCCTCTTCCGCCGTTCTCTTCTTTCCCTTTTCTAGCGAACCTTCTCTCAATGGACTGGCCACTAGGAGAGCTGACGGTGTTGAAAGCATTGGCGTTCCTATCCTTGCCACTTTGTTTGTATTCGGCGTTGCCAGAGCCGCGTTCGCGTCCTTTGCACCGAGCACGGCGCGTCGCTTCATAGGCGACAAACTAGCTTCCATTGTTTTGCCAAGTGTACTGAAAATCAATAAATGGCAATTGGTGCCAAGAAAGAAGAAACAATGAAAAAAAGGAAGAGAAAAAGTTAATGAGAGAGAAAGTGTAGTAAGATGGAGACAGAGTCGCGCGCGCAAGAGGTGAATATCAGCTGGAGGAGTGGTAGTGGGGTGTGTGTTGTTTAGTGGCGATGGCAGGTCGCGTGTGTAGTAGATGAATCGATAAGAAGCTACACCAGCCCGATAGATGGGTGTGTCCAGATATGGATAGTACTTGATTACAAAGTAGCTTATAATGCAACTGGCGTAAACACGTGAAAATGAATACAAAGCGCGATTGAAGGATTTCCCAAAAAAGGAATCGCAAATTCCTCGTAACTAAACACTTTGTTTGGGCGGCAAAAAGAAACAGAGAGCTAGGTACTCCGTAGCAGTAGCTTGATTCATCAAGCCACAACAATCACAGCACAATAGTAAAAGAGAAAAGGGGAAGCGCGTAACAAGCTACTTAAAAAGAAAAAAAGGAATAAAATAGAAAAAGTAAATAAAGCCGGATAAAGAAAAGACACCCTGGCTCGCATAGCCTCTCTGTAAAGACTCTCATTAACGAGCTACCTACCTATGACCGGTGCTATTCAGCCTCCGTTCCTGCCTCCCCCCAACGCGCCCGACCCTATAAGAAAAAGCCTCCCCACTCTAAGCTGTAAAGGCAGGAACGGCCTCTCCCACACGCCTCGTGCCTGCCCTCAGCTTTTTTTCCCACCAAGTTCTCCATACTGGAGTAGCTTTCCGAGTGCGTTCCAAAGAACCCTTGCCTAATGTAGACTAGCCTCATATCAAACACGCCGCGTCGTTTTTACTTCCCGTCAAAAACGAAAAACCCGTGTCGTCGGAACATCTCCCTCTAACCCTATTTAGGCGTAGTGCAGACATTCAGCCACGAGTAGAAGAATGTGGAGAGCTCTATTGCTTCGACGGGGCGGAACCCATCCCGAGGGTGTTCCACGCTAAAAAGAAGGTAGAGGAAAAAAAAAAAAAAAAACCAACCATACGCACCGGTGCAGGGCAGGGCTCCATTGATCTGATCCCCAAGTTCCATCGACATCAGATCTCGTCACATGCAAATCACACCCAGAGACACCGCCATCCTTACGTAACCCGACCTCAATGTCGAGTCATTTAGTTTGCAATAATAAAACAGCTTCTTCTTTTTTATATAAACACGTCAAAAACAGAAAAGAAAAAGAGAAATGTGAATAATGTAGATGCCATTTTTTCCTTTGCTTGCAGGTCAATCATCCTCCTAATGCCCTTGCATCCTAAGCCCCCGCTACGTATTAAATATAGAAAAGAAAGAAAGAAAAACATTGAAATGGATGTACGTGACAGCAAATAAGGTACAATTCTTGTAAGCTTCCATTTAAAAAAAATTAGACCCGAATCCGTTCGTCTGGATCAATACACAACCCGTCCATCCATAACATCACCTTGGCTTCATCATGTGAAGAAAGACGCCGATAGAGAAAACAACAAAAACGTAAACGGCCGTGATCAAAAAAGCGGACGATAAAGTAAAGACATCAACGGTGAAGAAGAAATTTGAAAATAAAATTCTGCGCAGAACGCCAACCAAAAATCTTCTTTCAATAGTTCATCCCATATGTTTTGTTTTAAGTTTTGACTCAGCTTCTCCCTACTCCTTCTGTTGTCCCATAAACAACCACTGTTATATCAGATATGACGTAATGCTGGGTATATATCCTGGATCCTTTCCTGGGCTCCAAACAAATAAATCAACCGAAATAGAAAAACATGTATGAAAAAGAACAAGCAAGCAAAGTAGGAGCTGAAAAAAAAAATAAAAAATAAAGAGAGAGAGAGTCTTATTTGCGGCTATCTGAGCAGCATGCTCTCAACCATTACTCCAATTCCAAATTCGCTTTCGCTAAAAATAACAATTTTTGATTCTGTTAAAAAAAAAAAAAGACTTTCTTTCACAGACCGAGAGAGTAGAGACCATTTCCAAGATCCATCTCGAACGGTTTGTCAAAATCGGTTTGCATTGTATCCCAGTCCGGAACTCCTCGCGATCCAGTCAGCAGAAGAGTTGGATCGACATTCTCCAACGCAGCTTTTAGGTTTTCCGTCGAGTCCATCTCTCCGTTGATGCAGGCATTAGTGAAATTCATTAGAGCCTCATTATCAAGAGTGCCCCAGTTCATGTCAATGTCGAGCGCAGCACCTTCAGAGATATCGCTGTTAGGCTCGCTGGCGCCGTCCTTGCTGGACTCTGGTGTATCCTTTGGCGTAAAAGACCTGTACATGTTGGCCTCATTGATGATATTTGGTAGCCCGTTCTCAAAACCCAAGTTCTGGAGGAGTGTCTGAGGGTCAATAGTCGAGTTGGCCCATGGATCCGTTGCATTGACGAGCATCGCAGCGCCATTCATCTGCTTTCCATCGCTGGCCTTGGTAGTTGCGTCCAACTTGATACCGGCTTTCACATCCTGGGCCTTGCTCGCGACACTGGCCGATCGCTTCATGCTAGTACCGTCCACGGACATCGGTGTGCCGACTAGATTTCCAGAGGATTGACCCTGTTTTGAGGCAGACAAACTCATAGCTTGTGCTCCCTCTGCAAGCTTCTGCTCCTTCTTGACGGTGCCGTCTGGTTCTAGGCCCAGGGCCTCAGCAAGATTCTCTTGCACAAATTTGACCGGATCTGCCCGGGGCTTAGTATGCTCTTCATCAATATGATGTTGGAGAGCTTGTTTACTAGGAAATCCAAAAGTAGCCTGGTCGCAGTCGAGCTCCGTGCAGAGATGCACTGGCTTCGGTGGGCCTTGCGGGCGTTGGATATCGGGAGACGCATTCTTTGAGATTTGCGGCGAGGGAGTGGCCACCTGAGAAGACGGACCAGAATTTGCAAGCTTTTGCTTCTTTCTGGAGGGCGGTAGCTGTAGATTGATTTCTTTAGGTTTGCTCATGTAAGTAGGATGACCATCAGGAGAAGTTGCTGCTCCGAACGGGAAGGGCGGTTGAGCACTTGTTGGTGCAGGTGGCGGCACTTGTCCTGCTTTGTTGGCCTGCTTCTGCTGGCTCAATTTGTTCATGGCTTGCGAGTTCTTCTCAAGATTAGCGGCGTTCAGAGGAGCCGGCTGCGTTAGATTCTTCTGCTGTGCTTGCTGCGTTTGTTGCTGAGATAACGACTGCGATTGTGCCTGTGCCTGGCCACCAGGCTTGATGTGCCGCCCGCCAGCCACACTAGCAGCCAAATCTTTAGCCATACTCTCAAGCATGGCGCGGGCCTGATCCAGTTCAGAAGAGCGGATGCTAAAGGCATCCTTGACTACCTCCATTTTGTCGCCGTCTACGTGTTGCTTGATGAGACGCAATCGCTATAGTCAAGTTAGCATTGAAATGAAGTCTCGATGGTAATATCTATCCACTTACAGTTCTGAAGAACATTTTGGCACGCGCGTCATCTTGAGTGAGGGAGTACCACTTGCTAAGTCCACGGCCGACTTTACCCATGTCCACGACGATTCGCTTGAGCTTCGCTGCAGTTTCTGCGTACTCCTCAGGGCTCATCGGAATGTCCGGGGTGGATTCTTGAGCAAACTGCTTTTGCTCTTCTTGCCCAATCATCTTGAGGCGCACCAGGGACTCTGAGGGTGGGCCCGGCGCCTTGCCCTGCATCCTCAAGAGCTGCTCATACCTGGCTCTTTGTTCAGGATTTAGTTGTGCCTCTTGTTGAGGTGTAAGCTGCGGCGGGAATTTCGCCCCTTGCCTTTGCCCTGGTGGTTGAATTGGTTGCGATGCTGCTGCTGGTGCTGCCGCCGGTGCCGGTGGTTGTCGTGCAGCAGACAAGGAAGCTTTCATGTTGGCAGTATCGGCGCCATCATCAGGATTAGAGCGTTTAAGATTTTTCGCAGGTTGGGATTGATTATTGCGGGCCTGAGTTGCGTTTGGTTGCTGCTTCTGGTTGACCGCTTGCATAGAGGCAGTCTGGCTCATGGCGTTAGGCATCGTCTGCGCCTGGGTTTGTTGAGGAGTGAGATTAGGTTGAGATTGCTGAATCTGCATGGCGTTCTGAGGGCCCTGGATGCCAGCCATATTGTTTGCGGTAGCATTTTGCATCTGCTGGTTCTGGGCCTGCATTTGCTGGATCCTCAGCTGTTGCTGTTGCTGCTGTTGATTCCAACTATTCTTCTTCATCGCGAGAATCATCCCTCGGAGTTGATCATCAGGAACGCCGGCTAACGCAGGTTTCGAGCTTCGGATATGCATCATCTCCTGAGGTGACACTTGGAGCAACTGTGGTGGCATGCCGGCCATCTGTCGCTGCATTCCAAGTTGTTGGTTGGTCATTTGCATTGGCATCGCGGGATTCATGTTCAGGGCCTGTCCAGGCTGTCCAGGCTGCGGGGGCGCATTGGCGGCCCGCCTCTGCATGAGCACCTGGAATTGCTTCTGTTGAAAAGCAGCCAGTTGGCCACGAACACTCGGTTGAAGCGTATTATTCTGGTTGATCCAAGCCTTCAAATCTCTCCATTTCTTGACTTCTGCGGGCAGGCCCTGGATTTGAGTTAATATCGTGGGAGGTAAATCCATCGAATCCATCAAGAACTGAAGCTGGCCGCTTTGGGCTGGCATGCGATTTAGTGGCATTGGTTGTTGTTGTTGGTTGCCTGCACCAGGAGCATTCATTTGCTGCATGTTCTGAAGGCCAGGGGCCATGTTCCCGTTTTGGTTGAATTGATTCGGGGGTCGATTGGCCATCTGTTGCTGCATCATCGGGTTCGCATTCATAGTTGCCATCTGTTCCCGACGCTGATTTTGCCATCGAACCATGACTTCGTTAAGCTTTTCCGGGGGGAGACCGTTGACTGCTTGTCTTTGTTCTGGGGTCATATTGGCGAGCATAGCGTTAAAAGCAGGATTGTTAGGCCTTTGGATCCCCTGGTGAAATCGTGAATCGCCAAATGGAACGCTGTTCTGGCCCATACCCTGCGGGTTCATGGGGTTCATAACACCTGGTCTTGATACGGGAGTGTTCAGAGTATTCATGGCTGGGCTCTGCGATGTAGCCATATTCCCCGTCATTTGCTGTTGGTTCTGCATCTGCATTTGCGCCTGGGCTTGTAAAGCCTGAGACTGCTGAGCAGCTTGGTTCAACTTAGCTTGCTGCTGCTGCTGCTGCTGCTGCTGAGCAGTACGAGGTGTTTGGCCCTGCATCTGCTGGTTGGGAATATTCTGGTTCCCAGGCTGAGGAGTGGCATTTCTGCCATTAGCATTGCTCGCTGGTACGACAACTTGGCCCGCTTTTTGAGCCATCAGACCAGCCACCTGCTGGTCCTTGATGCTTTCCATGCTTGGGTTGAACGGAGGGAATTCATGACCCGCACCGGGCTGCTGGGCGGCGTTTATCATGTTTTGCCTCTGCTGCTGTAGAGAGTTTTGACTCTGCTGTTGTTGCATCATGGCGGCCTGGGGATTATTTGGGTTCGTAGGACCAGGTGGCTGGAATCGATTTATGCTGGTCGAAGACTTGAGGGCTTGGAAAGCCTGATTCTGGTACCACCAGATAAGAGGATCTCTCCCTTGGGTTTGGAGTTCAGCAAGCTGCTGAGCTGTGAGCCTTGATTGTAAGTGGAGCCGTGTCTGAGCCTTTTGCTGCTCTGAGGCTTGCCCCATCATCTTGGTTGCAAGTTCCATGACCTTGTTTTTATCAGCCTGCGCCAGTCTCGCCACCTCGTTGGCGAACATGTTTCTGTTCGGGCCGCCAGCCATGCCCATCGCTTGGGGGTTGGGGCCAATACCGCGGCCGGCTTGGTTGGCCATTCCCATGGCAATCTGCTGCTGCTGTTGAAACAGCGATGGTTGCTGTTGCTGTTGCTGCTGGGGCATCTGAGTGGCTTGCATAGGATGTGACATGTGCTGAAAGGCTTGCTGGGGATTTTGCCCCCGGCCCATCTGGGCTTGCAACATGAGCGCCTGAGCCTGGGCTTGTGCTTGGGCATGCGCTTGAGCCTGGGCATTGGCGTTGAGGCTGTTCTGAAGGCCAGGTTCGTTGGCCTGTCGTTTCTTGAAAAAGTCCATTGTCTTGTTTGCCATGGCTTGGTCATACGCTTCCTTGATTCAACAGATTAGCTTGGTGACTTTTCAACTGGCGAGAGGGAAGCAGCAACTGAGACGTACTTTGGTCGGTGATTTATGAAACACTTCTCGTTCGAACTGGCATCCAAAATCAGTTGCTCGGCTGTAGTCAAGAGTGTTCATGGCAAGAGTGATATTGGAAATCCTGGGACCATGTTAGTTAGAGTTTACTGGAAAAGTGAGCTGCAGACGGAGTCAGAGAAAAAAAAGTATAATTAGGCACGTACAATTCCAATGTCTTTCCCATTCGCTCATTAACGGAGAAATTTGATTGCCAAGTCATGCCATTTAATGGCGGTGTATTTTGTTGGATATTCTGATAGACTGCCTGCTGCAGCTGGGTTGCGGTGGGCTTTCGCATTTGTTGAGGCATCATCTGGCCTGCCCCAGCCATATGCTGCATATTGGCGGCCATGGCCGCTTCGAGTTTGCGCCAGTTACGCCCTCAAGCTTTGATTTGAACGAGTTCGTATATCAAACAACGAGCGCAACTAAGGCAGAATCCTGCGATGTAGGCCTAATCGAAAAAAAAAAAAAAAGGCCCAGCCAGTCGACGCTTTGAGCTTCGCAGTTAGACGCGGGTAAACGGAGTAGCGATGAGTTTTTGCAGATAGTCAAGCGGACGACTAGTCCCCTAGGCAGAAAGCAAGTAGTCGCAGCTACAATTTGCCTAGCAACCTCCTGGCCCGCCTATATCGAGCTTCGTGGGGAATGCACCTGGGCAAAAAAAAGTTTGCCGTGCTTGCACTTGATAGAGGCTCTGAGATATAACATGCGCTCGAATTCGAAACACGGAATGGGCGTGCGGTGGTGGCGCTTCTCTCCAAACGCAAGAGTCTCGGCGTGGTGGTAAACAACGAAGGTTGGTTGACCAGATCGGGCATGCAAAGCTGATGCAAGGATGGGCTGCGAAAGTTGAGGGTGCGATGATAGTCGGCAACGAGAAGCTGAGCGAGTGTCAATGGGGCGCTCGGGGAAGATAATCGAGTTGTCGTCGACGTCGTCCAAGAAAAAAAGGCAGAGGATGAAGGGCGACTAGCAGAAATTGCGATGGTGAAGCAGTGGATGTGCGGCGAAACACGAGGGCGGATAGCCTGGCTCAGGATGTGAGAAGGCCTGGAACTAAGATTTCCAAGCTGAATCGAGAATCGATACAGGAAAGAAAAAAGAAAAAGGCACCCGCGCGTTTGAAAATAAGCCTGCGAGGGAACGAAATCGCTTCAGCGACAGGCCGGCACGAGGTGGGAGAGGAGAAGGGGACGAGGATGGTGTTTTGGAGAATGAGGGCGAAAGAAGAGAAGAGAGGCAAGACAAGCAGAGCCAGGCGAAGCGGATTAGAGTTACCGTGGGCTTGGGGGGGTGGGCTGGGAGGGAAAAGATACAAGGGTACTTGCGCTGGGCAGAGCCTGATGGGGGACGACGTGGTACCTGATACGTGGAGCGCGGTACTGCGACAACCTGACGCCGGCCTGCGCAGCACTAACAAGCAGAGCCCGAGGCAGCGCCAGACACAGACAGACACGGCGCAGGCACGAGCGCGCTGCCTTGTCCACGGTATCCGATACAATAAGTTACAACACGATACGTGCGCAGACGAGAGAGAGGCGGCTCAGCTCGTCATTCGCAGCAGCACAAAGCCAGAGACAGCGCCTGACCCCGAGTTGAGCACGGCAGAACTGGCAGCAGGGCGAAGGTGGCCAACGGTTGGCAGTCGAGCAAAGTGTACCGTACGGTAGTCAGGCGGACACTAGCAGAGGGAGGGGGGGTTATCAGGACGGAAGAGGATGGAGATGGAGCACGCAAAATGTACCTGCACGGCCGTACCAGGAACCGCCTGCAGCTGCGAGCACACGGCGACGACTACGGCACACGGATTCTACTCTATACCTAATGATGCCACTCTGGCTTTTGAAGGGACGAGAAGAAGAGATTTGACAGAAGCTTCGGCGCGCGGTGCGGCTTGGCTTTAGGGCCTGTTGAGCGATACATCCAAGCACTAGCGCTGAATTAGAGTTGTCCACACTGAGGTGGCTTTCCAGAGGTTGGAGCTGCACGGAAGCGAAGCATGTGCGAGAAGTAGGTATCATATGTTTCTAGATTTCCTTCTGGATTCTTGATAACGGTAAGTAGGGCTTCATTGTAGCTGCATGTAGCACTCTCTTGAGCAAATCGCCCGGGGCCAGTTGTCAAAGCTCCGTGTCCATTGCACATGGCAGAAGCTAAGCCTTGGGCAACCTTCGACAGCGAGCGACGACGAGACAGAGAGACATCTGTAGCATTCACTCAACTAGAGACATCCAGGTCTGATGGGCCTGGGATTGGCGACCGGCGGTGGATCATTCGGGGGTCCCCTTGGGCCTGGCAGTTGTCTGTCTGGCGCCTGGGCTCTGGCATCGCTGATCTCGGCCGTGGGTAGGGCTCTCTCACGGCGAGTGCTGGTGGGAACGCTAGCAGATTGGCCAGGGATGCCTAGCATGGGGGTCCCACATGGCGTTTAATCCCTGCCATCCACTCTCTCCATCCCAGTCTGCGAAAAGCTGTGAGCTCGGGTTAGCGAGGAGGCCATTCGCAACCACCAGGTCGCCAAGGTACCGGTACGCATGGCTGGCGATGCTGGCCAACTGGCGGCAGGCCTTCTGCCGGCGCTGCTGGTACGGGTACCTCCATATTGTCGTCGCTGGGGGGGGGGGGCAGCAGAGAGACAACCGCGGGACGGGGCCGATGCGAAGCATTTTTGCCTACAAGTAAGCACTGAGGCGAATGGTATACCTAGGCATTGCTGTAAATTGTATGGGGCACTAAGCAGGTACATGTTTGGAATTATTCACTCGTCTGAACGGCTCAGAACAGCCGTCTACTTACACACGATGTACTCGTATCAGCGCTGCATGCATGTCCACCTAGTCTGGCACGGGAGAGGCGCCTATCACATCCGTGAGCAAGGTTGCTGGAGTAAGAGTGCGTGAGAATGCCGTGCCGCGGGCCAAGAGGCATCCATGCGTCCGTTCAACAGCAAAGATGGGTCTCTCTATCAAGTACATACGTAGTGCCCCGTAGGTCTCTCCATTGCCGCTGGATAGACCGCAAAAGATTGTAAATAACTGAGCAGAGCGTGATTCTGACTGGCGTATCTACTTTATACAGCCTCGCTTTGCTCGAATATCGCCTGTCTCTCAAGATGGCTTGGTATATGCAATGTTTCAACATCCACTCGCTCATCAAGAGGGGAGCTTACTCTTGAATGTATGCGCCAAATAAGAGCAGCTGTGAAAGAAGTTTTCATTTTCGCGCAAATTGAGATGCCAAAGCGTCAAGAACCCGCGGCTTGGGGAAGAGGCAAAAAGACGGCACTCAGGCTCGCTGATGGTGGGCGCTTTGCCCTGGGTCTAATCCATGTCTAGCGCAGATGGTACGGGGGCTAGTTTGCTTAAACCCCCTCTCTTGGAGGTTTTGGAGAAGTCATCTCTATATCGAAAGCCAGGGGAGCCAGGTATGTACTTTGTGCAATCGTGATCTGGAGCTGGAGCAGAGGCAAATATAGCTGGAAAGCTGTGGAGATGCCTCTCCTCGTGACCGGGCCAGCCAATACGGTGGAAGGTGGAAAGAAGAAGGTAGAGAAAAGAGACAAGAGGAGATAAAAAACAAGACGAAGGAGATTTTCATCTTAACTGGGCGTCAGTGACAATCTCAATCGATCTTCACAGGCGGACGGCACTTCCAGATTGCCGTGGCCCACGCCAGTCATGATAGCGCGCGCATTGGCTGCACATTCGGAGGCTGTAATTCGCACGCTCACACACTGCGTTTACATGGCGCTCTTGGCAATTGAAGGATATTCCATGGCGTTCTCTACCTAGCCGGTACGCAGCGACCTTGTCGATGCCCCAAAAAACTGACGAGATACTTCGCCGGTCCCTGGCAAGTACTAGGCCGAAGAATCCTCCAAGGCAACATGGAATTAGCCAGCAATAAAGGAAGTACTAAGGTTAGCACCACTCTATGATACAGAAGAGAAAATCCCCAGCAGCCAAATAGAGAGATACTCCTGAATTCTATTCGAGAATTACTTCTAGCCACAAAATTGAGCGAGCCACTGCTTTTGCTTACCTGCCCTACCATGTTATACCGTTCTAAACTTACCTGGCACTGCGGAGTACTTCTTGTAGTAGCACTACAGATGCCTGGGAGCATGCGCTATGGAGTCTGGAGTAGAGCTACCAGTTTCTTCGCTGACATGGGAACGGCAAGACCCACCCGCGGCCATCTCCATTCTCGAACCCACGTATCGCCAAGCTCCAGTCCTCTCGAAACACTGCGCGCGGTACTCCAGACCAAAGTACTGCTACCATCGTCAAGCGCTGCGAAGAAACATTCGATCTTTGGTGACTATGACGCTGCTGCCGGCGCCGCTCAATGTTTTATGACTCTTTGCTGATGAAATATTCCAGAGGTGCTCTTCGCCATCGTCTTCTCGAAGCTCCAAAGCACGGCAGAAAATTAGCAGTGTCTTTGCCCCAGTTCTCATTTTATTCAGGTCGGCCTCCCCTTGCGTTGTCGCAAGCCACGCGCGTTCCTGAGCCCTTTATGCGGCTGCGAAGTGCGTATCGAACATTCTGGGAAATGGCACCTATAGCCTACCAAAAACGTACAGCCTACGCGATGAGCTGAGCGGATGTAGGCTGGTTATGCCAGGCAGTTCTTCTCGAGCATGCTATGAGAAACATCTCCGTCATATCTCTTCCGCCTCTCGCTAGCAACGGTACGTTCCGTCTAGGCTGTGCAGGCGTAGCACAGCGATTCCTTTTGGGCCGGCGATCAGCGAATGAACAAGTTTTGGTGAGGCGAAAGGAGATCAGGACGGGCTCCACACGCTGTTAGCTTGCTTCGCCCACGCCTTGGACTGCAAGTTTTCGGCAGCTAAAACCCTCCATGCATGAATTATCTTTCTACTGTTTCAACTTTCCGCTTGCCTGCCAATCCCATCAAAGTCAAGTTTAGCTGGGCTGGCCGCCATGGCCTCTTTGGCCCTGATCGTACCTGTATGACATGGTGCGGAAAGGAGACTGAAGGCTGCATCAAAGGGGGCGGCCGCAATTGCGTGTGCGCAAAAGTACAACAGCAAAGGGAGACTGATCGCGCTGAGCACGTACCCCGTGCTAGGACTACGATTACAAAAATGTGCAACTCGGTCGTATTCCTATACTTTCAAGTGCTAGCATTATCTACTCGACTTGCCATGTGCAAAGATGAAAGGCCAATGTCAGCCGCCCACAGCCCCCAGAGTTGCCCGGCTGCTGCTGCTACTCCTGGGGCTGCTTCGTTGTGTCATCAGCTACACCAGGTGTGCTCTGCGAGAAGTGTCAATTCGCCAAACAGACTGACAGCAGCGGACGGTCTTGCCCCTGGAGCGTTTTGATATTTCGCACCCAACGCTGCGGTACTGCAAAGCCAGGGTTAAGGGACGAGGAAAGGGGAGATTGTTGTCGTTGGTCCCTACGTTCGGATCCCGGCGGATTTTATCTAGAAGTACTCTACGATCACTGATTAGCGGTCGAGCCCCGGCCGATTTCCGCTGCCTGGTCTGAACCTTGGGCCACCATTTTCTGGGGTCCACTCTCTCGGCTGAGATGCGCCGTAGCATGTGGTGGATTCAAGCTGGCAGGTCGCCCATGGTACCAGACCCTTTATTACGGAATATTCTCCATAATATGTGCCAAGCCATACATGTACGAGTACATGTACGGCACCGAGAAGATTTCTTCAACCACCATGGCTATCCCATCGGGCATCTACATCTTATGCTACCTACGTATAGCTACAGAGAGCCGCCGTTCCTCTTACCAAACGCAGAGGACCGGCACGCGCACACATGCATATTTGCGGCGAGTCAACCATCGCCAATTGGCCGAGCCTTGGGAGCCTTGACCAAGCCACTGCCTCCGCCCGTCTCACTATACTGTACTCGTACGGAGTAGCGATATTGGCTTGGCCCAATGCTTACAAGTAGCATTCTCTGCCAAAGTAGCTCAGGTTTGGGCAGCTCATTTGCGTGGTGGCAAGTCGTCTGTGCGTCACTAGTTCCCGCGACTGGACTTGGACTGTTTTAAGCAACTGGAGGACGTTGGACATGCTGCTGTTAGTTATCCGCAAAGAGCATGGGAATTTCACGCTGGCGACACAAATACTTTCACCCCGACTGATGATCCATTACCGCGGGCACACTCTGAGATTGCGAACACTGCGTTTTGCAACTAGCAGACTGGTTTAATTGTCCTCGTTATGCTAGCAGTATTCGCTTACTTGCTACAAGTATGAGCACCATCTAGCAGAGCTAGTGGCTTCCAAGCTAAGCGAAGAAGCCTTCAGCAGTACCAGGGTCAGCGATGGCAGTTCCGAGACATACGAGGCTTGTTGTTTGAGTCCCCGCAAGCATACTACTGGGGAGTCAGTGTGTCAACAGGTTGCATCGGAGATTCACGGTTCAGGTTAGGTAATCTTGGCGATTTCAGTCTTTGTGCAAACCACCTGCCAGCTGCTGCCGCCATCTTGCATCGTAGCACTGCTGAGGACGGTAGAGCCGACGTTTCACATCACGATTGGACATGAGTTCGTGAATTACGCCAGAGGTCAACGAATACTTCCTACGTACGAGATAACCAAGGCTTATCGGACAATTATCCGATAGTCTTTTGCACCGTTTGCCTTAAGGGTACTTCTTCCCCTCTCTGTTGCAAGCCGGCTATCTATTCGCATTAGCCACTTCGGTCTTCCAGCCTACAAGGATCAGAAGCAGTTCTGAAAGTGCGTCACAAGCATTGCATAGACTGGGGACCAGGCGACAGTTTGGATGCAACATGCGGTTTACAAGGTAGGTACAGCCGTGCCTTTCGAGAAACCAGGGCTAGAATGCTCTTCCCGCATCAGAATGCATCGGTAGCATCAAAGGAGGGCGCCCATGGATCCAGCCATGTTGCTGCGGTCAATGTGCCTGGCTACCGGTCCTCCGTACGGGCTGAACATTTGTCTATTCGCCACCTGACATCAGCTGCTTCAGCTCCAGCCTGACCCGCGAATCTATTTACCTGACATGCATCACTCTGGGACATCACAGATGTTGTTAAGTTACTGTTTTCAGATCAACGAGTCGTAGCTCTCGATCTCCCTAGAATTTCTTGACATCGCCTCGAATCACGATTCTTGGATCTGGGCTAGCTGTCTAGTGGCACTAGACGTTGCGAAGACATTTTCTACAATGTCTTATGGGGTATAGTATTCACCGCTTCAGCTCTCAGAGCTGTATCCCCGTTGCTTCAAAGGGGGCTATCCGGGGGCTATCCATAGTAAAAGCAGCAGCTCACAAAACATTGATAGTAAGGCACGGCTGTATTGGATCAATATCGGCTTCTTGACAACTATGTTAGTACAATCCCGTTCTGTTGATCTCCTCGAAAGATCTCTCTTGATGATAATCGGCGGATGGGATGCGTGGGCAAATTGCTATCACACCCTTACCGGGGTCCGGACCGCAGACAGCTGCTAGTATGGATGAATGGATGAGCCGGGGCTAGGCTGGTCGGCCCCCCATAGACTACGAACGATGGACTGGGCTTTCAGGTTAGGTACTATCCTATTGCTCATACCGAGATTCAATCGAGAGGCTGCGCTAGCCGGGTATGTACGAAGTTACGCACCGCAAGCCGACATCTGGCGTCTGGCAGTCTCTACGCCGTGTGCTGTTGGCATTTACAAGCAGAACCTCTTGTACAGACCTTCAGACCTTCTACAGATGGGACGATACTGTGCGCAGCTCATTCCCCAGATGAAACAGCGAAGATGGTCCTTTCTTTCGCCCTGCCGACTTGGCCGACTCTGCTCCTCTTGCCTCGTGTCAGCGGCCCTGCACTCTTTGATTGGACGCCCCCCGGCAGCGCTGACGTTAGTTGGCGGCGCCATCGAGTCCACGGCTCTTTTGAGTGGTAGAAGATCATGCGCCGAGCTGCATTGACCTGGCATGGCGTTTTCTCTCTGCATCCTGGCTATGCTGAACCTCTCCAGCCTTGTGGGTTTGGGGCAAAAGGTGGGCGCCGCCACGGCGATTAGCTGTCGGTAGCAGCAGGGCTTCGTTGCAGTTGATTAGGGTGTTGTCGTGGCGTGCGTTTATTTTGTGGCATTTGCTTCCTAGCGCAGGTTCCTTGTTGCGTGTCCCCTTGTCTTTCCTTCGAGAAACGCCCGTAGGGAAGTAAGACAAAGGAAGAGAAAATGGTAGGCTGCTTGGATAGCTGGCATGCAGAGCCGGGCTTTGTATGGCATTGCAACATCCTTCTTTTCCTTTCTTTTCCTTTCACTCTTTGACTAGTTTGCTCGTGCTCTATTTCTATCAACCTCTTCTTTTCTTTTCCTTTTTCTTTAAGTGCGTGTTTGGCTGTGTTGGTGCCCGGTGTCTTTGCGTAGGTTAATTACGGCATCATGATTCGGCTGGCTATTTCTAAGATTGGTTTAGCCCCTGATCGAACACACTGTACTCTATGATGTGCGAAGCTTTACTTATGACGGCGCGCTTGGCATTCGATCTTTTCGACTTTTAAATGTGTTAATCTTTCATTTCTTTCTTTCATGTCCTCGACTAGAAAAGGAAAGAAATGGAGAAGAAAAGCAGGGCTACTGGTGAATTAAGTAAAGCGTGTAGAATAGTGGTGACGCGCATACTTCCATCTACAAATGTCTAAGATTCATGTAGGATGGTTTATTGTATCTCTACTTTCCTTCAAGTATCAAAGAAAAAGAATTAAACCCGTCGTCTTTTTTTGTTGCTAAAGGTCTTCTCATAAGACTTAATTTTGACTTGTTCAGACTAAAAGAGAAGAAAGGGAAAAAGGGGGGAAAGCAGCGTCCTCTGTCAACTCTCTTTGCCAATCAGATCTCTTGAGAACGATGCACCCAGCGCCACAGAGCGTCGTGTTTTTCTTTTAGTATACTCATAAACACCTTGTCAGAAGCGTATGATGACTTATTAATAGTAAAATTCTACATTTTGCCTGTAAGAAGGCTTATTGGCAGATACCGGGTTGACAGCCGGCACTAGAGAAATCTTAAAAATGACAACGGGTGTTGAGAAAGGGAGGGGGTAAGAATGCTTATCTTGATGTAAAGCGTCTGACGCTCTCTGTGATACACTGGAGTTTCTGATTAGAGTGTACGCTGTTAAGTGAAACGTATCTATTTAGCTGCCAGAAAGATGTGTACCGTGGTTATAAAAGGCTGCGAGCGCTTTTACTCAAAGACTCAGGTTTGGACGGGAGAAACTTGCGTGGGACATCCGCCGCATTACAACTGCGAGAGTTCAAAAGATTCCCTGACTATTATAAATTAATGCGGCATCCTATTGCATTGCCAGAATAGTTTATCGGCATGCCAATTCCTACGTATCCTACGAGTGCGGGTTCTAATAGTGCCCGGTGTTGTATTCGCAAAAGTTTGGCTTCAATTACAGCTGTGCCTGCTGCAGTATGGGTAGCTAATGCCTAATTTATGGTAACTGATGTGCTCTTCGGCTGCGATGTATCGCTCTATGCTTCCTTCTCGACATATCATGTTAAAATTGTTGGATAGTAAGACAAATAAGCAAAATAACAAGAGGGACATCAGTAGTCGACACGGAAGTGCCAATCTTCTCGAAGCCTCTTGCTCCTCTAGGAATGTCTCCTGGAGATCTGCACCATTCGCCAATCTCTCTCCTACAGGTACCTATATCCAAGCTTGAGTTTCTTGGGATTAGCGGTAGATGAGTACTGTAGAGCCTGCAGAAACAGGAAGCCGGGTGGCTTGGGATCATTTTGGAGTGTACATTTATGGAACTTTTCCAACACGCCTTCATCGCGACGAGTTTCATCAATCCAGCATCTTCATCTCGCTGCAATTCTGCGTCATCCGTCTACGACGCGTCCGGCTAGTGAAATTAGTAGCAATATAAGTACCTGTTGGCCGACAGCGTAAGTAAGGTAGGTATTAGGCATAATGAATTTGACGCTGCATGCATGTCCCGTGGTGGTCCTATCATCTCCTCCCACCCCAGCATTGCCCCTCCACCCTGCATGAATCCCACCCCAAATCTGTTCGTGTACCAAAATGTCAACGGCCTCGTACGGCTGACTTTTTATTTTTTTTGCTTCACACTTCAATTCAATTCGAGATACTCAATTTTCATACCTTTGCATTTAGTCCTCTTCAAGCGAGCGAGCGAGCGAGCGATACACCATGAATTTATGTGCATTATAATGCTCGATTTTGCTTTCGAATTGTCACTCCTTATACATCCTTCTTGGCGATACAAGCATACAAAGTAGCATGCACTGTTATAGCTCCGTCATCGCAACACATGACCCGAGCCTCGATAAGTCTTCGTGTTTTGGGAAAAACCTTCCTTTGAATCCGCCAATCTGGTAGAGAGTAATGGCCAATGAAAAGGAAGCATCTCCTCCAAGTATCTCTTTAGGCAGCACAGGTAGCGATTCGCACCATGAGTCCGCCGGCAAAATGCGCCCCGTCAAGTTTCGCGAGGCGGCTGCCTTTAAGATTGGACATCAGGATGAGCTCCTGAAGTATGCATCGGGGGGGCTATCGTTTGACGCCGAGCTTCCTACTCCGGGGGACTATCTCGGCGAGTGTCCTGATTGTTGCTATATGCTACGCTCTGGCAGTCTATCACGCCCTGGCAGTCAGCAGCATACAGAGTATTGTCTTAACCAGTTCGTCCGTCCAGGAAATGAGACATCTTCAGTGGATAGTAGACAAGAGCATCTCTCTGAACTCCAAGGTAAGCACTGTCAAGGGCGTTTCCCCTGCAAGCTGCTAATCAGAAGTAGAAATGATGCGTTGGACTACAGATACTCTCTCGGGTACTCTGGTAGATCCATCTCTATCCACCACCGCTGTGGATATAGCGGGCGAGAGTCATGGCACGGATGAGCCAGATATAGATCCCCCTTCTATACAATTTCCTCATCTACCACATGATATCGATGCCCAGCCTCAGCCAGCCATGGAATCTGAAAGACACGCTTTCAATGATGTTGCCTCAATGGACGAACCAAGGTCAGTCTGAACCAAGATTTGAGATTCTTCTCCTCAACTGTTGAACAATCTCTGACAAGCCAGCGTATCCTCAGGAACCATTCATCTAAATGCCCTACTTGCCAAAAAGATTTCACCTATTCCAGACCTGATAGCTTCAAACGCCATATAAAGGAGGCGCATGTAAAAGGAGATCATCCCTGCCCTCACTCAGAATGCACGAAATTCAAGAAACCCTTTAAGAGATCTGATAAACTGCAAAGGCACCTCAATACGTGCAAATTCGAGCTTCAGCGGTCTCCGAGCTAGGATAGGATCGATATTTTCTCGGGAGTCGGAAAAGGACCAATGGCAGGCTACTCATTTTGGATAAACTGTCAATACGGATTTATGTCAAGCCACGATAAACTAAAACTGCATCACAACTATATATATGGATTTGCTTAATATGCATTACGGGGAGAATTGTTCAGTTACGGCGCAAAACTAGCTAAATTGATTGAATGCCAGTATAGCTTTATAATGTTATAGTGGAATTGCTTCTATGTGCCCTCAGTCAATCTTTGTTGCTAGTCAGATATTGGTGAGCTCTGTATTCTGTAAGAGAAAGTCTCCCATGCTCAGATCTTCACTGTAGTAAAAGTGTATTATATTTCATTGTGCATCATTGGCCTCTTAGAACAAATATACTATCGTCCTGCTCACGAGCCGCATAGATAAATGAGCGCCATATTTACCGACTCTAATCTACACCAGTGCGTAATGGGCCCCCTATCGTGGTGACTGAAGCTCCTACCGTAGTGATAGAAGCTACTATCGTAGTAATAGAAGCTCTCACTGTCGTTATGGAAGCTCCTACTGTGGCGATGGAGTCTTTCCAAGGCTGTGGCAAAGGTGGAGGTTGTGGTGGCCGTACTATGACCACGATATCATTCGTCGTGGCGTCTCCGTTATGCTCCAAAGTTGTGGCTACCACTTCAGCATCAGAAAATGTTCTATCGCCATTCCCATCATCATCTGGACACCTCTCTCGCTCTAGTTTCATATCCATAATCATGCTTAGCTCTGGGCAATAGTCCAGTATCTCCTTCCGGCGGGACGGATCCCCCCATATTTCTTCGTTCCAGTTTCCCCCACCGCCGCGAATGTGAAAGCCCATGGGCCTCTCCATATAGACACCTTCAACAGCAATGGCACCTTCTACTTTAGAGGCAACCTTTGTTCCAGGTAACACCCATAGACGCTTCCCGAACCACTCATCTTCCGGTTCCGAGTCATTGAAGCGTGCTTGAAAGCTGAGGATCCGTTTAATAACTGACACTCGACGGAGAGAGAGGCCACCATTGCCTGAGAAGCGGTCGTCATCAATACTAAATCATGCATGTTATGTTAGAAATTGTTCGAAATATTTCAGCGTAGCATCAAATACATACCGCGAAGCACCTGCCCAATCCCAGTCAAGCCAGTCATTCAAGCTTGTCTCTGAGTTTGCGCATAGAATGCTGTCATGCTCATATTTCAAGATCCATTCTACTCCTGGTAAGAACTCATCATAAAATCTCGAATCGGTAAGCAGCCTAAACACGTCTTCTTTACTGGCAACGCTCCATGGAGGAGGAAGCTCCATTAAATCTAGCTTGCCAATGACCTGCTGGTGCTTGATCGAGTAGGCTTGACTGACGCTGTGAATACTCTCACGCGAGCCGACAAAGAGAAATCGCCAGTCAGGCGGTACCACCGTTGTCATGTGTAATACCAACGGGGACAGGTGAGGCATGGGCCTGGCTTCGATGAGAAGAGCAAGCTTTGACGAGTTATAAGCGGCGCGAGGGTCTTTGGTGGGTGGCATTGGCCAGTATAGTTTGACATTGGGAACCATTTTCCGCGCTTCTTCAAGCCTGGAGGAAAATTCGGATGCGATGACGGGCTTGTATTGAGAGTGTAAACGACCCAGATACCACCTGTAGGAAGATGTATCAACAGTTGAACTCTGATTAAATACCGGATCAGAAGTTTGAAACTAAATATTTAACACACATGACGACCAAGAGGACCGGCAGGATTATCCGATTGGGGGAGGTGGAGAGAATCCCTGAACTGTTGAATCCAGACATGGTGGTGACGATGGTCGGTGCAGGTACAAGTGGGAGAAGCTATTACTGTCCATGTACGATTTGATCTGAGAACTAGGTTGAAGTAATTCAGCCGCAATAACCTATCCAGCCATCAACATTTATCCGTCTCCGATTTATCGCAGGCGGTGAGGAAAGAATCTCTATAAGCGCCCGCGTTGGGAAGGAACGAAGTACGTATCTACTTCAACATCTCCCCTGCTGGTCGGATCTAGAGTGATCAAAGAGTTGGAATCATCATGAAAATTATGCTGATGGAGATAGGAAACGGAATACAAACGTCGCTTTCCATCAATTCACTCTGATTTCTCAACCCACATGCATCTATAATCGCCAGTAGACAGCATCCAGCCAGCTAGTTGGGCGGGATGCCCGTCAATCATTATGTCCAGTTCCTCCGAAATAGGACAATGGCATTTCTTTGGCATACTAGACGAAGACGGTTTGTAGTACTGTGGATGGTCATTATGCTAGTTTGCACTTAATGTTTCCATTGTATCTCCGGCCAGCTAACTGTACTCCAGCCTCTTCCTCCCGTCACTTCCATACCTCGTCTCCAACTCCAACGTCTCCATGTATATTCCACGCATCACATTCGAATACCCAGAAATACCACGCATCAGTCCATACAACGCTTCCAAAGTGGCCCTTCTCATTGAAAACCGCCCCAGTTCTATTCTCGCACCCATCCTACTACACTTTATATCCGTCGTACCGCCAGATTGGCAGTTCCGCTTCATGGGTTCTCCCCTTTCGGTGGCTTCAGTTAACCGTTCCGTCGCCATCCAAAACCAGGTTGCTACAGGTAAACTTGATCTTACATACATCCCCGCAAACATGAGCACAAATGGACAAGAGGAAATCAGCCAGTTTCTCACCACCTTGTGGCTGTACGAGGTCGTGCTGAAACCGGCAGAGTGGCTGCTGGTTTTCCAATCAGATTCCATGCTCTGCGCGAACAGCAGACTGAATCTCAACGACTTCTTAGAATACGATTGGGTTGGCGCGCCGTGGAACCCTGGAGGCCAATGGGGCGGGAATGGAGGATTATCGCTGAGGCGTGTGAGCCGCATCATCGACATCCTGCGCAACCAGCGACGCGCCAACGGCTCGGAACCTGAAGATGTTTGGCTATCCGAACGTCTCGCTCACCATCCCAACGGCAAAGTGGCCAACGGATCCGTGTCACTGACATTTTCTGGCGAAATGCACGGCGGACAGCCAGAGCAGACTGGGAATGGCCCAAGCAGCACTGACATTGAGCATGTCAACGACAATGAGTTTCTGCCAGGGGTAGATGACTGGAGAATAGGATATTACGAACCAATGGGATACCACATTGGTGGCAGCGGCTCTTTTCTCCACAGCCCTGTTTGGGGATCGCCAGAGTTGCGGCAACACACATGGAAATACTGTCCAGAGGTCAAGATGGCATTGGCGATGGATATAGCCAAGTACATCCCTGGTAATTGCGGCGCTACGTGGTTATAAATACAGATGGTTTTTAAAAAAGAGATTGATTATCCATATACACTTAACAGCTTCACTATAGACCTATTTATTTTGAGACTAAATTTTAATCAGGGGCTCAGAACTTCCTCTCTGCGCGGCTCAGATACTCCAAATTTATCTGAAAAGTAGATATGCCGAGCAAATTATTAATAGCCTCCCTGCTGCTGAGTTCATAAAACCAGATATAAACCACCGTTCAAGACATATCGTTACAATGGGAACAAAAATGATGGATAGACGCAAAGGAACCGGCCATATTAAGCCAGCCCTTCCGCCACAGCATGGCCAACAGCACCTGCAAGCTCCCCAAACAGGATACCCCTGAACACACTCTCACCCATGTTTTGCGTCCACGCACCTGCCGACTGCATCCTCTGCTTCCAGGCATTCTTCTGTGCCTCAGGTAACTCTTCCCAAGTCTTGGCGGGTCCATGAACTTCTTCATCGTGGACATCCAAGGCAATCTTCTTACCGCCGGGGGTATCCTCAGCGTCTACAACAGGGTGGTCTGCTTCCCACATAACGAGAGTCTCGGCAGTGTTGACGCCGCTACCTGCCAGCTTTGAGATGAGAAAGTCCTTGTTGAAAGCTGCCGGTGGATGAGCCGGGTCGCGCAAGGTGCCATGCCACGATGGGAGGAACTTCTGCGCATTGATAATGGGCTTGCTCATGCCATACATTTCCATGATACCCTGTCCGATGACGGCCATGATGAGGATAATGATGGAAAGGGTGATGACGACAGGTCGTCTGGAAGGCGCCTTGGCACGAAGAGCGGTGACATATCGAGCTGCCGTTTCATCGACCGGCCTTCCAGGAGATACGTCGATATGCCGCTTCAAAGCGATGCTGTAAACAGTGACGCTACTCTGAAGAGTAATGCTTGCCAGCTTGAGGAACTGCTGGGTGAGGTGTTGCTTGGGAGGGATGAAGTTCGAAAATGCCAGACCGGTGATATTATCGCCTTTGTGGGCATCTTTCAGTGTGTAGAGAGGATTCAAGTTGGAGAGAAGCTCTATAGAGGCAACAGCCTTGTGATCCATGCTATAAAAGTAGATCGAGGAGTCGTTGCCGGCTATCGCAATGACAAACTGCGTATTGCCCACGGGAGCTGATGGAGACGGAGGCGGCGATGTATTTGCAATAGCGAGGGCGGTCGCAGATATATTTTTGGGGATACGGACTGTCGCAGATATCCGCGCGTTATCGTGGCCTGGGGTCGGCAATCGGAATCCTTGTAGGATGACGCCGCTTGACTTTGGTAGATTGGCAGCGGCAAGGATAAAGCTGGGTGTCACGAATCGAATTGAGCGAAACGCAGCTATTTCCCCATGGTCTTCTGTCATTGTGAAAATGAGCTCCGGATCACCGTTCTTCTGGCCAATCTTAACCAGATATAGCTCGTACTTGTGGCAGTAGGCCAGCAAATACTCTCCATTTTCGCATTGGATGATGTCCAGATCCTCTGCATCCTTGTCCAGTTTCAAGACACCCTTGGACTTGGGCTTCGGCCCTGAGGCATCAAAAATGGCGAGCTGGGGTTCCTTGCACATGCGCGTGGCAGCAGCACCAATGGATCCAGAGATGCGCAGTACAGGCTGGTAAGTGTCGGCATCCGGGTTCGCGAAGAAGGCGCTTCGAGACACCTCTGCGACCTGTACATCGGGGTTTTTAGCACCGGCGGCTCGCGACTTGGTCTGCTCGACGGAAAACGTTCGGAGGTGGTTGTTTTTGCCCTTGGACATGTCCTTGGGGCTCGAGTTGATGCCGGCGTAGACGTAGGACAGTTGGTCGTTTGCGCTGTCAGCAACGGCGAGCGACATGACGGAATCTTCATCGCGGGAAAGGGCAATGTCGCCAGCTACTCGCAGTTCGCCCTGGTCAACGGTCTCAACGACGGACTACAGAGAGGAGAAGCGCGGTTAGCATTGGAGGCTAGACAAGCGATTGCACAAGGTATCACAGGGCGTCACGCACAATCTTGTTGGCCACGCCAGAGCGCCCAGCGCCGCCACCTCCACCGACAACTAAGCGGTTCGCATCTTGAGGATCAAAGCTGACTGCGTACAGCGGGTAGTCGAGCTTGATGCTGGCTTGCGGAAATGGCAGTGCCATGGTGGTCGATGATGTCAGGGTTATATATCGCGATCGCTGCGGATTGTTTATTCGTTTCTTTCGCCAATTCCAAAAGAAAGAAAGAAAGCGCGATTTGAATAGGACAAGAAGAAGAAACAGACGGCCGTTGACTTGGAATTGGGCGCGTTCGGGTTTAGGGAGCCATCGAGATGGATTCCAGCGACGAATGCACGAGGCTGCAGTTTGTGGCCAGATAGTCGAATGGCGGGAGCTCGGCGAGATTTAGCGGGGGAGGATAGCTGGGAGCTGCAGCTGACAGGGATGGTTTAGCGGCATGTGCTGGTGTAACTCGGTACCTCCACTTTCAGCTGTTGGCAGCCGCATGAGAATCAACGACGGACGACCACCACTGCATTTCTCTGGAAATCAACGAATATTCCCATACCCTGTTATTATCTAACCATGGCCAAATAGCGGACAGTGAAACAAGCAGTATGTGCGAATCAGCGCCTCATTTAGCTACATTAAGGTTCATACAGGCAGCTCCAACTCATTCATCCGTCAAGTTAACAAGCACCGCCTTGACAGAATAGTAGCCCTTCAATCCATCTTCACCAAGCTCTCTTCCGAATCCACTCTCCTTCACCCCTCCAAACGGAACTCTCGTATCAGAATCGTTGCTGCTATTCACCCATACCATACCAGCCTCCAGGTCCCGCGCCACACGATGCGCTCTTCCCAGATCCTTTGTGAAGACTGCGCCTGCAAGCCCGTACCTACTTGCATTGGAAATTTTCACAGCTGCTTCCTCTCCTTTGAACCGCGTAATGGCTGCTACCGGACCGAAAATCTCCTCCTGAAAGGCTGCTGTATTCGTCTTGACATTAGTAAGGATAGTCGGTGGAACGAAGAAGCCTCTTGAGGGCAAATCTCCGCGAGGATGAAAGACTTCAGCTCCATCGTTTCGAGCCGATGAGATGTACGACATGATGCGTTCTGCGTGTGCCTTGCTGATCTGGGGCCCCTGATGTGTCTTCGCGTCAAATGGGTCTCCCAGGATCGAAGTCTTTTCCGTGAAAGCCTTGAATCTCTCCACGAAACTGTCGTAGATTCCATCTTGTACCAACAGCCGCGATGTTGCCGTGCACATTTGGCCTTGGTTGGCCATGACTCCCTCGTGGGCCCATCTCACAGCCTGCTCCAGGTTCGCGTCGTCAAACACAATCAGCGGTGACTTGCCCCCCGTCTCCAGAGTGACTGTCTTGAGTGTGCCGGCTGCCATGCGCATCACGTCCTTGCCCGTCGCAGTGCTACCTGTAAAAGAAATCTTGTCCACTTCTGGGTGACGTACCAGAGCAGCACCGGTCTCTCTGCCGCACCCACTGATAATGTTGATAACTCCCGGGGGGAAGCCTGCTTCACGTATGAGCCGCGCCACGTATAGCATCGACAGTGGCGTCTGCTCTGCCAGCTTGAGCACTACCGTGTTTCCGCACGATAGGGCAGGGCCAAGCTTCCACGCCGCCGTGTCAAGGGGATAGTTCCAAGGGATAATCTGTCCGCATACGCCGACAGGGTGTTTGACTGTGTAAGCCATCTTCTTCGGTCCAATATCAATCACCGAACCTTGGTTCTTATCTGCCCATCCGGCATAATAGCGGAGCACCTCGGAGAACTGCGGCACATCGTAGCTTCGTGAAATGGACAGCGGCTTGCCATTATCGAGCGTCTCAATGGCAGCAAGCGTTTCGCCATGTTCGTCTACCAAGTCCGCCAAACGGTTCATCAAACGGCCTCTCTCAGTGCCAGACAGTGACCTCCATGAAGGCTGCTTAAGTGCTTCCCGAGCAGCTTGGACTGCTCTGCCTACGTCGGGCTCTCCAGCTGCGAATACAGAGCAGATTTCCAGTTCTGTGCTGCACCGGATTTCAAGGGAAAAAAGTCAGCAACCAGATTGGGGGCCGTAAAATCATTCATCTGCATCTAGGAAAAGGTGTAGCAATCGGCAATACACACTATGGATTGGTCGTAGTAAGCTTGTCCCCTCCAACACTTTCATTGAATTGGTTGTTGATAAACAAGCCCAAGGGCTGTGTCCATCTTGCCCCATTTGGTGCCGTTAGTTCAGTCTCTATACAGGACGATGATAGTCGCAGAGAATGACTAAGCCGCTGAATGAAGTTCGCTCGATGGACAATATTTTGAACGGGCCTCGTCCGCTTTGCAGCCGCCGTGCATCGCCCTCCTAACATGTTAGAATAATTCTCTAGTGCGTGATACCATGCATAATTAGACAAGAAAAAAAAGAAGAAGAAGAAAAATCACTTGGGGCTTCACATTCACTGAAAGCCGCAACTGCTAGATATGAATTCAATGGGATTCAATGTTCGCCCAGCACCAGAGATGTCCAGAGCTTGGATGAAGCTACGTCTGATGTTCGAGGTACGTTCAAATATGGCCTATCGCCCCACTATTCGGAGATCGGATCTGTCGTCTCCGATATAATATGGTACGTGCCATGCTGGACTGCGGCAAATCTAACCTGCTTCAAGCAGAATTGGAACTTCATGATATCATAGGTAGGTAGGATTTTCCCGAGGTGTCTGTTGTAGTGGATTGAATCACTTCATCTCTATACCATATACCAGGAAAACTTTACAATTTTTTTGAATCATAAGTAGTTTGTGACTACTTGAGCAAGAGATCAAAAGCACGAGTATACTCGTTCTATTAACCTCCTACGTACCTATGCAGCTCTTCTCTACCTACCTATTCATTATCTGACAGTAGTCAGCTATTATTGCTGATATCACGGATAGCTTGCATTCTTCTATGGTTTAATGAGATGGACAGACGCTTTCAACAGTTTCGGGAAATAGAATTTTATCAATCTGATTATGTATCTGCCTTATTCCTACAGCCAGAGTAATACCAAATTCCAAAAAAACATATGATGAGAGCAAATGGCGGCATATAATGAATGGATAGCCTTCATTGAATACTATGAATCACATTCTTCCCAATTTCATGATTTTCTTATTTTCAAAACATTGTTCCATGTGTAGCATTGATCCACTAGGGGTATCTCTTCGCTGGTCGTAGGTGGACACCCTTCAGGGCAAACATTTCATAACAAGTAAATAGATAGACAAACGAATGTAGTATTGAATCAAAAAGTTGATTCATTCAACTTCTTCTATTTTGATAGACGACTTTTTTTGCGGTTGAGTAAGTCATTCTCATAGAAATGAGGAAGAGAGAAGAAGCCCTCTGCAATCTCAAGTCCACAGATAGATTAAGCAAGCATAGATAGAGGCCGGTCGCTTGGTCAACCGGACAACAGGAATATATAAAGTGATAGTGTCAAGGGTGTGATTAAAGAAATGAATAGTGTAGTAGAGTCGAATTACTATGCGTATAATCAGAAATATCGGTTGCCCGACGTAGATTGTATTTGCGCTGGTACAAGCCAGAAACTCCAAAAAAAATGAAATGTGTGTCCAGATCCAAGAGGAAAATTAGTCTTATGGAAATGATCAGATATTATAAGTATGGGTGAGATTGGTCCGTGTGGCGCTACATCATTGCCGAGGTAGCACAAATATATCATCAGGATGCGAGCCATATTCGAAGTTGCAAAGCAGACGGCTTGACATGGTTACCAGCGGGGGCTGTCTTGATGCTTTCTTGGCGCAGTTGCCCAACCGGTTTCCAGATGGGGCGGCTGAGCTGCCCGCCACTGCCCGGTTCTCATATCTTGTTCTTGAGGTTGCCCGTGGACCAGTCCTGACATGGGGGGAGGTCCTTCCATCACTCGCAACGGAGGCAGTCTCTCTCCACTTGTTGAAGAAGTTGCGGATGGGGGCCTCGGCGGAGGTGCGCCATAGGCTTGATTATGCATCGACGGGAGGCTGTGCGGCGGACCACCAGGTAGAACGCCATACATCGGAGGCGAGAAATCAGGACGATCGTCTGTACGTCGAACCGGTACGGGCCGTTCTGCCGATGACACCTCGCTGAGATAGCCTTGAGTAGGAGTAGGAATGTGATGAGATTGCATCAAAGGGCTTCTATCCACAAAACTGATACTCTTTGATAGTGGCGGACTGGGTGGCCCGGCTGCATGGTTGCTTACAGCCGGCGTCCGGGCCACAAGATCCCTGAGCCGGTTGCGATCGCTCCTGTAAAAGTCCCGCTGATTTTCAAGTTCCTCTATTTGCTGCAGCATCTGCTGTCGCTCTTCCTTCAGTTCCTGCAGGTGTTTCATGTTCTCCTCTTGAAGGGTCTTTTTCTTTCTGCGGTGGCGCGTCGAGGCTTTTGCATTTCGTTGTCTCTTTTCGTCTGCCTTCTTTGATGCTTGGGAATAGTCTACTTGAACTGGGATTGGTGTGTCGCTGCCTGGCAAAGTCATATAAGCCTGTTGGGAGTCCATCCCAACAAACGAACCTGCTTGTCGGCGCAATATATCTGGCCATGTCGATGTTCCCTCAGCCAGGGCTCCTTCCGTTACCGAAAGTGGTCGACTGGTGGACATTCCAGTGATTCCATGTTGCAGTTGCAAAGGTGTATGCATTCCATGCGATCGGCTCTGAAGTTCTCCTGGTGGCGGGATAGTCGGCGGCTGAACATAGGAGGCATCCAAGGGGCGGGCTACAGGCTGAGAAAGAGATCTTGGTGGAGTTACCATCGGGGTATGTGGACCGGAAGCAATTCCTGACGGCTGTTGAAGTCCAG
Organism: Trichoderma koningiopsis; assembly: GCA_022985005.1. Lineage (NCBI taxonomy): Eukaryota > Fungi > Ascomycota > Sordariomycetes > Hypocreales > Hypocreaceae > Trichoderma > Trichoderma koningiopsis. The sequence continues at coordinate 1,020,101 of JAJPEM010000002.1, forward strand.
GGGCGTGTCTGATTTCGTCGGGAGTGTCTTGTTCATAGGGTCGTTTTGCGGGGAGCATGCTGGGAGCTAAGGGTTGACGCGTTTCTTGATCTCTTGGAGAGTGAGTCTGGCCCAGGTTCGAGATTCGGGGAGCCCTGGGGCTAAGTATCTTCCTCTGGTTATCCATGATAGGGAAAGGATATGCAGTCGATGGGGAGTTTCGCTCGGATATCGGATATCTGCCTGTAGGCACACCTGCGGTAACTGGAGTCGTCGGTACGGAGCCGGTATCGGCATGGCCAGGGAAATAAGAACGCGGAACACCATAAGGTGTCGAAGAAGATGCTGGGTAGACAGGCTCTGTTTCCTTTGCTCGTGAAGGTGGCCTTCCTCTAGAATCAGAGCCCATGGAATGTGCCTCGGAAGGGTTCAAGATATGATGGACTCCAAAGGCCTTGGCAGAATGCTGAGCAGCACGGCCAACCTCAGGGGATATTCCAACCGATTCATATCGTTGCGACTTGAACTGAGAAAAAGAAACTTGTTCATTACCGACAGGGGATTTCGAAGAGAGACGAGAGGGCGAGCGATGGCCAGGTCCCCTTTGCGACATTGAGGCCTGATCACCTGCGCTCTCCTGATCTCGAGGACCAGCGCATCGACTCTTTTCGTTTCCAAGCAAGAATCGCAAATTGTTGATTTTGGGAGACTTGATACGGGACAACGTCTTAGATAGCCACGAGGGGGTAGTTGGTGTGCTGGGGGAGTTTGGCGTCGAAGCCCCAGAGGAGTCGGTGGCAGGGGAATCAGGGCTGTCCTTGGCTAGAGGCAGCGCCTGTTGCCGCACGTCTACGGAAGTGTTCGCCAGGGCGACCGTGGTGTAATTGGGACCGGCTGGGGTTGATACCCAAACAGCCCCAATGATAATCGGTGGTAGATAATTCGGATAGAGATCCGGCTGCAGAACAGGAGGGGACGGCGGGCGATCGAGCCAACTGTCCACGATGTAAATTCGCCCACAAGCGAACGAATAAGTCAAATATCCAACAAAAAGTATGCTTAGTAGGTATGATGCAGCCGAAATGTCAGCTGAACCGGGGAACTCGGTTAGACTCTCAGCTCAAGCTCGGGCGTAATGCTATCAAAGTTAGCTCAATTGACAAGGAAACTTCTTTTCTGTGTGATTCAGGAGTAGAGAGTCTCGTCGGTGAATATTTATGGCAATTATGAGATATCGGATGATCAGATGGCCCAGCTAGGAATCTGCCCGTTATACACAGCTTTCTTACCTCCGCAAGAGGAGGGGAAAGAGGGGAATTGAATGCCAAACTACCTCCAGGAGAATATTCAACGACTCAGCCCCCAGCTTTCAAGAAGCCTGCAATCCGTTCTCGAAGGATCTGCGTGTTTAAAGGAGCACAGTACCAAGAGACTTCTGATCCGCTGACCTCGGTTTGCGTGCAGTATCCCCTTGATAATACTCGCGTAGGTATTGGGAGATTCGAGCGGACTGATAGGCAAAGAGGGACGAGGAACGTGAATCGAGGATGCGAGAAGGAACAGAGTGAAGAGGAAGCCTCGAGCTAAGAAAGCTGTCGGAAGAGGGTAGAGAGGTAAAAACTGGAACATGGAGTCGAGAGGTGATGGCAGGGAAGGAACTGCTTACCTGAACAAAAAGTGAGGTCTCGGTGAGGCAAGTACCACCGCAGAGCAGATTTAGAGCAGACTATACTACTCTGTACTTTCCATGTACAAATCACGCTGACCAGAGAAAGTCAGAGCCTTTTGGGCAATTACCTAGGTCGATGCACTTCAAATTCTACAACTCTCGGAGAGAGAGAGACGAGAAAGACCTTGGAGTTTCTCGGATTCAGCCTCGAGGACTTGGAAGAATCCTAGAGAGATTGGGATTTCAACAGTATCAAGAGCCACTTGCAGCACGGACAATGAGGAATAAAGCAGAGAAGGGAAAGTTGAGTGACGAGAAAAAAGGCGATGGAAGGGTTCACAACAAAGCTTTTGGCTGCGAAGGATGGCAAGCCACACTGGGAGCATTGGCTGTTGACGGTCCGGCCACCCACAGCGTCGTCTTGAAATATACCACGCCAACCCCTTGTCGTTTCGATGAACAAGGCCCAGTACTGACTGCAACGAAAGCATTCGCATGGTCACGCCAGCCCAATGGTCCGTCCCACAGCCAGGGTTTGAGCAAGCATGGGGGTGGAGGCGCCACAAGTACATGGAGATTTTTCATGGATAGAGCCATCAGTGATTCGACCCCTGCCAGCCGAACCAGGGAGAGCGAAACGTCAGTCGAGCTACTTGTACAAGCAGGTAGAGATGCAGGAAGACCGCAGCACGACCCCATCGCTGTCAAGCGTGGTCTCTCCACCACCTCGAAGAGCCCGCTAGTACCTAGCATTGCAGCTCTTGTCTCTGTTTTGGGTCCACGACGGTGTTGGAGTCGGCAGCGGCGAGCAGGGATACCTGAGTTGCGTCTTAGTCTCCAGGTAGGTCACGGTGTGCGCTCACGACTAGGTATCAATCACTCTCGTTCACCCCTCCCCCCTTTTTGACCTTCCAACGACCCTTTTTTCTGACAGGGCTCAGAGGCACCAGAAGGTCGGGTTAGTCTAGCACCGGGACTAGCCAGCAGTTGCTAGCATCGATGGACATGCTGCTAGTTTGAGCACGGAGTCCTCTGACTGGCATCACCGCAACGATCGGCTGGCTCGCTGCCACCAGGCAAGCCCGGGGCTACCTTACTCTACAACAAAGGCTAGTTGCGAGTGCACTGCCGCGATGCAGCAGTTTGAGGTGTGAGAGGTGAAAAGTTTGTGGCATTGTGAATGGAGCAATATTCGACTGGGGTCCAAGCACGCTGTACAGCTGGCATACGGGGAATAAAAAGGTGGATGGGCTAGCAGGATGGCGCGCGCCACGGTTCATGTGCAAAATCACCAGCCGCCAAGCTGTGTGTGTCTTCACTGAGATGCAGCCCCCAGTGTTTAGCCCTCCATTCAATTTCCTCAGCAGTATCACCGGGTAGCCTTCCGGCGGCGACTAGTTCTTCAACCCAACGATCATAGGTCGCGATGAGCCACACGTCACAAACGTGTGTGTACCAGGTACTTGTTAGCTATCCATCAGCAAGACATGACGGCACTTCTGGGCAACGCGGTTCTAGCAGCCACCTTCCTTGCTATCCTTGGTCTACCCGTCCCCACCAATCTGCGGTGACAACAGTCACTTGTGAGCATGGGCGAATACATACCTACATGACGCTCGCTCTATGGGGTACAAGACGCCAACTCCAGCGTAACAATTAGTATGCGTATGCATCTCAATACCATTGGCATGCATGTACGGAACACTCCGGTACCCCATATCATTATCCCTGGCTACGGCGGCAGCTTTTGCAATGGCTTGAGAATCAAATTATCATCCTTCTACGCAAAGCCAGCATATACACAGCTGATGCGTGGTTGGCCACGACTGCGTCGCTGCTTGTATCAACTATCATTCGGTCAACTAACTTGGGCATCTACCCATTCCTCCAAAAGTTATTTGCCGGTCTGCATGACAGCAGAGCTGATTTACTTTTCACAGATGGTTAACAACGTCTGTTAAAGTTGCTTCGTCCATCGTCCGCATCAGCCTAAGATTCGGGTTTTCAGAGAGCACAGGAAACGATGACGGTCAGCTCCCCTAAGCGCGCCTTGAGGGCTATGACGCGCTGCCACATGACGTTTACCACGTCCACGTTGGCAGACAAGGAACAAGGGGTGCCAAGTGGCCTGCGTGCATATCTGTAGCCTGCACTTGTACGGGTGCCTGGGCTCTGGCGGAATCGAGCCGACGCGGCGAGAAGGCGATGCCAACTGGGCCAGATTAGCTGTTTTGGCATAGGCGTTGCCCGGTTTGGGATGGAGGCTGCCAGCTCGCTCATGATAATGAGAAGGGCGGTCAGCACCGACGGGCTGGCTGGCTAGTCGGCTAGCAAACGGAGCAAACAATATACAGGGACGGAGCTAATAGTCAGCCATGTCCAAGAAGAAAGTCTGTTAAGAGCCCCACGACAAACCGCAAGTTCCAAGCTCTCCTGGTTGATATGCCGAGCTGCCACTACCTTATCTCACGCAATATTCAAGCCATTGGCTTCAATATGACGCCACAAATCGGACACCAATCACGTCGCCGCGCTGCCTCTCGACTCGGCAATGAGTCGTGGTATCTTCAATAAGCATCAATCAGCCTTGTCTAGAGGTGTCGCGTAGGAACAGGCGGTGCGCACATATGCAGACTGGACTAGTACTCTACGGGGACTCAGACTTGGGGAGCCCACAGACACGTCGACTATACATGCAAAAGTCGCATCGGCCGCGCTAGTTTGAGCGGCAATGAGGTTCCAATTGAGCGGTCGCCAAACAAGCCTTGCAGAGACAGCACTAGTTTAGCACGGCACGGCGTTACATGCGAGACTACCGTGGGCCATCTACTCTGGTGGATGCCCGAGTGGATCATTGTCTACCTGGAATAGGCATTCAATGATGGAACCCAAATTGTCCACATGCTCGGGAAGAAAGCACAGCTAGGGCTCCCTGGTTAGTACTGGTAATTCCGAAGCCTTGCCAGCCCGCGGGTAGAATGGAGAACAATACGAACACACAACACTTCTACCTACCGTAGCTCGTCGTGCAAATATATACATGAACGAGCTATTCATCACAGAAGAGGAGATAGACCCTGATACGCTCTCTACGCGCTTCATTCGAGCCCAGGTTATATCTCAGGTAACATATGACTCGACAAGTGCCTGTTCATACTCGTGCTTGTACCTACGACTACTAGGCACCCAGTACCAGCTCAATGTTCCCCTGCTGTCTCACTTGCACTGCAATAACTGCATATTACTCTGACTGCATTCAACAATTCACTTGTCTATCTCTAATTACAGCTATGGTGATCTCTCAATGAGATCTATTCAAAAGAAGCGAGGGTGCCGTTACTGCGTATGTTGTCATGGCCTCATCAACGAACTTGAAAGAATAGAATAAGGCGTGGCGTTACTTACCTGGCTTATACTCTCAATTAAGGCACGATTTTCTGTCTCTTTGCTGCCCAGTCTTACAACCACCGGCATGTCGGCCCGTTGTCACGCGAGAGAGCGCCAATTTTACCAAACAGATACAACAAGAGCCACACCCAATAATACTACTCGAACCATCTCAGACAAGAGCGCTAGAACCAACCCGACTCGGTTAATCACAACGTGTTGCTTCTTTTACGACCAGTCATGGCCAGTATTATGTACTACGAAGTACGTACAGTATACGAAGCTCACCCACATGGCTTGGTGCATGTCTTGCTTATATCCCACTGCATCGGGTCCCGAGGTCATGTGTAGCTTTTTCCACGGCCCAATCCTCTTCGCTCATCCCGCGTTTGCGGCGCCCAGGATATTATGAAGAGAGGAGCCAATTCCTAGGTCTTTAGTGCTGGCAGCCCGTGGGGAAATGGAAGAAGTTGGGGCTGGAAATGGAGATGCAATCAGTTGAAGCTGAAAAAGTCGAAGCACGTGGTAATAATTTCCCTTCTGAAATTAATCACTATGCGAGCCAGGTACAGAGAGCAATATATTGCCACACCTCTACGCTTAGAACTCAGCGCGTTAGCACTTCATTCTTGGGCGTCCCCTTGCTACCTGAGCAAGATCACCAGACTACTACCAGCTAGTGGCTTACTAGCTGAAAGAAACTTAGAGAGTTTCGTTGACGTTGGCAATGGCCACCCAAACCAGCCGCAGCCCATACCTATACTTATTTCGTACGGAACATTCGTACCAGCACAGTGGTACCCGAGAGAGCCGCTACCGCACTAGCACGGGATGGGTAACTACTTGAACGAGGAGGTACAGTATCAATCCTAAAAAACCTTGCCAACAAGCCCTACAGCCAAACAAATTCGAAGGTGATGCTATCGACGTGCCAATGGAACAGTACTTGTCTCTCTCCTCATGTACAGCAGTGTAGCGTCGAATCCCAACATCTGTATAGTCCATGCCTCATGACAACAACACCCAGTGCAGGCTGTCTCTTACGCTCCGAAGGAAATGAGATATCGTTCAAACTCTTTGCCTTTTCATACAATATCGCATTGGCCACGCCATAGGTATACTTATACCGGTACCAGTACTTCTGCAACTCATTTGACGAAGCCAGACAAAGGAAGTCTCTGTCATGTCTCAGACACTGCATTTTCCAATGCAACTTTCTCACTTCCGGCCCCGGCACCAAGCAGCCAATGGTACGGGGTACTTGATGCATGTCTCTCAATCGAAATCGATGGCGGCTGGCCTGGAACATGCATGCGTAGGAGTCCTGGTCAAGTCTCGAAGGATTGCCTGCTTGCGCAAAGTACGCCGGTCTCGCTCGTCATCGCCGCTCAACTGAAGGGTCATCACTTAGTTGCAGGCGGCCAACCACCCCAACCACCAATTTTATCGGCAATAAGGCTTTACGATTTGATGGGATGATCTCGCTCGCACAGACCAGAATGCCCCGCCTTGATGCCAGGCATTTCTATATCCTTGTTACTTGGATTCCTTGTAACACTCTTGCCAATTGGCGCTCATTCGAAGGCGACATGTCATAAAGCTCAAATCTATCGTTTCTCTTCTTTTCTCATCTTGCTTACTTACTACTTGTATATTACTACTAGTAGTTTGGGTCGGTACCCAGTCTTTTGTTGGTCCAGGGTAAACCCGCCATCGCTCCGAGCAATACCTAGGTATTTCCATGCTTATGCACCTCAGCACTCACGCTGTCTCATACAGGCAGCTTCGGGTTTGCCTAGTCTCTGACCTTTGACTAAATGCAGTGTTATGATCAGTCTATTGTAGTAAAAACATACGAAATCCAAGAACAGGATAACAAGGACGAATTTTCAAAGGCGCACAACGCAACTAGAAGCAGCGAGGTGAGAAGAGGTATGGCGCTCTGAGTACCAAGTGTACAATTGCAAATACTGTCACCATCTTTTAATTTTAAGCACTTCATGCCGTCATTTGATTTCACACCAGCAACGACCACTCCCCTTCAGGCTATGTTTAAGCCGATATGGAGTAGGTACGTACCACTACTAGCAGTATCTATGCCTATGCGTTGGCCGTGATATACGCAGTAATGTGTCATGCTCACACGCTACTTTATAGGAAAGCATCGTCAAGATGGCTTACTGGATAAAAGTACCCCGTCTTTGCGGGTGCTGAACATGTCATTGGCTCTAAGTACAACGCCAGGGCGGCTAATATAGTGTCCATCACGCATCGCGCATGCACGGCCTCGACTAGCTTCCACGCCCGTCCCTGACTCCCGGGCCCTGCCATGGTCTCTCAACGCGGGGGCCAAGGGCTCAAATCCCAACTTGTCCTGCCGAGATATGTTCCCCTTGAGGCCTGTTATGCGGCCGTCCCTCGCCACATGCACTTGCACACATGCACGTTGACGCTATTCTACACTTGACCCGGCTCTGTGGTTTTTGCAGTGGGATGCCGTTATGTATTCGCCCGTCCGATGTGGAACTGTTGGGAAAACTTCCGGGGGATGATTACATCTAGCGGTAGTATCTGCCCACGATCGCACTTATCCCATCACTCCGCGACGACGGGTAGGGAGACGCTGTGGATGTCGACTTACATCTTATACCTACTACCACCGCAAACATACCTATCATCGGCGAGTACACGCCGACCCGCTTTCAAAACTGGAGTACCAATGAAGACCAAATTTGGATATTATTGCGCTCAAAGAGTTTTTCATTTCTGGCTAATTTGGGCTTCTGTAGGTGGAGTAAGCAATGCTACTTTCTGTACTTCGCATACTGACTATATTCATTGAAGCAATCTTATTCAGCTAGTCCCGAGTCTCACCTGATGTCTCGAGTGATCGAGCGACTTCCGCCGTTTTGAGACTGGGGTAGCCTACTATGTACAGTAAAAGCACACTTACTCGTACTCTCGCTCAAATATTAAGTATGGGTGCGCAACCGAACCTTTGCAATACATTTGCGGGTTCACCAATGCCCTTATACTGTTTTACAGAATATTTAATCAGTACCTGGTAACACTGTATCGATACGTATTTGCAGAGATTCACAGAGTAGAGCTGAATAATACGGCGAGGCGCTGTACGCTTTATTAAAATACAAACAGCGCTAGCATTGCTAGCCGCCTGGTCAATTTAAAGACGAAATGAGACGAGAAATGAGGTCGACTAGGATCTCAGAGAAGCGGATCTTCTGTCACAGTCTTGAGAATCGATGGCTTGCATCGTCACTTGTCACGAAGGATACCATCGTGACGAAGTGCCGATATGAGTGGCTAATTTCTGGAGTCTCTTCTTCCGTAAGGGGCTGACGGTGATCGGGCATCGTCTGAGCTTCTCTAACAACTCAATGCCGCCGCCCTGTACTATCGTTGACACTACACTAGCAAGGACAAGGCATGTGCGGAATGCCTTTAGTCCATTGCAAGGCCCTTTCTCAGCTGGCAATTTTGGATCGCTAGCGGTCAGGTGGGCGTCATCCAAGGTAAGGAGCCAGAGACTTATTGATGCCCAACCCCGGCGTGGCGTTCTGTCAAACTAGTGGGTGCTCTAGTAGATCTCCCAAAAACGAATGGTGCATACTGTACGCCATATATGGGATGCAAGTCTCGAGATTAACACAAATTCTTAGCTGATTCATGGCTAGGATGAAGCCCAAGGCACGCGTGAGCTGTGTTATCTGCTTTCTAGCGCAGGTACCAGCCATCAACAGAAACTTGACGCATCGCGGCTACAACGAGAGCAGAAACTATATGACGCCATTCAGCCCATAAACTTCTGTACATACTTCGGCGGCCCGTCCCTAGTTTTAGCTCAGCAGGCTGCGACTCTTTGGTGGTTTTTTTCTGCAGCAGCAAAGCATCTCCTGAGGAGCACAGAGTTTGGGCTGGCGGGCTGGCTCAGCGTTCAAAGGGGCGGTGACTGGCAACCAGGGTAGTGCAGCGCCACGAAGGTATCCGTCGCACAAGTACTTTCTTCCTTTTGTTTTCTTTTTCTTCTTTCTTCTTTCTTAATCTGGATGCGCTATATCTTGCGGGCTGCTTTTTGCGCCTAGTTGGGGCTGAGAAATTACGGGCTACGCGCGAAGTACCTACACCGCGATACAAGAGCGGCTCCCATCCCGCGGAACATGCCTTGGGGAGAGAAATCAGATCTTTCACGGTCCAAGCCACCCATGCTCATGGCATGGGAGAGAACATGAACTAACCAGCAAACTTTACGGCTATGGGTACAGAGTACATGTGAGAACGCTCCCAGTACTTTGTGTACAGGTGGGTGGACACATCGGATGGGGGTAATGGAGCAGGCCAGAGCAAGGGGTCTACCAGATGACGCGACGAGGTCTCCGTACGTATGTATCTATGGCATGCATTGCATGGAGACTAAGCTCAGCAACCGGTCCCTGCAAACTACCGTGGACTACTGGCTCCATCCGCCTACCCGGTTCATGCAGCAATCTATGGTGGGCCTGTCAGTCCTACGTGGTGCTTCCACGAGGGCTACAGGATAGAAGGGGAACCCGGCTGTTCTCCGATAGCATCGGCCGACAGAGCGAGGGGCTAGGGGAGATGGTGAGCCTCGCCTGTCCCTGTGCTGGCGCTACCCCAACGGTGTCCTATTGAAAGCGCTGGAACATGTTGCGAAACGGCCAACCCGAATCACAGAATCCCAGTGGAGCGTATGGTCGCTTAAACTTGACAACAATACGAGAGGTACAAGTGTGTGTGTTGACAAAACGAAGAGAGTGGTGGTGGTGGTGATTGCTGGCTGCGCATCTCAGCCCCACAAGCCTTGCTGCATGCCAGACGTGGCAGCCGACTATTAGCGGTGGACTTGTTGACGTCCGCATCACTGGGTGGTCAACAGCAGGCTAGAAGAAGCCAATGTCCGACTTCGAGAGCCCGCGAGCTGGGTACTCCTTTTGCTCAAACGCAAGCACATGAGCGGGAAGAAACATGAACGGCGCGGGTTTCGGGCTTCAATTGCTGCCCATAGTTGAAGTGAAGCGTACTTCATCGGACTAAAAGGAGCAATTGACGCAGGCGGGGCGCACAAGTCGGCTCTAGGACATATCACTATTCTCATCGTTACTAACATCACTGGCTGCTTCTCTGGTGCAACATTCTCCTTCTATACCGCACGTAGTAAGCCTATCACCTACGTGGATCATCCATCACACTCCTACATTGGATGCACATTGCTGTTGGTAGAATACCTCCCTGCACGGGATGTGGCATAGCAGGGGACAAGGTCCCAGCCCGGGTACTACATGCAAGCATTTATAGCGGTTTACAAGTTCCAGGCCTGGTTGGTTCTGGGTACCACCTAGTCTACAACCGTGACAAGTTCGGAGTAAGCTGTTTTAACGAGATGCAATTTGAGACATCATAATCGCCAGCGCTTATCCGCATCAGCCAGCAGCCACGTGAAACTTGGCTGATGGTAGCTGATGGTAACCGCTGGCGACGTGATTCGATGTGTCGGATAATTATCTTTTGGCAGCCCGCGCCTGTTTATACGCTGATTTGGTGTGATGACACAACAGTGGCCCTACTAAAGGAGTTCTAAATTTGAGCCTACATGTATCGTGAAAAATTCAGAACTTTATACTTTATAATGGGCACTGTTAAGGAATTACTTGCCAATACGATTGACCCTGAGAAGACTCAGCTTACCTGAATCTCCCCTCTGCAAAGGAAGGGCGCCACAGTCAGACAAAAGTAACCAGGCTATTTCAAGCACAGCAAGCATGCTATTCTTTACAAATGAGTGGCGGATTGGCTCTGCTTCAACTGACAGACTTGATTTCCTGACATCACTGGGTAGCTTGGCCAATATTGCTCGTTATATGGGGGGCCAATCTATCCCACCAGAAATTACTCCGTAAAACTCCACATTAACTCCTACCCCGCCATTTGCTCCTCAGAAATACTCCGGAATCGCTCGAGCAACAGATATAATATCTTCGATTGTACCTGATACTGTTTGTCCAACTGTATCCTGGAAAACACCAAAGCTTCAACTTCTTCTGGCCGCGTGACAGAAACAATGGCGGCCCCCGGTTTACAGCAGTGGAAAGTGGACAAGCCTTGGCTCGAGCTAAAATGCGCACTTGGGGAGGGGCCGTTTTACGAGAAGGAGACGAACTCGGTGCGCCTCGTTGACATCAAAAAGAGTCAAATACTTACTGTATCCGTGGCTGATAACGGAGATGGTTCCTCTCTGAAAGTAATTCAGCTGGACACGCGCCCAACAGTCACAGTTGACATTGAGGGAGTGGACCCTCAGGAGCGTATCCTGATCGGTGTCAAACATGGAGTCGCTGTGCTGGACCGCCAAGCTGGGACGTACGCAATGCTTGTGCCGTTTAATGAACAAAACAACGAGCGTATACGATCCAACGATGGAGCGGTAGACCCCCATGGAAAGCTGTGGCTAGGAACCATGACTGACTTTGAGCACGGAGAGCCCCAGCCCGAAGGTATGGCGGCCTTTCACTGGTCTACTTTAAAGCTCATCTTCTGGTGATTTCCTATTCAATGCTGATGCCAATGTCTTTGATAGGATTTCTTGCGCGCTTTGACTCGTCCAAGTCTAAAGACGACGTGCTGACGGGCTTGACTATTCCTAATGGAATTGGATGGTCACCGGATAACAAAACCATGTACTTTACGCACTCCACATCTCGGGAGGTGTTTGCATTTGACTACTCTCTTGAGACTGGAGCTGTCAGCAACAAACGCCTGTGGTACCGGCATGAAGGACCAGGAGAGCCTGATGGCTTCCGTGTTGACGTGGATGGGAACGTGTGGCATGCTATTTGGGGAGAGAGCACGGTGCTCAAGATTAGCCCCGAAGGTAAGGTTATTGGAAGCGTAACTTTGCCGACAAGGCACATCACCTGTGTGCAGTTTGTGGGTACAGAACTAGTCATCACTTCAGCAGCGGATGACGAGGGCGATGATCTAAGTAAGAAATATGGTGGTAGTATCTTTAAGGTTGATGTGGGGACCACGGGATTGGATCTGTTCAAGTTCAGGTCGTAACCAAAGGGCATCAACAGCAGCAAGCATTTGCCTTGGTAACTGCAGCTTTAACGCCGACATCGCACTAGTTACGAGCGAGAGCAGCCTGGCAAGCGAAGGATACAGACGCCTGATACATCCTACATAGGACCCTTTATGCGAATGGAGCGGTTCAACTTGGTCTAAACAACCCACAGTCGAACTACTCTTCTTCGAAAATATAATTTCAGACATGCCTATCCATCAACTATTAACTCTACGAGATGTTCATGCGCCCTGTTTGCTTCATGGAAGCAAGCGAGCAATCAAGGTGAAGCTAATACTCTCGAGTGGGAGTTAGGCCCGCCTGCTGGACGCCAAGTATGCAGGTCTGAGACAGACCGCCTGCAAAGGAAACCCAAGATGGAAAAACCATATATACGGCCAAAAGCAGGCACTAGGTGATGTGATGTCGATGAAGGTGCCGCCCACAATTGACGAAAGAAGGGGTCAATTGAGACACAGATTCACCAGGGATACTATACACCTGACTTCGTCATATGACCGGCCGCAGCTTCGAGGCATTCGCTTTCAATGATGGCCTCTGCTCTCTCTGCGTCACGGAAGGTGATAACAATAGAGATTTGCTGAAATGATAATATGACAAACTACTAGTCTACATGCTAATGGCACATCAAGCCCACAAAATCCTCCATCTCTTTACTGCGAGCCGATCTGGTGGCTTGAGTCTGACATGGATAGATTTAGTTCTGTCCTGGGAGTGAGTAGGACCCCTTCAAACGTCAAAGCTCAAGAGCTGGTCAGCAGTATAGGAAGCTGGCACGTACCCGGCCACTGCAAAGCCTGGATCATCCTAGCCATCATACGATACTTTTGCTGCTTGCAGTAAACAGTCTTTGAAGGTAGAGAGCAAGAGATCCATTGCTCACCGCTGCTATCCGTTGTTCAAGCCTTGGCTTCATCGCCAGCCCAACTTGCAGACCCGACTTCAAGCGGCCCCCATTCGAACCCCCTGGTTCCGCCTCACCGCCTGCTACAACCCCCGGCCCCGGTCTCCGGATTCCCGGCCCCGCATGCTCGGGGCGGTTCGGTCACGTCGCTTTGGACCAGGGCATCTGCCCAGCTACGACGGAGCTCTCGTACTAGCATCCCACTATGAGCCGCCATTATGGAGAGGCTGTGACCAGAAGAGTCATGAAAAGAACAAAAGAACAAAGTGGAGACGAATTGGGCGGCTCTAGCCTCGTCGCCCATGACCAGGGAGACAGGGGAAGCGTATTCTCGAAGCCATGAAAGCTCCAAGAACTGCAAGGCCTACAAGGACAATCGGCTACTTGTGCCAGAAAACACAGGCCTGGCCGATAAACGGCCCCCAACCACCGCTATGCTGCAAGTTTGAGCACGACCGGGGCGTATGTCGGCGCCCTGAGGCCACCTAGCGCAACCAGCGTAGCATGCGGCTGCAGTTCTCTTCCAAGCAAATGCAAACGCACACAGGGCCACTTGGCCTGCAGGAACTACTAGTGGTACAAGCACGAAACGGCACACACAGAGGGAGACAAGAAACAAGGAACAGGGGGCGACGCAAAGTAAAAACGTGCGGCGCTATCGTTATGCATACGATATATAGACTAAAGCAAGTGCGTGCTGCAGGCATCTCGATCTGGATATCAAAGCCAAGACTTGCGACGGGATTTCTGGGCCGTGAGAGCGGGCGTTGGTGCAAGGGGGGAGAGAAGAGACAACGAAGCTCGGCTAGCATTGATGCGGTCAAGATGTTCGCTTGCCATGCTCTCTCTGCCTTTGAGAGAGGGGTGAACGGAGTAGGTAAGCGGTGTGGAGGGAGAAGAGGAGAGAGAGTGTGAAGCTGAGATGATGAGATGCTGTGATTTTCGGCCTTGTCAGCCTTCTCAAGACCTTCTTACGGGCCAGCCTGGGACCAATTGCTTGGTGTTGAGAACTACGATTCTGCCGTCCCTATATGAGGCAACTGCTGCATGCAACCATCGACAGAAGCAATTTAGGTGCCGCGGATGGATTACTGCCGCTTCCTACACCGCTTTCTTCCGGGTCTAGGTAGTTTCGAACTAACTCCCCCCCGGTCGACAGCAAACCAAGAAAAAGAACAACGAAAAGAAAAAAGTAGAGCCGCGACCAGGGGTTCCCAACCTCTTCTAAATCCCCTTGGGGCTTTGCAACAGCACGAACGCATTAGCGGGCCGCCTATTGTGTGCGAACCAGCGGCTTGTTTGGCCTAATGTCTTTATGGGCAATGCATTCTCAAGGAAGAGAAATAGGGAAAGAAAAGCAAGGCCAAAAAAGTTCAATGAATTGGGACGATCAACAAGGAAAGAAAAAAGAACAAAGCTGCCGGGCAAAAGCCACGAGATGCTGACCTGAGGTAGACGCAGGGCGTGCTGTACGTACTTTGTCGCGCAGCAAACCCCGTTCCAGATGCTTGTGACAGAGAGATGGAATGCTACCTACTGTACTTTGCTGGAAGACCTACACGAGGCACGCGGTATGCCTTCATGCAGGTAGAGGGCCTGTGTCACAGATACCTGCGCTGCGACTCTGGACGAGGCACCGCCTACTTGACTGGCTGGCAGACGCTCGGCTTCGTTGGCGTCCATTCATCCGCACCCGTCAACGCTCTCATCGAGGCCCCAGCCTTCTGCATTTTCGTGCGGAAGCAACCCCACAGGCGCAGCAAACATGGTGTCGGGCGTGCTGATCACAGTGGCCAGCCGTGGCTCTCCATCATCGGCCCTCTGCACGCCTTGTCTTCAACGGCGGCGAGACGCATGCGAGTCCAGATCCAGAGGAACACAGGGAGTGCCGGTATATACAAGCACAAGCACGGCGTGTCTGTGGACAACCTCGACACCTGGTTCCATTCATGCCTTCCATTCATGCCATGCCTGCCATGCCGAAACGGCATGCCCGTCTCCATTGTAGGCTTGGCTTCATGCCCGCTCACATCACAGAGCGCCATTGATGGCAGCTCCATCCTGTCAAAGTCTGCCACCTCAGACCTCCCTTCCTTTCTTGCGTGTTCGAGGTGCTGTCAACTCAGCCCAGACCAGCTATCCTACATGCCATCCATACTTGCTACATACATACCTGGTTTCTACTACTGTACGACTATCAGCTCCCCACCCTGTCCATGATGCCCATGGCCGAACCCTGCTGATCCTGCGAGGCACACGAATGGACCCGGCGTGCTGGCAACCTGAAAAGGGCTGTCCCGCTGTTGGGCTGACATGGGTGTGTTGGCATAGCTGACCGGGCTCCCCTAGCCAACGTGCCCCATCGTCCTCGTCTCTTTTTGAACGTGTCGGTGAAAAAAATAAGAAAGAAAAAAAAAAAAAAAAAAAAAAAAAAAAAAAGGCTGCGAGGGTGAATTGGGGGGAGAGGAGGCTCCAACCTCACGATGGCCTCATGGAGACGTCCTCGCAGATCTGATTGATGCCTGCATTGAATCATTATTGCTGCCCTGCTGCCTCAAGACCTCCCACCTTTGGTTTCTCTCCCCCACTGCTCTGTCCTTCACCCCTACTGTAGGTGAGAAGAGCACAAGCATCTAAGAATAGCAACGCTGTCTGTATTCTTCCGGCTCGCTATAGCGCTGCAGCTCTACACAAAGCATACTGTACTTTCGCCCAAAAATATGCCGCCAAGGCCATGTTCTTCTTCACTTTCCTTTCGAGTTTCTGCAGACCGCCCCTTTGCTTCTTCTGTCTCGCTAATTGTTACGGCCTTTTGTTTGATCCAATTTACACCGATATAACGCAAACCATAGCCATTCTATTCTATTCTCACGCACAGCCCCGTAGTAGGCAGTAATAGTAGCATCCTCATTCTACGTAGGTATGTGTTTTTTCCCCCTCAGGGTTCGCTAACCGCGGCCTCGCCGAAGCCCCAGCTGCCCTCAAAAGGATAGGACAGCAGCAGAATAAGGCCATTCCCACGTGTATCAGTTAGAGTAGCATTGCCAGCGGGTGTGTAGGGAAAAAAAACTAAGCGCGGCGTCATCACGACGAGAGCGGGTTTGGCCAGCAGACTGAGGACCTTTTTGCAGCATCAACAAGGTACGTAGTAAATCTTCATGCGTGTGGATTAGTCCCAGTTGCGTATCCCCATTGACGTGTTGGCATTTTTTGGTCATCATATGAGCACGTAGTACGTAGTGTGCAATACACGATGCCTATTCTCCATGGTCGTATCTATACCTATATCATACGTACGGATAGATGTATGTACATATGGTATGTCTGTCTACTGCAGATACACCTGCTTCTGACACAAAGCCACGCTAGGAATAGCAGCATCTGGCAGCAAACTAGTATTTGGCATTTTGGCATTTTGGCATTAGCACGTTTTCCCTTTTGGCGCTTATTCCCATGCCACGAGACGTGATCCAAAGGACCCGGTCCGTCCATCCATCACGAGGGGAGGGATTGGAGATGGGGGAAGATGGGGGGAAAAAAGGGACTTGAGGGGGGGGAGGGAGGGATCCCCCGGGCTGCCAACGAAGTCGAGTCAACCCATATTTAGGTAACAAGTGCGTTTTAGTAAACGCGGCAGAGTAGGATAAAGATAAACCCCCAGTGAAGGATCATCTTTCGTGCTGCCGCCATCTTAGATATACACCTTTTCAAAAACTAAACAGCACCTACTGTACAACACACACACACATACGCACGGAAGGACGACAAGGGAGGGGGAGGGGGAGTAATAAGATGCAAAAAAAACAAGGGGGCTGGGCACAAAAGCACATACATGACTTCTAAAAGCTGTTGTTCCATGGGGGGGCGTGTGTATCTCTTCATTCTTTTTTCACTTCTCTTATCAAGAGATCCTTTTACATTATGCCGTGACAGCGAAACGAATGGGGGTAATGCTAACAACAAGCAAAAAGAAAAGAAAGAGAAAGAGGGCATGTGATTCGAAGACATGGACGAATAGACGAGGCAGAACCACGCAAACATGCATATGACAACGAATCTTTACCTGATGGACCTTGCCTTGCCTTTGTTAGCCGGTTGATTAGTTGGCCAGTAGCAGAGAAAGTAGGCATGTAGGTAGGCATATGATCACTGCGGTGAGGTCGGATGAGGAAATGCCAGGACGTGAGAATCAGGTGGGAATCAACCGACTCTCTCCGGAAGATCGACAGCGACTCTGGGTATATTTGCTCTTCCCGTATAATCGTCCAGTCAGAAGCAAGGAGTTTTCAGAGAAAGCCCAGACCTTTCTCGCTTCCTTTACAGGCCGTCGTTACACTCGCGTTGACTCAGACGTAGATACACACCCCCCTTTTAGTTTGTCCAATAGACGCGGCAGTGTTATGTATTTTAGGACCCTGCCCCTGAAAGAGTGAGATCCAATATCTGGTGAACTAGTGTAGCGAATGACAAGCCGTAGATCGTCTAGTACGTTAGGCAGCGTCGGTCTAGTCGCGTATCAAGGCTAATAGTGGCAATACCTGCCGCTTGGCGTGAGAGACAGCGAAAGAGCGAGAGAGAGCCGTTGGCTTCGCCATGTTCAACTCGTTAGCTTCTGATTTTGACGACGGGAAGTAGCTCATATTTTTTTGGAAGAGACTCAAAGTTCAACCTTTGTGCTGTAAAGCCTTGGTTTGTGAAAGGTTGTTGATATTGATTATTTTCTGACTTATGGACTGCCTAATATTCAGACATTGGTCTACCAAATAGTCGTTCAAAGCAGTTCATCGTGATACAGGTAACGAATACTTTCATATGATGCATCTTAGACATGGCATAGACCCCACCATTTACCTTTCCCGCCAGTGAAGAAGCTTCGCTGGCTACTCTTCAATATCGCTGAATTCATCTTCTCTTAAATCTGTATTGAGGACCAAGTCTTCCATACTTCTCCTGTGTACGATGATAGTTAAGCCCTCGATGTCGTAGCCATTGTATCGGTTATGATGTGAAGCCGTCTCCGGTTCTTGTCCACAAGTGCCTGTATTTGCTTGTTGTTGCAGCGCGACATCTAGCTCACTCTGCAGTTTATCAAACGCGGCACTCAGCCCCAGATACCGTGAGCGCCACTCGCAGATGTGGTGACTCGAATGCATTTCGGGATCATCGTCAGGGGCTGTAAGAGTTATCTTTGGCGCTGAATTATCGTTTTCTGCCAGAAGGCTCTTCATGCTATTGTTTATGGATTCCCTCTGCTTCCGTGCCCCAGATGCTTGCTCTTTACTCTCTGCCCCATGATCTCTAGTTGAATTGGTGGCTGTTTCTTCATTTTGAAGAAATACAGTTGGAGACTGGGAAGAGTGTAGCGGAGATCCGGTAGCTAATGGCGAGTATGGCTTTTTTGGAGACTTGCTCCTCGAGTCACCAACTTTTTTCAATTGTTGTTTCCATGTTGAGATATCGGAGGATTCAATGTTTTGTTTGAGGCTCTTCGTTGAGTTAGCGACGCCGACCCTCTTAAGCGAGTCTTCAGACTCAACCATCGCTTTAACTCCTCTTCCTGGAGTTTTGGGGCTTATAGCGGCGGCCTCGCTGGTAAGCGAGCCTCTCATCTTTCGTAGGAACTCTTGTTGCTTGTTTACTTCAGTGTCCACTATCAGCTCATACTGAGACTCATGCTGGCGCCCTGCTGTACTATTTTTCTCTCGAGATAGTGGTGCACGCTGTGAAACCGTGGGTGTCTTTGAAATAGCTTTGCCTGGTGTTGAAACCCCTACATTTTCTGGATCCAGATTCTCAAGCTCAGCTCTTTCTGAGCTAAACTTCAAAGCACCTTTCCCACTATTCCTAGACTTTGGAGTATGCTGATAAGTGCGTGAAACTTGAGTATTAGTCCAAAAGATATCTTCATCAATGCCGTGTAAGTTATAAGGAGCTCTTTGAGCACTTATATTGATATCATCGGCAAGATCGTGAGCTCTTTGTCGAGGTGAGATTCGTGAGGTATTGTCAGCCCGTAGATCATGAGCATACGATCTTTGTGAGGAAGACGCAGCCCCATCTAATATATATCCGCATTCATTAGTCTCGTCCATCTCAAATGTCCCTGTATTGATGCTTGACCCATACTCACCTGCTTTTCCGCTAGATAAACCCCCATACTCCAGCTGCTGAGACAAGCAGAGCTCCGCGGTCTTATAATCAGATGAGAACGAAGTGGCCGGAATGACATCAATTTCTGCGTCGTTTGGTGTATGAGTGGACTTGAAAGAATGCTTCGCGCTACTCTCGTACATCGCCTCGTCTTCGCTCAGATTGGGTCGGCCATCCATATGCCGCCTCGATGAAGATCGGCGAGCAAGGCAGCAGATGCTATGTCTCGCAGGATCGCTGCTTGTATGACAGGTTGGACAGCTAGAAGCTTGTTCGGGATTAATCGGCTCATTATAGGACTTCTCCAAGCGCTGTCGGCGTTCATATCGAAACTGCTGGCGTGCTTGTCTTTCTATCTGACTGCGTTCCGCTTGATCCTCCTTGAAATCGCCGGCAATTGAATCGCGGTCCTTTGATTGAGCTAATCGATGGCTCTCTATATCACAAAATTAGCCTTCATTTTGTGAATCGAGCCTGCGTATCGCCTACTTCTGCCTTCCTTGACTGGCTCAGATAAGTTCCCAAGGCTTTGGCTACGAGTTACCCCTTGGCGCCATCCCCCTGGTTCTGACCTCTGTTGCTCTTGCATATATATGTGATCTGCCGATATGTTCGTAGCCAGGGCACTCACCAACTCAGTTTTACATTTGAAACAAAATTCATGTCCGCATCTTGCGCACCGTGACCGTGAATGCAAGAAACCACCACAAGAATGACATACTTGGACAGTCTTCATTCGCGAGACCTGTTGTTCTCGTTCATCTGACAACCAACCTTCAGGCCGTGAACCCCCAAACATGTCAAACATATCCAGTGCCTCTTTCTGTTCCTCTGTGGTGTTATCTAGAGCCGGCTGTGATATCTGAATAGTCGAAAGCGACGTTCGAGGGTTTGCCTGGATACGCCTAGAAGACTTCTAATCCGAATTTGAATCATTGGCTCGGTTAAAAGCAGACTTATTCGACCTGTGCGAGCCCCGGAATCTGCCGGGGCCCCGAGTTGGGCTCTGTAAGCTGATAGAATTGGTCGATCTTGATGCTCTCAAAGTTGGCTTGACATTATACATGTGAGCACTTATCGACGACGCTTCCTAAGCAACTCCAATGTCATCGCTGTGATTGTCATTAATTCTCAGGCCCGGATACGAATGTCCAACTGGAGGTGAAGCAGTGATTTCAAGCCGCGTGCCTTGGCAAGCTGGGCTGCAAACCTCTTCACCTTCGCGCACATTCGCGACATGTAGCGAATTCTGAATCTTGGGTCGATCTTTGCTAGACATGATATTGAGTTGCCGTATACGAGACTCGACATATCCCGAGGGGACAAGGCTATCTGGCGGTGGTCCATCTAGAAATATCGGATCTTTGGAAGGAGTCATGGGATCATCAATGAAGTTGTAAGCCATGATGCTAGTGCAACAAGTGAATAGTATCACTTGAGCTAAGATATTATAATGAACTGGTATTGTTAAGAACAAAAGACTACAAGCATTTCTCACAGGAAAAAGATTTCAAAACAACTAAGGGAGAAGTTGCCTTGCCATCAAGTCAAAATGGAAAGGATGACTGATCCTACAGTGATAAGGAGGAAAGAGGGGGTATGATTTCAGTTCATTATGTCTAGGAACCGCGCCTACATACAGCAACGCATATTTTCCGAGACTCTGCTAAAAGCAGCAGAGATGCAACTTTTTATATGTAACAGCACCGCAACTGGAATCAATTGTTTCGGCTCTGCGCTAAAGACAGGTAGAAAAGTTGTACAGGAATTTATATTTCTACAATCGTTTATTTGACATGGGCGGCAAGGGTCTCGAGAACCTATCGATAGCATGTTAGCGCTTGTTTGTTTCGCGAGGAGAACTATGCCATGTCTTAGACGCACCTCCAGTTCGATCTTGGCCTCAGCGATATCCTGCTCGCTTCCATTGCCGCTGGCAACCTTCTGGGCCTCGGCGATACCAGCACGGATAGCGTCAGCGCTGAAGTCCTCCAGGGGGTAAGCCTCGGGGGCGTTGATGCTCAGCACGGAGTTGGGCTGGACAGAGGCAAAGCCACCGGACACTATATTGTCGTATTCATCGTTAGTCCTGCTGTCGGTAATACAATCGTAGATTCGGAGGGGCTATATCAACGCACGGAAGAACTGCTTGGCGGCACCGCTCTCCTCAACAACCTCGACCAAGCCGGGCTTGAGCTGCTCGATGGAAGGGACGTGGTTGGCGAGGATACCCATGTCACCGGACTCGGCGGGGATGTTGACCTGGACGACATCCTGGGACTTGTAGATGGACTGCAGAGCATTGCGGTAATTAGCATCGCGGGAACATCAGTCGAGCGTCGCATATCCTCCACTCCAGCACAATCGGATCGCATTTCCAGTAGAACTCGATTCTTCGGGGCGCAGTATTCATACCTGGTGAGGCAGGGCCAAGCTCAGCTTGATCTGTAAAAAATTCAGTTAGCGATATATAAATTGCACGCCTCTTGGATTCGAGGCTCCGAAACATCCCTCACCTTGTCGGGGACGGCCTCGGCGTATCCTCTCCGCTGGAAGGCCACTCGCATGGCTGAAGGGCGAGCTCGGAGAGCCACACGGGCAACACGGAGGGAGTTCATGGTGACTGTGAGGACGATTGAGTCGTTACTTGTGTTGAGCTCAATTGAGGCCGCTGGCACGAATCTTTACCGGACTGCAGTCATTAATTCGGCTAGCGGGAAAATCATTGCCGCAGCACGTGAAATAGCACGTGACTTATCTATATGACGATATTCCGCTACGACTCGAAGCTGGATATATTGAATTCTTGGTTTAAAAGCTGCAAAGTTTTGAAAAGCTATGAAATTTTATTATACTGAGATAAATGAATGGTTTATCTGATGATCCTGGTTTGCAAGGTGCAGTTTATCTTTATATGCGCCAAAACTGTGCCTGAGAGCGATACAGGGCGTTACTGCTTACAACATTCAACTTGGAGGGAAAGGGCTCTACTCTCTGTATGGAGCAGTATGCCGGCAAGATATTACGAATTTCGTTGTTTTTGAACAAATTATGAGAAAATCTGGTTTGTGGCGTTGCCTATATGGCCCTCCAGAAGTCTGTATGAGTATATCAATTAGAGTGCATGACTGGAAATTCGCGAGCCTCGTGTGTAACTTCACATATTTTGAAAGAATGCAAAATATCATAAATAAATTGAAATATATCGATTGTGAGTTACAGCATTTCATTAGCTCAAAGAGACACAAAACCTTAGAGATCTGTCACGCAGCAGCTTGTAATAAGATGTATTGGTAGCATTTAGAGTAAGTACATGTACGTTAATACGTGACTTTAGGAAGCTGATGAACCTAAGCATGTATTCCGTGTTTGCGTATGGCTATAAAAGGCTACTCAAGCAGAAGTATAGGCTTGACAGATGAAAATGGAAATATGTAACTACTCAACTACGCATGGAGTAGGCTCAATAATTGAGCTGCACGGTTGACGACAATCTGGGACACCATTTTCTGAATAGCCTCATACCGTAATTTATAACACTCACGAGTTATGTTGAAGATATCGATTAAGAGGGGAAATTCGTGATTGAGTCTGAGCACGTCAGGGTGGAAGCTCCACGCTGCAAGTAATTGCATGACTGAACTGGTATTGGACTGCTTGCATCAAGATTGCTTCCTGTTCTACGTTTTGTCAACACTTGAGGATCAAGATAACGTCAACCGCGTACCAAACTGATAGTTAATCCATTGTACATCAGACAGGCCGGAGGATACCACACGCAAGGAAGCTCCGGCATGGCTACTCAGTTACACTGCAGGAATGCAGCATAGTAGCTGTAACTCTGTCTCCAGTGACATTTCTCATCTCCAAATGTCAGTTCATTTTGTTCAGCCTCTCTTTAGTCTGGAAGGGTCCAAACGCCGTTTTATCCAGAGAAACCGAGGAATGGGCAGCTTCTGTAGGGTGCCACAAGCGGCTGAGAAGGCCTAGACTTCTGTATGGCCATATCCTCCTAGCTTCTTGTTTCCCGCAACGCTCGGGAAGCATAATTCGGCCCCTATGCGGTATAAGATTTTACTCGGAATGGGCTGCGGAAGGCTTCAAGGGGTGGCAGCACACCACGAGCAATTTGACTTTTGCGGCCAAACTCTCTCCCTTCTACTCCGCTATCGCTGCCACTTTGCTGCTGTGCGGCACCAGAAATGCCCAGAGCCCATGTGCGACAGCGCGGTATGTCAACTAACTCATCTGTGCAAGGTAGCACTCCTCTATATGTGGTTTACAGACGCCAAGAGAAGGGTGTGACTTCGCGTCAAGTTGCCATTGCTCACGAGTCGAAGCCAAGAGACCTAGACCTTTGGATAGATAGACACGTCTCAGATAAACATTTTGTCTCAGATAAGCACAGAGCGAGCCAGTACCAGTCGTATCCTAATGTGACTTGGGATTCAAATAAGCCCCTTTTCATTTACACGAAGACCATTCTCTGGCCTCGGGCGCGATATCAATTAATTCATGCATATACGGAAAGTCTGTATACGCGCTTATGAGCCAAACTGTATTTACGAAAAGGGAAGCAAGCTGAGCAGCCAAGTATGCAGCCTCACCTTGCAATGTGGACACCAAGAGAGGGAAAATTTTCTAAAGCTCCATCGTTGAAAAGAAAAATTTCCCCAACCCCAACGCGCCCGTCCCCATGCGCCAATTATTTCATCGATCCCCTCCTCGTTCTTGAGAAACTTTTTTTTTTTTTCCCTCGTTCTTCATAGGAGCCCGCTTAGCCGCTAAAAGGGCGGTTGTCGTCGGTGGGCTGGGGCCCCCCATTATCGGAGCGATCGTTTTACTAGCGAGAATGCGAGGAAAAAAAAAATTGCTAGAACAAATTTTCAACGTCAAACAGTCGGACCAGAAAGCTAGCGGCTGGCTTAGAACCAAAAGGTCTGCCACTTATTGACGGTACACTGTGTACCTCGCCGGATTTTTCTGTCTTTACGATCGCTGCACCCCTAGGGGCACGAAATAATAAAACAGCCCGAGAGACGAGGCCGCTAACGCTGGTGTCCGGTGTTTCTCCAACCATCAAATCTCCAAGCTTGAGGAACCCCCACTGGTATCTACGAGCTTGTGATCTAGCTTGGCAGCTTGGTGTAAAAAAAGTGATTAATTTGGCTCTTGGCCTTGTGTCAACGAAATTTGCTGTCTTGGCCAATCCCCTGAGAGCAATTGAACATGCAAAAAGTCAATCATGTCTGAGATGACTGAAGGGAATTGGTTTACACAGCCCTCCTATTTTTAAGCTTACAGATAAAAGTAATAAGACATTTCAGCCTTGGCGTTTACTGGGAACGAACGAGAACACATGTCTCATCAATTTGAGATGATGTCTCTTTATCCAGAGCCTGGATTTTGTTTAGGAAACAATCAAAGACATGTGCGGAGGAGGAGCACACTGTCCACTTTACGTATAGACGGCTTATGTTTTCTCTTCGATAAAGGTGCATAAGCTGTGTATGGGGCATGAGTGCGGAGCACAACGAGCTATCCATCTTGCCATATACGGACGCTACAGTACACGGCCGGGTTGTACGTGTCAGTACGAATCGCAGCAACGTACAGTACTCATAGAAATTAGTAATTTACCAAGTCACCGTATCAAACCGGCATCGATGCGTTGAGGGAGCTACGGCAGGTCCCTTACCATTGCAACGGGCAGTACTGCGAGTACATGCATGCGCCAATATTAAGGGGACTTGCAGCTGGTCTGTATCTGGCCATGGAGCCATTGGCTGCTGCATAGCGCGTAGATTCAAGACCGAGCACATAACGGAGCACAGCTCCGCAGCCCATCAGTATCTACCGTGGCCGAAAAGGGCTGCTGATGGCCCTTTGGTTTCTTTGGTCTGGCTGCTCCTGCACGGCCCTGACTCTCACCGCCGACGGGAGCCAAGATGCGCCGTCAAATGAGCACGACTCGGGCATGCCTGAGGCTGAAAGGCGCTTCAAAGTTGCTTCTCCGGCGGCTTCTAGCCGACGTTGACCCGTGGACTTCCCGTCCCGCACCTCCATGCTCCACGGCCTTTTCGAGATACGTGGAACGCTGAGGCGAAACGCCTTGCTCTCTGATTCGCGCCCTGAGCCTGTTGGATGGCTTACGCTTGCGCCTCCAATTGGCCGCTCCTTTACGAAACGCCCTACCTGACCTGCGCATGAAATATGCCTGCCAATATATCGCGAGCCCTCTGGATCGAAGGGACGAGCACGCTTTGGGAAGGGCTTCAACATGCAGCATGCAACGGACATGTCGGCCGAACCACTTGCCAGTGTGGCGTCACTCTCGCAGCCCTGCTGGTGATTGGGTTGCCAGTTGCAGCTCGACGGGCAGCGTATCTCCTCAATTACGAAGAGCTGCTTCCTTTGGTCCAGGGCCCTTTTTATTCTTCGTGGTCATGGGCCATTCGTTATCGAAAGACCTCATCTAGCAGGAGAAGGACGATGCGGGGTTTGCGCGCCCAGCCGTGGAGTTTCTGAACCACATTAGTGGGCTGGGCCGACTCGTCGTTTTTCTGCGAGAATTGACGATACCGCGCAAAGCGACGTGGTATGTGACCATTTGCGGCTGGGCAGTTCGTGTCGGGCTCGAGGCCTATTCTGGCGTAGAGCTGCCTCCCACTGGCTGCTGACCCGATGGACTGCTGACGAGCAATGCGAGTCTGCTCTCAAGGACCCCCGCGCTGCTGTCTTATTCGACTGCATTGTGTGGTTGCGTGGCAACTGTTGGGCTCACAGTACAAGATCCCGATGATGGCGACTTGATACCCAGTCGGCGGTTGGCCTCTATCAATGACCGATTCTTCGATTCGCACTTACACGTCCAAACTAATGTACTGTGATGACGATTTGCCCACTTTGGAACATATTCAAGATCGCTACCTGACATTCAAGCCCTCCTGCCGATCTAAACGTGCCCAAAAAAAGGACGGATGTGGCGGCGGGTTGCAGGTCGGAAGGGATCAGCTGCATGCTCCGGCTCTGACGGTAATCGGGTTACTGTCCTGGCTATTTCCCTTTTTCGTAAATGGCGACAATCCTGGAGGTGCCGATGGGGGTTCCCCAATCTATTACAGTCTGCGCCTTGGATGACATCCATGCCGCTTCCCGCGCTGATTGCAAAGCGAGGCAGCAACCTACCTGCAGCTACTACTACGTACAAGACACGAAGAATGCTGCATGCAGCCAGGTGATGGGATTGTGCTGCTCGGCATACATCCGGGACATCATAGGCGAGGCATACGCAACGTGGTGGTTCCCTTTGGTGTGTCAGTTGCGATTCGCAATGCGTTCAACTGACTGGCGGCTGCAACATGGATTGTCTCTTGATTAAGGGTGGGTAGCATTCCAACAGCCTGATCGACCCTTCTAGAGTCATGGCAAAGCAGCTTTTTTCGTTCCCCGATCTGCGATTAACAGGAAAAGCATCAGGTTTGCCATTGTTTGACAGGAATTTGGCGTCATGGTGCAGTTTGGCTGGCGATCGCCGTGTGGCAGCTCGAGCCTGAATTGGCCCAGCATGTCGTTCAGTGGGCAGCGCGCCACGCGATGACAAAACTGCGTGGCGCATCCAACTTGCCAGCCCCAGCGTCTCCCTTACTTGCAAACAAGTGCAAGTATGGGGTATGGAGCAGCCTCTGCATGCTAATGTACGAGACCTGATCGAGTAGGGGTCTCTCATGCAAGTCGGCATATTGCGGCACTAAAGCCAATGCCTCCCCTTTCCCTATAAGCGGGATTCCCGTGAGGCGAGGTACAGGCCGGCCGGCTTGGAGCGAGGAAATGCGCGTAAAGGGGCAGCATGCTGATTTGCCTCGGCAGCCAAATACCGCCGCGGAATCATGCTCTTTTCGCCTTCCGGCAGTCTACTCGGCAGCAGGACAGAAGCCAATTGACAATTCACAGTCTCCTGTTCGCAAGATGGGGAGCTGCAGAGAGAGACCGCGCAAACACCGGCAGGGCCGAGCCATGGCGAGAAGCCGAGGAGGCCCAGCGGCTCCAGCGGCCCACGATGTTGGAAAAAATTCCTTTCATTTTTTTCTCTGCTTGGTACGGGTCTGGAGCTAGTGAAGCATGTCTGTCTGTCTATTCAGGTCTGGACTCTCGGCCGTGTGCTACAGTACTCTGCTCCCTCCCAGGCCATCACAACAGCAGCTGGAGTCTTTGCCACGACCCTCCGAACCCGGCCGTGGCTAGTGGCACTCGCGCTTCGCTTCATTCGTAAGATTTTATGCAACTAACACTGTAGAGGAACTCTGCGACTGTCGAATTGGGCAAAGCCGCTGCAGAGCAACGTCGTACCGAGACAGTGCGGCAAGCATAAGACCAGTGTGCAGAATGCTACTCAGTGCGGACGGCGCCCGTCCCAAAGAATTATAGCCACAGAGCTGCACGCTTGCACGGCCTTGGCTCGGTTGTGGCCCCGAGAGTCCCTCACAGTAAGCCTCACAGTGAAGCGAAACACCAGCTAGCCCATCTGCGGCGAGGTGCATATGGCCTACTGTACGATTATTGAGCTGCCGCCGGCTGCGGCTGGACTTGGACGCAACATTGAGTGAGCATGACCTGATTGGACACATCTGTAGGCCGCGATTCATTGGTCAATTACAAGTCCAAGCAGCAAGAGGTCTCCCATCTGGCATTGAGCACTGGCTGAACTTGCGTCTACTTGAAGCAACGGAGTGCGAACTCCTACAACTAAGAACAGACACGGGGTGCTAATCAACAGGCTTTGCGATATATGACGGCACTGTGGTGTATTTTTAGGCGCGGATGTGAGCTTCGCCTGCTGACGGTCCCCTGAGTGCAATGAGGATCATCCTTGTTGGAGCAATCATGTTGCTGCCTTCTGTTGTTCCATCAGCGTTCGAAATGTAGACGGGCGAATGGGCTGACCTACAGTACAGCCCAGGAGTTCAACACGGTCCATTTCCAGCGGGCGGTGAATGGATGGGAATCATGCCCATCCGCCTTGCAAGCGGAGCCTCGCCCTCGCTTGTGATGCTCTCTGATCAATGAATGGCGCACAGCTGCTGCTGCCCCAGCTCCAGCTCCAGCTCCAGCCAGCACGCAAGCAAAGGCGACTCCAGCTCACGCGCCAACTGTCCCCAGCAGCTTCGCGCTAAGCTCTCCTGGAGCGGCTTTTTAGTATGAGGCATATTTTGCTGCTTGCTTGCTTGTTTGTCAGAAGCAAGGCCCTACACTATGTGGTTTTCTCTCAATATGGACAAGTCAATTTAGGGGAGCTTCTTGGCGAGCTGTGCTCCCGTCATCATTGTGATGCTGCACTACGAGGAAACTTGCTTTATGCCTTTTATGTGCAGTACTTGGTTCCGTCTAAACGCTTTATGGCAGCGGGTGACTTCATTCCTCCACGCTGGCTGAGCACCACGACGACGCATTGTGGGCGAACAGCGGCACGTGAAACTTTTCTCTTCAGTCTTCTTGATCTCTTTCGTGTTACATATGCCAAGCAATTGGGATATTACCGGTAATACACTTGCCAAGCAAGATCTCCGTTAAGCGGTGGAATTTCGACAGATGGATCATTTCTCGCTTGCCGTGCTGTAGGGAAGTGCTATTAACAGACATCCCTACAGCACTTGTATGCACACATGTATGCATGCTCACGAGAGCGAGTGGTGCTGATATGTACATGACCTGAGGTGACTCTGGGCATGGGCATGGAACGTAGTAGCCGGAAGTATACTGGGACTGTACGGGAAGCAAGGCCTCGATGCTCGTATTTTCGATCCATATTCGGCGAGACGTGTTAGTGAGAGACATGTCTTGTCCGATATATGCTTAACAAGGGAGCCATAGAGCCAGGGCTGCTGGTCAGTTAAGCGACAATCTGTGAGACATGCGAGGCGAGGCGAGGCGAGGCGGAAATTTGCAAGGTACGGAGCACATACCGCGATCCCTTCTTGTACTGCTTTGCCTGCACGCGTACGGGGCATGTACCTACATACGAGCTCTGGGACCGATCGGGCCCCGGGAGTCGCTACGGAGCAAATATGGTGGGCAGTGGATTATATGAGCACGGAGAAGCGATTGCAACGCAGGCATACGCATAGCATGTACATTTGGTACCTGACTGTCTACATGTAGACGGCATGTACCTCTTATAAGTGCTGCATGGAGCTGAAGCTGAAAATCCCACGGAGACGCTGCCTGCTCCTTTTGCTCCCGTGCATGCCTTTGCGCGCTCCCCTGACAAGGGCATCGACGCTTTACTCAATGCCTATTTATTCGATGCAGATGCGAGCGGGGAAGCGAGCGGCACATCGAAAGAAGAGCTTCCCATCCCTTGTTTCTTCTCATTTGCGTGCCCCCCCTTCAATCCCTCGAGCCTCAGGTTGCTGCGGCTATCGACATTTGACAGAAGGCTGTGGGAATGAATCCAGTTAGTGGAGGGCCATCAGCTCACCCTCCACCATCGGATACCCTATTTTAGTAACATCGATGTGCATTGCGTTCGCCAGGAAAATAAAATAGAAAAAAGAAAAAGGCCTTTTGGGCGCATTATGACGACACCGACGATGTGGATGGACGCTCCTGTATTGGTGCTAGCGCTGGCTCGCAGGCTGGATTCGACTCTGATGGGCTATTTCCGGTCTAACAGCGCGTGCTGCCAGACTGTGCTGTGCTGGATTGTACTGTAGGCGCTGTAGCG
Organism: Trichoderma koningiopsis; assembly: GCA_022985005.1. Classification (NCBI taxonomy): domain Eukaryota; kingdom Fungi; phylum Ascomycota; class Sordariomycetes; order Hypocreales; family Hypocreaceae; genus Trichoderma; species Trichoderma koningiopsis. The sequence goes on from JAJPEM010000002.1 coordinate 1,050,033, forward strand.
AAATGGAAATTTCGCCAGCCCGCGCTGGACGCAGAAAATTTGGCGCCTGCGCGTAGATCGGCCGCTTGATCGCAGGCTGATGAGCGCCAGCCCAAGGAAAACCACTCAGTGGCTCTTAATTTGCGGAACCCCCCCTAAAGACCAGCGCCCACACCCCCCAAAGGACCAAAAGGGCACCCACTCATCGCTGCACTGTGACTGTGTGGTGCTCAGGTGCCTTGTGCTCTGTGCTTGTACAGCCCACTGTGCGCGAGCCCCGTGCCTTGTGCTGGCGCGGCTGCAGCGCCCGCACACTGTGCCCCGATTCCCCTCGCTGCGCGTTGTTTCTGGTCCAGGTGCGCTTCACAGCCGTCCAGAAGCGGCACGAGGCCCTCGAACAGGACGGCCTCGGCGCGTGCGGACTCTGCCCAAGACACTGTATGGGCTGCAGGTCTTGCTGTTATTCGCTCTGGGGCCCTGATTTTCTCATCGCCTGCTACTGCGCTACTGTCGATATTCCGTTCCCCAAATCCCGATGTACTCCGTATGAGCAGCAGCGCTTGATGCTTTGGTGCTAGTTTGCAGTGGCGGCAGATCAATTAATTATCCCTCACCTTTTTTCGCTTCGCTGCCCTCTCTTTCGCCGACGCTCGAACTGGTTCTTCCCGCCCACGCCTGTTCTTTTTCTTCTTGAGTTCTTCCTTTTGCTGCTACGCCAGTGCGTGGCGCTCGTCTCGCTTCTTTTTTTCCACGCTCATCCCACCCCCCAACTCTCATCTCCAACTCTCGTTTCTTCAGGCCCTCCAACAGGCGCGAACAGCGGCACGCAGCGCCCATCATATCACAGCGCCTGCATTGCGTGTCTGAGACCTTGGCCGCCTCGATATTCAAATCCAACATCTCCCAAGCATCGGGGATCCCTGCATTGGCGTCTACACACACCCCTACCGACCTCCCGGCGTTCTGTCGTGTCAGGTCCGCCACGCCACATCTGGAACGGACGTCATCCGGAATCTGCCAAGAAGGCCTCCTCTGCTTGATAATCACACGCCCCCTCTGGACCCTTTTTTCTTTCTTTATTCTAGTCTGCGCTGATTCGTCCTGCGAGTGTGCGCCCCCCCAGATCACCAGAGAGCGTTGCTAAAAGTGGACTGGGCCTGCCACCCGCTTCTTCGCATTTACTCTTATACCACTCGCGCGGGCCCCAAAAGCCCTTTTTAGTCTTTTTCACGTCCACTGCCTCGACGCTCGATTCTTTGGATATTGAACATGTTTGTTTTGATGTTATAGCATCGCGGTCCTCAGGGACAATTTTTTTTTTTTTTTTGAAGAGACCTTGTTCTCACGAGCTGGAAGCCTTGTGTCGGCTTACACGCTTCGCCTTGCTACGACACAAATCCTTCATACGCCCCTCTTGAGTTGAAGACGACGACGCCTTTACTCGCCTCTCAGTGTCTCTGACTTTTTGGTTTAATACCAAATCGGGACATTTGACGAATATCCTTCTTGTTGTCATTGCTGAATCTCTTTTTCTCGATCTCGAAATCGAATCTTTACTCGCCTACTATAATTCACTCACCACGATATACATCAGCCTCACAACAACAGCAACCATGGCAACTCTTCCAACTTCACATCACCTCGAGTGGGCGACGCAAGGGTCAGATCTCATTGAGGACCCCGACGAGCCGCCAGAAACTCAGCTGTATATGCCTATACCCACCAAGCCTCTTCCTTTCCAGAGAGCGCCGATTCGCCAACAGCAGGTTGCGTCTTCGCTGCTGACTCAGGCCATCCTGGGACAATCAGATGAAGAGGATGCTCACATCTTCCATCCGTCCAAATCCTACAGCCAACGCCGCCGTTCCATGGTAAGCAATGCCAGCATTGCTTCCACCGCCGATCTGACCAGTGACACTGGTCTTACCAGCCCTTCACGAACAAACACTCCTAGCCCGCCTCTCCCCAACATGTCGATGCTCCGTCTCAACGGTGCCGGTGAGCACATGAGCGGCCTCTTTGGCAACTTCTTCGGCACCAGACGAGTAGTTGAAGAGCCTGTCAAGGAAGCTCCTCGAAAGCGATGCATCCAATTTGCTTGTGCCGCTAAGCCTCAAGCTCAGCCACAAGCTGCTCCTGCAGCAGCCGCCCCTCCTGCTCCCATGCTCAAGACGCCTGTGGCAAAAGACGATGCACCAAAGCGAACCTGCATCAAGTTCGCATGCACGGCCCGCCCATCGTCTGCGCAGAAGACTTCTCCCAAGGCTATTGAGCCCTCCACTCCCAAGAGGAGCATGACACATCCTGTCCCCATCTCTCCTCGAGTAGCCCCTGCTGAAGCAGAGTGCTGCAAGGCCTCCCTCGTTCGACCTCGATTCATTCGTGCTTCTTCCACGGAGCTCATCAAGGATGGCTCCCAGTTCCACGAGTTTGCCAGTGGCATGGCTCGTGAGGATGACTGGATTCGTCAAGAGAACTCCACTCAGACCAAGCTTACCATTTCCGATATCCTGGTCAAGGAAAACTTGATTCGTCGCCTGGGAGCTGAAGCTGAGGAGGAAGCCGAGCAGGAAGAGGCGGAAGAGGATGAGGCTGAGACAGCTATGGATGAGGACGATGAAGACGAGGATGAGGATGACGAAGCCGATGATGACCTGGACTTGGATGAGGAAGACGAGGAGGATGAGGATGAGGACGAGGACGAAGAGGACGACGACTCTGATGGATATCACACCGATGAGGAGACTGGCTTCGCTGATTCCGACGAGGAGGACGATGATGACGAGAACATGATGATGTGGACTCCTCGAGTTCCATCCATCCCACGCCAGGTCACTCCTCGCTTGGCTCGCCGACTCTCTATCAATGACCAGCAGTCGGATGACTCCATTGGCTCCCGACACACCCGTCGCCGTGCCTCCAAGGCTCGACTCATTGGACCTCAAACCGAGGCACCTGACTTGCCTGACAGCACTGACTTTGTGTGCGGCACTTTGGACGAGGATCGGCCCGTCGAGGATGCTTACCTGTCTTGCCTCGCTGCCCGCAGAAACGAGAAGCTTCGCATCATCCCTCAGGACATTGACCCTAGCTTCCCTGCTTCGGACCTTGACGAGGAAGATGAGGAGGATATCTACGTGAATGCTTCTGACAGCGATGGCCACGCGTGGGTGCAGGGGGTCATGGAAGATCTCGGCAGCGAGACCGACCGCGCCCGGAGACAGCGGAAGAATGGGAACACATCTCCCCGTCGTCTCCGCTCTCCGCCTCCTAAGCGACGCGGATCTCCCGCTCCCAAGACTCGTGCTCGATCTCCCGCCCCTAAGCCGCGTGCTCGCTCCCCTGCTCCCAAGCCTCGCGCTCGCTCTCCCAGACCTCTTTTTGACCGCCAGTCGCCTCGACGACTTCGCTCCCCTGCTCCCAAGGCCGTGGCCATCGCAACCCCGATCCAGACTCCCAGACAGGGTTCACACGCCAATTTCCAGCTGGCCGCCCGCCCTGGCCTTACCCACACAAAGTCCCTCCCCAGACCTGCGGCTATCTTCCGCCACCAGAAGCCCAAGGGCTCAAAGACCTCATCCGACACCGACGGCCACATTCGTAGTGCTATCGACATTGTCAAAGGTCTTGAGAAGAAGCGTCTGCGCCGCAAAGAGAAGTTCTTCCAGAAGTACTGCGACCGTGCCAGACGCGGACAAATCCCTGAGCGCAAAACAATGCTTCCTGGTCTTGGTGCCGAGCGCATGCGAGAGCTCGGTCTGCTCATGGCCGGTAAGAAGGGTCCAGACTACGTCCTCTCTTGCTAAGCAAGAAATTCTTTTCCTGCATTTTCAACACATGGAAATGACATACACATAGAAGAGGTGTTTTTGAGCATTCTGATAGGAATGGGTTCCACAGTCCCATCGTTTGTTGGGCGGCGTTTTTTACAATACCGTTTACGCACTCGCTTTCTTACAAGTCCTATATACCCAAGGTGTTTCGACAACCTTTCTTACTTTCACTTCATTATTTTCTTTAATTTTTTTTCTTACTCTCACGATCTTATGACACATTTTCTATTTCATATAATTGCGTGATCTTTCATCTTTCGGAGATTGCTCTGGATGAATAGAGAGACTCCTGTATATACTGAAAAACAGTACACATCATCTGTGGTTACAGTGGGATACCCATACCGGGGGGAGGCTTTTTGTCCTTTTTTTCATATATCTGTCTGCTTTTAGGATACACCCAAGAGGCCGCATTTAGGAAATGTGGACCTCTCAGTTGGCGTTGGTCGGCAGGACGCTTCTTTGTGAGAAGCCGTCGGTTGATATTACTAGATAGTAATACTGAAGCGAGATTCAAGACCCAAACTTTATTTGCTCTATACTTTTTAAACGTGACATGTGTTATGCGGAGAAACTGCTCATTCTGAAGAGCAGCTTGGAAGTGCTTTGAAGCCACGTAATCCTTGAACGTGCCAGAGCTACTGGCCCTGCTGTCTCTACTAGATATTAGGAATCCGTCTTCGTAGCGCGGCCAACTCTTCTTCGACTTCGATCATCTTTCGGCGATATCACATGACAGCATCTTCAAGTCACGTCATGCCAATCACGATGCTCTCTTGATTTCTCATGTTTGGCCTTATTTTCGTGACGGCAGCTGATCAATGACCAATGAGTGAGTAACCGCAGGCACTTGTAAACTTAGACTTTCCTATTGTCAAGGGCGCAACCTTCGCCACATAATTTCCGCGCATGTACCTATTTTTTGGTGCCTGAGCAACAAGGCATGTCACGTGCTCTCGATGGCCCGCCCAAAATAACAAGGCGGTAAAGCAGCATCGGTTGATTGTCCTTTCCCGGACCCGATCTAGCTTCGCATCGAACATCGTCACAACAACTTTCCTTCTGCTCTGCGAACTTCAGCCGGGCAGCCATCTTTCTTTCTTTCTTATACCCTTTGACTTTTCTCACTCTTCTTTTCCTTTCTTCCACCTGGCACTTCAAATTGTGAATTAAGAAATAAAAGACACCAATCGCCCAACATGTGGATTGTTAACTGGTGTATGTATTCTATTCTATTCCATGCTCTCCCCCCTCCGTCAGCGCAGTCTAAATCGCTTTGGACAACCGCCACTTTTTTTGTCCGCATACATGCGTGATTGCATTACAGCGATGGTTAACATAGAGACTGACTTCTTCTTCTTCTTTGTTCTTGAAATTTAGTCTACGATGTGCTGTCCTCCTTGGGCCTGCTCAACAAGCACGCCAAGCTGCTCTTCCTGGGCCTCGACAATGCCGGAAAGACCACGTTGCTTCACATGCTGAAGGTACGTCGCCGATAAGAAAGACAAGGGGGGCGCCTGAGACAGGGGGAATGGATAAGAACGGACGATCACTGCAGCTTTTTCCAACAGTGGATAGGCTGTTGCGCATGTGATTTGATTCCAGCGATGCGGGACATTGATTAAGGCTATATGACAAGAGATGATGATCTGACATGATGGGATTGCTATAGAACGACCGAGTTGCTATCCTGCAACCTACTCTTCACCCTAGTAAGTCTGCCGCCCATTACCACCGTGGAATTTGCGTCGATGGCTTTGTTCCCTACTTCCTCCCTTTCTTCTCTTAAAGATGTCTTTTTTCTGACTGATGATTTAGCTTCTGAGGAGCTTGCCATTGGCAACGTTCGATTTAACACTTTTGATCTGGGCGGTCACCAGCAGGGTATGTTTAAGAAATCTACAACCTCTCCCCCTTTTCCAAACCTTTAACTCTGCGCCATGTAAAAAAATCTATATGCTTACCATATCTCCACCACTACTAGCCCGTCGTATCTGGAGAGATTACTTCCCCGACGTCAACGGTGTCGTCTTCCTCGTCGACGCCAAGGACCACGAGCGATTCCCCGAGGCCAAGGCCGAGCTCGACGCCCTCCTGTCCATGGAAGAGCTTTCCAAGGTTCCCTTTGTCATCCTGGGCAACAAGATCGATCACCCCGACGCCGTTTCTGAGGATGAGCTGAGACACCAGCTCGGCCTTTACCAGACGACCGGAAAGGGCAAGATGCAGCTGGAGGGCATCCGACCGATCGAGCTGTTCATGTGCTCCGTGGTGATGCGACAGGGATACGGCGACGGCATCAGGTGGTTGTCTCAATACGTTTAAAGAAGGGAAGCGAGGAGTGTGTATGCCGTGGGAAGAAAGAATGCAATGGTGCGAACATGAGGTCTCGAGCTATATGTAGTGGCTCCTGGTGATGACACGATTACTGAGAAGGGGGGAGGGAAGAGGCGTTGGGCCATGAAGAGTTATTTTATGAGACTCAGCATACTCTTTTTTTTTTAGGCGAAACTTTTTTCTGTTTTGGTTGTGAAATTCAAATTTTTATTGCTTATCTGGTGCTGAGCCTTTCTTCTTCCTTTTTCCTTTCCTGCTGTTGCAGAAGTCTCTGGCTGGCGATGGAGGATAATGCCCTATACGTAATGGATGTTGTGCATGGATGATGGGAGGAGATGCCGGCATCACCATGGGTGCTTTAATCAATGGCAATGTCTTTGTTTTTAAGTCAATCTAGGTATCTAGTATCAAGCCAATCTCAAATCGACTCATGCTCCAGTAATGCTAAAAGATCCAGTCCCATAGATGATGCATGCGAAGGAGTGTCCCAAGCATGAAAACAAACTCCCAGCAGCCAAACGCTCTTATACCGACTGATGCGTACGCTCTTGTCTATTCAAGAAAGAAAAGAAGAGGGATAAAATACAATCAAAAGTAAGAATTTAAGAAAAAGAAAGACAAAACAAGACAAGACAAAATTCAGCTTTGCCAACATGCTAAAAACAACAGCCGTAGAAAAATAAATAAAAAAGTGTGAACAATCATAATGCTGATGCTGATAGATGTTGCTTCAGAAGTCATTAAAAAAAAAAAAAGAAAGGCCAAAGAGAAGAATTAGGAAGCAGAAAAAAATTAATGAAAAGGAAAGAAAGGGGAAAAGGGGAAAGAAAAGCATCGCATGCTCTTGAAGAAAGAAAAGAAAGTAATAACAAAATAAGCAGGTTCCTCCTTTTTACTTCATGTATGTCATAGAAAAAAAAAGAAAAAAAAAAACCTCGTCAGAAAACGACAAATGGGAATATTACAAATAAAGGCATATATCTCCTTTCTCTCCTTTCTTTCTTCTCTTCCTTCTGTTCAATCAGTACGCAAGGGTATATGCATAGGGCGTGTTTGCGTATATGGCTGTTGCTCTTTGGCAATATATTATGGCGGGTAAAACCGCATCATATAAAAAAAAGGAGCAGAATGCAATGCAGTGCAAATTATGATTCTGCTTCAGCTTCTTCCTCTTCTTCGTCGTATTCTCCTTCTTCTCTTTCTGCCGTAGGGGTATCAAATGTTTTTAACCAATCGTTTGCGTATTGGAGGTGTTCCCTCATGCTCGATATCATGAGATGCAGTTCATTCTTCAAGTCCTCCTGGGAGCCCATTCCCTGCAGCACGTTGGGTGATGGGGCAGCGGGAAGGGGTGGCATGGAGCTCATGAGGGAGTTTCGAGCGCTCGTCATGATTCCTAGGCCAGACGGCTCCCACGCAATGTTCGATCTCTCGTCAGGAGTCGTGGGAGTGCTCTGCAGGTCACTCGGCTGCCGTGTGAGAGAAGGAACTGACTCCATATCGTCATCAATGTATAACGAGGGTTCTCTCGTATTGATGTCTGCGTCTGCAGTGTCTGCTTCGAGCTCTAGGTCGAACGCCAGTGATCCGTGGACCGAACCAGATGATCGATTGTGAGAGTTTGGTACGAACGAGCCGGGGCCACTATAGCCCATGTCATCCGCCAGAGAAGCGTCAAGATCAATGAGACTCATGGATGATTCACGATTGACCGAGGAGCTCATATCGTCGTCTTGATGAACAATGGTCGGATAGTCCTCATTATCGCTAAACATGCCTGGTTCAGGAGTAGAGGTAGCCGTGGTGGGCGTCATGGCAGGGAAAGTCCACTCCGTAGTGTCACGTTTACTCGTTGGAAACGACCACTCTTGGGTGTTTCGCTTCTCCTCTGTAGGGAAACTCCACTCCTGGGTATTTCGTTTCTCAGTAGTCGGGAATGTCCACTCCGTCGTCTCACGCTTATTCGAAGGAAACGTCCACTCCTGCGTATCTCGCTTATCTGCCGTAGAGAATGACCATTCTTGAGTGGCGCGCTTGGTTGGAAAGTTCCAGTCCTGAGTCTTTCGCCGCTCATCAGCAGATCCGCTCAGATCGATTGAGATGGGCCGCGCAGCTGGCTTGATAGTCTCCTCGTCAAGGCTAGGCAAAGAGGGAGTATCCATGTCATCCATCGCAAGATCAAGATCAATCAAGGACTCGCGAGCTGCTGCTGCGGGTTCCGGGTTGGAATTTGGAGTGGTACTCCGGTTGGGGTTGGGGTTTGAAGTTGGATTCGAAGTAGGGGGCTTTGGTTTCCTCTGTGTTGGCGGTGCCGAAGTTGGAGGCGGCATCGGTATCCTGCCATACCAGGCTCTCGAGTTCTCTCCATAGTTGGTGATGGTGTAAGGGTCAAAGACTTTCTCCAGGGGAGCCTTGAGCTCCTTCATAGTCGGGGGTGGTCGCCTGCGACGGCCACGCTGCATTGGTCGTGCCGTACGTTCAGGTTCAGGGCTAGAAGCAACGCTGGGGTAGTAGTCAGGAGTAGGGACGCGCGGTTTCGCAGTGTTTTGGAACATGAGCTCGTCCACCTCGTCGAAATTCCCAAAGTCCCATCCGCTTTGACGGACGGGCGAGCGATCCATTCGAGGTCCTTGAGCGCCACCAGCCGAGAACAGCGACTGTCTGCTGCCGCCCTGAGATTCCCAGTACTTGTAGTCGGCCACCAGCCTCGACAAGGAGACGGTTGGATATCTGTCCTGCGTGTTGAAGATGTACGGGTGTCGTTGGACTTCCTCGATGGGCGGCCGGCGCTTGGGATCTTCGACTAGACAAAAGGCGATGAGATTCTTGAGGTTCTCGGAGAATCGGTCGCCCTGAAGACGAGGCCGGTGCTGCTTCAGATAGGCGCCAAACTGCTGGATGTTGATGCGGGCAGTTGCGTTTGGCGGCAGGCCGTTGGCGATCTCGTAGGCCATGGACCCAAAGGCCCAGATGTCGACCTCGATGCCGTAGGCGACGTGGGGGTCGAAGAGCTCGGGGGCCATCCAGTGCAGCGTGCCGGTGATGGTGCTGCGCTTGTCGAACTTGGTCTCCATGATGCCGGCGACACCAAAGTCGCACAGCTGCACGCCGCCGGCCTCGGTGATGAGCACGTTGGCGCACTTGATGTCGCGGTGGATGATGCCTTGCTTGTGCACCCAGAACAGCGCCTCGGCCACTTCTCGCAGAATCGGCACGATCCAGCGCTCGGCCAGGCCGCTCGTGGGCCGCATCAGCGACGCGACACTGCCGCCGGCGCAGTACTCGGTCACCATCCACACCGACTGGCCGACCAGGTGCGTGTCCAGCACGGCGTTGACGTTGCGCGCGCCCGTGTTGCTCAGCAGCTTCAGCGTGTTGACCTCCTTGATGATGTCGCCCAGCGTGTCGGCCGCGCCCGGCTGGATGCCATCGCCCTCCTCGATGCTGATGACCTTGACCGACACCAGCTGGCTGGCCTTTTGCTTGTTGGTGCTGCGCGCCTTGTACACGCGCCCGAAGCTGCCCTTTCCGATCAGCTCCAGCAGCTGGTACGGCGGCGCCTCTCGCTCGGCCGCGGCGCACTCGCGCAGCACCAGGGCCTGGGCGGCGCGCGCATCCTCGATGGCCTTGTGCTTGGTGGCCGAGATGCTGGGCGCCGACGTGAAGCCGTTGCCGTTGGGGAGGCTGCCGGCCTTGAGGGGCGGATAATGCATTGGTGATGTGATGCCGTCACAGTCGTCGTCGTCGCTATAGGGGGCTCGCCAGCATTCCCAGCGTGTCGGTCCGCTGGAGCCTAGCCCGCGTGCGCTGTAGCAAGCTCACTGCACCGCGGCCAGAGCCACAGCGTGTCGGTCTAGCAGGATTAGCGAGTCTAAGACGCCCAGTCACGCGGGGGAGCTAAGCAGGCTGCGCTTCCGCCTGCCTCCCAGTCTCTCGCTTTTGGGTATTCCTCGTGCTCTTTCGCTTTGCTTTTCAGTGTTGGCGGGTTCGGTTTGCGGTGGACGCAGTGGCAGATGGTTTGAACGGAGGGAGAGACCCCCGAGGCGGCTGCAGTGCGGGACGAGATATTCCAGAAACGAAGCGTTTCCCAGCACAGGGAACACAACAAGCAAAGAGAAGAAGGATGACGGAAAAACAGCATGAAGTGAGAAGAGAAATGGAGGGATACAAAGTACAACAAATTGAAATGAAAAAGCAAAAGTAAAAACATCCATGGCAAATATAAAACAGCTCCGTACGCAGGAAAAAGCAGAAACGCACCCCTGGCTTATGCCACATAATGCCGTCAAATCAATAAGCATGATGCAGCCCCTGGCCCAGCTTGGGGGGGCAAAAACCGCCCAAGGCAAGCCGCTAACCCTGAGGCTTTCACAAGGCTCCGCTAAGCTAGGCGTGGAACCCGAGGACCCTTTGGACCAAAGCCCATGCACTTAATCTAAATTTTTTTTTGTTTTGCACTATACCAGCTTGATAAACCCGTGCTCGTGGTTTGTGGCTGGCTCTTTTTTTGTCTTTGTTTTCCTCAGCCTTGCCCAGGGGTCTCGTGGTCTCTCAGCCTGGTCGACAGACGACGTCAGTGGTTTCGTGCAGAGGCGTCTCACGGGAGCACATGCGCAAGTGCTGTTGAAATCGCCTAGACCCCTCAAGGTGCACGCTCGAGATCCTCGAATCCCGTGAGCGGCCTTGGACCTAAGCCTCTGCCTCGTGCTGGGCCTTTCTTAACTTTACTCGGCGGTTTCTATTCTCTTCTCTTCTATAACTAACTCGCCCCGTGATACAAGTACACGTATATATCGTCCATATATAAAGCCCATCATGCTCAAAACGTCGGTTGCCATCGCCGCCCTCAGCGCTGGAGGAGGCGCCGCTCTCACAGCCGCTCTTTACTCTCTCCGTCCCAAAGACAGAATCGCAGACATGGCCGCCTCCTCCTCTTCCAGCTCCTCCTCTCTCTCCTCCACAGCCATCGTCTCTACCCCGAACGCCGTCACAGCTATCCCCGCCAACCAAGTCTTTGGCGGTAACCCCGGCGGCGCTCCTCTACCCGTCGTCCCATCAGCGCCCGTCAACCCCGGTGGCCTCTTCGAATACGGCTTCCCAGGCCCCGTCTCCGACATCGCGACCCGCGCCGCCCTCATCTCCAGCTACGACCGCCGCACGCGCAACCCGCACTGGGTCGTCGAGCACATCACGCCCGAGTCGCTCGCCACGCGCGGCGGCGACCGCAAGAACAGCGTCTTCCTCGAGGACGATGGCGTGCCCGCAAAGTTCCGCGCCCTGCTCAAGGACTACTTCCGCAGCGGCTACGACAGAGGGCACCAGGTGCCCGCCGCCGACGCAAAGTGGTCGCAGGGCGCCATGGACGAGACCTTTTACCTCAGCAACATGTGCCCGCAGGTCGGCGAGGGCTTCAACCGCGACTACTGGGCGCATTTTGAGGACTTTTGCCGCCGCCTGACGCAGCGATATCCCTCGGTGCGCATCGTCACGGGCCCGCTGTATCTGCCCAAGAAGGACCCCGTCGACAACAAGTGGTACGTCAAGTACGAGATGATTGGCACGCCGCCGTCCGTCGCCGTGCCCACGCACTTTTACAAGGTCATCTTCGCCGAGGACGGCCGCGTGGGCGGAAACGTTGCCGTCGGCGCATTCGTTCTGCCAAACGCCCGCATCGACAACGCCAAGCCCATCACCGACTTCGAGGTGCCCCTCGAGGCCGTCGAGCGTGCCAGCGGCCTGGAGTTTGCGAACCTGCTGCCCATGCAGCGCAGGAGGAGGCTCTGCGCCGATACGACATGCGCTTTGGTTATCAAGGATTACAACGAGAGGCAAAAGACTTTTGCCAAGAACGCTAAATGAGCTTTTGCCGGGTACTCGCTTATACGGAGGGAAGATTGGAGGTCCTGAATGGTGTCAATGATGAGATAACGCCTTGGGGATGAGACTGAGTTACGAATTTTACGAAACACCCTCATTCACGTCTCTCTCTTTTGTCTTACCTCCACGAATGACGTCTGCTGTTATAGATCAGCTTGCTTTTCCTTTTATCGGCAATCACATACCGCTATAGAGATTGAGAAGCCCAGTCATGATTTTTGCATTCATCACCACATCACAGTTATATAAATAGACAGCCAGCAACAACATGTGGCATTACATAGCACATTGTATATTAGAATAGCACATCAGATAGAAATCAGATATTCAAATTTCCCTATGACCAATCGCTGTATATACCCTTATGAATCCTTGTAGAAATGCTAGCAGAATAAAAAAACAGTTAAAGAATATGATCCGCCTGGAACGATTAATCTCTTCAACGAACTCGACAAAAAAAATCTTCTCCATGATCCCATCTCTAACCCATCAGAACGCCATAAAAGGAATTTATCGACCATTCACCCAGCCAAGTTTCTTAAAGATACTTAAAAGAAACGGCTATCGGGCACGGGTATACTTTCCATGTCGTTGCTCTTGTCGAAGACTCTCTTCTTGACTAGGGAGAGGTATGCGTCGACGATCTGAGTCATTGGGATTCATCGGTGGAGGGATGGGAAGCTGAAAGTTGCCCGGCAGTGGAGGCATGCCTCCGGGCGGCGGGATCAAGCCCGGAGGAAGGGATCCTGGAGGTGGCATGGCCACACCGGCCTGCTGCATCAACTCAAGCAGCTTCGCCGGGTCAGGAGGGTTGTGGAGATCCAAACCGGGCAGTGGAGGCGGCGGTGCTCCGTTGAAGCCGGGAATCGCGAAAGGGGGAGGCGGAGGCGGAGGCGGTGCGGCTGAGCCAGCACCCACTCCAGGCACCATTGGAGGCGGCGGGATGCTTGAGCCGAGACCAGGGACAGCACCGCCGCCCAAAGGCAGTCCGGGAATGCCACCAGTCAAGCCAGGAACAGTAGCCTTTTGCGCATCTTGGTCGACCAGAGCGTCCATCTCGTCCTCCAGCTCACGCTGCTCTTCTTCCTGTCGCTGGCGGCGATTACCACGGCGGTCCCAGGTTCCTTGTGCCTCGGCAGCTGCTTCGCCAATATGGTACCTGTCCTGGAAGATTTCCGTCTCGCCAGGTCGAGCACGGCCCCAGAACCGAGTAATACGATCGTTTGACCCTGACGCAAGAATGTGACCCTGAGGATGCCAATCAAGAGACCAAATAGCATAATCATGGGCGAATGGAACCCTGTGTGTAGGCCATATTGACTGGGCAGGGGTTGATTCTGGGTCAAGGCTGTCATAAGGGGCGACAGTCAGAGGCTGGCCGGCCGGGGGATTTGGTGTATCTAGCATGTAATGGAAGAGTGAGCCGTCCATACCACCCGTGGAGAGGAGGTTGGCATGTATGGGATGAAAAGTCAAGGTCGAAATGTCCTTTTCATGACCCTTTAATAGCACAATGTCGCGCATCATTCGCAAGTCAAAAACACGAGCTGTCTGGTCTCGTGCAGAGGTTGCAAAACACCGACCGAGCTTCTTCTCGAAGAGAACCTTGGTGATTGTGCTCTTGTGACCATGGAGAGTAGTCAGCGCTCGCGCAGTACGAGGGTCCCAAAGCTTGACCAGGTGATCCTTGGATCCAGAAATAATTAATCCTTTAGTAGGGTGCCAGTCCACAGATTTGGCATCCCAACCGTGGCCTTCAAGCTTCAGCTCTTCCTGGCCAAGGGCAAAGTCAAAGATCTTGAGAGTGGAGTCGTCCGAGGCGGTTACGAACTTGGAGTCGTTGGGGCTGAATGCAAGGTCTCGGATGGGATCTGTATGAGCATTGATACTCTTGACGTTGTTAAAATTTGGCTGCCAATACTTGATGACTCCATCATGGTCACCCGAGATCAACCAGTCGTCGCTATGTGAGTATTCCAGGGCTCGGATGGCAGAGTCGTGAGCCTGCATAATAGTCTCAAAATTGAAGCCGGTGCCGTTCCAGAGAGTGAATTCGCCGCTAGTCGAAGCTGTGAGCAGTCTGCGTCCCTCTGGGGTCCATCGAACGACATTGATAGGGTGTTTGATCTTGTTTAGAGATGAATGGAGATGTTTGGCCGGAATAGAGTCAGCTGGGAATACAGGTCGCCCTGCCGGTGGAATCATCTTAAGGGGTGTTAGTTTCATTCTTGCTTGATCAGATTTCGAGCTGCTCTCACATCCACAATGTAGCTTGCGCTTGGACGCTCCCTCTCACCCGTGTAGCCGCCTCTGTAGTTGGGGGCGCGGTCTCGCATCCAATGGAGGACACTGGCACTATAGTCCGTCACAGGTCCTGTTGGGAATTCGATTAGTCCATTGAACAAGACGGTTTTCTTTCTTTTCTGCTTTCAAATCCTTTTTTTGTAGTACATTAATTCAGTTGAGGTGAATTCGCAGCTGTCTCTGGACATGAAAGTATGGGAATGTAGATATCTTGACAGGACACTTGCCCAAGCAGGTTTAACAGATAACAATTCTGCTATACAAGCGTAGATATAATGTAGGAAAAGAGTTATTCAATGATATCAAGTGCCGTGAGCAATAGCTGCCTTGAAGCATAACATCAGGCTGAGCAATATCTAACTGCCGAGACCAGACGAGCAGGCTTCGCCAGTAGCAAAATACAAGAAGTATGAACACGGTTATGCAATGAAATCAAGATAGACTCACTTCGACCTCGTACTTTCATGAATGCGCCATCCTGGCCACCACCTCCCCGATCGCCATAGTCTCCACGAGGCTCATAGGCCATCGTCGCGTGTCAACCGTCAATTGATGATCATACACCCCGATAAATGTTGAAAAGATGAGATTGAGCAGAAATTCGAGTATAGATTGGTAGATGTGACAAGTAAATGGATCCTTGTCAAGATCAACCAAGCCTTAATGAAGAGTGTGCCGAGCTGCCAGTGAAGATGAAAGTCGCATTCTGTGAAGCTCGCGCTTTGAGAGCTCTGATACAGCGCTGGCGAAACGCAAGCTCTGATTGGGTGCAGGTCATGTGATCCATGGAAAGGTGATATATCTTAGTCAGCAATCCTTGAATACACTGCAATTGAGTACCGCAGAGCACGATCTCATATCAAGACTTTGTAACGTGATTCTTTTTTCTTTGTAATGAGTTTCTTCAAATTCCGTTTCCTGCCAGCTGGATGGCCAAAAGTAACTTCTTCAGTTCTCGGTGCTGATGCCAGAAAAGAAAGGAACACGTTTCCTGTAGTGCATTGGTAGTTTCAAACATCTGGCCTATCAGATCTCAGCTGCATCGTAATCTAGTAGAGCCCAGCGCCTCTTCCCGCTCTGTTGGAGCATAAACTTTGTATAAAAAACCGCTCTTCGTCCTCGTGCATGTTAAAATGAGTCGTGGCAGCGTGTGAACCTGATGCCCCATACGATGCCTCATGATTTGCTTGGCTAGACTAATAATATCATGCAACCGCTTCAGCCCTTGGCAGTCTGCAGTTTTCACATGCTTTTTTCTCTCTTTACCTCTCGCAGCAACTGCAATCTGCTGCTAAAATTAAGGCAAAAGACCAGTTCAAGCTCCTGCGCCCCACCCAGCTCGGAGCCAGCGCTCCACACCTGCTATTTTCCGCCTATGCCGCCACTGGTCATTTTTTGGCGATTTAAGGCACGGCCAGCATTAGTGAGAGAGGCCAGGTACCTCGTTATATAGCACGACTCTCAAGCAATGGCAATGTCACCTTGAATTTTTGCATTTGGCACATGGCGAATCTGCTTTGGGCCTGGGCTCCGTCCCTATCATCACCCTTACATGAGATAGGGATCCTGACTCTGTCACGTCTTAATTTCGGTCGACGCCGATAACGTTGGATATGCTCCGAGGCTTATGAGGCAATTTGCGGGCCGCTCGCTGCTAGAGTACACATAAGTACGGGATTTAGTGACTGGAATTAAGGCGAGTCGAAGGCAAACTCAATGTTAGTCCAAGCCCCTCCATCCTGGCCTGGAGCTCGATCGATCGGTACCTCGTGTCGCCCGCGCTGCCGTCCATTTTACCTCCTTCATCATACCTATCTCGAATTACAACTGCAAAATACTCTCTAGAGCGTCTGCCAGCGCCCGAGGATGGCTTCTCCTGCAGAATCCTCAACAACGACAAGCGTTGAGGCCTCCGTCGGCTCGGTATCTCGACGCAATGCCTCCACAGACGGCAAAGCAGATCTAACCTCGGTGGAGCCTCCCAATGGGACTACCAAACAACGGTTGTCCAAGACGCTGCAGAAGAAGTATCGTCATGTCGCCGCAGTGCATTCGCAGACGAGGCCGTCGTGCTTGAGCCACGACTCCACTGCGGCGCCCAGCTTTCTGGGATTCCGCAACCTCATGGTCATTGTGCTGGGTATGGTGGCTTACCTGATGGCAATACTAGCCGTGGCGATATATCTCTAACAGATCATTAGTTGTTGGCAATCTCAGATTGATGATTGAAAATATTCAAAAGGTGCGTTGAAACGTCACTTGAGTATATAGTGAAGTGACACGGCATTAACATCTGACTCTGTTGTAGTACGGCGTCTTGATCTGTATTAGATGTCACGACTATAGGCGGCAAGATTTGCTCCTTGGTCTCTTACTCTATTTTCTCATTCCTTGTCATCTCTTTGCAGCATATGTCATTGAGCTCGTTGCCGCCAAACAGGCTGAGGGGTCGAGAAAAAGAATCAAGGACAACAGCTCCGGCCCGTCAGAAGCAGAGCGGAAGAAGTTTCACTCCATCTGGGTTCTCGCCGCTCTGGCTCATGGAATCAACATCACTCTTGCTCTCGCCATCACCACGGTTGTGGTCTACTTTTACGTCTACCATCCATTGATTGGCACGTTGACGGAGATGCATGCCATTGTTGTCTGGCTCAAGACGGCCTCGTACGCATTTACTAATCGAGATCTCCGTCATGCCTATTTGCATCCGGTGGAAGGAGAAGAGGTGCCTGACTTATACAAGACATGCCCATACCCGAAAAATGTGACAATGAAGAATCTGGTCTACTTCTGGTGGGCTCCGACTCTGGTGTATCAGCCCGTCTATCCACGCACCGACAAGATTCGATGGGTCTTTGTGGCCAAGCGACTGGGTGAGATTTTCTGTCTCGGCGTATTCATCTGGGTAGCCAGCGCTCAATATGCGACTCCTGTTTTGCGCAATTCTCTGGAAAAAATTGCATCGCTCGATTTATTCTCTATCTTGGAACGACTTATGAAGCTCTCTACCATCTCTCTGGTTATCTGGCTGGCGGGATTCTTTGCTCTCTTCCAGTCTTTTTTGAACGCTCTGGCAGAGATTACGCGATTTGGCGATAGATCATTTTACGACGACTGGTGGAATAGCGAAAGCTTGGGTGCTTACTGGAGGACATGGAACAAGCCGGTCTACACATATTTCAAGCGCCATGTCTATATGCCCATGATTGGACGAGGCTGGAGCCCGGCCGCTGCCAGTTTAGCTGTTTTCTTCGTTTCGGCCGTCCTTCATGAAATTGCTGTTGGTGTGCCAACTCATAACATCATTGGTATGTCCTGATCCCTATCAAAGACCTCAAGAAGCCTTGTATGTCTTAGCTCAAACTAATAATTATTTCTCAGGTGTTGCTTTCTTTGGCATGTTCCTTCAGCTTCCTCTTATCGCCATCACCACTCCTCTCGAAAAAATGAAACTCGGCCACGGTGGCCGCATTCTGGGAAACGTCATCTTTTGGGTCTCATTCACAATCTTCGGACAACCATTCGCCGCTTTAATGTACTTCTACGCCTGGCAGGCCAAATATGGCAGTGTAAGCAGGATGCCCCAAGTGACGCATCATTAATAAGCGATCATAGAAACATGTATTTAGCTGTCTGATTTATTTTGTAGGGACGTTGTATGTGGGGTGTTAATGGGAGTAGTCTTTAGAAAAAAAGTTATTTACGACTTGGTAGATAGAATGATAATACAATTTGGGCGAATTTTGCAGACATTTTAAGATCGCTAGTTTTGCCACGTTGTCAATGCTTACCACACCAACCAGTATCAATAATTAGAATATTTGATGTTATTCAGCTCTCCACTACCTAGACAATAGGAATCCTACCCTATGAAAGGCAGCAGAGTGCCTACCCTCTTTCTATAACTGATGTAATCGTCGCCGAAAAACTGCACCAGCTTCTCTTCCTCCACCTTGATCCTATTCTGAAAGAATTTGAACAGCACAGCCGAGTAGACCACAAAGCAGATCGTATTACCCAGCACAAGTTGCGTCCCCAGGCCCCAGTAGAAGAAGCCAAAATAGCTTGGATGCCGCAGCCATCCATAGATGCCAGACGTCACGAGAAGATGCGATTGCGCCCTTCTCGTCTGGATTTTATGGTTGAAACTGGCTCCGGCATGCAGCATGGCTATGGAACGAACCGCCTGGCCGACAGAGACCAAAACAAGGCCAGCGATAAGAAGTAGACGGTCGAAATTGAAAGGTGCCCAGTGGCGGTTGGGAAAAAAGACGGTCACGACGATGCACTCTATGAAGGCGGCAGAGTGAGCGATTGCGTAAGCCGGCCAGTTTGCCGTTAGGAGGAAGCTGTCGACGGCGGCCACCGCGGTGTTTCTCTCAGCCGTGGTCCAGAATTCGAGGAAATGGAAAGTAGACAGAGACAAGAGGAAGAAAGGGACGCGCCAGATAGGGCTGTTGGTGAAGATGAGAATGGAGACTATGCCGATGATGCTTGCTGAGAAGGCCATGCCCAGGCAGAACGCGCGGAGAGCGATTCCAGAGAGCGACTTGGGCTGTCCAGGATAGAAGGGCTTAAGAGGATTCTCGGGTTCGCGCAAGGGCGGAGAGTCGCGGGGGGTGAACCCGTGATGGTTGGGCTGAAGCACGAATGAGTCTGCCATGGTGGATGAGATGACAGCGTTAAAATCTCCGGTAATAGATGAGCACTCCCCGAATAGGAATAGGAATTGGTGAGACCGAGCAGCTAGTAGAAATACGTCTATATCATCATCTCCCTCGTTGATGCTGAATTTCTGCCCTGGTGCTTGGGCATGAGCTTTGGTGTTTTGTGTTTTGTGTCCAAAAGCTGCACGTGGGGACACGCGCACGGTATTAAGAGGCGCAAGGACGGCACGGAGAGGGGCAAGTCTTCTCTGTCTGATTATGAATAAAGAGAGTAAACACGTAAAAGAAAGTGAGGGACGTCGCGGCTACGAAAATTTGCTGCCTTTCGCGGATTGTCCTCTGATGGACAATGTGTTGAAACTGCTTGCAGTGGAGTATCAGGATTTTGGTCCGAGTTGGTGGTTAAGGGGCGCAGCTTTGGGGCTAAATAGCGGCCAGAGCACCTTTTAGCAGCTACTCTAGGAGGCAGCACAATACTACAGACGATAATGTTTCCAAGATTCGAGACGCGCTTTGACGGTCTAGCTTTTCTTTATTTTTCTTCCAAATTTTGACTGAAGAATTTTTAAGATCTAGATTTCAATAGCCTCCTTGACTAAGGCCTTCAGGCGATACGGAGGTACACAGTCTCGTTTCGCAGTAACTCCTAGTGAAGCTTCATCTTCATCCAAGGCCCATATGGCCAGTTCTTTCAGTTTCCGATCTGCACAATCGCAGAGGCTATTTGGAAAAATCATCTGCTTTCCGTGGAGCCGAATATGCCGATGGCGCTCAGCCTCAGCTTTGTTGATTGCTGACCCATACCCGCTCTTTGAAATGGAGTTCATAGTCAGCGCGCCTGATCTGGCTGTGCCATGTGTATGTATCTTACCTCCAACGAAGCTCTGTATTTCTTGGCCTTATCGAAGCTAGCTCATTGGATCTCAGCCATGGTAGCAACAAAATTATCAATGATCCGGAGTCGCCGTGTTTAGCCGCATAGCTGCCATTATATCCCAAAGCTGCGTATTGGATATGAGGCAGGTCCTCGACGTACGTTGAGGCATACTAAGGCGTACAGCCGCAATTCTGAACTGCCGCATTATAACCCTCCTTGAATCGAAAAGGAGGAGATAATCAGCGTTAGAACATTGATAAACCCCCATGTGCAGGGAATCCAAGTATTCATCTCATAGTATCCCGCCTGGTAAACGGCGCCAAGCCTGTTCCAACAGTCAGCACGCATTTCCGCCTTTCACATTCCTTTCTTAACCGACATGACCCCGACGATGGTTCCAGAAAGTAGAGCCTCAAGCCCGGCGACCCCCAGGTAGATGATCGGCGTCAACCAGAGATACTTCCACGACGACTTCTTCCATCCGTGTGTGAAAAGGGCAATGAACACGGCGCCGAGGTGGAATAGGGCAAATGTGATGAGCGTCCATATGACCGTAAAGCGCCAAACATCGCCAATATAGTAGAGCGTATATCGTTTGTCGGGCGTAGAATCGAAGAGGGTATTGACGTTGAGCGACGGGAATCGAGGGGTGGTGTAGTTTACCGGAGGGATCAGGCGCCGAGCCATCTGCGCGACCGCGTTGGTTTGCTGCTCGCTGTAGCTGTTGTTAGCCGAGATCTGGGTTGGCACTTGGCAGAAAAGGCATCTTCACCTCTCGAAATCTCCCTTTTCTCCCGCATTGGGAGAGTTGCCGGGGACGGTATTGCTCGTTGGCTGAGACAAAGACAAGAAGCTCTCCTAGCTTAGGTAACGCTACAAGTCGCTAAAGAAACGGCAAGTTTAGTGGAGCTCAGCACGGCTTCAGTGACGTCCCTGCGAGGTACCAGAGCCTCGGCAACGGCCCTGCGCTAAGTCATCAGCCGCCTAATAATATGCGATCGCGTCGACATCCGGCCAACCTCGTCTTCGACCAACGGCTTCCCGACACCAGCTTGAACAGCGCATTTTACGGCGCAGCAAATGCACCATCATGCCTGCTGATCAGCTCCTCAATACGGTCCTGCACCATTTCCAGGACCTCCACGATGCGAAAAAGACGGAGCAGATCATCGGCACGACCGCTCACCTTCTCTCGCAGCTCTCCAACCCTCTTAACCTCGGCGTTCTCACATCGCAGCTGTTGACGGCTCCCGCCATATGGGAGAGGCACGATGGGCTACGTACGGCAGTCCGGATCATCAGCATCTACAATACCGCAGCGATTCGCGTGCGCGACCTCGAGATAGAGAATGAAACGAAGACGCTCGAAAGCCTGCCTCTGGAAGGGGGCGCTTTGAGCTGTGACGACTGGACACGAGCAGTGGTCAAGGGCGCGGATGAATACTCCAAGAGATGGCAACATTTGCTGGTCATGACGGGCGTATTTATGGGCATGGAAGGCAACGATAAGCGCGCGCTCTCCAGCAGCCTCAAAGGGACGCTTGAGCGGGCGATTGTGACGGCTGCCAACATGGCGCTGGATACTCATCGACAGGATGGGCCGCTTGCTGGCGCATCTATTGCACTGGCTCTCAACTTTTCATTCCCCCTGCTCTCAGAATTCAACAAGTCTCAGATCAACTGCAATGAGTTGTTGCCAGTCACTGTTTGGGCCATCACAGGCCCGGAAGGCTTTTGCGAAGGCCAGTTCCTTCAAGTTATTGGGGACAGCATTACCGAGGCTCCCGGCCAAACGCTCTCCTGGACTGCACAGACGCCCTCATTTAGCCTTTTACAAGCCATGGACCAACGGCCCCTGATGGGAAACATAGGTCCCCTCTCAAAACTTGCCGCCTACGCAGCACTGCATGCGACAGATACTGTTGCTGTTTTGGCGGCACAGGATGCGCTGCTGCTATTCTCACGCCAAGTCCTGGATGCCTGGAGGTTGAACAGATTCAATGATGTCGACCCGGCATTCGAAGCCAACAAGCTAAGCCTCGAGACCTACCAGAAGACGTGGCCCGTGCTATGGCAGGTCTTGCGCAAGCTACTGTTTGGCGCCCTGGCTGTCCTCCAGGCCATTGTTTCTCGCAGTCTGCTGGATCATCGCATGCTGAACGTCGTGACGGCCTCGGAAGTTGCTATTAAATCATTGCATATCCTTCGAAACTTTTACTTTATATCCAGCCGGAACAACAACAGTGCTTTCCAGGTGTATAACTTCACCTATCTAACATCTATCGATACCCTTTCTCGGAATCCGCCTGCGTGTGAGGTGTTGCTCAAGGAGATACGACCCATTGAGGCTCCGACGGGCCCAGTTACGTGTCTTTCGAGGACGCTGGATCTATTCTACCTGAATCTTGCCGAACATTTACCCCTGGTGCTGTCCACGGATGCTTGCGAAGCTTTAATAATTAAGCCTGCAACGTCATATCTCTCCCATGATGGCCCCATGACTCCTTCTATTGTCGAACTCTTTGAGTCTTCTCATAGCGCCATTCTGTCCGTTCTCTCCTGCCCACAACACGGCCCGCTCACTATCAGCATTACGCCCTTCTACATTGTCAAGCTCTTTGAATCATTTCCTCTACAAATCTCTCCAAGGCAATTTCGAGTTGCGTACAAGACCGTCATGCAAACCGTCTCCCCGCCATTTCCCATCGCCGCGGTGGAACCTCATCTCTCAGAAACGCTCCTTGAAATGCTTCGCGCATCTATTCCTACAGCAAACACGGCACTTCTGCCCCAAACCCCGGATGCTGTCTCCCTAGATGCTACGTCGCCAGATGAATTGGCTCAACAGCCTCTAGAACCTTGCTCGGAGCAAAGCACACTAACCATGGCCCTGATTGATACTCTGCCATTCTTGCCCTTACCTTTGGTGGAAGAATGGCTTACCATTACCGCGCAAACATTAAATACCATTGAAGATCCCAAGCTGAGGGCGCCAGTTAAAAAGCGATTCTGGGATATTCTCATCAATGGTGAAATGGATTTCGAGCGAGCAGCTATTGGAGTCGCTTGGTGGGGGAATCAAGGCGGAAGACAGCTGTTTCTATCTAGGCCAACACCGCCCGAGGCAGCGATGATGAGCGGCGCGATTGTGTCTGATGATCAGGTCAGCAGCAAGCTGTAAGGCGTCACTGACGGGTAATGGTACGATGGAAACACATACAGTGGGCTTCATCATCACTTGCTGGAGTGGGCTATACTTGATCACTGATGTTTAGCTGTGTGGATGAAAATGTGATCAGGTGCAAATAGTTTTGGTTTTTACTATGTGGGCGCATTTGTTAGCGATGATATACTGCAATGGAGAAAGCATATAAAGGCGGCAGGACTTCAGGCCGGCATGGGTTTGATCGAAGGTATTTAGAAGTCTTTTTGAATTAATAACACTTGGACACTATCAAGTATAAACACAATAGCATGCTCTTCAATACAATGTGTTTCACTCTGGTAGGCTTTTGCCTCGCATTGTTCATAACATTCACAGCCGCTGCGCCTCCGCGTGGTCGCTTGAATGCTATAACCATGATGGATCTCTTCAGCACTATCTCTTTCTTCGCCGGTACGACTACTGACGAAGCTTCATCGACAACAATCACTGCTTGGGATACGTCTATGGATACACCAGAACCACCAAGAATTGTTCGCAGCACCAAGACATCTCACAGCTGCAATAACGCCCTTTGCTTCCCGCTACCGACTTGGCCAAAATCGGAGGCTCAACCAACATCAACATCCGCTCCAACATCAGCCTCAACTACGAGTGCCTGTTTGCATTTCCCCCCTCCAAGCCAGACTCGATCGGCCATGAGGTTCAACTTCACAGACACCTGCGATGGCGACTCGGACATGGCAGAAGACTGCCGCGTAACGCTGGACTGCGATGCATCGGAGGGCCTGTATCCTACCTGCGAGCGCGGCGAGTGCAAATGCCTATCCCAGGCGTGTTTTAAAAGGTCAATGTGCTTGGCATATCGCCAGTGCCGTGAGTTCGACGAGCACGTCTGTATGAAAGACAAGCATGATACAGATGGCATGGGGTCCTGTGGGTGTCAGCCCCAGATCACGAAATGTCTCTTCCAAAAGAGTCCTCATCATTACTGTGCGAAGAGCTTGAACTGTACGGAAAAGCATTTCTCATTGTATCCTGAGTTTCCGTACTGCAGCACAGGAGATTCAAAGTATCCTCTGGGGAGATGCGAATGTCGGCATTTCGATTGCTCTCGGACAGGAGATGAGGGGGATTATGAGGCGTGTAAAAACTTGGTTGATTGCGGTTCGAGTCTGTTGGGATCGAGGCCGTTTTGTAGTCTCAAGTATGGGAATGAGAGCAGAAGTGCACAAGATGGCTACTGTACCTGCGGATCATGAATTATCTAGTTCAAAATAGCATCTATTTCGCAAAAAGTCGCGTCTCTCGCATATTGTGGACTTTTACAGCTCAACAAGACACAGGCACCTCTCTTTCTTTCATTTTTATTTTAGCTCTTTTGATATCTTGGATAATAATAGTACTAGGAGTCTTAAATCTCATTAAACAAAATGCATGTCTACCCCTTTGTAGCATCTCAGCTCGTGCCTTCCTAGAAAGAATTTCTTCTGAGTGGCAGCGGCGGGTACATATTGAGGAAGGCACATTCGGAATACTCAATCGGCTTTTATCTGTTGATCTTCTTTTTCCTCTTCTTTTTTATTTTCGATCTGGACAATCTACTGCCGTCATCTTGCCGAATTAAACTTGCTTGACTACAGGCCTTCAAAGGTCTCATCTCAATTCATTCAAATAGGTCGTTATCGCCATAATTTTTGCTTTTCAGCGAGTACTTCTAGCGACAATTCTACACATGGCACGAGAAGCATCTTCACCGCGACGCTCCCACTATGGGTGACCTGCCACCAGCTACAACTCATACAACTAGACAAAACCACCCCAGAATAGAAATCCGAGGAATAACAATGATGCAATGCCGCATCTTCTCGCCTCAAATGAGCTTCGAGGGTTGTCTACTCTGGGATATGAGCCTCAAGATAGAGCAATTACTATCTTGGTGCAAATCCGGTGGTTTTTTTTCCATGATGCCATTTCACGTCATCTTACAGCTTCTACGAAAAGTAAAGCAAACCCCTCCTTTTTGCTATCAGCACCCGCCTCCTTCGTCTCAGCATAGTGCGGCATTTGGGAGTCGAGACTGGCGAGGAACCGGATAGCAGATGGACGGATGCAGCCAACAGACACCACTTAGACGCAAGCCCCTCATTGCGTGCGAATGGGCATTCCAAGTTAGTTATTTGGATGTGCGCGTGGCAGCCACTGCTTGATGAACGTGGTGGGCAACGGCCCCCAGCCTGCCGGCCAGAATTCATTAGAGCTTTTGCATGCGGCCACTTCAAGTAAAAAACTTGGCATCATACCTGTCTAGGCAGATAGGTATGGAGATGGCTCATCCGTCATAGCCAGCTAGCGCCTCTAGATCTGCAGCTAGGCCGGCTCGCGAGATGCGCTCATCAAAAGAAACCTTGCGACGTGTATTCAAATGAGGCGCTGCATTGAAGCTGGTTATTCCAATTTTACCCCGCCGCCAACTCTTGCGAAGCTTTGTCTCAGATGACGACGGCGTCTTCCAATCGCTCGATCAGGAACTAATAGCGCCACACGCTCATCCATGCAAAGCTTGCTTAAGGTCGGCGGAATGACGGGTGCAAGGTGGAGGGGAGCTTAAGCTGCGACAGCTGGTCGAGTTATTACGAGGCATATCTCATGGAAGAAAAGCTAATTGGGCCCAGAACAAACGGGATAGCAGCAGAAACATTGTCGTTTGTATAGAGAGCAAACTGTTTCTATATTTGGAGCGCCAAGGTGTGATGAACGGAAGCTCTATTGATTGAAGCTCCCTAACGGAACAGGGAGAGGCTAGATCGGGGCTGTCGGGCGTGGCCCGGGGGCGGGGCACTTTGGGGAAGTTGGAGATGCTCATGACGATTTTCAGCTGCTATTGTACCTTGCAGCCATACTATGTCATGTATCTACTCTTTTGCCATGGAGATGTGGTTACTGATCGAATTTCTAGTGGGGGCTTTCTCCGTACACCCGGTGGCGTGCGCCATGGCAGCTTTCCGGGGTATTCTGAGCATCCAAATGGGGTGAGTTTGAATGAGACAAAGTGCTTGGCCCATTACACGGCGGGCTGCCTCTGGCTCTTGGTATATAAGAAACTGTAAGTCGTCTCTGTTCCAAGTTCTTAGAAATCAATCCATAATCTCATCTTTACAACTACAGTCAAACAATCTAACCCTCTTACTAAATCAATACCATCAAAATGTCTTGGCGTGACAACGACAACAACGTGAGTTTGTTACTCCCCTACCATTCATCCATCGGACAAGCGCTAACCAATTTCACCCATCATGTAGCAGCAGCAGCAGTTCGGCGTAAGTGAGATATTGTTTCCAGGATCATGGCATCTTAACACCTACGCTGCATTACACTCACTAACATCAAGCAGTCTGGCGGTAACACTGACAACTTTGGCTCCACTGGAGATCAATTTGGTTCTGGACAAGATACCTACGGCACCGGCAACCGCCGCAACGATGAGACCTCATTCGGATCCAGCGGCCAGGAGGCCTATGGCCAGGGCAACACATTCGGCTCAGGCAACGACAACCTCGGCTCCAGCGGTAACTATGGCGCTGGCAACGACTCGTATGATTCTGGCAACACTGGAATGGGCGGAGATACATTCGGCTCTGGAAACCGTCGCAACGATGATTCTACTTTCGGCTCCAGTGGCCGCCAAGACCAATCGTATGGCTCTCAAGACCAATCGTATGGCTCTCAAGACCAATCGTATGGCTCATCCACTACCCATTCTTGGCTACTGTGATAATAATAACATGTGTGATTTTAGTTATGGCGGCGATTCGTATGGTTCTGGAAACCAGCAATCCTCGGGCTTCGGCTCTTCTGACAACTCTGGAAACAGAAGCGGTGCCAGTGGCCTGCTTGACAAGGTGAAGGATAAGATGCACATGGGAAGCGGCCGAAACCAAGGCGGTGACAACTACTAAACAGTAGCTATTGCGTCCTGTGGTTTGAGTTGGATATCGAGGCTGTAGTAATAATGAAGTGTCAAAATGATGTTGTTGATTTAATAGTCTGATTTAATAGTCACACATCAGAATGAATATCCAAAAACCAGTTTCTTGCACAATTTTGCTCTCAGGGTCAAATAAAACAAAAAGAGCAGACACAAAGCAGTTTGCTGGACTATTGGCTGTCTATCGTCTATACCAAAGCCTTCTCTATCTTAACCAGTAATGCTCCGTCCGTTGCCTCTCCCTTTGTATTCCTCAAATGCACGAATCTATAGCCCTGGCCAAGACGATCAAGGCGCACACATGCCCACGCCGCTAGTTCGTCTCTGCCAATCTCATCATCTCTAATCGTAAATCTCACAAACGTAAGCTCTTCGACCACCCCAGGAACACCCTTGAACTCGAGTTTCTCCTGGCCGAGATCGACGTCACGGCCCTTGTACGTCTTAGTGCGGACCTTGTACTCGCTTCCATGGACGTGCCCATCACTCTCTGTGTGGCCACTCCTAGAGCCTTCCACGTGGAGCTCGACTTTGACGTACGGCTTGAAGCCCTTGCCAGATTTCTCGCCTGGTGGGAGGGGGATGTTTTGGGCGGAAAGGAAGGTGAATGCGAGGGACACGGGCGTGCGAGTGATGGTGGCGGGTTTAGAGGCGGCGTCTTCTTTGGATGTGAGCACTGGGCGGTACCCTGGGAGTTCATGTTGATTAGCAAACGAAAATCTTAGGCAAAGTGCTAAAGCTTTTACCTTCTGGCTTAAGAACATAGCCGCTTGTTCCTACAAACATTCCTTCGTTTAGCATCATGCCTTCGTCGGTTTCTTGCCAGTTCAATGCAATAATCTGGGCACCACCGCCCCAGAAAATAGAAGGGTTCAAGTTGGACGATCCAATTCGGAATCCTGCTGGGTAAGCCCTCAGGAAGTAGTGTTTGTTGTGGTTGAAGAGGGCCTCCCACTGTTTCTCGTGGTATTCGATGAATTTCTTCTCTGATATTGAGAACATGTGCGTGGGCATCGTAGCTTCTGCCTGCGTCCAATTCTTGAATGTCACTCCCTGTGTGTAGACTGCAAGACGAGCGAGTTCTTGGATCGTCTTAGCGGGCTTTGACTGTGCACCGGCAGGCACGACCTGGTCGCTCCGCATGGTGTCGACTTTATCAAGGGGCGTACCGGTTGGGACGTATTTGGTCTTGATGAGAATCTTACGTCTCAGATCGTGGGGGCTAGGTAGCGCTTCGATGTTGGAATCTGGATCAGTTACCAGAAGACCATCCCAAACCTCCTTCATAATGTCGACCATGACAATCTGCTGTTTGGGACTGCAGTGCACTTCCAGGCTCACAATCAGTGGCATTTCTGAGACGACAAATGCGCTCTCTCGAATAGCAACACAAACGTCTCTGAAAGAAACGTCCTTTGTGAGTGTGTGACCGTGGAGCACTCTCGGCTCAGCCGTGGAAGGTGAGTTCGACTTTCTCGTGACGGCCCCTTCAAGTTCCGCAACCTTCTCGGTTGCCTTTTCTTCCATCTTTTCGATTTTCTTGCTGATATTGATCTTCTCCATTTTGCTTTTCAACTGATCACCCCAGCTAGACTTTGCCTTGTCCTTGTTTTCCTTCTTCTGCTTTTTAACCGCTGCCTTTTTGGCCGCCGCTTCATCGTCGCTCGTCTCGCTCTCCGATGATGATGTCTCTGCGTCACTCTCATCGCCATCCCAGACGTCGATTTCGACGCAGCGACATCCTCTCAGCAGGACGTTGGTGTAAGCTCCAGTGGTACTATCACTCGATAGCTGATTGCCCGTCAGATATGTGTTGTGGCTGGAGCTGATGAAGTAGCTGGCCAGCGGCCAGGAAAAGTCCTCATTCTTGATCGGCAAGATGGCATCGCTTCTTGAAGAAGTCATGTAGGCAAGGAAGGCGTTGAAATCGACATCGGGGACGTTGAGCAGCTCATTCGAAGCTGCAGACGTCGTGGCATTACCTTGGGTTTTTTGAGAAAAGACTCTGACCTGGTCACTTGTCCATTTACCCTCAGGCGTGGCGTGAGAGTCAAAAAGACGCTTCAGGTAGGCGAGCGAGGTGCTGCTGAGATCTTTGATTGTCCGTTGGGCTGGGACAGAACCGCCCCCAGATTGGAGCGAGGCATTGGCGGCCTCATCTGAAGTAGCCATGGTGGATGCAGAAAAAGGAAGAGCGAGTGCGGCAGTGCGTGAATCCAAATGACAATAAGATCGAAGGTAGGGGGAGAGTTGTTTTTTGGTGGTTTGAAGTGAATAATGATACAGAATATGAGAACGAGATGATGCTTCTTTGTAGAGTATAACAGAATGCAGTCGAAGTCTTTGAGAATAAATGCAGGGGCACTAAGAATTCAAGGCAAGAAGGAGAGATTCTGGGCCGCTTTCCCCTAAGAAGCCAAGGACAGCCTGCTACCCTGCAGTGACGAAACAATCGGAACTCCAATCACAGTTTAATCGTCGCAAATCGTCTTACGCAGACAAGGAAAAGACAGCTGAATCGCTGCGGATGAAACTGTGGCTCAGCTTCTGCATAGCCCAAGGAGAAGCCCCTCTATAGAGACTAGGTGGAGTCGCATGTCAAAATCGCTGACCCGATTGAGGGGCTTTGGCCTTGATAGGTTGACGATCCCCTATTCCGTGGATAAACGAGTGACATTGTGTCTCAGAGTCGCTCTAAATTTTCAAAAACTGGGTATTTCAGCGACAACAATTACACATGTCGTTCATTGAAATAGGAAAACTATTTACGAAGAAAATCCGAACGCCAATCCAATAACCACTATGCGGAATGCCCCGTGACGTGGCGAAGGCGGATCAGATAGCGTAGATAGTAGTCCATCAATTACATCTACTGATGGCCAATGAACCATCTGTGATAAGAATACCGGTTATTATTAAATTTTATACTCAAGATGGTACACCTGATAAACACTAGCCGATGTGCTATGCTATTCCAATTTATATAAGCATCATATGTACACACGCCCGTCACAAATTCATCTCCTCTTCTCTTTTGACGATTCAAGTCTGCGCTTATCGAGAAATTCTTCCATGTCGACATGAATCCTCATCCCTTTCGACGTCATCGTATTATACACCGCCTTGAGTTCATCTGATTCCATATCGTGAATCAGCGTCAAGAAAGCTTCCATAATTACCTCTTTCGACCCAGGGCAGTGCCTCAAAGCCCTGTAAAACACATCCTTTGCCTTAGCACGTAGCTGCTTCTGAGCATGACAGAAGCGAATGTAAGATATCCACAACACGGAGCTATTCTGACAAACATCGCTCGTTAGAGCATGCTCGAATGCAACCTTTGCCGTGTTGGTGTTGCCGTGTGTAAGCTCGTGTTGAATGACAAACATGCGGCTGCTAATGCAGTCATGCTCTTTCACCAAAACCTGGTCATACAAGAGGTCACGCGTCTCATCAATGACGCGGAGGCTCGCGTCCGCCCATTCAAACATGGAAATGAAAACTGTGTTCTGTGGGAACTGGCGAATGAAAGCTGAGAGTCTCTCTCGTAAGTATACTCTCCTGAAGGGCCTATTGTAGCAATTAGTTGTATATTTCCAAGATGATTTGTATTAGAGCTGTAGATAGCAACTCACCCTTTTGATGCATGTAAGTATAAGAGATGTGCAGCGAATTGAAGGACCCGCTCGTGGGCTATGGCACCGACTTGATCTTGAGACTGAATTTCTTGAGCAATCATGTTAACTGTGTTCATTGCTGCTGCAATATTGCCTTGCGATATCGATGTTGGTTCTTCATTTTCCGGAGCTGCGAGGTACGACAGCAAAACCATGCATTCTGCAAGTGTGCTCGCTCCAATTGGATCTCCGCCGGTGAGATATTGGTGAAAATCCGAGGTGAGTGTTTGATGGGCTTTGAGAAGTATAGTACTGCTAACTTCAGGAATATCGGCCCCTGTCTCTTTCAGAGTGTCGTCCACCGACGAACAGAGCCGCACCTTTGCCAAGCCGATATTTCCGTTCTCAAATTCCATCCATGCCCAAGTTCTATAGAACAAGAATTTATACCATTTGTCAGACAGCTAAAAGCCGAATTAGCTGAGAAATACTTCACACAGATATTCAACAGCTCAATACTTACCGAAAGTGATTCGACTGCAGCTCTCAATACTTTGCTCGCCACGCTGGGATCATTGGCGAACTCGCAAAGGGCGTAGGCATTATATAGTTCGGAATTGGCAGGATATTGTTTGAGAAGTGCTTTAGCAGGCCTCTTGATGTTAGTAGGATCTTTAGAAAAGGCTACCGCAAGGTAATACTGAGCTAGCTCTTCTATGTCGGCGCTGTGAACGAGCTGCTTCAATGCCTCTAATACCCAACCCGGATTCACAATGGAGTCTTTCGACTTTATAGTGATGTACTGATACCACTTTAAGCCGCTAAATAGCAAAGAAGGCGAGGCGGTCGCCTTTACACCCGTCTCGAAGCGAGGTTTGATTCTCTGCCAGTTTTCTGGATCATCGTTATGCTTAACTGGCTCCAAGTCGACTTCGATGAGAGAAGATGATATAAACTGGTCATCATAAGCTGATTCAGTCCAATTGCTCGCTCTAAATGCCGGTGGGTAGCCAGTAAAGAGCAAAAACGCATCAATCAGCTGGCTTGAAACCACTGGTAAAAGGGAAGTTGGTATTAAAAAGAGAAAAGGGCTGATATCAGAGTACATCACGACTCTAAATGGATCATCGTCCGTACCATCATCCATTGTTCTCGCCGGCATATTAGCCTCTTGCGAACGAGATTGCTCCAGATAAGCCCAAGCCTTGTAGACGTCTCGCGACGAAGATGAGCCAATTGAGCTTGCCTGTACTGGCTCTGCGGGCTCTCCTGTGCCATCATTTTCGACGTAATGTCGAAACCCCTTTGCGCCGATGTCTCCTATGCGAGGAACTTCGCTTTCCCAAAAATCATTAAAAGATTCCAAGACAGATTGTTCGTCCTCGATGGAAAGTGGCCTAAAAAGATTGAGTTCCAAGAGACCCTGCCAAGCTGCCACAGCAAGCTCTTTGTAGCCGGCATCGTGGACGAAACGAGTAGCCCTTAAAAATACAAATATGGCTTCTTCTATGGCTTCTTTTGGTTCATCTGATGTAAGACGAGACAAAGCGACGCGTAACCGGTCGAGAAGCACTTTTTTAACGTCTTCGTATTGAAATGTTGCAATATTCGAAGTCAAAAAGTCCAGGTGTGTTTTCCACAGAAGAAAATCGCCATCTCCATACTCTAATACTTCTGCCCATTTCTTAGCAGCTGCTTTGCTAGTCCACACCTTGGCGCCCTCTCGCATCAAAGGAACAAGAACGCGTCTGCGATCTTTCGCATTTTTGACGTTTTCAAGAGCCGACTCAAGCATGGATACTTTAATCTCTGCGAAGCTATGGGCTTCGTTTTCTAATATCGTATGATCAAAACCTTCACCAGCCCTCAACAAGGCGTCTTGATGATCTACAAGCTCAAGCCACGCATCAATGTCATCTGGAGAGTCCTTGACTCGTTTGCTTAGCCGGATAGATTCTTGTCTAAGTGAATTGTTTGGGCCTGTGGCGTGCATGTCGGCTGATATGTCGGAATCTTCATCAGAGTCACTGTCTGAGTATTGTCGTGGTTTTGCTTTGCCTTCGATAGATCGATATGAGGGCTGTTCATCATCTGAAGATTGATTATCCACTTGGTCTCGCTTCCGCTTTCTAGATGAACTTAATGGTATGTATCCGTCGGCTTCGTCCATGGCATCAACGTCTGCATTCCGGGAAGACGCCCTGATTGGCCTGGATGTCACCTTTGGCAACTTTGATCGAAGCCCATCCCGTCCTGCAAAAGTAGAAAACCCTTCACCGGGCATGCGAAGACTAAATTGATTTCTTGGCCCATCGCGGTGAATTACTAGACGTCCGATGGTACCAAGGACCCTACCGCCCCCGTGGCGACGGTAAGCATGTATCTGGGATTTATCAAGACCCCCGTATTTTATAATCAGGGGGTCGCCTTTCGTATCGATCATGAAAAGACCTGGTACGCCCTCCAACTTAGAAGCAGGCTTCGGCTTTTCTATCCGATCAGCAGTTCTCCCGCGGCTCCGAGATCTTCGATGATCACGGTCACGATCTCTGTGGCGACGAGGCTCCTGGCCACCGCGCCTGGAACCACGGTCCTCGTCAACTCGGCGATGCCTGCTTGATTTCTCATCATCACGGCTCTGCCCCTTGCGGCGTATTTCATGGCGCCTATCCAGTTTTGGAGGATCCTCTTTGCTGGGTTCTTTCGATTTGAAAGAAGAGAATTTTGGCACGCTGAGCTGGATGTCCTGCTCGTTTGGCGAAGCCATCGTGGATGAAGCTCAGCTTGGTTTGTCAAAAATCAACATGATGCTGATCTACCGCAAGGTATGCAACTGTCAGATCATAAGTCTCTCCGCATATGAGTAATTATGACACTGGCTATTGTGCTAATGTAATGTTGAATGAAATCAGCTCGAGAGTTCAGAAATAAGAAGCTCAAATTACTAAGTCTGCTAAGATACTTCAAGCTTCGTTCCTGGATGCCGCGTATCGATCCGCGACTCTGGCACGTGATAGTGCTATAAGGTTGAGCGCTATAGCGTATTGCGCGGCGCATTCAAAGCCTCAATCGTAGCTACAGCGATTGGGTCCACCGGAGCCATAGCAGCCAACAGCATCTGGCCACGACCAAAACACTAAAATCACCCATGAAACTGCATTGTCAGCACCAGCACCAACATTAGAACCATCATTTTTGATCAACACGTGGGAATTGAGCAGCCAGTTTTCATCAGTTTGTAGAAAAACACCAACTCTCCATCTCCTCAAAGTTTCGGGTCATGCCCGCAGACGGCCTGCTCAATCAATTGGTCTGGATCTTGCCTGCTAGTATAACCATTGCCATTGGCAT
This sequence comes from Trichoderma koningiopsis, assembly GCA_022985005.1. Taxonomy (NCBI): domain Eukaryota; kingdom Fungi; phylum Ascomycota; class Sordariomycetes; order Hypocreales; family Hypocreaceae; genus Trichoderma; species Trichoderma koningiopsis. Next base: position 1,084,023 of record JAJPEM010000002.1, read on the forward strand.
CGTCACCATCATGGGATTTTTCGGCGGAAACCAGATGCCTGTCAAGGGCAAGGTGAGTATCCAGTTTCTGTGTCTTTTATTCTTTTGATGGCTTTCATGCAACAAAGAGTAATGAAATGGCATTGCTGATGATGAATACAGACCATCCTCATCACTGGAGCTTCAGAGGGCATGGGCTTATCAGCCGCGAAGCTGCTGTCTTTCAAAGGTGCTAACATTGTCCTTGTCTCCCGCAGCGTTGATAAGCTCCAAGACGCTCTCAAAGTCGTCAAGGTATGTATGGCCCGCAGAGCCGTTTATATCGCTCCACTGACACAATCTTTCTAGGCCGCCGCCACAGACAAGGAGAATCAGCGATTTCACTACATCGCTGCCGATGTCTCTGCGCCATCTTACGCCACTCCTCTCCTCGCTGAGGTCCGGGAATGGAACAATGGCAATCCTCCCGACATCGTCTGGTGTATCGCCGGAATGTCTACCCCAGAACTGTTTGTCGACATGGAGATGTCCTCTATGCGCCGCCAGATGGACGTCAACTTCTACGGCACAGCCGAAATGTCCCACGCCATCCTCAAGGAATGGCTGGCAGTCGATGCTCCTGTAGAGAAGGAACCCAAACATCTCATCATGACTGGCAGTGTTCTAGCGCTGTATACCATCCCTGGCTACGCACCATACTCGCCTTCCAAGTGGGCTATGCGAGGCTTGGCGGATACCATATCCCAAGAGGTGATGATGTACCCGCAGAACGTCAAAGTCCACATGGTGTTCCCTGGAACTATCCTTTCGCCTGGATACGCCCGTGAGATTCTCACCACTCCTGAGATCACAAGGATCCTAGAAGCTAGCGACCCTCAGCAAACCCCCGATCAAGTCGCGGACTCAGCAATCAAGGGGCTTGAGCGCGGTGAATATTTCGTTACTGTGGCATGGCTTGGTGCGCTTATGAAATGGGGAATGTTGGGCGGTTCGTTCCGCAATAACTGGTTTGTTGATACCATCATGTCATGGATCGTCAGCTTTCTCTGGATATTTATTCAGCCTGATCTGCATGGAAAGATACGAAAATACGGTAAAACGCATGGCCACCCCAGCAAAGCTAAGCAGGAGGGTCAGGACCGTCAAGCGTAAACAAATTTTTGGTTGTTATCTTTTCCGCACAATTTGATAATATAGATACGTCAACACGAGTTGTTTGCATGCATATATACAATTGCAATGTCTAGACCCATATCCTCATAATAGCTAATCCAACCTATATACTCTATTTCCAGCACATTATACGCCACTCCATTTTCCAAACTTGACATATCTCTTAAACATCTCTCTCAAGATAGCTCTTCCGCTTGCATCCATAGCATCATTAAGAATCTTTCTCACCTCAGGCGGCGTCACATCGAAAATAGAATTCATTGCCGGCTCAAGAGCCTCACGAACCTCCCTCGGTACATCGGCCTCAAGCTGCAGCTTCACATACTGCATAAGCACCATGTAAACGTGCCAGCCGGCAGAACGTTTGGCCGCGTCTGTTGCTGAATCTAAGGCGTTCTGATGCTGTGAACGAGAAACGGCTCCTGCGGTAGGTTCGCAGATAAAAGTAATGAGCCGGCCGTACAGACGGGCCATTGACTCTTGCGTTGTGCCGTCTCCAGTGGTCTTCGGTTGATGAATGATTAGGTTGTTAAGCAAAGCTTGCACAGTCGTCAGCAGCAAGTGGTGGTGGCCTTCCAATCGTAAGCGGTGCTTTTTGATGATTGTTCCGATTAATTTGCATAGCCAGGTAAACGACACCGTTGGGCCATTTGTGGGTTTAGACGAAGCCAAGTCGTTGATAGTAGTCAGAGTTACTTCGATATTCCACTGCCCCATAGCCTGGGGCTTCTTTTCAAGAAGAGTCTGAAGAGTCTGGCATATATAGGCCGTGTTTGGCGATTTCTTTAACAAGCTAAGAGTTAGCTCGCTATGAGCTGCCGATAAATCGACACCTTCGCTTTTGCCATGCAGATCAGTGCGCTCTGGTATGTATACGTTAGCCTAAGTCTTTTAAACATAATTCTTCATCTATGATACATACCGATAAGGTGACCAACGACTTGGCCAATGGCAAGAGCCTGGCCATCAGTATCGCAGCCCTCCGTGAATTCACCAATCAACATTTGAAGGTAGCGCGATACCTCAGGCACGTTGGCTTTGGCGATTATGGACGCAACATATTCTCTGAGAAGAGGCTCGCGAGTCCTTGGCGGTAGGTTTGTTAGGGCAGTAAATTGAGTCGGGTGAGGCTCCTCCAACTCGCTCGGAAGATATGTGTGAAGGAATATCTGAATCTTCCACGCTCTCAAGTCTCCACTGATCATGGCTTGCTTGCTCCGCTTCTCAAGCTTTTGAACGGCCGAAGACTTATTCTGTGAAATCACGGCGGCGCTATCCATAGCTTCTGCTGCGTGTACTGCTGCAAAAAGGGCCAAATCTTTTGAGTTGTCGTGGTTTGACAATAGTTTCTTGTTTGCAATGAACTCCCCTACGACTGCTGTAACGTATTGGGTTAAGGCGTTCTTTGCATTCTGCTGTAGCTGGCTGAGGCTTGATTGGCTCTGAAGGGCAGATGATCGGCCAAGCTCAGCCACAAGCGCCTTTAATAAGGTAACATGTAGCGAAGGAAGGCTTAATGGATCACTCTTCGCCTCTTCTGTCGCACATGCTTCAGTGAACTTGAGGCTTTCTGAGAAGTATTTCGTGCTTCGCTCATCGAAATTGTCCGACATTTGCCTTATAATCGTTGCTGACATAGCAAAATACCTCTCGATAACTTCAAGCAGCGTCTCATCATCCAAAGTCTCTTCAAACGAAAGACTTGAAATGGCGTTGGCGATATCAATAAGATTGGAGAACTGCATCTCTTCATTGAAAGTTGGCCGTGCCATCATCTTGGTCGTCAGATCGAGAACCAACTTCCAGCCTTCCAAGGACACCCGCTTCGGAGATTTGACCATCTTTTCTCTTCTTTTATCCAAGAAACTCATAATCTGCTCGCGTTGTGTACGGCTAAAAGCTTCAGATGGTACGCTGCATAGTGTCCGGATCCAAAGCTGTCCATACTCTCCCGGCCACCCCTTTTCCTTCTCAGAGTCGGATAAGGCTGTAATTAAGCGGTCTATAAGCGTTCTCGAAAGCTTCGGATCATTAAGATTGGTGTCATTGCTTAGAAGCGCACTCCACAGCGCATGCAATCCAGGAGGGTTGGCATTCTTTGTGGAAGACACTGCGTCAAGCAAAGGGATGTCGCCTGATTTTCTAAAGTATAGCCGGTAAAAGCGGCTGGAGCCCTGAATATACCAAGCCAGGTACTGTTGTAATGAAAGGTCCTCATCAAATCTCGACGCTACCTCCAAGTCGAGAGAGGTTGATAATTTCGCGAAGTCCAAAATGTCATACAACGCTAATTCTTCGACTAAACGTTGCGTAAATTTCTCTATCAGCTTGGCTGGCTCATTAGCAGATTCTTCATCTTGGCTCATCGAATCCCAAGCCTGGTAGCAGCACTTGAGAGCTTCGAACGTTTCAGCTGACTTGACAGTCCCTTTTTTGAGTAGTTTTGATATCTGATCCTTGATTTGCGCCCAGATATTGTTCCGCTCTTCGGGCGAGGCTGATGAGATTGTCTTGGACACAACTCTCCATTTTAAAGCAGACTTTGAAGAGCTTTTGAGCGGAGAAACTAGGTCGAAAAGCTTCAAGCTGACTGCATCAATAAATGGCTCGCCATGCAATCCTTCCGCAATGATGCTCGTAAAAACACAGAGAGCCTGGGGGTACGAGCTGGGCTCTTGTTCTTTTAACCACTCGACGAGAACAACAAGTTGCTGCGGTGATAGTTCGGATTCTATCGAAGATGAAATCGAATTCCGTTGATCTGCTTTCCGTCCAATGTCGAACCAAGGGCTGCTAGAGACCGTCTTTTGTTTCTCAGCCAGACAGAGTTGAGTAAACCATAGTCGCAAAAATCCAGATAGATCTCGACGAGTCTGGAAGCTTTTCTTTATGGCAGCAATGAGGTCCAGGTGATATCTGTGGCTATCTGAATCAGATGCTTGATCAAGGCTCTGTGCACAAATCTCGTTCAGAAGCGCGGTGCCTTCTTCAGACATTTGAAAGATATCCGGGTTGCATGTGGCAGCATTCGCAAGTAGGCTCCAATCGACTTCCGATCCCAGGCCATAATCGCGACATACTTGGCGTAAATCTCCCGCATCAATGGACAGCGATTTCCCTATGGCCTGTGCCAATACCTGCTTCATCAAAGTATTCCGGTCTGCTTTTGAACGAATTTGCTGCTCTACAGCTTTGAATATCCGGTCCATCCACATCGTATTAATCCTGCGCATATCGCTTTCACTCGAGGGGTCAGAAATTCCGGCAGCCAAGAAGTATAGTACCGGAGCAGAAGTTCTAGCTGCATCATTTGATACATCGAGTGCCTTCATGACGATCTCAAAGTCTTGTCGATTCCAGAAGTATGTGCGGGCGGGGAGGATGAAATTTCGGTGCATAAATCTCTGAAGATCTGCACTCCATCGGGTCGCCAGGGTTTCATTGATGGTGAGATTTTGGCCCTGGATGGAAGGTTCGATCTTTTTCAAGATTGCAGATGCTGGCCTAAAGAGATGAATTGCAATCTCCAGAGCGTCCTTGTCTCCTTGTAGATGGAGATCCCATATCCTGGAGACAGTTATAATCCACTCCTCTTTGCCTTCGACCTCGTCACAGATATCGCTGGCCAGTAGTAAAAGGCAAACTATAAAGAAGGAAGACGCCAATGTCGCAGCTTCGAGAGCAGATGTGCTGAAGAGAGATTTGATGTGTTCGGCTCCAATTCTATCGCGTGATCCAACAGCGTTGTTCCCCAGTCGCCCAAGCAAAGATTTCAGAGCATTGAAGACGGCCTGGCCAGTTGCCAAGCAGCCTTCTAAGCCTTTCAATTCGTCTAAGGAGTAGCGTGGCGCCAGCGATCTCTTCCTCTTGGAACTAGAGGAACCAGACTCTTCGCTGGGATTTGATGCATCTTTGAGAGTTTGCTGCAAAACGGCCACAAACTTCCTATCCGCCAGAGACTTGGCAAGTGAGAAGAGAGGAATCTTTTGAAACACAAAATCCATAATCGTCCAGGTCAATGGGTAGCGCCGTATGGTTTCTGCCTCGGATGAGTTTCCGTTCATGGACTTGAGCAGCCATCTCAGCGCGCTCTCCTCTGCCGCGTGGAATTGGTGATCTGATGACTCTGTAAGGCTGTTCCATAGTTTCTGGAGATTCTCCCCATTTTCGCCAGACCCATTTTGGTCAAGACCTCGTACGATCTTGACGAGAATCAACTTTCCCTACCCAGAGCATGTGAGCTTGACTTCAACTCAGCGCGACCAATTATAAGAATGAAAAATCTTACCATTATGAGGATAGATAAAGAAAAATCAAGAATACATGAAGAAAAAGAAGGACAAAGGCAATTATTGGCAGATAGCAGTCTTGAATTGACCCAATCTATCTCAATTTCTGATGGAAAGAAAATTTATTTACGACAGAGACAAAATTGTATAAGCTGCAGCCGTCACTGTCGCAGCGCCAAAAATTCCGAAAATTAAAAGTTCTGCCGCAATCTCCACCCCAATTCGGCAATCACCTCTCACCGCCCTTCAAGGCCAAGACCGTCCGCGATGAGGCCGGCCGATTTTCGTGTAGCTTGACATCACCTGTATCCAAAGCTTTTTTCTCTTCCTTTTCCCACGACTCCCCGTTTGGCTCTCCGACGTCAATTGCGCTTCGCACGTAAGTACAGCCTCGCAGCTAATCGATCTACGCACGAAATTCTCACGCCGTCGACCGCAGAAACGTCCGCCGCCATGTCCGAGACCACCACCCCTCGCTCCCCAAGCGCCATTTCCCGGCCAGTTAGCGAAGCGCTTCTCAACGAGAAGGTACCGAGCCGAGCTTCAAGATTCAAGATTCTGCAGAATTGTTTTTGGTTTGCTAATTAATCTCTTCATTGAATTCAAACAACAGTGGGATCGCTGCCTCTCCAACCTCCTCGTCAAGTCCACCCTCGGTCTCGGATTCGGCGTCGTCTTCTCCGTCCTTCTCTTTAAGCGAAGAGCCTGGCCCGCCTACCTGGGCGCCGGCTTTGGTGCTGGACGAGCCTACGAAGAGTGCAACTTCAACCTGAAGCAGGCCGCCCGAGACCTGAAGAAGCCCTCAGCATAATGATGAAATAATTCGAGAGAAAAAAAGGTGGAAAGCCGCGGCTGAGAAGGAGAGAGGAGGAAGAAAAAGACAATGGTGATATGAGGAGAAAAAAAAAAAGAAAAATCTCAGCGTTGTATCGATTGCACGTGTCGAGGAAATAGAAGCATGGCACCGGCTGATGAGGGCATAGAGCTTGCATCACGAGCTTATGGTTAGGCCTCACCAAAAATTCTGGCGACAAGTCGAAGTTTACTAGTTTTCATATTGTGTGTTTTTTTAAAACAACTATGTACAACAATTTTTTATCCAAACGATCCCGATCCTCGAACGCCGGCTCCATGACAAGTGAACACCAAAAGCTCAATATCTCGAAGACAGGTTCATAAATTCCACGAATCGAATCGCTATTGCTTGTGCCTGGGGTTTGTCAAACTGCTTCCAGGGCAACATCATATGCTATGCGGGCTGATCATCCCGTGGTTTTTTTCTTTCCCTCATTCACGTTCGTCATCCCCTCTTAGCAAGAGAGAATTTATTCAATTTTTTTTTCCCCTTTCTCTTTTTGTAACCTTGCACACGCCAATTTTAACGCCAATGATCAATGCGAGGGCCCTTGCAAAACGCCAGTCAAATGCATGGAGCTCCCATAGCTCCGTAATGTTCGTTTGGATTTGGTCTCTCCAATTGCTGCCCGAAGAGATGGTCTGTTGGGTAGGGAAATGCTTCGTTGTGTCGAATATTGTAGTAAGAGCAAGGGGAAAAAAAAGGAAAATAATCATCCAGAGGCAAGTAGTGGTGGTCTTTGGCTCAGTAGATGGCACCTCTGTATCGAGGTCGGCCTCTGCTGAAGCAGTGTGGCCGAGTCTTATACGACTCGGCACTTAGGCTCAGCTTCCGGGACTGGCTGTAGAGATCAAGATTGAAGAGGATAATGGCACCAAGCACCGACACGAGGAAGAACACTTCGGCAGCGAGAAGGACAATCTCAAGCCTGATGTCTTCCAAAGAGCGCTGGAGCTGGACTTCAGACATTTTGCTGGTGGTGTTTGTGTGTTGATGGAGCTTGTGATGATGACGCTGACGCTGACACTGGTGCCCAAACAGTCGGTGTGTAATACATGAACGACTTCAGATGGAGCCCCGGGGGGGGGATGGTATGCTTATCAGCTTTCTGCGGGTGGGAAGTGTCGGGAGGGGCACAAGGCGGTAAGAAAATAAAGAGGATGAAATCATAAGACAAATGCGTCGAGGTGCAGAGGGATATGCACGACAATGAGGCCGGTTTATACGTGGTATTTATATATAGGATGGCTATGTTTACGTTAGGGTCTAGGGATGCGAGGGTGGTTTTCTCACCACCACCCGTTTGGCGCAAACTGGGGAACATCTCCACGACCAACGGGCTACTGCTAGCTGCAGCCAGCGCACCACTGCGGCACAGCATCCATCGCACGGCCCAGCACAGCACAGCGCAGCACAGCGGACAGCGGAGACAGGCAAGTGAGTGGCACGTCCGTCGAGCCCGTGATGTGATGCGGCGGGCAGCAAATGAGTGAATATTGGCTGTCTGCAGCGGCGGGGACCCATGCATGGGACGGGGCTTGCAGATTTGTGCCCTCTTCGCCTGCCAGACGTTCGCATCGCGGCCCAAAGGGAACCAAAGGACACCAGAGGACGAGAGCGACAACTGTCCACGCGACCCTCATGCAGCCGTCAACCTCTGGCCGGCGCCTCGGCCGTAGTCAGGATGCAGACGGGCTAATTAAACGCTTGCATTTGGATTTCTGCAGCGGCGACTTTGGGCAGCGGTGGGTTTTACGCAGAAAAACAGCAGGATTTTATCATGTGTCAAGAGCAGGGGTGGCTTCCCCTCATCCTCATCTCGAGGAGGCCCCGGAAGAAGCTTCTTTTGCGGGCAGAAGACGAAGAAATACGCAATCAAATCAGAGCTTGGGAAGCAATACAGACGACTAAGGCAGGTAGTAGTGCTATGAATGGGCATGTGGGAAGAACCACCAAAACGGCAAGACGAAATTAAGTCGCAGCTTGCCGTCAAGTTTTAAAAGGCAGAAGAAGAGTCCATTTCCATCTAGCACGCAAATATGACCCAAAGCAAGTAAATGAATCGCTCTAGGTTGATTAATCGTGCAATAAAAAGTGTATCGAAGAAAGGAAAGAAAAAAGTCAAAACGAGGCACGCGACGGCCCGCAGGTATAAACTCAGCTAGCAGACACCAATCCATGGCTATCACGTGACAAGTCAGGGTCTCTGAGCTTTTTTCTTCTCGTCATAAAACGCTCCGCTTTTCCAAGCAATCACAATTTTTCTCAACCTTCCATCAGCACTGGCACATGCTGCGATGCAGGCAGCAGAAAAAAATCTCGAGGATTACCGCGATGGCGGCTGCTCTTGACTGCACAATGATCTCATGGCTTTGTCTGCATCCTACCCTCGCATAGGTTGGGCAGGCATTATCATCGCCCGAGTTCAGATTGGTAAGTTTTTGGCATGTGCCTCTGCCGTGCTCTTTGATGCCTTACCCACGATTTGCCTACACCTCGCCGCTTTTCAATGCGCAAGCGTGTCAACTACTTTTTTTATCGTTCGATGTGGGAGATGAAACCAGCGGTCTAGACAACCAGTCTGTTCCACCCTGATGCCATTGAGAAAAATGTGTGGCATCGGGACTAAAACCAGACAAACATATCAGTACTATAGCGTTTCATCGTGAGCTCGCCGTGACTGCTCTATCAAAGTTTGTGTGCTTATACATGTATCTCATGTAATCATACAAAATCCAGTAAAACTCCATGTAATCCGAATGTCCAATGTCTTGCCGCCGCTTGGACTATATCATCAAAATGTCCACTATCTATCTCTCAAAAGGGAGGATATTCATGAAAGGAAAAGATATCATATCTTGCTTGCAAAGATTACGCTTTCGTTAGTAAATGACAGTAAAAACTTGGCGACCAGGCGTCCTGTATAAAGGAACGATGTGTCCATAGGAATTGGATGCTCCTCTCTATGGAGCAAGAGCTCATCGTCAGCGAGAAACTGCATGTCTTGCCCTGTTTCGCATGTCAGTATTCTATTGGGGCAACTAAAAAGATGGTAGGAAAACTCACAGTCTTCTCCGTGGAAAAGCTCTCTCAGGTTCTGCACCATTTCCACTGCTGGGGCGTCAAGTTCACCCTGTTCGAGAAAAGCATCGTCGAATAGAGGGTTGAAGCTCCTTGTGTTTGCATCCTTCGTATGAGTCTGGTAGAGATGGTGGAATTGATACGCAAACTGTTTGAATGGCATGTTCTCCACCTCCTTGCAGGTATCTTGCGCGAGTGATCTCTTGTATTTGGGCGAAGATGTGTTTCTTAAATCAATCTCATTCTGCGTTACAACAAAGTTGTCTGCCGCCGTCTCAACAGCTTCCATGAATAGGCATAGGATCAGGAAAGATGCCAGACACGGTGCCCATTCTCTTCGAAGCTTCGGTTTTAGTGATTTGGAGAAGAGTTCAAAGAGAGTTTGCATATCGCGCAGGATGAGCTCGTCGACTAGGGACTTGATTTGCCGGGCGAGTACTCGGGGAGTGACCCATGGAGTGTTCTGAGGTACAAGTCCAGTTGGCTGTAGGGCGAGGATGGACTGACGGGTCAAGCAGAGGTGTCGTGTCATGACATAGTGCATGGTATAGATTGAAAGAGCGCGCTTAACCATTGTAGACTGTGTTTTCAATTAGCTTTCTCCTCTCGTCTCTTGTCCATCGTATCATTGTTCGACTTACATCTGACTGTTTTGCAAAGTTTTGCACAATAGCAAGAATCTTGTTAGGGAGCCTGGTGGACCTGAACGAATCCGTCAACTGGTCCGCCAGCAGCGGCTCATTCACCAGTGCTTGAATGTACCCCTTGGTCAACTTTTTCATTTCGTCTTTTTGAGGACCCTTATTGAACTCGATACCAATGGGAGCTGAACCCTGGGACTGAAGATCAACCTGATTCTTCTCATTGCTCAGATGCCAGTGCTGTAACACATCGCACGTCTTGGCTGTGAAGAATTTGGCTTGAAGTGTCAGTGTAGTCGCAAACCGTGGGCCTGAAGAGAGCTCAACGCTACAGAGTCGTTCGGATCCGTTCACTGTGAAGCCCTCCACATTCTCGGTGATGAAGCTGGTCATAGCATCCCTCTTAAAGTGGCCCCGAATAAAGTCGGGAAACAGCACCGGCAGAAAGTCCTGGAACTGCCAACACACCACCTGCGGAACCGAAAGCATAAGCTTCTTGCAGTGCTTACACGGCCTCTCCTTGTCACACTTGACTTTGCGGCTATGGCAGCAAAAGCACGCGCCCACTCTCCGAACCTGCAATGCGCTTTCTTTCGTCTCATTCGCCAAGGGGCCTTTCCGGCCCTTTTGCGTCGTCCTCATGGCCTCGAAACACTCAAATGGATTCGGTTTGCCAGCACGGGCATTGATTGTTGTCGGTGTCATAATGACAAACTTGCTGGAGGACTCGCTCTTGTTCTTCTCGACTTTGCCACCAATCACCTTGCGCATTGTCTTTCCTGATTTGCTGCTCCCCTCGGATTTGACGGCAGGCGATTTCGGGCTCGAAGATGAGGCGAAGCTTAGTTGACTGCCCGGTGAAGAGATCATGTCTTCAAACACAAACTTGCTTTCGGAAGAAATACTGGGACTCGGCTGATGCCATGATGATAGGCTCGGGTCCGAGGGTAGTGACTGGAGCGCATTTCGTTGAGGCAGAGACTGTTGTACGGGACTGGTCTGGATCATAGAAAACGGATCGGCGTGGAAATCATTCATAAAAGGTGTTGTAAGATCTATATTTCAATTAATATCTGAGCTTTTTTAGATATTCACAAACAAACCCACCATTGAGCTCCTGCGGAAGATCCTGCGGCTGGAAATCCGATGAACCAGACGGCATAAACAGGTACTGCTGCGGCGTCAAAAACGCATCGTTCTGCGGAAAAGTCGCGTTCACACTGCCGGGAGATGCCTCAACAGTGCTCGGGAAAAGATCAGAGGTTATAAACTCAGTCTCCTGCTGATACGTGGTGCTGGCCGGGAGAAAGACTGCAGGGTCCATGTCCACGACGGAGCCGGGCGAGAGCCCGCCCTGAGATGGCGTAGAAACATGGCCGACGATGGCGAAGCCGTTCAAACTGCCGCTTGCCGGGCTGGGGAGAAATCCTATCGATCCCGTAACGGATGCGCCGCTCGAGTAATCAATGTACTGCCATGATTCGTCGGTATCGCCAGTAGACTCGAAGTCGTAGACGGACGCAGAATGCGGGGATGCGTTTTGCGAATGTACTGAAGCCATGGCGGACCAACTTGCAGCTATAGCTGCTACGGCCAATAAGTGAAGTCAAGAGATCTATTCCGAAGCTTGGACCGCTTGAATCTGTTGACAGCTGCCGGATTCCTAGTCGATTTTAATGTCTTTGCGCCAAGTCGTGCTCAGTGCGCTGGTGGTGTAGTTCCGTGTTGCGCAAATGTATAGATGGGTTCGTTACACAGCGGCAGTATAGCTGCGGCTTTGACCAGCAAATATCACTCCATCTATTCCAACTATCGAGCCCATATGCGAGAGAATCAGCGACAGCAACAGCACAATAAAAATCAATGAATTTCTAAGAAAAAAAGACCAGGCCGTTCGGTCGCAAATCCGAGCTTACGGTCGCCGTAGCTGATGCCGTTTGAATCGCTGCGGCGACTGCAGCATCCGCCGCTAAACCGCAATGGAACACCGAACCACCTTGCTATCAATCGGAAGCGGCACCGTCATTGGCGGTCTCTGATGGGGCCGGCTGCTGGAGTTGCAATCCAGCCATTCACAGGCCTGAGCTGAAGCACATGCATTGGCTGGTCCCGATTGGGAACTTGAGCATGTGTATTTTATCCAAGCAGATTTCACGTTTTAGGACTGTCTTTAGCAGTAATTGAGGAGTGATTAGATACTTGAAAACGACGAACTCTCTGAAGTTGGTATATCACAATGGCTTTGTATTATATACAGAAGGAGAAAGAAGAGTCACTCGAATACAAGTTACTCACTCAAGGAGGACGTAGAAAGGACCACATAGCAGTTATTCCGTCTATACAATAATAGCTCTCGAAGCCATACGTAGCAACGACTACCGACATCCAATCTAGACACCGAGCTGTGCCGCCAGCCTCACCCTACGATTCAGCCTCGAGGTACCGAAACACATTTCCGCGCGAACCATAGTGTCCATTCATCATTAAGACATCAGGCTACATTCAGTATCCTACTTTAATGTTTATGTTTAGCTCAAGGCCATCTATGCCTTGTTGCCTCCAGCGGTCCACAGAAATGTACATTGTCTTGAATTGCCAGTTTGTCCCAACTCAAGCTATTAATTACAACTCGCAGACGGGAAAAGGCATCCACATCCCAATTGCACATCAGAACTTACCTGGTCCTACAAGTCAACAGCAAGTTTATCGAAATGTTGCAATAAGCGATACATCGAAAATTGCATCCCGGTTCGACAGCCAACTCACACCACCTATATACACAGATCTTTACTTTATACAGCTTAATTTGCGTGAGCACATCATGCATGAGGCAGCACAAACCTTGTCAGACGCCCTACGATACAACTGTCGTCAAACATTCATTTCCAAAATACATCTTCAATTGCACACTCTCACTGTCATGCTGTCATCATCCTCATAAGACTGCATGCGGTATATAGTATGCCAGTCCAATTGCCGCTCACAGCAATGACACAGCTGCCTCGCATGGCTCCATTCCCATCCCTTCCCCATATCCTCCTCGCCCTTTTCCCCTAAAATGATATGCTTTCCCACAAATTCCTCCTTTAAAATTTGCAGCAGGTGATATGTAGTAGTGAGGCTGATTACCAAGATACTTAATACAGGCAATGCAATAGTATGTTATTGGGATCTCATGCCGATTGGTCAATTGAAAGATACCTGATGCGTTATCGATGCCAAGTATAGGTAGCTATACAGCTTGCTTGCTGACGAGTGAAAATGAATGTCCTGTAGCTTCCAAATGCAAGGGCCGCCGTGACACAGGCGGAAGTCGGAGGAGTTATATAGTATAAACAGAAGAATCAGAAAGAACAGAAAACATCATAGTCCCCATTACGGCCCGCCAATTTACATTGCTCAAGCAGGCTGCCATGGAGCATAACTTTTTTTGTTCACGTGTCGTCACTACCATTGGTAACGGCGTAGCATGAATAGATATTGTAAACTGAACCCAATTAGTTAGTCATGCATGGATGGATATAAGAGGCCAAAGGGGGCTTGATAGGGGTATAACGCACACAAGTATCGATATTCTCCCATGTCCTCTTTTATTTTGAACGGAAAACGTAAAAAAATCATCAGTCATTTTCAAATTTTGCAGTCTCATAATAAACGTGATCATTAATGCCAGAAAAGAGACTGTTGTAGATGGGGCGAAGAAGTTTAAGATCGGAATCGCGCATTGGCACGCTCCTGTATCTGCTTCTCCGTGGAAACGTATAGTCGGTCGAGGTAGTCCATTGCCGACGCATCTTTCAGGATTTTAGCCACCTGAATACCAGCGGAAATGAGCTGGAGGATGTTGCGATCGTCTTTCAGAGGGCGGCTCTGATGCTTGGCAGCATGCCGCATCTCTAGTGAGTTTTCAAGGATTGTGACAAACTGTTTGATTTGTCCGTTATAGAGCACTCGAGCGGGAATGCGTCGCTTGGTGGCAAGTCTCTTCAAGAGGTAAACCCACTCAGTCCACTCTCGATCTTGTGGCCTCTCTACAGGCCTCATATCTTGAGTAAGTGGAATTGGGAACTGGTACTTGGCCACGAAATCATAGGCGCACTGCGACAACCGGTCATTAACCTGATTAAGAACGTTATCTTGTTCCTGGACGTGAAGGTTGGTTGGTAGATGCGGGAGTTCCCTCTCCTGCATGGCAATAACGTCCGGGGGCGGACGCTGTAGGAATTGATGAGGGCCATCAAATTCATCTCGGTTCGACGGTCGTCGCTGCGATCGAGCCTTATTGTTTTGTTGCTTTGGTTTGTTGGTAGGGACACCAAAGTCGAGGCCGTTGTCCAAGGAATAATCAGACAAGCTTGGAGAGGCAATGATATCATCGACTGAGCCTGTGGGTGAATATCTGCTCTGTCCATCCCAAGCAGATGATCTGCTGCGCTTGTGGGATCCATATACCGGGCCGGGATAGATGGAATTGGAACCACTGTTTGCCCCAGGTGGGGAGCGAGGGACATAGGACTGCTGGGCCGACACTGGAGGATCGATTCTCGAAAAGTTTGCAGTCGATTGTGCAGGAGGGCTATCAGCCCAGGGATAGGTAGAGGTCGTGAAGTTCATGCTTTATAACATCATGGTAAGCTTGACGTCCGTCAACTGGCCTGTGATGAGCTTGTCTTGTCTCACCTGGAAATGGGATACAGACTCCCAGCATGTCTGCCGCCGTTGTATGGTTCAGCGAAAAGGCTATATCCGGGTTAGTCAAATACACTTCTTTCATCTGGACTGGAGGTGTCAAGTCGCACCTGCGAGGCGGGTTCCAGTGGTTGTTGGTAGCGGAAGGCATATTGTAAGCAAATCCAGGCTGTGCCATGTTTTCAGGGCTCATAATGCAGCGATATACGTCCGGGAGTCGATGGATCAACAAGTACCAGATGCAACAAGAACAATAAAGACTTGCTCACAAGAAGAAAAGAAAAGAAGCAAAGAAAAAGACAGGCAGGACAAACAAGGAGATACAGATAGGTTCAAAAAAGCACTGTTAGAGGCCTGCAGAATCCGGCAAAAGTAAATCCAGCCAGCACCGTGGGCATTGATCCTATTGCAAGCAATCCAGGAGGAGTTTCCAAGCTTCCCGAAGAAAAGAAAAATCCAAAGGAGAAAAAGCAGTATTCCGAAGGAGATGGAGGTCCTTTGGGTCTTCTCACACAAAAGTGAGCTATAGCTATAGGCGGTGTGTTGGACAGCTGAGGCGACCAATCCAGAGTGGCCAGCTTCAAGCTTAGCTGTAGCTCCCTGGCGGGTATGTAAGTTGTGGTATCAGGCACTAAATTCAGTGCGAAGGCCCGAATCGTCCCTGAGGATCCAAAATTCCAGGCAATAGAGGAATGGACGTTGCTCGTCTGGGCAAGATAGACCTGTAAGACAACTGCTTCGTCAGCCCCGGAATGAACACGCTTTATGTATCACTATGCACAGGCGGGTTGTTCAAGCTCACGCGGTAGGCTCAGCACTTGGCACTCGTTAGTCTGGAGAGCAGAGCAGGGCGGCCCCGGTCTGAGTCGATCACTAGCGAAGCTCGGGTTGGCATCGAGAGGCGCGAGGAGAGGAGAAGGAAATCGAATCGACAGGCACAGCCAGGTCTCGAGGCCACCTGTTTCGTCCCAAGTAATCGGGCGCCTACGACTAGATCCGGGGTCAACGGCCCGCGCTTGAGAGGTGCAAGGGGAAGCTCTTTCATACGTGTGGTCTGGCCGTGGTTCTCGCTCGCTGCTGGTGGAGCAGAAACGTTGTGGACGTTGGCGGAAGCCTTCGGTGGGACGAGATGCCGTATCAAGGTCAAGGGTGCGAGCCGGCAGCGACAGGCTGGAATGCTGCAACCAATCTGTGACTTGCGGCAAAAGACAGGACCAGAGTGGCAAGGCTCCGAGGCTGTTTCATGACGCGGGTGATGCTCTCTAACCTGCTTTTGGAGGAGGCAAGAGCAGAGATGCTTCATGGATCTCGTCGCCTCGCAGGACATTTGGAGCGAAGCACACGATCGTGGGGTAGGGCAGGTTTTGGTTGGGCTCCGCTGATTGTTGCCCAAAGCTCAAAGCAGTAACGGCGGTCATCCTGGCTGCTGGGGTCCGGAACTTCCAGGCAGGGAAAAATGGCAAGGGAAGCGGTCAATGCATGTGGTAGGCTGGCTGATATCCATTTGGGCATCAACATGAGAGCCATTAGGCGTCTGCTTCCAGCCCAACCGCATTGATCCGGACAAGCTGCCCACTTAGATCACGGCATGGGCCATCCACGACTGGAAGCTTTCATGCGAGGACGAGCGGATCCACGAAAGAGAAGCAAGTGAGGAGGTTTCGACGACGAATTCAGCCGAACTGCCCGTACCATACGCCGAGAGCTGCTCGAGCTTCGCTGGTAGATTTCAGACGCCGTGAATCGAAGAACGGGCTTCCAGCGGGCTTGGAGTGCATGCAGTCGACCAATTCGGCTGAACCCATGTGTATGTAGCATCTGGCATATTTTGGGCAGCATGGATACCGGAGACACATTGCCATTGGTGTAATATTTGGATCTCGGAGCTGTAAAGAGCTGGATAGAGCTCGAAGCCAAGCTCAGAGCTCTCTGTCAGGATCATGGTCGATTGGGCAATTGGATTGGAAGATTGGCGGCTTCAGCTGAATCGGGGATAAGCGAGCACGCGAGAACAAGGCCTGCCCGAAGACATGGGTGAACCTCTGGCGTTCCCGTTTCATGGGTTGAACAAAATCGATCGCAATTTCTCGATGGCCTTTGGAGTCGGGGTACCAGGAACAGACCAGCGAGCTAACACGCATCCGGGCGCTCAGCAAGGTACTGGATAGGTACTGCTACCACTTACACCTCTATCGATTACGGATAATATCTGTCTCTACGAAATATCGTCAGGAGCATTGGTTTCGAGAATTACAAGTACTGCAGTCTCGGATCACGGAGTATATGCTCTAGTGCCTTACAGGAGTGAGGGACTCGAGATTGCTTCAACCTGGGCTCACCTACACAGCCGTTCTTTAGTGCAATGCTCACCGGAGTGCGTGGAGACGTTGGGAGCCAATCTCGTATACGAAGTGCGGCGTAAAGGCAGCCGAGACAGTCTCATCAACGGTCCCAAAGCAGCAACGGGTGGCTTTATACTACCACCCTGACTACATGTAGACACCCTATTGTCCGGAGTGTCAAATCACAGGCTGGTCCTACGGAGCACAAGCGTCATGGCACTGCCAAGCACCCTTAGTTATTCTAGAATGCTGAATGTACCTGTGACACTCGAACGTGCGAATGCTAGCACAGCTTCGAGACACGCCACACAGAATAGCAAACCATGAGCTGGGTATTAGAATCTGTCAGGCCTCAATCTACCGCCCTGGTTACATCCGCCTAACCAAACCTTGTTTTCGGCGTGGAGCTCGGGACAGTGGATCCAACTCAAAAATGATCGACAAACCTGAGCAGCAAAACAATGCAAAGCGAACAGGGAGCTGTTCGCTTCAATCTCCGTACAAAACGGAACGTGAGATGCCAGAATTCTTGCAGATACTGACCAGATTGGCACTGAAAGTAACCAAAACTCATGATTTGCATGAATGCAGCGTACAGAGAATCGAATGTTGCTCATTAGTAAAGAAGAAAAAGAAAGGACGCAGTTGAAAGGAGTAGGTAAATGGCATAGAGGCCCATTATGAGTAAATCGGGCAGCCATTCGATTCAACAAAAAGCACTCCAGCCGAGCCCAACGGGCTGAGATGGCCGGCGTCTCAGACGGAAATTGAAATCAGCCCATCCGAAATTAGCCTTCAGGCTGCGTAGAAGATTCTACGAAGCCTCCCTGGGCGATCATCATAATGCCTCGCCGCGGCTGAGGGCTAGGTTCGGTGTAAGACTGCGGCTGAAGACTCCTGCGAACGAAATTGAGCGCGCTCATGCACACAGCACTTGCTGTGTTTTCTGCCTGGGGCGGAAGCTGCACCAATGGAGAGATCCGATAGGTCCTTGATGGGTTGCACAGTATCAGTTGTCGTCGGGCAAGGAAGCAGCCTGGAGAGAAAGAAATGGTCCTCCCTGCGCAGATGGTTGAGATGTGAGCCCCAATAGGACGTTAGCAATGACGCCGGGATAACCTCCATTTCCTTGGGATATAGAATACAGCAACCAACACAATTTCAAGCCGTTTTATCTGTATTAGTATATCGAACTGCAGAAAATTATGCTGTGAATATCAAATGGTATCATGGTGAGAGTTTTTGGTTTATCCAGGAGGAGGGAGGAGGACCGAGCTCGAAAGATGCCACTGCCAGGCGGCTTAGCTAATGCAGCAATCGCTGTGGTCTGGGCTGTTTCAACCTCAACCGCTCTCCTCCAACCAGTCGACACGTCGTCTTCTCTTTTATTTGAATGGCTCACCTGCCCGCGCACGGTGACGAAATGGCTGAGCAGGTGCATAATCGCGTTTCTGCGTGATCACGGTCGAGGCTCTTTATTCGTCTGCGACGCTCCCTGCCTGCATGCCAGCGCATCTTTCTGGCGGCATTTTGGACGCTGGTGCTGATAAACCCCGCTTCCAAGACTCTGAAGCGGCCAACGAGAGGCTCGAGATGCCCTCGCGCGGTCCACCATGTTACGCTTCACCATGCAGAGTGCAGCGCTTGGCCGCCTGATACGAGCCGCCGACAGCATGTACAACAACACATACAGTAGGCTGACCTGACCGGCCCTGGGGTGCGGCCGCCGGCAATGACGGAACTGAAGCTGCTCTCAACGCCAGACCCGGCTTGTTTTCTTCGCTCGACAGGGTCTGAGACAGCTAGCCAGGACCAGGGGATGCTCAACCGCCGTGCTTTTTCTACAGACTCAGAGCGGCAATCGACTGGCAACGAAAAGCTACTCACGGCTGGCCTCATGCTTTTCTCACCGGCGAGGCATTATATGTCAAACGAGACAAAACGCAGCAGCTCGCGGCACCGCCTCACCGACCGTCTCCTCCTCCTGCAACTACGGCAGAGAAAAAATTTTCGTTGGTGCCCGCCTACTCTGCACTGCTGTGTTGTCCTGCAGCCATCACCACTGTTCGTCACTTCGCACGACGATGCTCGTCAATGATAGGATCCTTCGTCGGTCTCGTGCTCCACTAGATCCATCCAACAACCAAGGAAGAGACCCGGCCAGCGCCAGCACACCATGCAGGCCCCTGTAAAGCGAGCCTATCATTCTCGACGAAAACACGCCAGCGCACTCCTGCGGCCAGCACAGAGGCCATTGCGGCGGCCGTTTATTGGCATTGTTGAGTGGTGAGACACGCTTGCGGCGGGGGTATTGCGTCTACTCGGACCAAGAATCAGACTGGACGGCAATGATAAAACCCGCAGGGCCCCCTCGTTGCCCAACTTCCTCTCCTAATTCTTCTTTCTGCCCAACGGTTTCTGCCCAAAACATCCTTGAATCCCTTATCATCGCACAAGACCGACTATTCACTTCTCATTTGTATCCACTTGCAGCCCCCATCTCATTATCAGTCAGCTGTCAAGAACTGCAAGTAAACCCAAGGGACTTTTTCGTCGCCACCATCACTTCGATCTTCACCGTCAACCTCTTCCAAGTTGACCTGCCGGATCTGCCATCCAGGGCCCTGTTCACAGATTCCATCCGGGATACAATGACAGCTGCTCTTTTGCCTCACCAGGCGAACATGCCTAGCTATAATGCTGTTGACCTTGATGAGGTCTCTTCGCTGCCCAGGTACTGTTTTCTTTATGCTCAGGATATTGCGTGTTCTTCTGCTTTTTCTGCTTTTATTCTTTTTCGTTTGTTCTGTTTCTGTTTTTTTTTTCAAGTTACATCCTGTTGAGCGAGAAATCATGTATTTTTCTTTTGTTTCTGTCAGCTTGTCTTGCCGCCTTGAAACCAGCCACAGGATACACCAGGATGCCACAAAAGCCATTGGAATAGCCATGCGGACCTTCTGAACGGAACAGAATTTTTTTGGAACAGGACTTGTCCAGCCGGACAAGGAAACAATAATTGAGAAATCAATGAAATATATAATTTTTTGGCCTTGTGCCAGCGGTAAGTAACGGTCCGCTATTTGAATTCAAGCGACAGATTTTCGATATCTCCCATTGGCCAAATCTTTGCATGAGCCACGTATCTGCTACGGAGAACCTGCGGAGCCAAAGGACCTTCTGGACCATCCAGCGAATGTGCGGACCTGCTTTTCTAGATCTCGGAATGACCTGTCACCGCACGACCTACGACTGTACAGCTGGCCCTGAGCGGTCTACACGTGGACTTGGACGGAAAGCAGTTTAATTTGACTGCGAACGCAAACTTGCAGAAGCGGATCTGTGACAACTGGCCTTACTCTGAGCTGGACCTTCACCGACTCCAAAACCCATGTGTCTTTCGACTCACGTGTCCGGACCTTGTTGGCCTTTCGGTTCGAAATGAATGTACGCGATTCTGAATTTTTGTTAGCTTTGTCCTTTTTTTGCTTTGCCCTTTTTGCCCTGCTTGACCTGGAATCACAAATCGACCCAAAAGAGGACTACACTGGACCACGCTGGATTACGCCAACTCATCCCTTGAAGCCGGAGCCCAATATGGATACTTTCTCATGGGATTGTGAAGACTTGCTGTCAGAACAACCACCTTTTTTGTCTATGGCTCGGTTTGTGTGACCATGTTCCCCTATTGACTCCACGATTAGCTTACTGACCCCCCTCGTAGGATCAAAGTTGATACCGCAAGCCTAGTCTTGTTTATTGTCTTTTCTTTTCTGCGTTGATAAATCTTGGTGAGAACAGCACACTAACCTGACCTAGCAACTTCAGCTACTCCCAGTCATCTATGGCTGCGCCTACCCCTGCCATGTTTTCTTTTTCTCATACAGAACCAACGGCGGACCTTATGAACGGTTCGTCGTGGGGTGCAAATGCAGAAGGGCCACAGAACTTCCATGATTACCCGGACAATGGATCATCGCACTCAGGAGAAGCCGAGGAATATCTTTTTGCATCTGGTCATAACTCACCTCGGGGACCCAGACTTGATCAGGCCCAACCCGCTGCGGTGGCATGGGCCGCTCCCAAAGCGCCCATGTCCATCCACATAGGAGCCCAGGCTATGTCTCGAGCTAGCTCGAGCCGCTCCAACGGCTCTGCTGTTTCACCGACACAGATGTCTAATATGAGCACTAGAGGTAATGCACAAGCTTTCCGGAGTGGATCTCAATCTACTGGCTCCATGAACGGAATGGATTCCTGTCTGTTGAACTCAGATGCCCACGGTGTTTCATCCCACATGTACTGGTCCGACTACGCCTCTCTCGAAATGGGCCTGGGTGCCGATGGCGTTGCTTTCCCGGTCCATAACGTGAACCCGCTCCACGTGGTTCCATCTCAGATGCACTTTGCCAATGATTCTGTTCCGGATGCATCATCCCCCAGCACTTGGGATTGCTTTTCTAGCTCCATCTCCAGAACTTCTTCCCCTGCTACCATTGATGATTCATGGCAGTCTGCTCCTTTCAGCCCTGCCTCTTCCCCCGAGCTTTGCCAATCGCCTAGGTATGTTATATTCCACAATGTGGATGAAACATCTTCTTACCGGCTCGATTTTAGAGACAGAAAAATCCCCATGATGCCAGAGGACCTTCACAAACACCAGATGGAAGATACTTCCTCTCTTCCCCAAGCCTATACCGCTCGCCGCCAGGGAAATGAAGGAGAGTCTGCCCGAGACCATGCCTTGTACAAGAATGTCGCTCCCAAGGGGGACGGCCTCTTTCACTGCCCCTGGGAGGGCCAGCAAAACTGCAACCACAAGCCCGAGAAGCTTAAGTGCAACTATGAGTAAGCCTATGTGATCTCATGCTTTCGGACTTCAAATGCTAACCAACCACCCCTCTTACAGCAAGTTTGTTGACTCTCACCTGAAGCCCTACCGATGCAAGGCTGAAGCTTGCGAGGGCGCCAGATTCTCCTCTACTGCCTGCCTTCTTCGCCACGAGCGTGAAGCTCATGGTCTTCACGGCCACGGTGATAAGCCTTTCCTCTGCATGCATGAAGGTTGTGAGCGATCAATTCCTGGCAGCGGTTTCCCGCGCCAGTGGAATCTGCGAGACCACATGAAGCGAGTTCACAATGATCACGGCAGCGCTGGTAGCTCCCCTATTGGAGCTGCTCAGCAAACCGTCAAGGGACGCAAGCGCAAGTCATCTGATGTCTCTGATGCCCAAGGCTCCACTAGCCGCAAGGCCTCAATCAAGTCCATGCCTGCCCCAGAGCCAAAGCAACCCCCCGTCAAGCCTCTCATTGAACAGTGGATGGACCACCACAAGGTCGTCACTGATATGCTTAGCCGAATGACCAAACCCAATGATGTTCACAATCTCCAGCACATTTCTGAGGCCCAAAAGCACCTTGAGGCTATGCTCAAGATGACTTCGGCCCAAGTGAACATCAAGACTGAGTTGGCACCCAACGGCCGACACTATCTGCCTTGAAGTGCCAATAGCAGACTGTGTTTTGGTCTCTCTTTTATTACCATGATGTAGCTCCATGCGGGCTATTTCCCTTTTTTCTTTTTTCCTTATTTGCATTATATACATAGGATGGACGGTCAGCATGAGAGGACGCTGAGCTTACCGGGATAAGAATCCCACGGGGCACCCCGCGAGTAAACAGTCTCGCATTTTGTTATATCTTCTTTCATTCTTTTCTCGGATGCTAAAAGTACTGGCTGGAATTGGTTTTGGATATGGAATTGGACCTGGATTTGGAACTGGATATTGGATTTGGGCTAGGATTTGGATGCGAAAGGGATAAACAGCGTTTGATTTGATACTCATTCTTGTCTTCACATGGTTTTTCTTTGTCAATACCCTCGGTTTTCTTTCGGTACTTTAGATTTAGATGCCTTATTCTGGGCACCGGCATTCGCTCAGCCAGTTTCACTGGTGATGATTTTCTTAGGTTTTTTCTTTTTTTGGGTTGGAATTGGTATTTATTCTCATGATGACAATGAATTTACTGCTATTTGCTTGTTACTCAATACTGTCTTTGGCTCACTGACACCCGTGCGAATAACTGCTAAAGAATCTACATCTGCCGTAATACAGTGCAATAGGGCTCTATTAACTCTCTACTGAGTCCAGTTTGAGTATGTCTTCTTCAAGTAAAGCCAAATTAGCTCGCCGCGATAGCGCCTGCAGTACTATCCAGCGTCTCTCAGCACTTGTACCGAGCCCCTCAAGGTCATGATCAATGGATATAAGCTGTGAATCAAGCCGATGGCATGCGTCGTTGCGTCGCGAACCGGCTTCAAAGCTGTTTCGGGGTCTCATGTTGCGTTTTGCGCTGCGTTTTGCGCCGCCGTGTCGAGAGGCAAGAGACTTTCGTTGAGGGTGATGACGATTGAATGGAGCATCGTCAGCTCTTGATTCAAATGGTGTGAAAAGGTGGTCATGGTTTAGAGGTTGTTTACGTATAGCAAACTGAATTAGTATTTTTAGAACCTGGTTTGAGTTGCTTTGGCAAGAGTGTAAGGAGAAATGAAGCTTGCAGTGCATATAGGTACCATGCTAGGGTAGCAGATCTTTGGAGTTGGGGAGAGGCATTGCATTGTCTCTATGTATGCGGCCGAGATGTTGTGTATCACCTTCAGCTTTGAGATTATTCATTCAATCTTACAGTTGACTCATTCTAATTCATACGATGTATTTCCTCTGTTGTCGCGATGGTTCCAGTTATACGTTCATGAATCATGCGAAGAGCCACATACGTAGCCAGTTACGCAGATCTCTTCGCTATGGTAACATGACAAGAAGCATTGTCAAAAGGGACATAATGCGACTATTACAGGGTCATAGAATAGTATATACTGTTATAAATTTAACGAGCAATTGAAGCCCTCCAGTAGCCATGCCATATCATACAGGCACATAACAGATGTCTCGTCTGGTCTGATCCCTTACACTCGTAGCCGATGGTGGGGCCGATCCCAGCACACAGCTCTACCGGATTTCGGCGCATTTGCGGCACATGTTTAGCGCTAAACAGCTGCTCTGCCCCTCCACTCGAAGCTCGAACGTTTTCTCGTGCTACCGCTAATCTACATCATCGACGCCAGCTTCATCTCTCTCCTTGACTTTGCGTCTTTTTGCATCTGATTCCTACTATCTCTATTCACGCAATACCCTCTACTCCAGTCACAATGGCTCGCAAGTTTTTCGTCGGCGGCAACTTCAAGATGTGAGTTGTGTTACCTTCTTTTTCCTGTTCACTGTCGTACCACCCCGCCATGCCCCGCGTTCGTCAAAACAGCGCAGAGCTTTGGCAATGGACAATTGCAAATTGGGAGCGAAGCCAAGCTGATTGATGCCTACTGCTAGGAACGGGTCTATCTCGTCCATCAAGGAGATTATCGCCAACCTGAACAACGCCACCCTTGACCCTAGCGTCGGTATGTGCTTGCTTTGTCCCTGGAGAGCGCTCTAGTAAAACGGAACGATACAAGTCTAACTGCCCTGTTCTTCTCTCTCTAGAGGTCGTCGTTTCTCCTTCCTACCTGCACCTGCTCCTTGTTCGTGAGAACCTCCGCAAGGAGATTGAGGTCGCCTCCCAGAACGTCTACGACAAGCCCAATGGCGCCTTCACCGGCGAGGTCTCCGTCTCCCAGCTGAAGGACAGCGGCATCAACTGGACCATCCTGGGCCACTCCGAGCGCCGCACCATCCTCCGCGAGAGCGACGAGGTCGTTGCCCTCAAGACCAAGTACGCCACTGAGAACGGCGTCAGCGTCATCTGGTGCTGCGGCGAGTCCCTGGAGGAGCGTGAGGCCGGCAAGACCATTGACGTGGTCAGCAAGCAGCTCGCCGCCCTCAAGGCCCAGGTTTCCGACTGGTCCAAGATTGTCATTGCCTACGAGCCCATCTGGGCCATTGGCACCGGCAAGGTTGCCACCACTGAGCAGGCTCAGGAGGTTCACAAGGCCATCCGCGAGTGGCTCAAGGCCAACGTCAGCGACAAGGTTGCCGAGGAGACTCGCATCCTGTACGGTGGCAGCGTCAACGAGAAGAACTGCGGCGAGCTCAGCAAGCAGGCCGACATCGACGGTTTCCTCGTCGGCGGTGCTTCTCTCAAGCCTGCTTGTAAGTTGAACCAGTTGAACTTGACCTGTGGTGCCTCTCATTTGCTAACGAGCCCTAGTTGTCGACATCATCAACTGCCAGAAGCAGTAAATGCTTTCTCCTACCTAGAAAACATGAGCCGACAAAAGTTAAATATAGTATATAAAAAAAGTAATGAAATTTCCGATAAGACAATACAGATCATACATGATATGAATATGTTTTCCAGCAGGTGACACTGATTTACAACTGTCAAACGACGTCATTGAATATGTAGCGGTGTGTCCTATGTCCACCAGCAGCCCAATACCAATTTTATCTATGTGCTCCATCCTAATACAAATACACAGGCATAATACATAAAAACCGTAGTAAAACAAATAAATTCGCTCAAATCATACAGCCATTCCCTTGCCGTGGTATGGAGACCAGATGCCTCTGACACTGGGCTTGGTGCTCAGAACAGCCTTGTTCGTCCGCCTCAACTTCTCTCCACTAGCATCTCTTAACAGTTCGACCTTTTGCAGAATCTCGTATGGTGAGAGATTGCGCACGCAGATGGGCTTTGTGCGGCCGTTGATGTAATGTCCGACGACAACGGGGTGCTTGCCGGGTCGTGGGGAAACGGCGAACTCGATCTGAGGGTTGGCGGCTGCGAATTTGGGAAGCAGTGATTTGATGAAGCCACTATCCGGAAGATGAAATTAGCACTAGTTCACAAATCATGCTTTCGGCTCGTGTGAATATGCCTACTTCATTCCCTTTGAGCTGCCCGCCCAGTCGCAGTAATGCAGATCCAGCTTCCTGCACTGAAGGACAAACGCCCCCAGGCCATTCTTGATTCCAAGTCAGTTCTTTTCTGCCTATGATTCATGTAAATCGTCCGCATACCTTGCCATCAGCAATGGCTCGCAACGCCTTGACTGTCATTTTGGATGTGGTCTGAATATTCCAGCCGCTATTCTCATGATCTCGTAGCACGTCTAGCGCAGCATCGAAAATTGAAACAATTCGATGGCCGGACGGATCGGGGCTAGCGCCAAAAGGCACAACCCCGGCAAAACTCAATTCAGTTGCAGTCGAGCTACACGAATTTACTGCTGCCAGAGCGCGCGGCAGCTTGTCTCACGCTACCTGCTGCAGGCAATAACCCGTTCGCACCAGGGCATCTCGATATCTGGACGCCAGAACCCGTGGTCGCCTTTGACCGAAGAGTCCTGTATCTTCTCTCTGCCTGCCAATCGATAGCGACGACGGCGATTGCCCAGATCCTCCGCGATGACCGACAAGTTACCCCCTAACTTGTTGGCGCTCTTTGCCGCGCGCCCTCCGCTGCGATGGGTAGAACCCTCTGACCATGCGCCCGAGAAGCGCAGGACAGCTCCCATCGGTGGTGTTGCTGCTTTCCTGCCCGAGCTTCAAAAGTACAAGGAGACGGACAAGTACGAGCCCACCGAGAGCTGGCTGGAGATGCGCGATCGGAAAAAGCGAGAGGCAAAGGAGAATGCTACAAATCTTGTCACCGAGGGGCCCAAACAATGTAAGGATACCAAATAAAGTTGGAACGCAGCTTTGACGCCGAATTTCATTGTCTTACTAACTGGTGCTGATAGTCAAACCAAACGAGGATCCCAACATCCGTGGAGATGCCTTCAAGACTCTCATTGTTGCCCGCCTTAGCTATGACGCCGAGGAGCGTGATCTGGAAAGAGAGTTTGGGCGGTTTGGCCCCATTGAACGTGTTCGTATCTATCGATATCTACGTTATAGTTTGAGAACTGGAACTGACCTGCTTCGTTAGATTCGCATTATTGTTGATACCCATGCTCACGAGAAGCCTAATAAGAAAAAGAAACCACACAGAGGCTATGCATTTGTTGTTTTTGAACGCGAAAAAGATATGAGAGGTAAACTTTCCCAATCCCTATTATGCTTCATGACCTTTCCAAATCCAAATTCCGGTGGATATACCTCGAAGATGCGGCCCTCAAGCTTGCCTGTCTCATCCTTCCCGATTTATGAACCGTGAATCCGCGCAAAGTTTATGGTAAGAGTTGCTGACATTGGCGTCTTTTGACGCAATAACGAATAGCTGCCCTGGACGCTTGTGATGGCATTCGCATCAAAGACAGGCGTATCAAGGTGGATGTTGAACGCGGCAGGACTGCGAAGAACTGGCTGCCCCGCAGATTAGGCGGTGGTCTAGGCGGTCGAGGCTATACCCGAGCAATGCCATCTCGCCCCGGCGGCCCCGGCGGCTTTGGAGGAGGCGGTGGTGGTGGTGGAGGAGGCTTCCGCGGAGGCTTCAAAGGAGGTTTCGAAGGAGGCCGAGGCCGTGGTGGATTCCGTGGAGGCTTTGGTGGTGGCCGTGGAGGCGGCTTCCGAAGCGGTGGCGGTGACTTTGGCCCCCGAGGTGGCGATAGAGGCGGCGACCGAAGCGGCTTTGGAGCTCCCAATGGAGCCCCGTCCGGCCCTGGATTCGACAGAAGAAACGGAGATCGAGGCTTCTCTGGTGGTGGGTATGAGTCTCGAGGCGGCGGACGCTCATATGATGACAGATCCGGCGGCCACCGAGATGGCGGCGGCCGATATGGCGATCGTGACCGTGACCGAGACCGCGAACGCGACCGTGATCGAGACCGTGGTGACCGTGGTGACCGTGATCGTGATCGAGACCGCGAAGGACGTCGGACTGGTAGTAACATGGAACCCATCGGCCGCAGAGAAGGTGGGTATCGGGAAAGGGACTACGATCGCCCGCGCGATGAAGACAACCGGAAGCGAGGATACGAGGGTGGTGGCTACGAAGACCCTCGAAAGCTGCGGCGCTACTAAGCTAGATGACTGGTGCAAGTCGACAAAAGTTTCGACACTTGGTGGGTAAGCAATGATTGCTTGACGAAATTCCTTTGCATCCTTTCTTTCACCTCTTAAGGGTAAGAAGCTTGCAGTCTGGCGCCAGACCATTCTCAGACACTTAGATCACCAAGAGTTCAACACCCCCCGATCCATCTTATCCCATGTCATCCTTGTAGCCCACGATTCTTGACCTATGGGTAACAAATCCTTCTTTCCGCTGGTTTCTTGGTCAAGAGAGAGAAAGAGGCCATTACTATCAAATTCCGAGTATCAATCAGCTTGTCACTACTGGACAGGAAACACTTAATAATAGGGACAGGACGAAGAAATATCTTGTCTCGTTATGTATTATAGGGCGTTTGGCAGGCAAAGCAACTACAAAATTTGGAGCTTGAGGTAAAGTCCGAGGTAAGCTCTTGTGACCTGCTGATTGCAAGATTGAGGTAATTGCTTTCTTCTGTTTTTCCGCAATGAGTTTATTTTTTCTTAAAGAAAAGCATCAAGCAAGTAATCAAACAAAGAAAAGAGAAGAGCAGTAAGAAAAAGAAAACAAAAGTAATCAATTGATGTGCCGATTATTAATCTTTTGTTTTTGCTGCTATACGAAAACAGATGCGTAGTTATTTTTTGTTACAACTTTGATAAGGGAGACCTGAGACGCAGACCATATTTATTGTTTGATCATCATTTTCGGGAGCATATGCATATATATATGAACGTGTAATGTCCTCTATTATTTTTTGAAAACCCTGTGAAGAAGAACCTTGGAAACGCCGAAATACCCAAACAAATCCGTTGCTGGTATATGTTGCACGCACACAGAACATTTTTCCACCGAAAAAAACTACAACCTCAAAAATCGTTGATCAAATTGCTTTAATCCTCTTCCTCAACACCTTCCATGGCGGCTTGGTCGATTTCTGTTACCTCGCTGGTCGCAGCGCTCCAGTATCTACAAGTTGTTAGATGCAAATGCCACATGAAGATGACGGCAGGGTCAGTGAAGAAGAGTATCGAAAAACTTACGCCAGAACCTTGATTTTGAACTCGCTCAGGCAGACGTCAAACAGTTTCAGCAGCCTAGTTTGCCGTGAATCCAAAACGTCGCCCTCTTTGCAGACAGTGTAGCCCTCTCCCTCGCCATTCTCCTCGCCCAGCACGACCTTGCCCTTGACCATTCTGGTGGGAATGCCCAGTCTTCGCAGCTCAGGCTCGATTGTGTGTCCGAGAGGGATGTCGTTCTCCTTGGGGACCTCGCCGCCGGTAGCGTACACAACGCCGGGAGGAATGATGAAGGAGCGTGAGGCGGTAACGCCGGCGCGGGCGAAATCCACGGAGACGATGCCGTTCAGGTAGTCGAGGACGTCGTTGACGGGGCGGTTGGTGAGAAGGAGGCCAACGGTGCCGGTAATGTGCGGCGCGAGGCCCTCGATGCCAGGGAGGATGGCTTCCTCAGGGGTCTGTCCGAGGGCTTTGGCCATGAGCTTTGTCTTTCCGAAGAAGAGTCTATGTTCGTCGCAAAACAATTGGGTTAGTTACTCTTTGCTCAATTCTATTCTTCCCTTTTGATAAACACGTACCGGCTGTCGGAGAGCTCCCGGCGCACCTCCTTGAGATAGTTGTTGCGCATGTTATCGACATTAAAGACAATGCAGTGCTGGTACTCGGGAACCTGATCGCGAATATTCTGGAAGAGCTGATCCTTTTGCTCACGGGTCTTCTTGGAGACCTGGGTGAGGTGGACGACCTTCGCGCGCTTGGACTTGGGCATCTTGGGCGAATTGGAAGAAGAAGAAAAAAATGCGTAAATAGAATGCGAAGTTTGCGATTATGGGATGGGGACAAAAAGTGAAATCCGTAAATTTGCTGCAAGTTTTTGACCTGGCTGGGTAGGTAGGCTTTTGGGTAAGGGTAGATTTTAGATTTTTTGGCGATAAGAAAATTTATTATCAAGGTGAGCTAAAAAAATCTAGGTGTGCGGCAACACCCCGCATTGGCTCACCGAGAATTTGGACCAGGGATGTCTGACCGGGTTACATGCGGGCTTGAATGCCATGTTTCATTTCGTCATTGAGGCCAAAAATATTTAAGATCGCTGTCTTAGCTCTTAAGTTGTTGATAATAATGAATTTATAGAGTTATTACGGCATTATTGGTGGCAATGAGGCAAGTGGCATCCATACATTGGATACTGCTCGTAGTTCTTGTAATAGCTTTCACGTTGGTAGTTCATAGCGCCACTCAATGGGATCTATTCCAAGGTTGATGGCCATTGTCATCTCTATATTCTTTCAACGTTTACTTTTAGTAGAATTTTTTGCCTGGCAAGTTCAAAAAAGAATATTCTTTCTATGCAGAGTCTCAATTGGCCAGAAAATGGACCCACGACGAGCTTCAGCAACACCCCCCCTGGCTTTGCATCTCTTTCAAGATCTACCATCCTTGGGGCTGGCGGGGCAGAATTGCTGGTCATTGCCGAACCATCACACGCTGTATGTGATATGTAATACAAACTATACCTCTGCGAGGTCCGTTCATGTAAGCCGTTGGCTAAGTGTACCAATGCATGCAAGGGGACAGGAACAAGTTACTCGACTTTAAATGGGCCGCTTGCTTTGTTCGAGCTGCTCATTGTCCAGGCTCTGTGTTGCAGTCGAGCAAAGAGAGAGCCCTGCTTTCTTGTTGCTTTCACTGCGGAAACAAACAAGTCGCAGCTATTGGCGGGCCATGTCTCCTTACCCTTAGCCGTTAGCCTTCTTAGATCAACAAAGAGCATACGCCATGATGCATGCAAGCCGGGAAAACCTCCCCCGCGATATTATCTAATTCCGTTCCGAAAATGAGCGGCGCACGGACCACGCGGCGTTAGGCGACTGACTGACCCAGAATTTGGTATTTTTTTCTTTCGCCCGCCCACCAAACATCATAACGGCAACTTCAAAAGAAGCTCCCGCCCAATCTCTTCCTTTTGCACCCGTGCAATCCGCCTTTCTTCTCCCCTTCCCCTCTCCAACTACCACGACTCCGCTACTTCGACCTACCGTCGTCCATCCGTGAGCTTCGCCAGCTTCTATATTCTTTGGACTCTCTGTGCCGCTCTCAATTCCCCTCCCACCTGTGCTTGTGCATCGATTTCGACTTGTTTGTCATCCCACAAGTGCCCGCAGCTCCTCCACTCGAATCTCCTCAGCCTCCCCTCTTCTTCTCGGTCATCGAAAAATTCGTTTCTCTCTTGGACTAGCATTCAGCTCGTTGAGACAGTCATTTCCTGCTTTGTTAATTTTCCTCTTCTTCTGGATTGCGTTGATACCCAACTTCGACGTGATCGCTGCCCCACGATAACTTCATTTCGCCCCCACGCCTTTGGATCTCGAACATTTCTTTTCTGACTTCAGCTCCATCCTCCAACCATGGCTACCAACGGATCATTCACCAACCAGGACCAGTACAAAGCCGCTGAGCAGCCGGCCGTTTCAACGGGTCCGGCTGACGCGAGCGCTTCTGGAAACAACCTTTCCAAGGATGAGGTTGGCTGGTACTTTGTTGAGCAATACTACACTACCCTGAGCAAATCACCAGAAAAGCTTCACGTGAGTTATACCAATAATGCGCTCATATGACGTATGTTAGATGCTAACGACATTTGCATAGCTTTTCTACGGCAAGCAATCTCAGTTCGTGTCCGGACTCGAGGCCCAGGTGGCCAACGTGTCTGTTGGTCGTCAGGTATGGCTTTTTTCCCTCCCTCTCCCCACAAAACATCTGGGCTAAAATTGTACCAATCAGGCGATCCAAGAGCGCATCAAGCAGCTTGACTTCCAAGACTGCAAAGTCCGAGTATCCAACGTCGATTCGCAAGCCTCATTTGACAACATTGTCATCCAGGTCATTGGTGAAATCTCAAACAAGTCTGGCGAGCCCAAGAAGTTTGTGCAGACTTTCGTTCTTGCCCAGCAGCCCTCTGGCTACTTCGTCCTCAATGACATGCTCAGATACATCAACGAAGATGAGGAGGAACAGGTTGTCGCCGAGGCCGAGCAGGAGGCCCCTGCCGCTGAGCCTGAGGCATCTGCCCCCGAGGTGCCCGTTGCTGCCGCGCCTGAGTCCGTCGAGGAGGATGTGAAGGTTGAGGCTGTCAACGCCGACGAGGTGGACCAGAAGCTCGAGGAGGCTTCCAAGGTCAACGGTACCGATGCTGAAGAGCCTGCCGAGGCTGCAGAGACCACCGTTGCCGAGCCGGAGAAGCCCGCGCCAGCTGACCTTGAGAATGCTGCTAAAGCAGTTGCCGAGGAAGAGGCCAAGGAGGTTGCTGAGCTGCCCAAGGAGCCAAGCCCTACTCCTGCCAACAAGCCCGCTGCTAAGCCTGAGGCTGCTGCTCCCGTTGAGCCGGCCGCTCCTAAAATGCCAATGACTTGGGCCAGCCGTGCCGCTGCCGCCGCCGGCCCTCGACCAGTCGTTCCTCTTCCCAAGACCGCCACTCCTCCAGCTCCAGTTCAGAACAGGGCCCCCGCACCTGCTGCTGCTGCTGCTGCTGCTGCTCAGCCCACTGCTGCGGCTGCTGTACCGGTATCTGCCCCTGCTGCTGAGGCTGCTAAGGAAGTTTCTGGATGGCAGACCGCTGGCGCCGATTCTAAGCGCCAAAACCGACCTCAGTCCATTGCTGCGAACGCTGAGAAAGAGGGCACAATGGGCTACGTCAAGTACGTCACAGAGAAGGTTCAGGATGCCGAACTCAAGAGCGCTCTGGCCGCTTTTGGCGAACTGACCTACTTCGACATCAACCGTGCTAAGGTACGTCGATCAGCTCCCCCCTTTCTGTGTATAATGATTGGTGATAATAAATCGTACTGACTCATATTTTTCTTAGAACTGTGCCTTTGTTGAGTATAAGACTGTTGAGGGCTACCAAGCTGCTCTGGCCGGCAAGAACCTTACCGTTAACGGCGAGAACATTGTTGTCGAGCCCCGACGACCCAAGGCTAACACCTTCGGCGGTAACTTCGGCGCTGGCCGTGGTAATGCTTCAGGCCGTGGCCGTGGTGGCTTCGATGGTAACCGTCCTGGTGGCCAGAATGCTAGAGGCAACTTTTCTGGACAGGGCCGTGGCCGAGGCGGTGCTGCCCGTGGTCGTGGAGGTGCCCAGGTCGCAAACGTCTAGATGACGAGCGTGCCAGTCTGAACCTCTCATAAGACAAACATCAACAACGTACC
Organism: Trichoderma koningiopsis; assembly: GCA_022985005.1. Classification (NCBI taxonomy): domain Eukaryota; kingdom Fungi; phylum Ascomycota; class Sordariomycetes; order Hypocreales; family Hypocreaceae; genus Trichoderma; species Trichoderma koningiopsis. The sequence goes on from JAJPEM010000002.1 coordinate 1,117,266, forward strand.
CAAACAAAGAGAGAGAAAAACAGAAAAAATCAAAGCTGCGAGTTTATCACTGCCATACCCAACAATTAGGATGGCTAGCATGATGGCATTTTACACTTTCGTGGGAAAGGCGAACAAAACAAGGTAGAGGGCTGCCAGAGCAGCAGTGGAAGAAGCTTGGAGACGAGACTGGATTTTGGCCCAGGCTCTCCTAAAAGTTATCTGGTTGTTTTTGGTGGTGGAGTATAAGCAAGCCCAGGCTGGCGTCGATTTTTCATTTCGATTTTTTTATCATTGTTCTTCCTTTTTCCTTTTTCATCTTACCATTCCATTATTGGTATGGCTGCATCTGTTCATTGCGATTAGGGGACTCAGGGGCTAGTAGGATAGTCCACTGAGCAAAAAAATAATAGGGAGGGAGGATCCTTCGTGTTTTATGTATATTTCAAAGGGAAAAGGGGGACTCTGGATGTTGCTTTGGCTTGCTGTTATATCGGTGGGCGGAGCTATCCTTGGTTGGCACGGCGCATGGCGATGGGTGGTGATATTTTTCTATTTCCACTTGGCCTTCCTTGGTGGAGAGAATTCTTGGCAGCATGTGTGCGGGACATGAGAAAAGAAAAAGAATGTATATTAGGCGGTTACGCGAGATGCAAATAAAGTATGCCATGACGTTACGTTATTATGAATGCGATGGCGCTGGCTTTACTTGACATGATTAATGTGCCACTCGCGCTCTCGTGATGTCGCAATCAAGGGTGTTGTCAAGTAAGTGACTGCTGTTTACGAATGTTATACCAGTAATAGCTGCCCTATTGAATATCTATTTTTCTTTCTCTCTCTCTCTCTCTCTCTCTCTCTCTCTCTCTCTCTCATGTGCTTCTCAGCGGATACTAAGAAATATTTGTTATGTAACTCAGTCTGAGCTTCGCCGTTGATCTTCATCATTGATATAGTTTCCTATATGTCTGCTTTTTAGAGTTATTTGCTACCTATTATGCAACACTTTCCATGTCATTTATATATCGACACTTGAATTGTCCCTTTTGGGTTGCAATACAACTCTTCTTTAACAAACCTTCTTACACAGCGAGTAACTTCCTCTTCTGCCGTCTGGTATTTTTCTTTCGCCCCCTCCTCTCGGCGACTATTTTTATGCATAACATGATGTCTTTCAGCACGAAGCACTGTCCAGCCTGTCCCGTCATCCACCATATCCCACTTGAGTGGCTCGAGATTGATAGTATGAGGGCGCTTTGTGTTTTTAAAGTAATTGTACATCTTACTACTATAACCCGATATGCATATACCGATTTCAAGTCTTCGGTATTGAGCATCGAGAATCTCATTGTAGCCGACTTCTGGATTAAATTGGATGCCTCCATAAAGACTTCGAATTATCATCACACTTATACGTATTTGCGAGAGCGCGTGGATAGCTCGTGATATCCGCGTTTACAGTTAAGGTATATGCGTCTGCTTTGCTTCTATAGTATGAAGAAGTCAATGCTGAAAGATAATAGCTGCGTAAAGAGAGGGACTAAAACTCGACAGAAGAGTTGTTTGATGACATGAAATTATACCCTGCTCTGAATATTGAAGCTATGGGGCGACCTGGGTTGGCTGGAATGCTTTTCCTAAGTTTAAAATCTACTGTAAGTCGAGATAAGGCACGATGTTTCCCCTTTGACTTGAATTTCTATCAATAGGGATACAGGATTACACTACATACTGCTGTAAATGCTTAAGTCGTAGGACAAAGGTCGACTGAATTAAGCTTTCTTGCCAAGCTTAAAATATAGGTGAGAGAAGAAAGACTGAGATACTAGTTTTGAAATTGATAGTATGGGAGCAGCGTCACAACTGATGACTGATAGCGCTGGAACGTAACTATTTGAAGAATTCAAGGCTTCGAACGTGAGATCAGACGAAGACCGACTCGCTCAAGACGTCCATCTACTTTCGTCTGTCATAGTGTTCTTCACAGCGCTTCTATATCACTTAGAGAGATAAGCAGCGAATTTATTAATTGCATCCTTACCTTTTCCTTCTTCCTTCTTTCTGTCTCTTTTGTATCCTGACAGATGTTCAATTGAAGCACTTTTTGGGCTAATTATATAACGCTTATTGTGACATCTCACCGGAATACCCCCCTAAAACTCATAGACTTTGATCTTACTTTATACCAAAAAGAGTCATCGCGGTGATCGTAACATTAGAAAGCATGAGCGCGATGGTTTCATCGGTATATATCAGAGAGGGTAAGTCAGAAACTAGCGCTAGGGTGCGTTAGAGCCTATTTCTAATGTCTATGCCTTATAATGTCGTTTACTATAAACTACATCATTCGAAGTAGCTCATTATGTAGCTCGACTTCAGGTTATGTCTATATCTTCAATTCTTGGACAGCTTGAGAAAGCGTGATATGCATATCTCGGCGACAGGTGTGCCATCAGAATTTTGATGAAACATGAGCGCAGAGGCTACATTTCATTCATGTAATCGGGCATTGGAGCAATAACTGTCCTATTGAATATGCCCATGCGAGCATTTGAGAACAAGGCCGCATTTGATGAATATACGGCCTGAAAGAGAGAAATTTACTAGCTAGCTAGGTAGTAGCCTAGACGCGCTTCAAAAACGCTTAATTATTCATGACATCGTACGATTGCCCATCGCATCGCTTAACGTTGCCGAAGCCGTGGTTACCTTGCTCTCTTCTCATCGTGATGGCTTCAGAGGATCAGATAGGGCTAGACGCGCATAGCGACGGGACAAAGAGGGGTGCAAGGAGAAAAAGAAAAGCATCAATGGAGAAGCTCGCTTCAGTGAAGACCCATAGCAGAGAGGAGAGTAGAAGGTGAAAAGAATATCCTTGTTTACATGGTACGAGTAGGCGATTTTGATGCTTCGTGGAGCATCACAGCCCACTTACACAACGACCCTGGCCTTACATTGTGTATATAATGAATCAGGAACCTGGAAGATTGCCTTGGCAGTCACTAGGCGTGCTCCGTTGGCCGTAGCATTGCCGTTTTAGTGATTTTCAACGGATACTACCCATCGATCCATCGATCCATTGGATCTTTTGAACTTGCCTTTGTACGAGTACTTCAAAAGCTGGTGCTCCTGGAATGGAACAATGGTGCCATTTATAGCAATCGTTCTGCCCAAATTGGCAACGGGGCCGAAACTTGAGAGATTACGAAAGAAAAAAAGAAAAGCTCGTCCAGTTATTCTTAGTAGTGCTTCCGAAAGTAAGCTTTAGAGATCCTCTTTAATATTGCTCTTCCAAGAGCTACCCCTGGTCTCGCCAAGTCCGTTGGTAGCCACCATCAATTTTTCTACAAGGCGAAAAGAAAAAGCTACATGTGGCCTTGCTAAAGCAATGCCAAATGTTTTTTTTTATCGTCAATATGGCCTGGAAAGAATCTGCTTGTCCCTTTCTAGGTAGAGGAAGAATGAACTTTTTCTTATCCGCGAGTCATACAAATATTTATTAGCCATTTTGTACTTGCTGTAATATAGGGAGGTTAAGTCAAAATAGCCATTTAAGATGCCACTTTGGTGGCTTGCTGGTGGCAAAAGAAGCTTCGATAGAAGGCTACAAAAGAAGGAAATAAGGCCAGAGAAAAAAAAGTTCCGCCGAAGCGCACGGCCCCGTCCGTGGTGCTATTGCCTCAGCTCAATTTTTTACGTACTCAAAATCTCGCGACTGTCTACACGTGCGATGTCCCGAGATCAGGCAAGGCAATGGAGATGCAGCATCGGAGAGGCCGTTTCGCCGCCTAGTTGTTATACAAAGGTGCAAGTGAGTACTTTGCAGCTGAGCGCCACAATTCTTGGCAATGGCCTGTAAGCTCTGAATACGCTTGGAATGCTGCTGTGTTATTCTTTGGGGATGCAGGCGAGAAAGACGCTCATCATGCATATGCGCTCAAAAGTCCAGCACAGGATTGGGTACGAAGAAACCAGGCGCCTGGCCTGCTTGGCGAGCCAGATACGTTATACCAAACGCTCAATGGCAATGCTGTACAAGCTGTATCATGCTCGTATACGTAAGCTGCGGTTGGCCGATGACCCGGCAGGATGACTGCCTCCGTCTCATCTAAATAAAGCACGTTGTTGATATTGTCAATACTACTTGTACTGCTGCGTGCCCAAGAATCCCTTCCAGGAGCACAGACCCATCTCGGGCTCCGTACAGCAAGGCCCTTTTGTAAACGACTTCTGCTTACAAGTAGGTACTTGTACACGGCCATAAGAACGGACGCTCCAGACGGCCGCAACATCCGCATTGTCGAAGGCATTTCGGCCATGGTGCGTTTCAGCAAGCTCATAGGTTCATTCACAGTGAGCCGCAGCGCAAAGGAACCTGGTTACTGGTGGAGAGTAACATTGAAGTCAAACCGCATCGTGTTAGTTTTGGCCAATGGCCGCCAAGCATGGCCCTTCGGCGTATGCGTCATACAGACGACGATGGAGCTCCATTGCTATTGATCCAGGTTGCCTTTCGCTGCTCAACTGGCGAATGGCTTGTTAGTTCCAGCGACTGGGATTCTGCCCGCGTGCAAAAGTTCTTTTCAAGTCCAGCGCTCGGCTTCGTGCCATTTCTTCCGAGCACCACAAGATTTGCGCATGTTGTGCTGTAGATAGCTTGGCGACCCATTACGTGAAACGACATGGTAATCGTCAGCATGTATCCAATAGTATTCTCCTTCTTTTCTGCCTCATGTTTCTTCTTTCTTACTGTACCTAGTGAATAGCGCCCAAGACAGTCGTCGTGTTAGGGCATATCAAGTTGAGCGGCTTTCGGCACTACGCCATCCGGCAAAAAGCTTCGATATAGCACACGTATCTTGTCGGGTCTAGACTAGCCATCAAACTTGAAATGAGCATGAAAATCACATCACTAGGATTCAAATGCAAGGCCATGACTCTTGTGATTTCGTCAGAAAAGAATACATGATCGCCAACGCTTGCAATCGAGCGGTGGAGCAGAGCAGAGCAGGAAGAAGAAAAAAGAGGGGAGGGGCGTGAACTTCCAGAAGAAAACAAAAGCTATCCGAGGAAAACGAGAGCAACGGAGGATCAAACTCAGACGCAGCTATCCATTCGCTTCTCCACAAAGCGCGGCAGATGTTCCAAGAGATGAGGATGTGCATTGCTAGTAAATCGCTGCCTAAAATACGGAGTTTTTAGTGCATGTCTGGTTCCAAACAGCCCGTGTTTGCGTTTTGATGGCTTCGGGCCCCGTGCTCGTTCCCAGTAGCACTGCTACTGTACTAAATCACAGTAATCAGATGGCACGATCAGCCTCGAGGCCCAGTGCCGGCGGAAGTGCCGGCGGACGTGACAGATGCGTTCACACGTCGCTCGATATGGGCTGACCGTTGCAGGGGATTTGGCATTAGCATGGACGGATTGGTGCGGTCAGCAGGGAGTCCCCTCAATGTACAGTATCAGATGGAGGCTTGCATGTTGCAGCGGCACAGTATTCATACCCAATGCTGTCTTACTTGTACTATATTACTCCATAGCAACAAGTCGATTCATGCCTCGTATCCGCCGTTGATCACCAGCCTTTAGCATTTGGCTGGATATGGGTTAATGGATACAAATCTCGATAACGCTGTGCCTGCCAAGGAGCGTAGCAAAGCCAAGCAAAGAGTAACTACAAGCTTGGTCTTGGCTTTGACAGGGCCCTAGAAGCAACTGGTGTGAACGACGAATAACTAAGTTATTGCCGCGCGGCCGATCATATCTCGAATAAGTCAGACCATGCGCCTTAGAACTTTAAGAACACAGACGATGACGATGATTCCGGGGCAGCAGGTGCTATGTTTCAACGTCTGGAGAACAAATCCAGGCGATACCGGTCGCTGCCAAACAAAGTTCGCTTGTATAGCGCCGTCAATGGACTAATGGCTGTGAGATAGAAACTTCGTACTGTATATGCTGTGCTGAGCAAATCGGACGGCCGGGCATGCGACGGATCTGGTTATGCATGGGCAAGCTTCACGGTTCGCTACAAGCAGATGCTGAGAACCACATTATCCATATCGGGGAATTAGATCGGAGCCGAGGGCCGGTTCAGCACTTGAGACGTACCTCCAAATCCGCTGACAGCTTGTGAGCCACAGCGGTAGCGACAGTTGCAGCAGTAGTACCTACTTTTGTAATTCACAACATCAACACTCTGTACTGAGGTGCCGGGGTATCAATCTACAAAAAGCGAAACAATCGACGAAAAGGGCGTTGCAGCGACCATCCGGACTTAAGCCCGACTTGAGCCCAACAGTAGCCATAGTATGGAGTCGACACTGTTGAGAGACCAGGCTTACCAGCCCAATTGTACCACGGGGCTACATCGTGAGAAATTTGCCCAGAACCAGCCTACCAATAGCATTGGAAGACGCAAGTCTTGAGTGTGATAAATGGCGGTTTTGAGAAGAAAGCACAATTACCAATATGACTCGTAAGAAGCCGGCAGCGATGCGGGGGCCCGGAGCTGTAGCCAGCGGCGACGCCACAAAGGGAATAAGGCCAGCCAGGGCTCCTGGAAATGGAGGATGCGGCTTTCAAAGGTCCCCCCTTCGCCCAAAAGTTCCGAAAGGCTAGGATGGAGAGGGTGTGGTCGGGAAGGGGCACGTACAAGTACTGTCGAAGAGGCCTGTCATGGCGTGTAATTCATCAAAGAAATAGGAGTACGTTGTATTGAGAAATCGCGAGGAAGAAAAGAGTATTTGGCAGTATTTGAACGCTTACCTGAAGTACAAGAGGGGCAGAGCATAGCATTTGTGGCAAGGCGACGATAATTTTCCACGTCGATTGTACAGTAAGTGGTCATGCCAGCTTCATCGGAGACTACTCGAATGGGTAAGTCCCAATGCAAAATCGACTACGGCTTTAGCACCCGAGTATTTCTAGATAAGTCTGCGCGTATAGATACTCGAAGCACCGATAGTTGCAGCCACGAGACGTCCTGTAGCGTATACACTGAGGCAAGCAGGAGAGCCTTGCAGTTAGTTCGGCCCGCCGGGATCGATTTAACAAGAAAAAAAGCTTAAGCAGAAGGCGCTCGCTCCCCTCCAATTCTAAAACCGCGCCATCCTGCCAACTCTTACAGCCCGTAGCGGCGCCATCCCAGCGCAGTCCCAGGGCAAGGGCTCGCTTTCATCAACGCACCCATGGAATGGCCATTTGCTTGGCATCTGCTCAGGGTCAGCGTTGCCTGCGACAGGCGTTAACGCCGCGTCGTGCATGAAATTCGCCGGGCCTTTTGCGGGAGAGGACACCTATAAATCAATCAGATACGCCAATGAGCTAGCAGTGCTCGTGCCGGAGTAATAGGCAGGCTGCGTGGTGATTCGCAGCAACAGAAGTACCTGAGATGCGGCGAAAAGCACCAGACCAGCTAATAACAACTGAGAGGCAGCCCCGGCTTTTGACTGAGTCCCAAACCCCGCCCTCCACATCCTGCGCGTGGCACCTACCGCGCAGGGCTTAGCGCGCATACAATGGCAACAGGTCAGGCCCAGCGTCTGTTTTCTCAGTCACTTTGGCTGCCACAGAGTACTTTCGTAGCGTTAGGGTAAACAGGCCTCTTACAGACGAATGCGACCCTCTTTTATTTTCATTCGTTTCTTTTCTTGGACTCGACCCCCGTGCTCTGTGCGTGCTCGAGACGAGCCCCGTAAAATACAGCCCAAGCGGGCGAGCCAACGGCAGGAACTTTTTGATCGCGCAGCAAAGGCCAGCCCGGAAATAGCGGTCCCATCCGTATATTGGGAGTCGGGCCAGAAGAGTTATTGTTCTAGCACGGCCATTATTTTCTTGGCAGCAATAGACCCAAGAGGCTACCAAATGGAAATGGGGCTCATGGTGAAATACTTGTATACTTGTACGCAGAGCACTACTCGTAAGCCAACATTGCTGAAATGAGGGCATCCAGGTATCTTGCATCTGCTGGACAGCAATACTGAGGCAGCACATGTACTGCAGTTGTAACTCCCTGGCACTGGAACCGCTGCGGTGGAAACTGCGCGATACCACGTCGGTCCTGCCCTGAGTTTGATCAAGGCGAAAGCCGCCAAATTGCAGCGCTCAGGTAAAGAGCTGACGTGGTACCTGCCAATACCAGTCCCCTACCTGTATTAGGCGACTCCTTCTTTCCCCGACGGCCCACCACTTAAAAGGTATCTGTACCTAAATTGAGCTTTTGTGCTGCGCTGGTTTGTGCGTTATTCTCCGCCCTCCCGAGTACACAATACCTTGGTAGTGTCGCAGCAGGTGTCTATCATAAGTTCCCAAGGCATCAAGGTGCTGCTGTCTTCTCCTTTCGCCAATCTCGTGAAACGCCAAATCTGCTGCTCAGCCTCTCTTCTGCAATATTACCAATCATGCTCGCGCTCCTTTGAGATCGTCGCAGCAATCGCCATCGCACCGTTGGTTGGCGAACGAATACCTACAGCACCTGTAGCCATTACAGCGTACGGTTGGCTGGCTTGCACCTTGTACGGCTCTTCCGGGCCATGCTCCCGAAGGCGTCTCAGCTGGGTCAGAAAGAGCCCGTAGTCAGAAAACAGACTTGGTTTGAGAGGCGGCTAACCGTCAGATCTAGTATAATCCGATGCTCTGTATCGCCGTGGCGCTGCAGCGGTCGCGCGCCTTTGGGTTTAAATCGGAGTCGAATTCAAGCCCTCGGCCCACGCCCATCCCCACAGAGCTGGGTCCACCCCTTCGAACGACAAAACCCCTGGCGTTGACTTACATGAATGCCAATGTGTGCCGTGTCCGCTGTGTCGTCGCCGCTAACGTCCTGCTGTACCCATACTATCCTCCGGACGACGTCCACCTCAAGCCCTGCCTCGCCACCCGCACGTTTCCTCAACCACGGCTCAGCACCTCGCGTGTCAGCGCAACATTAGAACCCGCTTCCCATAAGCTTTCCGAGTCTTCCTGGAACCTTGAGAGACCGCCATACATCGGGGCCTTGCTACAACCCCGAGATTTACGCATCCAACTGCCCGCAGAGGGTCTCATCGCCACTAACAAAAGAGCCGCCGTGCAGGGCTCCAGCAGCGTCTTGCGACCACGGCCCCGTCTTTGCTGCTTCTCTCTCCATCTCGCTGTCCACCCCCCCACCGTGCTCTTCTTGAGACCTCGTTTCCCTCTTTCTTCTGGATACCTGACGTTTCTGATCTTCCCTCGGGTTCATCATGCGCCAGGGCGGGTCGTTATGAACGTAAACCGTCATGATCCATCTACGGAGACTCCTCCTGTCAGCAGCGCACGAATAGAGTTCCCTGTAACGAGCCGCACGCGCGCCACTTGAGGTAGATCGCATTACCAGTGCTACGTCAACACACCGACTCAGCCAGCGCCCGTTGCGCCTCAGAGCGTATTGTTCTCCCGTTCGCCGGGACATATAAGCCGGGCCCGTCCCCATGGACCGCCGTGGCTCGGCCGGAGAAAATGGACTTTCACCGATCCAGTCTGCGCCGCCGAATCGGCGGCGTCTATCAATGGAGGAGGACATGCATTATCAGCACATCATGACAGCATCTCAGCAGCGGCGTCCATCACAACCGCCGCCATACGAAGACACCGACCTCGCCAAGATGCCAACTGAAAGGGGAGAGGACAGGGAAGGAGAGAGCAGCGACAAGGTCGAAGAGAAGGACCCGTCACCAGCCAAGAGCAGTTGGCTGAACCGTTTCAAGAGCAGAGGCAAGGAGTTGAAGATGGTAAAGCCGAGCGATGGTCTAGACGATGAGACCAGCAGTGGACCCGGTATCATGGGCCGAAGTCTAAGTCACGATGACTTGCCAAGCTATTCAAGCTCTATTGCTATCGAAGGAGTATTTCACATGAAGCATGAGATCGAAAACACCACAAAAAGGGCAGAGGATCGGCAGTGGCATACCGTTTTTGTCGCCCTCAACGGAACCGCACTCAGCATCTACAACACTAAGAAGGACTGGAGTTGGGGTAAATCACGCGATGGCCCATCCATCTGTCCCGACAACCCGCCTTGGATTAGGAAGGCAAAATTAGAAAAGACATACAGTCTTTTGCATGCTGATGCTGGTATTGCCGCCGATTATAAAAAGTGAGTGTCTCCATTAAAGCCAACTTATATATCCCGCATGTAAGAAGCGATGCGTTGTTAGGATATGAGAAGGATATGAGAAAGATGGGGGAGAAAAAAGCCTCAGCACACTAACCCATCTCTACCTTTAGGCGTCGTTATGTCATTCGAGTACGAGTTGAAACAGATCAGTTTCTCTTGTCTTGTATCGAGCTGGGCACCTTCGTCAAGTGGCTCGAGTGCTTATTTGCGGCTATTGATGTGGCAGCCCCTATCGACGAACGAGATTTTCCACGCGACATGTCTATCCCGCGAATCCAGAGAATCCGATGGTACCGCAGCCACACTGGTGAAATCTACCCAAGCACCCAGCCGGAGATTCACCAAGATCCACCTCCGGAGGCCGATGGCTCTGGTACTCATGACGCTCATGACGCTCTTGACGATGCTTCGGAGCGACGACCTTCATCGCCTCAGCTACCTTCACCCACGCCTGCCCCTTCACGAACCCATCCAACGGAGGAGGCTCAGAGTAGCGAAGTTTTGGGGCCTCACCCGAGAATCGATCCCAGGAATGATCCCTTCCATCCCCTCAGCCTAACCTCAGATCCAAATCCCTCTATCGACCCACACACGGGCAAATGGTTCCCTGAGCACCAGTGGACGTCTGCACACGATCTGCTATACGCCAAACTATGCTACAGCAACTTACTGTTTCGAAGCCCTCGCAAATCAAACTATATCATTAGCAAAGGAAAACAGTGGTTCGTCGATTGGGGCACGGGTAGAATGGTCCGTGTACTTCCGCCGGCCTATGGCGAGGTAGACTTCTTTGGTCCTTGGCAGGTTATTCATACGGAAAACAGCAGGATCTAAGAAATACTTTGGGGTTGAACCGAATGAAACGACTTCGGAAACAATCATAACCAACGGCATTAAATCATATTCGAAGGAACAAGTTTGCCTCAGCATCGGCATCCATTCTATGCGGGTAGACCATTTCCAACAATCCGACATCAACAATAATAGTCCTCATATTGATATGGACTATCTTTTATTCCACCTACATCCATCCGGGCAACATTGGCTTGCCTTGTTTTCTCTTTTGTTTATGCCTTGTTCAGTCATACAACTAGCCTGATTGCAAAGGTCTAGAAATCCCGCATGGGAGTTTAGCACGGGGGGTGGAGACGGGGGAGAAAGACGCGAGCTCTATCATGAAGAGCTATTGGAAAAGGTGTTTTTTGTTACGTGCATACACGGGCGTCAGGAATGAGCATTTGCACATTTATTACTAGGCGGCAACAAGATCATGGGCCGGAGTTTTGTGTTTCTTTTCATTTGTTATGCATTTCAGCCATGTATATTCTGTCTATGTTGCATGTTTAGTGGCGGAGAATGAAGGGGTGCTGTGTGTTGGCATATTGGATATAGCCGCAGATTACGCATATATCGCTCGTCGTTGTATATACCGCAATACATTGGCAATACATTCGATTCATATTTAATAAGCTTTGCTCTAACAGTGTCGTGAAGAGAGCCAAGACTCATTAATCGTTATTGTGTACATCTATATGCTTAAGGAGAAATAGTATATATGGGGTATCATGTAAACAATTCTAAATCCAACAACTATCCCAGCACTCTCCCCCCTCTCGTTGCTATGCCCAAAATTATTCGAGACATTGAAATTTTCTCCGCTCTCCTCTTCGTTCTGCAATCCAACGGACATCAACAAAACATGGTCTATCCAATTCACCTGTGCTATAGGCACATAAAAGGCTCTCCTAAGTCGATCTTCTAGGTGCCGAGTATAGAAGAAGGGAGGAGAATAACTCGCCTGTCCAAATCGCCGCCCAGATACTTCCTCACAACTCGTTCAGTCTGAAACAGTCTTGTCCATGTCCCTCGCCTCCGCAGCCAACTGATCCACGACCGGCGCCAGCGCGGCATTTGCGCTCCTGACGTCCCCGACGGCGGCCTCGAGAGAATCGAGCAGCGCTTCAATCTCCGCGCGCTGGTTGCGGATCTGCTCGTAGAGGATGGCGTTGTGGGACTGGGCGGTCTGGAGCTTGGCGTTGAGGAGGGACTGGTGGGAGGCGAGAGACGGAGCGAGGTGCGCGGAGAGGATATCCTTGGCGGGGAGAAGATGGGGTCTTGTAATCAAAAATGTCAGAATTATTCTCTCTTCTTTTCTTTTCAACAACGTGTGGTGAGAGATCTGGAAAAGGAGGGGGAGGCTTTTCGTACGGAGTTGGTTTAGGAGCGTCGGGCGCTGAAGATATGCGTCGATGCGTGGCGTCTGCGACGAGGCTTTCGAGGTCGTTGAGCTTGGGCACGACTTGCCTCGCGATGAGGATGCTTTCAAACTCTTTCTATAGCAATAAAACTGTTAGCAAAAACTGCCTCTCTACTCTCCCTCATTCTTTCAAGGTCCCCATTACCTCGCACTTCTCCGCCAGCTTCTCCGCCATTTGCGTCTGGACCTGCTTCAGCACCGGCTCCGCCTTGCTCGCCACCGTCGGGTAGCAGGCTGCGAAGTTGTCCCATTTCAGCTTGGCCAGCGTGCGCTTCAGGCTCTGCGCGTAGAGCTCTTGGAAGCGAGTTGCGCGGGGGCCAGAGACGACGGGCGCAGCTGGCTGTGGTGCGGATGTCTGGGCATCGCCATTGTTGTTGTTATTGTCGCCGTCGGTATGGGTATTTTGGGAATCTGGCGCTGCGTCGTCGGTTTCCATGGGAGTGTCTGATTGTGATGCTCGAGCTTGCGCTTGAGCTTGGGACGTAGTCGCCATGCGATTGATGGTTTCTTCCTTCTTCTTGTTTTGTTCCCCCTCTCTTTCTAATCGCAAAGAATTCAGCTAACACCCAGTACACAGATCGATGGAGGGAAAGATAATTGGCGTAGCGTGCGCAATTCAGAAAAAGAAAAAAGGACAAGTGAGCAGGGTGGATTGAGAATGAGAAATGTTGGAATGCCCAAGAGGCTTGGAGCTGTCATAAGCTAAGCGCGTCGCTTTTCCAATCAAAGAGACGCGAACGTGGGGTTGCGTCTTCAACGTCCGAATCTCGGTGGCACGTGACAGCGATTTTATCGAAATAACTTGAAAAAATGTTGATTAATCTTTCCTCATCCCTATTTGAACTGGTAGATTATTAGTGCTTTTGGTATTTTCAATGCGGCTTAGCTGCCTGCAAGCACTATAAAGTCTTAATTGTCAAACTGTCTGTGTATCTATCCTGATAGATGGGACGTTGCCAGTATCATTTTTACTCACTTATACGCCGCTATATAACCTTTGTATCAAACTCTTTATGCTTGGTAGTAATATTTATAATGAATCAAACATCAGCTGAGCATCGTACGATACTCGCTCACCAGTGCTATGACCCATGTCCCATGTCTATAGATATAATGCTCTACAAACCAATGCTATCCTGTGCTCGCTTTTCTTCTCGCCTGTCGAGTTTTTGAATACCCATCTATATACCCAGATCGTCCTCAATTCTTTGTTCCATCCTATCGCGATTTTGGTATCAGTTTTCAGTTCATAACGCAGTCATAAAATCCACCCAGCATATCCCCCTCCTATCGAGGCCTAAAACGGTCAACCCGTAACCTCACCCATACCCATCGCCCCGTCCGTAATCCTCAAAAAGAAAAAGCAATCAAATATTTATGTGAAGGCAAGGGAAAAAAAAAAGACTTCAAAGCCGAAATCAATTTGCTGCCAAAATAGCAGCCGCATCTGGCGCAGAGGTGCGATCACTCTTGCCACCATCTCTTCTCAGCTCTTCCTCCTCCTTCTTTTTGCGATCCTGCTCCCGCTGGCGCTCGTGGCTGACATACGTAGCATACCGGATGGTACCCAGCGTCAAAATGGCCATGAAGAGGATACCAACAACGGACCGGCGGATGAGAATCCATCGCACGCCCTCTATTTCCGATTTGGAGTCGCTGCTCAGCATGATGCTGATTTTGTAGGTAATTTGTTGGATCTGACGAACAAAAGTTAGTTGCTACTGCCTAAAAGTAGGTCGATTAGAACACTTACAGCACTATCCGCTCCCTTTTGCTCTTCTCTAACCGTCATCTTCCGATCATTAAAGGCTCCTCGCACGTTATCGTTCAAAGTAAGCAGCTCCTGGTTCAATGTCTGCGTCAGAATGTCGACTTCGTGCTGTAAATGCGTGCGCTGCTGTCGAATCTGCTCATCCGAGGCGCGGCGATTGTTTTTGATCTCGGCGCTCAGCTCAGAGCACGCCGCAGAGAACAAATATGACTCCTACATATCAAACAGTTAGACCAACACTTCCTTCTTTCTTCTTCAAGAATTGAAAAGAGTCCCTACGTTTTCTACATCGCTCTTGCTAACAAGCTTTTCCTGCGCCATATCCAGGTTATGCGCCAGGAGAGCTCGCACAGCCTTCATCATGGTAGTAGCCTGGTCGCTTGAGTATCCTCCCTCTTGCAGCTGCTTAACCAGGGAATAGGTGTCGAAATGGTGAACATATTTTGGCGGCGACATGGACGGCGTCGACGACGATGCCAAGCTCTCCGGGGCACCCATGTAATAGACGCTGTCCAACTTGTCGCTCATCTTCGAGGTGTCTTTGGGCTTGTCTGCCTTGGGTTCGGCGCTTGCAGTCGAGCTCGAAGTCGAATCGCTGGATTCAGTCTGTGGCTTAGGCGGTGGCATTGGTATTGCTTCTGATTCCGCACTCGCTGCCTCTGATGGTTTCGGATCAGCCTGCGTCTGAACTGGCTTGGGGTCCTGCCGTTGACTCTTCAGAGCTGCTGTGTCGGTCTCCGAGGCATCTGTTGCAGCAGCCTGGCTTGTCTTCTTCTCCCCGCTCTCGAAAAGCAGTTTGCCAATGTCAGACTTGGCCTGGGCTTTGGCCGGAGCCTCCTCTGTCGTGCTATTATCCGTCGCAGTCTTATCTTGAGTCGCCTTTGCCTGTTCGTCCTGCTCCTGTTGCTTTTGCTGCTGCTGTTGCTGCTGCTGCTTCTCCCACTCGGCGGGCTCAACAGCTTTCCCATGCCTCTTTGAAATTAAGCTATTCCATCTTACAGTCGTTGCAGCTGTCGTCGTTGTCGTCGTCGGAACCGTCGTCGCCCATCCCAGCGTCGGGCTGCAGCCTCTCGTAGCCGCACGCACCAACTGGGGATACAGAAACGTCAGTCTCCCCGCGGCCGCCATAGTTTAAAAGAGGCAGACGATGAGAAAGAATATAGAAAGGTAGGTCAACAGCTGCAAGGAGGGGGAAAAAAAGAGCTTTTGAAGACAAAGCCCAATTTGTCTCGCCGGGCCGGAGAGGTTTTGACTGGGCGCGTTATAAGTTGGGAGAACTCATCGGGTGCGGCGCTCGAGTGCGACACAATGCTCCTCTTGGGAAATAATTCAAGCAACGAGACCAGGTCATTGGCAAAGAGTAAAGGAGTGAGTGGGACGCTGGAGCTTCAAGTGCCATAAAAGTGGCTATCGTCGGAACAAGTGCCGCAGTAGATGAATAGGCGGATGAATGGCGCTAAAAAGTTGATCCGCTGTAGTATTGGCTTTGATCCATCTACGCTCCGATAGAGCTCCGGTAATCACGCAGATAGTGCTACGAAAGTGAAACTTCATGGGTAGCTACCTGGGCATGTTGCAAATGAGGCAACTCTTGTAGATACAGCCACTCTTTCAATCATTCACAAGGATATTCATTGATTAATAGGACACGATCGAACACGAGAACAACTCCGGCATCAGCAACGGGTCCTCATTCTGTAGTGAGACAAATGAGTAGTCTCCCTAAAAACTCTCTACAGTTCTTCTATGGACGTAAATCCCAGACCTCAGGTGTCAGCGCCTCCCAACCGTTAACGATAAAGTACATTTGCATCCCTTGCCATCCGTATGTGCCCAGTGCTGCCCGGTTCCATCACATCTGGTGGAAAAGGAGTGACCAAATAGAAAAAACGACCAAGTCGGTAAGTCCCCAAGGTAAAAAAGGAAGAAATAGCATAAAGTAAACCCGGCGAAGATTTTTGTAAAAAATGAAAAGAAGAGGGGAAAAAAAAAAACAGAAATGATAAATGGAAAGACGAGAAATCAACTCCAAATTATTCCCAAGAAAAAGAAAATCCCAAATTTGTGTTTCGTCGTCCATGCAAAATTTCAAGTTCCGGGATAAATATACCGCAGCTTCTTATTGGCTTGTCCTGACAAATATCCAGAAACGACCGTCCGCGTGCAGTCGTAAGTATGCCAGGTGAAGAGGGCAAAGCCACAATGCGTCTTCTGTTTGCAATATTATAATATAAAAAAAAAAGAATAAAAGTTAAAATAGACTTGCACAATATTAATACCACATATCCATGCCGCTGTAAAAAGGGGGTTGTCCGAGTGAGGAAAACCGGATGATTTGTAAAGGTCTATGGGCCGTCTTCCTTGCCTCTTGCACCCTCCATCTGGCAAATGCGTTGTGTATTTATGTCTCTTTCACGCTGAATCAAATTTTTCTCTGTTGTCGTAATACATTTGTTCGAAGAAGTAAAAGCCAAATCAAAGAATGTGCTTAATAAATATATAAAGCAGCGAGCAGCTCTATGATTCAACATCTTGAACTTGTAGAGCCACTCCAGGGATAGATTTGTTTGAACCCTTGTCTGCGGTTTCGTTAGATGGGGCCCCGACAGCACTGGCGTGAGTGCTGGGTGGGCTGTTGCTCTGAGGACTGTTGGTTTCATGTGTCAGGGAGGGAACCTCAGCAACGGAGTTGGTGTCTGACTGAGTAGATGTTTCGCTCTTGGAGCCACTCAATCCGAGGAGTTTCTCTAATGCCTGGAGCTGCCGAGAAGCGCCACTCTTCTTTAGGTTGTAAAATTGAGGCTTGATCTCCTCAACCAGAGCATCTCTCTCCTCGCCTTGTAGCTGACCCAGCATCTTTTCTATTGAAGAGTTAGCGATGTAATCGTGCAGGGATCAACATAAAAAACTTACGAATAACGTAGTTGCCAAACTGGTCTCTCATCATCTGTTGCAGGGGGTTGTTTCCGTCTGGCCCAGCAGTGGTCAGCTGCTCCCGAATGGTTGTGCGCTGTGCGGGCGTGCCGAACTCGATGCACTTTTCTACTACGTTGGAGGCAAATTTGTGCTTGGAGAGCGTGAGGAGCTGGCCCATAACCAGCTGGATAATCCGCTCGCGGTCCTCCAGTTCGCCATTCTGGATGACATGCTGGGCGACATAATTGCCGTACTGGTCAGTAATCAGAATCTGGGCAGAAGCGTGGAGCTCGCCCATGATCTCTGCCTTGTCTTCCTCGGTGCCGTGTTCCAGGAGTCGCTGAATGACGCGGCAGCCATAGGCGTGGGATGCCAGAGGAGTAACTTGGCCGCGTACTGCATTCATGATGAAGTCGATGTACTGCCTTGGGACAAGCTCAATGATCTTCTGGACAACATGGTTGCCATTCTGATCTTTGATTACTCGTAAGATCTCAGGCTCCAGCTCCCGGGTCAGCTCGGCCTGCTGTTCGACTAGGATGTGCTCAAGAGCCTGAGGAAATATGCATTAGCAAGGGTCCAAGATTTGGCCGTGGGCAGTTGTGTGCGGGATTGTGCTTACCTTTTGAACCACGCGACAAGCATAAACCTGGACAGACAGGTCAACTACTTTACCCTTCATCTTCTCTGCCAAGATTTTCTTCTGAAGTTGGCTTCCGTATTCGAAAAACTTCTGTACCACGTAGTTGCCAAAGACGTCTTTCATCAGTTGGAGGGCGTTGGGTTCAATCTCTCGGAAGATTTGCTCCTTCTCATCGCTATTAGCGGTCTCCAGCTTCTGTTGGATGAATCTCGAGCCATGCTGATCTCCGCTAAACTCGACGGCGTGGTTGTAGATGTCCCTGAGCTCGTATCGCTTGCTAGACTTGTTGCCATTTACGCGGAACTCATCGAGCAGAGCGCTACGCATGCCCTTGCTGGGATCTTGATCTCTAGAAGGCCTGATTGGAGACATGGAGTTGAGAGGATATCCAGGGATGGATGGGACGGCATAGTTGGATAGCATGGGTCGGAAGTTTGAAGTGTAAGCCTCAGGGTAAGAAGGCGAATACTGAGAAGGGATCTGAGCGTAGCCGAATTGGTTTGGATAGTACTGTGCAGGGAAGTTGGAAGCCGTGAATTGTTGACCAGAGGGCCTTCGCTCGTGATCGGCAGCCCTCTGACCTCGTGAGGATGGTCTGCTCATCCAAGCCTCTGCGCCTGGGGCAAAAACTCTGGAGCTGGAGCCAGGGTCAAGGCGGTAGGCGGCGCCGGATGCCGGTGACACTCTATCGAGAGAAGGGCGCCTTGCGGCAGAGAGCTGTGATAGGAGGGGATCTGTGCCGAATTCAAAGCTCCCAAGCCTTGAAGGGCCGTTTTCGCTCAGCCATGGCACAGAAGCGGGGTTGGAGTGGAAAGGAACAGAGGCAGGATTGAATGGCTGCGCACCGGCCGAGCCATTGTTGAGATTGATCTGGCGGGCCATTCGCAGGGAGATGTCATCATCAACCTGTCTGTTGAGGCTGAATGCGCGCTGGTTTGCGACCTGAGGGAATGATAACGAGTGGTTGGAAAGCTGTCTCGTGGAATGAATCGAGTTGCTGGGAGTATGGCCGCTACCCTGGTGGTATAGCTCGGTGAAGGCTGGAGAGCCCTGAGATTGTCGAGAAGGCGGGAGGCTAGCATCTCGGGGCTGAGTAAAGGCTGACAGAGGGTCGATGAAAGCGCCATCTGAAGGACCTCGCTTTTGCGCAGCGGCAAAGGCAAAGGCATCTGACTCGTCGATAAAGCTGCCGGAGCCACTCAAACCAGAAGATTCCTTCTTCACACCAATGGCTGCCGGGTGATGGTTCGGATAAAAGACGGAGGGATTCGAAAGACCTGCATTTTGCGCTCGACCGGGCGAGTTGCTACCAGAGCGGGCAGGGTTCTCTGCGTTCCAAGGCTTGGAGTTGGAGACCCAGCCCTCAGCCTCGGAGGTTGCGTGGAGGGCACTGGACCCGGTGGGATTTTCTTCTGATTCTGCGTCATTGTGGTGAGTGGTTAGTCCCGTCTGCAGAGAGATGATTGAAAAGAGCGTGATGAGAAGAGCGTGAGCGAGGACGAGAGAGCATCGACGCCGACGCTGCCCATCATACCGGCTCTCGCGATGAGGCACACGCACCTTTGGGGCCAACAGAGCGATCTCTGGCATTGGCAAAAGGCGACGACCAGATATTTTTGTTCGGATAGAGATTGGAGGGAAAGCCCGAGCCCACGGGCTGCTGGGCCTTTTCGGCAGATCCAGAGGGCATGGCAAAGCTGGAATAGACCCTCAAGCGTGTCTGGAGACAGCAAAGCAAAACGAAAGATGACAGTTAGCGATTGTGCGGCGGTCAGAATGGACGAGCAAAAGACGAAACAGCGCTGAGGTTGGGACGAGGGCCAAGGCGTGGGGATCAGGCCTTTGTGACCCGCTAAGGGCGAATCAAGCCTCCTTCCGCTGGCGCTAGGCTGGCGCAACCTTTTGAGACACTTGGGCGGCCCCCCCTCTGACGTCGTGGTGCTGGGCGGCTTCTGGGTTCGAGTGCTGTTTGCACTTTGGCAGCGCTGCACTCGCTGCAAGGATGGAGCGGGTGGGGGAGAGGAGAAGGGACAAGGACATGGAAGGGGATGATATGATGGGAGGAGATCAGCTAGAAACTAACCTTTGGCTGACTCACCGCAGTCGCCATCCTGTGCTGAATGACGGACGGGAGACGGCAGGGGAGCGTCGAGGGGAGAGCGTGGAGAGAGACGACGGAGCGTGTGCAACGAGGATAATGCAGCGAGTTGTCAATGCCTTATCTCTCGACTTTCCCAATGGTTAGGCACCCAACTCGACTCGACTCAACTGCTGTCTGCGTTGCCTCGCTCTGGCCTGATTGCTTGCTTGCGTGCTGCTTGCTTGATTGCTGCTCCAGCCAACCTATCCGCTGTGCTGCTCGCTAAGACGGACGGATGCACTCCTCCGGGTGGTACCAGCTCGGTGCACCGCCGAAACGACCACAATCAGTTGCGGATGCAAATCGATGCAGCTACAGATGCAAATGCAAATGCAAATGCACAGCAGAGCCACTGCCAGGCTCGCGCTGGTGCCAACAGACCAGCTCGATGCAGCCAAAGCAAATCAGCGCCCAGCGAACGCCCAAACGTTGCGGGCCTAGCACTCTGGGGAAGCGTCTGGCCGCTACTCACAGCCTTCGAGATAGCCGGCTGGGGTCTTTTGGCGTTTCCGACCCCTGTGGCCGTTGCTGGATATGCCGGTAGTGGTGGTGATGCTAGTAGCTTTTAGTGAGCACTTGTTATGCCGTCTCGTGCTGGTCTAGCTGCACTCGTCTGCAGGCAGGATGGCGCCGCAATAAGTACTTCCGGAAGCTGGCCCTCCCTTGGAGATAAGGGCCAGAATGCGTGTTATGGATCTCAGACGGTCAAGATTACTGGGACAGAGCCGAGGCAGGACGTGGAAAAATTAATACCCAAGCAGGAATAGCAGCTCATGTATGTTTTCGAAGCAGAAGACAATTTGCCTGCGGTGTGGCCGGGGTAGGACTGCGATGAACGATACGTGTCAGCGGTGGAGAAAGTTGAGTTGCATGGGCGCGCGCCCAAAGTGATTTTGGCTTTCCGGTGCAGGCGAAAGTTGTTCAAGACGAGACGGGAGGAATTATGTTCAAGAGAAGGTGACAGAGAGAGAAAACATCGCTTGGAGCATGTACAGTACATAGGGCTATGATGTGGAAAAATAAAACCTCCAGAGGTATTGGATAGGAAGGGGAAAGGTGAAGGGCAAACGCATTAAATCAAGGGATATCAGCATCTGGCGCTATGGCACTTGGGAAATGAATCTCTTCCACGCGATGGCAACGCGGACAGCGGGGCGCCGAAGACGTTGCTGCGTGTTCCAGAGCGGCAGAAACTCACCACAATGACTGCAGATGTCTTATTCCGAGGGATGCGGTTGTGGCTTGGAGCGAAGGGGTGGAAACCGTGTAGCACTTGTATGTCTTGGCTGATGTTCGAAGTATGCGCAGCGAGGATGCTTGTTCGTTGTTCGAATTTTGTATGTCCGGGCTGTGTTCTGCATGTACAGAGACGAAGAGCCAAGATTCAACGTGGTCACCAGTCAAAGTCTGAGAAGAAACAGAAAAGAAAAAAAAAAATTCGAATATAACTGAGAGAGGCAGGGGATGGCTAAAAAGTAGCTCTGATGGAGAACTGCTTCCTGTCTGGCGCTCTTGTTAGATAGCAGGATCGAGAAATCATGTATTTTTTTTTATGTCCAATGCGCGTAAAAACACAATTTTTGAAGAGAGGAGGAGGAGGAGCAGAAGACGAGTGGACTGGATGGCCCAACGGTGCGGGCTCAATGGCCTAGATGTATGGCGGCGGCATTGGGACGAGGAGGCGAGAGAATGGGCAGAAATGCTGGGTCGGAATGTAGATGTAGCAAACTGGCAGAGAGACCCTCGAATCACAGGAGGTCAAGGGATGGAGATGGAGCGAGGAATGAATGGTGCGCGAGACAGCCACTACGGGAAGTCAACAGGGAGAGGGGAAAATAATATCAACGGAAAATAGAATACAAGGCAAGGCAAGGTGGACTGAAACGAACGACATTGGGCTGAATTGCAATGAAATGAAATGAGCGAGCGAGTGAGTGAGTGCTGTACCTACTGCCGTTGCTGCCCTTCTCGTCTCCTGCGGCTGGCACAAGTGGACAAGAACATGGCAGAGCGCATAAAAGGGCGCGGCCATGGTGAAACTACTCATGCTCGGGCTCTGCTCGCTCTATTTCTACTTCTACGAGACATGTGCAATTAGGCAGCGTTTGCCAGCGTGTGTCTGGCTGTTGTTACACAGGCATTCGATGTTACAGAAACAGATATAGAGACGGGGAAACACTAGCGGTAACTGGGCCAAAGGGCTGGAAATACCAACAAGGAACCAAAGAAGGGTGCCAGCAGGTTTCAGGCGCGGAAAATAAAACACAGCTATCTATCTACTCTTGCATTGGGAAGTGAGCCGGGGAGAAAAGCAATATTCATTAGCATTGGCGCCAAATAGGCTCGTGCTAATACGATGCATTGCACCATGCCATGCCATGCCAGTAGCACATGGACAAGACACGAGGGAAAACCTCGCGCCTTCGGTACGAATTTGACGGGCAAGGGGGGCTGTTCTTCCATTCTCTTCAGACCCCATCCGACAGAGACACGCCAATCAGAAACCAGGCCGGCAGAGGCTCATCAACCTAGCAATCAAGCATATCGCTGCTGCTCCGTAACACGCTGCCAGAGAACTGTAGGAGGGTTACGGTGCAGCACTAGGGCCGGCCATTTTTTCGCGAGATGCTACTACTTTACACCTGTGGGAAGCAGAGATGTAGATTGACGATCAACAGCTAGCACGTAGTAATACGAAGCACACAGCCTCGTAGCAATAACACCGGCCCATACAGCACCCAAGTCGGTAGCAATGAGGCCACATGTGATCTGCATGCGTGAGCAGCTAACATGGCTGCAGTTTCGCCTTTGCTCGTCTGCGATTCCGAATTACCTCTTTGGCCAAAATAGCACTTGGATATGGAGTCCGGAATACGGGAGGGGGGCACGCTAATGTGGCCGTCTGGAAATCTAGCGGGGAGGCGGGAAGGACGAAGAAGAGAGGAGGAGATGAGATATGATGTGCCGGACAAGCTTTCGTGCCTAGGTAGGATAACTGCCCTCAGCTCATGATACCGAGTCGTTGTTGTTGTTGGAGACGGATATTCGTCCACATCAAATGCGGAGCGCATCGTCACCGTCACCAGAATGGCGACCTTGCATTGCATTAGGCGCACCTGTATCTTAGGTAGAGAAAAAGAAGGACAGCCAAGCGCAAACTTTACCCGTACACGAAACACGACCTGTCACTGTTTGCGGGAAAGATGGAGATGCAGGGATGCGTCCATTGATGACCTAAGAAGTCAAAATCAAACCTAACAGGCGAATGGGCAACTACCGGCGGAATCTGTTGTTTCTTCTGTGCTCGCTCTGTCCACTTTCCCCTTCTTCTAGGTAGTACTACAGTATATCAATAATCAATCCCAAGTACTTGCCGCTTTCATGCTGTCTATGTCGATGGAATTGAGGCAGCAGCCACCTGCCTGGCATTCATGGTACCGCCTCCACCTTCCCCTAACGTGTCGATCAGCGCGAGTTTCTATACCAAAGTTAGATTGGTGAATGCGAAACACATTAAGGAATTAACAAAGTAAAATCCACTTGCTACTGTACAGCCAAACATCTAGCTCCAAAAAAAGGAGACGGGTAGAGCTCGAAGCAGAAAGGACAAGGCAAGGAAATTGTGAGGCTACCACAGACACTGCTCTCATAGTCAATGCGCCGCCCATCGTTATGTGCCGCGACCCCTGCCCCTGGCCTGGCTTAGCCTGAGATCCGCTCCTCCCCGCCTGGCCTTGCCAAGCATACAGGACATGCCCAATCAAGCCTAGTAACTGGCCGATAGTGCAAGATCGTATATGGCCTTCGTCAATTGATCCATCATCAACGAACGCTGACTTCCTCTCGCTATGTGCAGATCCCAAGCTCATGATTGAATCTGGTGGATCGTATCGTCCACGAGGACACATGGCAAATCGGCGTCTCTCGGCCGGCTCTTTCGACCTTCTCTGCTCTGTCTGGCCCACGGGGTAACGTTAGCCCACCGGCTGTAATCTCGAGGCGGCGCCCTGCATGTCTCTCACTCCATCATCTGATTCTGGTGCTACGAACACGAGTGACACTCCTCCTACTTCTGCTGAACCACGGATACTACGAGCATGAAGTGCCCTTGCTGAATCTACAATCGACAATGGGTCTCTGTTTCCATGGCAGGGATGGCACCTCCTCACTTCCCATGCCGTGGAATTGATCCGACTGCCCGACCGAGGCGAGCACTGAAAAAATGCTCCCGCCGAGGAATTGTCTTGGTCGAAAAAGCTCTACATTCTCTCATTCTAGGGTCTCGTGCTCAGCGAATCACAGTGCTCGAAAGTCTTACACAAGGGGTCGTTGATGAATACCCACTTTGTACCGCGTATTGACTATGTGATACAAGTCTTGTCTTCTGCCGCATCGTTCGCTGGCAATACTTAGTCCATGGCTTCTTTAATCTAGCATGTCGACATACCATGCTGCTCACTCAACCCGATCTTGATATGAAATCATCTCTTACACCTACTGCACATTGCGTATAGCTGCCGCTCTGACGCTCTCAAAAGCAAAAGGCATACAGGCAGTAATATTGCGACTATCTCTATTGACGCTACCACCAATCCCTTCAACAAGTGTCTCAGTCTGACACGAGCCCACCGTACATGACTGAAGAAGGATCGAGAGGCGGGGAAGGGATACAAGAATAGCATGCGAGCAGTGCAAGATCTGCTCGCTGGGCCCTCCCGCTGTCAACATTGTAAACTTTGCTACTCCAAGACAAATTTTCCGAAAATACCGATAATTCAGGATATAGTTTATCACCATTAAGGAGACTATTGGTGCTGAATCTTCCCTGAGAAAGCCGATGAATACCTTGACGCACTCATACCATCTCTAGATCTCGTTGAGAAAAGAAATTGACCACCTAGATTCTCTAGCTTTGTTCAGGCAATGTTCATCTACACTATTGTAAATATACTGCTATATGGGTAGCACAAGGTGTCGTCGGAAGACAACAGCGATGTTGCCGTACGAAGGATCGAACTAGTAGTGCTACGATATTGCGCTATAGAATGCGTACGGAATGTTTGTGTTACTTGAACGGCTCCGTCTTACGAATCAGCGCTCATTTGCCTCATCTTTTCTCTCTTGCGTTCTTCCTTATTTGATAAGAATGGCTGGCCAGGTCACAAAAATTACGGACGTGGTTACAGTGATGAATGCACTCCAGTAGTGGCTCGATTTTTATCAAGGAATGTTTGATGGCAAGATAAATACATTCGTTGTTGGCCCGCAGCAGCCTGGCAAATCCCAATCACGACATTTTCTCAGAGATGAGCTGAAAGACTTACGGACCTGCTCCACTCTCATGGGAGTGCTACCTCCTCATGTGAAATGTTAATAACCCATCCACCACATGAAGATGATCAGTCGCATGACACTTTTCAGAGAAGGCGGCCTTACTGGCGGACATTTCTTTCGAATTCGGTTACTGCTTCGGTTCTCCCTATGTAAACTCATCACGAGGTAGGCTTTTTGACCTGCGATGCATATGTTAAAGCTTGATAAAGACTCAAATTTTCCAGTTGCGTGGCCCGGTTACACACGCTCATCTAAGGAAAGCCTTATTCAGACGGAAAGGGTGCTGCATGAACTTGTCGTAGAGGATCATTTGCGTTGGTCTTTGACTGTTTGCCTGTCACGATATTTACAGTCGTACGATACGGCGGGCCGCAGACATGAAACTCAAGAAATAAAGTCTCAATACCGCACGACTATCACGGTAATGCAGAGAGAATTGAAATTAATACGCCATGAGACTGTATCAAGCTCATACACTCACAACAGAGCTCAAGATGTTGAGAGCAAATTTAACTGTGGTGTGGGAGTGAGAGTCCAGTCATCTGTACCGAAATGCACTTTTCTAAGCTCTTATCTACCCCAGTTTGTCGATTTAATCAACATCTCGCCACAAAAGACCAGGTTAACGGAATTCGGTTGCCAACCGCTAGCTGATATGCATGCATGTAAGCTAACGAATCTTCTTCGGCCAGACTTTAAGGCTTCTTGATATGTCAAAAACCCGGTGAGCCACGTGAGCGAAAAAAAAAACGAATTAAAAAAAGACGCAATTAAAGCAGTATGCATTTGCTAAGCTGGAAGTGCGTAGCACGCTCGACTCAGTTTTTGGATGGGAAAAGAGGCCGGCTGCCATGAGCCACCCTTGGCAATCTCTTATTATACCTACTCTACTCCTTCTCGGTTAATTTTGAGATTTCGAAATCCAGTTCAAGCAACCAGCTAGGATTGCTCTCCGGTTTCTCGGTGGAAAGCAATGCGAACCATGCAACATCGTCGTGTGGTCCCACCAAACTGAGCCGAATTAGGTATTTCACGAAGCTGGAGAGAGCTTGCCCATGGACTCAGGGGGCAATGAGAACGCAGGTCAAGTAATCTATGGCAACAAAGGAAGGATTTCGAACATTTGACGACAGGGGGTTATGGCACAGGGAGCCGGAATAGGATGCTGGCAATGGGCACACTTTGGCTATAATCTCGATGGCGGCATTGTCTTGAAAAACGGGCTCTCTGTATCAGTTGAACTCACCTTTCCCTATTTGTATCATTCTTTTTTGTACGTAATTGGAGTATGGAGATGGCTTTATTTGAGTTACTTCGTTTTCTGATGGCGAGACATGTTACTTTGAGACCTTCTTGGCCGAGATACAGGGTGGAGGTCTACCTTATATGAGCTTTATGAAAAAGTGAGTCGAGAGAGAAAAATTCGTAACAGTGATGATGTACGCTTACTGTTTTTGGGTATGAAGACTGCTGTTTTTCTTGTGTTGGCAGCAACTTGATCGGGGCATATTTTGTGACTTGTATGTATGTCTACCTAGTTAAATGTCCTAGAAGCAGGTACATGTATACTCAAAACAAGTGGATTTCAATTTAATGCGATAAAACGATTCAACTGCGATATATTGTACTTAATTATATCGCTTTTTTAATCAATCTCTTTATCTGTAACATATGCAGTGACCATGAAAGGGTAAAAGAGTAGAATCAGCGCGCGAGTTGCTGCATAAAGTGTAGGTTAGTAACGACGTTCCTCACAGCCATGAGGAAGAAGACGTTGGCTACAGAACTACGCCCACTAAATATTGTAGTAAGATTTAGGCCTTGGCATATCAGGGCAACGAGGTAGCCTCTAGATCCAGAGTATGAACGGATTTGCACGGCGCAGATCTTCTGTTCATCTCATATGCATAATTCGAACTCCGTACAGTAGTGATAGACCTTTCCGTGGTCTCAGCGCAATATCCCAGCCGCTACTATTCTTAGACATCACTTTTCCAGAAATACAGCACGTGACTGAGTCTACAAGTAATTGAGTATCTCGTTGACTGATTCATTCAAAATGAGACCTCCATGCTGCCCCAACACGCCATTCTGGACATCTCCGAAACATGACGCTTGGGACGCGCTGAGGAGGTTGGGAAACGCCCAAGTACAAGCGCAAGCACAATCCCACAATCCTACAAGCCGCTGCGCCTGTGCTCTGCTCTGCTCTGCTCTGCTCTGCCCGCAACGCAAAAGCTACACATCACACCGCAGGGTGCACCTGTCGTGTGCCATTGCGAAACACGCGCACGTCTCCATGGGCGGCTCGCACAAAGGCGCCGCAGTTCAGTGCATGCAGGATCAGATCCCACGCAAGCAAAAAAGGATGTGGCATGACTTGTCGAGCCTCTGTCGCCACCCAATTTACGCAGCCAAGGTCGCGGTCTTGAAATCAAGGTTTGTCTTAGCACGAGCGACTATTTGTAAAAGCGTTGATTGGGTACGGAGACGGTTTTTAATGTTCGAACGCGCTCTTTTTTTCCTTCTGGCTGCTGTCGTCGTCGCTTAGACGTTCGCCGCTGACAGGGGCAGAAGGATCAATGATCTTGAATTGGGATGGCAGCACTCTAACACGGCCGGGGGCAGCCCAGCTCCGGCCAATAGCGCTGCGAGGCGCTGCCGGGAGCCCCGCTGGCCGCAGCTCTGGCGGGGGGGAAGCACCGGTTCGAGCTCAACGGCGCTATAAATGGCTGCATGGCCCCTGCTGCGGCGCCGCCCGGCCATTGGCCACAGCGCCCAAGCGCCAGGGGCACGCGCTGTAGGTAATTTCCCAAGCCTCCACCCCGCCCGCATGGGGCCACTTAGGGGACTCCAAGGCCGCTGTCCTGCACGCTGTAGCGCCTGGGCGCCCTGTGGCCTCACCCAAAGCGGGATCCCTGCGGCTGGCAAGACCTCTCGTCCAACTTTCTTCCCCCCGTTCTGCTTCTTCCTCTCCAACCATCGTCGCTGGTCCGGAAAGAAACAGAAAAAATAAAACTTCCCTTTGCTGGAAGAGAGGCGTCTTTTCATTCATTGTCGCACTCTCTCCTGACCTTCTTTTTTCATAGCTTCGTTCGCTCTTCCTAGGAAGATCACCTTACTTTGGAACACAGTCTTCATTCTTTTAGCTGTGTATCCGTCCGGTCCTTTCTCATTGACTATCCGCGTTCTTCACCACTCCTTTTTTGACAAAAAACGACGACGACTACGATATACATTCTTTTTTTCTGTCTTTTCCTCTTTCACAGAATAGCTGGGATTTTAAGCTTCCGCAAACTGTGAAAAGAAAAAGGGAAAAAAACAAACTTTATGTGAGTTGCACTGCGCCGGTTTCGTCTTATTCGCTGCGACACGGATTGGTATGAAGACGGGGAATGGTGTGCCTTTAGAGCGAGGCTGGGCGATCTGCTTGTGTCAACCCCTCCATGGAACGTCGTGACGCATGGTCTGTTCGTTCGTTTGTCCGCTCGCAGTTATGGAAGTGACAGTGATGTGATCTGTGATGATCGCGGAAGGACAATAGGAAAAACATGGCCATCTATCATTTCCTGGCCCCCCCTCTCTCGCACACTCTTTTTCTATATCTTATTCTATGCCGGCTTGAATCCTCGTAGCACAATGTCTCTTGAATCGATGTACTAACCATGACATCCTCATAGCTGAACATCCATTCATTTAACAACTTGAACGCGCCACAATGCCCTCACTCGCCCACTTGCGACGAGCAGTCGAGGAGACGCCCCGGACTCACTTCAATGTGGCCCGCACAGTCTCTCAAATCTACAACAAGATCCGCCCTGCAGGACAGATTGGCCCTCTCAAGGTCTTCGCTCGAAGCGATGACTCTGACAATGGCAACGACACGGTTCTCAACGCCCTGTTAGCTGTGCTCGGCGTTGCCTTCCTTATTCTCATTCTTGTATCTATTCTGCTTGTGCTTCGCCGCGTCCGCCGCAAGCGGCAGCAGCAGAGCCAGGAGCCTGCTTTACCCTCGTACAACGACGTCAAGAACCACCGAGGCCTTACCATCGAGACCACCCACAACGGCCGCTCCAGCGTGCTCTTCATCAGCCGGGATGGTCAGCCTATGCTGCGCACTCCCAGCTCACCACCCCACTCTCCCGATAATGTCCCCGAGATTCACATTACGTTCCCTGATGAGCAAGACGAGCAAGGTCGCCGGAAGAGCGGCCGGGTTGTCGTTGTCCGCGTTGGCGAAAACGCAACAGTCGGCCTCGAACCCATGCATGACGAAGAGCTGCCTGCCTACGAGAAGGAGGCTGGTGGCCAGTTCTACTCTGTCGATATGAACCAGATTGGCGGCCTCAAGGAGAAGGATCATTCCTACTTCGACCACTACTGAAGTAGTTAAATTGATAATTTTTTTCCACCTTCCGCTCTCCGAACGTCCTCTCCATCTACTCTCAGGCTTTCTTGGCCGCCCAAAAATCAGGAACACGACAGTAATATAAAGAAAGAAAAAAAAAAACTAAAATAAACACGCCGTCACAAATATCCTCTCAGCCTAGACTTTTACGATCCTCTGTATAACGACTTTCCTTGGATACCAAAAAGTCATGGAACACTCAAAAGACAACCTTCTCGATACCACGCCACCTTCTTCGCCCTTTTCTTCTACCTCTTCTTCTTCTTCTTCTTCTTCTTATTTTTCATTCGGCATTCTCGAAATCCCGAAATCTTTCTCTTTTCTTTAGAGCAAGGTTAATTCATTTCTCTCCCTTGTGGATCTTTATGACATATAGATAAACACATGGCGCTCTACTGGACATGTGAGGGGTTAAAGTTTTATGCAGCGGGTTTCCTGAATTTTTCTTGTTCTTTTACTTCTTTTTTTTCTTTCTATGTTCATATATTTACTGTCATACTACACAGCTACAATGATTTGGGTCTAATACATAGTCAGCATCTACTCTTGGCTTTTATTGTTTTTCCTTCCTTTCTTTTTGTATATCAAATCTCGTCTTACACTCTCAGCCCCTGTTGATGGTCCTGGCCACAAAGATTTGTAGAGGGAGATCAACATGGAGCTATAGGACTTTTCGGCCCAACCGCATTTCCATATCTGGAGAAATGTTTTAGGAAAAGAGAAAGGGTTAGGAAAAGGGAGGGAAACTGACGGGAGGCGGAAAAGGGGTGAAATTCAAGCCAAGAAGGGAGAGAAGACGCATGACCTTGGTGCATAGCGAACCTGAGCCATCTGTTTTTCGTGAACAGGACAATATTCAGAGATGGCTCTCTCATCATATAGCTGTATAGGATATTGTGTAGTGTATAATAACAATATTATGCCTTGATTCAATGTCTGCATTGCCAAGACTACAATTTCTCTGTTAGGCACTTTGGTTTATACCTGTATACACGCACGCACACGCACACGCACGTAAACTCGAAATTGTTGACCAACATGAAGAACCCTTCATTATATTCAGGCTGGAGAATCTTCCATATGGAGACCAAGATTCTCCAGAGCCCCCTGCCGTCATAATACCCGTAGGACCTTCAAACGAGCTATGCACCTATCCAAAACCTCTGCTTCTCTAAATAAAACCATCATGCAACTTGAAAGCCCAGACTCTGCCCTGCGCTCCGGTAAAACCCAAACATGCAAGAACCTACACACATACGTGCATATAACAATGAGCCCCTAGATGTACAGACACTCCGCCCTTTTTTTTTCTCATTTTACACAGGGGCTTATATACCCAAAAAACGCCGACGCTTATCCCGTATAAATAAATACCGTCTTCCCCAAATGCTGTAAAAAAAAAAAAAAGGCGAGATTCCCAAGTTTAGTTAAAAGAGTTTTGCTGTGTGTATGCGGACGTATTGGAATGGCTCCCAGGGTACGGCGGCGGTACGTATCCGTTCATCATCATCCCCTGGTGCGATGGAAGATAAGACTGCGGTTGCATAGGCGCAATATCCTGTCGATATATGGCTTGGCCAGGCATAGCATCTTCTATACGTAGCATGGGTGTCCCGCCACCACCGCCCATGACTTCTGTTTGCACCATCTGATAATTGTTAGGCATCATTGCCATCATCTCTGGTGGCTGCATGCCGGCTGCCGTCTCGGCATCGTATATATCGCAGACACCCATCGATACATTGCGCGCCTGGGCGAGAAACATGGGTAGGCCGGGCGGTCCATAGTCGTGATCGAGGCCCACTTCTGAATTGTGGTATGGAATCGTTATTGGCGATGAACCCTTCGATGACTGTTTTGGAGTCGATGGTCCCATCCACCAGTCGGATACGGGCATGTTTGCGGCTCGGCTCCTCTGTTCCTCTTTCACGTCTGGGACGTTCAATCGTTCGATAAGAACATCGGATCCGAATAGAAACTTGTCCTCGGTTGCCTCTTGCCCCGCAATCACGACTGCATTACCTCGATCGAGTATCCTCCCATTTTTGTAAAAATCCTCCACCATCATTTTGTTACACTCGTGCTATTTGATGATGATTAGAGATATTTCAAATGTAATACAAATCACTGAGACTATTTCCTTTTTTAAAAGGAAGGAGGAGAAAAAAAAAAGGAGAACAAAGGAGACTACCACGTACAGCTTGCTTAGCCATGTCAAATATGTCGGCCCACGCTTCGGTAATTTCCATGATAGTATCGATCAACGATTTGATCTGCGCTTCGCTGGTCTCGGCGCCTCGCCAAGTTGGCGCAGTAGTGTCGCTTAAATTTTCATACAGGTTGTATTGCAAAGCGATGAGCAAGACTCGAATGCATTGAGTAGCCATGTGTGCAACTGAGTAGTCACCCACGAGCTTAGGGCTGCCCGGATTTGGCATCTTATCTGTCTCGATCTTGATCGCGTCTAAAAATCGGGCTAGACTCATGGCGTGGGCCACCGCTTGCTTTTGACATCTGGCAATAAAATCTGGTGGAAGCTTCCGCAGAATCTCGATTGACGCTGGAGTTCGCGGACCTGGCAACGAGAATCGATAGAGATCAATGTGGCTCACGGCCATGTGTGTGTGAAAGAAGCAATACCCTCTCCACTGGGCAGAGGCCGCATATCGAGCCATGCTCTGATCGGTTAGTCGTAGTTCATCATGTATGGAAACGTGAAATCGCGTCAGCTCGCTTTGTAACGCAGCAATATCCGTCATAACCTTTGACGGCTCGAGGCTTGTCATGGCTGATCCAGAAGGCGCAGCCAGCTTTTTTGTAGTTCTATATTTACTTTAAGTATCCGTAAACGGGGGTTGAAAAAAAAAAAGACTTACACTTGAATCCGGTGGCGAAGGTCAACGAGAAGTATTTGAATGCCATGCAGACCGAGAGCGGGCGAGCAGCGAACAGGCTTATCATGCAATCTCTCTGCGACGACTGGCCGATTCTCTCTAAAAGCTGTCTCGTTGCAAGGTAGTCTTATCTTCATGTAGTCAGCTCGACAAGCGATATACTCGTCGTAACCGCCTGCCAGCAGACGATCGAGGCTGAAAAGCTGCCATGCAATCCTTCGGAGGCATTCCTGCTGGATAAATGTCGAATGGTTTGACGAGACATCCCAATTCAATTGCAAGCCAATCATGAGCCTGGAAGCCACGCCAAAACACTGCCAAACTTTGGCGTGAGAACCCGCGAGAATGTGGTAAAGGATGTTTAGTGCGAAGAGAAAGAGGGCATTTTCAGAGAATTTGTCGATGTTACGGGAAATATGCATTTCGACCTGCTGGCTGCACCTTTTCCCAAACTCTCGGCCAGAGGGACCCGGATTAACGAAGAAGCTAGCAACAGAGCATACAGCTGCTGCTTGAGCTGGAGGGAATCTATTTTCCTGAAAGATCAACCCTATTAGCTGGACTGACGACGGTTTCTTGACACATTGCGCTAGCCTTCATACCTGAACATCTCGATAGGTGACTTCTGGATGTAAGAATCCTAGACTCGGTACCATGTATAAGAAGTCGAAATACGCGTCCAAGTGTGTGAGAATAATGTCTCTTCTGAGTAGCATGTCTCTGCGCCGATTCACCGTTAGCTTGGTACCATTTCGCCATGCTGTTATAAGGGATGAAGACATCGCGTACTCGGCCTGAAGATTTGCTGAATCGAGGAGATATGGGGAAATGCTGGTAGTGCTGCTACTCGCGGGACTCATGGCTGTATTTTCCTCCGATTTGACTGGCTGCAAGGCAGAGGAAGCCTGGCTCTCTGCTTTTGGGCTCTGGAATCGAACGTTGGTAAACCGCCGCCTGGTTGGAGTGTACTCGCAGACCAGATTCGCAGCCTCGCATCGCTTACACTTGGGTAAGTCTCCGGAGCATTTGGTTTTGTGCGTATGACATTGACTGCAGGCCCTTTGCGCTCTCTTTCGCAGCGTACCCGCCTCGGTATGGCTGTGAGATGGTGTCGTTCGGGAGACCTTTTCTGTTTCTGTTCGTTAGAAGCCTCTCGAATCGATGTCTCTGCGTACTGTTTCGGAGCATACCCTCTTCAGAAGCACCAGGAGATGCGGCAAAGCTACAAGTGAGCTCTAATCTGGAACAGTTGCTACATGGTCCATTCCCAGGGTTGCCAGTGCATTTGACCTGATGGGGATGTAAATCGCTGGGTTAGTCATAAGAGCGCGGAAAAAAAAATTAGCATGAAATAAACATGCGTAACAAGATGAAGCCTCAGGCGAGTATGACAGAGAGCTGTAATCACAAGGACGCAAACGAGCATCATGGGCGAAGGAGAGAGAATCTAAACAAAGCATGGCAAAGCGCTTGCCATGCCATGCCACGCCATGCCCTGCGACAGTTGTGTAAGAATGACCAAACCCAGTCGTACCTTGCGTAACCGACATGTGCGACAACAGTCACCGGTATTTGTGGTAGTTCGTCGGCGTTTACTAGGAGGAGACAACGATCCGGACGAGCTGTGCGGCGGCGGCGGCACAGGGCCATCCGCGTCGTGTGGCAGCGGTAGATCCATATGCCCGTCTGAGGGTTAAAGAAGGCATGAGATTTAGGCGAGAGTTGCGAGGATGGAGAGGTCACAAACGGTCAAAACCCGGCCAGCGTTGAAAGCAACTTTCTCTCCGTGTCTTCCTCTTCGGAGGGTCCAGCTAGTCGGCGAAAAGGCAGGAAGAAGATGCAGATGGGGCAGGCTGAGGCTAACCAGTGGATGGGTTCCTCGGCTCTCGCGCGAGGCCCGTGGAGCCAAGACAGCGCCACGGAGAACGGACGGGAGAAGGAAAAAAGGGAATGCTACTCCGGACTGGGTAGCGAATCGTGGACAGCTGAGATATTAGTCCTCACGGTGCGATGAGAAGGCGCGCCACGGATAATGTGGCTAATCCGAATAGTAATGGTCACCGACCAAGTCCCTGAGCAAGGATGGCCCCCAAAGCCTTTTGAACTAACAAAGGCTTGTTGAGGAGGAGAGCAAATTAATCCACATTGCGGCCGCTTCTCTGGTGCTCGTGGAGCAGGAAGCCGTGGAGTCGTGCGTGCGTCGTTCTGGGATTTCGGCACTCGCTGTTATTTTAGTACTACCCATCAAGCCCTTAAACCCGGCCCTCCATGGGTTGTCAGCCGGTTTTGGCGCCTGTTTCCATTACCTTTTCCAACCACAATGCCGCCTTGGCCAGAGCACGAGCAAGGGCCTGCCCCAGAGCATCCAGAAACGTTCGATCTGTAGGGGACCCGGTCCTGGGAGCATTCCGTATACCACCTAGCAGTGGTCTGCACATACATAGTACAGTAAGACGATATAAGCTGCAGATGCTTTGAAGCGTCCAGTCGATCGCCAGCAAGTCTCAGCAGCCTCAAGGACATATCCTCTGAGGTAAGCAGTACAAGGTAGAGGTCGCGCATACCAACACATACTTGCGCACCGCGAACCCTGCTCCTCCACAGCGTGCAGACCGGTGGAAGCCCTGGCAACACACAGGCGGTGGTTTTACCAGCGCTACCAGCAAGCGTTCAACAATCCGCAGTCTATACACTGTCGCTGCGACGCCTTGGGCATCGCGTCTCCGCAAAGAGGGCTCAGTCTCAAGCCACCAAAGATTTCAGGGCGTGGGATAACGCCAGCCACGAGGAACTAGGCAGCGGACGCCATGCTATTTGCTTCCGGAGCGTCATACTGTACGGCGGATATGGCAATCGGATGTATCGGGGAGTAAAGCTGGCATATCGTCTCTCCACTTCTCCTTTTCCTGCCTTCAAAAAGTTCTGCTTCTTCCTATTCTTCCAGCGCCTTAGCTTTGCTGTGTCAGCAATTTGCGATTCTATTTTTCCTGCCGCTTGGTTAGCTTGACTCGCAATGCCCCGTAAATAACTCGGCTCGCGACCTCGGCAAGGGCCCTATGACGCCGCATTGATTGACCTGCAACGAAGCTTGCCTGCTTCCATATCCAAGGACCGACGAGTGTGTGTCTTGCGGTGGTCTATCCACGCGAGCATCGCGTGGCAGTGCTTCTTTGGGAAAAGAGAAGGATTGTATGGACCACTTCCAGCACTAGGCAGTTGTCTGAACAGGCAAGATGGGCCATGTTCGCACTTTTGCAAGTTGAGAGGCGACGGGGAGTCTGCAGACGTTGATCCGAGATCCTTCAACTACTAGTATGGTAGCAGCTGGTATGGGAACCGGTAGGTAGTGAAAGTAGGTACACCCGTCTCGCCCAGTCGGTACCAACATCCAGTCCCACTCTGCACCTCCTCGACGCAGGGCAGGCAAGATGACACAAGTACTCCTGCAGCTTGATCCCGGTACCTGCAAGGTTAGAAGGTGCCTGCTAGAGGGGCATCTATGTCCTGCCCTTAGCGCGGAAGGTGGGTGGCTCGCCATGCAGTTGCATTTAATGACAATCGGCATTCGGTCACTTTTGGCCGAATCTCCCCAGGCAGGGGCATGTATTATTCGGCAAGTCCCGTCTCTCCTCTCTTTCTCTCATGGCGGAATACTCAAAAGCCCGAGTTCGTGCGCGCGGTAAGCACATGGTTGTAAGTACGTAATACGCAGAAAGAGCCTGAATTACAGCATGCAGAATGAAGTTGAGTTTAGTAAAATGATTGTTATTAAAATAGCCTTTCACTAGACGAAGTAGTAGGTGCCTAGTAGGTAGTAGTGGTGCTGAAAACTGCCCCGTAGTTTACAAAAACCTGAGCATGCTTTTATAGAGGGCCTCCGTACCCATCTGAGGAGATGCAGGTACAAACAGCATCAATGGCTCTCACTTGGCACGGGATTAGGCTAAAGCTACTAGTACCTGCAGTACCGAGTACGCGTTCTTGTAGCTTGCAAGGCTCATGAGTCGTAATTGAATCAGCTATTCATTCCAGGTGCTATCACTAGCGATAGTCTAATGCTACATCTAACTTTCTCCCGACAGAGGTAAACCTGGGAGGTTTTTTTTTTTTTTTTTTTTTTCTTGTTTCTCCAAGGTATAAACTAGGTAAGTACCCACAGACAAAGCAGTCGGCTTTCTGTACCTACATAACTGCTGCGTCTTACTGTAGATATAATATTCAGGAGCCTAGAGCAAAGGAAAGAGAAGAAGAAAAGAGAGAAATAGAATGCCGCCGAGATTGCAAGGTCTGCTGCCAGAATCCTCCAGATGTAACGCCATCAAGGACTTGTAATCTCATACGTTGCATATCAGCAACCTCATCGGAGACTCTCATTTACACATGTTTTTGTATATAGCCTCTGCTTCGTCTATCACGGCAACCAGGCATTAGTAAGAGCTGGTACGTAAACTTCTTTCAATAATAGCAGGAAACTTTGCTCAAAATGCATACCTAGCGATTCTTGGCATGTTCGCTGGATGCACATGTAGAGCAGAGATATAAACTCCTCGTTTTTACAAGTGCATTCGACGGCTCCACTAGGACACTGCTCTTCGATAGCGGGCTTATTGCAGATTTCGAAACACGTCTGCCCATCAAGAGCCGTCACGGTGAGGACGGATGTGGTAAGCAGAGTGAGATACAAAGTGGAGACGAAGCTCTTCATTGTTGAGATACGGGGTAAGCTGTCGGATATTAAGACACTGTTCAGGGAAGATGCGGCGAGATTCGATGACGAAGTCTTATATTCTCTCTCTTGACATGGATAGTTACTATTGCGAAGCAGGTAATGAGGTGAAGTGAGCGTGAGTATTGTCGAGTATTGCTGGGGTTCACCTGTCCTATATACTGTACATGCTAACATGGTAGAACGCGCAGCTGTCTCAGGGCATGAGACTCAGGTGACTGTCTCAATGACAATGTACATTCCAAATGACAGACAACAGACATTGACAAGTGTCTCAGTAAGGCTTAGGAGGCCCCTAGATTGAATCTCCCCTGCACCTACATACCTTTCTTGTGCAACTAGGAAGATTGGTCGAACCAACAGCAGATACGATTCTAAGATGTCCCAACTTTTGTCGACGAAGGAGCTTAGCTGCCTACTTACGTGGCAAACTAGCCGGATCAAGAAAGCGAAGTATTCTTTTCCCAGGTATTGGTAATTACGCATCAAAGATGATATAACGCCCATCATCTATCAATCAAAGCTTAAATTGATTGCAGCCTGTCAGTTCCCGGCGTCTTACCGTACAATGCCGCTTTTGTACGTGGAGCATTAAAATTGATTTGGAAATCTTGACCAGGCCCGCAGTAATCAAGACATCTGGGTAGGGATATAAGATTATTGGGGGCACTGCCACGCCTTCAACGTTCTCGAAGGGGCAACCAGTTCCGTGCTGGGCTGCGCACGGACGCTGCGTTGACATTGGCTTGCAACCTCACGCAGCTAGTCTTTATGATGCATTTTCGAATGAAAGTTTTTTTTTTTTTTTTTTTTTTTTTTTTTGGTGGTTTGTTGAAGTTATGTTAGTTGGCATGGCATCAAAAATAGTTGAGAAGAAGCTGAGGAGAGCAGCACCTTATGGCTAGCTAGAGCAACTTACCTTGACACTTACATCCAGTCTTTGCTATATTCCCAGATTGACGCATTAACACAATCCAACAGAGAATATTCTTGCAGTTCACAAGTTACTTATATGTATATGTTGTTGCTTATCAAGAGGAGGGCTGACGATTGGCTTGTCGAGGCTGGCCCTGTAAATTCGCCCCTGAGACGGCTGCGGTACCGCCATCACTTGTAA
The DNA here is from genome assembly GCA_022985005.1 of Trichoderma koningiopsis. Taxonomy (NCBI): domain Eukaryota; kingdom Fungi; phylum Ascomycota; class Sordariomycetes; order Hypocreales; family Hypocreaceae; genus Trichoderma; species Trichoderma koningiopsis. Next base: position 1,155,586 of record JAJPEM010000002.1, read on the forward strand.
GCAAGTGATTGGAACACCACATCAAATCAAGTCAATCGTTAGGTGAATACCTACTAGTAGTATATACTCGTGTACTTATCTAAAGACGGTCGGGTTTAACCCGTATCTTCTCCTCACTTCCTGTTGAAGAAAGAGCCTCTCGCGATCATGTATCGTGCAGACGTGGCAAGCAGAACTCTATCCACTGTAAACCCAATGCTTCTTGCCCTATTGTTCAGAATGCTGGTCCAAGTGCCTGTAACGGCAATCGCCATTGTCCTCTGTTTGTTTTGACAACTGAATATCCATGCTCATTAACTTTCTTTTGACCTCTGTGCAGATACCCGCCCAAAGCTGATCGTTATCATCTCTCCACGTCGATGCGAGCCAAAATTTCTTTCGATTCTCATTTTCAGGCCCTTAGTGAACACTGATTATTTAACGGCCAAAGAGAGTGTCCATCTGCCTTCTTAAGCCGTCCATACTGTCCACGGAATGTCAATCTTCCCTTGTTGCGGCTCCCGACGTCGACGCAGGCAACCTGCAGGCGACGTTGACTTGGCAGAAGCACCAGAAGAACACTGCACTCGGCTAGATTTCTCCGATATTCAGCACTGCTTTAAACAATCGCACGAATCTATTGAGATGCCACTCCGGCTTCGAAATGTCGCGGCGCCACCTCCTGAGCCGCCCTCCGAGAACCCAGCTGAGCTGGAGCTTGAGCAACTGGTGGTGGACGATTCGGATGGCGATGGAGGAGAGAACAACACCTTGGCAAAGACAAGCAGCACAAACAGCGCTTTGAACGTCGTCCGAACAAAACTGGCACGCCACATGTCGAATGAGAATGAACCACATCGCCGTTCTCGGGCATCGGCTGGCCATAGCCAAGAAGAGGTTGCTCGAAGAGCTGAGCTGAGACGGTTTCGACACCAAAGAATCCAAGAAGAGCTTAAGAATGAAGATAATCATGCCGAGTCGAGCAACACGTCTCATCGCAGCACTTCCTATCTGTCTCCTCTGATTGATGCTGGACAGCCAATGGTGGGGCCCAGAGACACCATCGAATTCAGAGTCGCAGACGTATCTCATCATAGCGCAACACCAACGCTTCCGACGCAAGAGAACACAGCATTTATTGATATGCCACAGAAAGAAGTGGGTAGCACTACGCAAGAGGAAGGCGGAGAGATCAAGTATCCCAGTATACTTGCAGTGCTTACCGCAGGGGATAAAGATCGAGCTCCTCTCCTACGGCCACCAAGCACGCACAGTAATAGATCTCAAAAGATAGCGGGATGCTCATACAACTCACCTCGTCTTGACCGCGTTTTGGGTACGGATAATGAGTTCGACATTCGTCATGGGGCTCATGCTTGGGAAGAGCAGTCCTCTCTTAGCATCTGGCTTGCTGCCCAAGGCATGCGATCTCGAAGCAGCTCTACCCGCGCAACAGACAACGAATCAAATGATAAGAGTGCCAAGGACCAAACTTGTACACATCCGCAAAGCTTTGGCGCGATCGATAGTGCCGCAGACACTCCGCTGCCGACTCGTTGTCAAGGCAGTAATGACATGAAGCCTCAAGTCTCGGGAGATTCGTACGAAAGCGCATCATTCGCCTCGAACAAGTCAAACAGCCGTACAACAGGTGGTACTGATACCATTTTGCTTAAGAACAAATCGCTGTTAGGATCTAATGTCTTGGATATAGCTTCCGTAAAGCCCGTTGATAATAGTTCCTCTAATTACCCTTCTGTGCTTCCAAGTTTTCAGCCGAGCCCAAATCGGTCTCAGCCCGATTTTCATCACCTTAGCGCTCAGGATCTAGAAAGCCTTGAGCTTTCACCCTTCAGCTGTCCGTATCGTCCCCTACTCCTCCCTTTTCACCATATTGACCGCAGTACTCACAGGGCAAGGCGACTTTTCTGCTATTAAAAGTATTCGGGCATCCGAAGGAAAGAGTTCATATGCTACAGCTGAAGATGACATCTTTTATTCTGATAATAATGCCAGCAGTGCACAAATCATTTATCCACCTACCCAATCCCACGCTCTTACCGACACCACACCTATTGCCGGCTCTGAAGCTACGGGTATTCATCTTCGAGAGACCAAGGCCCGGACAATCGGTACAAAGCTTAGTAATGCGTTGTCACGGAGGAAATCGTCAATGAACAATTTTGGTAGTCGTTCCAAAGAAGAGATTCATGCGAGCTCTACGGGAACTGGTGGTCGATCCTTGATGTCAATGATTAACCTTTCAGTCCCGAGGAGATTCAAACGTGACTCCAGCAGTTCCGGCGCGGCGCCAAATAGATATTGCGTAAATGAGAGAGACTCTCCAGCACTTGCGCGAGACCATCCGACCGATGTACGTTCAGGTATACCTCCTCAAATAACTTCTCTGTTTCGCCCAGAGAGAGGTGGCCCATTATCAGCCGATTTAAGCGATATTACATTCAAGAACACGTATAATAATCAGACACCGCTCACACAACGGCATTCAGCTACTTTTGAAACCTCTAGGCTGACTCCTCACTCGGAGGAATTGCCAGACGAGACCCGGAGCTCCTCTCGCCGAATTCTTCAGCAATTGACAGCTAACATACAAGAAGCATTTTCACCCAGCTCTACGCCAAACCCTACTAAGCCGCCCAAGTCTCCGAATCACCCGGCCAAGGCACCTCCAAACATAGGCGATGAGAGAGCTGCCATCACTGACCCTCGCCAATCGCAGCTAGACGGTGGTAGTTCGATCTCAGACGCTCTCATTCTGGACTCGGGTACGGGCTTTCAGCCCGCAAAGCTGATAAAGGCTATGAGATCTAGCTTTAAAAAATTCATGCCTTCCCATGACCGTGAGAAGCAAGCTCAGCACTGTCAGCCTTCAAAAAATCACCAGTGCCATGATGAAAATGCAGAGCAATCGCAATCCAGGATAGTGCGATCGGGTACAACATCTATGGAAAGTGACCATGTGAAACCTAGAGCGAAAGGAGCAGCTGAATGTGGTACCGCGACTTCTCATCAGCAATTGAGCGTTGAAAGGGAGTTGAAAGAATCTGAATCGGTCAGGCAGCCTTATAAAAGGAGTGATGTGGAAAGCAAATCTATCGATACAATTCTACCGTCGCAGAGCAAACCAAACTTGCTAGAAGAAGAAGAAGAAGCAGAGACAGTGAGAGCTGCTTCAATATCCACGATTAGGTATAGTCGAGCTCTGCGTCGCTGGAAATCAATGTCAGACGCACCAACAAACAGGGAATCGTCCTCGAACAAGGCTGGCAGACTAATATCACAATCTCATAGCCTCAACACTCTTTGAGGTAGATGAAAGCGAATGGACGAACGGAATAAGTTTTATACTATACCGCGCAAGGAGCTCGGTTTGGCATGAAATACCGCAAGGGGATATGGCCAAATTCTGTTATTTTAATTTGAAGTATTAATTCGTAAGAATATTATGAAGAGATGGATAAGCGCTGTCGGCTTAGTGAACACGACACTTCTATGGAGCATTGTGTTACATGCTCGGGTGGAACAAGGTGGCTGGGGAGATAACTTACGCTGGATTGTATAGCATCAGTAACTAGTCTGGGTCAACTATTGGTCATATATCAAGACCCTGCAAATATACTTCATTGCCTTAGATTGATGCTCTGCGCTGCTCGTCGCTGCCCAAAACAGCCAATCTCGGCACTTGTATTGCGCTCCAAGATTTGATGTCATAGCGACACATTATCCATCTAGCTTTCATTTCGAATGAACCGACCATGTTGGTGACTCTACTTAGCTTGAGGAATCATAGTGGCGACGGGCAGCGACGAGCAGCGATGGCCTGCAGCAATTGGAGCACAATGATATATGATGTAACAAATATGGTTGTATATATAGAATCTACAGGTCTATTATCTGTGACATTGGTTATATACAAAATCTGAAGATATCGTTGGAAAGCTTGTTATGCTTGTGGTGCTACGAGCCAAAGATTTCTCGTACGGCCATCGAAAGGATAGGTTGCCGCCATGCTAGAGCATTTAAATTGAAACACAGCTCAGGTTTCAGTTCGCGAGATTTCCGCGAGCTCATGGATTGTAACCGCGAGCGTCATGGTGGAGTTGAGAAAAGGCACTGTTGATTTCACGGACAGAAGAGAGCCTATCTCTCATGTCTCTAGGTTGATTTGCTTGCCGAATCTAGCATACAGCTCGACTTTGAGCTGTGTCATCTCTTCGTGAATGGTGCCTAGTTTCTCCTCCGCCTCGGCGGTCTCTTCGTCAATTCTTGAGGTCGCCGTGCTCAGCATCTCTTGTGCTTGTTCGAGGGGGAGATGGAAGAAGGCGTCGCCGATCTTGTATCTGGCAATTAATTGTCAGACAAGGTTCATCGTTATATGAAGCAGAATAAAGTATAGCTCAGACGTACTGAATCTTATCGTCCTCGTCGGCAAGCTCAAGCTCTGTAGAGATGTCGTCTAGCTCCTCCTTTTCCTTCTATATTGAGATTTCGTCAGTCGGCTCTTCAAATACGTGATACGGCGAGGGTTTCCATACGCTTTTCAGTTCCAATACCTCCTTCAGCGCGAGTTCTCGCTGGTGCAGCCGACTGAACTTGTTGATCTTATCTTGATCTTCTCGTCGGACCTCGACCTCGTCTGTGGCTTCGTCCTCCTTGGAGAGCTGCAAGAACCTGTTAGCAATTGCAAGGCTGCTTCTGGATGGGATATGCGGCTTTACCATGCGGCGTTGCATTATTGACGCCATGGTTGCAGTAATTTCGAGGCTGATCCCAGCGCTCGTTGTACGGCCTTGAATTCAGGAAGCTCTGTAATTATCAAAAGATACACGATGGCCATGCAGTGGTGGGGTGTCGAGATAGTGGGTTACCGTGCGTGATGCACAGTTTTATCTGCAATAATCACTGTAAACGCAACGCGAAGCTTACTGCAGCTGCAGCAGCTCAGCTGGCTTACTGTACCGCGTTGCGGCTGGCTTGGGCAGCAGCGCATTGACGTTTCCGTGGCCTATTTCAAGGTGCCCCTCCTGAGCTGGGGCCCTGAACTCTTCCCTCTCCACCTCCCTCTCCACTGAGTTAAGTTCCATCTCATCTAGCGTGTTGGTCCATCAATTCTCTGTCCAGGCCTTCGTCTTATCACTTAGCAAGCGATACCAGAATCGTCCATCATGGCGACGCCCCGGAGGCCGTACCCCAGAACTCGCCTGAGGCGGATCATCAAGGCGCATTCGGGAATGAAGCTCTCGAAGAATGCCGATGTGTTGGTAAGGCCCTAGTCGCGCGGCTCCCAATCGGTAGATTAGCCGAACAGCACCACTAACAGCCGCGTAAGATCTATCTCAACTACACGATGTTCATGAATGCGTATGTAAAAGTCGCGTGCAGCCACGACCAAAGTCTGAACTGAGCGTGCAAAATACTGACAATTTGTTGTAGATTGGTGAGAGAGTCTGCCATTCATGCCAGGCAGGCGGGAGAGCGTTCATTTACGCCTAGGAACATCATGAAGGCACTTCCTGTATGCTGTTCGGGCTCTTTGTTTTGAGCGCTACATAAGCTAATACGACGCGTTAGGATGTTTTGGCCAGGTTCAAAGGCTGAATATCGAGTGCAGCAGCCAAGCTGTGTGGCATAGATCCTCTCATACTGCCGCTGCTAGCGATGCTTCATAAAGGTCGAAGCGTTCGCTGAGGATAATGGTATTGGGCATGGGATAACAAAGAACAATGGCTAATCTGAGAGTGCTAGATGCATTCTTTTGACATCTGCTGGACCTGTAATGAAACTTGGGCTCCATCGTGAGAGATCTGCTGGCTACTTTAGATACCCCCCAGTAGGACTACTTACATGAATATGCATGGAATAGAGCATGCCGAGTCTACGGGTATAATATTTGATAGCATAAATAAGGCAATACAAGCCGATTGCAGTGAGCCGTCTAGTTATCTGAATCCCGTGGTATCTACCTACCTCTAGTAGCAAATGATCATAATAAAACCAACTGTGCCAAGATCTGAGCCCCAGCGGCTGCACATTGACAAAGGCGCTGTAATGGTGCTTTGCGCCCCTCCTGTTTACCTGGTTAACCTGGCAGCTGGGGAGCACGTGAGGATGCATTGGGCAGACAAAAGTCAACAAACACAACCCGTTTGCTGTGCAGGAGGAAGCAATTGAGCATTGCCTACAAGGCGTTTGCAGCAGCCAGTGGATCCTGGCAATGCTGGCCGGCCTGTCAGTGCAGAGCGAGGCTTGAATTGCAGCCTGAAGCCTTCTCTTCGCTTCTAGAATCAACAACGCTAGCACTTTGGGGACGGGCGACAGTGACCAGACAGCTGCACGGTGGGGTTCCTCTAATTGACTTCACTACGCCTTCAGTCTGCCACTGCGCCTTGGTACCTTAAAGGTCCCAGAGCTAAAAAAGAGAACCCGACACAAACAAAGCCAAACCTCCTCCACACCTCGACAATCGCCCCCCTTGATCATTCATCCTCTGCCCACCTCTTCGATATCATTCCCTCTCTTCTCGATCCCATCTCCTAAGACTCGAACGCAGCTTCCTGCACCCCGCGCTCGCATCACTTTGCCTCCATCGACCAGCCTTGCGCGCCTTGACGCCTGTTGGACGACCACACACGACACCCGCAAACGAACATCACATTGAAGCTGCAAGCTAGATTTTGCCATCGAGCTTGCGTTTTGTTTTCACCATGGCTGCTCCAGCTATCCAGACCACTGCCTCCAAGTCTTCCAAGAAGAAGGCTGCCAAGTCTCAGGCCCGTACCGAATCTCCGGCTCCCAGCACTGAGTCAGCCCCCACTGAGAGGGCCGCCGACTCCCAAGACGATGCCTTCGAGAGCCCTTACATCAAGGAGCTGCAAAAGTAAGACAATGCGGGCTTCGATTGAGATTATTTACCCTGGCACGAATGCAATTGCTAACAACATGATGCAGGAACATTCGCAACACGGCTAAGAAATTGGTGAGTTTCCGCCTTGCGTCATACCCTGCCAGCATTTATCAAGCAATGTTGAAACTGACCATCAATCATTTCTAGAGCAACGCTGCCAAGTTGGATTCGGTTCTTAACCAGCATCCTGGCAAGTCTATCGAACAGCTAGTCGACGAGAGAATCATCAACGCCGACCAAAAGGCCCAACTTCAGAAGAAGCCTGCTCTCCAGGCTGCGCTAGCTCAGTACGAGGAGCAGCTTGTTCAATACCAAAAGATACACGAACAGTACCAGACTCGGGCGGCGGCCGACAAGGCAGAATGGGCCAAGACACTTGAGAAGACCAAGGAGGAAGCGCTCAGCGAAGTCAAAGCTGAATTCAAGAACTCTTTGGATTCCAAGCTTCTTGTCCTGTCCCAGTTCTTGCGCCTGGCGGCCTACCGCCGCGAGGAATCTCAGGAGCCCGAATCTGATGAGAGCCAGGCTATCGAGGGTGTTCTACTTGCCATCTACTCAGGCGACGAGAGTGCCGTTTCTGCCATGCAGAAGTTGATTGAGGGCTCTAGCGACAACATCGTCAGTGTCCCTGGAGACCAGCTCCAAACTACCTGTATGTACGATGCAAAAGTAGAGGAAATCACATTGGAACTGCTACTAATTGGATATAGATGCCACTGTTAAGACGCTCGCAGAAAACTACACTGCGCCCTCCTACGCTGAACCAGAGGCACAAACTGCTGCTGAGGCAATGTCTGACCCGACTATTGCAAACGAGGCCGCTACTGAGATTGAAGCTGGAGATGGGCCCCTGACCAACGGACACGGGCACGCGGAAGCCGAGCCTGCCCCCAACGGCCTTGCTAATGCCAATGTCGCGGACGAGGCTGCCAACACAGTCGCCGAGAGCCAGTGGGATACCAGCAACCAAGACATGTCCATCTCGCAGGAGTGGGTTAACGTCCCTAAACCAACCGATGCTGAGGCCAGCGTAGACTCTTCTGCTCTTGATGCTATCAAGCCGTCTTGGGCAGATGATCACCCTGATCCCGCTGTTGAGGTAGGCTTATTCACATTCTGATTACCTAATTAGCACTCTAGAAGAACTCAACTGATAAATTCTACTTCAGGCTACGTCTGCTGCGCCTGACGCAGGTGATGGTTTCCACCAAGTCCAGCGCAACCGGGGCCGCCAGGACCGTGAGGGTAGTGGAGGACGCGGACGCGGCCGTGGTGAGTGGCGCGGCCGTGGCTACCGAGGAGATGGCCGTGGCCGCGGTCGAGGACGCGGAGGTGATCGCGGAGGAGCCGCTTTCCGAGGCGCTCGTCGCGGCAACGAGTCGTAGAGCTTCCGCTTCGCAATTCGTGGGTAAACTCAGGTCCCATGCTTCCCTGCACACCCCTTGGAGGTGATTTGTACATTACGACATGATGGCGTTACCTGATTTTTCTAGCCGTAGAGGCAGAGCTTGATTTAAGGCGACTTTCGGCATTGCATTGGAACTTGTCAGATGGCAGGTCTCGGTTTCATTCTGGCGGAGGGAGGTTGGGACGGGCTCTTTCAATAGGCACCTTTGTAAATCCCTCATTTATCACTCACTCTCAGGGAGTGCGGCATCATTGAAGCAGGTTACTGGTATTTTATAAGTAGTAGAAAATTACAAGAGTATAAAAAAAACAGCACGTAGAAGCGATGCTCTTCGCCCTCTCAGCTAGATGGTCGATTTCCCCGGCTTAGAAGCTTCTTTTGACAGCCACCCCCCATCTCAAAGTGCCGACGTCTACCGCTATCGGGACGTTAGTCCTAAACGGGCATCATCGCAGTCCGCCGCCACCTGGCCTTATCCACTATCAGCCTCGCAGGTGAGGCCTAACTAGCAGGTAGTTAAGCAACCTCTCCAAACCGCCGTCGTTGAAACTTGTCCTCTTCTCACGGCCAAGTCTTTGAAACCCGCTAGGGTGTCTCTTGAGGCCACATCAGCCGTATTCTTTTTTTTTTTTTTTGGGCTTGGTAGGCCATTGGGTCTTTTTGTGTTATAAAATCCAGCTAAATTTCCACTCCCTACCCCTCTGCAGTCTTGACGGCTAGCTGTATACTGCTGGGCCTGGCGGCGACTTCGCTATCAGGTTTGCTGTTCTCGACAGCGTCTTTCTTCAAGGGCCAGCCATCTACACTTACACAACCACAACCATGGCGTCGCCTCGGCGCTCACCGCTGCTGATGCTCTTCGGAGCCATCTTCTTCTTCTCAGTCCACGTCCTGGCTGCTGCGGCTGTTCTCGGTGTTGATCTGGGAACTGAGTATATCAAGGCTGCGCTAGTGAAGCCCGGCATCCCACTTGAGATTGTACTTACAAAGGACTCTCGACGCAAAGAAACCTCCGCCGTCGCTTTCAAGCCCATAAGAGGCGCTGTAGCAGAGGGCCAGTACCCCGAGCGAAACTATGGCGCTGACGCAATGGCAATCTCCGCGCGATTCCCCGGCGAAGTGTACCCGAACCTGAAGCCTCTTCTCGGACTCCCTCTGGGAGATGCGATTGTGCAAGAATATGCGGCCAGGCACCCTGCGCTGAAACTCCAAGCGCACGCCACGAGGGGCACTGTTGCGTTCAAGACGGCAACGCTGACTCCCGAGGAGGAGGCCTGGATGGTGGAAGAGCTGTTGGCCATGGAGCTTCAGAGCATTCAGAAGAACGCAGAAGTTACCGCCGGTGGTGACTCTTCTGTCCGTTCCATTGTGCTCACCGTGCCTCCGTTCTACACCACCGAGGAGAAGCGCGCCCTTCAGATGGCAGCTGAACTTGCTGGTCTCAAGGTTCTCAGCCTGGTCAGCGATGGGCTGGCGGTTGGCTTGAACTACGCTACCAGTCGCCAATTTCCTAACATCAACGAAGGCGCCAAACCGGAGTACCACATGGTTTTTGATATGGGCGCGGGCTCGACTACTGCCTCCGTCATGAGATTCCAGAGCCGCACTGTCAAGGATGTTGGCAAGTTTAACAAGACCGTTCAGGAGATCCAGGTTCTTGGCAGCGGCTGGGACAAGACTCTCGGTGGAGATTCTCTCAACTTTCTAATTGTTGACGACATGGTTAACCAGTTTGTGGAATCGAAGGGTGCTCAGAAAGTTGGAGCAACTGCTGAACAGGTCAAGGCTCACGGCCGTGCCATTGCGAAGCTGAGCAAGGAAGCTGAGCGTCTCCGACACGTCCTGAGCGCCAACCAGAACACCCAGGCCAGCTTCGAAGGGCTCTACGAGGATGTTGATTTCAAATACAAGCTTTCCCGAGCCGATTTCGAGAGCATGGCAGAGGCTCATGCGGAGCGAATTGGCGCTGCTATCAAAGATGCCCTGAAAACCGCCAATCTCGAGATTGGCGATCTCACCTCCGTCATTCTTCACGGTGGTGCAACTCGTACTCCATTTGTGCAAAAGGCACTTGAGAAGGCCGTTGGCTCTGGGGATAAAATCCGAACAAATGTCAACTCTGACGAGGCCGCTGTTTTTGGCGCTGCCTTCCGGGCTGCTGAGCTTAGTCCAAGCTTCCGCGTGAAGGAAATTAGAATCTCGGAGGGAGCCATGTACCCAGCAGGTATTACCTGGACTGCTTCGAATGGCAAAGTACAGCGCCAGAGACTCTGGACAGCCCCATCGCCTCTTGGTGGTCCGGCCAAGGAGATCACTTTCACCGAGCAGGAGGACTTTTCCGGTTCATTTTACCAACAAGTCGATACTGAGGACAAGTTAGTCAAGTCGTTCTCTACTAAAAATCTTACTGCGTCTGTTGCTCAACTCAAGGAGAAGTATCCCACTTGTGCGGATACTGGTATTCAGTTCAAGATTGCGGTTAAGCTCCGTACTGAGAATGGCGAAGTTGAGATTACCAAGGCGCTTATCGAATGTGAGGCCGAGGTTACTGAAAAGGAGGGCTTTGTTGACGGAGTTAAGAACCTGTTTGGCTTCGGAAAGAAGGACCAGAAGCCCCTCAGTGAGGGAGACAAGGACGATGCTGAAGCTGCATCTGATGCTGCTGATTCAAAGACAGAGGAGGCCAATTCTGCTACTGAATCTTCTTCCACCACCAGAACTCAGACTGGAGATGCCGCTGCTCAATCAGCAGATGCTGAAAAGAGCGAGGTCAAGAAGAAGCAGATTGTTTCTATCCCAATTGAGATCACTTTGGAGAAGGCCGGAATCCCACAGCTAACCAAGGCGGAGTTGACAAAGGCTAAGGATCGGTTGAAGGCATTTGCAGCCTCCGACAAGGCTAGACTGCAGCGCGAAGAAGCTTTGAACCAACTTGAAGCATTTACATACAAAATCCGCGACCTTGTCGACAACGAGGCCTTCATCGCCGCATCTACAGAGGAGGAACGCCAAACGCTAGCTGAAAAATCCAGCGAGGCAAGTGACTGGCTCTACGAAGAAGGGGAAGCAGCCAAGACCGACGACTTCAAGGCAAAGCTCAAGGTCCTCCAAGACCTTGTAGGGCCTATTCAGAAGCGTATCGATGAAGCCGAGCGTCGCCCTGGTTTGGTTAAAGAGCTGAGGCACATTCTTAACACTACTGATGTATTTATCAAGACAGTGCGTGGGCAGATTTCTGCCTATGAAGAGTGGAAGGCCACAGCGTCAACCAAGGAGGCGGAATCTGCTACTTCCAGTGCTGCCACCGAGACAAAGACCAATGACTTTGAAGGCCTAGAGGATGAGGATGACAGTCCCAAGGATACGGAGGAGAAGCCCAAGGAGGAGGAGATTGTGCCTCCCCTGCATAACACTGAGGAGATGGACGGGCTCGATGTCCTGTACAAAGAAACGCTAGAGTGGCTCAACAAACTTGAGGTCGAACAAGCAGCTCTCCCTCCCACCGCCGACCCTGTCCTCCAGGTCAGCGAGCTGGTTGCCAGGCGAGAAAAGCTTGACAAGGTCAGCCTTGATCTCGCAATGAAGAGCTTCAAACAATACCAGAAGAACAAGCCCAAGAAGCCCACAAAGAGCAAGAAGTCGAAGAAGGACAAGACAAAGAGCGCCGAGCCGGCTGGCCAGACCATTGAGTTCCCCGAGGGAGGCAAGCCGCTCAGTGCGGAGGAGATTGAAGAGCTGCTCAAGCAGTACATGAAGGATGAGGAGGCGGCGAGCGCAAAGGCGGAACCGGAAGCCTCAGCGGAACCGAAGCATGATGAGCTCTAAAGAGCACACAATGGCGTTTCTTTGATAAATGGGAGAAGAGTGTTTATGAAGTACTAGTATATAGGCCTACTTGGGACTGCATGATGCATGATACAGACTAAAAGTCAGATAGATAAATGCGATACTTGAATTTTTTGCATCATTATGTTTGACCAGTTGGATGTTTTCAGCGGTTAGTTTTATGTAGATCTTGATTGATCGTTTGCTTTCCCAACCCGGGAAGCTGTAGTCTAGTAAGAATCCATATACAGATAAGTTCGAAATAGACGACACCCGTTCTCCGCCAATAGGAAATATCAACGGCAAGGAAGGCGAGCGTATCCGAACCGAACCTAGTGCCTGTTCTTAACTTTATATATTTATGATATTTCTATGTTGTGTTTGTGTGATGTGACAGCCATCTTTTTGTGCACAAAGGGGAGAGAAGCCGTGTGTTATGTTTTACAAGTGGGATATCAGAAGTTCTAGAACTATGACCCAAAGACGGGAGAATTATTGGATGCATCAGTCATATATCAAATCTTGCAATTGATATGCAGCCTACAATAGGAACAGCCAGGCACTTTGTGGTGTATTGTTTATTGTGGTAGCCGGGAAACTGCAGACGGCACTGAATCACGCAGGGCCTTCCTCAGCCTCTCCTGCGAATTGCATCGTGCGCCAGCTGCAAAGCACAGTAGAGCGTTTCCTTTCCCCCCTTTCTTTACCCTCCATCTCGAGGCTTTCTTACCTTGAAAATTTCCGCTACAGGGCGTTTCTGGTGATTGTCTACTGCAAACTCAGATATATCTCACCAATCCTTGCATACGAATCTCCCTCTTTCTTTCATTGCCACGAATTATTCAAATCAAACGAGCAAAAGGGATGTGGCATTACATACTCGTTCTCCTCCTTGTCTCCTTCTGGCCTGTGTCCTCAGCTTTCCCCTCTCCAAACGTTGAAAGGTCGCCCGCTGTATTCGCACTCGCCGTGAACCCCAAGAAAGATGCATCTCGAAACTTTGTGCGCGATTGGGCTGCTGCGCGCCACAAATGGGGCAGGGGGGTGCCTGGAGAGGTTGCGTCTTCGTTTGCTCTGATGGACGGTGGTAAGCCTTGCCTAGGCGTGTATTTGCTAATTCATACTCAGATGCTGAGAATGTGCAGTTGGTCAGGTCGATGTTGAACCTATAGGAAGCGACGACATCTATGTGGCTGATGTCCAAGTTGGAAGTCCGCCTCAGACGCTGAAGCTGGCTCTGGACACCGGATCTTCTGACCTGTAAGTTTGGGTGTCATATCTTGATGCCGCAACTGGCCAGCTTCGTGTTGCTAATATCGTCAACTCAAGGTGGATACAATCAACCGATACCAGATACCGCGTCAACCAGAAGGGCCCATGGGCTCCACGATATCATCCCAACGACTCTACGACTGCTCATCTCATTCAAGATGCCAGATGGTCTGTCGAATACCGTGAGTAGAAATGATGGGCTGTCTTGGAGTGTTTAATGTATCAGATACGCTTTTCCTAACGGATAAACAGTGGATGGCACCTCGGCTGATGGTATCGTCTACCATGACACGGTTCGTTTAGGCAATTTTAAGATTGAAAACGCAGCTGTACAGTCGGCAGAAATGGTCACCAGCCGTTTCGAGGAAGAAGTCGAACTAAGTGGTATTCTGGGCTTAGCCAAGAGGTTACCGAACAATGTTAGCCCTCCAGTGCCGTCTTTTCTCAGTTTACTGCGCCAACAGCTGGAGCATCAGGTGTTTGGCGTTGACCTGAATCGGAATGCCTCAGGCCTCTTCACTTTTGGCTACCTCAATGACAGTCGGGCCTCGGAAGAAATAACATGGGTTGATACAGATCCTGATAGTCCTCACTGGGATGTCGAGTTCAATCTCACAACTTGGGGAGAGCAGACGACGCCATGGTACTCGCAGAGATTCAAGGCAACAATCGATACAGGCACAACGCTGATGTTCTTGCCTGACAATCTAGCGAGTGGCTACTGGTTCACGGTCCCAGGCATGAAAATGGACTCAAGATTGGCAAATGCATTTACCTTTCCCTGCGAGGTTGCCAAAGACTTGCCCAATCTCATGCTTAAAATTCCCGGGAGTGACCGTACTTTGACCATTCCTGGATCGTATCTCAACTACGGTCCTGTTGAAATTGACCCATCTTATTGTTGGGGAGGCATGCAGAGCGCCGAGGACTTATCTGTCACGGTGATAGGAGATATTATGCTCAAAGCGCTGTATTTGGCCTTTGATCTCGAGAGAGGGCAAGTGGGATTTGCTCACAAGGATCTTTATGACGTCGACTGAGGAAGAAGCGAGTAATATCTAGCCGTGATGATATTTTATGGTACTGTATTGGGCCGAGATTTGGTGTTAGCAACTTGGTTGAAGAAATGCTGGTTTCATTGATATAGTGAATGTGCGAACATGGGTAAATGCTGGATGTATGATAGTACAATAGTTGCGAATTAAAAATGAAAAGTGGTCTCGTAGCTTAGATGGACACATGGCTTAAAATTCATTTGCTACCTTGTGCAACATGTCGGTATAAGTGAACCTGGTAGTAAGTCCCTATTGAGTAGCACAATACGGTCCCATTTAACTTGAGGCGTATGTTTATAGTCTTTTGTATTGCATTCATCCTAGAGCTGGTATATACAAATGCACTCTCCAGCCCATCATTATTGGGTGAGGCCAATGGATGCTTCCTCCATTCCCACAGAAACTCCCTTTCCCTCTGCATCCATCCATCTATTTCCCCTCCATCCATCCATCTAGCCATCCCATTTCCAAGTGCCTCCTAGTAGCCCGTTTCATTTCGAGAAGAAAAGGAAACATGCTCTGCGTGTTGTGCATTAAATGTGGTATAATATATAGTTGTGTGTATGCGCGCGCGCATGTGTGTGTGTGTGTGTGTGTGTCCTTGATAAAACAAAAGAAGAAAGACGAGCTCGACAAATGCCATGTCGAATGGGGCACGATGTTTGGGCTAAAAGGGAGAAACAAACTATAAAAACGATAAAAAAAAAAAAAGAGGTTAAAACGCAGCTTCCTTCTGGAAGAACAGTGATTGTGTTGTATGTGTAAAAACCCTGTAAACGCCGGAAGTGGGAAAACGTGTCATTTATAGCGAGCGTGGCCGGGTGAAATCTCATGGTAAGAATCCGATCCAGGTGAAGGAGCCTAGCGAGAGGAAAAAACGACTGTGGTTAATAACGACTCGGTGAGTTTTGTCGTCATTAATGGCCTTCCGTCGGTAAGTACCTAGAACCAGTTCTCCTTGGGCCAAATCAGTTGCGTCGGAACTCCGCGAGGGTCGCATCTGGCATATTGTCGTGGATGGGTCCAATCGGAGGGGAGAGAGTGAGAGAGAGAGATCGCCTAGGCAAGTTCTGTCGTCGACAAGCGCATCCGAGGAACAAAAAGAAAATGCCGTTTGGATTTGATTTAGTTTTTTCAGATTTGTTTACTCGCGATCACCATCTTCAATGGGCAGAAAAAGAGAAAGAAACCAAAAGTCAGCGGGGGGCGTCGTCCATTAAATCCTCGCGAGTCACAACGTAATATTCACCTTCACTGGCCCCGGGAGTTGGAGGCATGTCACCAGAGCTGGGGGCTTGCTGCGTGGGCTGCGCGGTTCCTGGCCGCGACCTGGCCTTGGCGTCGTCTGCTGGGGGCGCGGAGAGAGAAGATGCCTCTGGCTTGGGCGTCGAGCTCGGTGAGTGCTCCTCGGCGTTGTCGTTGCTGGAGGGGGAGGTGATGCCGGCGGCGTTGAGACGCTTCTCCATTTCGCGGAGGCGCTCCTCGAGTGAGGCGAGCTCTTCGTTGTTCTTGCCGATGTTGTAGTTCCTGTTACCAGGGAAGAGAGAAACGCCGCGAGTTAGAAGAGAGGAAAAAGGTGAAAGAAGAATGAATGGTCGGATGTGCCATTGAGATCAACGAACCTCGTGTCGTACGACTCTTGGAGCTCGGCCTTTTGCTCATCTAAGTTGAAGATATCCTCCAGCTCCATTTGGAAGTTTCTGGCAATGGTTCTGCAAGGAATTAGAATCAAAACAGCCGGACAATCAGCATCTGGCTCTGCATTGCATGCAGATCGCCATCGCTCGAGAATGCGCTTTTCGGTCGCATTGCGATGCTGCGAGTTGGGGTCGGGAGACATACGACTGCGGTCGTCGGCCGTTGGGCTGCCAGTTGCGGTCAAGCTCCTCGTCGGTGAAAGACATGGTGGCGGTGGGAGTTGCAATGAGGGGTAGAGCTGGATCACGGATTGAGAGAAGGATAGAAAAGAGGAGCAGTAAAGATGAAAGCAAAGAAAGGATTCGCTGGCGTCTGTTGCTGGGTATCGATTGCTGTTGGTCGTGAACAGAGCTTGGGGGATTGGCGGTAGATGCGAGAGAGGCTACAATGAAGAGGTGATATCGGCGAGGTGGGAGGGAAAAAAGATTGGGCTCTGCAAACTGATGAATGATCCGTCTGCAGCTACTGCGTCGTTTCTCCCCTTTATCCTGGTCAGATGGCGGAGCCAGGAACAGAGCAAAGCAGGGGAAATCGAATCGGCCAGGGGGAGAGAGGCCAAAGAGCTGCAGCAGAAGCAACAGGGGGCTGACGAAAGGGTACTAGTCGGCTGGGGACCGGTATATTTGGCGCTGCAAATAGCCCCAAGCAGCAGTACAGTACAGGGTGTTTATTTGCTTGTATTAGTCGTGCTCCAGAGAGTGGTGGTGGTGATATGACGATGACGACGATAATTATATAGGTCGGTTGGCATGCAGGTCGGTTTAATATTAGCAGCTGCACGACATGCTCTTCTTTTCATTCGCTGGCGGAACAAGAGGAAGCGAGAGTGGAGGTTTGCCAAAGGTTAACTCTAATACGAGTGCCGTTGCGCCTGAGTGGTGGTGGAAGAGTGAAATAAAGGGGGAAATAGGATGGAACGCAGCTAAAATAGATCCAAGGGCAGTGGTTGAAATGTCCAGCACAACACGGGCTCTCGTCATAATTTCTCGCATCGAGAAACAGAAATGATTTTGGGAGGGTAGCACACAAAATATACAGTGACCCATTGTACTGTAGATGGAGGGTCACATCTGCGTCTTCTCTACCTCATCCTTCTTCCTTCTAGGCTTCCCCGGGACCTGAGCATCATGTCACTGTCACATGCCGGTGCCCTGGTGATCTGGAGCTGGGCCAGCGTCTGCTGATGGCCGCCGTGGCTGGCTGCCTGTATCAGTTGAGTTTGGAGAGAGAGGAAGCCTAACAAGGACTGACACTTGACGCCCATTGTTTAATCCAAAGTCAACTGCCCTCCCTCCCCAGTCAGGCATTTCATCCACCGACTTGTAGGTACATCAAGTGTGCACCACGCTACGCTACAGGGCCACTAGCCGTGATACTTTGGGCGGGTCAGTTGATGCATAAGGAAGCGCCGCCAAGCTGCCCTAGCGTGGAGCTGGGAATATCGCAGCATCACCTCGCTTGCGCCGTCCATCTCGCTCGCCATGCGGTGGTGCTTTACAGGTGCGAGAGCACGCACCAGCCAGCAGAGATGCGTAGCGAAGGGGCAAAAAGGACGGCGAGGAGAGAGTGGTGCAAGAAGATGAAGAAGAAGGCAGGACAGTTGGGATAATAATAGCATTGAAGCATTTTTAGGAGAGGCGGAAGCTGGAATTAGGGGTCTGGAGCTCGTTGAAGTTTCAATGTTCCATTTTTTTTCTTTTGCTACCTTCCTGTAGGACCCATGACATCAGGCCGTAATATTCGGGGCCCTCAGAGGCGACCCATTTGGCGGCATTGGCGATGCTGCTAGTGATAAGGGTCCCAGGCCGTAGCAGCGGCAACAAGCAGTGTAGCATCGGCTGTAAAGCATCAACGGCGGTAGTGCTAGCAGGGCCGCTGGATGTGCCGACATGGAGCTGTAATACGGGGGAGCACGAGTACCTGCATAACAGGAGCCTGTGCTGGAATGAAGCAGCTCCTAGTCTTCCTTATTTGTGGCACTAATTAAGCTTCCGGCTTCCCAAACATCAAAAGAAACAATCAATAGGCTTCACGTCAGCCAGGTATATCCATCTCTTCCGAATCGCTACGCAGTTCCGCATCAACCGGCCAACCAGTTATTACATGGAATCTGCATCATCCCGCCATATTCGGCGTAGCTCTGATACTAGGTTAGTCAACTTAGCTCTTGTAGTTCTTCATAACGCTTGCAGATCAGAGCGGCATTGACTCGGGGCGTCTAGGGCCAAAATTTGATTGACAGTAATGGTACCTACCCATTTACAAGTCTGGTAGCATACTTGGATATTACTCCACCACGGCTTGCCTATAGCTTCACTTTGTAGAAGAAGAGCGGATGCAGCAAAAGGCGTTATACAGGGAAATGCTAGATTCCAGGCCATCAGCAAATACCACGTGCTACCATTGCCATGGTTATATCTGCTGCAGCATGCGGCTACGGGCCTCGGTCTCTATTAAAGGAGCTCAGGCCCTGCTAGCAGTAAGTGACGATGCATTTACTGTTACATGCACTTCAAACAATTGATGCTGACGGTAAAACATGAGAATTGAGCCGCAGAGCCAGATGATATTGACAAATATCCTCTACTCCGTGCTCGTATCATCCTAAGCCCGGCGTCGTGTACCCCGTACAAGCTCTCTCGTCCATGCTTCGGGCTCCTGCATCCGCAGATTGGCTTCCACGGCTCCTTCCTTCTTCGACCTCATCCCCAGACCCACCCTTGTCCCTCCACGTCTAATTTTGAGGCCCTCTCCCGCCCTCTCCCCGAAACAGGCACAAATATCCCTTCCTACTCGTACATCTCGCATGCGCCGATTTGCGCCTTTTATTGCGCCGATACGATGCTCCGCTTGGTTCGATGCTGCTCTGTTGCGCCGCCAGGGGCGGTTTGCATTATCTGTCTGAGATGGGACCGTGATCTCCAGCGGCGGAGCGTGAGATGGCTCGTGGCCGCTCGACTTTCAACTAACAGACTCTGAGCCTTATCAAATGAGGGCTATGGAGAATTGCAATATTGCTAGCCTCAATAGATGGCCTTGTCTGCGCAAAGCCCTGCAACCCCCACGTTGTCCGGCCTCCTGACTCGAGAGAGCACCAGATCAAGGATTGCTGTCAACGCTAAACGCATGCCTCACATGCTCAACCTCCATCTTCCAACGTGGACACACATTCTACGCCTTCTCTCTGAGCCTTTGCATCACGAGCCTTAAACTGCGATTGCTTCACCTCAGAGCGGCGGTGTCTAGACCAAAGGCCACTGAATCTCATCATCGCAGTCATCGTGCTCCTGCACCCATACTTGAATCTTGTCAATGTCCCATCCGCTCATCCACCGGTCGTATGTCCGACTTGTTTTCGGTTTCGGAAGGCCATGCTTGATCGTCCAACTGAATCCACAGACGCCGTTGTGATATGTATACTGCAAACAAGCAGGATCAACCTGGCAAGCTCGTTGACAGCTGTCGAAGCTCAAGTGGGCCACATTCTCAAGAGGAGACAAGCCTTCCAGTTTCGCCTTTCGGAGCTGGTAATGGTTATATGTGTTTTCCGAAATATTCAAGTAAAAGACGTCGTCGCTTAAGTTGTCCCAGTCTGGCCGAATTGGCACCAGTCGCGGCGCCACAAACTGATAGTAGAGGTCCCTGATACGCATAGGGGAGGCAAACTTTCGTTCTCGTTCAAAAGCGTACAACGCAGACAACTCCTCACTCCCTAGAAGATTCATGGTAGCAATCGGCTGGCACCACTCCTTGCTGGAATAAGGAATGGTATACGGCGTCTCTGCATTTGTTGTCGGCCACTGGTACAGAAGACAAAGTCAGCGTGGACTGTTTCACGCTCAGAAGGCCTTGGGAGAGAAAGAGAGTCTATGAAGATCCGACTTCACTGGACATGAGAAAAATCTTACCGTGTCATTCACGCTGATCCCTGTGGCCTCTTTCAATGCTTTTCCAAACATGAGATCGCCACAACAATGGCGTTTTGTAGCTTCGTCCCATCGGTTGGCCACATTATTCTCATTCTCGAAGAAGTCGCGCATGGCTCTATTAGAGACAACGTAACCGCTCCCTCCGTCGCCGAAATGGGTGTTGCCTAACGATGTTTTGCTGCCGATATACATAGGATGAGTATGATCCAATTTTTCTAACCAACGCAGCATCGTTGGCCACACCACATAAGCGCCAGCATCGACAAACAAATACCAGTCATAGTTGGGTCTCATGTTGAACGCCTTTTCCGCAATATGGATATTCTTGTATTTGTCCAAGTCCCACCGTTCTTGCTCCAAATCCATGTTTTGGTTGCAGCTTTCCTGATCAACCGCACATTGGCGTTGTCGAAAATAAGCATCAAAGTCTTGATTATTCGTCTTCACCGGATCCAACACTCTGTCGAGGCTATCGTGGATCTTGTGTCCTCCAATCTCTTGTTCCATATCGCCGAAGATGAGGAACTCGGGCAAGCATTTCAGACTTGTTATCAACTGGGCTGGCACCTTTGAAAAGGCTTCAGAAGCTCCTGTTCTCATGACCAGGAGGATCTTTGAAGTGTCAGGGAATAGCGCGCAATCGGAATCGGGTGCATTTTGCAATACAACCCGCTCAGGGACAGACCCGATTGACAGGATATTGCTAGGTGCCTCAATGGGCAAGAGTGTCGGCTCTCCATCGGCCTGCTGAGAGTTATCGTGCTTGAATGCTTCTGGCTTTTCAGTCGCGTGGTGCTCTCTTCGGAGGTAATTCTCGCCAGTATGTGACAATGCCAACCGTTCTACGGCGATCACCAATGCCATGAAGAAAACGCCAAAGGCCAACCCCAGGGCAAAGGCTCGCGTAGACGGCATGATTGGACAGGCCGCCCGTATTCGACGCTCTGTCAGCCCGCTGTTTCGCCTTCAAAAAAGTGTTTGGATATCCCTCAGAGTAAAGACTAGAGAAATATGACGTTTTCGATCATGAAGAAGCACAAATTATCATCATATGCAATGGTAGAACGGCTAGCGTATGAGTACGAGGCACGTTATGTCGAGATGCAAAAGCTGACAATTTTCCTTGATTCTTCTTGGTTTATTCCTTGCGAGGACTAATATACCAGCGTAGAGATCCTCCCTTCTTCCCATCACTGCTATCATAATGGAACACATTCGCAGCCATTGCATTTCTCGTGAGTTGGAATTTACGATGCTTGTGAGTCGTAGTGAAACAGATTAATCGCACCCCTTTCGACTGACAAAGCAGAGAATCGTTCAATGAGAAGTACAGCATCCACCTGCACTAACAATAAATGATATTGGCACTACCTGGGTGCTATTGCATTGCTATCCCTTTCCTTTACTTTATGAGTGAGACATTTGGACTAGTTGTCTCTGAGACAAAACCAACAGAATCCAGTTTTTTAATTCGTCTCAATGGCCCCTCATTTAAGACAGATGTCTGACAACATAAATATTTTGAGTTCCATTCGAAGATGACCACATTTCTCACGAGCATTGCCCATTTTTCCATATGCTTCTTTTTGTTTTCGATGTTGCAATAGCAAGCAATATATATAAAAGCCTCTCTCGTGAATAGGGTAGTGGTATTCCACTGTTCCTAAACAAATTGTAAACAATTGCCTGCAGCCTCATTCGCCTGATTCTTCGCCAACCATACATGTATGTAGCTGCAAGTTCTTTTCACATCCGTTTCAAAGCTCATCATGGCCATCATCAAGAGTCCCATCCCACGGTTGAGCCTTGCCCTCAGATATGGACACGATGAACTGATCAATGTCGTTTGCCGAAGTAATATCCCCCTGGAATCGGAAAACCTGGCCATTGTGGACGTTCTGCACGGCCAGACCACTGGTGGAGCGGATGCCGAGGTTACGCGCCATGTCTGGGTACTCGTTGGAGTCTACGGTTACAAACGTAAGGAACTCGGCATATCGTTGAGCTGTGCCCTTGAGATTTTTGGTATAGGCTTCACGCTGCGCATCGGTTTTGAAAAGGTAAAAGACCAAAGAGCGTCCCGACTGTGTGAAAGGGGCGTCAGTAAAAGTAAGCTTTCAATAAGGCAGACGTAGAAACTCACCGAGAGATGTGTCAGTTCGTTGCGCCGAGTAAGCTGGGGGATTATCTCTGCGGTGCAAATACTAATCAACTTCTTCAGAGCATTTGCATCGTCTAGGTCTGTAGCTGCGTGTTCTGATTCATCGACGTTGTTGTAGCACCAGATGCCACTGGAGCTGGCATCGGGAGAGCTGGCAATGCCAAACGAGTACCGATCAGAATATTCCTCTGCGAGACTTCGGTATCGAGCATCAAGACTTTCATCATCACCATGCAATTGTGCGAGAAATACGTAGTCATCGCTGGTGAGGAAGTCGTCGAGCTGCTGCTGCTCGGTGATGTCTTGCACAGACGGCAGAAGAGCCCGTTTCACAAAAGCCTCTATGCTAAGCCAAAAGGTCAGACAATGAAGGGCTTAAAAAATGGATGTCAAAATGGAACTTACGCCGAGGCTGTTCTAGGTCCTCGATATCGTGTTGTTGGCCCGTCTCTCTTATAAAGACGGATAGCGGGGAAGGAGACGACGTCTCTCGCTTTGCAGAAGCTGGAGGTGGCCACACAGTCGATTATAGCACTAGAAGGGATGTTTTTCTTGACAGTTTTCCATTCTTTCAAGAGGTTTTTACTGCTTTCTCTTTTGGCACAAGTTATAAACGTTTAGTGTGAAACTCCATGGATCTATGAGCAGCTTGGCTCACTCACAATTCGGGCTGCATGAGTGACGGCGGGGAGCAAATCCCTGGAGTCAGTCCCAACGTTCACATTGCTCAGAATGGACGACGCCGTTATCTTACCGCAACAACTAAAGCAGACACACAAAGTCACCAATTGATTAGCGTCCGTTGTATTTTTGGCAAATTCGACACTCATTGGACTTACAAGCCAGCAGAGTGTATTCATTATCCGCAAGGAGCTTCTTCACCTCTGCGGTCCCGCTAAATTCAGAGGCACAAGCCACCATATTTGCGCAGCTGGCCAGCAGCCCGCATTGGATCAAGATGCTCGATAAGCTTGGCCTCACCATATTCGCTGCCGTGTTGGAAATTTACTGGGTTGTTTTCCTTCAGAATAGAAATGGATTGAATAGAATATTTGGAAAGTAGTAGAAGATGTTCAGTATGAGCTCCGCGCCTGATTGCTCCGTGTGCGTGCCGAGTCAGACTGCAGGACAGGGGTAAGCCGGACTCGAAACAATGGGGGCCCTAATAAACGCCGTCACCTGTTGTCTGCATCGCCGCTACGTTTCGAGTTTCAACGTTTCGTTTGAGATTCCGGGGGAAGGTCAATGTGCTGTTCGTCGTCTGAATATCGTCAATTACTCGTTTTTTCAGCTTGTTGTTAATATAGCAGCATTTCTCAGTTCTGCCTTTAGCCCCTCTTTTGCTTCTCACAAGACAGCAACGATCAATGTATTCACAAAGCTTACTCCGCTGGCTGGCCGTGATGGCGGTCGGCATGGGAGTTGCCTCTGCCGTGGATCATGCGGCGCAGAAGAAGCTGAGCGGCTACGAATGCACTCACCCGCCGTATAAAAGCCATCTTTTGAGCAAATCGCCCTTGGTTATTTACATAGAAAATTTCGTTACAGATGCGGAGCGGCTGCATTTACAAGAGCTCGCGTATGTCAAGTCAAGCCCCGGCAGTCTTGCCAAAGAGGGAAGAAGTTGGATGTTAACGGATATTATAGCCAAGGCCATTTCAAACACTCTGCGGTCCTCAAGAGTGGAAACTCGGCAATTCACTCTGTCCGCACTTCGCAGTCAACCACCGTCGACAGAGATGCCGTGGTGAGATGCATCGAGGCACGAGCCCTCGATTTCCAGGGCTTCGACGTGCCCGAGTCACACCTCGAGCCCGTCCAGCTCGTCAAGTACGCAGTCACCGAGCGGTACCATTTCCACACGGACTGGTTCACGAACCCAGCCCACGCCACGGCATCTCACGGCGGGAATCGCATCAGCTCCTTTTTCGGATACGTCAAGGCAGACAATGTGACAGGCGGTGGCACCAACTTTCCGATTCTGGATGCGCCGCGGGATGAAAGATGGTGCAAGTTCATCGACTGTGATGAAGAGTACGATTCAGGCGTCACGTTCAGGCCCATTGAGGGGAACATGGTCTACTGGGAGAACTTGCTGGCGGATGGGAGGGGAGACCAAAGGACGCTGCATGCGGGACTGCCGGTGGTCAGTGGGGAAAAGATTGGAATGAATATTTGGACGAGACAGATGCCACTGCCTGCAGATGTTCGTGGAAACTGAATCCATGTAGCAAGGCGAGGCTGAAAATGGGTCCATGTAAGGCTGAGCAAGATGGTTGCTCAGGAGATTGGTGTATAATACAGCGGGACAGCACCTTTTTAATGCAAATACCAAGAGATTCTTGGCTTTTTCTCAAAGCTTAGTTCTTTCGTTCTTTCTTTGAGCGAGCGAGAAGATGGCAGGACGTGATATGGCGAAGGAAGGTGCCGTCACCATGCCTGACGACAGATAAACATTGACACGATGCCGGCTTTCTCACTTTGTACCTTTGCAACCAACCATCACTACAGCATTTTCATCGTTTCAAATTTACTGTTCCGGCAACATCTGCATTTTACTAAAATGCCCAACTCCAACTTTGACCGTGGTAGGGTTGTCTCCTATTTCAGCCTCCCGTCCAACATACCAGTCCCATACCGAAGAGATAGACGAGCCGGCAGATGGTGGTCCTGGGGCTCGCCCAATCGCAGTCTGCTCCTCACAGCGGCGATAACGCTTACCATTCTCATAATCATCGCCGTTGGAACATCCTTTCTCTTCGAGCCTGAACCTGCGATGAAGCTATTGCTTTCTGGCCACGAGGACGCCTCTCAAGCAATGGCAACGTACATACATGAGAGGCGGTTCAAATCCTGGAAGGATAGATTTAAAAAGCAGAGAGGCTATCGTAATCCGGTGAAAACTTGTATTGGCCTCTACATCTTTTTTGGTCTCGTCATTGTGTTTACGATCTAGGCGGTCATCGACAGAAGGCATAAGGTCTCGAAGAGAATCTCGGAAATACTGAGCAAGAAGTGGGCGAAGCTGAAGCAAAGATGGCGCCGGCTTCGACATGGTGATCAGGCAACCGAAACCCGGGGGGATGAAGAATTGGGTCAAGAATTGGGAGTCATGCGGAATGAGCCTGCTGCCGATGCTCCCAAGGATGAAACTCAAACAGTCGTTCGCCCAGTAGAACAAACACCTGCGCCACAGAGCAATGCAGACTTGCTTCCGGACACGCAATTCCTCATTGATAGTGCTTTTCCGCGTCACAGACAAAGCCTTGCAGAGATCGTTCAGCGAGCCTTCCAATTAAACGATCAGCGAACCAAAGAACGAGCCAATCAGCAGAACAATCAACAGAACGATGAGCTAACCGAACAGCAAGGCTCACAGCAAGGCGAACTCCAAGATCAACAGGAACGTGAACTTCAAGATCAAGAGGACCGCAAATACCGAGATCAAGAGGAACGCGAACTTCAAGACCAAAACGAACGCGAACATCAATTCCGACGAGAACTCCAACGTCAAGCTCAAATGCGTCAATCGGAGCAACGCAAACTTCAAAAACAGCGGCTGCTTGAATACCATAATAGCCTGCAACGCGAAGTCCCCAGTCAGCAGCAACATGAACACCAAGGCCAGGAACGTTGCGGATATCAGGACCAGCAGCAGGGCAAGCACCAAACTTATGACGAGAATTCAAAAGAAGATGGAGGGCCTGTGACGCCAGTAAACAGCAAGGCCCCAACTGCAGAAAGCGTCAGCGACTCGGGAGAGACGGCATAGATAAATGTGCATTATGTCGACCGGGGCTATATACATGTACATGTACCTACATGTGGTCAATAACCAGCTCTATGCTTGTCTCGGCGGTGCAAGGCGAGACGCTTTTGCATTCACTTGTTCATACGACTATGAGCTTTAGAGTGGGAGATGGCCTTTTGAATTGGCATTGCAAGCGCCGACTTGATCAAGTTTTTGCCGGGGCTTCATCAGTTTCATTGTTTACTTTGGAGGAAGTGTTTAACAGCGATTCATATGGCTAACTATGACTGAGGAGAGGAGTCGCAGTACACAACAACAGCGTTGCCACAGGATGAAAATTGGGTTTTTGTATGTCTATATTTGGTATGAGAACCATCTTACACAGCGAGTATTATAAAATGAAACATCGAAGGTATATGATTGTTGAAATGAGTTCATGATGTTCAGTCTTTGCCATGCCTGTCACGTGACTCCAATCATCGCACATGGCAACGCTACATCGCTACCAAGTCGTGAGCTTTGCCTGTCTTGTTAGTGTCCATGTACCATGACGGGCTCACTATGGACGTCCCTCGCGGCTCCAGACGAACCCGCCATGCAGCCTCAGTCGCCTCAAGCCAAGAGGCCCAGCTCCAGGCCCAGGCCCAGCTGGAGCTCGAGGCAGCAACGCATCACCGCCGAAGCCATCCGCGCAGACAGGCCGTGCAGGTCCAGGTAACGCCTGATGCGGCCCTGGCCGTGGCAGCTGGCGCTCACCAGACGCCGGAGAGCAGCAACAACGGAAATCACAATCACAATCACGGGAGGAGGCGCGAGATGGAGCCACCACCGAATCCGTTCCGGCTACATAGATGTGAGTTGAATTTGTTTTTTATTACGTCTGCTCTGTTTCTTTTATCTCGCTTCTTTATGCATTTGTCTGTGGCAGTCAGATGGGGAGCAAGTGCTTCTATAGGTCTATAAGAGAGGAGAAGCTGTTGAATGCGCACATCTGCCACCTCACTTTGGCGTCACCTGCCAATAACTTTGTGTCTCTCTGTCTCGGACTATTACAATGGCAGTCCTCTGGCTTCGACAGGTCTTCTTCCTAGTACTTTCTTTGCGGCAACTTTTCATCTGAAGTATCCTGCGTTGGCATTTTATAATCTTCTTCTCTTTCCTTCATTTCCTTCTGCTTTTTCCCTTTATCCTTCTTCACGTCTGGAGACTGCCAGCCTTTTAGTTCTGACCTCTATTCGTTCCTTAATTTCTTCATTCATTCGCTCATTCTTTCTTCTATTGCCTTTTTTTGCCCTTACTTTTCAAAACTACAGCCGCAGCGGCACCAGCACCTCCAAATACATTCATTCACACATTCATTTACATTTGCATTCTGCCAAGGCGAAGTCGCCCATTTACGCTCGTTTCCAACCATGCCTCTTGTACAACTTGCCCTCCAGCCCTGGGAAGAAGTACCTCAGGAAAATCTGCCTTCTTGCCAAGTTTCACCTCCCTACAACAGGCCAAGTGGAAGCAATCGCCGCCCCCTGCAGCCACTTTCGATTTCCTCTAGTGGCGCCATTCTCAATCGCAGAGAGTCGGTCCTCAGACCGTTTCCCTCTCCAGATAAGGAGAATTGTGATGCCACGGTGCAAGCCATTTCCCATCGAGTGGCCCACCAAACCAGAGAGATCAAACGGCTGTCGCTCTTGCATTCGTTCTTGTGTTCAAGTCAGCAGAAAAAGCGTCGCCGCAAACAGCTTCGGCAGCGCAGTGGAATCCGTCAATCCAACGCCGCTAACATGGGTCCAGCTACTCGTAGAAGCTCCAATAGTCGCCTAAGCCTGCAATTTGATAGCGATGGCTCTGGCGAAGGCAATGGCTCCGGCTCCGACTCGGATCCAGATCTTAGTCATTTGGGAATGACAAGGCGAGGCATGACTGCGGTCCTAGAACAGCAGGCGGACCAGATGACCTACGACGATGAGGATGCCATGTCTCAGGGCCAGTACGACGATGAAGAGGCGAGTCTGGGCGAGAATGAGGACATTAATGAAAATGCCGCGGACAACTGTGACGATCAGGTTGAAGAAGTGCAGGAGGAAGAGCCCCTGTCAATCATAGACCCCGCTGTCTTTGGCCTCAAGGAGATTTCCAACTTGGGAAAGTTTACAGTGAGCAGCCATAAGCCAGGCAATGGAGTTGAACAGCTTCGAAGTGACGAATTGACGTCGTACTGGCAGTAAGACTACCTACATCCTCTTTTCTCTAGCCTTTCAATCTGTCTAGCTGACTTGCTGACTTCTTTTTTTTTTCTCAGATCAGATGGCCCACAGCCTCACAAGCTTACCATCTACTTTGTCAAACGAGTGGGTATCCGAGACATTCGCTTTTACGTTGACTATAATGAGGATGAATCCTACACTCCTACGAAAATCATCTTCAAATCGGGCACGAGCGAGAATAACCTGATTCAGTTCGCTGCCATGAACATGGAAAGCCCTGTGGGCTGGCAGCAAGTACCACTTACAGGCGTTGGCGGCGAGCCCGATGGCAACACCCTCGTTTCTTGGGTATTACAAATGCAGATACTTGAGAATCATCAAAACGGCAAAGACACTCACCTTCGCGGCATAAAGATTTACGCTTTTGACGCTGATGCGGTGCAGCCCAGCGAGCCGGATAGCTCACTTGATGCGAGCAGTCTCGCCGAAACCCAAGCTACTGCTAGACTGGACGACATTGCCCAAACATTAGCTGCAGCAAGGCTCGAGAGTAGTGAGACGGGGTTCTCCCTTCCTGATTTCATGCGAGATGCGGAGATTCGATAATAAATATGTGCGATTCATTTGCGGGGAAAAGGGAATATGATCAACTACGACTTCTTGTTTGCTTTGGACTTGGTAGAAAGAGAGAGAACACAAAAGTTACGGACATGGGTGTAACAAAAACATGGATTTCTTTTTAGATTCGCTCGAAGATGGTATCATCTGGAGGAAAGACAAAAACGGGATATGGGTGGAGTTGAACATGAGGATATGTAGCTTGCTTTTAACACTCTGTACGATGGCTCAATGACTTATTAGAGTTCTGTCTTCCAAGATACCTTACCTTTTACCCCCGTGTACTTTCTACTATTAGTATACGGTACCTGTTGCTTTATTAGAGGGCTATGCACCAGCCCCCCCTTTTTTTCGTCCTTGGAGACTCTTTTGAGAAACCCAGTTCATACCACGGGAGATTAAGCGGCACGGATAATGGACGGCATGGCATGACACTCGGCTTTTTATCCGTTGGCAGCACCGCCATCCTTGGCATGCATTTACGGTGTGCCTTGCAAAGTGCCTATCTGTAATTTGTCGCAGTTCAACTACCAAGCTGCGAGGAGTTATAGAAAACAACGATATTGTGTGTGGGTCTCATTAATGTCAAGTGATGCTGCTGTGTGGCTGATCCGGGTATGCCTGATCTACAAAGGAACTGAAATATTGATGAATAGTTTCGAGAGACATACATGAGTTAATAAGTCGGTGCCTAACTATGGTGGCAACATTGAATGTGGCCACCACCCTCGAACAAGATTTGGGCGTGATCAGAAAAGTACTTTGAGATAAATGTTATGGTGCAATTACTATCATTCGTATTATTGGAGCCATGTAATTACTAAGACTTCTTTTTATTCAAGGAAAAGTTATCCAGCACCCCAGTTCTACTAATCCAGCATTCCAATTATTCCAAGGGCTACTGATGCTACGGATGCTACTGATGCTGAGGTCCTGCATATTGAAACTGGGGTGCTGGAAAGCTTTTCCTTTTATTTTGTCTTGCTGCTCCCCGCTTGTCCGCGTATAAACTGTTGGCTTAAGCTGGGATGTTTCTATACATGTATGGATCCAGCGCCAAAGTGGGTTGGATTGCCCATTCTACAACGCCAGATGCGGAAACTTGCCAAGGGCCCCATCAAATAAAGGCTTGGCAGAGGCTTATACAACAAAAGAACCGGAGAAAGACAGTGGCTCTGCCGGCCGAAGGATTTTTGATTACAACAAAGGATATTAAACAAACAAGGCACAGCACAAGAACAAGAAAAAGACGCTCAAGTCGGCGCAGCGATGGCAATATCGGTCGTTTACAGAATGGGAAGAGATTGGTGTAGATACGTTTATTTGGCACAGCCGGCCAGAAACAGAAGGCTTCTGGAAACGCGGCGCCGGAGCAAATCGCAAAGCATGGCGCTGCTAGGATCGGGGGTTTCTGTCTTGGGTTGATCCGGTGCGTGATCAGCAGGCATCAGCACTTGCTGGTGCTAAATAGGGTGCTGTCTGGAGGAGAGGGGCGATTCTAGCGATTGTTTCCGCGCCCCAATATTTTTTGTATTCTAGCATTGATTCCTTGACTTCGAACTGCACCACGTGAAGCTGTATTTTCTCTAGCGGTGAGTCCTTTCCCACTGTTCCGGTCGGGGAATATAGCTCTCCAACAGCGGTGATTTGGAGAATGAGGCTGTGCAATTATAGAGTCGGCAAGGTGCGTTTGTGATAGCAATGCGTATCAAGGACGGTGGCACTTAGCTTGGGTGCAAGTGCATGATGCTTCAGTAAGCTCTTTTTTGATCGTGCCCAACTTCAATTGGAGCTAGAATCCGCAAGTCATTTGTCAGGTGCCTGCGGCCTGCGGCAGTATGGCCAGCGCTTGTCTAACGAGATGCGTTAATTCAGTCATCAAAAAGGATTCGAAAAGTGAGGCTTTCATGACGTCCATGCCCTGGTCCAGGGTAATTCGGCTCGATGGCGCAGTAGTCCGTGACCCGGATCCTGGCTGCTCCGGCCTAGACCAATAGAAGTGTCTTGGGGCTTATTCCGATTGAATGGACGTGGCTTCGATTTGGACGAGGCTTTTGTCTGGAACAAAAAGGTGGGTGGCGGGAATTAGGGCGATCAAGCTACCGCCTCGTCTGCTGAGGAAACGCCTGGGGGAATGATATCCTGTTATGCTCGCTTCCTTTGGAATTATCGTTGGCTCGGGACAGCGTCATATGCTGACCCTTTGCCTGGCGGCTATAGCTTAGAGACTACCGATTAGCACGGTATTGTATCGCCAAGGTCCCAATTCAGCTTCTATGAATAGCATTATCAGCGCTATTGCTGATGAACGTAGCAACATATGTAGGTACCCAGATGGCGTTCTGGTCAAAAAGACCCCAGCCGAGGCAGCGCGGAGAAAGAAACAATGGCATCGCCTAGTGGGGGTTTCGAAACAAGACGTGTCGCACTCCACGGCTTTGGCTGCATCTCCGTGCTTGTCGCTCGTTGAAACCGACCGGAACGAGTCCATCACGTCACACCATTATTACCTAGGCACCGTGCTGTACGACCGAAGCGAAGCGCAAGCAGCGCAGCATGGGCACCCAAAGAGGAAAGCCAGAAGAGGGTGTGCTGAAGCGCTGCGCTAGCCGTGCAGCAGCATCCAGCCAGAATTGCAAATGCTAACTGCAGCAGAGCTTTGGACCCTTCAGGCCGCTGCGTTTTCGCCTCCCCGCACGGCGATGCGGTGCCGAGTGTGGCGGCTCCACCCGCACACGCGCATCGGCGGAACGATTTCGACAGGGTTTGATCGGCTGTTTCCTCATTGCGACGTGATGTAGCCAGTACATGCTATACAGGCGCATTTGGAGCAGATCAAAAGAGGAGACGGAGACTCAGGACAGATGGAAAAACACCGGTGAGAGCTGCGCAGGTGATGCGATGGCGATGACGAGGCTGTGCAGGGACCCTGCAGTATCTCTTTGCGGCTCGCTACCGCAAGTGAGAGGTGGAACGATCTGCGATACCTATAACTGCTCTTTTGGGTTATCCAAGTATGGGATACAGCATGCATTGCCCATAGAAACCTGAACCATCAATGCCCAAGTGCTCTTATTCGGATGAGCCATTCCCTTGTCACAGGCCTTTGAGCTTCGCATGTACAGAGTACTTGTTCGTACTTCGCGCCTTCCATCTTCTGTCTCCCATGAGACTGCCAACACCTACCCCAACTTTCCCGGCTCCACTCCTGCGGTGCTCTTGCTGTCGACGGACCTGGAATGCGGCCACACCCCAAGCTGCTAATAAACAGTAACGGGACACAGACCTACCAGCCCAGCAGTGGTGCTACTGTATATAAGATCAGCTCAGCATCCCTTCCCAAAGCTCGTCTTCTCCTTCCCACTGCTCACTCCCACCTGCTGGATCGCATCTACGCAGCATTCATTTGTTCTTTTTGCATCCTTTCTGCCAACTTTTACTCTTCGCCGCTTCCACTACACTGCGGCTTTTGTATCGCCACCTCGAAGCACAACCCAACACCGCCATCATGTCTGCTGTCAACGGCGCTGGCCAGGGCAGCACCTCCAAGGCTGCTGATCTCAATGGCCATTCAGCCCCGGGCTTCCAGCCTCAGAACAAGATGACAGTCCAGCCACCTTCAGGAGACGACCTTCAGAAAAGCTATGCCGCTGTCGTAGGAAGCGAAGCCAACCCCAAGGGCTGGTATGGCAGCATGAGTAAGTCGCAGCTCACTTTGTCCACATTTTTGATGTGCTGCGGCGCATATCAATTCTAACTTTCTTTTCCTTTTATAGTCAACTCTCTCGGTGCATGCATTGGAACTATGGGTGCCATTCCTTGCTGCATCATCTGCCCCAACCCTTACAAGCACGTCAACCAGGGTCAAGTCGGTCTCGTCACCAAATTCGGTCGTTTCTACAAGGCAGTCGATCCTGGCTTGGTCAAAGTCAACCCTCTCAGCGAAAGGCTCATTCAAGTCGATGTCAAGATCCAGATTGCAGAGGTGCCTGAGCAAACCTGCATGACCAAGGACAATGTTACTCTGCGCTTGACCTCCGTCATCTACTACCACATTGTGTCTCCTCACAAGGCCGCTTTTGGTATTTCCAATGTTCGCCAAGCTCTTGTTGAGCGTACCCAGACTACCCTGCGTCACGTTGTTGGCGCCCGTGTACTTCAGGACGTCATCGAGCGCCGCGAGGAGATCGCACAGTCTATTGGGGAAATCATTGAGGATGTTGCTGCTGGTTGGGGTGTTCAAGTTGAGAGCATGCTTATCAAAGACATCATTTTCAGCCAAGACTTGCAAGACTCGCTCTCAATGGCTGCCCAAAGCAAGCGAATCGGTGAAAGCAAGATCATCGCCGCCAAGGCCGAGGTAAGAATTACAGTTTTGTCATTTGGCTATTTTTATCATCCTTCTCTCAAAAAGCGGCTTTTGCCGTCAAAATGAGTGAAAAATGTTACATAAGAGTGACTAACAATGACGCTCTCTTCAGGTCGAATCCGCCAAGCTGATGCGCCAAGCCGCCGACATCTTGAGTTCTGCGCCAGCCATGCAGATCCGTTATCTCGAGGCTATGCAGGCTATGGCCAAGTCTGCCAACAGCAAAGTTATCTTTTTGCCCGGCAACAGCCAGCCCCTCACTGGAGCTGCTATGAATGCTGCGCTGGGCGATATCCAATCCGGCGAAGGTAGCACCAGCACCGCCGGGAACACTCGTGATTTTGGAGGTCAGGACTCAGGTTTCCAACAAGCCATGAACGCTCGCGTCGTGGAAAATTTCTAGTGTCGTGCCTCGCATGAAGGCCTACTGCTGACTCTTGAGGTGGCTTTGGTGGTTTAGCGTGGTCTACTTGATTTCGAGAAGCGACATACCCCGTGTGTTCATCGTTTTCAAAAAAACGCCCGTCACCCTTTCTACCCTCGATCCACCTCACTAAACCTTTGTCTCGCCTTTACGTCTTCGACATCGCGGCTCGATTTAATGCTTTCGATTTGCTTGTTTATACCCGCTGCCTGCACAACGTTTTGATTGCTACAGGTTTGATATATTTCTTTTTACGCTCGTTATGATACCATATGGGAGTCGGATGTGGATCTTGGGATGAGAAGGATGGATATTTGGCCTGTATGATACCCAAGATACCCAGAGGAGTGGCAGACGATAGTCAAAATATTAGTAATTAATTACGATTCTACTTGCGATTGAATGGCATATCTATCATGTGTCTCTATTGTGTTTCCCT
The DNA here is from genome assembly GCA_022985005.1 of Trichoderma koningiopsis. Classification (NCBI taxonomy): domain Eukaryota; kingdom Fungi; phylum Ascomycota; class Sordariomycetes; order Hypocreales; family Hypocreaceae; genus Trichoderma; species Trichoderma koningiopsis. The sequence continues at coordinate 1,189,643 of JAJPEM010000002.1, forward strand.
TTGGCATGTATAAGCAGAATTTCATATGAATATTACAGCCCGCTATGTGCCTGGGTACTTTGAAGGATCCAGATAGCAGGTTCCTAATACCAAGTCACATTCCGTCATGTTTATTGACATCTCATTATTATTGATCAAGAACATTTTTTGATTGAGAAACTAGATAGCTTGTTCCTGGAAATATATATCACTTCCATACCTTTCTTTCAGTTCCTCCATTCTGCTGGACGCCCATGGCGACAGCTTCATTTAAATAAATAGAAAATAAAAGGAAATTTTTAAACAGACAGTTGTAGCAAACAAAGACCAAACCACGCCTGTGCCAGAAAAGATTTGTTTCCCTCCCCCAACGCCAGCCATATTAACAGTGACAGATAGCCCGGAAGCCTCTCGTAGAAAAAAGAAATCTCAGGTATCACATATCTACATGACCACCTCATCGGTATATCATGAGCCCATCCAAGCCGATGCGGGTCCTTCTTTCTTTGAGACCTACTTCGCAGAGATAGCGGAAGAAATTATTGCGCTTTTTTTTTGTAATGATTTCCCTCTCTAGATTTTTTTTCGCCATCTTAGATTTTTTTTTTGTCTTGTAAATCTTCGATAGATGGTGCCGTTTCTCTAGTGACGCAGTACAGATATGTATAAATGTATGTTTGCACACATATGCATATTGTTCAGTTGAGTCGGCGTTTCTTCGAAGCAATCTAAGCATCGAGAGATCCACGCTTCTTCTTGGACTTCTTGTCCTTTTTGGACTCGGCCTCACCGTCTTCGGCCTTTCGCTTCTTCTTCTTCTCTGGTGAAGGCTCAGCGGGCTCGTCGTCGTTCTCGGCCTTGCGCAGCTTCTTCAGCTCCTTCTTGCTGAGGACTTTGGGGTTGCCATCTTCGCCGAGCTGGATATCGCCGCGCTCGTACTTTCGCTTGAACTTCTTGACGGAAATGCCAGAGAGGTCGGCCAGGCGCTCATACTCCTTTTCTGAGAGCTTCTTGACTGAGACCTCATCGGAGTCGTCATCGGAGTCTTCGGGGGCGTCTTCCATATCGACGTCCTTCTCCTCGACGACCTCGATTCTGGGCTTCTTGGACTTCTTGCTCTTTGTGGCGGGCTCGGCATCTGCGTCGGCCATGTCATGGTCGACACCGTCGGCGTCAACAGCATATCGGCCGGTCTCCTTCAGGCTGAACTGACCAGCGGAAACAATCTCACCGGAAGGAGTGACGTTGGTGCCCTTGGGCAGGGCAGCCTTGCCTTCCAGTCTGCGGAGATAGTTCTCAAGCTTGATTCGGTTGGTGAGACCAAGGGCAGCACGCTGCTCGTCGTCCTCCTCCTCGTCATCGCCGAGAGCGTCCACACGGAGACCGAGGGCAACCTTGGCAGACAGCATACGGGCAATCTTACCCTTGTTCTTGCCAGTGGCCTGACCGACGAGGGAAGAGTGGTACATAATACCGTACTTGGGGGTATCTTTCTTCGTCTTGAGAGCTCGGAAGAGAGCCTTCTCGGCACCGAGAATCTGGATGGTGGAACCGGGGGCCTTGGCCAGGCTGAGGACGGAACCGGCGTGAGAGATGAGTCTGGCACCAACGAGGTAGCCAACAAGGGCAGTCAGGTTGGGGGCAATGGCGCGCATTCGGCTCTCCAGGTAAGATGTGAGCTGAGCTCGGTACTCAGTAAACTTAATAACCTGGTCCGCGAGCTCAACGGCGTTCTTCAAATCATCCTCAGTGATCTCCACACCCATAGAAAGCTCAGCAGACGCCTTCAGAGAGACCTCGACATCCTCAGGAAGGATATCAGAAAGGTCGGCATCCTTGAAGTTGTCTCGCATGCCGACGGATCGAACGACACGAGCATAGGCCAAGTTGTCATTGAGGGTCTTGGCCATCTCAGGGAAGTGCCATCCGTACCACTCCTTTGTTCGCATAGCGTAAACGTTGAGCTCCTTGTCAATGTCGTCGAGCATCTTGATGGCCTGGATAATCATCGAATCAACCTTGTCGGCCGAGAACTTGAGCTTGTGTCGGGACATTGAGTGCGAAAGACCAAGGGTCATGCGGTCAAGGACGTCTTGATCGAGACCAGGAATAAGGGACGAAACGTGTTCGCGAACGGCACGGAAAAGGTCCATTGTGTCGGAGCCAGCCACAGGAGTGACATTGAGGCCAGGCAGGTTGGAAATGGCTGTGCCCAGCTTCAGATCGGCAACGGCCAAGGAAGCCTTCTTCTCAGCCTGCAAATCTTCCAACAGTGAGGTCAACAGAGGAGGGATCTGACCCTGGCTAACGGCGGCGGCTTCTTCAAGAGCCATGGCGGCGCTGTCGAACTTGACGAACTTCTTGAGCTTGAGCCTGTATGCGACCACTCGTTAGCATGGAAAAGAGGAACAAGGAAAAATTTATCGTAGAGACTGAGCAAGGCTGGGTAAGTCGAGAGAAAATCTTACATCTCAATCAAGCGCTCAGGCTTTCCCAGCTCAGCCGCAAGATCGGCATTCTTGAGCATCTTCTTGTCGCTCGCCTTCAACAGGCCATAGCTGCAATTCTGTCAGTCCAAGTCCAAATACACGCGATCATCGATCATTGCGAGGAAGAGCTGGTGGCTTCGAAAACTGACCCTGCAGGCGTCTCTGCAAGAACGAAGAGAGACATGGTGAATAATTGAATCTCCCTCTGGGACTCCGGCGCTTGTCTAATGGAGTTCCTTCGTCTTCCCAAATCCCAATTGAGAGAGTTGTGTGCGTGAGGATTCAGGGAAGAGGCCGAACAAAAAGTGAGTTTGGGAAATTTTTTAGTTGAAGCTTGAGTCTCCACTCCAAATTTTTTGGTTCTGCATTGGTGCTAATGCCTCTAAGTGGGATGGGCCGCCGGGCGTCGGCGCTACAGAAATTCCGGAACGCTTCTGGACCACTCACGTGCGAAGCTGTGTCACTGCGATTGCGTCTCGCCCGGCGGCCATGCAGAAGTAGTCCCGAGAAATCAAGGACTTCAGGATAAGCTGAGCCAGCTCCTATAACATCGCCGCTGTCGTGCGTCACCGCTCGTTTGACCACCATTTTCGACCGTCTTACGTACCTCAGACTCTATACGAAGCAAAAAACGATGGAAGGCCTTTTATTCAACGTGAACAATGGGTGAGCCTTTACTGAGACGCCGCGCTATTGAGCTTTATTGACGGGGGCTGCAGCTACATCGAGGGCATTGTTCGCGGTTATCGCAACAGCCTTCTAACGACCCCAGCCTACAACAACCTGACACAATGCGAGACCATTGATGGTATGTATGAGCTCATGTTGGATAGCTTCTTGTTGTTAACGCTCTCAGACCTGAAGCTGCAGCTTGGCCCTGCTTACGGCGACTTCCTCGCATCCCTTCCTCCAAACCCATCAACATCCGCGCTTGCTTCAAAGACTACAGACAAGCTCATCTCAGAATTCCGATATGTTCGCGCTAATGCTACGGGCGCCTTGGCTCAATTCATGGATTATGTGACGTACGGCTACATGATTGACAACGTCGCCCTGCTCATCACCGGCACCCTGCACGAACGAGATACCCGAGAGCTCCTGGAGAGATGCCACCCGCTGGGATGGTTTGAGACTATGCCTGTGCTATGCGTCGCGACCAACGTCGAAGAGCTCTACAACAGCGTGTTGATCGAGACCCCGCTCGCCCCATACTTCAAGGGCAGTCTCAGCCACCAAGATCTGGATGAGCTCAACATCGAAATCGTCCGAAACACCCTTTACAAGAACTACCTTGAGGATTTTTACAACTTCGTCAACTCCCACTCCGAAATGGCCGGCACACCTACTGCTGAGGTCATGTCTAACATCCTAGAGTTTGAGGCAGACCGCCGAGCCATCAACATCACCCTGAACTCTTTCGGCACCGAGTTGACCAAGGCAGACCGCAACAAGCTGTACCCGACCTTTGGAAAGCTGTATCCCGAGGGAACTTTGATGCTCTCCCGAGCAGATGATGTTGAGGGCGTGCGTCTTGCAGTTGATGGCGTTCATGATTACAAGACCTTCTTTGATGCTGTATCCCTGGGCGGCTCCGGTGGCCCCGGCAACATGGGCGGTGGTTCCTCCGATGGCAAGAGCTTGGAGGACATGTTTTACCAGAAGGAGATGGAGATTTCCAAGGATGCATTCACGCGACAGTTTACCTATGCCATCGTCTATGCGTGGGTGAAGCTTAGAGAACAAGTACGTGATTTTCGAAATCTCTTTGGAAGCGAAGATGGTACTGACTGAATACAGGAAATCCGCAACATAACATGGATTGCTGAGTGCATAGCCCAGAACCAGAAAGATCGCATCGGAAACTTTATCAGCGTTTTCTAAGCGGCACACGGACTAATAATGTACTTGTCTTGAGCAGCGTGCGAGTGTAGTATAATGTTGGCTGTTTTCTTTTTCCTTCCTTCTATTTCGTTTCGTATCAATTGCAATGGGAAGGGTTCATTCAGATTAGGCGCATATGGAAGAGGCGAACGATTGATGTGGGCAATCACGCATCCTCTACCGGGCTCTATTATACATATACAGATGCTTAACTATCCTACAGTATTTTATCTTTTGGGTCTTGTCTTTTCAGTTTCTCCTTCCCCTCACAGATCGATTTGTCCCTTCCACGTCGCTGGCGTGAGACCAAGCTTCTCAACCATGTTTGTCCATCTCTCGCTACCTCTCTCCTTTCGCTCCATATACTGCAACAGCTTCTGGCGCCGGTGCACCAGCAGTCTCAAATTTCTCTTGTTGTGTACATCCTTGTATCCTCGGTTGATTGCCAGTGCCTCCGACACCGATCTGATCTTGGCGGTCAGGATAGCAATCTGTACCTCGGAACTGCCAGTATCCGGTCCAGCACGACCAGGCATCGGCGTGGTGTTTGGTGTAATGGACAGCGGCTTAGGCTTGAGGACCTTATCTGTGTTGTGGCGTCCAAACTCATCAACGATGCGTCGGACGTTTGCGTGAAATCGGTCCCTTGCGCTACCGTTGCTCAGGGCTGTGATTCGCTTCAGCGCCTCGACGGCTTTCTGGTGCTTCTGGTTATGTGCTTGCTTCCTCTCTGCCTCCGTAGTAGGGTCCATCTGTGATTCTACAACTCCGACCATGGGCTTCGTCAGGGCATAGGCATGCTTGACGGCATCTTCAAGCTCCGCATCGGTAAGGAAATGGTTACGCAGGCCGGGCGTCGTGGGCAGCTCTCTTGCTTCTTCGAGAGCGTTTCCGCTTGCGTCTCGGGGCACATTGGTCACCGAATTCTGGCCAGCCGAATCGAGTGACTCGAGGAACGGCGTCAGTCTGCCTCGTACGGGATCACCCCATTCTTCGTCTCGCTTCTTCAAGAGTTCATCCTGTCGCTTGAGGTTGGCGGCTTTGCGCTGCTGTGCCTGTGCCCACTTGTACGGATCCTGCTTCTGCTTCTTCTTTCTTTCTCTCAGAGAGAGATTGGCCTTTTGGACGATGGGTAGAAAGGCCTGTGTCGCCGGTGTTGTTGAAGGTCGTAGGCACACTAACAAGCTCGATCAGCGACATATCCCGCCAACACTTCCGAAGCCATCACTCCTTCTGGGAAAAAGATGGTTTGAAGACGCTTGTCTTAGGAGAACTTACAATTGACTGTGCCTAGTCGCTGTAGCAGATCTATTCTGGGCGGCATTGTTGCTCCAGCAGCTGAACTTGTCTTCTGCGGGATGAAGTGCTATCCATCAACCCACCTCGACGGCGCCATTCAAAATTTCCCATCCCGATATCAATCTTGCTGACTACTCAGCAGGAAATGCCCCACCTTTGCGAACTCTTTCTTAGTCATCATCTCACGTGAAAATTCGAGACCCTCTTCGGAACCTTGAAACGAGCAAAAATTAACTAGCCCCATTCGGTACTAGCTCACTCAGGGCTGCAGCGCACACATTTTTGGCGAAAATTCAAGGTCCGCTTTTGCCCTGGCGAACTTTTGCGAAACTTTGCACGAAACTCGTCGAAGCCCCCCATCGCCGGAATTCTCTCCCTCCTTCAACGACAACCTTTCTCCCCACCCATCCGAAGGAAGAATTCAAGTCAAGATGGCTCCCGCTAACCTGCCGTCCATTTTCAATGCCACCAGCCAGGACATCGAGATGCTCCTGGCGGCCCAGTGCCACCTCGGTTCTAAGAACCTCCAGGTGCACATGGAGTCCTACCTGTGGAAGACCCGTGTCGATGGTGTGAACGTTATCAACGTTGGCAAGACCTGGTGCGTTTTTTTCCCTTTGCGATAGGAGGCGAAATGAGGAGGAAGAGATGGAAAAGAGAATTGCAGAAAGAAGAAGAGAATTGGAGCAATTGGAAGGACTCGGGAAGCTTCGTCACTAACACGAAACGACTTCAGGGAGAAGATTGTCCTCGCTGCCCGTATCATCGCCGCCGTCGAGAACCCCGCCGACATTTGCGTCATCTCTGCCCGTCCCTACGGTCAGCGTGCCGTCCTCAAGTTCGCCAGCCACACTGGTGCCTCCCCCATTGCTGGACGCTTCACCCCCGGTAGCTTCACCAACTACATCACCCGCTCTTTCAAGGAGCCCCGCCTGATCATCGTCACCGACCCTCGCACCGACGCCCAGGCTATCAAGGAGGCCAGCTACGTCAACATCCCCGTCATTGCCCTCTGCGACACCGACTCCCCCACCGAGTACGTCGACGTTGCCATCCCTACCAACAACAAGGGTCGCCACGCCATTGGTACCGTCTGGTGGCTCCTTGCCCGTGAGGTCCTCCGCCTCCGTGGAACCATCTTCAACCGCGAGACCCCCTGGGACGTCATGGTTGATCTGTACTTCTGTACGTTTTTCTTTGAAAAATTCCCCTGTTGCTCTTGAGAAGCTCAAAACTAACTTCGCAAAACAGACCGCGACCCTGAGGCCGAGGCCGAGGAGAAGGTCGAGGAGGAGAAGGCCATCACCGGCGCTGAGGAGGAGGCTCCCGTTGCCGTCGAGTCCGCTTTCCCCGCCGCTGGTGGTGACTGGGACGCTCCCGCCCCTGGCTTCGCTGGTGCTAACACCGCCGCCGCCGGCTGGGACGGTGCCGGTGCTGCCCCTACTCAGGACTGGGCTGCCTCTGGCACCCAGGAGTGGGCCACCGAGACCGCCAAGGAGAGCCAGTGGTAGGAAAAACCTGGAGCTGCCGAGGCAGTCCACGAAGCTCAAGCAGCATCTGGACAGGAAGGAGAACAAGCAACGGGAGCTTATTCTTCGGAATGGTAATTTTGACGATTTGATCATCAGCGTCAAGGGCAACTCAAAAAATGGAGGCGGGTTCTTGTTGGCGAGCTTGTGGTGCTACGGCGGACGGATATCGGAATTTGGGTCTAAGTGTGCAGCACTGATGAGGGAAAGATACTCTTCCTTCTTTCTCATCAGAAAGGGAGGAGGGAAGAGGGAAAGCCCTGTGCGGCCGCTGGGGTGGACTTGATCGTTACCTCGCTCAATGTCTCTGATTTCCTTTTGCAGTGGCATATGGGGAAGCCATTTATTTAAACAGCGGGTCGACCAGTAGTGAAAGAAAAAAAGATTCTAAACTTACCCCTTAATTACTGTTCTGCGCTTGTAATATCTACTACAAAGTCATGTGAAACTGTAAGATTACCGTCCACAAAAGATATTTAACAGAGAATTTCTTTATATTCTATATGCAACCCGATCTCAGCCGAGCGTCGATTTATATATACTACTTCCATCTTTCAAACAAAAAGCTGTATGTATATGTCCTTATACGCTAATCATCCCAAATTTATCCACAATGCCCTCCAGTATTGATTGGTATCTAAAGTTCCCCCTTCCTATTTGTTATTCCTTCTTATTACTCCCACGCCTGGAAAAAAAAAAAAAAAGACACACAAAAAAAAAAAGACACACAAAAAAAAAAAGACAAAACTCATCATGCAAGAAGCAAAAAGAAAGAGTCAGGAAAAAGAGAATTAATACAAGAACAACTGATAGGAAATCATAGCCTGGTCAACAGAGTAAAGGAAAACGAGTCTTGCTCAAAGTGTAGGTAGTAGCCAAATATTGGACAAAAGTGGTGTAAATAGTGATGGCAACATCGGTGCTAGCCGGTGATTTTTGTGCATCCTATTTTGAAGTGCGTTATGTGGTATCGACTTTGCGAATGCCTCTTATATAGACGAAGAATAAGACAAATAGAAAGATATGTAGACGAAGGGCAGCAAAGAGAATCATGCCACGCCATAATAGGTTTAATCGTCAGTGGGAATGAACAATCTTCCACTATTTTTCCCCTTCCTATGCTGCAGACTGTTGCTGCTGTGACAAATGAGAAGTCTTGTAATGTCTCGATCAAATGGGTTGTCGTAGAATTAATTCTATGCCAGAGGTGACAAAAGGTAGAAGGGGTGCATAAGGAACGTTGAGAGAGTTGTGTGTACGGTGAGAAGTTGAGTTGCAGTTAAAAGTGTGTGGACTGCTTGTGTTATATATGAAAAATCGGTGGTATCGACTGTTTGAAAGAAAAGTCGGTCGATTGGCTGAGAAACACGAGAACTTAAAAGGCCTCGTCTATTCCAACGTCTTGGAGCGCCGTTGGATCTCTTCGTCGCTTAATGCGCCCATCCAGAGACATCGCTCTGTTATGCCTTCGACTGGTTGGAAAGTGTAGCGAGTGCTAGCTTCCAATAGTCGCAGCATAGTCTTGACCACGGCTGCCCCAATGCGACATCGCTCAAAGTTGACCAACGGAGGAGTAGTCGGTGAGCTGGCTATTTCAGAAGCGCGCTGTGCATTAAATAGCAAGTCATGCGTGTAGATGCCGACGAATGGAATGCATCCTCCATCAGAACCGCTCTCCATCTCCGCTCTAAGGTTGTAAAAGTTACGTGAAGGTGTCACAAGGGCCTCCATCTCGCTCAGTGTGTTTTGGTCTTTAGCCGGAATGAGGTCCCAAGTCTTGGATAGTCGGGAGACCTCAGCACTGGACAAGGCGATGGTAAGCTGCGCCAGAGTAGCGAAATTGCGATAGCGCCGACAATGCGCTGCGATGTGAATGAGTTTGATGATGCATCGAGCCCTTTCTTCGACGTGCTGAGTTAAAACAATCTCAGAAATGGCCCACTTGACCATGATATTGAATCGAGCAATAACAACTTCAACCCCGTGAGCATTAGTCTTTCTCAAAAAGTCAACCCACGAGCGAGAATCGTTGCTAGTTGCATTCTTCCAATTCATGTCGATCAACTCTCTCCAGTCGATATCGTTTAGAGCATCTTTCTCAATAAGAGTGAATTGCTGAGCCAAGGTATCAGAGTCAAATGCCAGAATGAAAGGCAAATGAATTGAATATTTCAGAGTGTTGGGCACTTCTGTCTGGGGTGGTACCGAATGAAGAGCTTCAGTGGTATTAGCTCGCGGGGTGTCAAGGACATGCTTAGGTTCAGCAATGTAGGGAGAGTCTTGGATTCTGTCTGGCGTGAGGGGAAGAGGTTTGCTGATCCAAACCTGATCCGGATCGAGAGTTCTCTCCGTGTTCATCATCACCGGACTCATTATTATTGGACTCATGGCTAAAGCCTGGGCGAGCGTCATGGGGGCAGAAGAAGAATCTGATCGAGGCGTAGCAATAGGATCTCCGAACGGATGTGGCTGGGATGAGACAGAAAATACGCCCGCTCTCTTGCCCAGGTCACCCGCATCTTCGTCTTCAGAGGGAGTAAGCTCAGAAGAAAGATCTGAACCACCAATGCTGGCGTCTTCCAAGAAAGTTCTGTCATCGGCTGGCGCAGGAATTGTCGTGACAGGCCGTATCCTCTCAACACTTTCTGTCTTTTCGACAAAGTCGTAAGAAAGATGAGGCTTAGAGATGTGCAGAGCTATGGGAATATCCGAAGCTACAGCGTCATCGTCTGATGAGCCTCGAAGAACAGACCGGTCAGTCCATTCAGAGGCTCCCTTTATGCTTCGACCATCATCTGTTAGGCCCCGTTCAAGCAGAGGTATTGAGCAATATGACTCATCTGAGTCGCCGCTCAAGAACGAGCGCGCTTCAAGCGTAGCCGCCCTACTCCGGGTTGTTATGGTATTTCGGTTGTATTCAAATTCGAGTGGCTGCTTTCCTTTGTTTCCAGCGAAATCTTGATTTTGTGATCGATAACATTCGTTGTCCATGCCACTCGTTTCACTGTGCTGGCTTTCATCCTGGCTGATGTAGGGTTCTGCTGCAGCCGCAGCACTTCCACCAAATTCTTGTGCGTCAATCAGAGCCATTTGGTTCAGCCCTTCAAGCGATTTTGGCTTCGGTTGATATCTACCCTCAAGCTTTAACAATGCAGATTCAATGCCACCGTCATCCTCATCGGGTATCTGCGCCAATTTTCGAGCTTCTATCTCAAACGAGGGACGCATAATGGGCTTGGACGAGTGTGTACTAAACAGAGACAAATTTCGCTTGGGAGGCTTCTCAGTCAATTGGCCAACGGAAAATATCTCCTGTCTCCCTCGAGGGTGGTCTTCCGTTCCAGCAAAGCTGCATTCGTCATCGTCCTGCTCTGGGTGAGTACCAAGAAGATAGGAGCTCCTGACAGATTCGGTATAGGTTGTTAGCGATCCAACAGATTGAGTTCTCCGCATCACGGGTTGGTTGTCTATGCCGCCCACGTTTGCAGCAGCTCTTAGATATCCACCAGGACGCCTGCGAAGTATACGGGGAGGCTCAGGGGCAGGGGCTTCATATTCCCTATCAAGCATGGACGAGTCTGTGGTGGCATCAAAACTTCGAGCTGTGGAGTGTCGTTCAAGATGACTGCCAAATGAGGCATGGCGTCGAAAGGAGTAGTCTGACTTTTGAGTGTTTGAAGACTGGTTCCTCTTATGAAACTGCAGCGCTCCACGGCTGAGAGGTGGATGCCGTAGAGTACCACGGCGCATTGTCGATGTGGAGAATCGATTTGCATCTTCCGATGGCCCTATGCTGTGGGTGCGGCCCAAAGTCGCCATGTCTGGTACGAAAGGGGGCAAAGATTCCTCTGATGGCGGGCTGATGAGCTGATCGAGAAGATATGACGACCTTCGTATTGTTCCGGCGAGCAGCTGCGCGGGCGGCGTTGTAGGGGGAGTTGGATCGCCACCGACAGTTAGAAAAGAGCCCGCTGACAATCCCACGACAGGGGGATTGGGGTCGAAAGTGGTCATAGGCAATCTGTCGCGTAAGCCCGGCACCGTGTCGTCAATAATCACAATCGACTTGCTTCCGGTGGTAAGACCCATATCGCTTATGGGCCGTAGGCCTCCATCTTGTAGCAAATCATCAACTGTGGTAGACTCCATATGCGCGGCGGAATAATCCATAGGTCCGTAGACGGGAGCTGGCGCCGGTCGAGGTGCACCGAATCGTTCTGCTTCAGCAGCCTCCTCTTCTTCACGGATGGCTTTCTTGAAATCTTCAGCCACTTCAGCCCCAAGGAGATCGATTCTCACTGGCGGCCGAGTGCTGGTCGGGCCGTGGCCAGTCTGGGCAATAATAGTCGCTGCGGGCAATCGGTCCATTGCGATATTGTGAGCACTGAGAGAAGTGACAGCGGGCAAGCTCGAATGCGATCCGGATGACCATTGCCCACGATTGTTCAATGCGCGCCGTACGCCTCCCAAAAACTTCTTCATTCCAGATCCCGACACGGCAACTCCAAAGATCCGATCTTTGGTAGCGTGGCGAGACGCAGGCTGGAAGATGGTAGTCTGCCTATTGCGGTCACCAGTGATTGAATCGGTTTCAATATCGACAAAAGGCTGGCCGGGTGGGAGAATGTTGCCTCGAACAAGGTTGCCAGCAGACTGCAGAATCATGTGCAGGTCGAGATCGTGCGATGAGGAATGATCAGAGCCATGATCTCTCAAAGAGTCAGTGGTGCTATTATTACGCTTGTGGCTTTGTGCCGGACGAACGCGCTTGCCAGCAAGCGCTTTGGGAGTAGTAGCAATAGCCCCGGGCGGGAGGATAGGAGACGTCGAGTACACAGGATGAGCTGCAAGAGGTTGACTGGAGTTTGGATTAAGCGACCTCACATTCTTGCTTGGAAAGGAACAAGACACAATGTCCATGCTTGCTATACTGAGAGGCGAAGACGGGCCATTTGCTGGTGTCGTGGTGGTGATGATCTGGTGTTCAGGAGTTCCTGGACGATCGTCCAATACGACGAAATCTCCGATGCTGGCGGCCTTGGGGACGTCTTCACTTGGGTTGGTCTCATCGCTCAATCCTTGCGGGATGCCCGCCACGGCACGCCACTGAGGCTGATCCATTCCCTGTATTTCCCAGAAAGAAGGATCCAGGCTGGGGTCTCTGTAACCCGCAATGCCTCCTGGCGCAATTGGAACGAGAGGTTCCAGGCCATCGTCGAATTCGGGACCATCCCAATAATGAGCACATATCCGACGCCAACATTTCTTGAGCTCTGCCAGAATCTTGAGCTGAACTCGGCTCTGGCTCATATCGTGGGATAGCTCGTCAACAAAGTCGTTGAGCAAGATACAGAAGAGAAGTCGAAGATTGTAATCCAAGACAAAGTCGTCGACAAAGTAGTTGAGGATCCAGTGGCGCATGGCGACAAAAGTTCGCACCCGAACAATCATCCCAACCTCGTCAGTGCGTTCCAAAGCCCATACGAGCCTCGCCATGAGCATCTGGAGGAGTATCTGGGGCTCCAGAAAGGATCTATAGGTCAAGAAGAAATCCGAAATGAGTTCGTAGTCCAGGAAGCTTGGAGATGTGATCTCGGCAACAAGTCGAGAAGGTGTCGCCGCAGTTACGGATCCGTTGGGTGAGTACCGAACAATCGATTTATCATCGCAAGCAGGCTTGAATGTAAGCTCATCGTACATGGCTGGTCTGATGACAAGATGTGCAGATGCGTATGTAGAGGGCACAGGTCGTGGCACGCGAGTTGAGGCTTGTGACGACGCATGTGAGGTTCGCGGAAAGCGAAGTTTCGGGATAACCAGATGGCTAGGCCTTGGCCTGGTGCCAGACAGCGGTCCACCGAGACTCCTCTCTGAAGAATGGTACAGAGATGAGCGACTAGCAGATCGGTATTCATCGGTAGCAGCATAGGACGAGCCTCTCAGCATCGGGGTACCTCTAATAGAAAACCGAGGCGTCCCTAGCTTCCACGATGGGATGTTGATATTGAGTGTCGGAATACCGCCAATATCCAGATCGGCTGGGTTCTCTGCGGTTTTGGGCCGGCCATCCTCGTGAGGCGGCTTCGTGATGACGATTCTGTACCCATCCGCATCGGTACTTGTTGGGGAATTAAAGTCGCGGAGCGTACCATCCGACACCGCTCTACGGTGTTGTGTGGTTGATACGAAGCCACTGGTGTTGAGGGCGTATTGTGGGGGGATAATCGAGGTCCTCGGCGTCGGGGTGAACTGATCTTCGTGATCATCCGGCGTCAATCTAGGCGGTTCGTCCAGGTTATCGGGATAAACTCCCTCCAGCCCGGCAGTTCCAGGCGGTGTTATGGGAAAAGTGAAATTCGGCTGGGGATATCTCTTGTTTGCACGCCGGACAGAGGGTCTGGAAGTAGTAGTAGTTAGCCTACGAGAGTTCAGTCTCCAAATTCAAGCTTAGCCGCTACCATACCGTAAAAACAGCTTGCCATTGTTCCCGACGTTGGCAACAGTGAACTGACGCCCTTGGCGGCCAGCGGAAGTGCCGTCTGGCGCAAGATCCCGACCGTCAGATTCTCCATCTCGTTTTCCCCTTGACAGTGTCCTATCCAGCGACTTTTGCTCTGTCAGGGGCACAATGGGTCGGCCAGTAGTCGATGCTTTTCGCATAACCTTTGTTGATGGTTTTGGCGGTGACGCATCTTTCGCGTCCGATACATGCCCAGAAGCCGGTGACCTGCCGTTGTTATCATCTTGTGTACCAGCAACTTGAGCTGTGGTCTGTGATGTCTTCAGTGGTGGTACTTTGCGCCGCTTCGTCGACGGCCTCGACCGCATTCCGTAGGATGGCCGGGCCGCCACAAGGGGAGGCTCGGCGGCATCCATGGCCCATCCAATGCTATGACAGGAAAGAGCTCGTGCTGCTCAAAGCTATCGCTCCTAGAAAAAGCAGAAAGCGAACGAAAAAAAATGTCAGTCACCGGGAACTGTTGTTAAGAGAGAAAATATCCTCGAAGCAGGGAGTTGACAGTCGGATCGTGTCGCGACAATAAGTGGCACGGCGTCCAACAGCGTGGCAATCCGGCACTGATGGCGGAGGACATGAAAACCGGTGGTGGCAATCCGATGCGCAGACAGACGAGTCAAGGCAGAAGCTCAAGGACAGAGCGAGCGAGGCAAGTTTGTACTTACCAGCTGACGCCATGCAGGGACAAAATGAAGGACGGTCCAGAGCAGACAGACAGGTCGGCCACGCCAGTACCGCTCTGCGTTTTGGTGGCTTGGAGTCGTATCGAGGGGAATATGAATATCGCGTCGTATCGAATCAAATCGTGTATCGTCGGTCGAGTTAAGGTTGCGGCGTCAATGCGATGGCGGCTCGTGTTTGTGTCTTGGATCGGGAGATTGAGTCGGCGAGTGGTCAAAACTTTGCGAAGCCACGGCACAGGGCAGGACAGGCGCAGACAGGCATCACCGCGGCGGTAGCAGAGAAAGAGCCAGACAGGGAGCCGGGGAGGGATTCGATGCGATCAAGACCAGGACTCGAAGCTTCCGGGCCGTGGCGTTGTGTAGGCGCGAATAGGGCGGTATGTAGCAGTATGTAGAGGTACTGCAGGTGAGAAGTACGAAATAATCGCTGGCGGCTGCAATCTTGCAGTGTCGTGCGTTGTTGGTTCCTCGCTGGGGCCGGGATGGCACAAGCCGATGGGTTTCTGCCCTGCCGTGCCTCGCGAAGGGCCGGCGCCTTGCCTTGGGGGAAGAGACGAGAATTTGGCGGGCGATGCCTTTGCGAGGGAGCGCAGTCCATCGTGGCCGGTACGTACCTGCGCCGGCAAATCTTAGTGCGTGCAGGATCCAAGCACAGTGGGCTGGCCGCGTGCGTCTGGGCCTGTCAGGGCGCGCGCTCAGGGCCTGACCCTGGCTAGAGAGGCCTGTCCGCGTAGTGGCTGACGGGGGGGCGAGGTCTAGGTTCCAGCGGTCGAAGCCTCCCCTGGCCGCTGGGCGGGGGCGTGCGCCTTCATGTGCGATTGAGATGAGATGCGAGCAAGCAAGCACTCGCTGCCCTGCACTCTGTTACAGGCTGCATCGCTGGTGAATCGCCGTTATAGATGTGCGTGCAGGTACATGTTACGAAGCTACGTGTGCAGCAGCGTGCAAAGGCACAAGATGCCCCGTGGCATTGTGTGAGCGTCACAGGCACAGGCACAGGCACAGACGACTGACAGCCCCGATGCCCTATAACTGGCGATCCCGGAAGGGGGCAAGACAAGCCGCGGCCCAAGAGCCTGGGATAGAGTGCATGCACCGCTCCGTAATATCGACTCCCATGCACTGGCACTTGGACGACGAAACCAGGTGCTGGACGTCAATGCACGTCAACCGCGGCGTTTCGCCCTCCAGGATCGGCGCTGCCAAGGGCTGCTTCCGACCTGGCAGCGGATGAGAGCGTCTGCCTCTCCACACGACAGCCTGCCGCTTGCGTGCCTGCAGATGGCGATGGGCGCAGAGCTCGGCGTGTGAAGCTGCCGGCGTAACGTCATACATGCATCGTCGCAGCAGCGCTGTGAACCTTCAGCGTCGACGATATCCGATACAGCCATGGCACTGGCTTGCGTCACAGCGATACGACACACACCTTCGCAGCTACTAGTTTCTACATGTAAGCTGTCGGTTACACGACTCAACGCATGCATGCATTGATGCATTGTAGAGAGAGCCTCTCTGCTGCTAGCGCCTGGGACTATTAACGCCTCAAGCGCACAATAGCATTGACGCACCCAGACACAGGCCACAATGACCCAAAGCTCCGGGAGAAACCATCGGCTAACACTCCAGATGTCGTCAAAGCTTAAAGCCCAATGGTACTTGTAGCTCCAGGGCCACCACCTCACAGCCGCTAGTGCGGCCACATATGCTTCGCGGTAGTTGTAGTATAGCACTGATTCCATCTTCTTCTGCGTTACGAGGCGCGCTTCTTGGCCACCTCGCCATTACTCGCCTGCCTCCAACTCCCTCCAGTAAGAAGCCGTCTTCCAGTATCCAGCCGGTCGGCTCGCCCTGGCCGCCATGCGCGGTCCGCCTTCCGCGGCGTCCTAGGCTAATGATAGTTGAGGACTTATAGGCGAATGGCGCACTCCTAGCAAAGGCGCCACTCGGTGCTAAGAGCACTGCTAGGCAGTGGTAGCAGCTTCTCGCGGTTGCGTGCTCCGTAGCTCGTGGGAAAGGGCGCTGATACTGGTAGCGACGGCAGATGAGCTGGCGAACACGCGAGGGCGCCCAATTCGGCAAAAACCTGAGCATCCAAACACCGGCATTTGAGCTGGTTCAAGGCTGCCTTTTGGCTACCGCGCGGTAAGCAATTTCACAGCGGGCGATATGAGAGAAGGAGGGGGAGGGAAGGGGAAAACTTGGAAAAGATTTGGGCGGGAAAGCGAGGGGCTGGGCCATATGGTTGGTCCTGAGCTGGCGTAAATTCTGTTCTCCTACGCCACGCTTATAGAGCGAGTGTATAAGCTCCATGCCTAAATGCATTATGCTTTTACACTATGGATACGAAGCAGGCGACATCAGCTTTCGAAGCATAAAGCGTATACTATATTTCTCACGAGCTGCCCCGCCAAGCGACGGCATCTAGCGATGCGCGCAAAGAGACGCATCGCGAACAGGAAATCTACGTCCATGTACCCATATCCGCGATCCACCAGTTACTGTTTGCTTCCTAATCTCCATCTCAAACACCATAGGCATTTCTGGAATTGTACTCCATACTCCGTGTTGGTACTAGTAATACTGTATTAACACTTACCATTCACAGAGTAGCAACAATTGTGGCCTGAATCACCTCTACATGTTTCTTCTTCACGCCCATCCGGCGCCATCCCCCCCGGCCACCGTTCCGGAAACCCACCCGGCGTCTTCCTGGCCCCACAGCTCATCTCAAATCACCAACGGTGGGAACCGCTCCAGCCAATGAACGACGGGCAAGATCCTCGTCCAGCAGGCATTCTTCTGTCTTCCACGTTGCTTCCCAACTGAGACCCCCCGCGGTCCCAAGGCATCAGCTTTGATATCAAGCGAGATAAAGGTGAGGCTTTTCTCTTTTTGCTTCCATCTTCCTCATTGCCGAACAACGTTTTTCGACTAGACTCGGTAAAATTCGAAAAAGGTTGACATCCCGGCACCGAGAAACTGGATGCCGGGTTTATTTTGGCTTTCTAGCAAGGCAGCCATGCTGAATCCGAAACAATGGGAAATTCGCTTCATATTCCCTTTTTCTTTTTTCCCCTTCTGAGAATGTGCACCAGGGAAAAAGAGGGGTCCTTTGTCCATGTGGCCCAGTCCATTAATAGTCGTCTCCAGATTTATTTAGATGCTACCCTCTCAAACAGCATGATACCAACTGCGTGACCGAGGTGCTAGCCCATATGTGCCGAAGGTATGGAGTAGAAGTGCCCCCCACGCCCGCGGCAGAATGCACGAGTGTAGGTACATAATCCCAAGTAAGAACCCAAAAACAGGAAAAAGAAAGATTGAAAGAAAAGAGTTCATACGCGCATCGGCTGAGAACCTTCTTTTCTGATGAGATGAGCAAAATGCTACGCTGCTCCATACGTGATATCCTTTCTCACCTCGCCGTACCTGTACTCTCGACCTAATACGATGCCCCCCTCCCCGGTAGGGAGCAGAAGAGCTCAAACTTTGTGATCAGTCAGAAAAAAATGGCCGTGTTGGCCTCCTCCTGCGTGACCTCGACTTCATGCTGTTGCTTTCGCACGACCCAGGTACTCGGTGTCTAATTTGCTGCAAGCACCACAGCAGCCAAAGAGGACCCTTGTTCGGCCTCCATTTTCCACTTAGCAGTGCGACTGTACTTACTCCAACAGTTCAGAATGTCTCACCACCATCACCGCATCCTCGTATACTTCTCTCAGGATATCTGTGCCAAAAAGTGCTCCATGTAGCAGCCTAATCACGAGAGAGAGAGAGAGGGAGAGAGAGAGAAAGGGTGGTTTATACTCCCGCTGCGTAACTCAACTCTGCAGATACGATGGATCAAAGGCAGCAAAAAGTTTAAGCGGAGCCCCAGCTCACGGTAATCAGATTTCGTGCCCACTCTTCATATCGGCAAACCAATTGCACGGGTCCTCAGACGATCCAGGCCACCCAGCTACCCATGAGCTTGTGCAGCTCTTCTAAAAATTCGGCTTTGGCCTTCCGTGGCTTCGTTCCGGATTGCTGCATGGCCCCTCCATACCTAGAGAAATCCCGATCTTGTTATGCACGCCGACGATGGGGCAGAACATGTCTACGGGTAGATGGTTATTTCGGCACCCTGCAACACCTTCCTCTTCCTACTAGCAATGATAGGTATGATTTCTACCGTTTTTGGGAGAGATTACGCACAGTCGATGAACGCTGTAGAAGACATTTTTGCGCAGCTACTGTTATGGAAATTTGATCTGCAGATTTCGCAGTGGCCCCTGCATTGTCAAAAGGAGAGGCCAGCCCGAAAGATTAAAACTTACAAGTCAGGACATAAGAATTGGAAATAACGAAATGAATGAATATTCATAGGGAGTTAGAGATCTGGGAATGTTTGTTCCGGGGCTTCTTTCTATTTATATTTTATTACTCAATACATTGTCCGATATGACCAAGCCATTGCGACGTCATATTTTTCCTCCGTTGTATATGTAAGGTAATGTTGTATGAAAAGGCGTCTAAAGCAACTCTTGTATCTTCTCGACCAGAAGGTCTGATAACGTTTCCACCACATTGCTAGTGCCACTTCCTGCTCGGGCTTCAAAGACACAGTCCAGCACGGTCTTGACTCCAACGGCCACCGACTCCGATCCTGTACGCTCTTGGATAAGATTGATAGTTTGATTGACATCTGCCGAGTTCAA
This sequence comes from Trichoderma koningiopsis, assembly GCA_022985005.1. Taxonomy (NCBI): domain Eukaryota; kingdom Fungi; phylum Ascomycota; class Sordariomycetes; order Hypocreales; family Hypocreaceae; genus Trichoderma; species Trichoderma koningiopsis. Next base: position 1,208,717 of record JAJPEM010000002.1, read on the forward strand.
GACTCTAGATTCGTGAAGGACAACAGCCAGTTCGCGCAGGTTTGAAACTGCGGGCACAGCTACCCTTTTCGCGAAGTCTTGGTCAACCTCGAGCATCTTGAGCACCGAGGCCTTTGACGTGGTTACGAAAATGAGGAGTCGATGTCCCTGTTGATAAATGTTAGCCAAAAGAACTTTCTAAAAAAAATGAATTGATATAATCTATTTTCTTACCTTGGGGGGCTTTGACACAATGAGTGTAGTCAGGGCTTCGAGCATGACGTTAGAAAATCGCGGTCCAATGGGGTTCCAGCCAATCAACCGCTCAAAGTCGTCAAGAATGAGGATACTAGACGGCGATTTGTAGGCATCCGCAAATGCTTTGTGAACGTAGTCCTTCTTGGCAAATTCATCTCGGTATCCCACAAGGTCAGCCGGCGTCACGAGCTTGACAAAGGGGAACCCAGATTGCATAGCGATATGCGCCGCCAAAGCTGTCTTTCCCGAAGATCTTGGGCCATGGAAGAGCACAGACGTGCTGAATTTATTGGGGTCTTCTTTGATCATGTTCACAACGCGCATCATCTCCTGAACAGTAGGATCGATGTGCGGGCCGTATGGAATGATGCCCAATCTAACCGCTTCTTCAAGTTCGGCCTCAGACACTCCGTAGGCAGGACGAACCTCAGTCAGGGCATTCATAAAATCATCACGGTTTACCCTCATATTCGCAACGTCATTCTTCACTGCCGCAAGCTGGCCCACTTCTGTGTGTCGTGAAAAGGCAAAGGAAGCTGCTGCTTTGACAAGTCCATTGATTTCGGCACCGGAATAGTTCTTAGTAAGAGCTGCCAGCTCTTCAAAGTTGACATTCGGGTCCAAGATACCGTTGGTGCTCATTTTTGAGGTATGGATCTTGAGGATCTCTAGTCGTCCTTCTTCATCGGGGAGAGAAATTTCGAGATGGACCTCAAGACGGCCAGGTCGCAGAAGGGCATCGTCGATCATGTCCTTTCGATTGGTCATTCCAATCAATAGAATGTTGTTCAGTTGGTCGACACCATCTAGCTTCGATAGAAGCTGGTTGACAACGCTGTCACCAACACCAGTGCCACCGCCAGCTCCAGATCCACGCTGCTTGCAGACGGCATCCAACTCGTCAAAGATGATGATGTGAAGGCCACTCTCATCTCCCTTTTCCTTGTATTCTTTTTCGGCATCTGCAAAGAGCTTTCGAATATTCTCTTCAGACTGACCAACGTATTTGTTCAACACTTCAGGACCATTAATGACCTTGGGCGGCCTGGCGTTGAGCATGTGACCAATCTGTCGCGCAATCAACGTCTTTCCCGTTCCAGGAGGGCCGTAGAGAAGCATTCCCCTAACGTGCGGGATGCCCATTTTGGCAACCAGGCCCGGCGGGAAAACGCGAGATGCAAATGCACGACGGAATATGGTAGAAAACTCATCTCCTAAACCACCAATTCCCATGTCCTCGAATTTGAAATCAGGGGCCAGGATGGCATTCGAGTTTGGCTTTGTAGCAGATGGCTTGAGGTTGAAATCTCCCTTTGCATCGCGGTGGAATAGAACCCGGGTCTGGTTAGTCAGGATACCTCTTGCATGAGCTTCCCGCTGAACCTTCCTGCCTGCGTCATCCGCCGTGGACAAGTCGACCAAGCCAACGGTCTTGACGACGATCATGAGTGGGATATTTCGAACATCCATGAGGATTCTCTGTCCAGGGGAAAGGACCTGATTTTGGAAAGTGTTGACAAAGATTTTGTTCAATTCGTCCTCATCGTAAGGAGCTTCAGTCTTCTTCGTCGGAGAAGCAAACCCAATCTCTAAATCCAAAGAGCCCAAGTATGCCTTGCCGCCAGACGCAAAAGGATCATAGACCTCGCCAGTGAAGACGTCTCTCATAGCAACGCCACACCATGTACGCTGGGGGTCAGACAAGCTGATGCAGCCTCGCGGGAATCCAGGAATAGGCGTGGCGGTAACAACGAATTCGCCAGGAGGCTGGCCAGCGCGGAGGAGGATATAATAGTCGGAGCGATCAGGTTTGGGAGGGAAGTCTTCGGGAGAAACAGCACAACTAGTCCAACATGTTAGACGACAATTCATATCTTGAAATGAAGTGTATAGCATCACTTACACGTTTCCGTATATGAGTCTTGATTGCAGAGTCTTGTCCGCAACCTTCTCGACTTGCAACTGGACTACTCGGCCGCCGCCGGACGGCCCCTTCTCGCCCATGCGCGACCTGCCCGGCGAGCTGGGTCCGCCGTATCCCGGTTGAGGCGCACCTGGATAGGGCTGATATGAGCCTGAAGAAGGTGGTCGCTGGCCTTGTCCGGGAGGAACTCGAGGATTGCCTCCTGGCAGTCCCATGCCGCCAAACATGGAACGACCGGGGTTACCGCCTGGAGGGGCTCGAGACATGGTCGCAGAAGGTTTCGATGCGGTCTATTAGGGAATGGTTGAAATGAAGCAGCTCCGTTGTTGTAATTCAAATCTCTATTCGGAAGAAAAAGGACATATCGTGTGTAGTCGCGAGTATGAGAGGAAAAGAAAGTAAAGAGATGAAAGTTGAAACAGCACTGGGCGATGCGTAACGGTCAACGTAACGCCAAAGAAGACATGCTGGAGCTTGTGGCGGGGCGCCATGTGGCCAGATCAAGCTTAGTGGTAGTGTCATCGCCGTCACTGGGCCCCACGTTCCTGCTTCTGCGAGATTGATAAGTAGAGTGGCAATCACAAGCTTCGTTGGCTGCTGGAAACAGAGCATTTACAACCTCCAATATGCCACTGTACGTATCCGCATCATCTTTCCCATTTCTATGAAATTAGGCATCTAACACGGTCATGGATGCAGTCATCTGCTAGGGAAAAAGTCTTGGAACGTCTACAATGCCGACAACATCGCGCGCGTCCGAAGAGATGAGGCGGCCGCCAAGGCTGCAGAGCAAGCTGAGGAGCAGCGCATGCAAGAAGTTGATGCGCAAAGGCGATTAGCAATTCTGCGTGGCGAGGCACCACCCCCCATAGATGACGAACGCGAAGCCGAATCGGACAATGCGAAAGACGCCTCTGGTGATGCGCGATCGAAATTTCCTGGTGGCAGTCGCAAGAGGAGAAAGCGACCCGGAGAGGACGATACCGAGTTCGAGTTACGCCTAGCAAAAGAGAGGAACGATGCGACATATGCAGTCGTGGAATCCAGCCGCAAGCCGGTGAGCTCAGCCCCGATAGTCGACCATGCCGGACACATCGACCTCTTTGGCGACGAGCGAGCGAGAGCGCATGCAGAGAAGAACCCAGAGGGAGAAGCAGACAGAAAGAAGAAAGAGCGAGAATACGAAGACCAATATACGATGCGATTTTCCAACGCCGCTGGCAAGGATGGAATTAGCCAACCTTGGTACTCGCATGGCGAAGGAGTCGCGCCGGATGTCTCTGCAAAAAACGTCTGGGGACGAGACGATCCGGATCGCAAGAGCCGCGACACTCAGCGAATCAATTCCAATGACCCGCTAGCGATGATGAAGAGAGGAGCCAAGCAAGTTAGAGAGTTGAAGAAAGAGCGCAGGAAAATACAAGAGGAGAGGGATGAAGAACTCAGACAGCTGCGCAAAGAAAGCCGCCGTGATAGACATAGAGATGGGCATTCGGAAAGAGAAGGACGAGATCGCGGACGCTATTCAGACTCTGGGAGGCATGATTCAAGGAGGACGCGATCAAAAGATCGTGATTCGGATTTGCGTGGGCGCTCTGACGATCATCGTGAGAGGAGGAGGCATAAAGAGGAGGAGCGGCGGAAGAGACATCGTGACTCGCGGTCGCGCTCACCAGATCGGAGGCGGCATCGACATGGACACGATGAGAGATGATGCTGGAGCAGAGTGATGGGCTACATTGAGGGGCTGTACCAAATGTCAATTAATGAATTATGATGATTATACCCTGATACCAATTCTCCCGCTATATATATCCATAAATCGCATCCTGACATACAGTTGTTCCAGGTTTAAGAGCTCTCTTTCCATGGAAGCTGTATTTCAACTGGCTTCATATCCTGCGCGACCATATCCACCAGCGCCTTTGCATCCAATTTCCTCAACGCCTCATCAATCTTCTGATACGTCACCTCACTCAACCCTTCCCTTCGATCACTGTAAATATCCAGCCCTTCCTTCGTAAACAGTGTCGGCGCAAACCACGTCACAGCCCATCTCTCCGTCTGGCCATCCGCCGTCTTCTCTTCGCCTGACCCAAGAACCTCCCAGTGGCTGCTGACGAAGAAGAGCCACTTCTTGCCGCGCCAGTCCCAGCCGCCGCCGTCGGGGCTTTGCGTGTCTATGCCAGCTACGGACTTGAGCACGCCGGCCTGATTGCTAGGCTCGTACTCGACCAGATCGTCGATACGCGCGCGACCGTCAGGTTTGGGAGGGAGAGACTTGTAGGTGATGCGCACGTTACGCGCTGTGCGCCACATGGAGAGGGTTGAATGCGTGACGGTCCATGTCCTGATGAACCACTCGATGGGCTTTGTGGTCTGTGTAGCGGGCTCGGACTTGGTAGAGGAGTATTTGGATGGCAGCGTGAGCTGAATTGTAGGGTTTGAGGTTTCCATTGGATCTAATGAGTTGGAATGTGTGAATGTTTTGTATCAGACTTGAGTAGAAGATGAATATTTGATGAGATCCCGGGAAGGGAGGTGTAATCTATGACGGTGTTTCATACCTGGGAAAAAGCAAGCATGGGTTAATAAGTGGTGGTGGGATCAACACCAGCACATCCAAAACCGAGTGAAGCCGCTGCACAAACACAGTCGACAAGTCGTATTTGCATGAGAGTTATCTATCTAGGTAGCTATATCAATTATTAAAAATATATTTATCATTAGCTTCAGAATAGTATATATTGATTCTGAATTAAAGGAAGAAGCCCTCCTAATACACTGTTTTCTCTAGGGTAGCTGCATCCCTCCATCTCACCGATCAAACATGCGTGGCCCCGCTTTTCACAGAGTATCAAATCTCTATTGGAGGCTGCAAAGTGTCCTCGACGCGTGACCTCGGATTGCAGCAAAGATTCAACCTATCGTGAGCCTCTCACTCACCGTGGTATGAAGCAAAGTCTCACCTGAAAGTCATAAAGTCACCTCCATATCCGCTTCCACGAACAAAATACACCGCTAAACCGCGATTTTCTCCATTTTCCGTCTTCTCGAGCGTCGTCAGTTTTCACATCCAGTTGAAATGGACATGCCCATGGACGACGAAGCCATGGCCCAGGCCATGGGCTTCTCATCTTTCGGACACCAGAACCGGCCCCAGAAGCGCAAATACAACCCTCACGCCGACGCAGTCGTCAGCTCAGACTCCAAGACGGCCCAGCGCGCAGCCAAACCCTCCGCCACGGGATCGAATTCCACGCCCCTCGGTGTGCCCAGCAGCAAGTCTAGTCAGGCCGCTGCGAATGCTGATGAGATTGACTTGGACGACGAGGGTGAGGATGGAGCTGGCAATGATGACGACGATGATATCGCATCAAATACAGCAGCTGGCATTCCTGAATCTGCAGCGACCCCGGCGGCGTTAGTGCGCCCTCATGGGTTACCAGAGCGCCCCGTTCCAGGGACCGGGTTCATTGGGTCATCGGGCGGCCATGGGCACCAGGACGGCACACGGCATGACATCTGGTACGATGGATATTACGACCCCAAGTCGAATGAGAATCCGTGGAGACGGCTAGAGGGATCAAAAGGCCTGCAGCCCGTGGGCACATGGCTCTCCTGAGAGGGTCATCAAGCAAGTGCTTCAAACATGAAGTCCGTCAGGATTCCTAATACGGACGCCATATCGGTTTTGACTTTGGATCAGTTGCGTTCGAAACAGCTCCAACAACCCAGGAGGACCCGTTCAGAGCAAGGATTACTTGCAGCATATTGGTATATCGCACATATCTCGGGCGCCCTGGTTTTGCGGGCCTAGCTTGGAGTTTATTGTTCCCATCCTACCTGTCATCCTATCACTCGACCAAGTTTCAACTATCACGTGATGTCTTCAACTAAGACAGACGAAGCCTCCAACCACTAGGATCTTTCATACTCGCAATGAGATGACGACAGGTCTTTTGCTTCGGGCCGATGATGGCTTCAGCGTCTACGGGACGGTCCGGCCTACTGCGGACGGCTACGACACGGCGTGTACGAGGGATACGGGACATCATCACGTCTTGGGAAACCGGCCGAGTTGGCCTTGATCACGTTCTTTCAAGACCGCAAAGGACATTTTATTGCCTACAAAAGCTTACAAACGTTCTCATGATCTAGCGATAGACTCCAGGGTGTCCAAATAAACGCCAATGACGCCAAATAGAGTAGTACCTCCTTGCCTTCTGTTCCCGCCGATACCCAATGCAGCAATATTTCATCCCCAATAGGAAAGGCGCCCCAATATACGCTCACATCTCTTTGACTCTGCTCGTTTGCTCGCTCCAGGTCATCACACGCCCCCGGTGGAGAAGGAGTTCCAAGAGGGCCGGGGACCCTGCAGGCCTCGTGGCTGGCACGAGATCGCCGGCTCGGTCTCCCGATCTTGCAGCCTCTAGAGAAGGAGCGTACATTTCGGCCCTTTGCTCTGCCAACTGTCACAGATTACCCAATCATAAATCATTAATAGTCGTAAGTTTCCCATTTCTCACCCCCACACCGTCACAGCGCCAAAAATGGGGCTTGAGGTGGGTAGAACCGCCCGGCCGTAGGGCTGGTAAAGCAGCGGGAGATCTGGCATCAGAACCTGCAAGATTGCCGCGCGGTTCGCGCCAATTTCAACGTCAGTTCATGCTAGCGAGCGGACGCTGCCGCAGCTGAAATTGCCCGGAATAATGTAAAATGTCGCCGGAAAAGGTGTAACTTTTGGTCGTGTGTATATAGCCGTTAAAGTTGAGAATGATAGAAGTCGCTTTTCTGAAACGCCGCAAAAAAACAGAATATTGATAAAAAGAAAGGAAAGAGAGAAAGGCTGCAATTCGATGTTTCCTCAGTTGTACTCGGGAGAAGGAAAGCGTTGGCGAGCTTTTGTGTACTCCTTGGGGTGCTTTCGCGCGGCCTTTGCGTTTAGAGCGCTGATTATTGGCAGAGAAATCAGCTATTGTTCTTCCAAATAAAGAAAGGCTACTAATTCTGGTCTAATTCTGCGGCTCCGTTGCCACAATGGGAAGATTCTCGAATCTCCCTAATAAGACGGAAAAAGAGGGGGGAAACAACTTACGAAACTTTCTTCTGGGTCCACTCAAGGTCGTTGCGGACTTCTCGCGCGTCGCGCATACCCTCGGAGAAGCGTTCACGAGTTCTCGCAAGGCGGGCCTGAGCCTGCTTTTGCAGCTCCAGGAGTTCGCGGTGCTTGGCGTTGAGTTTGCCGGAACTAATATACGAGAAAGCACCAATTTAGCTCGATTCTGGCCAAACGTAGATATTCGTTCAAAGAAGGCCATGTTGAACACCAAACAAAAGACTCTTTGAACTGGACAAGAAAGCAATGTGCGGGATCACATGCGGGTTCGTTCGGTTACTTACGTCTGTGCTTGGACGGCCATGCTCCGATCAAGAGGGATCGGGTCAAAGGAGTTAGAGAAGCGGTCTTGCATATACTCTTGGAAATCGACGCCGCTAGCGGAGCCGGTGCTTTCGTAGTCGCCACTAGAGCTACCGACGTAGCCAGCAGAAGTAGCTGAGTAGCCAGAGGGGACACCAGAGGCGGCGCTCATGGTCTCATCGCATTCTGGGGGAGAGCCGGAGTATTGGCTGTAAGTGGGGTACTGGGTGGCCTTTGAGGGAACAGCCATGGGCATAGCAGCAGTTTGGAATGGGCCAGACATTGTGATTGTTGAGATGGCTGAAGCTTGTTTAGGATAAGGTGGTGAAGCAAGGAAGTGTCCGAGTGTTGAGGCAAGTATAAGTCTTGGTATAGTGTTGAAGTTGGAAGACTGCTGTCTTATTTCTTGAAGAGTATAGTATATGAACTTGTCACGACGAGTGAAGAATGCTGGAGAAGAGTGATACGAAAGGAAGAAGAAAGTTCAAGCTCGACCTGAACACAATGGCTCCTTTTATACTTTTTCAAGACCCTCCCCGGTCACATCGACCCAGTCAAAGGGATAAGAGAACATGTCTTCATTCGCCGGGGGGCCGACTATCCTCGACCCCGCCTGTGGTGAATACCTAGTAGGCAGACGAGCATGAAAGCAATGGCGCTATCGCGGACGAAGACGACGACCATGGAGACTTGCAGCGTGTAAGCCGAGGGAGTACCTGGCCAGGGGGGGGGGGGGAGGCGTGGCTGTGGACCAGGAAATCCTGTATAGAGGCCGAGTAACGCATTAAGCCAGGCTGCCATTCCCCAATTCAACCAACCAGAATAAGGAATTGAGAGGCAAAAAAAGGTGAGAGACGGGGTAGGGTGGGAATAGAGCCAAAAACATGAACTCGATGAGGTAAAACGCATTACTATATGATACGGTGGTGCAATGCTGAGAAACAGCTTGGAACTAGACCGAGTACCGCTCCGGGCTCGAAAAGAGAAAGAAAAAAGGGCACTAGAGGTTTGTCCATACCCGCATATGCCGGGAAGAGGCAAAGGCTGCAAAGACCCCGATCAGTGGAGCCAATGCCATTGTTAGATTAGACGCGGTGTGTATAAGTGGGAAAAGAGAGCATATCGAAATCCAAAGAGCGGCGTTGCCAAGGAAGGGGTCGGGGATGGGTGTGGGACGGAGCACGGAGCGTGATGACGGAGGGTCAATCTGAGCGTGGGATATAGACCCCTACACTGTAGAAGTAGACCATTTACCGGCAGCAGATAGAAAAAAAAAGGCTCTGGCCGGATAAGTGTCCCTAGCCAGGCAAAGGAGAAAAGGGTGGCAGCACTAAGCATCTGGGTCTAACAACAAGGAACCGATGGAGACAGACACACGGGGGCATCAAAGAAGGGCCATGTCTCTTGCCTACGCGAGGCAGAGTGCGTGCTAGACCACCTACATGTGCTTTAGACACGGCCTGGATAGGGCAGTGGAGATCTGCAGGCTGAAGACACGCCATGCCGTAGACAGACGGTACGAGACGGGCAGCCGAAAGAATTGAAGGCAGCACGGCGAAGAGGGTGGATCACCGAGCTACATGTATGTACCTATGATCCAAGCGGCTTTGGGTGTTGGCTTGGTGTACACTGCAACATTAGCTGGGAGTAAGAGAAGTAAAAGAGTTGAGCCAAAAAGGCCTTTTCTGTTAAACAAGCGCGGTGACGCTAGTTCCACGCGAAAGAAAAGGAAAAGGCGTCTGGTGTGCCAAAAGCAGCGCTGGATGCTGTCTTGCCCCTGCGCATACCGAAAGTTTGATGGTTGGCTGCTTTTTTCCACGACGCCACGAGGGACCCATCCGGATCCCAGCGCCAGTGAGTGGCATCTTTTCTTTTGCTTGGCCCTGGCGCGATGCAGAAAGAAGAGCGGCGGACTGCAGGACGATCTAGGCAAGGCGCGGCAGCGGGTCAGGCAGGAGTGCAGCAGCTTTTTTTTTTCTTTTCATTTCTCTTTTTTCTCCTGTTGCTTGCTACTCTTTTTTTCGTCCGGCTCCGCGCTTCTTTTGGCTGAGGTGGTGGTGATGCGTTGTCAAGATATCCGCCAGAGCATGTTCCGAAAGGGACAAGATTGATGCGGGTGGGAGTGGCTGCAGTAAGACAAAAGGCGCTGCCCCAGTGCTACCGCTAGAGATGTGCCTACGTTATAAGTCTGGGTCTGATATTCACGGACTAAAGGCAGTAATTGCGTTTTGATCTGATATTGGCTAGATGCTACAGTATTACCATACAGCATGACTCTCTTGATAAAATAGAATGAATAATTTGTAGCCGGAACAGATCCCCATTGGGCCTTTTTCCCCAAGTTTTTTTTTTCCTGATGCAGAAGCAGCAATAACATGCATTCTTTGAACGCTACCTTGTGCCTCTGCCGGCATTGGCAAATACGATCAATATGCAGCTTACAGGCGTTATTACGCCGCGTATCCCTTGCCTCAGGTGGTGCTGGTTGCCATGTACAGACGCGCAGGCATGGGGTACTGGGGAAGAGAGAGATGCGTCCATCAGTCAGATAAATTGCACCTTACTTTTATATACCGGCCTAGTGAATACTAATTATTCATTTTATCAATTAGAGTTACTGTACCATGACTGCTCACCGCCAAGTAGAAAAAAAAATTATCCGCAGCAACTTGATGTGAGCACAACTTACACAACTTATTTTTTTCGACCGATCCTAGCCCAGGCCACCTGAACGCAAAAATGCTAGTGGCAGACTTCCATTCTGTGCCAGCGCCGCACCTTTTTGGCCAACACCCATCTTGGGTTGCACTCAGGCTGCGGACCCCGCCGCCCTCTCACTGGACATTATAAGGACCGTCGACAATTCAGCCCAGCCGAACCTAATTCGCTCAGGCCCTTTTGGCATCGTCGCGCCGGCGGCCATTGGCTGATAATGGGGTCATCGAAACGCGTCTTGTTGGAAATCGGTGAAAAAGATGGTCGTGATGGCCTTGCCCCTCCCCCGCTATGGCATGGCCGGAGCTCTTCTCATGGGCCAGACCGGCATTGCAGCGTCGCCCGGACCCAGTCGAGAATCGTCGACCACGTCAGTTCTTCTGTCAAAAAGTTGCCACGTCCAATAAGACGGAGAGCGAGCATCTTTGCCATGGCATAGGTGCTAAAAGTCCTTGATTCTCTCTCCCCCGGCCGATGCCTGGGGGCGTACACCTACCTGCTTGCCTGTGCGGTGGGGATGAGAGGTGGATTCACATGAGTTCGTCTGCTCCAAGTTGCTTTTCGGTGTGTGTGTGTGCAGGGGGGTTGCCAGTCGAGCTGCAGCTCCAGCGCATCAAGCAAGCAAGCCTACTTTTCACATACAAGTACATTCTTGTACGGGCATAGGCGTGGACGCCGCGGATGGGGGCCGCTCCCAAGGAGCCCAATAGAAGCAGAGGCCCCCAGCCCAAGATTCCCGAGATATCATCATTCATCCGCCGCCGGGTCAACGCAGCATGCACGCCCGACGCGCCCCGGCTGTCCCCTGCAGCGCCGCTTGGAGCAGACATCACGCTCTGCCTTGCTGCAGCAGTAGGTAGGTACACCTAGATGTTACACATGGACGTCTTTACTAGATATTCAGTAAACCTACTCGCTTTCCTATGATAGCATCTGGGAGGCATCGGTATGCAGCGATAGACGGTAGGACATGGGCCATTGGAGGTGCGGATGTGAGAATTTGAAGCCGGGGCTCAGCTGTCGGACGTCCGATGGTTTGATAGCTTGATATGCCGTTACTCGAGTCGACCCTTTTACTCATGGCCACGAGAATGCCTAACACAAAGTAAACCTGGAACATGGTGTCTGGGTGAGACAAAGCAGTGCTGCGTGACACCAATTGACTTGGTAATCACCACAGGCGCACATTACGACGCCTTCCTGCAGATGCCTTGACATGTATAACGCCCATACTTGACGGTTAGTTGCTATGCTCATGCGCATACAAAAGTCTCTTGTCAGTCCGTTGCACCACCCTCGAGGCACAGCTCAATGAAGGCAGCTTTGCGCCTTATAGTGGGTTTTGGTCGCCTCTTTCAAGTATCAGGTTTCAAGTAGATAGCAAATGTGGCTCCAAAAAACCATGTTCAATCGAGCCAGTAGCTCTGCTGCGCATGAATGTGGCTTGTTGAGACAGAGCATGGCCTGACTAAAAAAAAGTTGGCCATATGGCGATTGAGTTTTTCTATGCATGAGGCTGCGGGCTTATACCTCAACATGTCGGCCGACGACCTGAAAGGGATGCCGCTAGATGATTCTAAATTGCTCATAGCGTCCGTGAAACTTAAGACAGGTTGGGGTCTTCTTCCTAAGAAACTGTAAAAAAAATTGATACCATTATAAGGAGCGCATAGGGCAATGAGCGATGGCTGAAGATACGTACCTACTTGAATACATCATCACAGGCCACGACGTTGCAAATCCATGGAGAAGATCAAATCGCTTAACACGACAAGGGTCTGATAAAGCGCCCCTAGAACATCTTTAAAAAATCCTCAAGAACCAGCCGAAAGGGGAAATAATGGAATTGCAGTCTGTAGTAGTTCTACCCTCCCTCCCGCACGCCCCCTCCTCAACGCTCCAGGAGCCTCTCCCGAAAGCCTGGGAAGAAGTATGTGTTGTCAATGGCAAGCGGGGATAGTGGCATCGACCAGGGGCCGACGTTGCAAGAATGATACGGTGGTAGCAGGCAAGGTGAACTGGAAAAGCGCTAAGGAAGGCTGAACAAAAGAAAAAAAAAAGAGAGGGCGAAGATGAGAGAGACTGGAGAGGGAGAGGAATAATATGAAACAATTCGACGACTAAGAAAAGAAAAAAGCATAGCTAACGATGTTGAGCAAGAAAGGCAGAAGAAAAAGAGCTGCGGAAAAAATAGTAGAGATCGCCCAATGCTTGCCTGCATTACAATTGACATCCGGTCGTCAACGGCCAACACGCACCCCCTCCCTCTTAACAGCTACCACGACAACGCATCAAAGGATTTCAGAACCAACTTGCCATACCCAAACAAAAAACTACGTAGAAAGGAAATTAGAACACACACGAAAAAAAAAAAGAAAAATAGCATTGCGTGTTAACCTGACAAGGAAGGAAATCGTGAGGGGGACAAAAAACCGGACCACCATCACAATTTTTTTTTCTCATCGAGGCGCTGTTTTCTTGTGTACGCTGAGCTGGCAGCGTCCCCCCCACCTCCGCCATGTCTGTCTGGCCTGTCAGACTCGCCTTTTTTTTTCTTTCCGCGAGAAAAGGGATGGCACGGGATGCAGAGGGCTTATGAAAAGACGGGTGGTTATCATTATTATTTCTTTCTAAATGATAAGATTACGACTCTCTTATCAAACAGCAATCATGAAGGTGAAGTACTAGGGAAGCAGGCATTTGAAGCTTCGAGATGTAAAATGGTGGAAAAGCAACAATTAACCTGGGCTTTGATACTCTACACAAAAAATTGGAAGTAGCCATTTAGAAAAAGCACAAGAATACACTTGACCCAACATTATTTGGTAACACCGGCAATTCCATGTGCTAGCTTTCTCGGACCTTCGCTCATGCATGTGCTACCTGCTTCATCAATGGGCATCAGTGCAGCTGCTGTGACTTGATATCTGCACGACATCACCGCAGCAGGAGGTAATAGTACTACTGCTGCACGACTACTACTAGCTGCTCGTATGGTGTGTATGAGAGTCGGGCATTTTTATTCTTCTTTGTTTTCTGCTGCAGCGGCTAGTTGCATGCCTATGCAGCCCAATCAATGAAAAGGCGACCGCTCTACTATGTGCGGATTGGGCTCGTTGAGCATCTAGGTATGCCTGCTTCCCTACACGGCTGAATTTCCGTCAAGTTGGCAGTTCTTATACAGACAAAATACTACTAGCAAGTACCGCAATACTTACCTATATGCTATATACAATTCAAATGACCGAGGAAATTCGTGCTCTTGAGTGTGTTGGATTAGGTGTCTATCTACTCTATCTGAAGTGCCCAGCAGCTGTAAAACCAATCTACCTGTTCAGCGCAGCCGGCTAGTGAACAATTAGAAGCCAAGTATCAGGATCCCAGACCGTCGTGGTATAGAACAATAAGACCTTTACAAGTGGAGAATGTTGTTGCGTTATATAAAAGGGTCCGAAAGATGTAACCTTACAAATGTGTAATATCGTAAAACAAATGAACAATAACAAAAAGAAGCAGTAGAAAAGCCGCCTTCTATATGTACAGAATGCACCTAGCCAAACAGTTTAAGGAACCCCCAGATGCCGAGTCCGCTAAGCACCGGGATCGTCAGGTTATCGTCCCATCCGAACAGGTCAGCCACCTCACTGGCCGAAGCGACAAAGCCGGACCAGACGCTCATGATGCCCAGGGCCACGGGGCCAGAGACAGAGCTCAAATTCTCTGGCAGGCCGACTGCCTCGGTGAATGCCTGCGGCAGAGAGAGCGTGCCCGTGAACATGAAGTTCTCGTCGCCGGGCATGGGTCCGATGGTGGGCACGAGCCATCCGTACCAGAGGTAGGAAGTGGCCACGCCAACGATGAAGGCGGCTAGCGATCCGGCGAGGGACTTGCCGCGGCGCAGTCTCGGGGTATATTTTCCCCAGAGTCGGCCGAATGTGCTGGCGGCTGTGTCGCACCAGCTGAGTAGCAGGACGCCGATAACGCCAACGTCCTTGGGGAAGAAGTAGAGAGTGATCCATGCGCCGAGGAGGTAGAAGATGACGCCGTTCCAGCCCGAGTACTCGCTTTCTCGCATGAGGGCGCCGAGCACCTTGACGTAGAGCCGGTTGAAGGAAGCGTATCGGTGCCGCAGCCAGTCAACCGTTGTAATTGGGATCAACGCGCTCATCAGATATGGCGGCACGGCGCTGGTCTGGGTGCCAGAGCTATAGAGCCAGACGACGAAGAAGCCGATGGAGACGTGGAGGACCTTGCGCGGGACCTCATGCTTGTGCACAAACGTTCGCCAGTGTCGATGGATTGGGATGAGGCCTAGAGGACTGGGGCTCCGGCTGAAGTCGCGCCAGCTCCATCCCGTCGGCGTCGCAGGCAGAGGTGGCGCCAAGTGGCCGTTCGTGGTGGCCAGTCTAGTAGCAGTGGTAGTCGCCATGATGCCGTCCAGCTCAGGCTTTTGCAATGTCGAAGTTTTGGAGGTCTTGGGTGTCATGCGAGGGACGCCGCGGGTGTCGATGGGCGAGCGGCTTCTTGTACGGGATCTCCGGATCCCGGAAGCACTATCGACGTCCTCCTCGTCGCTCAGCTCCTCCACCACCTGCTGCGCCGGGGCCTTTCTTCGACTCCGGGTCATTGGGCCCACGTAATCCTGCACGTCTCGTTCTGACGGTGTCGGGCTCGGCGAGATGATGCGAGGCGTGTCCGGGACGCGGCGGGCGCCCGACTGGCGACGGAGCGACATGGTGAAGGTCGCGGGAGGCAGCGCAGGGCAGTAGACGGCACCTACGACGAGGCGGCGCAGCGATTCAAAGCCCGAGGGCCACAGGGACCAATGGTGTTGTACGTCGTCTCTGTCCCTGCGCGAGAGGCGCGGTGCGGCGATGCTGCTGTGGCTGCTGCTGCTGCTTCTGCTTCTGCTGCGGCTTCTGTCGTCGCCGGTGCTGCGCGGGCTGAAGAGCTCAAACAGACTGCGGCCGCTGCTGTGCGATGACGAGGGGCTGACAGGGGACAGATTGACGGGGCGAGTTGGGGTCTCCAGGATGGATGATGGGTTTAGCAGCGATGCGGTAGAGGCCAGGTCCTCTGCCACATAGTGCGCTTCGAAAAGAATAGAAAGGAAGAGGGGGGGCAAAGAGGTTAAGTAAGGCTTGGACGCCAATTACTCTGATTTGTCGTTAAACATAAAGAGATAGAGCATCAGGCGGGATAACCTGTGTTTCGTGTCGTCGGCGAAGCGTTAGGCTGTGTGTTTTTACATTCGTACATGAAAAAAACTATAGCGGTCCTATCAAAGGCGAAGTTTTTTTTGCCTGCCCTCCTTCCGTCATGCATGCAGCCTCACCAAAAAGAGTACTGCCACACAAGGTCACTTCGGCTGTGTCGTGTGCTTTTTTCTTCTTCGGACGTGGCGCCGCCGCTCTGCTAGCAAACTTGTTCAAACGGGCAGCATGTGACCCGCCAATCTGATCATTCTAGCGCCAGAAGCAGAGAATTTGCGCCACGTACCGAACGTCATCCGGGGATCCTCTTTGTTGGGGCCGCGATTTGCGTTTTGTTGGACTTTCACGTGCCGATTTTGGTCTTTTGTCGTGCCTTGTCTTTTCCTTCTTCTTTCTTTTGGCCGGTAAGGCGGGTTTCGGAGCCGCAAGAGTCCGCTGTCTAATTTTCGCTTGGATTAGTTTTTCCCTGCATGGCCAGATGCCCGGCTTGCCGCTAACGGTTAGGCGGATCAAGGTGTTAATGCTCTTGGTTTAGCGCCAATCTATTTAAACTTGTTTCACGTGGTGATAAGATAAGTTCAAAATAATTTCTGAGATAGCCTCGACTATCACGACGATTACCGTAGTTATGTGGCACTGGTAAGCATTTTCAGCAAATCCAGATATCATGGCGCCTGGAAAAGTTGTTGCGAAGAGAGACTCTAGGGCCTGGGGTGGCTTAACACCTCCGTTGGCAGAATGGATCCTTGACGCCGTATCTAGCATGGGATTTAAGCAGATGACACCAGTGCAGGCTGCGACTCTGCCTCAGTTTTTGGGGAACAAAGATGTGGTGGTTGAGGTAGGTTTACTGGCAATTTCTATTCGCTTTCTACGCAACTGTCTTATACTGACCCAATTGGCTGCATCGTAGGCTGTTACCGGTAGTGGAAAAACATTAGCTTTCCTGATTCCTATCGTTCAACGATTATTGCGTCTCGGGGAGCCCGCAAAGAAGCACCATGTCAGCGCAATCATCATCTCACCTACCAGAGAGCTCGCCGCCCAGATCCATACAGTCCTCCTCTCCCTCCTCGAGTTCCATGCGCCATCTGCCGAGATTCTACCACACCTCAAAGGCGAAGACAAGAGGCCCAGCAGTGCAGTGCCCGCCATCGTTCCCCAACTGCTAGTCGGAGGAACCACCACGCCCGCGCAAGATCTCAGCTACTTCGTCCGACACAGTCCGAATCTTCTCATATCCTCCCCAGGCCGTCTCGTAGAGTTGCTGGCCTCGCCCCATGTTCACATCGACCAATCCTTCGAAGCACTTGTCCTCGATGAGGCTGATCGACTGCTTGACCTCGGCTTCAAGCAGGACCTTCAAACAATTCTTTCACATCTTCCCAAGCAGAGACGGACGGGTTTATTTAGTGCTAGTGTTAGTGAAGCTGTTGGCGAGATCATCCGGGTTGGTTTGCGCAATCCGGTGAAGATCGAAGTCAAGGTGAAGATGAAGGATGGTGGTGGAATTGTCGAAGACAGAAAGATTCCTGCGAGTCTTCAGATGTCATACCTGGTTACTCCGGCCAGCCAGAAGCTGCCAGCCCTGGCACAGTTGCTAGAACGTCTACCTGTACGGCCTCAAAAGAGCATTGTCTTTCTGTCTACTTGCGCCGCTGTAGACTACTTTCAACACACTCTTCCTCAGATCTTGCCCGAGGGCTTTTCGTTGGTACCTCTACATGGCAAGCATCCGGCTAAAGTGCGCGAAAAGAACTTTGGGCGCTTTTTGTCCTCGGTGTCTCCTACGATTTTATTGACAACAGACTTGGCCGCTCGTGGATTAGATATCCCGCAGGTGGATTTGGTTGTCCAGATTGATGCGCCATCCGATCCCAAAGTATTCATACATAGAAGTGGAAGAGCTGGTCGAGCAGGCAGAAAAGGTCTGGCTGTGGTTATGCTGCACCCGGGACACGAGGAAGACTACGCCAGATTTCTAGAGATTCGCCAAACCCCAATCACACCACTATTAAAACCTTCAATCTCCGTGACAGAAGATGGAGCCCGAAATGCGACATCAAAATTCCGGACACTACTTCAGTCAGACAGAGCGATCCACGATAAAGCCCAGAAAGCTTTCGTTAGCTGGGTACGAAGTTATGCAGCGCATCAAGCGACATCCATTTTCAGAGTTAGCGATTTAGATTGGACAGATCTTGGCCACGCATGGGGGCTTCTTCGCCTGCCCAGGATGCCCGAACTGAGAACTTGGAACGGAGACAAGATGCTGGGAGTTGAAATGGACTGGGATGAATTTGCCTACAAGGACAAGGCACGGGAGCAGGCCAGACGAGAGGCAATGGCGGCGGATAAGAGCGGAGAGACGGCGAAGAAGGCTGCTGATGCTAAGCGGAAGAGGAAGAACAACGAGGCCTGGAGCGGAAAGCAGGAGCAGGAAGAGAACCGGACCGAGAGACGCGAGAAACGGCACAAGAAGACGGAGGCCAAGAGGCTAGCTACGATGACGGAGGATGAGAAGGTCAAGCAGAATGAGCTGAACGACTTGATTCGGAGAGTTAGGGAAGAGAATATGGCGAAAGCAGCAGCAGCAGCAGCAGCAGCAAAGGAGGATGAAGAGTTTGAAGGGTTTGATTAGAGAACGTAGTAGCGATATTATTCATCTATTAATTAATGCATGCATCCTGTGGCGGTATTCGCGACGTCTATCTGGACTTAGATGCCTCTCTGTTCTCTCTCTTTTTATCTTCTCTTGCCGGCGGATCGTATGGGGATATCATGTATAAGCACCTTTGGTCCTATCTGACTTATAGTCTATAGCTTCGTGTAATTTACTGAAGCCTATCGAGACCATTTCTCCTAGCGTCATCAGAGGATAAATTTGCGTCGTAAACTATAGCTCTCCTACATTTCTCATACTGTAAGTCTACATCCAGTCCGCTTCCCGAGGCCAAGGTAAAACAAACATTGCCTCTCAAGGTTTTTGTGGCGACTAAAGCAGAGGCAACTTGCATGCTGAGTAATGTAGCTTATAGCGAACCCCCGAGGAAATAGAATGACAGTGGCCGATATACCGATTTAGAGCGCCATGCTGATTGCAAATTGGTGTGGGGAGCCTACTAGGAGGTACCTATGCTAGCACTTGTAGAGCGCCTGTAACAGTAGGGGTCTGATGCAATGGCGCAGGTACTCCTGCTAAGGCGGCTGGAACGTGGGGTGGGCGCGAACTTTCCTTTGACCGGCTTTTTTCTCCAATGCGCATGCGCTACATTGAATTTTTTTTTTCCTTTTTTGAAGTTGGATCAACCATCCACGCTTCACTGCGGAGGTTCTTCCAGACGAAAGGGAATACAATCTTGACTTCCTAGCCAAGTCTCAGTGTCCATTGTACCACCATGTGCGGTGTCTCGGCCATATTGGTAAGTTTTTTTTTTCTTGAGCCCCGACTCCGGAGCACCGATAAAACTGCGACTTAGAAAGCGGGATGCGCCTCGAAGCGACAATGCCGAACAGAAAAAGAAAAGCCATGCCCAAGACACAGCGGGAGGAACAACGAGATGTTACCATGCTAACAATTTGAATCTAATAGTTGGGTGATTCCAAAGCCACTACGGCTGCGGTCGACCTGCACGAATCCTTATATTTCCTGCAACATGTTAGTTACTCGCTCAGCCATCGTCCCGACCTCTTCTTCCTCGACCGAGCCACTTTGTCGCAACACATCTTCAGAGAATGCTAACTTCAGCAACAGCGTGGACAAGATGCCGCGGGCATTGCCGTGTGCCAGGGCGGAAGAGTCTATCAATGCAAGGGAAATGGAATGGCAGCAAAGGTGTTTGACGAGGGAAAGCGTACAGTCGATGTAAGTGCCCGGTTCTATATCTCCATACGCAGCCGTATCTGGCAATTGTGTCGTTTGTTTGAAAGAATGGCATGAAGCTTCTGGTTCTGGTACTGCTTTTTTTGCCATTGATATCGCGTTGGAAAGGCGAATGCTAATTCATGAGCTTCAAGCTCCCCGGCTTCATGGGGTAAGCTATACTCCTTGCACCGAAACTGGCTTCGATATGTCTTTGAAGTCTGCGAACAATAACATTGTGCTAACTTTTTCGAATTAGAATTTCCCATCTTCGGTACCCAACCGCGGGCACCGCGTCCGCGTACGCTCGTCTCCTGATCTCTGCGCTATAGCTCCCAACAAGACGCCAACGCTAACTAAATGCCTGCAGATCCGAAGCGCAACCATTCTTTGTCAACGCCCCGTACGGTCTGTCTATGAGTGTCAATGGAAATCTGGTAAACACACCGGAGCTCGTTAGATTTTTGGACTGTGAGGCTCGAAGACATGTCAACACCGACTCAGACTCAGAACTCTTGTTGGCCACTCTCCTCCTTTGGATCTTGATTTCATCAGTTGACTTACTCTGTTACGCAGGCTCAACATCTTTGCCCATGGCCTCAGCGAAATCGGCAAGGTCCGAGCGAACGTTGAGGATGTCTTCACCGCGCTGCGAGAAGTATACACGAGATGCCATGGTGCCTTTGCCTGTACTGCCATGATTGCCGGCTTTGGAATCCTGGGCTTCCGCGATGAAAACGGTATCAGGCCGCTCTGCCTGGGATCTCGACCCTCCGAAACGCTCGAAGGTGCCATGGATTACTTTATGGCTTCGGAATCTATTGCCCTGACCCAACTTGGATTCAAGAACATTGTCGACATCTTGCCAGGACAAGCCGTTTTCATTCCGAAGGGAGGAAGCCCCCAGTTCCATCAAGTCGTGGAGAGGAAATCATACACACCCGACCTTTTCGAATTCATCTACTTTTCAAGGCCGGACAGCACTATCGACGGAATGTCTGTCCACCATACTCGACAGAACATGGGTTACAAGCTGGCAAAGCGGATGAGACATGTTTTGGGGGAAGAAGAGATTCGCAACATTGATGTCGGTAAGTGATAGAGATGGGCACCCTGCCTGTGCGAAGACAGCTTGAACAGCTCTTCCTCCCCTTCGGTCTTTTTTCGCGTTTGGCTGCTGACTTGATTTTCTGTACAGTTATCCCAATTCCAGAGGTAAATACTTTTCCGCTGCTACGGGTATGATGATGCGTCGTCGTTGACCATTTATTTCTCTTTAGACGAGTAACACAGCTGCTGCCACACTTGCTATGGAGCTGGACAAGCCATTTTCCAATGCTTGGATCAAGAATCGATACGTGTACCGTACATTTATTGTTCGTTGCGTCTCCCATACGACTACGATTAATAGACACTGATCTCTTCTCTCGCAGGTCCCCGGCCAGAAAGCCCGGCAAAAGAGTGTTCGGCGCAAACTCTCGCCTATTGCGTCCGAGTTTAAGGATAAAGTCGTTTGCATGTATGCAGCACAATCTACCCCCCCGTGACGTAAAGTCCCTAACAAGAAATTATAGGGTCGATGATAGTATTGTGCGCGGAACTACCTCTCGCGAGATTGTATGTAACCCCATCTCGACTTGTGCCAGGTACACGATGTATTGGCAAGCAAAAGCTAACTTATTTTACCTTTTCAGGTTCAAATGGCCAGAGAATGCCAGGCGAAGAAGATCATCATCGTGTCTTGCTGTCCAGAGATCACTCATCCTCACGTGGTAAGTGACCCTTAGCTCCGGCTTTTTAGTAGAGCATTTGCTAACGTCTCTTTTCTCTTCTCCCCTTAGTACGGCATTGATCTTGCCGATCCAATTCGTAAGCACAAGCCTTATCACTCTGAAGCGTAGTGTTTCATGCTAACATACCGGGCTTTGAAGAACTCCTCGCCCACGGCAGGACGCTAAAAGAGATGACCGACCTCATCCAGTGTGACACTTTGGTCTTCCAAACCCTTGAGGATTTGAAGGATGCTTGTTTAGAGGCGAAAGACGACAAGAGCGAAGTCAACGACTTTGAAGTTGGTGTCTTTTGCGGCCAATACAAGACCCCGGTGCCCGACGACTATTTCCCGCATGCGAATGGAGTTGACGGGAACAAAAAGAGGAAGAGCGCGGCTATCACAGAAGTAGGAGGAGACTCCGACGCTGTCTTGATTGCCAGCAGTGGCCCTGTGAACGTCAAGCTCCCACGCGGGTCGACAGATGAGGCTGTCCCCAAGGGGCCGGAGTACCGAGAAGATGTCAGGTATGTCGATGCTAACAACTCAAGTAGATGTGGATTGAGGGGCTAATGATATCGCAGTATTCATAACTATGCAAGCAGGTCTTGAGAGGGGCCATTTTCATGAGAAGGAAGCGAAGCGGATTTTCTGCGGATGAATTATAGATTCAAGTTGTTCCCACACCGGTAAAGACTTGCACAAAGGTGTAAGCATCAGGATTGGCTGAGAAAAAATTGGTATAGAATCGTAAGCTTCGTAATTTAATATGCCAAACAAAACATTTAGACTCTAGACATGCCAGCGAGATGTGCAATTAATAAAGGGAAATTTGTTGCAGACATGTGACAGCTGCGACTGGATCAAAGAAAAGACATCGTGACATGCAAATTCGAGATTCCCATTGCGGCATCGAACGGACTCATACAATACGCGTATTTTGCCAGAGCTAGCCCACCATGTTTGCTGCTAGTGCGAAATGGTCCTGCTGCCATATGATGTGTATCTTCCACTAAGAATCCATGACCCACGCCCGATCTCTGGTAACCCAATGCCTAAATGCTTCGTGCCGTCAACCCCTCATCGATTGCAATGTGGCGGAGCATTATCATATAAAGACTGCCAGTTCCCCAGCATCGAACGTCTCGCCAGATACTGTCTGCTTGATTGCGTCCCTTTCCACTCTTGCCCAGCTCTATGCCCGTTACAATGCGGAGTTTTACGGAGCATGGACTGTCCAAAGCGCGAATTCTAACTGCGACGCACACCCGCCACTCCGCTCGATGACGTGGCTCCATCTCCAGGCCAAAGCCAAGATGCAGGCTCCCAGTTTTTTTTCTCCAGGCTGCCCGAAATTGTGGAATTCATGATCCCAACTGCCGGATACCGAGGCCGCGGAGCGACAATTCGACTATAAGAGATCCGATTTGGCGAATCCATTCGATGCGCATTTGAGCCATTTGCGTTTCGCGGCGTTTGCTATGGGTTGGGCATCATCTGTAGGTATATGCGTGAAGTCTTCTTTTGCTTTGCGATACATCACTCTTGCGGGGTATACATGTAATTCCGGACATGCTCTGATGCTACATGAATAACATTTACAGTAGGACTGACTTGTCAATGCAGCTCAGCCTGTTCTCGGTATCGGATGCTTTTGGCCAATCAAGATCCCGCGAGGCACGGCTGACTCGGGGTTTTGCTATACGTGTTTAGCATATGCCCCATGCAGCAACCACCTACCTTACGGAATGGTATATATCCATGGACATGGACCATTGCCTTTTGACCATTGCCGGAAGACTGGGCTGGGCTGGGTCCACCTCATCTGCGCCAGATGGACGGAAATCATTGCTCTTCGACGAAGATCTGATCGTTGATAGCGTCCAGCCAGAGATCTGCTCCCCAGCCGATGCGGCTCCTTTTCTCAGTCAGCGGCACCAGAGTCGGGACACCGGAGTTTTACAAGGCGCGAAAGCAGCACCTCAAGGGCTCCAAGCTGTCAGTTTCGGCCCCTTAGCTCCGCTCCCGAGGGCGTGGCGGAGCAATTGCCTGTGCGGCAGCTACGGCAGCCACGGCCACTTACAGCGAGCGCTTGTACAGCGCCGGTACCTCCGATAGGGCTGCTGCGCACAGCGAATACCCAGGCGGTACCTGCAGCCGGGGCGCCTGTCACCCGCGGTCAGTGGTCCTGACGGTCGCCTAGGCCCTGCCATTACACGGAAGGTGCTGTGTTAGTGCGCCAACCTTGCCTTACTTCAGCTCGGGCTGAGCAGAGACAACCACAACACCACTCGTACACAAACACCCAGAGCATCCGGGCCTCTGGGTCCGAAATACTTGCTCCTCTCACATCTCTCCTTCTTCATCATCCTCAACCCTTTTTCTGTCTTGTTTTCACGCAGCCTTTCCCCCAGATGAGCACCCCCGCCGCCCTCATGACCATGACCATGCACCACCAGCTCAACGGGAGCTCCGGTTCAAACGGCGTCGTCAAGACCCGACGCTCGCACCGCAAATCCAGGAACGGCTGCAGCGAGTGCAAGCGACGACACATTCGATGCGACGAGCGCCGCCCAGCCTGCACCAACTGCACCATAGCTGAGCGCGCATGCTCCTTTCCGCCCTCTCGCCAGAACCAGCTGTCGCCCCTACCGCAGCCGCCGCAGCCGCACAGCCCGGCCGATTCGCATCTCAGCCGCAAGTCGCAGCACTCGCCGTCCTCCTGCGAGCCGGATCACCCGGGACCGTGGCCGGTCTATGCCCATGAGCCATCGTCAACTTCTCCAGAGTCTGTCCTCAGCGCCGGCCGCGGCAGGTTCATCCCGGCGGCCTCCACGGGGCCGCAGACCCTGCCGTCCTTTACCGAGTCCTTCACCAACACGGCATACAACCCGCCTGTGCCTCCGGCGTCTCTCTTCACGGCCGAGCACATGATGCTCTTCCACCATGTCTCTGATGCAATGGGCGACTGCATCTTGGCTCGCGGCCAGATCAAGGTTGTCCTGGACGTTGCCGTCAAGCATCTGATCGATGCGCCCTACCTGATGGACCAGCTGCTGGCCTTGTCCGCGCTGCACGTGTACCTCACCACCAAGCCCGGCGAGAATCCTCTGCTCGGAACTGCTGTATCTTTCCGTCATCAGGCCACCGAGCTGCAGACGCGTGCTCTGTCGTCCTTCACCCGCATCGCCTCTCTTGTTCCCGCTGATGATACGGCCACCTGTGTCCCGCGGTTCCTGTTTGCCAGTATGTTGAGCAATCAAGTTCTGGCTGAGACGTTATTGCAGCATCAGCCACAGCCTCCTCCCTACCACCACGATGTCATGGGAGTTCATGGCGGAGGAAACGGCGGCAGCAATGGCAGTAGTGGAGGAATGGTTAGCTTCCACGGCTTCATCGAGCGCATGGTTGAGTGTATCCACCTACATCGGGGCATCCTTGCCCAAATTCGCCCAACATGGGATTATCTTATGCAATCTGAGCTCTATCCTCTACTACGAATCACGCATGATGCCAACATTGCGGCAATAACTCTTAAGTCCGGCACCGAGTGTGTCTTCCTTCGCCAGATGATAGCATCAACGCCATCCTCCGCAGCGTCCCTATATAGAGACGCTTCACCCCGTCTCGACCAAGCCAGCACCGATGCTTGCCGAATCGCCATTGATTCCCTGCAATGGGCATTTGATATGCACCGAGCTCTGCCTGAGCAGGACGTGCCTCATGCCCCTTCTGCTTTCATCGTCACGGTGGAAGCGGAATACGTAGATCTCCTACGACAGCTTCTACCCGAAGCATTGGTGATTCTGGCGTATTTGGGTGTCTTGATACATCGCTGCCGCCGTTTCTGGACATTTGGCAACGCAGGAGCAAACCTCATCCGAGCCATCGCTGGATATCTAGGTCCCCACTGGCGCGAATCGCTGGCGTGGCCTCTAAAGGTGATTGAAGAAGAGACTGATTAAAAAGAAAGAAGAAAGGGGGTTTGAAGTAACAAGATAGAAGGGGAAGAATTTGGACAACGAAAGATGAAAAAGGAAGACACTCATCCTCTTTTTCATTTCGTGTCCAAGAGCACATTCACATGTAAGAAAGAGGAAGAAGACTGATGACGGACAGCAATACACTGTCTGTTTATATATGCATTGCCAGATAATTTACTTTATCTTGTTTTATTTCTTTTGTTTTGCAGAGACGGGAGGAGAAAAATCGATACAGGCCTTCGGGATATATGGGTATTATTTGTTTTTTCTTTTTCTTTACTTTATGAATTCCAGAGAGAAGAGAAGAAAAGGGTTGGGCATATGAACATGCATGCCTCAATGTTCTTTCTTCTTTCTTCCTTTTTTGTATATTAGTTACCCGTCTTTCGCTTTTTTTTTTCCTGTCACATGGGCATATCGTTTACGGAGCGGACTGGAATGTATCAAGGGGTGCGGCAAATGGCAGTCATGATTGCATACAAAGATCGATGAACCGGGTTGAGCATTATTGGCATAGCTAGTATGTGTAGCCTTTTCTACATTCAACGTTGGTTGTTACTACTTTCTCTCTCTCTCTCTCTCTCTCTCGCTTTCGTATGTGATGATAGTAAGCCTAAACACCATTCTCTCTCTGATGAGGATTTGATTGAGTGGGCGATCAAACAGTTTAGTAAAGGAATTATTTATTCATAATCCGTCCTCTTGACGAGTATACGCAGCGATCCACGTCTTTGTTCTGTACCTAATCTATGTCTTCCCCTCATAGTATGGTAAAAGCCTACATTTCATCCCAGAATTGATCTTCGTCGTCTTCCCTCGTCTCTCTCCCTCTCTAATGTCCTTCTGCCACTTCCCCTCAGTACCTTTTTTTGTCCCTCATGTCCTTCACATGAGAAATCCTTCATTTTCCTACACGACTAGCCCTCTCATCCTTGACATGTAATTTTTTTTTCTGCTTTTTGTTCAACTGCCAGACAGAATCGACAGAATCTCAAACGGTAGAGAAAAAGAGAATCTGGTATCCTACCTTGGTGTTGGGTTAAGAAACGTCAAGGCATAAACGGGACCATGTGACTCTTATCGTTTTTTTGGTATCAATACAAATGAAATCGGCGCCAAGCATCCTCGCTGTCGATTGAAGCCGTAGCTGGGCTTGGAGCACCCGGACAGACGGCTTACATCACAACCCGTAGAGCTCCCATCCATCTAGGGCTCCGTACTGTATCTTGGCCTTCTCCGAGCCTAGCGAGGTTTCGGTATCTCGTTTTGGCGCAACTTCCGCACGAAACTCTTGTTTAAGTCACAACTCTTCGTCATCTAGATCTGATGGCTTCACAAGACCTCCGACCTTTTGTCGCCTCTCCATATCGGCAGCTCTGGCATCGCGCTCCAGTTGCTCTTTCTCGACAATGAACAGCTCGGCGTTATCTCCGGCGAACTCCTTCAAGGAAATCAAGAAGTCACGGAGATTGAGTCGGAACTTGTCATACTGTGTGTTCAGAGTAAACAATCCCTCAACGAAGCTAGCGATTTGGGCTCTGTATGTAATTGTAAGCATCACGTTGAGCTAAACAAAAAAAGACAAAAAAAGAAAAAGTATAAACTTACGTTTGAAGGTTGGGGAAGGCATTCTGTAATAGAGTGGCAACGGAGGCAGAAAGGTATTCTCGGTTGCCAGTTCCAGCCTGGGCCTGCTCCGGTGTGTAGATGGGTCCTTGAATCTTCGGCGGTGTGCCATCGGCCGGGTGGATGAAGTAGAAGAGCTTCATCAGCAGCATAGACTGCGTCTTGAAACCGGCCTTGTGGTCGTTGTCCGTCACCACAAAGAGCACATCTTGCAGGATAGTAACAAAGAAGCGCTGGAAGAAGGCATTGGCGGTGTTGGGGTCCGTCTTCTCAGCAATGTTGGTGATCAGCTCCAAGCACATGTTAAGACCGGCAGCTTCAACATCTCTGTTGTCATGCTTGAATGCCCATGAGCAAGAGTCAATGACAAACTTGAACTGGTTGTTGTCAAGTTTAAGCAGAGCTATTTATTAATCAGTTAGTTTATGTTCATTCAAGACGACTCGGACTGTGAACACGTCATTGACATACCTGGGAAGCAGTGAAGGTTGATAGCTCGCAACAAGTTGAAGAACTCGACACGATGCTCCGGGAATTCTGAAAAGTCCTTGTTGATCATCTCCAGAGTGCACTCAAAGACATTTTCCATAATTGTGGGAACTTGGTCTTCCATCAACGCCTGTTGCAATGTTGGTTAGCTCAAACTCCAGAAAAGAAGGAGAATTCATAACAACGCAATTACATACAGCAAGTTTTGTGATAATGGTTGACATGGCTTTCAAGACCTCGGCGTCACGAGCTCCTGGCACATTTCGGTTGTAGTCGACAAGGACCGAATCCAACAACGGGGGCACCATCTGAGCTCTGACGGCCTGTAGGTCTTCGGCCTTCTCAACATAAGTCTCAATCAACTTGAGAATCTCCTTCTTGATCGTACGCAGACCGCGAACCTTGGGCATCTTGGTAGCCAGGTCGCCTATAATACATGTCAGTCTCCAATCGATACGTAAGAAGAGGTGGAAGAGCATTGAATAGACAATAAATGGGGATGAAATGCTGGAAACCTACCATCTCGTGCGATGGCCTCGGAGATCAGCGAGCTTGTGGCACGGTACATCTGCAGCATATCGTGATAGATTCGACCAATCTGCGGGTAAAAGTAAGAGCCGGTTGACGAACATGCTGAAACGTTGGTCTTCATGATGTTTCCAATAACCTTGATGGTCTCAGCATCTTGCAAGATTGCAGGATTCATATTAGCCTGCTTGATAATCTCGCTCCATGCAGCATTGGGAATGTTCATCAGTTCGGCCAACAGTCTCTCCTGCTGATTCTTGTTGCCCTGGGCAGCAACCATGTATCCGCAGGCCTCATAGAAAGTATGTACTTGCTGGGGGGTAAGGTCGCATGTAATCTTGCCCATATTTCGTACAATCTCTTCGATAAAAGGCTCTGTCTCGCTGGGCTGAAGCGCGACGAAGTGTCGTCGGCATTGCCTGGCAATCTTAATGAATGTATCGCAAGCCATGTCCTGAACACCTTCGTGTGACTCGTGCATGAACTCAAAGAGCTTGTTAACCACCGTCTTAAGGAATTTCCAGTGAGCCTTGAGGAAGCGGGGATACTGTCCAACAATATACATAATGTTACTGGCGACGACAGCTTTGTTATCCTTGCCCCGCTTCATCTCAGTGAGACCAAGGAGATCCTTAATGACCGTGACAAGGAATCGCTTCTCTGTCTCTTCATTCATGGCGAGTGAGATGGAGCCGATGGCCCAGCAGAGCACGTTGCAGTTGTGCCATGACCACTCGGAGCCGTCTACTTGGCGGGCCAACTTCTCAGTCATGATGTTCTCGGTATCAACCACGTCCAGATGTGTAAGGTACACCAAACATTCTCTGATGGTCTTGTAGAGCTGCACGGTATCACCCTCCTTGACGAACTCGCGAACGATTTCTCCCTCATCGTTTTCCACAATCAAGACTTCCTCTGGACGAACCATCTTCTCGATCATGACAACGCGCAGGTTGGAGAGGACTTCGTTGTACTTGTGCTTCCGAAGAGGGTAGTTCATCAAAAGACTCGGGTTCGGAGCTCCGCTTCCAGACATGCCTCCTCCCACAGCGAGCAAGGGGTTGAGATCGGTAATGGGAAGCTGCTGCATCTCCTCGTAGAGCTCTTGAACAAGCTTCAGCCAGTAGTCCAGGCAGATCTTGAAAACTTCTCGGTCATCGATTTGCGATATTCTGACAAGATAGTAATGGCCGTGAATAAGATAATCTCTATTGGGAAGGTTTTCAATAAGCTGTCAACAAGTAATTAGTAAATAAGCGCATTCAAGAAGTAGGATCAGATGCAGAGTCGGAAAATTCTCACATTAAGATGCATGCCGAAAAAGTTGCAAAGGAAAAGAGCAAGATTCTGGACAAATTCTTGATCTTTGGAGTTGCTACTTGGGTAGGTAGCCTTGAGATCGAGCGAAACCGGGATAATGTCAGCAATTGTGGTCAGAACCTCGGTAAACATCTTGACCAGTTGTTCGTCGTATGAGTTGGGTTGTCCAGGTCCGCCGGTCTGAAGACCACCAATCTCTGTGAGGCACTGAAGCGTGACGTTTCGAAACTCTGGGACTGACAAGAATCGGGTTCGCAAGGTGTCGATAAGCGGCGTCTCGAAAATGTAGCCAAGAGGAATCCAGTTGCAGAAGCGGAGCAACGTCTCGAGAGTGGCTTTGATGAGGCTTGGCTGGTTGGCAGAATTGAGAACCTCTTGGCAGAGCGTGAAGATCTGAGAGAACTCGGCACACATGGTCTGCTTCAGGTTCCTCGTCTTGGTGGATGTCATTTGCTCGGCTGAGTAGTCAAACACCTCTTCGGAGAGCAAGCGCAGAATAATCATGTTGTTCTCGCAGATCGAAAGGCTGGAGTGGCAAGAAGAAATGATTTCGTTGATGAACGTGGGCCAGTTGTGTGGCCATTCTTGCTTGAGGATCGAGACAAGCACGAGGTTGAGCTTGTTCAAGAGGGTCTTTTGGGCGCGCAAAGTCTCTTCGCTATTGGAACACTGGATAATGAACTGGACGATGAAGTTTCGGATACCTAGATAAGAGCAAATTCGAGCCATCAGCAATGCTAGCTGCTTAAATAGCAACGAGCAGCGGGAGACTTACCTTGGCACTGCTCTCGAGGCAAAACTTTCCATCTTGTCATGATAACATTGTCAAGAACTTGTAAACCCAAGTCTTTTTTCGGAGTTCAGAATGTCAGCAAAAGAAAATATAACATTTGTGGTGCCACGTCTAGCTTGAATTGCTGGGTTTGCCAAGAATATGGGTGGGATGAGCGAGGCAAGAGGAGGGGTCACGTACACTTCGTCTGGGGATACTGCGCGTCGGATAGAATCTTGTCGACCATGAGCCAGGCATCGGGGTCTTCCTTGAACTACATTTGACAAAATGGTTAGCAAAATTGTTCCACCTTTGACCCTGGTGTAGTAAATAGACATCGGTTGCCGTGGAGGGCTCGAAAACGCGGAGGAGTATTTACCTGGTTCAAGGCGGCTTGAGCTGCTTTTTGCTATAGATGGAGCAAACAGAAAAACCAAAGCGTCAGCTTCCACTGCAGTCTTGCCATAAAAATAAAATCCAGCAATCCAAGCAATCATACCTGCTCGCCGCGACCTTCGTAAAAGGCCCGGACCGTGCTATCGAGCTCCTCAATGGTAGGCATGGTGGGCAGACAGCGAGCGAGGAGGGGGAGGCTGTTCTAAGGCGGGGGAGGGAATCGAGATCACCAAATCGAAATCCGGTCGAACGACGCAGCGCACAAAGTGGCGGCTGTGCGGTGCGTCGGTGGCGTAAAGCTGAAGGGTTTTTTCTCTCTGCGATCTCTCGGGCGGCGAAGAAGGAGGAGAAACACGGGCGAAGCGAAACAAGGAGCGCGCGGGTTCGTGGAAGGAAAGGAAAAACGCAAGGAAGTGAGGGAGAGTGAAAAGGCGGGCGGCGCGGTGGGGAGACGAGGTTAAAGAAAACAAGCAGCAGCGGAGCCTTTTTTCTGGCACTGCTTGCTGGAGCGGGAAATGAGCTAGAGCCGCGTGGTTGCTGCAGTGGAGGGGGCGGAGGTTTTCAGGCGGTTCGATGCCTGGAAGCTGCCTGGAGCAGGAATTGTCAGCAGGGCCACACAGTAGCACAGCGCGCCTACAGCAGCGAGCTACAGCAGAGGCGATGCTCGAGCTCAAGACCGGCGCGACGTTAATGGCGGGGCTGAACTTGTTGCATGAATGATCGAATATACCTCCAACGCTGTTTTAGTAGCCCGTCCTGGCCACTCGTCGTTCCTCCTGCGGTCGAATTTAACCGCCCAGGCTAACTTCAGCTTCAGCTCGCCTCTGTGCTTTGGTAACGGGTACCTACGTTGCGTCCCGGAGATATTGCATCGCGGAGCCCTGGGCAACTAATCCTGGCGACGCAATCGCTATCGCTAGGCCGGACTTAGCGCTATCATGACGTTACCATCCGAGGTCATGTATCAGTACTTAGCTGTGTGATGTGATGTGACAGCCTCGTCTTCAGAACTTCAACGTTTGTCCCCTAAATTCAATGCAAGGCGCAAGCCCAGAGCCTTGATAGACACGCGCTGCGCCAAGCATGTAACTGCATTTGTCGAGCTTTGACAGCGTTAGTACACAATTGATGCGATCACCAGGTTCAATGTACGGAAAACTATAGTCAAGTCGCGTATTATTAATGAACAAAGGGTGTCATAACCTTATGATCTGCAAAATGACATGTACCTGCTTGGCACTCCTATCTCGTCTAGTAGTAGCAACACCACCAACGCCACTCATCCTTTCGGACGCTGTAGATTTTCAGTTTATCCTCCATACCTAGATTGCTTGCTTGCTTGTCTCTCTCATGCTTTTAACTTTTGTAGCATCCCGTCCACCCCTCCATTATAAATTCCAGCGCCACCGCCCTCCCGCATCCTAAGCCTTAGTATATCCACACTCCGCCAAGCTGGTCTTCAGGGCTTCAAGAGCCTTGTCGATATCTGTCCTGGCTGGGTCCGTCTATAATGTGAAAGTTGTCAGTATTTTGTCACTTGTCCAATCATTGTCAAGCTATAAGCATGGGGCTACTTACAACTGAGACACCCATATGTCCGAAGCGAATGTACTTTGTCGCAATCTCCTTGTGCAGGCCGCCTGCGAAAATGACGCCCTTGCTGGCCAGCTTAGGCAGAACATTCGCAATCTGAACGCCATCGGGTAGGTAAATGGCTGTCATGGCGCAAGATTGGTCTTCGGGCTTGGTTGCGACAATTTTCAGGCCGAGATCAGCGACCGCCTTCTTTACCCTGTCGGACACTTCCTTGTGCCTCTGGAAGCGTTCCGACAATGGTCGAGCCAGAATTTGCTTCAAGGCGGTATTCAGGGCGTGTACAAGCTGCGGTGACGGGGTCGCAAAGTATGAGGGCTTCTTGGCCTCGTAGTTTTGCATGACTGGAAGAAGATTCAACGTTAGCGTTGAGCCAACGGGGATTCACAATGGAGGCAAATGAGAAACATACTAGGTGTCCAGTTCTTGAATGAAGCAAAATAAGACGCAGGAGGAGTCTTTCGGCTCTTGAAGACCTCCATTGCGCGCCCGCTGAACATCGAGATCGACAAGCCGGCAGGGCAGCCGATCGCCTTCTGAGGAGCCGTGATAACGCCGTCCAGATCCCAGTCGTCAAAGGCAATCTCCTCGCAAGCAACACTGCATACACCGTCTACAATGACCAGCGTTTCCGGAGAAACCTTCCTCACGGCCTGAACAATGCTCTTGAGGTCACTGACAACGCCGGTGGACGTATCGACATGGGTGACAGTAACAATCTTGTATTTCTTCTCCGACAGGGCTTTCTCGATTTCCGGCACCTGGGGTCGTCCGCCAACGGGTCCCTCAAGCTTGGTAGGCTTGGCCCCGTACGTGGTCAAGCAGTCGGCGAAGCTGTCACCAAAGTATCCGGTGCTCAGCACCAAGGCATCCTCACCGGCCTCAATCAAGTTGGCAGCTACCAAATCCCAGCCCAATGTACCGGAGCCGCTGATGACGAAAGGCTGGGAAGCAGGGTTGGTGGTCTGGAAGAGCGGGCGAAGTAGGCTTAGGGTCTCGCCAAAGGTGTTCACAAAGGTAGGGCCGACATGGCTCTCGCTGTAATCGCAGTTAGCTCGCCAATCAAATTCGAGCCGAGAAACAGTGACATTACCTGAAGTGGCTCATTGACTGAAGCACGGCATCATCGAATTCAATGGGCCCCGGGATGAGCAGTGCTGGGTGCGAAGCTTGGGTCGACATTGCAGCAAGATGGCGCCTCTGGGCTGGAGCTTGGCGGAATCTGGGGGTAGAGGTGAGAGTTTCGGTGCTCGAACGAGGCAGCGATGAAGACAATGGCGGAGACAAAGATAAGTACGTCCTGGGTCTGGGGATGGAGGGGTTATAGCTGGACAGCAATGCGGTTTTGCGGGGCATCCCCCCAAGAGCCGATCGGACAGAGGCCATGGCTCCGCGCCGAATTTCTATCCCCACTTCCGCGCAGCAAGGCCGAGGGGCTGGAGAAGATGAAAGAAAGCAAGACGCCAATGGGTGGTTCCAGAGACAGATTCCGCCAGGGGCTGGAAAAGGTCCCTGTACAAGTACGTGCTGGCACATCACATATGCGGCGCTTGCGCTTGAGCGATTGCCCGATTGCCGGTACCGGTGCCGGGTCAACCGCCTTCCCCGCCGTGGAACGCGGCGAGGCCCGGAGGTGCTTCGGGGTCCCTTGAAATGCGTGTAAGCTACATGTAGGTACGCTGTGATGCTGATAGCATCAACATATTGCCAAAAACAAAGGCCTCGCATGCCTCAGCGCACTGGAGCCTAAATTCGCTTGCAAATATTCTCCCGAGCATACATTCTTTGACCGATCTCGGAAATTTTCAGCGTTGAATTTGCAAGCAAATCGGCTACATTTTTAACCGTTGTCAGAGACAGCCCGGTTTTTCTGGGCCCAGATTGCCGCAACCTTCAGGCTAAGAATGCCGCAGCTATGCGGCCTAGTGACTAGCTAGTCGTGATCTACATCAGACAGGCAATCTTGCGGCTGCTACAGATATTCGAAGATGCCACCTTGACACGTGCTGAGGGCCCAACCCATGTCCACGCCTCCACGAGCCATTCGTACCAGACCTTGGTGTCGTCGGTCTGCCTCCACATGCTTACTTCCAACTCAGTATCCGCAGGGAAGTAAAGGGGTTGCTGGTATTATCCATGTTAGCAGATACTCGTTTCTCTAATGACTGATATAAAGAGCAAAGCTCACCTTTAGTGGGAAGAAGATTGGGAACCAAGACACCATGTCTTTGCTCTTCTCATCAATTCGCTCCGGGTGAATGCTAATTTCAGTCTTTTTGCCCTTGTTCGGGCCCGACTTTCGCTCATACAAGGTGGATTCGAAATACCCTGCTAATCCGTGGGCAACTCCACGAGTTCGAGCAACGAATGTCAAATGGCAGAATCTAGAGTTGTGATCGTTCGCTCCTGCAGCGCCTGCCATGGATCCTCCTGTGCCGCCGACAACGCCTCCGGAACGCCGCGCTACAACGGCGTCAAGCGTGGAATCAGGAATGGGGTGTGAAAACTCCCATGCTTCCTGAAATCTCGGGTGGCCTGGTACCTTTTGAGCCACAAAGTCCAGTTGAAACAGGCTCACCACCCAAGGAGTGTCGAATGCAGTGGCATCAGTCTGAGCCCTTGTGTAAATGTCTGCGTAAAGCTTTGGTGTGGCGATAGGGCTCAGGTGTGCTGTGTAGGACTGTGGAATGGAGATGCCGTGGGGCTTTGCCAAAACATGCTGGATACCGTCCAAACATTCGGGAGAAAGTTCATTATCACCAAAGGAGCCGAGTAGCTCAGAAATGAGGATATCGATCTTGCCGTAAACTGGTCCAGTCTCGGGTGACTCCGAAATCAATGGGCCCTTCCATGCGCGCATGTCCGTCTTGACGACATTGACTTTTCCGCCCCATTTTTGGGCATTTTGGCGAAGGAGGTATACATATGCGTTGGGGTTCTTTTCAAGAGCCCAGACTTCCACTTTGGAACCCGTAGATTCCGCGGCTTGAATAGCCTTGGTCACTATCGGGCCACGACCAGAGCCAGCAACTGCCATTACAATAACACCGGGCTTAGACGTGGGGAGGTTCAGCTCGTTCCATTCTTTCAGAGCCTCGGCTATGGCCAGCTCGTACTGGTCGTATTTGATGGCATCATTTTCGAAGACCTCATAGGTTGCTGATTCAAGATTGTCTGACAGGGGCTGCAACGGCGACTGTAGCCAATCTTGGAAGTTGGTAAGAATGGGTGTCTCCAAGACTGAGAATGGCGCCTGTTGTGTTTCCAGCCACCGCAAGTACTCGCAGTATACGTTGGAATCGGTCGACACACGAAACGCGGGTCTGCTGGCTTCCTCCAGGCTGGGGAAGTCAGCTTCTGACATGGGCGGTTTCTCATCCTTGCCGTCTGTGATGTGTCGCACATCAGGGCCAACGTCGCAAAGCAGAAGCCACGGAGCATTCTTCAAGCGCATATAGGCGAAAATCATGTCCTGGTGATTCCTGGTGAGACTGGGATAGCCTGCCTTGTTTTTCTGGAACACTTCTGGGCCGAGAGTCAGGTAGTGGAGGGGTTCACAAAACCACCGGTTTTGCAGATCTTTCTCTGCCATAACTTTCGGCACCTTCAGCGCTATACGGGCACGGGTTAGCAAGGAGCAAAGAACGAGAAAGAGATGGTTGTTTGCGTACCAACAAGAAGCCTGGGATTGTATTTGCAAACCGATCTGATTTGATTCCATGAATCCCAACTCGTAAAGATATCAATGTCGCCTCCAGCAGCTTTCGAAGCTTCCTGCTCCTTCAATGAGGAGAGTGTCTCGTTCTGGGCTTGAGCAAGCGGTTCGCGATACATGGGAATGTGAATCAGAACAGATATAGAGGGCGCAATAGTCAAGACCTCCTGAATAGCTCTGGAGTATTGCGCGAGACCTTGAATTCCTCCCTCCTTGGACGCGTCCTGGGCCGGTCCAGTAATGATGATACTCTTCACGCCGCACCAACTGGCATAGTTGACTTCGAGGTTCAGCACTTGGCGAGAGATGTTGGCAATGACAGGATCATTTGAGCAAAGATCGATCCAGGGGCTTGTGTACGCAACGTAAGTATTGACTGCCTGAGAGGGGAACATGCTGGTATCCTCCGGAGTGAGGGGGAGGAGTATAGGGTCGGCGCGGCTCGCTGTAGCGATGCTGGTCCCCTGTTCACCATTTGCCTTGAGCGTTGCCAGATGGTCTGATACAACCTTAAAGACTCGAGATTTAAAGTTACTGTTAGTAATAGGCGTAGTAGCCACAGAAAACTAGAAGATGGTTAGAATTCAAGAACAGCCATGCGAGTTCATCAGCTCACTTGCATCTTGATTCAGCAGGTATCCATATTGCAGCTCTGACAGCGGGGTTTCCCTTTTAGAGTCATGATAACCAAGCGTGAACATGGGTCGATTGTCCTGGAAGTCTCCCCGGAGCGAGAAGCCCCCAGCATCTGATTCTGTTGCCATGTTTGAGACGAAGTTGTGCGGGATGTCTCTATGTTTCAACCGGAGATTTTATCTGGCTGGGGGGTTGAATCTCGAGGTCGCTGTCGCTTATATCTACACAAAGAAGAAAGAATGAATATATGTACTTGATAAAATGGCCCGCAGTATACAGGAGACATCCAGATATATCTGACTCTTTTTGTTTCGTGAGTGGGCAGCAACACTCAGCCCCTCTCACTTGAATTTCAAAACAGGTTACTTGCTGCCAGAGCTTTTCTCAGTGGGAGAACAGGGCAGTGTCGCTACAGTGCGCAGTGTCTGCCCGTGCTATTCATGCTGTCCAGTGACTGGTTGCTTAAGAATGCATGCCATGTTGGTATGAAATCACATTTTTCATACCGAGAAAACTACCTGCTAGATGCAAATAATAGATAGTGACACATTGGTTCTTGAGAATATTCAGGCTATTGATTGTCCGACTCTGCAACTTTTTTGCAGCCATTAAAAGGAAACAATGACTTGGACATGTACAGTGCAGATAGCATCTTACGATGCGCCGTTGCAGAACTAGTCTTTATCGATAAGAGGAATTCTGCCAGTCCCGCCAAAATTTTCTAGGCCAACCGCGACTGACAGGCAGACAGACAGCGCCAACCAATCTTTTCCCGTTGCGCGGCAGCCCACCATCGTCACCATGGCGGACAGAGCAGCGAAACGAGCGAGCTCCGATTACGAGGAGGCTTCCAACAAGAAGACCAAGACCGACGGAAAGCCCAATCCGTATCTGGCTCACATGTACGAGGAGGAGAACAATGGCTGGGGCTCTGGCGAACCGGCCGCCAACTCGGTTCTGGCGGGCATGAAGCGCCGCGAGACCACTGCGCAACAGGCTTCCAAGGCTGAAGATTCCGACTCGAACCCATTCACAGGCCGTGAGCATTCGCAAAAGTACTTTCAAATCTTGCAGACACGGCGAGATCTCCCCGTCCACAAGCAAAGGTATGTATTATCGCGTGGGATTCACCGCATCGCACTCGTATCCCTTCTCCATACATGATAGGCAAATTGCTTACTCTTGCTTTCAACATTAGGCAAGAATTCCTCGACAAGTACCACTCAACCCAAATTCTCGTTTTCGTCGGTGAGACTGGTTCTGGAAAGACCACTCAGATCCCCCAGTACGTCGTATACGATGAGCTTCCGCATCTCAATGGCAAGCTTATTGCCTGTACGCAGCCACGTCGAGTCGCCGCCATGTCGGTAGCCCAACGTGTGGCCGACGAGATGGACGTCTCGCTCGGAGAGGAAGTCGGTTACAGCATCCGTTTCGAGGACAAGACATCGCAAAAGACCATGCTCAAGTACATGACGGATGGTATGCTTCTACGTGAGGCCATGCACGACCACGAGATGTCTCGATACAGCTGCATTATTCTCGACGAAGCCCACGAGAGAACCTTGGCCACCGATATCCTCATGGCCCTACTCAAGCAGATTGCCGAGAGACGTCCTGACCTGAAGATCATCATCATGTCTGCTACGCTTGATGCTCAAAAGTTTCAAAAGTACTTCAACGACGCTCCGCTGCTGGCCGTTCCTGGACGAACTCACCCTGTTGAGATTTTCTACACCCCTGAACCAGAGAAGGATTATGTCGAAGCCGCAATCAGAACGGTCCTCCAGATTCATGCCTCGGAACCCGAAGGCGATATCCTGCTTTTCCTCACGGGTGAAGATGAAATTGAGGATGCCTGTCGAAAAATTGGCCTCGAGGCCGAGGAGCTGACACGGGAAGTGGATGCCGGCCCGCTGGCCGTTTATCCTCTGTATGGTACGCTACCGCCTCACCAGCAGCAGCGTATCTTTGATAAGGCCCCCGGGCCGTTGAAGAAGGGAGGACGACCCGGCCGAAAAGTCATTGTTTCGACCAACATTGCCGAAACCAGTTTGACCATTGACGGTATTGTCTACGTCGTCGACCCTGGCTTCAGCAAGCAGAAGATTTACAACCCCAGAATCAGAGTCGAGTCTCTGCTGGTTTCGCCCATCTCCAAGGCCTCGGCCCAGCAGCGTGCTGGTCGTGCCGGTCGTACAAAGCCCGGTAAATGCTTCAGACTTTACACTGAAAAGGCGTTCAAGAAGGAGCTCATCGAGCAGACGTATCCTGAGATTCTGCGGTCTAATCTGGCCAACACCGTTCTAGAATTGAAGAAGCTTGGCGTTGAGGATCTTGTTCACTTCGATCTCATGGATCCTCCTGCCCCAGAGACCATGATGCGTGCCCTGGAAGAGCTAAATTACCTTGCCTGCCTCGATGACGACGGAGAGCTGACCACCCTCGGCAGCCTGGCGTCCGAATTTCCCCTGGACCCCGCCTTGGCCGTCATGCTTATTTCCTCGCCGGAATTTTATTGCTCCAATGAGATTTTATCCATCACTTCCCTCTTGTCAGTCCCCCAGATCTTTGTCCGGCCCGCCAGTAGCCGCAAGCGTGCAGACGAAATGAAGGCGCAGTTCGCCCACCCCGACGGCGACCACTTGACGCTTCTCAACGCCTACCACGCCTTCAAGGGCCAAGAGACTACGGATCCCAGCTACGCCAAGCAGTGGTGCCACGAACACTTCTTGTCCTTCCGCCACCTTTCCAGCGCAGACAGCGTTCGTGCCCAACTGAAGCGGATCATGGAGACGCACGGGCTCGACCTTGTCTCGACGCCGTTCGAGGACAAAAACTACTACACCAATATCCGGAGGGCCATGCTGGCCGGCTTTTTCATGCAGGTCGCCATGAAGGAAAGCTCCGGCAAGGTTTACCGCACTGTGAAAGACGAGCAGGCCGTCATGATTCATCCCTCAACGGTTCTTCGCACGGAGTACGACTGGGTTCTGTACAACGAATTCGTCCTTACATCCAAGCAATATATTCGAACATGCACAGGCATCAGGCCTGAATGGTTATTGGTGAGTTATCTTATAACTAAACTCCACCCTTTTGCATTAAAAACAACAAAAAGTGAGGCGAGGCGAGGCAAGGCGCTAACTTGATACAGGAAATTGCACCCGTATACTTCAACCTTGACACCTTTGAGGACGGAGATATCAGGCGATCATTAGTCCGGGCCGCGGAGAAGAAAAGGAGAAAGGAGGCCATGAAGAAGGCTGGTCGGTGAGCAGGCATGCAACCAAAATAGAGATGACATATATCTGAGACATGGCGCTGCTACTTGCATAAAACCAAACCTGCCAGGATTGGCTCGAGACTTGTCGCGTGCCGTCATGGAGGCCGGCGGAATAGACTTGCCAAAAGAGACTGGTTTGAAAAATATCCTCAGAAAAGCCTCCGTGCTCACCGACTCGGAAAAATATCATTTACCACAGAAGACCAAAAGGTATAGACGATATATGCAACAGCTGCCAAATAGCTTGTTGCCACATTCGAGTGCTACGAATCCCTGTTTCTTTATTCCTCTCTTCCTTGTTTTTTTGGGGAGGCATGTACATCCTAGAAGAGGAGAAAAAATATGGATTTTGTTTGCTTCTATGTAAGGGATGAAGAGGAGGCTTTGCATTAGTAGCTGCCTTGTTTTATGGCGTCAGTTTTATTTGTTGGACCAGTTAGAATCTAGACGCAGACTTTTTGTTTGCTTTTTTTTTAATTTGATAAACTCGCGTATGAGTAGGATTCTCAGCCGCTGCAATATAGAATGCTTTTGGGAGATGGCTTGGATATTCCCCCACACTGCAACGCCTCCTCCTTTTTTTCTTGCTCAGGCGTATATGTGTACTTACTTGTGTTCCATCTGTCACAGCTGGAATGACTCAAGAGGTAGGAAAAGAAAAGAAAAGGGGGGAAACGTGTGTAGGCAGGAGGACGCAGACACCGGAGCAAACTGCAGCTGCTCAGACGCATTTCAGCTGGCCCCTTTCTGCAACCCAATAGGCGAATCTAGCTTCAATATTAGCAGAGTGCATAAACGTAGTTGAGAAGTGTCGAAGCTTATAAAGCAAGACGTCACGCTCAGACAACCAAATGACTTTGCCGGCGATTGGGCGCACTCCGAAAGCCTTGACAGTTTCATCCACACTCTGATTTACTACCTGCCACCAACTCTCCCTTTTGTCCTCCCCCAAAAGGTGGATGGGGACGGACCATTACACAGATCCTTCTACTACTAAGGCGGCCCGGATTCCCGGAGGCCGGAACGACTACGACAACTGTGAATGGTGTTGTTAGGTTTGTATACGCATCCTTTAGTGAAAGGAAGTACCCGTAAGGAGCTATTCGTAGCTGCGTAGCTGCGTTGTCACACGCATATCTGCGGCCCATCATATCATCCTTCGCGCCAACTAGTAGCCTCTCATGCCGTGGACAGCGTATGCTAGTACCGTCGACTAATTACTAGTTATGTAGCCGAGCAGAAGGGCACACGAGCTAGTTGGTCAGTTGACAGCGGTCAGGATGGACTGCAGCCCTTCCTTCTGCAAGCTGAACACCATATAGAGGACGAGAAGCATTGGCTCGGGGAACGTTGAACCGTGGTCCGAGGCTTAGAGCTGCGCCGGGCATGCAAAGACTACGTCATCCTAACTCCACCATCTATGCATGTGTGCCGGTTGGTATAAGTGCTGCGCCTATTCGCAGATACAGCTGCAAAGCAAACGACACGCTGCCTAATGCGTGATGTGTTTTGCAGCTATAGTTGGATGTGGAGGGGCGTGCACTCTTGCCGCAAAAGCGAGCTAAGCAATATTCAATAGCGCCGCTACAAAAACAGAAACAGGAACAAGGGTCG
Source organism: Trichoderma koningiopsis (assembly GCA_022985005.1). Lineage (NCBI taxonomy): Eukaryota > Fungi > Ascomycota > Sordariomycetes > Hypocreales > Hypocreaceae > Trichoderma > Trichoderma koningiopsis. The sequence continues at coordinate 1,249,822 of JAJPEM010000002.1, forward strand.
ATCTGCGGAAAGTTTGGATCTGGCGCTACCTCGTCATACTCAGGTACCTTTCCGCGAAGGACCCTTTTGGCCTTCAGGAGCTGACTTATGGAAACGTTGGTGGCGATTCCAGACGAGAGATTAAGACCACTCCTTAACAAGAAGGACATAGCATAACATTCGGTTGCCCAAATTAGGATTGGCTGATGACACTGGCGACAGTGGCAGCAATGCTGGTAGCGACGAAACAGCATCCAAACCGGCACCATGGCATCTATTCCAATTGGGTCTCAGCTGGAATCAATATCAATGCCACGGTATTTTGGATACCTTGAAAACTTTAGCACGCGCTCGAATCCGAGTTGTTTGCTATACTTCGCTTCCTGCAACTGCTAGTTCGCAGGCGCCATTCCTAAAGGCGTTGTTATACGCGACTCTAGGAGCGTCTGATGCTCCTAGCATGCGGCTGAAACGCCATCGGCACTGGCGTGGGAGAAAACTTGCTTTGTCGTCTCGTTGTTTCCTGGTACATTGAGCACATGTTACATACTCTGCAGTCTGGTGCTCTTCACCGACGGGGCTAGGATCCACCTATCTGAACAGTAGCCTCGTGTGAGTTAGCAAGGATTGTGATGATAACCAAGTGAGAAATTGAATACAGTACCTAGAATGAGGCCGGTATGAAGCTATTTGGTCCCATTTCCGCATAATATCGGTGACATCGATAAACAGCCGACAGAAGGGCATCTAACTCTTATCAAGCATGACGGCTAGGGAAGCACGATTGAGCGACAGTACGAGATTTCTAAACAATTAGAGCTTGTACGTAAACTCTTCGAATTACTGGTGCGAGGAGCTAAGGGTCCGTCCTACTCCAGGAAGTCGCAAGTATTGCGCAAGGGTTCCATCTTTCTCCTATCTAGTCAACTTCAAAGCGGCCAATACGACGAAACAGATTACGACGGTTGAGTAATGGTAATTGTTGAAACGGCGTTGAATGACGCAGGGCCGTCACGATTGCTCCACCGCGCCTGCATATCCCATAACCCCAGAGGCCCGATTGCGACCCCATGGAGGGCTTTAAGTGGTGTCAAAAGACCATGGCCTGTCAAACTACGACGGTACCATCGTACGGCTTCGAATTCCAGAATTATCAACAATGGCTTGCCGGACCAGATAGCCGCAATTTCTGCACGGAGCGGACCGAGACACCCAAGTCCAAGCGGATCCGGGTATGTAGCAGTGGAGTGAAGTTTAACAGCGATGTTCCCTGATCCAGCCTACTCAAGGGGCGCTTTTGTCTCAATAGCCCATGCCTCGTTATAAATTCCCATTAGGGCACCGGCATTTCGCGGCGGGACTTTCGTGTAGAGGCTCTTTTCCCTCCTATCTGCGTCACATTTTCGGCGCTTCGTGGCTGTCTGCGTACGCGAGCTTTGTTCGCGTCCCGATTTGGTGCTACTGCTCGGCTGCGGCATATGAAAGTGTGGAAAGAAAAGATCAATTTAATCTAGTCGGTTCATTTAGCTAGAGCCGGTGGCAAATCCGCAGGAGAAAACTTCCAACCACTCACCAATCACAACTTCTTCCGCAGTCCAAATAGAGCATTATGAGAGTGATGCGCAGCCAATGACAGACCACATAACAAGCGTGTAAGCCGAGCGAGTATGCTTGATCCGACAAATAATGACATTCTTGTTTTCTCTTTTCCCTGAATACATGCCGCATCGGTACAACAGCCTTTGTGGAAGCCCGGATCTGCGTGTTCCTGCACTGTAGCCGCGTCAAAGTCTGTCAGCAATATACCAATCTCGTGTTTTATGCCTGGGGCAATAATTCAGTTGTGGACCTGATAAATGTACCTCCGGGGAAATGCCGTTTGCATATCAGTCAAACAAGGATGTTTTTTGTAATCAGATATTTCAGGGATGCCCTCTCTCGGTGATAGTTCTAGATGTTAAAAGAACGCCGGTTGTCATTGGCGTTAGTAGCAAAGAGCAGCAGCGAGGGGCAATAGACTGATGTCTACTATCTATACAGAACGTCATCAAGCGGGCAATGCCTTGGAACAAACAGTATCAATAACTATTTGGGTCTTCGAAAATGGGGAAGAGCCGAATTTAACAAAATGGCGTGCGGCATTCCGTGGCGGAGGTACATTTGGCCGGTCAGTATTCTGCAAGTTCGAGATGGGCCACTTCAAAAGCTTTTGCAGGAGTTCGCCTTTGATGCAGGCTGGCTATCAGATTTTGCATCATCTCTGAGCGTTGTGCGTGCAGAGAATGAAATACATTTGATCGCCCAAGGACCCGTCATAAGTGTCTAATGTTGACCGAGCGCCACCCACTAAAGCGCAAACAAGCCTAAATACTCTCCTGCTCGCCTAAGTGTGTGCGGGTCGGACAGTCCCGTCTCCCGTTAGATTATCACATCCCTCATATTTAGGCTCATGTACCTGGTTGACGTGTTAGCTCTGCACCTTCAGCTTCATGTGTCTCCGTAGTGGGCCACGTCAAGATCCCTCATCTCGACCAGCGGCGTATACAACTCAGACTTGTCTTATATGAGGATGCAAGGGGCGATGGCGAGACGAGCGAAGGAGTAGAAGCGGCTCCATTCACAATAACACATGCATGCAGCCGCCGAATGTTGGAGTGGGCGACTGGATACCCGGGGACGTCGTTTCCACCAGCGAGCCTCAATGGCCTGGCCCCATAGGGCGGCCGCCCAATATGAGCTGCCACATCTCAACGGTGCTCTAAGAGCAAAAAAGATAAAGCAGTACTGTATTGTTCAGAGCTAATGCTCATAAGATGCCACCGTGGATCTTTAGTAGCAGCAGCTGAGAAAGTGCTAGTAGTGGTAGTAGTAGCAGGTTACTAGGCTTTTGCTAGTATCGCAAAAGCGCGCTTGCTCAAGCCATGGGGGTTTTTTTCCTCTTCTGCTTTTCACATGTCAGCGCAGGATCATTGCCCAAGTGCGGCGTCATCTATCGGGATACCTTCCACAAGTGCCAGATATGAAGTTTGAATACACCCCTTTCCCGGGCATGACTTCTTGTTGCATCTTGGGTTGGGATCAAACCCGTCTGTGATAGGCGGCGTTACGCTGCGTTGTTGCTGGCGTTGAGCATCCCGTGCTCTGCAGCATGCAGACAAGGATTCGGGCTGTTTAGTGTGCGTGAAGTGACTGGGGATTCAGAGCCAGGCCTTGGCTATGGCCCAGACACCCCTGAGCAAATGAACCTCCCCGGCCACGCTACCGTCCTCGCAAGCGGGAAGGGGAGACCTGGTCAAGGCTGCAGTGCAGCATTTTTGCCAAACACCCCCTCCGAGAAAGAGTGTTTTTAAGATACGGAGAAATCGGATAGCGTAGGGTGAAAATAATTCTTCGGTGATGTAAACAAGTACTCCGTGACATGTGTGTATTTCATACATGCAGGACGGGGTCCGGGGGTCATGAAGCCGGTCGTCCGCGATCTCGATATATAAGTCGTCAAAGAACCTTTTCTTCCCACAACTATCTTGATCAGCACTTTCGACTTTTCTTTCAGAAATCAAAAAAAATATACCGCGTTGCCACTTTACATTGCTCTCATTCTTACTTTACTGTCAGCGAATCTTGGCTTGCCCATTCTTGATTTGTTCGTCTTTCGTCCATACTTTACCCTTTGTCACATCAATGAAAATGAGTAGCAGCGGCGGCTTTTACAAATACCGATGCAAGAACTTTTACTCACACAATTGCCCGAACTGGGTTTGGGTGAACAATTCGCCGTGTGCTACCTGCATTGTAAGTCATAATAAGAATCGAGGCTGCCATGCAACTAGAGCGTGGATACACTACTCAAGGTGATGTTTAGAGTAATAGAACCTGTGGCGCTAATGAAGAAAATTTTCTCTCTTATAGGCAGAGGGCAAAGATGCCAATGAACGGTCACAGTCATCATCGATGACGTCTCGCGAGGTTGTCACACGTCGTGTTCAAGACGACCAAAACACAATTGCAGAACTTGTTGCACCAAGTGCCACCAGAGAGAGCTGGACTCTCCGCGATAATGCCAACGGCATTGTCGATGATGCTGAGCCACTGGAGGCGCTGTCAGCGATGGGTAATGGCTTGCTATTTTTGCATCGACCAAAGGCCCTCTGGCAGTTGCTCTAGTGGTAACACATGTATTTGATTCTGGTAAGAAAAGAGGCTCCATGATGTCTAGGCCCGCTTTTTATTTTGTTTCAAGGGCTGACGATGTGGCAGGGGTCACTTCAGATCTCTGAAGCAGCTATCAGATGCTGCAGACATGTAGGTAAGAGATACAGACATAGCCTATTCCAGACTCTCTTCCATGACAAGCGTCATGGTCTCATGGACTCTGAAAAGGCTGCTCTCACACATTCGTTTGGAAAGGGACATGGTAAGGATTTGGGCTAGGCTAGGTTCATTGGTTGAGAAAAATTTCGGCGTTGGTTCAAAAGAGAAGGAGAACCGGATGAGCAGAAGACGAAGAAGAAGAAGAAATCGGAAAAAAAAAAAATTTTGCACTACCCTGTTGCAGCAGTCCTTGGCTGCTGCTGCATGAGATGGCCTGATGCCCACAGACTGGACTACCAGGCCTTCCAAAGGGCGGAGAAAACAAGGGATCGGAAACTGGCAAGGTATGTGGAGGACTTTTTGTTGCCGGGCAAGACTATGCAGCCTCGGGGTGGAAAAGTGTGTTTTTGTCTTTTGTTTTTTTGCCTTTCTTTCATTGGGGCAGCAGAGTTTGCGAGGCTCTGTCTTCACATCTCGTGTTATCGTTACCCCGACCTGTCGTTACTGGGCTTAGATCGATTGCGAGTAGACTAGCTTTGATGCAGTGAGATTTTTGCTCTGAAAGGAATTGCGCGTCCTAGTTAGAGAACGGCTCGGCTGCGCGTGCTTGTGCTTGTGCTCGCAGGCAGGCAGCGATGAATCGTCCATCCCAGAGTTTCAAACAGGATCGGCCCTTCATGCTAGCCTCTTGCGCGGTGCCTCCCGGTGGTGGCCGTCGAAGGGGAGCGATCCCTTTTCCCGTTTCCCGTTAGCTGTGGGCTCGTAGCCGGCGAGTCGGCTGCGTTGCCGTTAGCCTAGCGGCTGCTCCAGTTCTTTTTGCCTTGCTAGTGAGCAGAGGCCAACCTCGTCTCGTATCGTGTGCTGGGCAAAAGCTGAGAGTTGCAAGAAGAACGTTGTGCGTCAGGTGGAGTCGGTAGAGTTTCTGGTCTTTTTGCGTGCTTGCTGCAACTTGGCTAAGAGATGCAAGTCATGCCTGCCGTTCCAGAGGGCCCACTTTCCCTCTCGGCCGAGGTGTCAATGGATACTCCGTGCCTCGCGGCTTGCTCCGTACCGTATGCGCTACTCTTGCTCCACGCCGAGTACCCCGAGGGCAGCAGAGCACCTGGCCGATAATCTCACCTCCATCTATAGTACCTACCTGATTGATTAATTAACTAATTAATTTATGGTGCTTTAGTGCTCCAAACCCACGTTTTGGGGGGCTTCCCGCGTGGGTACTTTTGGGGCGGTCTCCGGCACCTTTTGAGCAAAGGCTATTGCGGTAGCACTGCGTACCTGCACCTACCTAACCCAGGTGTGAAGCATGATGACGCCCTCATGTAACCTTTGGTCCCTGGCCAGGTATCGTAGCATTCCCTGGAAGTGCAAAGGCACGGTACACATCATATTTCACCAAAGTGCCTTTCTCTGCCAAGGGCCTCCTTAAGGGGGTAGCGAAAGCTTCCCAATCCTGTCTGCATTACTACGTGGTAGGTAGACAGAAAAGACCTGTTTTGAGGTTAAAGAATGATAGGATAGCGTTCCATTGGCCAGGTAGCTTGTTAACTGATCTTCATATGCACTAGCATCTACCGCCAGCAGACAAGGCAGGCATCTCACTAAGCATCGGGCGTTCAAAGCGAGCACCATCACCCTGCCATCGCATTACATCACATCACCGCGGCGATTCTAGAACCCCCAGCCCTTCCATCCGGGCCTTTTTTCGATAGCAGTAGATCAGTGGCTGGCCATGCACGTCAAGCCAGGCAAGGGTGGAAAGAAAATATCGCCGCCTATTACATACAGATTTATGGTGATAGGCCGGCGTTATTTCTTGTCCTCTTCAAATTACATGTATACATGCCCGCATGCTAAGGGCTGCAAATATTGCTAGTCTCAGCCCATTCTCGGTGGCCAAGCCAACTCTCTGCGGCTGAACCACTAAGCCGACCGACCTGCTTGCCCGACGTTAAATTGCCCGCTCCAGGTGGACTTCTCCGAAGCTCTAGCCCGGGCCCTGGATTGATCAATATGTTTCATGCTTCTTGCGGCATCAGCCAGGGCTGCCCCTCCGCCTCCCCTGCATTTGTCCTGCATTGCATTGCATCGCCCTACGTCCTTGATTGAGCAGCGGCGAATACTTTTTCTCGCATTGCTGTGGGGCGGATCAACGCGGCCAAAGCCGTTGGAGCTAGCGCCTCTGTGAGAATCCGCTCAAATCGAAGCTTGATAATGTTCTTCCTCAACTTCCTCTTTGGAAAGCCTCTGACCCTGTCTCGGCTGATTGATGCCAACCTGGAAACAGAATTCTGCAGCCTGGCTGCGAGTGTGTAGTAGTTGCAGTAACGCTACTGCTGCCACTTCATCATGCCTACTTCCTAACACTCTACCGCCAGGAACGATATGCCCAAAGCATCTTCCGCGGCCAATTAGACCTCCCCACTAGCGACGTCCCACAGGCCGCAGCGGCTCCATCGCCCAATGCAGTAGTATTCAGGAATACTTCTCCCTATTACGTTGCATCAATTCCCATACCCAGGACTGATAAAGCTGTTGCTACTCTAATTCGTAAACGTTATATGGCGTTTGCCAAGTTTGCCGCGCAAATGTTTTGCCAGGGAATAGAGTTGTATGGGAGAAAAGCCAGCGACTTTAGCCGTGTTACCAGCCGCCGCCCCATTCGATGGAATTGTCTGATTTGCAGATCTACAAAAAGTATGATTTCAGTTTTTGGCCAGGATATACAACTACGAAAAGTTTTATCAAACAGATGAGCCACCAGGGGTGCGTTGGATGGGCCAATGCCACTGCCGCCTATCGACGGTAACAAAGGCAGCTAGTGCTGAATGGCTTACATATAGCTTGTAAATCCGGACATGCCGTCTGCTAATCGGCGTTTTGTACGGAGTATATCTTGGCTTGATACTACTCCATCTTTTATAGCACACCGGACGTGAAAATCTCAACCAGCGGTGAGGCTACGGCATGACGACAGAGTTGTATCAGCTTCCTTGGATGACTTTAGCTTCACCTGCGCAGCTTTGTTAGTGACAAGTCTCATAGTCATAGAAGCAGGGGGTACTTATCCCCTCATCAGCGGGGGGTTGCCCTCCAGCCATTTCTGGGAAGAAGACAACCAGGACTGCCTCCCACATCCACGGTGTGTCCTTATAAGCCAATAGTAATTGTCCTGAGCACATGTCAATGGGCCGAGCCAGATGACGACTGCCCGCGGATCCAGCTCAAAGCAGACGACTTTGGTCAAGGAACCGGACAAGCACTAAACTTTGACTCCAACTCGAGATGGGTCCCAGTTCCATGCCAGAATCGACACCGAGTCGCATCCGCGGTGTCCGAAAAGGAAGCCGATTTCCGAACTTTGTCTCTAGCCAGTCCTATCATGAATCTGCTGCCTTCTTCGAGTTCGCCTATTCCAAGGTCCAAGTAGCGTAATGCAACCTAGATGTCACTGGTGTGGTCAAGCGAGCCTCCTTCTGTGTGTCTCGCACTGCCAACGGAGACTTGTTTTTGTTTCCTCTCCAACGCTTTGAAAGTCAGGAGGGCGTTGACACGCGGACAAAATACATCCGTAAAAACCGCGTTATCATCTCGGCAGGCTTTTGTCAAAATCTGCGAGGAAGCTGCTGGGCAATAGCCCAGCTGGGGACTGGCGCCCTTGCGAAGTCGAGGGACAAAGCCAACGACCCAAGGTTAATGCGCTTGGTCAGACCAGACGCAGCTGCATCACACACCGGGAGCATGGTGCTGTGGTGTGGTCCAAGGAGCAAAGGGGCTGATGGGCAGAGATCATAATGCTGAGATATTCATGTCGATTCAAATCCCCATAGAGGGCGGGCATATGAGAGCATCCGAGAGCAGCGTAGAACGGCGTTGGGTTGGTCAGAAGTCGTTGCATTTCTGTGTGTTTCCGTATGGCTCTCACAGCACTGGCATTAGCCAGGCTTCCGGCAAGGCGCCATAGGGATGAAATGTGGTTTGGAAATGCGACTTCTGACTGTTGGAAGCCCATTCTGTGCTCAAGCTCCATGCCGTAGACCTTGCACCGGCGGTGATGAAGCCACCGACGCAGATCTCAACAGACAGCAGACAATCAATCTACCTATCAATGCCGACAGCATCTCAAGGACAGTCTATTCTCGACCATAGTGCTAGTTCCAGCGGATGGGGCTGACGAGCGTCCTCAGGCCAGAGGATCTTACCACAACGACTCATGGCATCCTTCCTCTTGCGCACTATGCAGTGACTGGATGTCCGCTCCCCCAGTCCATCAACACGGGTTTCTACGTCAGCCGCCGTGCCCATCTTTCGACAGGAGCAGCATCAAGAAACGAGGTCGACTTAGAAAGAGGATTGGACGACTGAGCGCAACACTAAACCAGATGTATGCTTAGGGTTAAGTTCCGAAACTCGTTCCCCCAGCTAGACTTGGCTGCCTGGGTGCCGGGCAGAGACGCACCGCAATAGATCCAGCTGCAGCATTCATCAAGATCCTGGAGCAGGCTTGGAAGCGGCATATTGCGGATGACCAAGTCTGGGGAGGGGGGCCTGCAATAGACATTCCTTGCGGAAAACGGGAATCGGGAAACTGTGGGGGAGGCGACGTGCTAAAGAAGAGCGCTGTTTGTATGACAGCGAAGGAGGCTCGATCATGAGGTACAAGAAGATATCTAAGAGGCTATACGTACTCAAGGGGACGTGTTGTTTGGACAATGGCAATATCTCCGGCAGCAAATCGAGGAATTGGCACATCTGAAATGGCGTTGACGATGGCTCTTATGCTAGTAAACATTGAGAAACGCGTGGAGAAGCTATATCTTGAAAGAGCTTGACGCACGGACCAGCAAACGGAACACGCCGACACGTGATCTTGATCGAACATCTTGGAACGTAGATGCACAGTACCAAAGCACAGTGCTTGTTGTCAGATGGCAAAGCTCAGCAGCTCATTTGTAAGAGAAGCCTGCCCGGGGTGTTCGGTTTGATACTCAAGCTCAGTCCAGCTGCTACGACAGGCTCAATGGATGCTCAGCAGTCTCAGCCCAAAATCACGCAGGATATTGTCGATGCGGCCAAAAAAGCCTTCAGTCCATCGGCTACTGCTGAAAGCCGCGAGCAAGGATTGCACGAGTACAACGAGCTAGTTGATAGGTAGGTGAGGCTACTCGAGAGAAGCTGCCAGGAGCGGAAAAAGCCTAACTTGCACTCAGAACGCAAACCTGGATTTTGATACACGTTTTCAATGCCTTGATCAAGCCAAATGTGCTTCCGCCATGGCTGAGGGAGCCGTTGATGAGGAGCTTGACGACCCTGCCACTGCGGTCCGACGGTGTCAGAGCCACGATGGAATTTGTGTTTGCAGTTCACCCAAGTAATATCGGGAAGCCTACGAATGACGGGGGTAGCCGCGGAAAAGAAGGTGCTGCCATCACCCATGAAGCGGTGGCTGTTGCAACGAAACTACTGTCATCTGTTCCGGCCTCTATGAATGCCCAACAGTGGTTCGACGGCATCTCAGGGCAGCTATTCGCTTTGTTCGATGGCGAGGCTGGGCCTGACGTTGCAAAAACTGCAGCGCAGATTGTCGGATTCGGTATTCTGGGTAAAAAGCAGTTTGGAGCACCAGGTAACAAAGCGAAACTTTGCTCAAAACATCAATGTTTTCCCCGGTGTATATTTTGCTAACCTGAGTAAACAGGATCGCCTGGTTGGAATGCGTTTGTAGAGCCTCTATTGAAGGCCATAAATCCATCACTGAGGTCCTCAAACCCAGACTTTTCTCTGAAGTCAAAAGAAGCTGATGAAATTTTGGAGCTTGGTCGAAACAAAATCCTTGTTACGGATTCAGATTTGGAGAGATCACTTAGACGGCTAGAGCTGTTGATCATGTCAAATCCTTCACCTGGCCTCTGCAAACGAGTTCTGAAGCCTGTTCGTTTACAACTTTGGGCGCTTGCTTCATGGATCAACGCCTCTCAGGATACTGACAAGCGCTTCTGTAAACCTGCGCGGATTCTGGTGCAAACCCACCTGAGACTGTTTGGTGACGTGGACAATATCATCCCCTTTCTCCGCAATATTCGATGCAGAGGATCCCTACATGATGCAGAAGAGTTACAATGGCGCTATCATCTTCGGCCTGAAGGAGGAATAGAAGCCATCCAACTAGCGTTCGGCGAGCAGAAGCAACAGGAGGCCGAATTAGACTGGGGGGAAATTGAGAGAAAGTCAGCGACCCTGGTCGAGTTTGTGAGCTCAGTCTGCTCCACAGAGGAAATTTCTTCCGCCTTTCTGTATCTCTTACGGCGATGGATTCAGTCAGCAAGCAAACAAAATGGTGATCTGATTATACAGGTAGCCATTCGCGATGAAGAAGCAGACTCGGCAGTCCAGGATCTTGTCGACGTAACGTTATTACAAAAGTTCATGGACAAGGCTCCTGAAAAATTAATCAGTCATTTCGATCAGCTTCTGGAGCTCATATCTCATGTGTTACGAGCTGACGGCCAGAACGCCTTGGGAGATGATATCCTTGGAGTTGTGCTGAGCTTACTCAACTTGGTCATCACAGCGCCAACCTTTCAGAAGTCGGATATTAACCCAGCTGAGCTAAAGATTGTGGAAGATGCTTTGGCGAGGATCGGGGACCAAGATCGAGGCGATGTATCGATCACAGCAAAGAATCTAGCCCTATTACTTAAATATCGGGATGAGGTAGAAAACCCAGACGACAAAACCGCTGCCCCTACCGCCCGACAGATTGAAGATCGCAAGACTTACAGCCTGGCGATGAATTACATAACTGGAGACAGCGATAGCCCACCACCAGTAGTATCCGAGGGCTTGAACCTCTTATCTAACCTGATTGTGACCGAGAGTCCAGTGCTGGATATTTCAGCCGTCACAGTCCTAATGTCTAACCTCCTAAAAGAAAACGAAGACTTTATCAACCTGCGAGTCATTCGAATATTTACGCAGTTGGCGAATAAACACCCCAAATCTACCATGCAAGAGCTGCTTGACCATTACTTGGACACGCAAGAGAAATCGTCTACAGATACTCGGCTAAGATTTGGCGAAGCGATACTCCAGGTTATTGAGCGACTAGGGGAAACATTTACAGGAGACGCAGCTCAGAATGCGGGCGAGAGTATGCTATCAATTGCGGGCAGAAGGGGATACAGGCCGAAAACGATGGCTAAACAGGCACGAGAGGAAAGGTTGAACGAGCTTAAGAGGAAAAAGGCAGAAGCCAGCGGGGATGCCGATGCCGATATCGATATGGCGGATGAAGAGGCAGCACCAGATGAGATTGCCAATAATGAGATATTGGCCCAGATTGTCCAAGGATGGGAAAGCAAAAGGGGGAGCGAAGACATTCGGATGAGAACATCGGCTCTGTCCATCTTTGGGAATGCCATTGAGACGAACATTCTTGGCATGGGGCCGACTTTGGTCTCGGCAGGAGTCGACCTCAGCATCAATATCCTCGCCATGGAGCCGGAGCTAGAGAAGGGCATACTTCGGCGGGCAGCCATCCTCGTCATTCTCAGTTTTGTGAGAGCGCTGGACAAGGCCAAGGAATCCGGACAAAGATTGGGATTCGGCTTGACAGACCAGAGCCGAGAGGACATACAGAGGACTCTGAACTACATTGCCGCAACAGATAACGATGGGTTGGTGCAACAACACGCGCGCGACGTTGTGGAAAGCCTTGAGAACTGGGGCATGGCAAGTCTACTGCCGAGTCAAGCAGAGGCGAACGCCGCGCCTGGCTTGACGAGATTAGCGGGATTGCATGTGAATCCTGAGGGCACCCTGGTAGACGCTGCTGGACGGCCGCGTCCAAGGATAGAGGAAGTGGAGTGATGGAAGTTTTTCAGACACCGACTCCTTCTTTTTCATCTTCTCTACCAATACCTCATGTAGCAATGCAGTCGTAATCAGCGGAGCAAAGAGCCGACATATCCAAGATGTCCATTTACACGCGCGGCGCTTACCTGTAAATGATTTAGGTGCAGTGCCCCATCAAGACGTTCCGTTAAAGACGCAAACGCAATCTCCAATTTACAGGCCGGTCAGCCGAAGATGGTTTACGCGGGATATTACTTTTAGGCACCGCCAAGCATTCGGTGCTAAGAGTCGTCACCGTGGCACCGTGATTCGCACTCTTTGGAGGCCGTGGCTGACTCGGAGGCTCCCCACTCCGGCGTGCCGTGACATGCCGACTAAATAAGCAAAAGCGTTGTCACCCTTTTGATTTTTCTCAGGGCGGCGTGTACACGATGGCGAAAGACGGGAAGACGGAGCGTGAGAGCAAAAAAATTGACCGAAAAAAAAAAAGGAAAAAAAAAAGAAAAAAAAAAGAGGAGATGTTCTTGTTAACGCGCGACTAGAGTGAATACTGCACACGCAAAGGCCAGCAGTGGATAATAGTAACAGGACGTTAGAAGCAAGGGACATGGAGATGACGCAGGGGGTGTTTCTCGTTTCTCTCACTCAAACGGATTCATGAGAATAAGGTTGACGGGGGGCTACCCTTGCAAAAACGCCGTACACAGGGAAAAGAGAGCGGGAGGGGAAATGTTACAGCAATCATTGACGACGGAGTAACACCCAGACGCTGCACAGCGCAAATCCTGCGGAGAAGAGCGGTTCGGATCTCGACGGTGCGGCTGATACGGCGCGACGGATGGAGTAACACCAGGGAGCCAGCAGTAACACTCTGCGAATATTTATGGAGCAAGTAATAGCAACTTTTCACGATTGTGTGCGACTGTGTAACAAAACAGGCTGAGCCTATTTCTGGGTGGCGAGCCAGCAGCTGGTCGTTTCACAAGATGCAGGGGTTCCGAGTTTGCGTCCGACTTGCGGGGGTTTTGCCCAATCCAATCCAAGGGGGGCGAGAATTGTATCAGGCGAGGACGAGAATAAACATGTATGCTTGGCCAAAGCGCGCATACTCTGCCGTGCAGGCAAATACCTTGATACTGCTGTATTTTAGTCATGGTAGCTGAGATCAGGTCATGTATACAAAACCAACGGCGTTGTTGAGCGAATTAAGAAGAAGAAACCACTGATATTGCGCCTGCTAAGGCAATAAAAGGAAATGAGATAGAGGGAATGAAATGACATTTTACAGCCCGCTAGCCCGGATACAATACAATTTAATAAAGATAAAGAGAAGGAAATCAGCGCATCGTGCTTGTGAGGCCACGCATGCTGGCGGTATATTGCATATTCATGTTGGCTGGGGCTCCTCGAAAATTAAGGGCCCTGCTGGGCTGTTTTGGTTACGGCGGCCGCCCTTGAAGGCGAGAGGCTTGAGCCAATGGGAAGGGCTTGCGGCTGAAATTCGCTCCGGGACGGGGGTTTGAGCATTAGGCTTGGCACTTTATTTATGATTACATCTCGATTTTTCTTCTTCTTGTTTTCTAGTCGAAAGAGTACACGTTCAAGTTAATATGCCCTATTCGGGGAGACGCCGAAGTGGAAATGTCCTCGGACCTGGTTGAGCTGGTTCAAACGTTTACAGCCACTCGGAATGGCCTACATGAAGGCTGAGCAAGGAAGAAGGCTGAGCAAAAGGAAGATGCCCGAGCTGATGCAGTGCAATACGTGTAAGCATACAATAAAGTACAAACATTGAGCGCAAAAACAGAACGGAACAAAAAAAAAAGCGCCTCTTTTGCCAATGGCCAACTGATTGGCTCCGGGCTCGTCTCAGGACCCTGAAGCCAACGCTGCGTACCTGCATCGGCCCCTGGCACTAACACGTCTTCGGCCAAATCTTAGCGCCAACACTCGGAACCGCCAGTCGGTGACATCCATCCAAGGCCACTTACAGCGTTGCGCGACTCCATCAAGGGGTCGTAGCAGTGAGGGGGGGACGTGAGGGAATCAACCCTCCCAGCAAATGGACTGATGCTGTTTTGCTGGAAACGAGGGGTGGGGCTGGGTCTTTTTCGAAGAGAGAGGGGGGCGTTTAATGTTCATGATGCGTTGCCCGTGCCGCGCTCCGACAAAAAGGCTCGATGTCCATCCGATCCTGACTCGTCTTTCTCTTCTTTTCTTGCTTCTTCTTTTTTTTTTTTCGTCACGATAAAACTCTTGCTCTGTCTCTCATTTTTGTGCAGCTCGTCTGTTTGACAGCTTTAACGTTTTTTACACTCCTTACCAAAAAAGCCAGTCTTTTTTACCCACAAGTTCGGCTTGACGTCGACTTACACCAGCACTCATTTACACATATACGCGGAATTGATTTCTCGCCTACAGTCTCTATCCGAGCAAGAAGCAAAAGAACAAAAAAATAGCATCATCACCACCAAAACAAGTCTTTTCAAGATGAAGTCTGTTGTTGCTGCCACCCTCCTCGCCGGCCTGGCCTCTGCCAGCTCGCCCATCCGCCACCTGCACTTCCCCCGAGCCAACGGCACCATCACCTCTGCCGTGGACAACAACGCCGCCGCGCCCACCACGCTGACCGTCATCGCGACCTCGGTGCACACCATCATCAGCTGCGCGCCCACCGTCACAAACTGCCCGGCCCGCACCAACGCCACGGCCATTGGCAGCCTGCCCGAGTCCGCCCGCACCACCGTCGTTGTCACCGACACCGTCGTGCTGGCCACCACCGTCTGCCCCGTCGAGCAGGCGTCCAGCATCTCCTCCTCCCTCCAGGCTGCCCACTCCTCCGGCCTCATCACCGGATCGACCATCACCGCCTCGGCCCCGGCGGTCACCACCCCGGCCCAGGCTGGCGGTGCTCCCCCCGCCGGTGGTGCTCCCGGCAACAACGCCCCCGGCGGCGGAAAGGTCACCTTCTCGGACGTCGTCACGGACAAGACCCTGACCATGACCATTGGCAAGGGCGCCAGCGCCTCGGTTCTGACCACCACTATCCAGGCCACCACCCGTGAGACCATCACCATCACCAGCACCCTCGGCAACGGTAGGACCAGTCCCGAACCCACCACCACCCTGCACTCGACCACTACTGACACGACTTACATCACAGTCCAACCCGTCCAGACCGGCAGTGGCAGCTCTGGCTCCAGCACTGGTGGCAACGCTCCTCCTGCTAACGGATCTCCCGCCAACGGTGGCTCCGGCTCCGGCTCCCCTGGTTCTGGCTCTGGCAACGGCTCCGGTAACTGCGCTGGTGCTCCCACCGTCACCGTCACCGTCGCCAAGGAAACCGTCACCGTCCCTGCCTCCACCGTCTTCGTCACCGTTCAGGCCAGCTCTTGCAACTCCGGTGCCTCCTCTGCCGTCACTGGCCAGGCTGCTGGCAGCGGCTCTGGCTCCAACTCTGGCTCCAACTCTGGCTCCGGTGCCTCCAACGGCAACGGCAGCTCTGGCTCCAACAACGGCTCCGGCTCCGGCTCTCAGGGTAACGGCGCTGGCAACGGCGCTGGCAACGCTGCCGCCGGCACCACCTCCACTCCTTGCCCTACCGACATCACCACCACCGTCCGCTCTACCGTCA